>CM052355.1:28402102-29713590 GCA_028551475.1 Casuarina equisetifolia
GTTGGAACTGGTTGAGACGCGGTCGAGTGATCCAGTCGGGTCGCCCATCTATACATGGGTTAGGGCTGACGTGGCTGGACGGCTGACGTGGCACTAGGTGCTGACATGGAGGAGACACGTGGTGTTGACGTGGCCGGTGATGGTTTCTCTAACAGCCCCCCGCAAGCTGAAGGGGCAGAATGCACTGTCAGCTTGGAGCGAAGAAGACGAAACCGAGCGGAGGAGAGACCTTTGGTGAAGATGTCGGCCGGCTGATCCACGGAAGAGATGAATTGCAAGAAGAGCTGACCGCGAGCCAGGCGTTCACGGACAAAATGGAAGTCAATCTCAATGTGCTTGGTGCGAGCATGAAACACAGGATTGGCCGTCAGGTAGAGAGCAGATAGATTGTCACACCAGAGGGTTGGCGGATGGGGCGGTAAGTAATGGAGATCATGGAGGAGGTACTCAATCCACATGAGTTCAGCAGTGGTGTCGGCGAGGGACTTGTACTCTGCCTCAGTGCTGGAGCGGGCCACAGTGCGTTGTTTCTGAGAACTCCAAGAGATAAGATTGTTCCCCAGAAAAATACAGAAGCCACCAACAGAGCGCCGATCATCACGGTCACCAGCCCAACCAGCATCAGAGAAAGCATGGAGGGACGTGGAGGCACCCCGAGTAAGGCGAAGACCAAGGCGAGGAGTGTCAGCTAAGTAGCGCAAAATGCGTTTGACGGCCTGCCAATGATCAGTGGTGGGGTGATGAAGAAACTGACACGCAGTATTGACAGCATAGGCAATGTCTGGGCGAGTGAGAGTGAGGTACTGAAGAGCACCTACAATGCTGCGATAGAGAGCAGGATCAGCAAGAGGTTCACCACTCCAAAGAGAGAGGGGTTCATCGGTGGTGCACGGAGTAGAGACTGCTTTAGCGTCTGTCATCTTGGCTCGAGCCAAGATGTCATGAGTGAACTTGGCTTGATGGAGAAGAAGTCCATCAACAGTGGGTTGCACTTCAACACCCAAAAAATAATGAATAGGGCCAAGATCCTTGAGAGCAAACTCTTGCTGAAGAACTTGTAAGAGAGCAGGAATGGGGGCCTGGGAAGACCCGGTCAGAATAATATCATCAACATAAACAAGGAGGATGATTCTGTACCGGGGAGTGTGGCGAGTGAAGAGAGAGGTGTCAGCAGTAGAGATAGTGAAGCCAATGGTGACAAGAAAGGAGCTTAACTGCTGATACCAAGCCTGAGGTGCCTGCTTAAGTCCGTAGAGAGAACGGTAGAGGCGGCAAACATGGCGGGGGCGAGAGGGATCAACAAACCCCTGGGGCTGCTCCATATAAACAACTTCACTGAGGTGCCCATGGAGAAAGGCATTAGACACATCCAACTGGCGAATAGTCCACCCTCGAGAGTAGGCAAGAGAAAGAACAGTGCGAACCGTGACAGGCTTGGCAACAGGGCTGAATGTCTCGGTGAAATCAATGCCTTCTTGCTGGTGAAAGCCCTTAGCGACAAGACGGGCCTTGTAGCACTCAAGGGAGCCATCAGACCGCAGCTTGACCTTAAATATCCATTTGCAGCCAATGGGGTGCACATCCGGAGGAGGAACGAGTACCCAGGTGCCATTGCGAATGAGAGCAGTATACTCGGCAGCCATGGCCTCACGCCAATGAGGGTCTCGAACGGCCTGGGAAAAGCAAGAGGGTTCCGGATACGGGTGGGCGGAGGCTGTGAGAGCATAGGTTTGATGGCGGGTGAGGGTGCGACGGGCAATGGTGCCATCTTGAAGGCGAGTGATGGGGCGAGATGTGGGGGGAGGGGAAGGTGGGGAGGAAGGGGGAGTGGGTGCCGGAGAGGGTGTAGGAGAGGGAGAGGGAGAGGGAGTGGGGGGATCGGGGTTGGCAATGGGTGTGGTAAGGGAGGAAGGATCAGGAGAGGGAACGAGTAAGGGGACAGGGACCAATGTCGGTGGGGTGGGGGAGGAGACAGGGGATGGAGGGCAAGTATAGGGGAAGACCTCCTCATGAAATACAGCATCTGCAGTGATGAAGATGCGATGCATTTGGGGGTTATAGCAACGGTAGCCACGATAGCCAGGTGGGTAGCCAAGAAAGATGCAGGCCTGAGAGCGGGGAGCTAGCTTGTGTGGGGCATAGGGCCGAAGGTATGGGAAGACAGCACAACCAAATACTCGAAGGTGAGAGAGGTCGGGATGTTGGTTAAAGAGTATTTGCCATGTAGAGCGATTACCAAGCAGTGGAGTCGGGAGACGGTTGATGAGGAAGACAGCCGTCTCGAAGGCAAAATCCCAGAAATGAGAGGGAACAGTAGCCTGAGTGAGGAGGGCAAGACCCATCTCAACAATATGACGATGCTTGCGCTCAGCAGTGCCATTCTGGAACGGAGAGTACGGGCAAGAGATACGTTGATGGATGCCATGTTGTTGCAAATACAGCTGGAAGGTAGAAGAGAGAAACTCTGGGGCGCCATCACATTGAATGGCTTGGAGGCGGTGGCGAAGTTGATTCTCGGCAAAAGTATGAAATGTAGAGAAGATGTGAAGAAATTGAGAGCGGGTATGGAAAGTGTATAACCAGGTAAATCGGGAGAAATCATCAACGAAACACACATAGTATTTATTACCATTAAAAGAGTCAACGGGTGCAGGGCCCCATACATCAAAATGAACTAGTTGTAAAGGAAAGGACGACCTAGACGGGGACGGGGGGTGGTGGTGGCGATGGCTCTTACTAAGAGCACATGCCGTACAGGGCGGGGAGGGGGGGGTAGTGTAATTTATTGTAGCAGACTTCAAAAACGGAAGAAGGACAGCTGATGACGGATGACCGAGGCGACGATGCCACAAAGTGAGAGAGTTGGGGCTAGAGACGGCGAAGGCCCGGGGAGGGGAGGAGACATCGGAGGGGGCCACACGATAGAGTCCACGTTCAAGGGTTCCGTGGAGGAGGACCTGGCCAGTAAGAAAAGACACAACCCAAAAATGAGTGGAGGAAAAAAGGAAATAACAACTGTTATCAGAGGCAAATTGGGAAACAGATAAAAGATTTTTGGTGATGGAGGGAACGACAAGAACATGTGACAAAGTAAAGTGGGGAGTACGAAGAGTACCTGTATGGGTGATGGGAAGAGAGACACCGTCACCGACAGTGAGTTGCTGGGAGCCGGTGTAGGGGGTCACATGGGAAAGGCCAGCAGTGGAATCCGTGACGTGGTGAGAGGCACCAGAGTCAGGGAGCCAAGAGGCAAGATCAAGGGCGGAGGGAGGGGGGTTAGGAGGACCATAGTGGGAAACGGGGGGGTGGGAAAGAGGAAAAGTGAGCTGAGGGGAAAGATTGAGTGGGGTAGGGTGCATGATAGCTATAGTGGGCATGCGGAGAGGGGGAGGATTCAGTGGGGTAAGGTGCAGGAGAGTTATAGTGGGGAGGCAGAGGAGGGGCGGATTCAGTGTGGTAGGGGGTAGGATAGTTATAGTGGGGGGGCAGAGGAGCAGGGGATCCGGTGTGGTAGGGTGCAGGATAGGTGAGGTGTGCATGCGGGTTGGAGTGGGTTTGGGTCGGCGGGTAGCGAGGCGGGTTAAATTATGGGTTGAAGCATTCCGGGCACCCACTGACGTGGTGCCCGGCCCGTTTGCACAGGCCACAGAAAGGCCCAGTGCGACGCCGGCCTCGATTATGAGCCCGCGAGGACTAGGGCTGGGCTGGGGGAGTGGGTAGAAGGCCATCTCGGGTGGGCTGGGTAGAGACCAGGTGGTTTGGGCGAGCGGGTGAGGACCTCGGGTCGGGCTTAGGGTTCGGGAGAAGCGGGTCGGGATGTGGCTGACCCTGGAATGTGCCAGGATAGCCGGCGAAAGCCACCGGGGAGACCGCGGCAACGCCACGACCGCGTAAACGGCCTTCCTGGGCCAAAATCAGTCCGTGAATGGTTTCACGGTTGAAGGGGGCATGCTGATTTTGCACGGACACGGAGGTTGCCAAATTATCATAATCCTCCCCGAGTCCCCGGAAGAGCTGGCCGACGTATTCATCGTCGTCAATTTTGACGCCGATGGTGGCAAGTTGATCCAGCAGGGACTTGACCTCGTGGAGAAACTCGGTGACAGTCCGAGACCCCATCGTGATCGTGTGGAGTTGGAGGCGGAGGGAGGAGGCACGGGCGGAGGAGTGGGCAGCGTAGGATTTCTTAAGGAAATCCCACGCGGCGGTGGAGGACCGAATGTCCGAGAGTTGCATCACCACCGTGTTGGTGGATGTCGCGAGAAGCCAGCTGAGCGCCGTCTGGTCACGAATCAACCAGTCGGCGTAGGCTGGGTTGGGACTCGCGGACCCAGTCGAAGAGATAAGGGTTTGAGGGGGGGCGAGTTCCGTGCCTTCGAGGATCGGAAGGAGACGATGGGAGACCAGGAAGGGAAGGAGACGGGTGCGCCAGACAACGAAATTGGAGCCGTCGAAGCACTCCTGGAAGGAGGGGGAAGGGACGGCGGGGTGAGATGAGTTGGAGGAGGCCGGCGGGAGGGTCGGAATTTCGGGAATGGGATTAGGGTTTGAGGAATCTACGGTGTGAGATGAGACAGCGGAAGCCATTGGAAGAGATCGGGACGGTACGGGGCGTTAGCCGGTGGCGGATGATACCAGGAAAGAAACTAAACTTCTATAGGTTGGCCGGAATAATGAAATTCCGGCGAGGTGAAGGTGAGAGACAAAACCCTAAAATCTGTGTGTTTCGATTGTGTGAAAATTCCCAATCAATTTTTATTTCCAATTGATCTACAATATATAATCGCTTTACATGATTTACAAAATCAAAACTTTACATAAGAGAAATCAACCAAATATGGTAAGAACTCGACGCCGGCGGTGGAGAAGATTCGACACAAACCCAGAACGCGGCGCGGGTTGGAACTAGGTTGAGACGCGGGTCGAGTGATCCAGTCGGGTCGCCCATCTGTACATGGGTTAGGGCTGACGTGGCTGGACGGCTGATGTGGCACTGGGTGCTGACATGGAGGAGACACGTGGCGTTGACGTGGCCGGTGATGGTTTCTCTAACACCTCTTATAGAGGTCAAACACTTTCTCGGACTGTAAGGGGAATGATGTATTATTACCGGGCTTTCAAGCTGCAGGCATTTATGGATTTTGCATCAGCGACGGAGATCCAAGATGTATTACAAGAACTTGGTTCGGTGAGGCGAGATAACTTGAATAGTTACAACCTGGAGAGGTCAGCTTCTGCCAGGAATTTGGGTAGAGCAACCAGTTCAGTGAACTCATTACTTGGAGGATACGAGTACAAGACCGCTTTGATGAAGTACACGTACGTGGTTTCATGCCAGATATATGGCACTCAAAAGGCCAAAAATGATCCCCATGCTGAGGAAATCTTGTATCTGATGAAAAACAATAAAGCCCTTCGAGTGGCATATGTTGATGAGGTTTCCTTAGGGCGTGACAAAAAAGAGTACTACTCTGTCCTTGTGAAGTACGATCACCATTTGGAGAAAGAGGTCGAAATTTATCGAATTAAGTTGCCTGGACCATTAACGACTGGAGAGGGTAAACCGGAGAATCAAAATCATGCCCTCATCTTCACCCGTGGTGATGCCATTCAGACAATTGATTTGAACCAAGACAACTATTTTGAAGAGGCACTCAAAATGCGTAATCTTTTGGAAGAATTCGCATGCTACCATGGCATCCGAAAGCCTACTATCTTGGGAATTAGGGAGTATATTTTTACTGCTTCTGTTTCGTCACTTGCTTGGTACATGTCGGCTCAGGAAACGGGCTTTGTTACCGTAGGACAACGTGTTTTGGCAAATCCCTTGAAGCTTCGAATGCATTACGGCCACCCGGATGTCTTCGACCGTTTTTGGTTCTTGACTCGTGGAGGCGTCAGTAAAGCTTCTAAAGTGATTAATCTCTGCGAGGACATTTTTGCTGGCTTCAATTGCACATTGCGTGGAGGCAATATCACCCACCATGAGTACATCCAAGTTGGCAAGGGAAGGGATGTTGGTTTGAATGAAATATCCATGTTTGAGGCCAAAATTGCTGGTGGAAATGGTGAACAAGTTCTCAGCAGAGATGTCTACAGGTTGGGCCATAGTTTGGACTTCTTCCGAATGCTATCATTCTTTCATAGTAGCGTGGGATTCTTTTTTAATGCAATGATGGTCGTTCTGATTGCATATGCATTTTTATGGAGTCGACTCTATTTGGCTCTCAGTAGTGTTGAGAATTCTGCTTTGGCACACAGCACAGCAAGCAATGCAGCACTTGTTTCAATCTCAATTCAACAGTTCATCGTCCAACTTGGTCTATTTACTACTCTTCCAATGATGGTAAAAACCTCTCTTGAGCTTGGGTTCCTTCAAGCTCTATGGAATTTCTTGACAATGCAGCTCCAACTTTCACCTGTTTTCTACACATTTTCTTTGGGGACTCGTGCTCACTACTTTGGTCGGACGATTCTTCATGGTGGTGCAAAATATCGAGCCACGGGGCGGGGTTTTGTCGTGCAGCACCAAAGTTTTGTAGAAAATTACAGGCTTTACGCTCGCAGCACTTTGTGAAGGCGATAGAACTTGGGTTGATACTAATTGTTTGCGAAATATACAGTCCTATTGCTAGCAACTCATTTGTTTACCTAGTGACGCACATTGGAAGTTTATTCCTGGTTGTGTCGTGGATTATAGCCCCCTTTCTGTTCAACCCTTCTGGATTTGATTGGTTAAAGACTGTTAACGATTTTGATGACTTTATGAAGTGGATTTGGTTCCGTGGTCGTGTGTTTGCAAAACCTGAACAGAGCTGGGAAAAATGGTGGTACGAGGAGCAGGATCATTTAAGGAAGACTGGCTTTTGGGGAAAGACGTGTGAGATAATCTTAGACCTCCGATTCTTCTTTTTCCAATATGGAATAGTATACCGACTAAATATAGCTGCAGGGAGTACCAGAACCACTGTTTACCTGTTCTTTTGGATCTATGTGTTTGCTGTGTTTGGTACATATTTTGCAGTAGCATATGCTCATCAGAAATTTGCGGCAAGAAAACACATCTACTATTGGCTAGTCTTGTTTCTCGTGATGATGCTTGCAATACTTGTGATGATAGTCCTGTTGGAATTCACAAACTTCGCATTCGTGGATACTTTTACCAGTCTATTGGCATTCATCCCCACCGGTTGGGGCCTGATATTGATTGCCCAAGTATTCCGGCTAGAATTGCAACACACTATGTTCTGGGAGATTGTTGTTTCTATGGCTCGACTATATGATATAATGTTTGGAGTGATTGTTATTGCTCCTGTGGCACTACTCTCTTGGTTGCCTAGGTTTCAATCGATGCAGACAAGGATCCTTTTCAATCAAGCATTCTGTAGAGGCCTTCGCATTCTCCAGATTCTCACAGGAAAAAAAAATCGAGAAGGTTAACTTCAATTAGACGTTGATTTACTCATCACTCATGTTTCACATGGTTCTTGTAAGTATTTAACCCTAAAGGAACCAGTCGTTTTGAAGTCATTGTAGATGATGATATCTCCCTTTGGATCTGGCCTTCTTAATTTTTGGTACTTTATGTTTTTAACTTCTACTATGCAAAAATGTATCCTATGAAACATTCTCTCGATTCCTACCGAGTGCCTCCCTCCTGTTTTGCAGGTTTGATACCTCTGTGAGATGTAGAGGGGCAATAAAATTGGAGAGGCTTTATTTCTTTTTTGCTCCGTGGAGTTTCTTGTATGGATTTGGCAATGGGACTTAATTTCATTTCAATTTCAGCCGGAGGCAGAGGACCATATTATTTCATATGTAGTTTGCTTCGATTGTTGGGACACATGCTATTCTTTTGTCAAAAATTGAGCTCGTATTGGTTTGCACATACTTAGGCTTTCCATGCAACAAGATTTTGGTTGCTCTGAAGTGAATTACTGACAAGGCAGAGGGTAAAATACTAATCTTGTTGGGACACAGGTGGCCGGTGGATTGGTTTGGACACTGAAAACGAAATACTAATCATGTGAATTTCCTTCTAAATTACAACCAACCAGAATTTACAATAAGATACAGCAATGGTGATTTAAGAGATACTTACAGGAATAAGTCACTGCATCAGACGGCCAGAGAACTTCGTTGGTGAACAATGGCTGGTCATAGGTGGTTTGATACTTCAGAAATAAATCACCGATTCTAGACGGCTGAATGACTCCGTTGTTTTTCCTCCTCACAGTCCAGAAGATTCAGGTAAAACCTCTCCTAGACTTCCATTGAAACAACATATGCTAAACCCCACTATCGAGATATCAAATTAATGTCTTCATGTGCAAAATAACATAACAGATTGCTTTGGAAGGGTCAATTCCATATTGGTTAGTATGAACTATTCCTTTTATGAGTTCAAATGACAGATTATTATGAGTTCTAGGAAGTTTGATAAACAACAGGCTTTTAATAGGTTACACTAAGAACTCCTATGCTGAACTTTTTTATCTCAAACGTCTAGAGTTGTTTTCTTGTTAAAGCACTATGTTGTAGTTCTCATATTACTTTTGCTTATAAAAGTTTCTTTGATTTTAAATACTGTAAAGAGAAGCGGAGGAGAGCCTTTGATAACGATGGAAATAATATATTCAACCAGAAGTAATTATCTATCAAAAACTACAGACTGTTCTCTTCTTTTGTTGCAACCAAAAGGTTTGGATTGTTCATGGGGATTCCAACATTTTGGCACCAGGACCTCACTGCGGACTAGGAAATTGCACATTTGTTTTGGTTATCTTGTCAACCATCTAGCCTCTTCAGTTGAAGAGTAAATATGCTTCATAAAAGTATCAACCTTTGCACCCATGATGAGCCAAAGCAGGCCGTTTTCCACTAACCAAAATAAAAAAGGAAGACTCTTGATTGCTGTAAGACCTACTACGCACACAGTTGAAAACTCATGACAATAAGAAAGTGTTTGAAAAGCAAGAAATTTGAGTAAACTTTTAAGCTGGGAATCAACTATTGAGACTACGAACTGCAATAAAAATTTGTATGGCTATAGAATACATTATGATAAAAGTTTATGATCCCATGGCAGATGTATTTGTATCCTTATGATGTGTGTGCAACATAAAATTATATGAAACGAACCAATGAACATTACTCCAAAAACACGTCCAGTAATATCCTTTGACTACTTTGTCTTTTAAGCTCAGTGAGAAACTTTCGAAGGAGGTAAATCAATAAACAATAGAAAATTCAGGACAAAAAGCGTTGATTATGGAATTCAAGCTTCTCGTGCAACCCAAAAGAGTTCACGCACATATTCTTAAATCGTCTCCC
Source organism: Casuarina equisetifolia (assembly GCA_028551475.1). Lineage (NCBI taxonomy): Eukaryota > Viridiplantae > Streptophyta > Magnoliopsida > Fagales > Casuarinaceae > Casuarina > Casuarina equisetifolia. Next base: position 28,411,436 of record CM052355.1, read on the forward strand.
TGTTGGTTCGCCTCAGAGTCCAATTGATGCAGCTCCTCCGTCTTTATACAACAATTTGAGCTCCTGTTAGGAGTAGCTGAGATAAAAGACAACACTTGTATGCGAGTGTGGAAAAAGGGCTCTGCCTGGAATATGCAGAAAATCCTGCATGTGCATGTGGTCCAAAAAGGAGAAATGGAAGAAAAATTGGCAAAAAGGAATGTCATATCATCTCCAAGACGAATGTTTAAAAGTTTATGTGAGTGTTTTTAAAAATGCAAATTGATGAGTTTTGAGGCTGATATTTGTTGCTTTTAAATGCACAAAGATCAGCTGCTTTCCATCCGATTAGATTCAAGGAATGAAGGTCAAAAGTTAAGTGCGTGAACTGTGTAGAATTGTTGATCTGTTGATTACTGTTGTAGCAAGTGTTCATAGAATTGTTGTAAACACTTTGTATTACATTATTGTGAACAAAACCCCAAAGGATAGTAGGAAAAATAACAAACACTATATTATTTCATTCATTTCAAACCCCAAGGATAATTTTTAACCTAAGTGATAACATAGCAAATTTTAGTACTTTATAAATTTGAAAGAAAGAGAATTACATCACATAAAAAGCTCTTGGTAATTATGCATGCAAGATTTATCTTTTGCCTTTATATTCAAAACTACTATAGAGCTTAAGCATGTGTAAATCAATACAAGCTGAACTTCTGACAAAAGCATAACATATATTTTAACAATCTATGCAAACTACCACACCATACTCGGTACAGACATGGGAATTGGAGGCAAGTGAGGAATTTGACCGCATGCAACCAAGAACACCTTGGCTAAAAATTAATTGGAAAATAAGAGAGAGAAAATTAGTAATTTACATCCATAAGGAAGATGAACCTTTGGTTGAAGTAAATCTCATCATCATTTTAAAAGAAAGTACCACAAATAAGAAGGCAAGGTTTAAATGGAGTAGTCATCATCAATAATGACTTCAAAATGACATGTGGAACATATTGATAAATAACTCTTAGTCAAATGAAAGTTTATCTAGAAAAGGAAAAACAGAGGATGGGTCCATAAACCAGCTGGAAAATAGACAAAACACACACAGAAAGTGGGGAAGGGTGAGCATGCAGGAAAGTTGTTAATTTCTTTTTCTATCCCATGAGTGAAAGTGAATTGATTAGTCTTGATGTTTAATTACATATTTACTTCGTTCTATTAAAGAGCCACCCTGTAAAACAAGCAGCTTTCTGAATTCTCGATGGTATGCAGGGGAGACTAGGAACACAACAAAGTTGATTTCTGAGAATCAAAATATCGTAGACTCAAACCTCGAACCCAGATAGAATTAGCAAATCACTATGATGTTTATGCATTTTTAATGAAAGAAATACTCTCATATCCATTATTTTTCTCCAGATTTCCACATTAAATGTGGGCATCCATCGAGTGTTGTCCTAGAGAACACCCAGATTTACTGCCCAAAAGAACGAAAAGCAGTGTTCAATGGTGTTCCACGTCCACCTCTATAATTCCATGTCCGCCTCTACAATCCCTTTTCTCAAATAAGAGTTGGGATTAGTCCTGTAGTGTTTTATTCCTGTACATAAAGGCAAGAATGGTGAAAGATGTCAGAAAAGCATAAATAATGCGTTGGTTTTCTGCAAAGTACAGGCACAGTCCCTTGTGGTGCTTCAATTCCAAAATCTTGTTGCATGGAAAGCCTAAGCACGTGCAAACCACTAAGAGCTCAATTTTTGACAAAAGAATGCCATGTATCTCAACAATCCAAGCAAACTACACATCAAATAATATGGTCGTTTGCCTCCGGCTGAAATTGAAATGAAATAGTCCCATTGCCAAGTACATGCAAGAAACTCCATGGAGCCAAAACGAAATCAAGCCTCTCAAATTCCATTACTCCTCTACATCTCACAAAGGTATCAGACCTGCAAAACTTGAGGAGGGCACTCCGTAGGAAATGAGACAATGCTTCATAGGATACATTTTTGCATAGTAATGAAGCTTAAAAATATAAAATACTAAAAATAAGAAGGCTAGATTCAAAGGGAGATATCATCATCTACAATGACTTCAGAATGAGGGGTTCCTTAAGGGTCAAATACCTAAAAGCACCATGTAAAACATGAGTGATGTCAATGTCTAATTGAATTTAACCTTTGATTTTTTTCCTTCGAGAATTTGTAAAATGCGGAGGCCCCTACAAAATGCTGGATTGAAAAGGATCCTCGTCTGCATCGATTGAAACCCAGGCAACCAAGAGAGTAGTGCCACAGGAGCCATGACAATCACTCCAAACATTATATCATATAATCGAGCCACAGAAACAACAATCTCCCAGAATGTAGTGTCTTGAAACATAGGCCGGAATACCTGGGCAATCAATATCAGGCCCCAACCGGTGGGGATGAATGCCAGTAGACTGGTAAATATATCGACGAGTGCAAAGTTTGTGAATTCCAACAGGACTATTATCACAAGTATTGCAAGTATCATCACGAGTAACTTGACTAGCCGATAGTAGAAGTGTTTTCTTACTGCAAATTTCTGATGAGCATATGTTACTGCCAGACATGTACCAAACATAGCAAACACATAGATCCAAGAGAACAGGTAAACAGTGGTTCCGGTACTTCCCGCGGCGATATTTAGTTGGTATACTATTCCATATTGGAAAAAGAAGAATCGGAGGTCTAGGATTATTTCACACATCTTTCCCCAACAGCCAGTCGTCCTTAAATGATCCTGCTCCCCGTGCCACCATCCTTCCCAGCTCTGTTCAGGTTTTGCAAATACACTATCACGGAACCAAATCCACTTCATAAAGTCATCAAAATCGTTAACAGTCTTCAACCAATCAAATCCAGAAGGGTTGAACAGGAAGGGGGCTATAATCCATGACACGACCAGGAATAAACTTCCGATGTACATAGCTAGGTGAACAAATGTGTTGCTAGCTATAGGACTGTGTATTGCGCAAACAATTAGTATCACCCCAAGTTCTATCGCCTTCACAAAGTGGCTGCGAGCGTAAAGCCTATAATTCTCTGAAAAACTTTGGTGCTGCACGACAAAATCCCACCCAGTGGCCCGATATTTTGTAACTCCGTGAAGAATTGTCCGGCCAAAGTAGTGAGCATGAGTTCCCAAAGAAAATGTGTAGAAAACAGATGAAAGTTGGAGCTGCATTCTCAAGAAATTCCAGACAGCTGGAAGGAACCCAAGCTCAAGGGAGGTCTCAACCATCATTGGGAGAGCAGTAAAGAGACCAAGTTGGATGACCAACTGTTGAACCAATATTGAAACAAGTGCTTCATTGTTTGCTGTGCTGTTTGCCAAAGCAGAATTCTCAACAGTGCTGAGAACCAAATAGAGTTGAATCCATAAAAATGCATATGCAATCAGAACGACCATCATTGCGTTGAAAGAGAATCCCACACTACTATGAAAGAATGATAGCATTCGGAAGAAGTCCAACCTATGGCCCAACCTGTAGACATCTCTGCTGAGAACTTGTTCACCATTTCCACTGGCAATTTTGGCCTCAAACATGGATATTTGATTCAAATCAACATCCTTTCCTTTGCCAACTTGGATGTACTCATGGTGGGTGATATTGCCTCCACGCAATGTGCAATTGAAGCCAGCAAAAATTTCCTCGCGGAGATTAATCACTTTAGAAGCTTTACTAATGCCACCACGAGTCAAGAACCAAAACCTGTCAAAGACATCTGGGTGGCCATAATGCATTCGAACCTTCAAGGGATTTGCCAAAACACGCTGTCCTACAGTAACAAAGCTTGTTTCCTGATCCGACGTATACGAAGCAAGCGATGAAACAGAAGCAGTAAAAATATACTCCCTAACTCCCAAGATGGTCGGCTTTCGGATGCCATGGTAGCGTACGAATTCTTCCAAAAGGTTACGCATTTTGAGCGTCTCTTCAAAATAGTTGTCTTGATTCATATCTGTTGTCTGAACGGCATCACCGCGGGTGAAGATGAGGGCATGATTTTGATTCTCCGGTTTACCTTCTCCAATCATTATTGGTCCAGGCAACTTAATTCGATAGACTTCGACCTCCTTCTCCAACTGGTGATCGTACTTCACTAGGACAGAGTAATACTCTTTCTTGTCACGCCCTGAGGAAACCTCATCAACATATGCCACTCGAAGGGCTTCATTGTTTTTCATCAGATACAAGATTTCCTCAGCATGGGGATCATTTTTGGCCTTTTGAGTGCTATATTCTTGGCAGGCAACCACGTATGTGTACTTCATCAAAGCAGAAGCTGACATCTTCAGGTTGTAACTATCCGAGCTATCTCGTCTCACCGAACCAAGTTCGTGTAATGCATCTTGGATCTCCGTCTCTGATGCAAAATCCAGAAATGCCAGCAACTTAAGAGACCGGTAATAATACATCATTCCCCTTACAGTTCGAGAAAGTGTCTGACCTCTATATGAGGCCCAAAGTCTGACATCTTCTAACTTAGTTGTCCATATTTCTTCATCTTTCTCCATCCCTTCCCGGCGCATCCTCTCTATAAAATTTTCCCACTCATTAGCATAAATTGTCCGCAAATAGTATATGATTGAAATCCCATCTTCATCCTTAATTCTAAGTTGCTCCTTGCTAAACAGAACTTTTTCATTGTAGTAAGGGGTAAGAACACTAAATGCCATCATCTTCTCAACTTGGCGGGCACGAGGCATGTTCATGAAAAGGGAATTACTAAAGAAGGCAATCCGGCGTCTTGCCTCAAGATTTACAGGGATAGTATGCATTGAGTCCCGAGATGTCAGAATCGTGTGCAAGCGCCTAACCTGCTTATAAAAGGTCTCATTCTCTGGATCAGGCAAGTTGACAGCATTCTCAAAAAGCAAACTCTGACCAGAAGTTCGATCACTAGGAGCTAGACCATCCTCCCTCAATTGATCAACGCTCCTCTTCTCCTTGAAGAAGTCCCGTTTACCAATCTCATAAATGGCTTGGAGAGTGTTTACCACCTGGGCAGGATCCTTCTTAGGCTTATTCAATAGCTGAACTAGTTTGATTAACTGGGCATGGAGCTGGGAAAGTACAGTCAGATTAAACGTTCTAGTGAACTTCTCAATCTCAATACAGTGGTCGATCTCTTGAAAAAAGATGGTCATAATGGAATGCTCTTGGGTGTTGCGTTTGATAATCCCTAGCAGCAAGTGCTTGATACAATCATAAGCTTCAATCACAGCGCAACGTCTGTACTCATTTTTGCATATCTTATACCACAACCATTTATCAGGGGCGTCCACTAACTCCTTCGCCTGACTGAGTGCAAGCAGCAGCTCATTACAGAGGAGGAAAGGAGGCCAGGGGATGACCCTGACGTTCCAAGAATTTTGAGGCAGCTCTAGCAACTCATGCTCGCGGTCAGATATGAGATCCTCTTCCCTGAAAATCGAAATAATCTCATTCCATATCAAAGCAAACTTTTTTGCCTCAACTTGATTACATTCCAGTGTCCTATGGGGCCGATCAAACCCGTATCGGAGCTTCAATCGGTGAATGTCATCCTCACACTTTTTCCTGATCCCCCTCTGCTCCGGTATGAGATTGAACTGAACAGCACTTGCAAAGAATGGAAACCTCAACCGCAACTGTTCTATATTCCGAATCTCACCCAAGTGCTGGAACAACCCCACCGCTGCCCCAACAAAAGAGGAATAGATTGAATACCAAATCTGAATGTCCATGAGGTAAGTCAGAACAACCGGAAGCCACAGTAACCCAATAGCAAATTCATTGCTAGGGTAAAAAGTATGATAGTGAACCTCATTTTGCTTCAACAACTCTTTTGTTGAGGTGATCATGGGTTTGATCTGCAAAAAATAACTGAAGCAAAACTTGGTAGCGAGCACCACAAACCAGAACAATGCATATTTTATTTTATCCACAAGACCCTCCTGCAACCCACGACCCACAAAAGTCCTGCTCTGAAACCACCACGACAGCATGTAGAATATCCTCCAATCACTCTCCTCTATGAAATTCCTGATCCCGGGAATAATAAACAGCGCCACCGCCAGAATCTCCCGTGCCACGAAAACCAACGCGACCTTAAGAAAAGTCGCCACCCTCCGATTCGCCTCAGTGGACCATCCCTGATCGTGGTTCCTCTGTGACCATATCTGCGCATAGAATACCTGGAAAACCAAAATCCATCCAGCCGCAACCACACTCTTCATCACCATCCTCACCGCAATGTCGAGCGTCTCCCAGGACACCAATCTATAGTGCATCATAGCGTCCAATATGGACTTCAGGAACCTCAATCCGCTCCAAGTGAAGAACACTGTCAAGACCTTCACTTGTACTTCCCTACTTCTCAATGCCTGCCATGGATAGCCATTCTCCTCCCAGGCTATGATGATCGCTGCTTGCAAAAACAGAACTAGCATCACCCACAGCCGGTCGAAGCTCCTGAATAGGTTCCAAAAGGACCTCTGCTCTACAAATCCAGTTTTTCCTACATGCCTACGCCGGCCAGTATTCACGAAGAAGTTGCTCGACAAGTCGATGGGCCAATTAAGCTTCTGAAAGCACCGCTTGCTCCAAAAGTACTCATTTATATCATCATAATTGCGCCAGACCCGGTGCGGTGCAGTACCGTTCTTACTGCTCTCAACCTCTGCCCGAATGGTCTCATAAATCGGTTTAACTACACAGTTCAAGAAAGCATTCTCACCTGAAAATGAAGGTAGCACCGGCTGACCCGTGTTCTCGTCGATATAGTCCGCTAAGATCTTATTTAGCTCCATGGCCATGTTATGGAAGATAAAACAGAGGCACTCAGGGACGAAGCGTAGATTAGCAGCCTCTCCCCAGATAAGAAGGTAGAGCGAGACGTAAAGGAGCTCCCGGCGGTGGTCTGCTGAGGAGGCCTCCCGGCAATCGGAGATCCAGATATTGGACTTCTTGCCGAGGTAGGAACACCAGGCGGTATAGTTCTGAAGAAGTTTCTTACGGAAGTGGCGCAAAACGGTGGCATCGAGGACGTCGATGTTGTCAGGGGGAGGCGTGAGACGCATCTGGGCATTGGCCAGGTGGAGCACCAGATGCTCGCGCTGGTTCCGGACGTTGTCACTCTGAAAGCCAAAGAAGAGTGCCAGCCAGTCCAGCAGGTCCGTGTTCTGCGCCCATTGCACGTGAGGCGGCTTCCTCAGGTCCCCAACGGCTCGCAGCGCACTCATCGTGGCGCGAACCTCAGGAAACCGTAGCGAAGGGTGGTCCGCCAGCAGGTTATGCATGGGGATGATGTTGTAGGTCTCTGATTCCATCGGGTTGGGCGGTAGCTGGGGCTGAGAGGACCGTCGTCAAGCACTCACGGCATGGACGGATGGGAAACTGATTGACATACTGCTTCTGTTCCTTCCGAAAAGGGACCTTGAGGATGACTTTATCACGTTGAACCGCCATTTTTCTAATGGGAGTGGACTACCTTTCTGCAAGTTTTGGAAGATGCTGGCCAGTTTTAATAAAGGAGCATGCACTAATTTGAATATATCATAGTTTAAGTTGAATTGCTTACGCTTATAGTCATAAATAAAGACTTCCTTAATAGAGTTTTTCAACGGCGGGAGAGGATGTATTAATCTTATTCAAAAAGTAACTTGAGAGTAGAATTTTTTACTTTTTAATAAGTTTTACTTGCCCTTATGAATATAGCAGTTTAAATCAAGAATTTTGTTAGAAAAAAGGTTTAAAGATGTCCAAAACCATGCAAGGCGAATTTTTTAGCATTAAAGAGAGAATTGAACTTCAGGGTTTTGATTCCACTGCAGTGCAAGCTTGAGAAAATATGTGGTACTTTCATGACAGGAAAACTAGTTGTTCTGTGCACTGTTACAAGGAGGCCAAAAAGGTGTTACTTTCATGACATATGTTAATATTTTTCTTTAGTTTTGTAAAGTATAGCCTTACAAATTAATGTTACTCAAGTTGAGTTCAATTTTACATTTTGGTTCCCTTTTGTTTTTCTCCATGAAGTCACTCCCTAAAAATATTTTTCACATACTATTGTGTTTTATACGAGTCAAGAATAATTAGTACCCAAAATTAAGAGAAAAAAAACATTTATCTCTAATATTTGTCATTCTAAAATCTCCATTTCTCCAAAATGGAGAAAGGCCAAACACTAGTCTAGTTAAAACTAAGATTGTTCTCCTTTCATTTAATATGGGTTAATGCTTAATTTGTGTGTGTATATATACGCATACACACAAAAATATATATGGGATTGAACACCAATGAAGGATTGAACACTCCTGATTGTTTAATCCTCAGGGACAAGAGTCATAATAGGTCCTTATATTCTTTGTTAGGAACTACAAAGTATAGTAAACCAATAAGTTTTGAATTTTATCCTTCATAGTCTCACTACACGATAAACATATCCTAACTTCACTGGCTCGTTCTGTAAGTAATTTGGTAGCTTAGGTTGTGACCAACCAAGGCATAAGAATGGTTCTCGGATATACCAAAAACCATTTAGATCTCAAAAGTCCAAGTCCAATAAGAAGCCACAGAGCAGTTTCCTAGTAAGGAAACGAATGAAACGAGATGCAGAAGTATACTACAAACCTTTCCCCAACAGACCTAGGAAGAATAAGGGAATAAAAAGATATTACTTGCTACAAATGCAGTAAAAAGGGCATTTACAAAAATCCTATAGGATGCTAAACCTTGATAAGGAAGTAAAAGATGAGTTATTACAGCTGATGAGTGAGAAGTCTAATGAGGAAACATCGAAGGAATAGGTCGTCCACGATGCACTAAATGATGACCTATTGGTATCATCGAGGAAATATCTCTGTCTTGACCAAAGACTAGGAGTTCCTAATCTCAGTAGTAGGGAAAATAGAGGACCCTTAGGCGTACAAAGAACGTCTAGAAAGGCAAAAGGGGACGCTGGCCCTAGACTCTCAAAGGCCTAAAGAAGTAGGTAGACATAGATCCAAAAGGACTCTACAACTTAACCAATACACTCACAGAAGGTTTGAGTCAGAAGTAATAGGAAAACCTAGGCCCATAACAGTTAATGACCTTGACAAAGAAATCAAGACTCTTAAGATGGAGATTAGGCCTTAAAGACTCGAAGGGAGGCAGATAGGAAGGCCATTACTCTTCTCTTAGATGGGACAATGGTGTATGAACTCTTGTCTGATTCGGAGGGAAGAAAAAACAGAAAAAGAAACTCCTATTTCCGACACATATGTCCATCTACTATTAGAAATTGTGGTTCATAAATGGGTTATTCAGGCATATGTCCATCTATGTATTAGATGCAAATCTCTGTGGAAAAAGCTGCCTCTAGTTGATTCGTTGAATTTTAAATTCAGAGTGGTGCTTTCTTACCTTTATCTTCAACCCACGGGGCCTATCAAATGCTAAACTTTAAATTCTTTGTTCGATACCTTCGACAAATCATCTTGTCCCATGACGTTTCTTTTCCTTGTTTTCTACTTTAGGCACATGTCTTGTCCCTAACTCCAGGGTATGTTTCTTCTTCCTTTTGTTTTTTTGGTGTTTTTCTTTTCTGATTGTTTCATGATTAGCAGGTCCATGTGAGGCTCCCATTGCACGTACGGCGGTTTCCTCAGGTCCTCCACTGCTCTCAGCGTCCTCGTCACGGCTTGCACCTCAGCGAGCTGTAGCAAAGGATGGTCCACCACCAGGTTGTCTATGGGTATGATGTTGTAGTGCTCTGATTCCTCCCGGTTGGGCGGCAGCTGGGGCTGAGAGGACCGTCGCAGGGTCCTCATGACATGGACGGATGGGAAATCTGTTGGAATATTTGTAAAATTAGTAACATGCCTTTACAACTCACGGGTATTAGTGACTAGGTGTTGCTGTCTTGAGGTGTCAAGTGCACCGACAGGAGTGTAAAAAGGCAACACCGTGAGTGAGAGAGTGAGCTAGTAAGAGTGAACCCACAGAGAGAGAGAGGGTGCAGTAGAGAGTGCAGAGAGCTCCCCTGTCCGGTTTCACTATAGCTCCGATGAGTTAGCAGCCTTGTAACCTTAATGAAAGGAGAAGGGGCCGGAACCTCCAGTGATAGTGGACGTACGCGTGATTTGTCGAACCACTCTAAATAAATGTGTCTTTATTACCTTTATTCTAGTTAATAGCTCGTTACTTAGTGTTCATATCCGTGATGCTTAGCTCCTTGTCCCAACAAAATCGGTTGACACTATGCTTTGTTCCTTCCAAGATGGGACCTAGAGGGCGTCTTTCTCGGATGTCACAGACAAGGTAGCCGATTGACAATGACTTTCCCATTCTTTGAGAGCATTTTTTTCTTCTGAAGCCACCATTTTCTCCAATGAAAGTGGAGACACTAGTCTCCAAATTTTGGAAGGTTTTGGCCAGTTTTAGGAGAGGGACATGCATTGATTTGAGTAGATCATAATTAAAGTTGAATTGCTTACCCTTATAGTCATGGACAGTACAAGTATGAGCAAGAGTAGCCAACTATTTTGTAATTACTCAAAGTCGATTTCGAATGTATTCAACAGGACGGACGGCAAATTTCGGGATGTCCTTTTGTCATGAGTATAAGAAAATATTTTCTTTGAAAACTCATCTAATTCATAAGCGAACAGGTGTCCTACCTAATATTTACACTATAATATAATGACAAAAAAATCTAATATTATTCAAAACCTAACTCAAGAGTGGAATTTTTTTTTTCTTTTTTTAAATAAGTTTTAGTTGTCCTTATGAATATAGCAGTTTGTTTAGATCAAGAATTTTATTGGGAAAAGGTATAAAGATGTCCAAAACCATGCAAGGCGATTTTTTTAGCATTAAAGCGAGAATTGAACTTCAGGGTTTTGATTCCACTGTAGTTCAAGCTTTAGAGAATATACTCTCACGAACCACTTCAGCTTAGTGTACTTCATGCAAACACGTGGGCAGCTTTAGAACCACTCTTCATTTTTCAGCCGACCTGCAAAGGAGGCCCTTTTGAGTAGGAGATTTGGCTTTCTTCTCCTGGTACTCATCTTTCAAAGGGGTTGTTAGATTTTATTTTCATTTAATTAGACACCCGGGAGGCGAAGTCTTTCATTTGAGTTTGGGAGTCAAGAGTCTATATAGATATATCCAATAGAACAACAACGTAGAAGAAACTTCCAATATTGAGTTGTTGTAAAGGTATTACTGAATCAAAAGGAATCCTACGCGTTTTAAACTATGACTTTATTATGAATATTTATATATATGCCTAGAAAGTGAGGAACTTGAACCCTATTCATTGCCTTCCTTGCTATACCCTGTTCTTTTGTAGAGAGAAAAATTTTGGCGTGGCTTTCAATCATCACAAACTTATCGACTAGGAAGAACAAGAACGTTCACAGAAGATAAGCAATTTTTTCACTTCCCTTTTACTTCTCTCATTGCAGAACTGTATTCACTTCTTGAAGGCGAACCTGAATCGAAGCTTAGAACCGCCCCATCACCATTTCTTTCTTCACATGGGGACTTGCTGTCTTAGGTATCAAGTATTTTCAGTAGAGTCTCAGCAACTCTTGTTGTAGATTAAACTCCGAATTTATCTTTCTTTTTGCTTATTTTCTAGGATATGTGGTAAATCAATCCGCGTACCTCATCACCAACACAAGCTTCACTTGGACTCTAGTGAAGGATCTTATACGTGTGATGGCTGTAAAGAACTAGGGTATGGTGAACGTTACCGCTGCCTGGACGGCGCATGTCCCAGCTTTCAGCTTCTCAAGGAATGCGGCCAACCTGAAATCAGCCATGCCAAACACTCGTCATTCTTCAAAGAAATCCAGTTCACCTTTCATGGTCAATCTCCAAAGCTCGTAAAATCTTGTGTTGCATGTGGGAAGGATGTCACCGGTTACAGGTACCAGTCCTCCCGGAAGAAGGGGTTCCTAAATCGTTTTTTCCCGAGCAAAGCAATTGTTCTCCATCCTTGTTGTTTCAAGCTACCAATTAATACAGATAATCAGGGGTTTGATGCTGCTGGTGGAAGGGTGAGCTTGGAGCTGAAGCAAAAGGCTCCATTCGATTGCTTAATGTGCAAAAGGAAGAAAATCTCACAAAAGATTGAGGGCTGGGCTTATGTCTCCGCTTGTGACAGTTACTGCTACCATGTGGGATGTGTGAAGGAATTGATTGCGAGGAAGCACGAACAAGTAGGTGATGGAACAAATTTCCTTTCAGAAGTAAGTCAGATGGCCTTACGGGTTGGTGGGGAAATGATGGTAATGGCCCTTCGGCTCATCATCATTCCAGCAATTTCTGGGGGCATAACATTTTGACTCTTAATCCAGTTCAGTAGTTCATTCAAAATCGTCACCCACGGCGTTGAACAAAATATCAATTACTGGAGATTTGGAGTGACATAGTAATATCAATCAGTGTTCCAATTAATTGTTAGAGAAATTAAACTTCCCTCTCATGCTAATATTTTGTTGAATAATAGGTGGAGACTTCTAGTTTGTTCAACGCTTAATTTGATTGTGTATGTGCATGTGCGCGCATGCATGTGTGTGTGCATGTCATTTGATACTCATTTTATCTATACATGTGTGTGTTGTGTCGTTTGGGACTCATATTGTTTGAGTGTTATTATAAATTTACTAACTTAACTCAATCAAGATTATTCTCCATTCATTTAATATTGGCTAAGACTTCATTCATGTACCAGTAGCTTTTTTTTCTCAATTTGACTAAGTCATGGTCTGACTTTCAAGAACCTTTCTCACTTCAATTTTTAATTTATTTTGCGGTAGGTATTTTATTTTTTAAAAAAATATACTTATCAAAGAAGTCTTTGATTTTCAAAAATTAAAAAAAAAATTAAATAAACGTAATATATGATACTATTATTATCTAAGTGCTATTATACTTTTATTAAAATGCAATTAAAATAATATATTTCTCTTAAAGCAGATTTTAGATTATACATTAAAACTTTAGTAAAATTTTATTTTCAAGTCAATAGACTTTTCTGCAAATGATATGCCATCAAATTATCGATAGTCTTCAAGGACCTAGTCCAATGAATATTTGGCTGTCTTGGTCGTCGAGCAGGTGTGCGACGTATGCCCTGTTTATTTGTTATTCGTGGGTCAGTAGTCTTCTTTCTGCTCACTGTTGGCGGGTTATGCAAACCCCAGTAGCATATAAGAAGGTAGAAGGTGACCGAGGCAGGAAGCCATTATCGATCTTGTGGAACTCTGAGAGGGTGGTTTTCCTCGAATGAACCTGTTATTTCTTTGCATTCCAACCATTCCTCTGTTTCCTTGCTCTACTTCACAGCTTTTCCACCATGGTTAAAGGGAATTGCGTTCTGTTTCTCGTGCTGAAACTGGGGCTTGCATCCATGGTAAAAGGAATAAATAGGGTGCTATTCGGTTGTCCACGAATAGGCCGTTATTCAAGCAAAATAAACTATAAGGTAGTAGCGTGTAGTAGAAGATGACCAAATGGGTCCAGAAATTTACTTTTGAAAAGGGGGTGATGACCCATTCAAATGGCGTTAGTGGACTGCAACTCACCGATGAACTTGAATTTTCCTTTGAAAATGATGGATAAGTTTACTTTTAATTAAGATAAAAATTAAGTGAAATAACTTGTAAGATAACGATGCTTGAAGAGATTGATAAGATTAGGTGTTACCAAAATTTATTGTTTGACTATACGAGCTTTCCGAGCAATAAAGAAGAGAACAAGGCTCCAATGGTTTTGCTGCCACCTATATTCTATATTTTTAAACCGGCCTAGAAAGAAGACTTATTTTCAGACTCCAGATCTCTTTGTATAGGAGGCTTGGTTTCTCCTTCGCATGCCATATGGGGAATCTCTTTTCTTATTTGTTAGATCAAAATCCAAATTTATGAGTGTTCAGGAACCCTTAGATCGACAAGCAGCAAGGCAGCGATAATCAGGCAACTCAATCTTCTCAGAAGATATGACGAAATTTACCGAAATACAGCACTCTAGCCACCGACACCGGCTCACTTTGGTCCTTGCCCAAACACCTTATCGTTGTGATGGCTGCAAAGAACTAGGGTTCGAGGCATGCTACCGATGTAACGAAAAGGAGTGCGATTTTCATCTTCACGAGGAGTGTGCTTCTGCTTCCGGCGGCTCCGCAACCCACCATTTGTTCAAGAAAGGAAAATTTAAGTTTCATGGTAAGTCTCCAGCTAAAAATGTTAGACCTTGTGTTGCATGTGGGAAGGATGTCCAGGGGTTTAGGTATCAATCTTTACGTAAGAAAGCACATGTCCTACACCCTTCTTGTTTCAGGCTTCCACACAATATGTCAAATAATGGGGTGAATCTAAATCTCCGTAAAAAGGCCCCATCAAAGTGCCAAAAATGCTTGGGTAAGAAAATTTCAAGTGAGATTAAGGGGTGGACCTATGTGTCCACCTGTGGCAAGTACTGTTATCATGTGGCATGTGTGAAAGACTTGATTCTGGAGAGTTGGAAGAAGGGTTATTTCCATCGAGGAAGCGATGGAGAAAGTGTAAGCAACAGAAGTTTGGGACAGCAAGCAGCGCTACCTGATAGGAAGGATACTAATAAGCACCACTGTGCCATAAGGTCAGTTATGGGGCTCATTATTTCTGCAATTATCGGAAGTGGACTAGATGCAATTATCGGTGTGGCTATGCAGTCTTTATTTCTCAATCAATGATTCCCTGGGAAGCAAGAAAAAGCTCTAGCGGGTGGTCTTAGCGTTATGGCAAATTCTATGTTTTGATAAGATCGTTATAAATTATTGTTTCGTTTTTGGGCTTTGTATACTTTTGTGTAGTCTAAATCAGAATTAGGAGTGTGTGATGGGTGGACTCCATTTTTATCTATATAAAGTATTGGACTCTATGGTTCTCTGCATTATGTTTAATAGCTGCTCTTGTTTATGATAGAATGGTTTGAAGCGTGTCCAATTGATGGCCACCTTAAGACATGAAGAAGAATCAACGATATAATTGACTTCTATTGGAAAAATTCGGAAATGCACCTTTTGTAGGAAAGAAGCTAATTGTGTACCGTAAAGTAGCAACTACAACATTGCTTGACATAATAAGAGTTCTTTAGTTCATCTTATGAAAAAAAAAAAAAATTAGAGCCTAGGCCCCTCTTTGTTCTCCTTCCGCCAATTTCCACTAGTCTTACCATAGTTTCTTTTATTTTCATAGTATCTTTAACCTTGTAACTTTCGGCTATGATACTTTTGGATGTTTTGTAAGGCTTTTGTTCATATATTGTGTAAGGCATGCTTATAATTTATCAAAGCTTTCAAGGTTCTCTACATTTTGTTTATTATTACTTTATGTTATTTCCTTTTTAATTGTCATGAAACCCATATCTCTGTATTTACCTCAAAGTTTGTATTTTTTTTATTAGACTTTAAGCATGTGTATGGTGTATTTGATATTTAGGAAACTTTGGTTTTGGGCACCATACGTAGAAGGTTTTAGGTACTAACATTGGCCTAATAATGAGAAAATGGATCATGTAGGAACTTTTACATGCCATGATAATTATAAATATATGTTACATATTAATGAAAAATTTGAAATTAATTTAGGTGTTATTAGTGCTAGCCTAAAAGTGTAAGTGACAATATTCATTTTTGGGTTTAAGAAAATAGAAAAAGTATAAAAAATTAATCAAAATTATGTGAAGTCAACTTTAGAGTCTATAAATATAACCACTAATAAAATAGAAAATAATATGAGTCAATTAAATAAATTTGGATCTCAAACAAAAGACCAAAGAAATTAAAAAAAAAACTCGTAAACAAACTAGATAAATTAAATAAAGATGGAATGAATGGCCTAAGAAATAAAAAAATTCCTAGACTATTTTATAGAGTTGAAGAGATTATAATATTTTAGCAAAAAGTTAATCATAATCAAGAAGAATATGGAAATATTTCTTGTTTAATTTTTATCTCTATCTTCCACTAGGTGCTTCATTTGATTGAAAAAAAAAAAAAAGGCTGACTATTTTAATGAACAAAGTCTTTAATAGGCACTAAGTTTTGTTGTATCTTTATCTATACTACAGTCTGAATAATATATTTTACTTCAGTAAAATTGAGAAAGAAAACTACATGAGTTTTAATGTATAATCTAAAATTTTATTTTGAGTCAAAAGACTTTTGAAAATGATAAATCACCTAATTATAAGTAAAATACTCTTTAAAGAGCTCATCCACTAAAAATGACGTGAGACATTACGCAAAACTCAGTATTTTGTCCAGGTTTATTGAAGTAGGTCTTTAGAAATTATTTTATTGATAATTAGATAACTTATCCCTCAAACAATTCATGCAACCTCATCACTGGGTTCCAGTACTGATTGATCCCCTAAAGGCAAGTTTTTTTTTTTCTCTCTCTTTTCAATATTAAGGAGAAATAAATAATATCTTAATAATAGTGTTGGAAGGATTTCTCTCTTCCCTTAAAAAATTAGTAGTAAAAGCTCCTATATTTACATAATCTATCATATGAAGATGCGTTTACATGGATAGAATTGTAGTTTCTTCCCTATGTAATAAAGTGACAGATTTCAAAATCAATGCCCACTTCTGACGGACTGTTTGTTTCTCTAAAAAATTGAAGTTCTTAAAAGATGTTGATTCAATCTTCGACTTTTTAGGAAAACGTGGGCTGGAGTTTGAGTGATCTCATAGTCCAGCCTCCAACATTTGAACTTACTATCAAAAGCAGAGAACGATGGCGAGACAAGTGCTTCGCGTGCGGCCAAGCCGATGGCTAGTACCCCACCTTTGGGCTATGGACCACTACTTGTCAGCGAGAGAACAATAAGATCTCTTCACGCTTTAATTTTCTGTCAAATAATGAGGGGTTTTGGAGTATGAGTTATAGGTATTGAATTTAAGATTTAAGTCCTCGCTAACCAACCATTGAAACTATTCATGTTGATAAGAGATATGGAATTCTTAGTGACATCAAGCATATCTTTAATATGTGTAACCAATAACTAGTAAGCAAAAAATAAGGCTTGACGGGGGTTTAAGTATAGGGAAAACAAAAATGTACTCTAGCTCCAATTTTGTTATAGACAATAAAGACGTGGAGTTTTCCACAAATAGAAGCTATCTTTTTGCCTTCCATGATAGGTAAGAAGAAATATCATCTGTTATACAACGAAGCAGATCGTCTAGTTCAAGCTCCATGTAAAGTGACTTCTTCTATAAGGTAAGCTTGTAACATCTATCCTCAACACAAGTGAGGTCAAGACATAGGAGCTATGGTATTTTCTTTTTTCTTTGTTGTTGAAATGGGTTTGTTGCCTCTCTTTAGTCTTGAGTGTTATTGAAAAGACTTTGTTTCATATTATAAGAAAGGAAAGTGGAAGTTTCTTGCTATATAAGAGGGCTCAATTATTCCTCCCATTTAACTAGTCTATTAGAATAGAACCCAAACCTGTAATAGATGACATTAGAGCTAACCCACGACCTAATTTAGCACCTTCATCCCTTGACATCTAAGGTAAGTAAAAGGGCCCATCTACGTCGAAGTTAATGTAAATTTGGATGAGAGAAAATGTTATAAAAAATAATTTCTCTTTCATCTAAAAGAATTGTGAGAGTCATTGGCCATATAAAGGAGCTTGGTTATTACACTAAAAGTAAGTGACAAAGGATCTTATAAATTTTTTTAGTATATCCAAATAGTAAGTAGAAGCCCACCCCAAAGATAGTTATGAAATCCTTAGCACTACATAAAACATTCCTCCTAGAGTAGTTAATATGGATTACAGAAACTCTAATTCAATGTACTTTATGGCTGAAACAGAGGAACAAATGGGTGCAAATTGTTTTTTGATGATGTTGAGAACAGCGGCCTATACTTTTTGTCCACATCAACATTTACAAAGTATGAGAAAGGAAACACCTCTTGAGCAAATGATGTTTTGAAAAGAGAAAGCCGGATTCAAGATGTTCCCCTCACGTGAACAACTCATCAAGCTACTCCTTATCTTCTTAACTCCATGGACAGTGATGGGAGAGGCTACATGCTAGCAGAGGGTCTAGATGAAGATAAGAGCATGGGCAATCCCTCATCCTTCGAGGATACACGATGAATATTGTTGGCAATTTTACACGTGGAGATGTTGATCTTTGTTAAGAGGTAACACATTGAATGGAGATGGCCACACCGACATTGTCCTACCACGTGGCCATGTTATCTAAAGCAAGTAGACTAAAAGCCAAAAACCATCAAGACCTCCTTTTGTCAAAAAAAATGGTCGTGAGCAAGTCAAGAAGGAGATTTCTTTGCTTATTGACTTCCTTACTAGCGTAAAAGTGCCTGTACTATGTAGGTCCTTTCCGGGTCTTTTGCTTGATTTGGGGGCAATAGGGAATGGAAAGGGATACGAGTCATGTTTGGTCATTATGCTGTCCATAAGGTCATGCCATACCATCCCCGGAGTAGGAGCTCTTATAAAGAGCAAAATTGTAAGAGACTAGGTAGCTTTTAAAATCTAAGAAACTACAAAGGTTGTTTTCCCTTATGAAAACAAAGGTATTTCTCTTTAATGATAAAAGAACTCCATACTATTTAAAATTCCTTTAATTAGTCCTAAATGACCATTAATCTATCCCTGGGAGAGCCAATTGCATGTTTATAAAATTGTGCATATAACAATTGGTATCAAAGCAATAACTTGGTTATTGAGTGTTTTCTTTTCTAAAACACTAAGTAGCTTTTAAAATAAAATAAAAAAAACTCCAAAGGTTGTTTTTTCTTTTAAAAGCAAAGGTGCTTGTATCCTTTTAATGATACAAAAACTCCACACTATCTAAAATTCCCTTAATTTGTCATAAATGAGTGCTAATTTGACCCTAGAAGAGCTAGTTGTATGTTCACAAATTGTGCACATAACATGAGTCTTGTAAAAGAGTGTGAGATCAACAAGAAGCTATTTAGATTGTCTGTTTGAATCTGCGTTGTCATTTGATTTTTTTCTATATAGTTATCTTTCATTATCTAGGAAAAAGTATGCTACTACCTTAACAAGTAAAGAAAAGAATATATGATTCTTTCTTAAAGTAA
Organism: Casuarina equisetifolia; assembly: GCA_028551475.1. NCBI lineage: Eukaryota > Viridiplantae > Streptophyta > Magnoliopsida > Fagales > Casuarinaceae > Casuarina > Casuarina equisetifolia. The sequence continues at coordinate 28,430,564 of CM052355.1, forward strand.
GATTTTTAGATAATACATTAAAACTTCAGTAAAATTTGCTTTTCAACTCAATAGACTTTTCTGAAAATGATATGCCATCTAATTATAACTCCGATAGTCTTCAAAGACCTAGTCCGATGAATATTTGACTATCTTGCTCTGTTTATTTGTTATTCGTGGGTCAGTAGTTGTCTTTCTGCCCTCTGTTGGCGGGTTATACGGTTCTGTAGGCAGAGCAAAACCCAGTAGTATATAAGAAGGTAGAAGGTGACTGAGGCAGGCAGCCATTACCGATCTTGTAGAACTTGGAGAAGGTGCTTTTCCTCGAATGAACCGGTTATTTCTTTGCTGTCCAACGATTCCTCTGTTTCCTTGCTCTACTTCACAGCTTTTCCACCATAGTAAAAGGAAACTGCGTTCTGTTTCTCGTCCTGAAACTGGGGCTTGCATCCATAGTAAAAGGAATAAATAGGGTGCTATTTCGGTTGTCCACGAATAGGCTATTATTCAAGCATAATAGACTATAAGGTAGTAGCGTGGATTAGAAGCTGACCCAATGGGTTCAAAAATTTACTTTTGAAAAGGGGATGATGACCCATTCAAAATGGCATTAGTGTAATGCAACTCACCGACGAACTTGAATTTTCCTTTGAAAATGATGGGTACGCTTACTTTTAGTTATGATAACGATTAAGTGAAATAACTTGTAAGATAACGATGCTTGATGAGATTGATAAGATTACGTAATACCAAAATTCATTGACTATACGAGCTTTCTTAGCAATGAAGAAGAGAACTAGGCTTCAATGGTTTTGCTGCCACCTTTATTCAATATTTTAAACCGGCCTAGAAAGAAGACTTATTTTCAGACTCCAGAACTCTTTGTATAGAAGGCTTGGTTTCTCCTTCGCATGCCATATGGGGAATCTCTTTTCTTATTTGTTAGATCAAAATCCAAATTTATGAGTGTTCAGGAACCCTGAGATCGACAAGCGGCAGGGCAGCGATAATCTAGCAACTAAATCTTCTCAGAAGATATGACGAAATTTGCCGAGATACAGCACTCTAGCCACCGACACCGGCTCACTTTAATCCTTGACCAAACACCTTATCGTTGTGATGGCTGCAAAGAACTAGGGTTCGAGGCATGCTACCGATGTAATGAAAAGAAGTGCGATTTTCATCTTCACGAGGAGTGCGCTTCTGCTTCCGGCTGCTCCGCAACCCACCCTTTCTTCAAGAAAGGAAAATTTAAGTTCCATGGTAAGCCTCCAGGTAAAGGTGTTAGATCTTGTGTTGCATGTGGGAAGGATGTCCAGGGGTTTAGGTATCAGTCTTCACGTAAGAAAGCACATGTCCTACACCCTTCTTGTTTCAGGCTTCCACACAATATGTCAAATAATGGGGTGAATCTAAATCTCTGTAAAAAGGCCACATCAAAGTGCCAAAAATGCTTGAGTAAGAAAATTTCAAGTGAGATTAAGGGGTGGACCTATGTGTCCACCTGTGGCAAGTACTGTTACCATGTGGCATGTTTGAAAATTTTGATTCTGGAGAGTTGGAAGAAGGGTTATTTCCATCAAGGAAGTGAAGAAGAAAGTGTAAGCAACGGAAGTTTGGGACAGCAAGCAGTGCTACCTGAAAGGAAGGGTACTAATAAGCACCACTCTGCCATAAAGTGGGTTACGAGGCTCATTATTTCTGCAATTGTCGGAAATGGACTCCATGCAATTATCGGTGTGGCAATCAGTCTTTAGTTTTCAATCAAATTAGGCCCTAGAAAACAAGAAGCTCTAGAGGGTGATCTCAGCGTTATGGCAATTCTATGTTTTGATAAGATCGTTATAAATTATTTTTTGATGAGCGATCATTTTGCTTTTGGGCTTTGTATTTGCGTGTATTCTAAATTGGGGTTAGGAGTGTGTGATGGGTGGACTCCATTTTATCTATATAAAGTATTGGACACTACGGTTCTCTGCATTATGTGTAATAGCTGCTCTTGTTTATGATATAATGGTTTGAAGCGTGTCCAATTGATGGCCACCTTAAGAGATGAAAAAGAAACAAAGACTTTTGTAGAAACGAAGCTAATTTTGTACCCTAAAGTAGCAACTAAAACATTGCTTGACATAATAAGAGTTGTTTAGTTCATCTTATGAAAACAAATTCAGAGCCTAGGCCCCTCTTTGTTCTCTATCCTCCAATTCCACTAATCTTACCATAGTTTCTCTTATTTTCATAGTATCTTTAACCTTGTAACTTTCGGCTTTGATACTTTTAGATGTTTTGTAAGGCTTGTGTTCATATATTGTGTAAGGCATGCTTATAATTTATCAAAGCTTTCAAGGTTCTCTATATTTTGTTTATTATTACTTTATGTTATTTCATTTTTAATTGTCATAGAACCCATATCTCTGTATTTACCTCAAAGCTTGTACTTTTTTATTAGCCTTTAAGCGTGTGTATGGTGTATTTATTTAGGAAACTTTGGTTTTGGGCACCAAAAGACACAGAAGGTTTTAGGTACTAAGATCAATCTAATAATGAGAAAATGGATCATGTAGGAACTTTTACATGCCATGATATTTATAAATACATGTTACATATTAATGAAAATACTGAAATTAATTTAGGTGTTATTAGTGTTAGTCTCAATAGTATTAGTGACAATATTCATTTTTGGTTTAAGAAAATAGAAAAAATTCAAAAAATTAATCAAAATTATGTGAAGTCAACTTTAGAATCTATAAATATAACCACTAATAAAATAGAAAATAATATGAGTCAATTAAACAAATTTGGATCTCAAACAAAAGACCAAAGAAATGTTTTAAAAAAAAACTAGTAACAAACTAGATAAATTAAATAAAGATGCAATGAATGGCCTAAGAAATAACAAAATTCCCAAACTATTTTATAGAGTTGAAGAGATTATATTACTTTAGGAAAAAGTTAATCATAATCAAGAAGAATATGGAAATATTTCTTGTTTAATATTTATCACTATCTTCCACTAGGTGCTTCATTTGATTGAGGAAAAAAAAAAGCCGACTATTTTAATGAACAAAGTCTTTAGTAGGCACTAAGTTTTGTTGTATCTTTATCTATACTACAGTCCGATTAATATATTTTACTTTAGTTAAATTAAGAAAAAAATATAGGAGTTTTAATGTATAATCTAAAATTTTATTTTAAGTCAAAAGACTTTTGAAATTGGTATATCATGTAATTATAAATAAAATACTCTTTAAAGACCTCATCCACTAAAATTGACATAAGACATTATGCAAAACTCAATATTTTGTCTAGGTTTATTGAACTAGGTCTTTAGAAATTATTTTATTGATAATTAGTTAACTTATTTTATTGCTTTAGACATCCATAATCAAACGTCGATGAGTGGTCTATGATCAAGTGTTGCAATCCCTTAGACAATTCATGCAACCTCATCACTAGCGTTCTGGTACTCACTGATCCCTTTAAAACATGTTTTTCTTTCTTTTCTCTTTTTAATGTTAAGAAGAAATAAATAATATCTTAATAATAATGTTGGAAGGATTTCTCTCTTCCCTTAAAAAATTAGAAGTAAAATTCCCTATATTTACATAATTTATCATATGAAGATGCATTTATATGGATAGAGTTATAGTTTCTTCTTTATGCAATGAAATGAGACAAATTTCAAAATCAATTCCCACTTTTGATGGACTGTTTGTTTGTCTAAAAAATTGAATTTCTGCTAGGATGTTAATTCATTCTTTGACTTTCCAAGAAAATGTGGGCTAAAGTTTGGGTGCTCTTAAAGTCTAACCTACAACATTGAAATTAGATTTATGGCTCTCATGTTTTTAAAAAATGCTAAAACTTAGCAAAGGTTACTGTTATGACTTTTGATTAAGCTAGCATGGAAATAGGGGACATTCTTTTTAAATTCTACTTACATCACTCTTGCAAGATGGTTGCTTGTATTTAAGATCTTCATTAATGTTTGTGTTGCTTGTTTGTGTTGAAGTCATTATAGATTTATTTCTAAGTTACATGTTGTAATAGAATCCATTAAGGTAGCATAGGGATGATTAGACAGGCCACTGTCCTACTTTTGTAAACAACTAGAAGCATTGGTCTTTATAAAGACCAAACAAAGAAGGTTGTAATGATTGAAGAAGTAATGAACTAAAGGTTTAGTATCCTTATTAGCAAATTCAATTTGGTCATCATAAGTGTCAAAAAGAAGCAATTCGTCGACCTTTACCTAGTTGATCAACTAGAATCCATGGTTGAACCACAAAGTGATCTTGGAAATGCCAAAATGGATTAATAGTTCCAAAAGCTTACTGAAACCAAGAAGCAAATGTTTATTGCCCTTGACACCAAAAGCAAAAGAAGGAAGCAACAAGATGACGAAGGTGTTGGGTCCTCTTATGATTGGAACAAGCACCACTCGCATGGTAGTGTAGGCTTTTCTAAAAATGAAAAAGGCAGTGCCCAACCACCATAAGGCAACTTGGATACCACCAAATCCAACATAAGGATGGATTTCCCTTCCTATAATGGGGAAGAAGATCTAATGGACCGAATTTTTAGAGCAAAACAATTCTTTGACTTCCACGGCACTCCCGAAAGGGACAAGGTGAGGGTCTTTTCTTGGAATCTTTAGGGAAAAGCACAAGTATGGTTTAAAATGTTCAAATAAAAGCATAAGAGGCATGAAGTGGGAAATGCTAACTAAGGACCTCCTCAACAGTAATGGCCTCAACAAGTACAATTACTACTTTGGTGACCTTACCAAACTATAACAAATTGAAGACGTTGAGGACTACCAGAAGAAATTCTCTAAGCTCATGTTTCACTTTGAATGCATTACTACAAAACAAAAGATTAGTTATTTTGTTAACAAGCTTCGAGAAGACCTTTGGGTTGATGTTCTTGGCTAGGCCCATTACCTTATCATCCACCTTCAATATGGTGAAGATGTATGTAGCCAAGGCATGCTCCTTGTGTCCCAACTTTTTTCCAAGCTAAAGGACTATGCCTTAAGCAACCCATCCCTCTATGTCTAGGAGTATAACACAAGGAGGGCCATCTAGGTTGATTAAGATACTATCCTTTACAAAAATGGCAGAAAGAACAACCAAAATGCTTTACTTTAACTACAATGAACGTTTCACACCTACACATAGGAGCTCATCAATCCATATGATGATCTTGCTAGAGTAATGACCCTCACTATTAAGAGCACAACTGAGCCACCAATTACAACCCTCAAAGAAGCACTTCTAGAAACAATGCAACCATCCCAAGAGCCACATGTCTATTTAAGGGCATTATCAAGCACCACAAGTCCCCAAACTATAAAGGTATGTGGTACCATTAAAACCAAACCCCAAGTGGTAAGTTGCCTCATGAACTTAGGATCAAGCCATAATTTTATCGATGAAGGCCTCGTAATGCATTCAGCCTAGAACCCACTGAAGGAGGCTCATTCCATGTCAAGGTGGCCAATGGCAATGTGATCATTAACAAGGGCCTCTCCAAGAAAACTAAACTTTTTCTCAACAAAGTTTAGTTTGTGGTTGATCTCATTATGTTGCTACTAGATGGTTTGAAAGTTATTATGGGCACCCAATGGTTAAGCTTATTGGGCTGTATCATTTGGGATTTTTCTACTTTTGTGATGAAATTCTACCATGCTAGAGAATGCATGGAGTTGTGCAATCAAAGGCACCCACCAAGACCCTCTTGAAGCAAAAGCAAGGAATCATCCTTTGCTTTTTCCAAAAAGAGCCCTAAGGCTCAACCCTACACCTAGCAATGGAAAATGCCAATTTGTGAGTCTTGTTAAAAGAATTTTTAGATGTTTTCTAGGACCCTAGTGATTTACTACCTTAGCATGATCAAGACCATCACATCTTGTTCAAGGATGAAGGCCACCCTGTCATTGTGCACCCACATTAATGCCATTCATCCAAAGACAAAAACCAAGCACATTGTTCGGGATCTCCTCACTTTAGGTGTCATCTAGCCTAGTACCAATGCATTCTCCTCCCTTGTTCTACTAGTCAAGAAGAAAGATAGCTCTTGGCACATGTGTGGACTATTGTGCTCTAAACCTCAAAATGGTACATGATCAATTTCTCATTCCTAATGAAGACAAACTCTATTCTAAATGGGTAATCGCATTATCCAAACTCGACCTAAGCTCCTACTATCATATTCATGTAACCTTAAAGGATGTGCACAAAACAGCCTTTTGGACACACCGAGGCCATTGTAAATGGCTTGTCATTCCATTTGGCTTTCCAATGAGTTAGCTTCATTTCAAGTTTTGATGAACTTTGTATTCCAATCACAATTGCATAAGTTTGTCTTAGTTTTTTTATGACATTTTAATCTTTAATAATAGTTTGGCAGATCATGCTAAGCATTTAAAAGAAGTGTTGCTTATACTTTGAAAACACCACCTATTTGCTAAGCTTAAAAAATTTGAGTTTGACAAGGACCATTTGGGCTTTCTCAGGCGCGTCATTAAAAGAAAAGATGTTAATGTTGATGCTAAAAAAAATCCAAGCCATTAAAGGCTTGCCAAAACCCAAATCCCTTCAGATTCTTCAAGGCTTTCTCAGTTTAACTAACTATTATAGGCAATTCATTCAAAACTATGACACTATCACTCAACCTCTCATTGAGCTGTTCAAAAAAGTCTTTAACCCTAGACTAAGGAAGCACAAGTGGGGATCGAAAAATTGAAAATTGTGTTAACCACAACACCAATGTTTGTATTGAAAAATTTCTTCTAACCATTTTTAATTAAAATGGACACCTCCACCACTAACCTTGAAGGTGTATTATCCTAAAATGGGCGCCTTATAGCCTTTTTCAATAAGGCTATCAAAGGCACTAGAATGTTACTTTCTATTTATGAACAGGAAATGTTTGTCATTATTTTGTCTATTTAAAAATGGAAACCTTACCTTTTAGAGGGGCCATTCATGGTACATGTTGACTAAGAAATCTTGTAATATCTTTAGGATCAACAAATCACCACTCCAACACAATAGTGCTAGTTGGTTGACTTGGTTGACTACGATTTTTGCATCAAATTTCATCTGAGACATTAAAATTGTATGGTGGATGCCCTCTCACACCATTCGAAAGCCGTTAAAGACCCTTCATGGCCACTCCCTTCATCGTTTTCCTTGACCATGCTGTTAGGTCTCATGGATTTCTATGGTTAGTCAAAGCAGGGCTTTTACTCTTCTAATTGACAAGCTCCAATTGAAACCAAGCTTCAACCTCAAGCCTAAGGTCATATCACCACCCACTTTGCCCATTAGTGTTGAGGCCCCACTTTCCTACAATATGATCACCTCCCCTTTGCTTTTTCTACCCATGTACCTTTTTAAATCAAATCCATTCGCATAGAAATGAAGAAAGTGCACTAGGAACTAATTCACAATGTCTAAGATAGTGAAGCAATTAGACCTTGGAAATTTATGGAAGATCTTCTTTTCTTCAAGGTTCATATCATTTTAGCCCTTAACTTTCCACTCATCTTAACAATTCTACAAGAGTTCTATGGGAGTACCCATGGCGGTTTTGCCAAGTCCTTACAGTGGCTAAAAAAGGTCTTCTAAAGGCATCAATGAGCCATGGCTTAAAAACAAAATTTTGCCACTATCAATTATGTCAAGAGCAAAAGAACGAGAACTATTCCTCAGTGCGATTATTACAACCATTGCCTCTACCCAAGCATATTTGGATAGACATCTTGATGGATTCCATCGACAATCTCCTACTTTCTTGTGGAAAAAATTTTATTTTGGTGGTCATTAATCACCTTTCCAAATATGCTAGGTTTGTTCTTCTAAAACATCCCTACTCAGTTGTTTTAATGGCCTAGGTCTTCTTCAATGAGATCTTCAAATTATACGGTCTCACCCAATCCATTGTTTGTGACCTTAGCCATCTTTACTAGTTAGTTTTGGACCAAACTTTTTCAATGCCAAGGCAGTCAATTTTGCTTCTAGTATGCTTACCACCCATAGACAAACAGCCAAACTAAGGTTGCAAATCACTACATTAAAATTTATCTCCAAGTCTTTATGTATGATGATCCCAAATCATGGTTAGATTGATTGGCTGAGGTTGAATTATGTCACAACACTAGTATCAATAGCAATTCTAGCCTTTCCCTTATGAAGTTGTTTATAGTAGGCCACCTCTCACACTCCTTCCTTATATGCCCTACACTACCTTTCTAAAGTCACCAGACCAAATTTTACTTACTCGAGAAGATACCCTTAAGTTACTCAAGGAGCACCTTCACAACACAATGTGGGTTATTAGGTCTACTTGCATCTTCACCCTTACTGGCAAATGTTTATGGTGCTTCGCCATTCCTCCAATATTTCTCCACACTACTATGGTCCATTTAAGATATTGTTCAAGGTTGGCCCCATGGTCTACACATCAAAGCTTCCATTCGACTCTCAAATTCACCCTACCTTTTATGTTTTCAAATTGAAAAGGTTCATTAGTGACAAGGTTCAAGTTTAGTCCCACTTGCCTAAATTCCTCAAGCACCATAGCCAACTCACTAACAACCTTCAAGCAATTCTAGATCGATGCATCCATAACAAAATCATCCAACTCTTGGTCCATTTACATGGTCTCTCACCTACAAAAGTCATGTGGGAATTTGTTGATATGTTGCTTGATTGTTTTCTCAGATATGAAGTGTGCGTGAAGTGAGCTTTCTTGTCTCAAGTAAAGCCAAAGAAAGTAGATGAGTCTCTTGAAGATGAAAATTGGTTTCTTGCTATGCAAGATGAATTAAATCAATTTGAAATAAATAAAGTCTAGAACTTGATTCCTAGACCACACCATCACTTAGTAATTGGTAGAAAATAGGTGTTTAAAAATAAGCTAGATGAAAATGAAACTATCACTAGAAATAAGGCTAAATTAGTTGCACAAAGTTGTAGTCAAGAAGAAGGGATTGACTATTATGAAACCTGCACCGGTAGCTAGATTAGAAGCAATCCAAATGTTGCTTGCTTTTGCTTGCCATATGAATTTTACTCTATTTCAAATGGATGTAAAAAGTGCATTTTTGAATGGTAATGTAAAAGAAGAAATGTATGTTGAACAACCACCTGAATTTGAAGATCCAACTTGTCCAAACCATGTGTTTAAGCTTTCCAAAGCTTTATACAAACTTAAACAAGCCCTACAAATTTGGTATGAAAAGTTAAGTGTTTTTCTACTTAATACCAATTTCAAAAAAGATAAAGTAAATATCACATTGTTTATTAAATCATAAGGAAAAAGATATCTTGGCTATTCAAATATATGTTGATAAATTATGTTTGGTTCTACAAATTCTGTTATGTGTGAACAATTTGTTGATTCTATGCAACATGAATTTAAAATGAGCATGATAGGTGAATTAAACTATTTTCTAGGTTTGGAAGTTAAGCAAACTCCTAAAAAAACTTTTATAAGTCAAACCAAATATGCAAATGAACTACTCAAGAAATACAAGTGCATGATTCTAAACCAATAAACACTCCCACAAGCATAACCGCATCTTTATCACATGATGAGCATGAGGTTAGTGTAAATTCAAAACTCTATAGAGGAATGATTGGTTCTTTGTTGTACTTGTCTGCTTCTCAGCCTAATATCATGTTCAGTGTATGTTTGTGTGCTATATATCAATATGATCCTAAAGAACAACACTTAACTACTATTACGAGAATATTTAGATATTTAAAAGATAGAGTCAATTTAGAAATTTGGTATTCTAGAGATACAACTCTTGATTTACATGTTTTTAGTGATTCTGATTATGCCAGTTGTAAAATAAATAGGAAAAGCACAAGCAGTGACATGTTTTTTTTCTTGATATTCTAAGCAAAACAATACAGCATTATCCTCTATTAAGGTTGAATATATTGTTGCTACTAACTGTTGTGCTCAAATTCTATGGATGAAACAACAATTGGATGATTATGGCATTAGTTTTTTAAATGTTCCATTAAAATGTGATAACACTAGTGCTATAAATTTAACAAAAAATTCTATAAACACTCTAAAACCAAACATATTGAAATTTGACATCACTTCATGAAAGATCATATTCAGAAAAATGATATTACACTTGAGATTATGTGTACTGATCAATAATTGGCTAAAATTTTCACCAAGCCATTGGATGAAGAAAGATTGTATACTCTCTGAAGAGAGCTAGGCATGTCATTACTTGGATATGTTTCTTGAATTCTCCTTATGTCTATACTATGTTCTGTTTTACTCTACTTTATTGTATCTTTTTATTTTATGCTCAACCATTTACCTTGAAAGGGAGCAATGTGTTCCCGAATCTGCTCATCAAGTCAGCACTCTGCAATCCTTCTTAACTTTTCTTCCTACTATTATTCTTATATCACTTAACTTCTGTTGTCCATGCTTTTTTTGATTATGATGAAAAGAGGGAGAGAGAGAAAGAGAAAGAGAGCATTTAACACATAAATGAATGTTCCATTTCTAACTTATAGTGCAGAAAATGGGATAACTCTCCAACACCCTTAATATATGTTTCTTGTATGATGTTTGGAAACGTATATATCTCTTCATGATGGCTGCCATGATGAAAAACATATTGCCATGATGAATGAAAAACATATTATTAACTATTATATACATCGATTGTATAGTTGAACATGAACATGTTGTATCTAGAATGCAAATCATGATCATTCAATTGATGACATGTGTTTTGTTATGACAAACTGTTGGTTGCATATAATATTTGTATAAATATTTTTCATATGATTATGTGTAATATTGAACATCAAGGAAGTAAAAGGTGTGTAAATTATAATATAAACAAATAATATTATAAAGTAATCGATTCCTACATTCTTTCACAAATTAACTTCATACAATGCCTTAAAAATATTTTGTATGGAAAAAAAGCTAAAGGAATATTTGATTATTTAAAGAAAAATGATACTTGGATTTATGTACTTGTAGGTACATGTGAACCAAGAATCATACTATGAAGGCCAAAATCAAAATCATAATACTTGGTTTTACTTAGTTTGAAGTAGACCCAAGCAAGTGTATTTACTTAGCTAGTTCAAGCTCAAGTAAAAATCTTTATTAATTGGATCAAGTCCATGGGAAGAAGCCTACAATTTCAGCCCACAAGCTAAGCCTACAAGCTTAGCCCACAAGACTTAAGCCGCCTAATGTCTTAATCCATAGCATGCGACATCTTTTCACTTAAGATAAAAGTTTTTAAGCGATCTCAAGGAGAAAAGCCCTAACCCCAAATCACCAAGTTGCCACTCACCTCTCTTGTCGCCAATTCTCCAACAGGAAGAAATCTAAAGCAATTGTGTTGTCTGAACGGCTATGAAGGTCATTAATCATCGTTTACATTTTTTTTTTATGGAGCTTCTATCAACTCTTAATGGAAAAATTATAATGGGCATCTCATGTTTGAACAGAAACCCTAAAAAGCTAGTATGCTTTATATTTTCTATAAAGAGATATTCTTGGGAGTTCTTTGAAGTAGTGTGATGGACAAGACTTTGTTAAGAAATTGAGAATACATTGAAGCTTGTGAAAGATCATACACTTATGACATTCTTCATCAATTTATAAAAGAAGTTTAAATCTTTGGTGATATTCTTACACATTAATGTTCTTGTGAATATTCACTGTTAGATCAAGTTGTTTATGTGCTAATTAAACTATTAGTATTATTTGCACATAAACTCCTTTGTAAATTTGAAACCCTAACTTTGTGATAATTGGGGGTTTCGTGATTATAGCTTAAATTGAGTTTGCATATCTTCAATTAGCTCTCTAATAAGCAATACTCCTTATAAGTCTTATATGTTTAAGGATTTGCTAATGTATTAAGGCTAATTCAACCTTATCATTGTAACCATGGACCATTTAACTCTTTAAGGAAAAGTTGTAAAATGTAAGAAAGGTTTTCTCCTAATTTTGAAGTAGACTTCAATCAGTTATGTTAAAGGAAAAGAGGGTGGAAGTAAGTGAAAAGGACTGAACCACCATGTAAAGTTGTGTTTCTTCCTTTCTTTATTTAACTATATGTTTGTGTGATCTTGATTTGCTAGAATACTACCTTAGAATTTTATGAAAAGTGTTTGAACATAAAATTATGAAAAAAAACCAAGATAACTAATTCAACCCCCCTTTCCCCTTGTGAAATCTTAACATATTGATATGCATGATCAAATCTCTAGTAATAGTCGATGGCAAAATGGCCTTTTTCTTAGCAAATCTAACACACTATGGTGTTTGGTGGATCTTGTTTTTGTGAAGTTTGTTGGACACCTAGAACTTTTTCCATTATAAGTTAAAGAGGGAAAACCACCACCTTATGGAATAAAAGGATGAGAAAAGTTGTCTCTATTATCTCTTGCTCTTTCATTAGATTTGTTATTAATCCAAGGTGTTTTCTAGGTTAGAAACATAGAAAAGTGATCCACTATTGGATTGAATCAAACATAATAAGCATCAAAAGCCTAAAGTTAAGTAATGGCATCCCTAAAGGAAGGGACAATAGGACAGAATACTGTAATAAGGAATGATTCATATTCCTTTCCTAAACATGCATTTTTTTTTTTGAATCAGAGAGTGGCTTAACCATTACACTTAACTAATTACAAAGAGATTGAAATTTAGTAAGATATGTTGCTAGAGACTTCTCATCTTTGTTAAGATTATAAAGTTTTAATTGTATTCATATTCATGAATGATAATTTGTTTCACAAAATGATCACAAAGTATGGACCAAACTTTAGCAACATGATCTAACTTGAAAATGATCCCCATGGTTTCCTCTTAAAAGCTATTTATGATCCAAGAGTGCAACAAATTGTCACTCTATTCCCACTGCTCATAGACAGGTTTGAAAACTTCCTTACCATTACAAAGGATCATTAATGATTAAAGTTGAATTGCACCAGTGGCAAAACCAATTAGATGATATGTGCATAAAAGGTAGCTCGTTTGAGTAGCCTATGGAATATAATTGGTTTCATTAAGCTTCAATGAAACAAAATTGGCAATGTTCACTCTAGTGGGAAATGGATACATAGGCTTATCTTCCATAAAAGGAAGTAGTGTAGAGCAAAAGGCTTTAGCTAATACCAAAAAGGTAATCGAAAAGAGTCTAAACACACAAAAATGCCTTAAAGCTCTACTTGTATCATTTTAGCTCAACATTTACAAGAACTTGAAGGTTGTATTTATAGTTTTACATCAACATAGTAAAGTTCAATCTTTGTTAATTAAGTTACAACTTTCAAATGGAAATGTACTTACTTTGGTAAACTGTCTAACAAGTTCAGTTAGGTAGTTATAATCAGTTATGTGGACATGGATATCTACAATGTTTGAAGACTTGATTGATTGTGTTTAGTTAGAGTCTTCTTCATGTAGCATTGTCAAAAAGTAGACCTAAGTAAAAGATAGATTATTAAGGGTTAAACCAACCTCCCTTAGTCATTTAACACTCTTTTTCTCAAAAGTTTTGTTTACCAAACTCATAAGTGGTATGAGAAGTGTTCGCTACCTAGGTCGGATCCTTTTGAGGCTTTTCAATAGATGAAGAAGTTCATCAACTAGTCATGGACCTAGGACCAATGATGCAAGACCCAAATCCACATATTTTTATTAATGTAGAATCACTAGTCAATGTTGTTAAAGCTTAAAATGATGTGGCATCAAACTCAAAAGTAAACATAAATGATAGGAAAAAGGAATAAATAAATAAAGAAAAGATCCTTAAAGACCCATTTCAAATCACACACACAAACACGAATGTAGACACATGTTTGGTACTAGACAATGAGCTAAATATACCATTAAAAGACTAATACTATTGCACATAACCAAATAAAAACAAGATTATCAAGCATTATTTCGTAAATTGCCTTATTCTATTTTCTAATGGATGGTAATGACTTCATTGGCAGAAATTCTAAGTAACTTTGATCAAAATACTAATATCATTGCACATCACCAATTCAAATTGAGAAAACATTAACCTTCTTTTAGTAAATTGCATGACCTTGAAGATTGAAGGGAAGAACTGATATGTAGCTCTCCATTATCTTTTCAAGTTCAACATCACCATCCATGAAGTGAATTTCTAGCCTTTATATGCTCTTTCATGCGAGTGAGCTCTCTTGCAATTCAATTTATTGTGTGTATCAACAAAAAGAGGAATAGAAAGGTTCTTGCATGGATTTAGCATTATTTTTTTACAATAGGCATCAAGATAGCGAACTAACTAGAGAAAAATGAGAGAAACTATCTGTAAAGAAGACATTGAACTTTAATGGGGACATGGTTTGTGAAATTGTCCTTCTCGACCTCCATTGGACAACTTTAGATTATCAAGAGGCTGTACATTTTGGGAAACAATGTCATGAAAATGGTGATAGCTAGGATGTAAAGAATTAAAGTGCATAACAACTTCACTCATTCTAAACCGATGATCATTCTCACGTTGAATCAATAATGACAAGCATGGTGATGGATTGTATCGATATCAACTAGTACGAAAACTTAAGAAGCATGGAAGAGAAAGCAACAAAAATGAGAATAAAAACCACTTTGATGGCGTTCCCTTTAGAGTTCATATCCTTAATCTTGAAGCACCTACAGGCCCTCTATGACTAGATGAATCGCCTCTACTACTCTATCCCTAAGGCCATCCGTGATCTATATGAACTGTGAGCTTTTCCTCTCTAATGAATCTCTACTCTTTAATTTGTTTTTTGTTTATGAGGCATGGATTTGGATTTTCTTGTTTTTCTTGTTTGGTGCTGAATTTGACCCATTATTGTTGTCTATGGTACTTTCCTTAAAGCAAGCCAATATAATAAACTTTTCAACATTTTGATAACAAAGCATAAATTGAGTTAGTTATATACCAAATGCCTTATCAAAGGAATGCTTTTGAAATAAATTTCACCTAGTGAAAAAATAACCTCGTTAGTTACTGTTTGCATGTTGACTCATGAAAGCATGAGTATTAGCCTTGATTTTTGGATTTTGGACATGGAAGCTTGGAGTATGTCATAATTGATTATAGAGAATGGATGATAGGATCTACAAACTATGCAAACATTATACTACACCTATTGTGATTTTGATGCTATTTAGTGATCATAGATCTTGATGATGTTTTATCATGCAAAGCATGGCACAACTATTAGCATGGGTTTATGATTACAAAGGACCTTTTTTGGCAGCCAAAAAGAGGGCGAAATTGCTTGGGAGAGTTGTATGTAATTCTTTCTTATCGAATGCAGTAAGTTGGCACTAATAATCATATTGGTTAGTCAAAAGTGTAAATTTTGATCTTGTATCTTATCAATATACTGTCTATTATAGAATAAAGAGTCTCATATCTTAGAATAATTATGTGGCAATACACTTTCTGACATAAAAAATGTTAGAAGAAGCTCGTATAACTGGTGAGGTCATCTTTGAAGTCAAGCTTCAAGGGAATGTCTGAAGCTATCTGCAATCTAGCCCACGCATGGCTACACATGCCACGATTTGAAATCACACATAGACATATTTATACATGTAGATCATACAAAAAGCTTGATATCAGAAAAAGGATGTGCTTTTGGATTCAATATAAGCAAAAAAAAAAATGTTCATATCCACTTTTGTTGTTGGATTCTTTTAAATCTGTGGTTTTTATAGGCTAGTTTAGCAGATTTGATCATTAATATCTTACTAGTGTGAAGTTAATTGTTGTTCAGAGTTGATAGATCTAAAGGCTACTGCTCTAGCAGCTTTGATCCGTTTTTTTCTACTAGTAAATAGCTTGTCAAATACTTATATAATCAATGCTTATAGTGAAGGTGAAGGTGAAGGTGATTTATGTTTTTTCCTTCTCTTTTTCTCAACCATCTTTGACAAAAGAAGCCTTGAATTGGCTTTGAATCATCATTGATTTGCCTTATGGTCACATGTATGTGGTATGTTAGTCTTATAATTTGGTCATGGATATTTGGTATCTAAGAGTGATTTGGGACATTGGTCCCAGTAGTAGGTTGTCTCTTAGATAAATCCAAATCATGATTTGAGATTTTAACTATTAGCCAGGAATTGTTGGATATGCTGCTGGAATGATTTATTTGGCATGATTTATTTTTACGTGGCACATTTCTTATCCAAATTGTTCATGGCAACTATCGACAAGAATGTTATTACTATGCGTAAGTTCATTTTTAATATATTCTTTCTTGGTCCAGAAGGCACTAGATGTCCTTAACACAATTATCATCTCAAATATCTTGTTGAGGCTGATTGAAAAGGGCCACCGCTACGACAACTGGGTTAAATATATAGGCACGATGTTGATGATAGTCATCGTGTTCATCATTTGGAGCTAGACTCTATGACTTATAGTTTATCCATTTATATGCGATTGTTTTTGAGTGAAATTACTGATATGGGTATAGGGTAACATTGTAATGTTGGATGTAAAGTCAAAATAGAAATTTTGTAGATTATGCTTTTTCTTCAAATTATTTTTTAGTATGAAACTTTTAAAATATTACATGGGTTATGTTATTTTTCCCTCTACTTTGTAGAAAATCAATGCATGGTATATGCTTATCTGCTATCTTTCACTGTTCTTACCTGCATAAAAATGCAGGTGGACATGAACCATTTGCACAATTTGTTTTTTATTCTTTTGGGCAGCGTTTTTGGACTTCTCGTGAACAACACGTGTTAGAAATCCACGTGGCCAGCGGTATTTAAAAATGAAACAGCTGGGCCCCGGAACATCCTTAGCACTTACGTACTTCGTCGTTTCCGTCATTATCCACCTTGATCCTCGGGACAATCCCGCTAAGTTTGCGGCGATTGAACCTTTTGAGTCGTGCTATGATGGGGTATCCTACATTTTCTTACCATGGGCTTTCTATTTTGACAATTTTTTTTCTTTCAAATTTCAACTATTATTTTCGACTTAACTTAAGATATTAATTTTTTTAATATTCCAAATATGGTAAAGGCTGAGAGACATAAGTACCTTGAGCAACAAAAAAGGAAAGATATAAAAAAAAAACCGAAATTTAATTGATTTAGAGAAATGATCTTTATGTTTATGAAATATAATTTATTATAATTTGAAAGGTTTTACATAATAATGAATTACTATATAACATTCCTTTTCTAACAGTTCTTTTTTTTTTTCAAAATCTAATATTATTTTACACATGCTAACTAGCAAAATATATTTTTAATTTTTTCTCTTTTTGTTAGAGAAATGGAAAATATGAAGACATAGTGAGAAAAGTTACCAAATGAATTACATGCCTGTTGAGAAATACATTTTTGTCCTTTAGATACACAAAACCACTATTAACAACAGATAAGATAATGAAATATTGATGAACTAGTTATTCGAATTTCCCTTTATGATGTGTTCAAAGCCGAGAGGGGAAGCCCATGTGAGACGCTAAGGCCGCCCACTCCAAATCCCGTCCCTTTGCCGACCTCCACCTGCCGCATCACCTGCCCCACCACCGCATCACCATTCTGAAGGTTCCATTTGTCCATCCAGAATCTACCCCTCAAATCGATGTCTCTTATAGGAGCAATACTATGAGGTCATCTCAGATCGCATGTAATAAGCTGGCTGATGTTGATCGACCGATTTTGATTTCCAATTTGATGTGCTCGGATATGGGGAGAGGCATGGAAGTTGCCGTGAGGAACAGCGCGTTTTAAACCACACGCTAACGTCCAACCGTCCGCACTTGGTTTAGTTCGGGAGGATTGACCGGGAAGCTGCTACGCTGTACGTCTGAGATCGCCACCTTCTCCTTCTCCAAGCTCTCTGTTTCTTCTGTATAAGACATTTTTGCGGGAGGTAAAGGGGGATTGGCTTTGTGTATCTTCGCCTTCTCTGAGATGGAGAAGCCTCTGCTCGCCGGACAAAGCAGTGGAGCAGCGACTAGGCGCAGAGAGCGGTATAATCGTTCTGATGCTATTGCTTATGGCCCGCCTTATCAAAAAGCTGCGGCACTGGTTGATCTGGTTTGTGTTCCTTTCTGCATTTCACCTGCAGTATTGTGGTATAATGCGTGATTTGTTGAAACGTCGGGTTCCTTGTAATTTGAATGCTCGACTTTTGTTGGATGGTGATGCTGGGCTATGGCGTGGCTTGGTGATTTTGAGGAGACTTGTGTAGTGTGTTTGTGTTTAATATTGTGTGCAGGGTAATGGATGATCGACATTTGTTAGACTGTTATTGGCTTTTCGTTTGTGGATAGTTTCAACGCGGTTTCATGATTTTGAGCTGAGTCTGGTAATGGGGTTTGTGTTTGGTGAAGATCTGCAGTGTAATGAACGATTTTAGCGATGGTTTTGTTTGTATTTATTTTCTTTGTTTTTTATGTGAAATTGTGGAAAATATGTATGTGGCTTGATCATATTGAACTGAATTTCCTAGTTGATTTGTGTCTCAAAGATTCCCCCCCCCCCTTTTTTCTCGGATATGGAATTGTTGAGAACCTAGATGTGTTTGACTATTGTCAAGTGAATTTCAATGTATGATTTTGTGTTGGCTTATATTCATTTGATGAATGAACTTAGTGATTGTTGGTTAGACGGCTTGTCGTTGTCTTGGATGCAGAATAAAATGGGTTTAGCTGTGACTTCTTTGTTTTACAATTGGTTTATGCTTGATGACACTATAGTGATCAATTGGTTCACCTTGTGATCAATTTTGAGTACTGCATTTTGGTATTTTGCATGTGTATTTCAATACATGTAGTTGTGATTTGATAGTTTATCTTCTGAGTAAATTTTATAGAATGAGTGGTATATGTAATTGGTTTGACATTTTCCGATAGAATGTCTTCGGTATATTTTCTTTTTAATATTTTTTCCTCTTTTAGGGAAACTTGCATGACGTAATTTCTTTAATGAGTTTTCTAGAATGTAACTAAGTTTGCTGATGATATCTCTCCGTCTTTTCTTTCAGCATTACAATGTTTCCATTATTTTAACTATTGAATTTTGTTTTGGAAGACTTGTAGATTGTAACCAAAAAGAAATGAATATAAGTTAGACATATCTTGGGGTTTTCATCGTTTCTAAAATAATTTTTTGTTTAGGATTCACCTTTCCTAACAATAATCAGTTTTTGTTTGCTTGTAAATGCGTTCAAGCAGGCTGAAGATGGTATTGGTCTACCTGAGCAAATTCTTGATCAATCAAGCTTCCAGAATGCTGCAAAGCTATACTTCATATTTACTCAATTTGATTTCGTTTGGACCCTCACTTACTTTGCATTGATACTTTTAAATTTCTTGGAGGTTAGTCTTTTTTTCATCTAGTTTTTTGGTCACTACTTTTTTTTTTTTTTTCCATTCATTCATTTTTGTTAGGCCCTTACCAAACCCCTTCGCCCCACCTCCCAAAAAAAGGGGGGTCAAGGTATTTTGTAGTTTGAATTTCCTTAATTGTGTGCAGAAACCTTTGTGGTGTACAAACTCTTCTGTGGATTCTTGTGATAATAGGGAGTACTATTTTCTTGGGGAGTTGCCCTACTTAACTGTGGCGGAGTCTCTCATCTACGAGGTAAGAGTAGTATCTCAGAAAAATTATATATGACTTGAAACTATTTACAACGTTTACTGTTGTTGTATCTGTAAAGTTTATTTGTTTGCCTTCTATTGAAGCTAGTTGGACATATATGTTGTATATCTATATGCTTTCTGTCCTTTTGTCCAACACTGTGATAAATATAGTCATAGCAAATTTTAGTGCACCAACATACACAAGATCTGAGGTATTATGGGGCACTGGAAGTGCAAGCAAAATGGACAAATAATTTCCAAGAGACTAGGACAAAGCCACTTTTGTTCGGCATTTGGTCTCTCAACTTGCTTCCTCCAGATGCCAAGTGGTTTAGTTATAAATTCAACATGATTTCAGTTTTTTGTCCTCCGGAATATGTGTTTCACACATAACTTTATCATCATGGTTCAAATATGTTAGATTGTATAAAGAAACCATGACAGACATGGGCCAGGGAGTAGATATTGAATAGGCAGATATTGAATAGATATTTATGGTTTACTGTGAAGTCTTATTCCATAAAAGTGATGATATTTAGATTTCTTATTTGTTTTTTTGGTTACTGTGCATTGGAATGAGATTTAGATATCTAATTCACAAGATTTTGAGGAAATGTTGAATATTTCTCAAGTGGCCAGTAAGTGTTGAAATTTTATCATCTGACCAAGCAGGTTTTAACTGGGGACTTCAATATTTTTTTTGGGAATATAGTTTGTACACCCGCTTATACTACTTGCAAATGGAATTTTAAAGTAAAATAAAAGGATTGACTGAAGTTTCTAAGACCAGCTTAAACGTCAGTCTTAAAGGAGTAAAATCCTCAGTTTGTCTCTTTTGATCTCAACTCATGAGTGTGACCTTTGATGAGGGCCATCTGTTTTTGTTAGACTAAAAGAAAAAACTTAAAATTAAAATTAAAATTAAAGAAAGACAGTGCTTATTGATTGTTCCTTGGAAATGGATATTGGATCATGGGTTCGGACCATGATAATATTTTTATATGTTGGTTTTCTTCCGCATGTTTTCTTTCTATGATGTATTAGATAACCAGTCTTCTGCATGTTGCATAAATATCTGCCTTTTTATGCAGGGCATAACTTTGATATTTTTCGTGATACATACTTTCTTTCCAATTTCATATGAAGGCTATCATCTCTATTGGAAGAATCCACTTAATCTATTAAAGGTACTTCCCTCCATACTCTTGATTTTGTAGCTTCTAAAAGTTTGAATGGAGAACAACTACAAATCAAGTTATCTATCCTCTATTTTATTTCCAAGAAGCTTTTTGTTTGTTAGTTAGTTCTCTGCGGCTTGTGTTAGGGATTTAAATTATTGACGTGTATAGTTGGGAAGTCCACACAAGAAGAGTGCCTAGGATTCTAAACTGTGCAGAGTTGGAGATTTAAATTTGTTGATAATGGTAAAAGTTGTAACTAATGAAATTTAATGGATATGAAGTGGAACTTCCTAGTGAGTGTCACAGTGACCTTTGCACTGTTTCAAAGCACCAAAATAATAGGTGGAGAATCTCAGAGATTGCATGATCTTCTGCTTTTAATGCCATTCATATGTGGGGTTTTTTGTGTCTTTGCCGGAGGAGAAACTTCATTGAAAAATGCTGGCTAGCAATTGCTGCAGGATGATGCCAAAGTTCCTTATTTGTTTGCTAACTCACCCACGGGTGCCTTTTTATGATACTGGTACACAAATCTGTTCAACCACCTTTGCACAACTCTATCTCTTTTGGGAGGCCTATGGCCCATTTTAAGTCTAATTTCAGATGTTTCGTTCCTATGTTTTGATTGTGACAGTTTTTCTTTTCAATTTTTTTGGGCTTTTCAGGTGTCTTGCCTTTTAATTCTGGTAGCTGATTTGGTGGTTTATGCTCTTTATTTATCGCCAGTGGCCTTTGATTATCTTCCTCTTAGGATTGCACCATATGTCAGAGTTGTGCTTTTCATGGTGAACTTTAGGTAACGAGGGATGAAGTACTTATCTTTTTCTCTTTCATTTGTGCTCCCATTATGTTTGTGCATCTAGCATGTGTTTGTATTATGAAGCTATTATTTGAGAAAAATTGTTATTAAAACACTAGATGAACAAAAAAGAATTCCATCTTTCAAGGGCACGGAAAGAAAAACAAAAAAGAGAGAATGGAAAAATAAGAAAAACATAATAGAATGAAGATGAGAGGAAAGCACAATGATATTTCGTGTCTATGATATGTGAGAGAAAAGAGGGGAGAGGGTAGAGACAGAGAAGGACAAGACAGTTTTCAAAAATTCTTCTGCTTTTGTTTGTCACTAAGGCTTTTTTCTTTTTTTAACATCCATACCGTTTATAGGCTCTTCAGAATCCTAGAAGAAGTAGGAATCTTGTAGAATGTTTTCTAACCAATATCTTAATATGTTACTACTCCAGTTTCCTTAACCATGAAGGACTTCACAAAAAATTAATAACCATAGCCATCTTTTTGTAAGATTGTTCATGTAGAAGTTAGTATCACAGCCATTATTGTTCACATATAAATTAGTTTCACAGGATAACAAATAATAAAAGTTTACTTCCACGTTTTCAGAGTTGTTATAATTATTGTCCTTATAAGTGAGCATTACCCAAGTAAGATGCTTTCTGAAATAATTGCATTTTTAATATGTTTAATGGGCGTTATGTGGATTTTTGGCTGGCATTGTGGCATGGTATGGTCATTACTTTATCCTTCTATGGAGTATAATGCATAATGGAGATGTTAGCATGTTGGAAAGAGAGTTAGTCTTGTGGACCCGGAGGTTTGGTTTGGGAGACTGTTTCCATTTATAGTATGTAGGAAATTTTATAAGAGCAAAAAAAATCTATGCCGTTGGACTTTGAGGGTCCTAACATATCCAAATTACATTGTAAAGCTAAAATGCGTGTTTAATTGTAAGGTTAGATGCAGATTAAAGGATGTAGGCGTTATGATTCTTTCCTATATTTTATTGACATTCTGAAAATTTATTGTAATTTGTTCAGGAAACTTAAACTATATATGTTAAATGTTTTAAAGCATGTTTATTTTAAAACATTTTTCTAAAATTATTATCAAGTAGGACTCTTTTCAAAATATAAAAGGCAAAATAATTTTTTTTAAGACAAAACATACGTTTTTTCTTGAAACTTCTCAAATGTATTAAGAAATTTATATTCATTGTTCAGGTGTAGAGGCTCACATGTTTTCTGAAATGAATTAAAAGGAAAAAAATCAGTGTTAACTACAAAACTACCTTTAATGGAAGAAAGAGTGATTTCATAATTATCCAGTGAGAACATATTCATTCTATGTTTTGTATAATGGAATTGGAATGCATATCTAGAAACATTTTCAATGTTATATCAACATAAATATCTGTAGTGTTTTACCTTTAAAAACATAAAGCACTCCTGAAAGGTTAAATCAAACAAAAGTTTTCCTTGTACTTCCTAAGTAATATTTTTTAAGATGTAGGCCTCTCTTATATGTATTACTTAAAAGTATCATTTCAAATTTAAACACCAAAAACACTTTTCAAAACATTTATCAAATATATCCTTAGTGGTTTCTCATTTGATACTGAATCTTTCTTTTCTAATATAACATTTGTTGCTTATATTTTTAAGAAAACAAAAAAGTTTCATCCCTGGTTTTTCATTGAATGGAGTTCTATTTGCAGAGTCCTAGGGCAATTTAATGAAGGATAAAATTACTATCGTTAGAGGAGTAGGACCTCTATGCCAAAGACCTATTTTGTATAGAATATCCATGCATGTGAGGTCTAAATAAAGATTGACAGTATGGTGAAGACTATAGACTGGCATAACCATCCATACCCTTTTGGGATATGTACAAGATCTTAAGAGGTTTGTTATCCTACCTAAAAGTTGACCATAGAGTTGGTGGTGCTCATTATCATATAAATAACTCCAAAGACTCATGCCTTAACAATACACTGTAACCCCTAACCATGATGGACAATTATCAAATCATCATAGTGCATTATGGTGAATTCAAGATTTAGCTTTATCCATTGGAGTGCCAAGGAAGAAGCCTCAGCTTTGAATACATATTAAGAGACTTAGTATCTAACTTAAAAGTTGTCTCTAGAACTGGTGGTGCTCATTATCTTGTAAATAACTCCACAGATCCATGCCTTAACAATGCAGGACAAATACCACACTGTAACACAAGATATTATTGATCACAAGTGGAAACAACTTTTAAAAATGCCTTTTTTTTTGTGGCGGCGGGGGGGGGGGGGGGGGGTGTTGTGGGTGGGGGTGAAGAAATAATTCTGTTAAACTAAGAGGTTGACAAAATGGAACTTGTTGAAAAGGTTTAATACTGCATCTTCACTTCAGGATCGTTTTTTTCTTTGATACTCATGAATGAACTTTTCACTCGTCAACCCAGGGCAAGAACTATCTTGCTAGAGTGAGATAAATTGGAACCTTTCCCTGCATTATTATCATGCTCCATAATTAAACCTAATTATTTTTTAATTCTTATCAAGTTTAGGGGATGCCCAATTATGAACAGTGTGAGTCAATAACCTGTATGGTATTCATGGTGCTAAAGTTCTGAAGGGTCAGCACTTGCACAATCACCACAGAAATCACTATGTCATGATACACATGCTTGCACTGTATTTTGGGCTGTAAAACAGCTGTTGTTAAACTAGCTTGATGTTTCCCTATTCTGCTATGTTTGTAGGGAATTACGAGCAACCGTCTTCATCCTAGCGGGAATGCTTGGAACATACTTAAATGTCTTGGTACGTTCAGGATCTTATTATTTTCGTGTTTACCTATTTTGTTGCTGAAGTTGGAGTCGTTTTGGTTTCTAATCATCAACAATGTCATGTTCTGCAGAGAAAGAAGTAGTTGTACATTCAGTGCTATTAAATGGTTAATTTCATTAGCAAGACTTCTACTCCTATTGTATATTTCTAGGGACGTTAAGCCTTTAGCTTGCATTTCTTTAGGGGGATCTTCTTACACTTGCTCCATACTTAAGGTTCTTCTCTGTCTTTTAAATTTTTTATTTCGTACGAGACATTTTTCACTTTTTTGTTTCATTTACATCTATTTCATTGAGTTCGTTGTTTACTTGTGACAATACACATGCCTTTTACCTTTTTTACTATTGCTGATCGATTTTCTTTAATTGCAGGCTTTATGGCTTTTGTTTCTTCTCTTTTCCAGTTGGGTTGCGTATGTCATGTTTGAAGACACCCAACAGGGAAAGACAATATTTACTTCATATGGAACCACCCTGTATCAGATGTTTGTTCTGTTCACCACATCCAACAATCCAGATGTCTGGATTCCTGCATACAAGTACGTGGGTGGTTGAAAGTCGTTGAGATGCTTCTTATTCTTTTTCTGTACCCTTTTTTCTCTTTCCATTGGTATTAGATCTCCAGCTCACCAGTCTTAAACGGAGAATAACATAGTCCTTTTCACGAAAATACTGCATATTAATTTGAAATACTGCATGTTAATTTGGAAGTTGCTGATCTTTTTGATTAGTTCTATTACGGTATAGATATTGAAACACAGACTTCTTTTTAGTATCAACTGGAGATGGGTCTTCCGTGGGGCACTTTCCATTTGTGACAGTGTAACCATTTCCCCCGGTGTAGCATCGTTAGCTTTCCAGGGCTTTATTAGGGTTTCTTCGGTTGTTTTTGTAGTAAATTGCTTTGTAAAGGTTTATGGACGGTTGGATTTTTTAAATAGGAATTTTGATGGGGCTTACCGAATCAGCTTCAAAGAAACAAAGTAATTATTTGTCCCAGCAGCCTAGGGTGAAAATAGTCCAGCAATGTATATCAAGCTCATAGTTACGTTAATACTAGCATTGTCTCACAACTAGGCCCACTTAATGACATTTAACTATTTGTACACCCTATATATGTAGAACAAGCAGAAGCAAAATGAATAGGTGTATTGAAACTTGAGCCAAGGATAACGAGTGACGAGAATGCTCTGATATCATGGTAATAACCACCAGTACCAAAAGCTTAGGCCAATAATGCATATGGCTTGACAGACATATATCGGTAGTCTATTATATGATTAAAAGTCTAGTTAATTGCCCAAGTCAGCCATGCAGTTGCTTTTTGGTTGCCGGGGGTATCTTGCCTTGTAATGTACCACTGCAACTGGAGATATTATGGCTGTAGCTTGCCTAAGATAGAGATGCTGCTTGATTTTGTCAACCCCTCGATTGGGAACTTAAAACAGGAATCCTGATTGATATCTTTGATCCCATGACTAGGACCTGGAGTGATGCTGGCAATGAGAATCACAAGTAGAGCATCTAGAATTGGCAAAAACTATCTTATCTATATTTGGCACTAACCCCAGCTAGGAAAGAAGGAATAACACTATAAAAGCTTCGGTAGCTTCTGGGAATCTTTCAGTCAAATCTGTATATTTGACAGATTATAAGGCCGTTAGTATGGGCAGCTGTTACCAATCTCTTAAAGGTTGTCATTGGTAAATGTAAAGGAATGGGAAGCTAGTAAACTAAGCTAGAAACTACAAAAACTAATATATGGATGTGACACAAGCCTTAGAACAAGAATTACGCCCACCGCTTCAGCCCATTCTAGCAACCCTGAAAGCAGCATCTCCAAACCTTAAAGAGTGAAAAATGTAGGACTCTAAGATACAACTCCAAGATCTGAAAATTCTGAAGAATACCTGGCATTAAATGTTAACCAAATTTCTGAAATTGATCTTTGAGCTTGCTTTTCCCTGAGTTTCATGCGGCTTGACTCCTGTATTTCCGAATCTTTGAATTAATGTCCAGGAATTCTTGAGGCATTATACTAGATAAAATTTCCATATAAGAAACTCACACATACTAAGCACTATCTAATTGTTTGTCTTTTTAGTTTTGTGGTTTCCATGTGATTGTTGTTTTGGCATGAAAAGTGAGCCTTGGAACCTCGAATATTATGGTACACAGGCTGACTTTCTGAGAGAGATTTTAGGATGCTGCAGTCCTTTTTGCATCCAAGAATTTGGTCTTGCAAATTTAATTGCTCTCAAAATGATTCTTAATTTTGTAGATGTTTGTTCTTTTTGATTATAATGTTATTTCAGTTTGTGGACGGTAGTTCCTTCTGAATTAAATGATTGGGTATGCTTGCCAATAAGCTATACTGCTCATGTAATCAATGAATTTCTTCCTGTGTGTATATTCTTGTAATAACATCTCTTCCTTTGTGTATCATGATCAAGTCTCCTTTTGAACTGTCCTGATTATAGCTTACCCTCATTTGTTTTCCATGTAATAAAGTGTCTTAAAATAGTATGATGTGGCTAGTTCCACATTGCCCTATGTACAATACTATGAAAGTAGGAAAATAGCCATGCTTTTGTGAGTGACCAGCTGTTGGACATAAGCTTTTCATAGACTCCACAAGCAACCGCTACATGCCCCAGCCCCCCCTTCCATCTTCCTCTCTCACGCTTCCCAACACATCCAGGGGTAGGTATGATATCTTGGTATGAGCTTAAACTTTTGTCTTCTAGATCTTTGTTTGATGGGCTGCCTGTATTTTGCAGTATCTTTTTCCACTTTTTTGGAACTTTGGGAATTTTTAATCTTTTACCTTTGGCACATATCATATACTTGCCTTGAAGCTAAATTCTTTTGGTATCTTTTTGGCTTTTTATATTAGAAGATTACTAAACATGTCTAGGAGTAGAATCACTAATACATACCTACAATTAGATGGGTCAGAGGAGGATGGTTAGTCTAAGTCAATAATCTGGAGGGTCATCAGTATTGTTTAGGAACCTTGAGGGGAACCTGTCTCATTGTCGTAGACTCAGGGTATACCATAACTCTTAAAACAACAGAAGGTCCTCTGCGATACACTTGCCCTTTCTTTGTGTTTAGAAGTAACATATTGCATTAGCATTCTATTAAAATTTTACTATAGTTATTACCTCTTCCCACGCACAACAACCCCCTCCCCCCCCCCCCCCCCACAACCAACAAGGCCCCGGCCAGGGAACAAGTCTGTTGTTTCCTCATGCATTGTCAACAGAACCATTTTATACCTTTGTTGGTATTTCTTGCAGTCTTGAAATTTCTATTGATGGCACATAAACCTTGATCTGATGTTTTATCTGTACTGTCTTTTTTAAGGACTTCGCGATGGTATTGTCTGTTTTTTGTTCTCTATGTGCTACTGGGGGTATACTTTGTCACCAACTTAGTTCTTGCCGTTGTATATGACAGTTTCAAAAGCCAGGTATTGTCTGTTTCATCTTTTTATCTGCTCTTATTGACATAACCAATAAGATGCAAGCATTTTATCCATGTTCATCTATTCAATTTGCTTGTAGAATGTTTACTTATTAAATTTAGGGCACGACCATGTTTAGTTGCTTCTTTTTTTCTTAAGAAATTACAGAAAATGGATGAGTTTAACTCTGTGTATTGTAGCTTGCCAAGCAAGTATCTAAGATGGACCGAATGAGGAGAAGTATGTTGGAGAAAGCTTATAATCTCATTGATAAAGATGTAAGTATGGTGGTCAGTGACTGGCTATCTTGTACTTGTAGCATGGTTCTGCAACAATCTTTGGTTATATTCTTGATCTACTCCTAGGATATATGTCTTCTTTACATCTGTTATTCATTTTTCCATCTGCAAATTTGGTTTTTACTTTTGCAAGATCTTGTATAAATAGTACTCTTTGTGTCTTTAAGGAGATTTTTGTTTGCTTAAACTCCAGAGAGAAATGCTCTTTATTATAGTACAAGAGAGAAGAGATTAGATCCTGTGTCGCTGCTTTAAATAAACAGCGGGTATCACAGTGTTCATGGGCTTGGATTACGCGTGATTTCTGTTGCATTAAAAAGCGGTGCTGGAAAACAGCTGGCCTAAAAACTCAAGCTATATTCGGAAGGGATCTCTAGGTTTCAAACGTATGAATCCGTATGTTCATTTGCCCCTCAAGAGTGAACCAAATGGGTGAGCCTTGTGTCGGTAGAATAGAAGGAAATAATTAGAAAGTGGTTAATGAGAGTTGAACTAAGGACTTCAAGACAGCTAGGTTCTCATTCCTTTGTAATCATCAGTCTCAAAAACTGAAATCATTGGGAAGTGGGGTAATGATATCTGACACAACACGCACTCTGATGTTGAAGGTGAGATATGGTTTTTTCCTGCTTTAGATGTTTAATATGAGATCTCAGTCGCTTCTTACTCTATTGTATTCTTTTCTGTTCTCTTAAGTATCTCAACATTTGAAGTTGGGATTTCAAAGTCCTACCTGCTCTATGGAAATAGAATGCAGATTAAGGATAGGATAGATCAGGCACACACTTATAGATATTTTAGCATACGTCTCAAGATTTACAATCGGCAGAGGAGAATTTTGATCAAAGTTTAAGGCAGAAAAAAAATCATGATTTCCTGGGAATTAAGATGCTCATAACATTGGCAAAGTACTTTTAGGTGAGCCAAGTATACTATGAGACAGCAAATACTTGTGATGGCTGAATGAATGTCAACTTAATGGTGATCAAGTACCCAACTAACTGTAATAGTTGTGAACAATTTTTTAATTGGCACCAAATGTTGATTATCGAACTTTTCAGTTGATGAAACTTGAGGAGTGTTTCTGAAAAATTCGGTTAAAACAAATTATATATATATATTGGTGTGATACCTGCTTCTGAGTGAAACTCTAATATTCTGAATTAAGTGTTTGATGTAACTGTTGAGAGCGATATTAAAAAAAAAAAGTGTCTTATTTTCTTGCTTGGCAAATGTTGAATATGTCAGAAAAGAAGAGTATTATGCATATATTGAAATTATTAAATAATTTTGCTCTATCTAGAAATGATCAAAAGGAGTGGCAAGTCAAGTTTCAATTTCTCTCTGCCTGTAATAGATTAATTGCTTTTCTCAGTAAAATAAAGGAAAGTTTCTGAAAATGAAAGCTTTAGCCTTTTAATTACAATATTTTCCTTTAATTTGAAGCCTTTTTTCCCTTTCTTTTTTCTTTGTAAAGCTAAATCTAAAATCACCTTTTTTCTTTCTACAATTTTGAAATAATTATTTTTTTCCAAATGAAGCCCACAATTCTTGATCCATTTTAAGAGCACTTTAGGAAGAGCACTCGTTTTATTGAAATGCATGTCGTTTCAAAATTTTCATTTAGTGTGAGATGGAAGGGGTACCATTTGTTAAATAAAATTTTATTGAAGATGTGTCTGTGAATGTAGTTGATGGTGATAAAGCAAAAAAAAAATTCCGTGTATCTTAATTATACGTTCATTCTACAGGATTGTGGATTGCAAAAAATAAAAAATAAAGATTGACAACACTATTTGGGTCCATTGATCTGTGAGACCTTAAACTACTGGTGCTTTGAATTTATTTTATTCATAGGGACGATTTTATGTGCACATCTGATATTTTTTGTTGTTATCCCTGTCATCAATATCTTCTTTTCCTTGGTGAACAGATTATTTTTCGTTTTTGATTATCCAGCTTGATTTTTTTGGCGTTTG
This sequence comes from Casuarina equisetifolia, assembly GCA_028551475.1. Taxonomy (NCBI): domain Eukaryota; kingdom Viridiplantae; phylum Streptophyta; class Magnoliopsida; order Fagales; family Casuarinaceae; genus Casuarina; species Casuarina equisetifolia. The sequence continues at coordinate 28,460,774 of CM052355.1, forward strand.
GATATAGCTGCTTTTTTTTTATTTGTTGCAGTAAAATTTTGAGTCTCATTTTGTGCTTAAACAGAATCGAGGATTTATTGATAAAGAGCAATGTATCCAACTGTTTGAGGAACTTGATAAGTACAGGTATTACTGTCAGCATTCTCCTTAATATGATTTTTAATTGGTTTGCTTTTTCTATTTCATTGTCATCTTTTCTGATCCTGTTTTTAATAGAAGAATCAGAATGGGAAGCGATGAATGTATCATCCTTTCTCTATTGGTGCCAAGCAAAAAAAATAGCCTCTACCCTAAAAATAAATAGGGAGAACATTTTCAGGAAACAATCACAGCCTCAACGAATGGCATGCTCTGTGGCAGTGGAATGTTATATGCCCATCTGATTTTGGCTTTAAAAAATGTTCTGTTAGAATTTCCAATTGAGCAAGGACCATTTTTTTAGTTAATTCCAGTTTTCTTAGTAACTCCCCAGCTTAGAACTGCCTTCTTTACTTTTTACCGATGCACAATTCATCTCAGTGGACAGTGGACAATGTTATAGAAGGATTAAATGGGAACCTTTTTTTTGTCCTTTTTTTTTGCCCTTTTTTGGCTGAAATCTACTATGTTGTCCTGTGTGAGTTGCCAACGAAATTAAACTCATGATGAGGAGCAGGGAGAATCCCAGTTTTTCCTCCAGCTAATTGTGTAGATTTTTCAGATTGCAGCTTTTCAAACAACAGATGATAAGTTACAAATTTCAAATGAGATAGAAGAAAGTATGATTACCTAATCTGAGACATTTCGGGGCTGCTCTGCTTTCCATAAATCATCTTGGTAGTCTTTGCCAACTTCTTCTTACTTTTACCCAACTTTCCAACCTACACTTTTAGGAAAGAGGATATCATTTGGTCCGACAACCATTATGTTTGCTCAAATTTTACCTAGGATAACATGCATTGGTATGTTCGATCTTATTATGAGTTTGTGAGAAAAAAATTGGATTCATTTACTTTTGTTCAAAGTAATTTATCCAGAGTAGGAAAGTGCATAACAGCAGTTATTGGAGGATTTACTTTTTTACTATAAAATCCATTGTGCAAACATTTGTCTGTCGCAATTGAAATTCTTGCTGAAGAGTACTGTACTAACTACTATAGTCATCTAGCTGCAATTTTTCCAGATCCTGTAACCATATGAAATCAAAATATGATACGAGACTAATAGTTTCATTACTTTCTTATCACTGCTTTTTGAAGTATATATGATGGATGAGGGAACTTGCAGTCGTAGCCTTAAGTTGGTTGGTTACATGTCTATGTTGGAGAACAGCAGTTTGATCCTCTAAAATAAATCCATTAACCTTCTGTTATACGGTCATGGAAGCCTGCCTTTTAAACCAGTTAAAAGTGCACAGATGATTATATATCTGCGTTTGCAGACTATTTTCTCTAGCAAACTATTCTAGTCAAATTAAGTTTAGCTGTAAAGATGTGGAAAACTGTGAGAGATCATCCTAGGTGGAGCAAGGATCAGGAGACAGACTAAAGGCAAGTGATTCCACAGCCATTAGCTGTTGCTTTTTGGTAATGACGTCCCAAGTAGAGGCTTGGTGAATCACTCATCATTTTGGCCCTCCACCTAACATCATGCCTACATTCTTGCTAAGAAACTACTAAAATGTGGTTTGTTTATATATGATTCATTGGCTTTTTCTACCAGAGATCAGCTCCTCTTATGAAACCAAGGCTCTTATACTATTACAGCTTTGAATATTTGTAAAGCTTGCCTGTGATATTGATTTTGTGAATCCTGAATGGCATCTTCATCAATTGCATATAGGTCATTGCCGAAAATATCAAGAGAAGAATTTGAGCTGATATTTGATGAGCTGGATGATAGTGGTGACTTCAAGGTATATTTATTTCTTAAGCTCTTGGTTAGACTAATTCTTGAAACTAGAAATTTTATTCATTTTTCTTTTTTTTAACCTTCTAACTTATGTTTGAAAAATATGGTTAAATCCCTGTGGTAGCGCAATCAGCTCGGGCACTGCCTAATAAAACATAAGTCACTATTCTCAGACTCCCACTCTTCTTCTTGGGACTAAAACTCACTCATTCCAGAAGAAAATCATTTTGACTCATATTATGTCTTTGGTGTCGTAGATATATTTAGGAACAAGTACTTACAATTCTTGCTGACCCACATACTTGCCTCTTAAGCTGGCAGGTGTTGAGAATTCTTTTGGTAATTCAAAACTAGCAGGTTTTTATGCCATCTTAAGCAATACATCATACTTGCCTGTATTTGTAGAAACTCTTCATGAGTTCATCTAAGAGCTTGAAGAACTTGGTTCTCTTAATTCTTCACTTAGCTGGACATCAAACACTGAAGAACCCGATCCTCAAGGACGTTCTGGCTTTATGAAAGAGCTTCATTGCCCTTTTTATAATGAAAATTTCCAATGCACACTTATTGATCTCTATCACTTTTTGATCAACGGTGGGAACTAAACTTTTCTGTTGGTAATAGGGAATTAAAGGTAGAAGGACAGAGAAGGGAGGATAGAAAAGTTAAGAGTAAGGAATGTTGCTTTCCCTTGCCTGATAGTAAGAATGGAAAGTTGGGCACATGGAAGAAAGATGACAATTTCCCCATTGGTTGAAAATGCTTTTTATCTCTTCCTTTTTTCTCCCCTATCAAACTTTAAAAACTGTTAATACACTTTTTTGTCTCTGTACCAGGTAGTGAAGTTTTTGTGAACAGAATTTTGATATCCTATGTTTTGTATATATTCTGAATTCCTTCAACAATCCCCAATCTGGAATGTTAATCATGATTTGTTATCAACCGTTGCGTGTCCCTAGTAATTTGGTTTGATTAATTGATGTGACTCTCTAGTAAGTTGTTGGTCTTGGTTTTTCTTGTCCATTTATGCCTTTTCTAGGAGTGATGTTATGGAAGAAATTTATGTCGTCCCTACTATTTATTTTGCATGTTGTCCTCTGATTTCTTTGCTGGACTTCATCTTTTTGACCTTTAGATCAACCTGGACGAGTTTGCTGACCTTTGCAATGCCATTGCTCTTAAGTTCCAGAAGGAGGATACTGTAAGTCCAATAAGTTGCGGATCTGAAACATTAGGAAGCTCCTTTTTGAGTTGAAGAGCTTTCTACTACAAGTCTGATGCTGACATACTCTGCAATTTTGGTTGCAGCCATCTTGCTTTGAAAAATTTTCATTCTACCATTCACTACTCTCTGAAAAGTTGAAAGGCTTTGTACGGAGTCCCAAATTTGGATACATTGTATCCTTCATTCTTATTCTAAATCTTTTTGCTGTTCTTGTAGAAACAACGGTATGTATTCTATTTAAATTGCACCACTCTTTACGTTTACCCTGTACAAAGTTAACTGAACTGGAATTGTTTTACTCATTTTTATGGATTAAACTCAGCTTTGATGTTCTTGTCTGCTGTCCCTAGCTTTTTTGTCTTAGTGCTATGATGAACTTCCATTTTCTCAAAGAAGTTGTTTCTGAATGCAATTTATTGTCAAGGCTTATTGATTGTGGTATAGTCTTATCGTTTGTTGAATACCAGAAACCTCCATCACTATGTGTTTCAAGTTAAAAAAGAACTCGGATGGTCATAATTATGTTTCTTTGGGGTTTGCCATTTGACTCTTGATTGTCTTATTCTTTTCATTGCTCCCATCCTATTCCTGGATGGCTTTCTTGAAGCATTCGGAAAAGCAGAGAATAAATTAGGATAAAAGCCAGTAATATAATTGAGAACATGTCTCAAGAGGCAGCAGCTTATGGGGTCTTTAACAGCGCCAATCCAAAAAGAAGGTTTTTAATTTCTAAAGACCAATGTAAATATAAATTTGACCATGGGTATGAACTGTCAGACATGGCCACTTCCAAAAGCCTGTTGGATATCTACCTCCACTTTGTGAATATTTTGTAACGTACATGTTCTTTGATCTATGCTCTACACTTTCATACTTGCAGATATATCAGCATAATAATGATATGTCAGTTTCATTTTATTTTATCTTATTTTATTTTATTTTATTTTTCCTGATGTGGTTGGGGGGAGGGGATTGTGTTTTGGCATGAGCATCATGTTCGCTAGTGTTAAACTCACTATTTTGGACAGAAGTGTCCTGTAAATTGTATCAGATCTTCCTTTTGCCATAGGTTCTGAACAGATGGCTTGCTTCAGCTTTCCATATGACAGCTGGTTCTCAGTCATTTTTCCATATCTAGCTGTGGATCCGGCAGTGCTTTTATATTCCAAGGGATGTACTTTATTGATAAGATGTAACTCCAACTACAGTCAAGCCATAAGAAAGGAATTTGTCCCATGTTAAATAACATAAACATTTATTAAGTACTAATTGCATACCCAATGTCAGAAATAGCTTCCATAACACTTGTTTCCAAAAATCCAGACTTATTGGAAATGATGTTTGGTGTCAGATTTAGTTATCATATGATAAGTTATTTGCACCTTCTTTATATGTCAGTGTGTTCGGTTGGGTTTTAGATTAAATAATACACCTACCACCTGACCCTGGTCTTTGTGATTCCAGACTCTATCACCAGTTCCCATTCTTTCCAGATGATGGAAAATTTTCCGTCACCCTTAAGGGGAGACTAACAATGGAAAAATGTTCTTTAAGCATACTTGGAAATGGAAGAGGAAGCCTCCTTTAATCAGTGGTCTGGAAGTGGAGATAATCATTAAGATTCTTGCTAGAAAACACAGAAAATTAAAGAACCAATAATCACTACTTTGGATTGTATTATTGTTCTAATGAATGTTTATGCACTTGTTTCCTCCACTACTGGCTTCTGAACAATTTTTTCCCAGCAGCTTATTTAAGTTACAGCCTGAGTTCATGATGGATCATGCTAATGTGGAGTACTTTTCATTGCAGCTTGACATTGAAAACAATTCAGCACAAAGGGTGTGGCAAGCGGTAGAGTTTGTTTTTGGTAAGTACCTATTCTATTGTAAGAGGTGGAAAACATCTGGAATTGTTCAGGCAATCAAGTTGAGAACATAGAATTTTTAACCACTAGTCATGTTTGGCTGCTTTGGTTTGAATTTCTTTTTATTGCATCAAATGGATGATTTATAGAGAGACCATCTTTTCCCTGCACCAAAGGTGTGCCTCTTCGTTGGTGTTATAAGCTTTTAGTTTATAAATATATTAAGCCTGCAATTAGGTGGATATATCTAATGTTCAAGGTGAATTTCCGTTCTAACCTCTACTACTGATGCTTAAAACCAATATTTATGGCCTTGCTGAATACTGATACCTTGTCAAACACCAAATGGGAGAGCAGGAACTGAATCATATGTTAACCAAATCTGGGCTTAGGGTTTTATACATGATATACAAACACATATTCATTGCATGTAAGACTTATTAAATTAAATATTCCTATTAGCATTCTAGTAATAGCACATTTATTGATTGCTCTGCTGAAAGTTTCTTGTGCTACTGGGTTGATTTTTAGACTTATTGATGCATACTTAGTCCTTAGGAACTGAAAAGATCTTGGGGACATTTTACTATTTTTTAAATATCTATTCAATTGTGCTCAATGTTGTATCATCAGTCGTCTGCATTGACAGAAAAGTAAAAAGGTAAGTACTGTGGCAGTTTTTTATTTGGGCTTGAACTCTGTTATACAATTTTAAAGTTTTAGGTGCAGCGTTGAAGTTAACCATAACTTAAACTGTTCAAATTGTGTACAGCATCTAGATTGATCTTATAAGAGAAAGTATATCTGAATTAGATGGTTATTCCTCTCTTTTGAGTTTCTGTTGAGTGCTTTATAACTGTTTTAATCAATAACTCCTTCCTCTGCATGCATTTGCTGCTCACTAGTCAAAAAGCTAACTGTTTTAATTAGTTTCTGTTGAACTTAAGGAGTTGCCTTGTCTTTTATCATATCCCACAGGTTGGATATATGTACTGGAAATGGCTCTAAAAGTATATTCATTTGGATTTGGGAATTACTGGAAGGATGGCCAAAACCAGTTTGATTTTCTGGTCACATGGATCATAGGTAATTGGATTGGATGCTTAACATTCTTTTTTTCTTATCACAGAATCAGTCTGATGGCATCAAAATAATGTGAATGACTAATGATAGAGAGCAGTAAATGCACCACGCATTGCATTTGATGCATTGAAATGCTCATAACCTATTTTTGTTAATTGGTCAGTTGTATGATTGTTTCATAGATCCAAGATCATTTACTTTACTGGTTTGTTTATTATGCCTTGCATATATATCATTGTGACAGAGGATTCTTTTCTCTGCAGTTATTGGAGAGACCTTAACTTTTGCGAACCCTCAAGGACTAACTTTCCTTTCCAATGGAGAATGGTAGGAAAAATAAATTTCAATTTTTTCTTTTTTGCATATGGCATGAATTTGCTTTATTTCTCCTACTTGTATATCCTAAGTTAGGTTGTTAAGAAGCTTATTTGTTTATGCGAAAATTTTGAAGAACACAAACGTCTTAGTTTAGGAATGGTGTGGCAGGTCATTGCGATAATGTGTTAAATGACCTCCCCATGGCCTTTGTCAAATTGTCCTCATAGTATGACTCTTTGAATGATGTTGACAAGTCAATAACAGAAGCGTTAATGCTGTTGTATAATTGAGACATAAGGGATTGAGAAACTTCTTATCCTCCTTTTAGAGTTCCTACAAATAAGAACATTTGTTGAATACTGGAATCTAACGTGTTTGTTAGTGATAAAACTCTTCCGGCTGGAGTTGGATAATTAGGCATATTTTCATCTTTTGATACTGGTGTATGTATTCCATCTGCAATGGAAGTGTTTATTGTTCCAAAAAAGAAAAAAAAAATATCATCTAGGCTTACTGTGCATTTTACCTATCTATATTGCATTAGAAACAATATTTCAACATTTCGGGCTAGATGTTGCTGATGAAATTGGATTCCATATTTGGTTTTAGATCTTACGGACATTCATGCACAAAGCCTTCAAATCAACTCAAACCATTATAATATTTATTGTTCAAGTTTTGCTATTTTTTAAGGTCATAGTACAGAACTTGAACATCCTTAGGGTGCCATTGAATTGATTGTTTTATTTACTTTTAGCTTTTGACATCATTGAACAATGAGCTGGCTGAGAATATGATCTTAGAAAGGCAAAATGGCAGAAAAGATACATGCCCAACTCTGGCTAGTTGAAAAAGGATTTACAAAGGCAACCCCAATTTCATAATGATTAAGATCTCTTGTGTTATTCCACAGGACAATGGGAATAGGAATTAACTAGTATCATTTTCGTAGCATTTATCTATAACTTGGTTTTTAAGTTAGAACCTGAGATCTTTGCTTCCTTCTATTTATGTGTAAATAATTCGAAAGAAAAATATAATTGTGATTTGAAAAAGTTGCATTTGGCAATGAAGATACTAGCTCCCAATTCTATTTTATCAACACTTACTTTTGTTTTTTCTGTGCATAAAATGTGAAGACAGTGATCAATTTGACATGTATTTTTGTTGTTATCATAGGTTTTTAGGCATTTCCTTAAATATGGATAGATAGATATATATTGATAATTACTATATATATACATATCTTCTTTTTTTCTTTTTTTTTTTGACAATTAGTTATGGTTTAATTTCAACAGGATTCGCTACCTTCTCCTTGCAAGAATGCTAAGGTTAATAAGGCTGCTGATGCATGTACAGCGTTACCGTGCCTTCATTGCCACTTTCATAACCCTTATACCAAGTTTGATGCCATACCTTGGGACCATATTTTGTGTGCTGTGTATTTATTGCACTCTTGGTGTACAGGTAAATTCTTCTCCCCTGCTTTGTTAGAGAGAAAGTAATTCACAAGTATAAAGATGCCCTTCCAACCATCTTTCTTACTTTGGTATCTTGTGCCTCCACCGTAGGAATAGGAAGAACAAGAAAATTGTCTAGACCGGTACTGACCCATTTTCTCTTCATTCAGTAAACTAAGTGGTACTCAGGTTTCTGTCATCCCAAATCTGAGATTCTTTGCTCTTTTTTGTTAGTGTCTTAAACCTCTGCGAATTATGTACTTTTTAGATTTAAAATCAAATACATAGTTTGGAATCATTCTTCAACACGATGAAGCCCTTGAAAGTTCCGTGTCATCTTAAAGTTTGCAGTTGGCTTGCCATATTGTAAGACGTTTGATAGTTATATCCATGTATATATAGCTATAAATTTTTTTTTTTTTGGCATTTTATGTTACTGTGACAGCATGCTTTATATTTCTTTTTTATTTGATTTCTAGATCTTTGGCGGGATTGTCAATGCTGGAAATGCCAGTTTGGAAGGGACAGATCTTGCTGATGATGAGTATCCTTTATCACCTGATTCCTTATCTTCTCTAGTTCTTGATTCAATCCAGCCATGGCTTGACTGATACATTATGGCAAATGCGATATTAGCATCAATAATCTTTTGACTTGTTTGTTGCTCCTGCAAGGGTGAATCTCAATTTTCTCATTCACTTTTCTTGACAATAATGAGCTATTTACTTTTTAATTTCAATGATTACCCGAATGGGATGGTGACACTTTTCAATTTGCTAGTCATGGGAAACTGGCAAATATGGATGCAGGTATGACTGCTTTGATCACTTATTTGTAAGTTTTATATATTTTTCCTGTGTCATTATATTTTTCTGCATAGTCAATGGTATTGTTGGTGCTCCTGCCCTCTTGTGATATAATGTTCCAATGGAGTGCTAAGGAATTTCCCTACTTTGTGTCTTTTTGTCTTGTGTTTTTCAATTGAGATTGCAGGCATCTGGTCTCATCTGGTCTTTTTTGATTTTGTGTCTGTAGTGAGAGTCCCTGAGTGGTGTCTTTGAAAGAGAACTGGTTATAGGTTGGCAATTATATAGATCTACAGAAATCTGTAAACCATGACCATTCTTTAGCGGGTCAATACCATGTAGGAGGGACCCCTTGGGTTAATGTTGGTCTCATCCTGTGCGTAGTCTTTGTCTGTGTACGTAAAAATAATGAAGAAACTTACATTGCACAAAACTTGATATTCTGGGAACCTTATACAACTCAAAATCAATCAGACAATTCGTTTGTGCAAGTCCCTTAATGGATTTTAGACGATTGAAAGGATCTTCTGATTAATACAGTGATCATTTTGACCCCTTCAATATGCAAAGGTGTAACTTTGGCATATATGATGTGCATATCCAGCCATCACGGTGCACCGTTGTCTCAGAGAATTGGTTCTTATGAATCATATTTGATGTGATGCAACCATATTCTTGTTATGTGTAACATGAACATCCCGCCATTAAGGAAAACATTGTCTAAAAACAAATCCCTCCCTTCTAGAATTATTTGGATTACCTGGCAGGACCCATCATTCTGTTTGGCCCGGTGTCAAGGCTACAATGCCTTTTGGTTCATTGAAGTTACCGATTTAGTGCAAAAGCATTTCTTTATGCAAGTCCCAGCCATCCAAAGCCTGTATATCAATTAAAATGTTAGAGAACATTATGTGGAGCATGCAGCTGATATTTGGACCATATAAGATGTTTAAGCATTTTTAAGTTGTTTCAGTAGTTTATCCCTAATTCTGTGCTATTACTTTTATGGAGTGATCATTCGAAGGTGAATTTTTATTCTAACCGACAATTTTAAGTCATGAATTAACAGTATTTGACCATTTCAGAGCTACAAGGAATTAACGGGAACTTGGTGGACTGTCACTTATTTTGTCAGCTTCTACTTGATTACCGTGTTACTGCTTTTGAATTTGGTAAGTTTTGTTAAATACAAATCCAGTATTTCATCTTTATCTCAACATATGTTTGTGTTTTCATCTTATTGGTTAGTGTTATAGAGACTCAATGGCTTCTGAACCAAGGAGGGGATATCCTATGTGAGCTGCAGCTCACTGGCTTATTTTCTTTGTGGGGCAGAAGGATAGCGCCTACCATTTGATATCATGATTTTGGGATAGAGCAATTTGTATCTTCAGATAGATGCTGCAGTAATACGTTTTCTGAACCGACTAAACCAGAATTTGAAATATATCTTTATGAATTTGGTTGCTTGAATTTCATTTGGTAAACAGTAACTTTATAACGAGCCATAACCAAAACGCGACCTGTTTTGATGGTTTGGTATGATTGGGTAAGGCTCGCTGGTTCGATCCATCTGATTTTATGTGTGACTTCAGATAGGGTCACTGAAAATTACTTCCTTCCAATTTGTTTAGGATCTCTCTATTTTAGAGTCTGGAATATTAGCAGATTTGCCACTTTGGAAGTCTTGTATTATCTTAAGTTATTGCTATATAGTAGTGCATAAGATACAAAAAAGCTGATTGACTTTTGGTTCCTATGTAACTTCAGATTGTCGCTTTCGTCTTGGAGGCATTCTTTGCGGAAATGGATCTTGAATTGTCGGAAACCTGTACAGAACAAAACAAGGTTCGTAGCTGTAATTTACTTATTCTTACAACAAGAAATGAAAAAGTGGTCATGAGTTTAGGTAAATCATTTCGTTTTTTACTACTGTTTCCAATAATTCTTTGATAAGTTTGCTGCTGGGTTTTGTAGCCCTCTAGCTGGTCAGGATTAATTACCTATGAGGCTGATCATTTTTAATTTTGAAGGAAGGGATTTATGAAAAGTTAAAAGGATTTGAATTTGAATGCAAACAAAGCACCAGATACACTTTCGGTTTGGTTCTCATGATTAGGGTTATTAATCCATTCTTATATCAATCTTCTGGATAATGCAAGCATATTCAAAGTTTTTAAAAGTTGAAAATGTAATAATCCTTGGTCAAGTTGTTGATTTACAGAATGTTTTTGCTTAAAACTTTGATGACTTTTAATAGCGGTCTTGCTAGTTTAAGCTTGTCAGCGTACTGAAAAGCTTAAGATGGAATTTTTGCCACACGTTGCTTAGCATTTCCATATTTGTCTTCTATTTGAAGATAAATAGAGGTGCTAAAATCATAATAGTTGTTCTCACTACTTATCACCTTCATTTGAATTTCTTTACAAAATACCTGTAAATTTTTTAAATGATTTCGTGGCTATATATGTGGAGTTGTCCTCTCTTTATCACAGTGAGCTTCTAGTGACACACTATCACTGCAGCTAGATTTATTTTTCTCCTAGAAGGAGCTTTTCTTGATTGGCCAGTAGCTAACCACTAAATTGTTGGCCTATTAACTTATAGGCATGTTCGTTTGAATGTAATAAAATTTATACTTGTACAAAGAGATATCTAAAATGGAATCTCATTTAACCTAACAATCTTTTTCTTGCCTTTACCATGTTTATTGGTCTTGGTAGTTTTTGTTACCATTTATAGGGTTTTCAATCTGTTTGATCTTTCATCAGTTTTATTTATAATTAAAAAATAAAAATAAAAATAAAAACTTCCCAAATGTTTGAGAATCTGAATCTGTTTTACGTTCCCAATGTAGGAAGTGAATGGAGGAAAGGACCATCGTCGATCTGTTGGGTATTTATGCTCACTAGTTCTAACTTTGGAAAGCTCTCTTTACATTCAGTTTTTGTGTTAGCGGTAGCCTGATCTCATTCTTTTGCCTCGATGCAGCACCAAAACACGAAGCCAGAGAGTTGATATTCTTCTTCATCATATGTTGAGTGCCGAGCTCGATCAATCAGAGTCCCCCATCATATAATTTTGCAGCAATCCAACCTTGGTAATTGAATAAAACCCAGTAAAATCAAGCTTTCATTGTCCCACTGGATTTCCAATTGTGAATTTCAAGTAATATCTTCACAGAATCACATAGTAGCCTTTGAGAATTGAGATTCCACGTACTAGATTCTTCATATTTTGGCTAGTCATTGTAAATGCTAATCCTATCACCTTTCTCTGATACAGTGGAAAAGAGCCACGGGGAGAATTTTGAAGGCCGTTTATACTCTGCTGAGGGAATCATTGGAACGTCCCATCGTTGAAAGGAGCCATGGTTTATGCAGACCTTTTCTGCCTGCATTGGTGTATGAAAGGAATGGAGATGCTCCCTCTTTTTGACGGTTTGCTTCAAGTCTGTGAGCATAAACATGTTATGTTGCCGGGAAGTCTTTTTTTTTCTTGTCTTTTCTTGGGTGTAGAGTTCTGATAACAAGCTTTTGTGATTCCAATGAAATTGGCTAAAGGATTGAACTTTTGTCAGTGGAAGAGATTCATTTTCCACTTCTCTAGAATACACTGCATGTATTTAATTGAGGTCAGTTTTTCTGTTCATTTCCAAGTCCTAGATCTGACAAAGAATAAAAGCAGAAGGCAAAAAGAAAAAAAAAAAAAAGGACATATGCTTTGTGCTCTCGCAATAGCCAATTTTCACACTCATGCATAATGCGTTAAAAAGGCAGCCAATGCTTGATCATTACTTGCCGGAGAGCCATTATCTCTTTCATAAGTTTGAAGAGTAGTCTTATCATGTTTTAGAAATGCTTGTAAGAGAAGAGAGAATATAAGAGAATAACTCTTCCATAAGTGCTTTACCATCATGTGTGACCCATGTTTTCAGAAACTCATTCACAATAGATGTGTGCCATGAGAACAAATTCCAAAGGTGTTTGTTCTGGTCAATGGCTTTGATACAAGTCGTCATGCATGACTTGTGCATTGATATAATGAGTTGTTTATGTGTGAGTTGTTCTCTCTTCTTTTGCAATCGATTTTAAGGACTGGATTGAGATTTATGGCATTATGCCGAACTCATTTATAAATATCTTAGTTTTACATCATCGTTTTCTTTAAGTGGGGTATAAGAGAGTGGGTTATCAAACTTGGACCTCTTTAGTCTCATGCAAATATGAGCTCCAACTAACCCATATGCCTACGGTTTATATTATCTTGTATGTAGTGATATGCCCATCAGCTAACCATTCTTTTATGTCATTTTGTAGCTTATCCTTATCTTGCCAATTGGTTATAAATGAATGCATAAACATTTTTAAACAACTTCAAAAGTTCGAGCCAATAGGTTAGGAACTCAGTAGTTGGTTATCAAAGTTTAGAGTTCAACACCCTATACCTTCAAATCTTTTTATTGAAAAAAAGAAAAAAATGGAAGCTCAAACCATGATAAGAGCGAGAAAGCTTAATCAAGAGTATGCAGTGGATATTATGAAAAACGTACTACCCCAATCTTGTGTGATCATGAACTGAAAACACTTGCACTAACATGCATTGCTTCCTTGGGTATTTCCAAAAGTCAAATCACCCAGACTCTTCTCTTCTTTTATCTGTATGTGTGTGTTTTGGCTTCAAAAGCATCCGACATCAAGGTTTAGTCACTAGGAACCTGATCCCATCATAAGCCTACTTTTTATATCTAATACGCATTGCACTAATGCCATTAGCACTAATTCTCTCTTGTTCAACACACCAAAGGCTCGTGATTATCAATTTATCTTAAATAAATACGGAGGCATGTGAAGATTAGCATCTCCTTTATGAAACCAAATATAACTCGTTTGGGTGGTATTCTTTCCCCACAAATGTCGCTTCTGTATAGATTGAAAGAATTTATAGGCACCATCTCTCTCATGTAGGAGACAAGTTGCTATCGAAGTATATGTATGGACAAATAGAAAGAGAAAGAAACAGAGGTAGAGCCTTACATGAATTCAATAGCCTATGCTTTTACTAAAGAAATCTCCATGTGGACTGAGCATCTCTTAGCCCTGCGTCCTTATTTAAAGTCCCCTTCTCAACTACAAGGAGCCAAGGAGGAAGAAAGGGTAAGAGAAGGAGAGCGAGTGAGAGAGAGATGAGGAGCTTGAACGGAGAGGTGGTTCTGAACATCCCTGCCGAGAAGGCATGGGAAATGTACAGAGACAACGATATCATCAGCAAAATAAACCCTCAGATGCTTTCCCGAGCTGAATACATCGAGGGAGATGGCAGCCCCGGAAGCTTGAGGTTTCTCAAGCTCGGCCCTGGTATAACCTCTCTGTCAAAGCTTGTGATTCTCTTCCTACTTCTACATGAACTTCCCTAATTTCAAATTCTTAACTTGTCGCTGCTGCATGTATGAGAGTACCACCACATTTCTAGTCTACGTACTTACGAATTTGCTGCATGCAGCTCTCAGCAACTACGTGAAAGAATCAACTGAGAAGATTGAGAAGGTGGAGATGGGGAAGTCGGTGACGTACCATGTCATCGGAGGTGAACTGCACAGCATGTATGATCCATACAAGGTTACCTTCTCGTTTGTTCCTGTTGAAGGAAAGGAGAATAAAATGTGCACCGCTGAGTGGAAGGCCGAGTTTGAGCCACAGAACCCGGCTACGCCGCCGCCAGAGAAGGCAAGGGAGGCTGCTCTAGGATTTCTCAAGTGGTTTGAGAAGTTCGATACAAGCCACTGATATGCTTCTGTATGTGACATGGTGAATAAGATACTTCCGCTGTGTGTTTTAGGTTCCATGTAAGGCCTTGTTAACAACATCCGTGGGATGTTTGGCTTTGAAGTTAGTATTCTGCTTACAATATCCTGTGGACTCACAACTCCAAATAAACAAATTTGAGGGGTCCAGTTTGTGGTTGAGTTTCGATCAAATTTGAGTAGATGTTGTCTTAAAACAGTTAAGCGATATGAAATAACTTCTCACTCGAACTCTCAAAGATATGGTCTAAAAAGGGAGTGGTATGACGAAAATCATAAAAATTCTATCTACGAGTGATCAAATATCATACCTCAATTTAAACTTTGATATCATATACCTCATTTTAAACTTTGATATCAAATCAGAAATTGTTAATCTGACTCCTATAAGATCAACATTAAGAAAAAAAGACACCTTAACATATAAAAAAATAACAAGTTAAGATATTAGTCGATATAGAACAATCATTATGCACAACAAGAATGATTCGTGTTGAATTATTATTCTCCTACTATTTACCACTTTCACAAATTTTATTTCATAAACTATTAGCAACTTCTGATCTTCACGTGTTTAGCTACAAAGCAAAACCGCACCCTGAAAAGTAGAGGGCACCACCTAAGGCAGTTTGGCCGCTACCGGTTTTCTCAGGAAGTTAGTATAATAAGGACGGGAAGTCTTTACAAAGCCATTTTTGCCTTCAAAAATGGTTGTCGTTTGCTCGCACATGCACTTCGTTTTGGCCGTTTCCTTAAAGAGAATAAGAGTTTCTTGTCCATTTAGGTGGTATCTGCATCGTTGTCTCATTCTTGAAGAATAGTCGTACTTGTGCCCACTAAATGACAACATCAGCCTAGTTGTTTAGACTTTAACAATACATATGTGACTTAACTACTTTATCAAAAGAACCAATTCTGAATTCTAGTACGAGCCTTCATAAGTCTGTAACAAACTATCATGCTCTATGATTGATGTCCCAATGGCCTACTCTATGATGACTCATATTCTAAGTAGTTACACTCTGATTTAACCTAAGTAACTCTTTCTATCATTAGAACTTGGGATGCGAAATTTGCTTTAATATCATTGGTTATATATTTCAATCACTTTACTATATAGGTTTGAAAGTTAATTTTAACATCTTTTAGGGTTTAACATCTTTAATTTTAACATCTCAAGTTCTATCATTAAAACTTGAAATGCAAATTTGGCTTTACTATTATTTGTTATATATTTCAATCACTTTACTACATAGTTTGAAGGTTAATTTTAACATCTTTTATTTAAATATTATCCTCAACTCTAACTCTCATATGCTCAATCCTACTACAGGCCCCCATTTAGTGTTTGTACAAATGATAATAGTCATAACCTTATGCCTATTACACTACAACCGCAAAATTATCATTGGGAGATTAAGCAAAAATCGTATCTAAATTTACACAATAAATATCAAGAACACTTACAAAAATCAAAAAGGATAGAAGAAGAAAAATCTCATTAATTAAGAATGTAAAGCTTATAAATTGTAATAAATATTTATAAGACTTTTGAAACTTGTTAACTATTTCTGAACTTAAATGATGAATAATTGATTAGACTATTTTATAATATAAATTTTAAGATATAAAATACATGAAAATTCACAAAAGGAAACACCAAGAATACTAAAAATTTTATATATTCCAAGATAAACTAATCTTCATGTCTACATAAATAGTTATTTATTCTACTTGAAGATTTCATACACTTAAAGGTTGTACTCACTTTGACTATCTCCTTACAATTGTAACGGCTAACCAAAGGGGTTTTCAACCTTTCTCTCGATGGGGAATATGAGAGAAACACTAATTGATAAAATTTTCATTTTACCCTTACCCATAATTTTTGATTTATAACTAATAATTATATATACATGCAAATAAAAACAATGGTACAAGTTTAAGCAGTGGCCATTCTCTTTTTAAGGTACAATACCCCTCTATTTTTGCTCTTTACCTGATGCTGAGTGGACAAAAATGGCCTACTGACTTTGTGTTGTTTAACTTGAAGAAAGCAGCATGGATATACTCGAGAAAAACACAAACCAAACTTCAGAAAGGGCAACTACTTTGTGGTCCTGGCCAACTACATGCGCCCTTTATACTGAAGGAACCAATTCAGAAACATGAACAAAGACCAAGCAGTTCTACAGGTCGAGGGTTGGAAAAGCATCTCTACAAAGTAAAGCAATTCTGATAATATATGTATCTAATCTACATAGAAAGTCGCCGCAAAGGAGGCACCCAATGAGAGGAAAACCGTATCTTGACTTAGAAGTTTCTACTTTCTGAATTCGATTGCTTTAACTTATGGCCTAGTAAAATGCTTGAAACTTAAATAACATATTCTCTCTACTAGATTGCATTATATGTTGTCTAGGTTAGAAAATTAAACAAGATATATTTTAGACCTGTCCTATCAGATTCCCCAAAACCTCGATCCCTCTTTTCTTAATGATGCTTTTTCTAGGATCCCCAGTTTCAAAATGGACTCTCGTTTTTAGACCAGTAGGTCACAACTCTTTCAACTGCACCAACTCTAAACCACCGAGAATGGTGATCTATATGACCACTTTCAAAAAGAAGTTTCGTTGGGGTTGAGTTTGAGTTTTAGGAGTCATATTCTCTTGATTATATTTCAGCCACCACCTAAGATCTCTGAAAAGCCCTGGTTGAATGGATGAGTAGGAAGAATAGTAAGCCAACCTTACAAGAGAGTGTAGGTATAACACAAGATTCCCCTTCCAACCCCTTACAGAAAAACACAGAATATTGAAAAAGATATATAGCTACACCATCCATGTGGCTCTACCTCTTGCAAGCAACGTTTCCAATCCTTCTGATATACGAATGTAGCAAGCACTGCAAAAAATTGATGAATACTCAGTATTTTTTAATGGGACCAGCCTTGCCTCTCCCGGTTTAACTGGAGATAGCATGCAATTTGCATATATGATCTGAAAACATGGTATGAATTGTGTTTAACTTCTTCCAATAGATAATCAAGGTTGTAGACTAAACCAAATGCGATTTGCTGCATCCCTGTCATAAGAGCGCACATCAAGCATATATCTGCTATTTCTGGAAAGCTAAAGCTCCTGTATAAGTCATACATGCATACTAACATGGGTGCTACATTCATTAATTTAGAGAGATGCAAATATTAACTTAGTCCAATATAAATTCTTCCCATCATCCCTAAATCATCCAATTATATCTACAACTACCAGGAATCAAAATTCTAATAAAGACTACTGGTCCAGTTCCATCAAAATTTCGATGAGAAAGGCACCAGTTATATATCAGTTCCAACAAAGATTTCACCCTCCCTGTACATATTCAGATCTTACGGCCTTTCTCACACTTTCAGCTTCTTAGTGAGATTTTAGGCTGGAAGGGAAAACTGTTCAATGTCTGTCGATCCATTCTTGGTGAAGTTTGTTACAAGTACGTTAATCAGCTTAGCTAATTTCGACTTGAAGTCACTTGACCTGCGACCCCCAACATGATTCTGCGCTCCATTGTTAATAGCAGACCCTACAGGAACACCCTCCATGTATGCTTTACATGCGGCCAAAATGTCATGTGCTCTACCGTGAAAATGACCAGCAACAAAGTCCTCAAAATGCTGCAAATGAACTTAAGTTGTTACAGAGCCTGATAAAAAAAATTTAGTGCAGTAGTTAATCCAATCAATGCGTGCATATGAATAATAGAATTATCAAGGGTATTATCAGGATGATAAATTGCATATCTCAGTCCTTTAATCATCTACATAGGAAAGCAAAAAGAACAGAGAAAAGAACTTTGAATTGTCACAAACTTTCAAGACAATGAAAGTTCTGATGGAAATGGTATCCACCCCCCGAAGATCTGGGAAGAGAGTGAGGTATGGAAAGCACACAAACATGTCTACAAATAATATATACACATTACACCAAGCTTAAGTGACCTCCAATCAAGCATAAAAGTATGGGCAGGAAGCACCACAATTGTATGACTCTTCACTCTAGTGTTTGAATGGCACTTATAGCAAAAACTTAAAGACGAAGGGACCAAGTTCTAGAGGAATAATCATCAATCCTACAAAGATCTTGTAATTAGGTTTACATATTTTGAACCTTAGCAAACAAATCAGCTAAAATATATGTAACCTTCTACATGATTCTTAGACGTTGCAGCTTGTTTTCTTTTCTCATTTTTCATTTTTTATCATCAATTATGCTCACTTGAAAATTTATATCTGAACTAAGAAAAGATTGGAATGAACAAAGTGAGATATGGTAATTAATATTCACAATAAAGCAATCATTAAGAGATCGGAACAATCACGCTTTAGCTGCTGGCAGGAGCCCCACATTTACTCAGGCTTCAGCCATGACAGTCAATGACAAAAATATTTTGCCAAAGATAACATCAAATAAGGGGGTCAGACCAAAGTAATTTAAACTCAATGTGAAAGTAAAGAAAATATTGATGGATGACCATAAATGAAAATACTGTCCAGCCTGAGATGGTTGGCATAATCATACCTTTGGTGGCCGCCTCAGTGTGTATATCATTGTCTTCAAGGACAGTATAAAGGCATTCTCATTGTACTCAAGTGATCTTCTTTCCCCCTCTGTCCCCGTGTATGTTTTTTCATAACCAGGTTCATTGAAGAAGGGCTTTGAGTTCAGAATCAGGGCCTGTATAGAGACCAAAACTTGTAGCATGGTTGATTTCTCTGGGATCCACATCTCATTCTGTTTACCAGTCCAGGTGCCCAAAAGACTCAGGCAGACTTTCCCACAGTCGTACAAATTTGGGTTCAGTCGAAGGCCACCTGAATAGTAGTACACCATCTGAAAGAAGAAATTCCCAGTTTATATTACATACTCTACAGGATTTGATGACAAAAGCACGGGTATTCCCACTAAATACATACATACCGGTGGCGAGCTGGGATAATTAGTGGGAAAGTGGCAATCAAAGACAAAAAGACCATCATGGTAAGGAGTACCCTCAGGTCCAATCATAACAGCCCTCAAAAGATCCATCCTTGCTTCGTAAACTCTAACAAAAATTGTCTCTGTAGAAGAAGGCTCAGTGAGAGGCAGGGAGAGATGAGTCATAGGGGAAAAGAAAGGTAGTCAAGGAAATGACACCTTGCAAAAAGAATAAAATACTTCATATACTTGCATAACATTCACAACATCAACATTCAAGGGCTTGAAACATTAATTCTTTACCGATTAAAGGACCACAGTTAATGTTCAACAGATACTACAGGCCATATCACAGAAATGCTTGATCAGTGACAATAAGCCCACGGTAAACCTGGTATGTAAATACCATAATAGCACAATATTTCAGTATAGAAAGAGTAAGAGCTCACCTGGTAAATTGTTCTCCAACATTTTCCATTCATCCTGAATTCTCTTTGCCCAATTCTTTGGTGGCTGTCAACAAAGAGACAAAAGCCATTCAGTTTGGAAACACAAACCAATTCTTGTGTGTGCAAGTGCTTCTGCCAATGTTGATGCAGGTGTGGGTCTTAGAAAGGAACACAAACATCATAAAGAAAGACCCAGTGCAACATGTAAAATTCAATCTTCTTTTCTTTTCTTTCCTCTTTAAAGACAGAAACCGAATCAGTAAAAGTAACTTAAGTCACCTTCCCATCTGAAAAGCCCATGCGGCTAAAATGATGATCTGAAAAATCATCCGCACAATCAAATTTCTTAAACAGATGATATTTTCCCATTAATGTCTCCTCATTTTCTTCTTCTTTCTCCTTTGAACTTGAAACTGTAGGGATGATTGAACTGCTTGAAGCAGCTGCCTGCATTTTGCTCTCTGGAAGATCTGAAATTGTTAAAGTCCTTGTTGAAGCTGGTATGTTTGCACTTGAATCCGAATCATTCAGCCAAGGAAGTGACACCTCTATTCCAGGAGGCAAATCCACATTATCAAATTGGGATTGCATACCCGTATAACCATCATCATACAAGAAATCATCATTTTCGTCATAATCAGAAACATAATCATCATCATCATCATCATAGGAACCATCATCTTCATCACCAGCAGGATTTCCATCCTCATCTTCCTCCTGACATGTTATATCTGAATTAGAACTGTTAAGATGGCTTGAATTGATTGATCCTGACGTCGAGCTCTTGAGGGGATCAAAACTGTCTGTTGATCCTAAAACAGTAGAATTTGCAGGATCACTGGCTGATGTATCCTGTAGAAAGAACAAAATGACAAAAACACAGACGATTAAGCAACAGAAGACCTATTAGAAAAGAGCCGAGTGACTTAATTCTGAATAGACACCTTGGCTTGATCTGTCCAAGTTTCCTCGTAGCTTATTTTTGTTTTCCCTTTGCTGTCCATATCAACCTAAACAACAAAGGTTGCACCATAAGCAAACGGGATGTCATACAAGACAACTTTTGCATCAAGTAGGCGAAGCAGCTAAGCATGTTCATAGAATTAGAATGACAAATCTGAAAATCCAAGGTAGTTCTGAACTCTGGGGACAGAAATATACCATTGGAAAAGCGTATTCTGCAGATCCAATAGTGTGCATTATGGACACAGTATTTTGTGGGGATTAGCAGGCTACAGAGCGAGAGAGAGAGAGAGAGAGTTCGAAAATTAAAGAAGAAAAATGATAACTGAATGAGAAGCTGTTTTGGTCAACCAACCTTGCAACCACTACTCTTATTATGGGGAAAATATTTTAATTTTAGTACAATCAGCACTTGTCTGGCACATTTTACCATTCGCAATTTACATATAGGCGTGCGTGACATAAGAAACAAAATAGGGTCGCTCTAGTATTCTACTGGATGCCTTATTCCACCTTATACACATAACATAACAGATAACCCAGTTTCAATGGGTAGAAACTAAACCTCAGATTTATAACACAGCGCCTTAAGTCACACATTGTTTGTCCATGTACTTCTCAAAACACATCTCGAAATTATGCAAAACTACCGAGTCTCTTCTACTTTCAACTCTTCTTCAATATGGCTTCACGACAATTTAAAAAAAAAAAAAAAAAACACAAAAGCTCTATTCACTGCTTGAGAAAGACGAGGGAAAAAGTAGGGGTGAGCCGATGAAAACCAAACTAAAGTAATTCTTTGTCAAACTATCCCGTAAATCCAGTAGAATCTCATTTTCTTGCAAACCAAGCAGCAAAACTTCCTCCTAGTTACCCTTCAACTCTCTCTCAGGGGAAAAAACAAAACCTCAGAAAAATGCATGTGAATCATCGGAATCACCAAAGCAAACGATCAACGAAAACCATAAAAATTAAAACAGATATAGACCATGCCCATCAACCAGAACAAAATCAACAACCCCAGTAACGAAGTCCCTTCCAAATTGAGAATCCTAACGAACCCAACTAAGAAAGCTTAACCAAACCCACTCTACCAAAGCAAAAAAGTCAAAACCTTTCTCAAACCAGACAATCGAATTCCACCCAATCCCCTAATACCCATCAATTATAACACCATAATCAACCAAAAAAACAAAAAAAAAAAAAAAAAGACTACCTCGTTGTGTTTAACTTTCTTGGCGATCAAAGTCTGAGAAGTTTTGGAGGCGTTACCCTCCACGTGCTGATCCATTCCCCTTATAACCCAATTCCTGTGCCACAATTCTAGACTGAGAAAAACAACAACTGAGAGATCAAAGTTAAAACAAACAGAGAAAAAGAGAGAGACATACACACACAAAGTTCAGTTGGCGCCGGGGTAGGCAGGTTCGCTACCGTACGAGGCAAGTGATCAGCGTTTATAAGGTACTACTTTCCCCTACTAAACCCAGTACGTGGCGTATCTCTATTGGTCTAATAAAAAAGTTTGGTTGAATTTGCTACGTGCTGTCACTGGAGTAGTGGTTGCTTTATGTTACGACGAAACCGGGTGCGGCAGATCGCCATAAAAAAAAATAGAAATTTTTGGACTTTACGCGTTAAGAATTCTGAAGATTTTAAAGGTGCCGGAAGTACCCTCACCGCCTCTTTTGTCCACCTTCTCTTTCCGGTCGACGTCGTTTATGCTTATGATTAGATGCTGTCCGTCCGATTGTTGACTTTTCGAGACTTTTATACACTCTTTACCTGCTACTTTGGGTAAGCTGAAATAGAAGACTTGCTCCCAAAGTTTGGCCCTTTGATGGGGAATATTCCGCAGGGTCTCCTATGATATGATGACATTTGAATATATTATCAAGCCGATGATATTGTTATAACAACCTTGATTTGAAGTTTATTTGTGAATAAATTTGATTCTTATGCCATATTGAAACCCATTCAATCTTTTTTTTCATCTTAAGAGCAATTATTAGGGTTAGTATCCTAACCGAACAAATCTTGCTCTTAAAAGTTAGGACCCTGACCGAATAAAATCTTAACCCTAAAAATCTAGAACAATCAAATAAATCCAGAAGTTAACCAAAACTGAATAAATTTGGAAAATAATTAAAGAATTTGAAGTAAATAAGGATTCTTAAATGATTCCTAAAATGTTCTTAATTTTGAATTTCATAAACTCATTGGATCATAGTGTAACTCAAACTTTTTATTTGTTGAAATGAATAGTATATAAGCTAAATTTTAGCTTGAATTAACTTGGATCCACCCACATCATTTTCTACTTTTTTTTTTATTTTATAACTCATGCACATGGGAGGGACGTGGTATAGAATCCTTAACTTGTCTCGCAAGGACTCTTATGTTCTAGAGTCCATAATGAAGTCTTCCCCATTCTAGTAGTTTAGATGGAGTTTCATGCTTGATATACAAGCCCCTGTCCGTTTTTACTTAAAAAAGAAAAAATCATTAAAAATAGAAATACAAGTGCATAGATATTGATTTTATGGGATAATTAAACTTCGAAGCTTTCAAAGTTGTCTTAAGTTTTGTCACATCTCACAAGACATTGTAAATATAGTTATTAATCATTGTTTTCCTTAGTACCATTTTGAAAGGTTTTTTATTGTTGTAGTTTATAATAAATTTGACTCTAATATTTATTTAAAGTTTTTTTATAATAATTTTGACTCTAATATCATATTATAAAGTGTTCGACTTATACATGTACATATATAAATGGGCATAGTACATATTTTTATGTGTTATAATTAACTCTTTCGCTTCCAAAATTGTCGTAAGTTTTGTCACACCTCATGGGTAAATATAGCTATCAATCATTGTCTTATTATCCTACTACTACCATATACAAAGGTTTATCCGCCGCCGTGGTTTTGTCCTTTTATTTCCACTAGCTAAAGCGATGCCCTATAAGAACATGCATATTTCCAATGAGTTAACAAGTGGTAAAAAGTTAAGCTTTAGCCTTTCGAGATGCATGGAACGGTCTATAATGGAGTCCACCTCCTCTCATAATCAACATAAAAGGTTACTGAAAATGTTGGTGGGATGACCAAAGGGAATCGTCCTTTGATCTCTCTTTGTTCGCATGGGAAGTTAGTGCTCGATGACCAATGCAATTGAATATTTGGTCAATGGCCAAGTCAACATTCCATCCTTTGAATAATTCCATGGACCACGAGGGAGTTAATACCTAAGCTTGGTACGTCATTCTTTTGGATGGCTTGCTGCATGGTGCGAGATTGTAGCATGTAATTGTGTTCCAAGTGTGAATTCTTTTAGAAACTAGAATATGGAGCCATTGGGTCAAAAAGATGTTTGGACGGTCAGAAACTGCTGCTTGTAAAAGGGGAAAGGAAAGGAAAAAGTTCCCCTGCCATGTTACAATGAAATCATTTTGTGGCAGTAAGTCTTGCTTCGTGTTCATTTCTGTGAATAATTTGAGAGCTTATCTTGAAGGGCATTGTATTGGTTTGATAGGAAGTGAAGTTTTGGAATGAGAAAACTCTAGAAAGGAAACCCTCTAGTTTGTATAATCTCTTTGTGCAATTATTGTTGATTTTTAAGTAAATTTAGCTTTCTTAAGTTATATCAATCCTTATTTCTCCTCACATTCAAACGAATGGATGTATTAAAATAATGTAACAAAAAATTTCACAACATTTAAATCTTGTTTGAATTTTGTTACAAACACGGTTGTTTGTAGTAGTATATGCCATAATCATTTGTTTTAATAGGTTTTATAAAATGTGAAAAGGAATTTAATCAAAATAAATACAATTAAGGAAAAAACATGAAAAGAGAAATAACAACTAAGGAAAGATGACCATAGTCCTAAATGCTTATATCTTGCTATTTCTAGCTAACTAAATATTATTTTACTTGTAAATTAATCATTAAGTTATTAAGTATCCTTACCAACCCTAGTATTTAAAAATATTTCCACATAATAATGAGATCACCTTCTATTTGATATCTGTATATTTCTCAAAGAGTAAATGAGATCTTCATCAATTCAGCATCTTGAAAACAATATGGATCTACGTTAAAGTTTTTAACTACATTTTCTACTACATAAATTACTAATTTAAAAAGAAATCTTAATTCAAATTCTAGGCATGTAACAAATTTTTTCATTTAAAAAATTCATTTTACTCTTAAATCAATTTTTAAGTATGATTGATTTTCTTCTAATTATATATGAAACTGTGTAGTAAGTTTCTAAATAATTTGAGGCTTAATCTTTATTTAAAAGTCCTATTTTAAATTAGAAAATTGTGACAAAATAAGGAAAGAAAAGCTCCAATTTGCTTAGCCTCTTTGTGGGATTAAATGCAAAACTCATAACATTTGGTTGGAATCAATTTTTTAACATACTTAATGTATATAATACGTGTTCATGGATATCATTCAGTGGTCAAAACTCTTCATTGAATTCATTGAGGCAAAAGCTACAATAATTTCTCCTACTGAAAGGACATCCCCTTTCCTACCAACGCTCCTTAGAAGTCACATCGAAGACTAATGTTAGACATCATTATTGCCATTGCAACCATTAGATGCACTTTTACCGAAGGCTCGTGCTTTCACGAGTTAGGAGGAAGCATTTACTTTCTCCCATCAGTTTCAACTCTTTTTATGGCATTAGCATGGGCAGTACACGGCCACTATTGTCCCCGATTTTGTCTAAGCATTTTAGAAGTATGGAATGTGGCCCATGAAGTACCTTCCTTCATTGAATCTGTTCATTCTCAGTATCCTTTCATTTTCTGGATTTTGATCCCAGTGGACCCTCTCACATCATAGAAGAAAGTCATGGTCATTGATTTAACAATAGTAGGTTGAGTGATAACACCAAGTTAGGCATACTTTAATCTTGGTTATTTAACCCTCAAGTAATCTCACACTCATTAGTATATTTCTAAGGTTTACCTATCTCATTAGAAAAAATTTCTTTTTACTTTTAAAATTGTATATGGGACTAAAGTTTAATTTTAATCATGCGATCTTTTTTTTATGAGGGTTGAAATGAAAGAAATGTCGTTATAATTTTTTAGATAATTTTTAAGTAAAACCTTTGAGACTTTTAACATAATATTAAAGTCAAATTAAATATACTCTAACTTATATGATCTTAAGTATAATGTTACTTAGTGTGTAGGACAAAAGTTTTAAATTGAGTATGCAATCCTTTATAGTGAAGTTTAAATAAATAAAATATTCTTTTAATTTTAAGTTATTTTTTATATTAAAGCTTATAATTTATAACATGATATCAAAGTTGAAGTTGAATATATCCTATCATATATGATTTTCAACTCAATGTCACTTAATGTGCACAAGCATGTATGCAAAGATAAAAGTCACACATTAAGTATACAATCCCTTATAATGAAATTTAAATAACAAAAATGTCTTTCAAACTTTAAGTTAATTTTTCAATTGGACTTTTGAGACTTTTAACATAAAAATTTCAAATCTCTTAATTATAAAATTAAGAACTTCATAACAAAATAAGATAAATAATATCCTATAAGTTTGTTTCATTTTAGTTAATTCTTCTTTTAATTTATTTTTGTAAAACTATCTTAGTGTATGTGTTAATGAATCAATGTAAGCCAAAAAAGGGTATCATCTAACTAATAAGAATATTCAAATGCCGCATGTAATTATAACTAATTAAGCTTAAGCGTTGATTGAATTGGATTGCAATCACATTAGTCATATTACAACATTCTTAAAACACATAGAAGACGTTTATGTTTTTACACACTTTTGTGATGATATTTGATAATGACCTGTTCTTTGAATTGGTAGATAGAAACACATTTTGTAATATAATATTAAGTTCGCATCAACATTATCATAAACTTCTAAATCAACTCTTATGTTCTATAGATTTAGTGGTCTCCAATTTGAAGCCATTGAAAAAGCAATATATCATGTTAATCTTAGTGATCTTTCCATAAGAAAAGTAATTGTTGTATGTACATATATCTAGAAGCACCAAATGAATTATTGTAAATTTATATAAATACTCTACAAAGACTAGTTCTCAATCTATCAAGAATAAAATATTAACACCTACGAGATTGACTTAGGATTTTTTATATAAATATAAGCAAAAGCAAAAAAAAATAAAAAAATAAGACAAGTTATTAAAATTATAGTAAAGTTGTCGTTGTAAGTTATGTGGTCAAATAACTCATTTATCCTAGTATTAAACTTAGCTTGTTCTGATTAAAAACTGTTATAATTGAATATTCCACGAATTGAATATATAAGAATGTGTGTTGTCATCATTCCATCATTTTTAATA
The DNA here is from genome assembly GCA_028551475.1 of Casuarina equisetifolia. Lineage (NCBI taxonomy): Eukaryota > Viridiplantae > Streptophyta > Magnoliopsida > Fagales > Casuarinaceae > Casuarina > Casuarina equisetifolia. The sequence goes on from CM052355.1 coordinate 28,487,984, forward strand.
TGAGTAGAATTATATATTTTTAGAGACTTCAATGGTTAATTTAATACTGAATTATATTATAACGAGATAGGTACCATTAGGTAAAATTATATATACCACGATTTGATTGTAAGTAGTATTCTTCCTTACTATTTGATATTAAAATAGATAGAAAATGACATTTGACTCTTTTAAATTATTTTAACTTGTGATACTTAAAATACCTTGATTTAAAAATTTTAATGCCATCCTTAACTTGATAATGACCCAAAAAAAACTTTGAAATAGGAACAAAACAAAAAAATACTGAAAAAAAAAACCATCCATAAATAATAATCAAACGTTACAGCTTATCTCCACTGGAGGCCCATCTGCCCATACAATGGGACTGAATCTCATTAAACTTTTTAGATTTGAAAGGCCAATTTCTTAGTGAAATTTTGGTTATGGTCAATACCTCTTGGCCTCCTTGTGACATTGCTATACAAAGCCCAACAAATATCAACTCTCAATTACTCTAAACTAACCTCCAAATCTACTTACTTGCATGAGAAGTAAATGTTTTATAGAGTTTACCTATTTTTTCAAAATCAACTTTAAAATATAAAAAAAACTTCTATATACAAAAAGTAAGTATGTCAATATCACATATAATATGTAACTAGATTTTAACAGGTTTCCTTACTCTAAATTGAAAGAGATGTGTTATGAAAAATTTCTTATTTTTAACACATATTCAAACTCACACGTCTAAACATCAAATTTAGGACTAAAAAGTTTTAGATACCATAAGATAATTTTATGGTATTGTTAAGCCAAACACTTGTTAACAAAATATTGTTAACATCTCGTAGGGATGACATGCCTTAGTCAAAACTTGAGTTTTATTATATTAAAAAAATACTTTTCAACCTTAAAATTGGTTTATAAGCGAATAAGATATCTTAACACACATATATAAAAAATACTAATATATTAATGGCCAAAACCAACTTGACAAAGCAAAAGGTGGGCCAACTCTACATCTCAACCGTCGGTGCAAGTGGCCCACCCGAACCATACACCATATACACCGTCAAGATCTCAGATTATCCAAATTAAAACGTGGAATATTCCCCCAAGATTTTGGCGATGGCGCCAAACGCTCCCGCTAAAAGGTTCCCGCGAATCCTCCGCCTTCTCCGCCGTCCTCTCTCTATATAGCCCTGAACAAATCCATTCCCGCCATAGCAAACCCCATCAAAGCTCTCGTCCTGTTCAACGGAATTGCAGCACCGCAATCTCTTGTTGTTAGGAGTTCAATGGTAGTGCCACTAGGTCCCGGCAAGTTCTATGGCTCCAGCCTCCCCCGCCCGCGGATATATACCGACGTCAAGTACAGCGAGGAGCGTGTCGACCCACCGGTCCCTGTGCTCGATCCTTTTATTTCATGGGCGAATGAGGCCCACTGGTCCATGGGGGGGCTCAGCTTCCAGCGCCTCCGCCTCCAGGGTCGCATTGAGGGCAACATCACCAAGCTCCGCGCCCAACGCGGGAAGGTGACTAAGAAGCAGGCCAAGAAGCCCGATTCGCCTAATGGTTTGGTAGCGGAGTGTTCTACGAGGGTGGTTTCGATCCCGCCCTCGGATTCTCCGCCGCCGGCTCCGATTGCAGCGAAGAGGCGGAGGTATATGGCTCTGGTCGATGAAGAGGAAGAAGAGGAGGAGCCCATCAGTGTGGTCAAGAGGAGGCTGGTGAAGAAGCTTGGGGATGATTTTGATAGGGTGGCTGCGGAGAGCCAGAGGAGTAAGGCCGACGCTGCGAAGGATTTGGGTCGCGGGTCGGGTTCGTGTACGAATGGAGCGAGGACTCGAAGCCGGGGAGTGGAGGAGGCTGGTGAGCAACGAACCAGCTCTGATTCCAAATCCAAGAAGTCGAAGGATGGATCTGGTGGTGAGACTAGGGTTAGGACTTCTCCAAGGCTCGCAAAGCGCGGGTCTAGATAGATTCATGTTGGTTTGTGGTTTGATCAAATGGGAAACCTTTAGTCTTGTTGTAAGCAAACAATATAGTGCTCCTTCCTTTCCAAGTTTGTATTTTCCTTTGATCCCAGTTTGTTTCTTGGCTCTGAAAATGGAAGATTGAGCTTAAATTTGTGTATGACTGACGCTTGGAGTTCATGATATGTTGGATATGGAGGGTTTCATACAATCCAGTGGCCTTTTCTCTTGTAGCTTCACTTCTTTCTCTTCCATTTATAGCTGACCCCCTCCAATGGAGGAAAAAGGGCCTAGAGCTGCCGACGAGATCCATATTTTAGATGTTGATGCATAACCCAAGTCCGAGCAACTAATCAAAATTTCCTTCACCTGATCCTAAACATGGCAAACTTGCCTCTTGCAGGGTAGTTTAACAGTCCCCCATGAACACCATTAATTCTTATGCAGTATTCAACTGAAGTGGAAATGCTAACTACAAGCGTTTCTAGGATGTTTTTTGAGACCCACAAACAATACCAGTTGAAGAACTTAACTACATGTACAGTTTCTGTAATTGGAGCGAAATGTGATGCTATTGCCAAGTTGACACAACTGTTGCAAAGCTTGTATTTTCTATCATTACAGCTACCAAATTACTCGAGGTATAAACCAAGTTTTGACAACAATTGTTGAGGGATCAACAAGCTTGCGTAACAGATACACACAATAAACATTAAAAAAGTCGAGAATATTACATGATTTTAAATAAACAATCTATATGTAGTGAAGAAAGATCTCCAACAATTTTATCTCTTTTATCATCATAATAACTCACCAAATGATAATGTATACACTGTTGCTTTACTAGTAATCACACTTTCCATCAAGCGACACATTCAAAAGAGGTAGGTAGTAGTAAAATCATATAAATGACACTGGCAACTCTCCACAGGTTGCTGGAAAGCCTGAAAATGAACCTTAAGATCTGTTTCTAGGAATCATGCATGTTGAAAACGAACTCAAGAAATTACTTTGAATAACAACACTTCCCGTAATGATTGAAGAACATTCTATTCTCATCTAATGCTTTAATCTTAAAGTATATAGGTGTATGCACATAAGAAAAAGGCACAAAAACAGTGGCTTGTGGGGAACCACAAGTAGTCAAAGCCTTAATGTCTCATCAGGCTTTCACTGTTTCGGCAAACACAATTCTCTTAAATCTCCATTTAGTTGACTCATTCCATTGATTTTAGCCAACCTGCATGATTGCTCTGTTATCAGCTGATAAGTTGAAGGCCTTTGCCATGGAACGATACCGAAATCATCATTAAACTCCTCCATTCCTCCAACTAAGAACTGCCAGATTAAAGCACCAGCCCCGGCCCGGTTTCTCTTTGCGGATTTATAGATGATATCTAGAACGGTTTTGTATAACCTATCTCGCTGGTGTGGTTGGAAGTCCTTGTTAAGGCTTGACAGTCCGAATTCAGTGAACATGACAGGCTTCTTCAGCTCTTTGTCTCCATCCTCAATGTGGGATAGCGTCCACTTGGAGACATATTTGAGTTTTTCTTCCAAGTCTTGCTCATCAAACCTACAAAAAAATGAATGAAGTTAGCCTTCCAGTAATAGAAGAAAGGTTTGAACTTCAAACCAAAAACAAATCTAAGAGGGTAGGACCAATTCTTTGGGTTTGCATAAACAAAAAAGCTTCTTAAGAGAACAAATTAAGGCAGGTTTGTTTGGTCTGTAAAAAGCTTCTTAAGATTCAACTTCCTTTCAATATCTTGTCTGGATCAACTATATGAAAGACTTAATTATCAACTTACCAATGGTCTGGGTAGATATGAACAGAGGCAAAATCAATGTAGGGGACTTTGGAATTGCGAATAAAATCAGATCCAAGCCTGGAAGCCCATGCTTCTGGGTTTATGGTTGTGCTTTTGGGGCTTTTAGGACCATAAAATCCTTCCAAGCCAATAGTCAGCAGATGATTCTTGTCAATTGATTTCACAAACGCTGACATTTCTTCTATCCAATCCTGCAGTTAAATGCCAATTGTCTGGTCCATATTCGAAAATATAACAACAAATAATCACAGATGGTACCAGTTTAGCGATTTCAAAAACATTTTTTAGAAGTTTGAATCAGTGTTGGAAGGCATGTGTTCTTTTTCAGCAGGTATCAGAGACCAGAATCAAGGGTCATACAACTTACTTGAAGAGTATCGCCAGAAGCATCAGACATGCAACGGGGTTCATTTATCAATTCCCAGGCAAAGATGGTGGGATCATTTCTATATTGAATTCCAGTAATTGTGTTCCTCCTCGTCAGGATTGTCTGCCAGGACAAATGCCAGAGTTAACAAAAAGCATTAAAGAAACATCACTACTGGACATACAATTGCTTATTAGAAAGAACATTTGAATACCATTGATTAGAGGAAATAAATCAAAATGATTTATGTTTTTGACCCAATAAATAAATAAATGGTCCATTCTGAATTGGCCAGTTCTGAAGGGTGACCATCTTCTTGATGTTCCCAGATTATTTACCTTATTGGTCTCAAGCATATCGAGCTATTGGAATGCCCTCAATGCTAGGGCATTATAATTCACAATTCTGTATTACAAAGCAAATACGGCCTCGGAAATTATGGGGTTGTTGGTCATGGAAGAACAATTGTATCTGAGAAGCAAGAGGGCCCTGAGAAAGAGGGTGGTGCCGCAAGGGGAGAAAGAAACTTAAGTTACACATTGTCCCCTCCTTTACCTCACTGTTTTGAGCCTTACATAGAGCTCAGGAGAAATTTACTCCTGTCAATGGCCAAAAAGTTTGGCTTCTAGTATGAAGTGATGTTACCATAATGGTAGACATTGTTCAACATATTTGCAGAAACTCAGCTTCAAATAAAAAATGATTACTTAAAAATTAACGGGGTATCTGCTAGTTTGAATAACAAAATGTAAAGACTTCTCCTGGAACCCAATAGAAATTTCTTCCCGTCAATCATCAGACAGTATGGTTTCTAGTATGATAGTGATTTTAGTAGGATAGAAGATATTGTACCATCAAGTTGATTATGATACAAGATCAACAATTATCAGTTAGTAGAACTCTCTAAATAAAGTTGAATTATTGGTCTAAAGTTAAAAGGCATGCTTAAATTATTAGGCCTGGGCACCTTCCAGCACCCAGGCCTTAGAAAGCGCTAAACATAGTCCAAGGTATTAACAAACTTGCTTCTGAATCGGAGGTACAATGGGATCCATCATAACAACCCCAAAAATTCTTCGCTCATTGTGCATGCCGATAAAATTTCTTCTGAGAGAAAACACAGAAAGAGATTTATAGATTTCATTGATATTCTACAACCATTCATTTGAGTTGTTTAAGAAGAACATCCAAGTGGGCTCAAAATTTTGGCATTATATGGTTTAAATTAGCCATGAAAGTACCACTTTGAATGTGCTCAAACCAACATCTTGCAAGTGATATCAAAACCACATAAACTCAAAAGCACTAAAGCATTCTGCAGAAAGTAGATATGAAGATACCTTAATGTAATTCTTGAAATAAGTGCGGATGGATGGATCAAAGAAGAAGGAATCATTTGAGGCACTTAAACCTACGCCTTCTTCCCATGCCCACTTGACATATTGAGTCTTCCCACCATATGCCTGCAAGTTATTTACTAAGCTGAGAAGCAATCTGATCCTGTGTCGTCTTGCTTCTGCAATGACGTGATCGAGCGCCTGCCACCAATCCAGTTGCCAAAATTAAAAACAATATGACTAGCATAATTCCACATAGGTTTTTTTATCAAGGTCACAGGAAACAATCAAAAACGTAGCAAAATACATTTTGGCATCTGGATTAAATTAGTTCCAACATTCTCAGAATCCATAGGCCTTAACTATAAACTAGATCAGTAAGAGAATACTTGGCAAGGTACACAGGCATTCACTGCATGCTGCTTCATCCAAAATTTTCATTTGCAACAAAAAAGATTTACTTCCATCATGGCATGGTCTCTTGCCGGTAATTGAATAGTCTCTTGCCAAATATTTCTCACTACACAGAAGACAGTATTTGAGGATATAAATGGAAAGATGTGGAGGCAGACAAGAATGTACCACAATAAACCCTCAAGTCTTCCAATCAATTTTTTGCAGAAAGCTCGTGAAGAGATAGAGACCCGCATAAGCATTCAGTTTCACTAAACTGTACTGAATTCCTAATGCAGGGGCCCAACATCTATAATTTGTAATTTTCCAGTTTTATGTTAAAAAGGATACGGAAATTTTAGTTGAGCAACCGACAGTCATGTAATGGCCAGTGTTCTGTCGAAACTCTTAATGTCAAAAACATAGGTCTTTACAAGCAGACATTTTTTACACTAACCTAACTTGATAGCTGTTTATAAACATCAATTTCAAGGCATGATCAAGTACAAATAAGCCCAGAAATCCAAACGGCCCAAAAAATGCTTTGTCAAACAAAAAGTAAAGATTAATGGCTCAGAGAAATAGGATGAACAATGAACTTCTAGTACCTGGAAAACTCGCTCATTGTACTGACCCGGGGAAAGCTGAAGGGCGTTGTAAGCACCGTCATTGAATGCCCAAGTTCTGCACACGGTGAGACCCATCTTTGCACCGGCTTGCAGCATCGCCCGGACCCTGGGTCTGGTATATTCATCCACGGCATGATCCATGAACCAGTAAGAGTTCCACCCGTTAATGTAAAAGGGTCTTCCATCCAATATAAACTGAGTTCCATTCCTACCCACAAAATTAAACTCTGGTTCTTTATGGTAACTGAGTAACATGTCCCCGAAGGACATGTAAATGAAAGCCACACATGAGGCAAAACCAAGAATGGGGTAAAACAGCCCGTTTCCGGCCACCATTTCTTCAATTTCTAGTGTACGAGCTGAAAATGACAAACAATGAAAATTTACACAGATTGGGAAGATTCTTAGGTACCCTTTTGGTTTATCCCAAGAAGCTCCCGGAGTCACCGACACCCGGATGAGATTATACTACCTCAGACCCAGATTTGAGCAGACATGTACACAACACCCAATCTCTGTGACACCCAGATCCCCCCTTGTAAAGGGTCAACCTAAAGTTATCCTGCTAGACTCCCAAAGCTCCCAGAATCCTAAATGGAACTCAAAGGTTCCAGATACCGATGTCAAAATGTCGCTAAGTAGTGAAACCAGAGAGAGAGAGAGAGAGGAGAGAGAGAAGAGAGGGATTTGTATATTCTTGTGACTGAGTTTTCGGATTTTATAAGGGAGATTGAGCAAACAGAAGTGTATGCAACAAACTAAGGTGGTCAAGCCCCAATAGAGAGAAAGCAAAGAAAGCACAACTAAAAATGAGTCATCTGAGTCCAGTCAAAACTGAGGAGAGATGGAAGAAGGCGTGATGGTGAAAGTGAAGATGGTGGTGGTGGGTATGCGGTAGAGTGTTGGTGTCACCTTGCAGAGCAATCAGATCTAAGAACCAGATTCCAAAACCTTCCCTTGAGGTTTATTATTCAACAAGTCTGCTCAACACTCATGGCCCATCTCTGACGTATCTATGAGAGCCCTTTACCAACCTCAATTTCAGAGAATTTAGACTGGAAAACGATAATGGATTCCCACTTAAAACAACAAATGAAAAATGAAAGGGAAAAGGTCACCCTTCATGTGCCACTGCCATAGAAGATGCTTCAACACCGCCAGTTCTCAGACACAGATTTCAAGGTTTGGCAGATCTTAAAACTGCCTCCACGTGAGGACCAGCAAACATGGGAATCTTCTTCGGAGAATACTTTTTTGGAGTAAAGGATTCCTCGCCTTAGATTGTGCTAGTCTACAGCAGCGGATAGAGATGGAAACAAATTCATCAAATGGGTCCAAACATGGAAGTCACCAACTTGGGTTGAAAAATGTGCCTTTCCTGATCCCAACCCTAAGTCAGTAAATCAATGAATTACCATCAAAATACCTGGCCTCAACTCGTTTCAGAAACTAGGGATGCTGAACCCACCACTTGAAACATTGGGGTTCATGCTTCCAAGGCTTCAAACTTTTTACTGCAAAAAATCTACAATCCTGCAGCTTTACCCGATTTTGCTTCTCATTTTTCACAAGAATATTTGGCTAAAAAGGAGGGTAGGGAAAAGAAAACAAAAGCCCAAGCCTGTTTACCCATTTTCGGCCACTTATTTCCAGCATCTTTGGCTTTAAAATTGCAGAGACCAAACAGCCTCCCCCCCTTGTAACTTGGCTAAATTAAGTAAACCTAAACAAGGAAACTTACCATAATTATTTGTAATTAATAACTAATTACAAATTTCTCTATGACCAAATTGGCTGGTTAGGAGCTTCAACCAAGTTGGATACCATAGTCATTGTTGACAATTATTATTTCCCAGATTTGGTTCTACGGCAAAACCATTTTGTTTTCTGAAAAAGAGTCGTCATTTCAAAGATGGGATGCTTTATTTTCCCTTGACTGCTGAAAGCATCATGATTCAGCTTAGCATTAGCAGACAGCAAAACAGAAAGAACCTAAGTTTATCAATAAATAAATTCAAATAAATATATTTCTTTCCCTTACTGCAAATTAATATCAATAAATAAATTCAAATAAATCTGCAAATTGATTTATTTGCAGAAACAGAAGGTCCCAAGTCGCTGTCTTTACCTGACAGCAAGTTGTATTAAATGCAGCTAAACATCAACCAAGTCCTCCACTAATCATATAATAATGATAAATAAATATTTCAATATTGTCACACTTTTAGTATCAACCGGATTAAAATCAGATGACTTAGTAACAATTACATACTTTTCTTCTTAATTATATAATAATTTCAGAGTTTTATTTTTTCCTTAGATTTGACCTTAAAACTTCAATCAAATGAACATCTTCCTTAATTACAAAATTTTACAGTTTGAACCATTAAGCCTACTTGATTTCAAAAGGGAAAAACTATTATAATAGTTTATCCTTTTTTGCCTTTTTGCCTCAAATTAGGCAATCATAGCTTCACCATAAATAAATTGCCACACTTTTTCTGATTTTTTATACTGCAAAGTTGCAATTATGATGAACTTTTAGCAAAGGATTATGAATAATTTCTTATCTATAATTAAGTGGCTAGTAGTTGCATGCGACCTCCTACCTTCTCCTATCATGTCATTATTTATTTTCTATGTTTACTTGCTCGACATGTTCCATCATTCAATAATATTTTATTGCTGTTTTCTGCCATTGAATTATTGAGTCCGCCATTGGGTTATTTTTTCATGAACAGATTTTTCTTTGTTGTTCGTCAAGTCATTGAGTTTATTATTGACTATCTATTTAGCAACGTAGTTATTACTTTCAAGATTAAAAGACAATAACTAATAAGTTTGTTGTCTTTTAAAACATGTACAACATCTTTTAAAAAAATGCAAGACCAGGTCCATGGTCAACTTTTATCTATTTCATTGGAAGATTGTCTGCAGTTGTGAAAAGTAAACAAAAGCCTACGTAATCTTGTTTCTTTTTGGAAGAAACATTCCTCGTAAGGGAAGACAACAAGAAGTGATTGGAGAACATAAAAGAAGTTGACCCCAAAGAGCATTAACTATCAAAGGATTTTACGAGATCTGATGATTCAAAATATTGTTTGGCAAGATGTCTTTAGCCTCTTTACACATTGTCGTTTCAATCATAGAGCAATTAATCTTGTTTGTTTAGTTGCTTATTTTAATGGACTTTGATCCTTCTTTAAACGTTGTTTCAGTTCTTGTTGCTGTCACCTTGTTCTTTCATATACTCCAAAGTATTAGGAAAAGCTTGGTAGAATCTCTTCTTTTTCTTTTAAAATCGGCTTTAGCTAGAAGAACATATTCTATATGAAAAATACAATAAACTTATATATTAGTAACGTGTGACATGAATTCAGATTTCAACATGACTCTTCAGCTTAAATGTAAGAAAAAGAACTTCTAATGGGTGCATAATCCACAAGTGGTAGAGTATTTTAATGAAAGTTAGAATTCGATACATTTAAAAAACTTTATTTTATCCCTTAAAATTAGCTTATCCAATAAGGAAACTTTTATACATATTAAGAATACAATAAATAATGGATTAATAATGTATGACACCAATTTAGATTTGAATAAAATTCAAAATGTTTAGGATCTCATCATTCTTTCTCTAAGGAAAATAGAGGTTGAAAAAGAATCTATTCAATTATTAGGATAAATTTTAAATCAATCACTTTTAAAACTTTAAGAACATATTATTTCCAAAATTAGAGAATCTCAATTAAAGCATATTGCATCTTCAATAATAAATGAAAGTTGTCACCGTGAAAAAGCAAAAGATGCATAAAGAAGGTAAAAAAGAATTGAGAAGACTTCCACGTGTAAAAGCCAAAAAGACTTCTACAAGTGAATGAAGATCAAAGAAGATTCAAGAATTTTTTATTTTATACTCTTTAAGAATGAATAGTAATGCGTAAATTAAAAACTTTTGTTCTTCATATATCATCAAATCTTAATAGTCATTGAATTTCTCTTATTTTCTTTAACACTATAACTTTTCATTGTAAATTTTTTGTTCAAATACCTAAATTTACTTGTAGCTGTAATTGTTATTTACTTTGGATGCATGCCATGTGCTGGCATATGATATGCTTCTTAACAAAAATACCACATATTTCCAGAAATGGGAAGTGAGATCTAGTTTGATTAATTTGATGAGCTCTAATGTAAACCACCGATGGAGGCATGGTTTTTGAAAATAAAATTCAAACTCGAATATCCCCTTCTTCTTCTTCTTCTTCTTCTTCTTCTTCTTCTTCTTCTTCTTTTTTTAAAAAAAAACTGCACCAAATCATCCCATTATCAAGTTTCTAATCATACAAACAAATTTGAAACTATTCCTATGATTGTGAAATTGGGTCGAGGACAGAGGGATCCCATGACAGGGCTGTTGCACTGATTTGATTGTGAAACCTTGGCTTGGAAGACTGTCGGCAACAAATATCTTAGCTGATTGGTCAAACCACAGTGTATGATTCCTTTGTACGAGTTGTTTGTAAATGGCTTTGTTGGGAGATGAAGCATATGGTAAAGTAAATTTTAGAAAGCTTGTTGTTAAATTTAAAAATTACTTTAAAATTTTAAGAAAATATAATTCTACTTAATAATCATTTATTAACAAGTTTAGACACACCACTTGTTAACATGCCTTCCCATCATATAAGCTATCACACATCATGTAATATTACATTTATTTGGATTATTATAACTTATAGGGATGCTTGTTACACAAGTTAACTATTTTGCTTAAAGACTTAGGGTTGAAAGCTAGTTTTTGTGTTTGAATATTATCATCAATTTGGGCCCTTATAAATCCAAGTTTTATTATGGGCCTTTGTAAGCCACTATAGAGGGTTGTCCTTTAAATCTTGTTTTGAGTGAGACTTTACTTGTTAATCCTTATTGAAGACAAATTTCACCTCTTAAGAATTGAAAATAATTCAAACTATAGTTTTTAAGCTAAACTTTCATATTATGTCCAAAAATTTATAATCTAATATAAAAATTAACTCAAAAGTTAAGAGAATATAATCAAAGTTAAACTTCATCCAAAAATTATTTTGCAAATATAAGTTATTCATCCCTTGTTAATAATAAACACATGTAGCAAATATTAAAAATACTAAAACCTTTATATAATACGAAGTAAACCAAATTTTACATACATAAAATGATAATTGTAAGCTTTTCTATACTAAAAACGGCTAAAGATAATTCTCATTTCTAACAACTATTCCGATGGCTTACCAATAATATAAAGTCTAACATTAAACTTAAAGAAAAATCTAATAGATAAAATTATTTTACCATTACTTGTAATTCCCCATTTTGCCCTTTTCCTTATCCCCAATCTCTGTAACCCAATAGGGTTGCAGATGACAGAAGTTACGGGAGTAATGAGACGCCCTAAACAAGCAAGGTTGCATTCGGATAAGCTGTCACCTATACTACTCATTATTAAGTATCATCTGCCAAGAAATCTCCTCCCTCATCTATTGTTAAATCTTTTGGACTGTTTAGGCCTTCCTACGAGTGTTTAGCATGACATTCTGCAGGCTTTTTCAGAGAGATCTGTCATGATTTTCCATTGGAGAATGGAAAGTTTTTAGTACCTCCAACCAAATTTCAACTGCAAGAATGCTCTTCTTACCCCCATGTGATAGCATTTAGGACATTCCCTCTGCTGTTTGCCTTTCTTAAGTACAAGTAAAGGATTGAGGAATCAGGAAGAAAGCTTTCTTTGAATCCTCGAACATGTATTTGATCAATCCATTTCCGCCTTAATCAACAAGAAGATGAATAAGAAGAACAAGAAGAAGAGCTCATTTGCTTAAGTAGTCAGTAAAAGGAATACATCAAAATCAACAAACGTAGAGCTTTTCCATGTCCAGCTCGTAAGCTAAAGCCTAAAAATAGAAACCATGGGGAACTTTCCCAAATCCCTCCATCCCACAAAAATTCTGAATTTAGGGGCCCCCATCTCCCAAAATCAAACACCAAAATCAAGTACCTGTTCAGCAGACTTACCCAGAACAGTATAAACCAGTTCAGCAGAATCCAACGACAGAATCAGCTACCTGTTCGAGAGATCTCCTCACCATTCCTCCTCACAAGCGCAAAGTAGCCCAAAACAGCACAGACAGCAGCTACAATGTTCCCTTCCTTCAACAAAATCTTCAGCACAAACCCAAAAATCTCCTTTGTAATCTTCCTCCCTTCCACAACCAAAGCCCTTCGGGGCTTCCCAAAGAAGGCCAGTAGAACCACAATCGTGATCCACGTGACCAAGGTTGCTGGAACCATCACCGCAAGGGCTGCGATCATCGAAAGCAGCCCGAAAACCGCCCCGAGAAGCACGGAGGCGTAAAGCGCAGGCCACCCAGAAGCGGAGGATGATGGCTGAGCTTGTAACTTGTACCAGGAAAGTATCGATTTAAGGAAATTCCATGACGAAGTTAGAAGGACTGCATATACCGTCACGAAAATACATACCCATGTTCTCCTTTTGCTCATAACCTTGAGAATTAACAAGTAAGACGTTGATTCAGACACCAACCCTCGTGATGGTGAAGTGGGTGTGTAATCTTCATCTTGTTTTATGTTCTGCGCCATGGAAACAGCTTAACTTTCCCCAAATTTCCTTCAGATAAACCTCCCTCGTCTCTCTATCTCTCTCTCTCTCGCTCCCTGAGATAAAAAGGACAACAACAGGGCCGTCATATCACGCGGAGCGTGAGTGTTACTTAGCACCGTTTGATACGAATACTTATTGGTCCCGGCCACTTGTGAGACATGTGTTGACGAAGACTCAGACCTAGTTGAGAAGTGACAGTGGAGGTTTCCTTTCCTTCTTCAGGCTTTGTCTTTTGGGCTTGCTTCAGAAAATGCACAAAGCACATAATTTTCGGGCTTTAAACCTGGAAAAGTCGGCATTTCTTGACTGCTTTTGTACTCCATTTGCCAAGCTTGGAACTTTACACCTCAAGCAGATTCTTCCTCGAGTTTTGCAGCAACCCAACTCCTTTTACAAGTGGGAATAATGGTAGCAGTAGAAGTGAATGTAGACGTCGTCACAGATCAGTAGAAATGGAAGTAAAGTGAAGTTTCTTCAATAAGAAAGTGTAAAAGAAGAGAGCACCTCGATGATGCTTTGTCCCTTGCTTCTTTGGTATAGGCAAGATGAACATTTACAAAAAGAAAAAATGTTTGTATTGTAATCATGTTTGGTTATTCTTTGTATTTGTTGATATCCTTTAACACGCCATCTATTTTGACTAGAAAAGTTTCCTAGACTTGAAAGGAAAAATCCAAATGAACTTCTACTTCCTTACCTTTCTTAGTTTTGTTGGAATAATTGAACTTCTTTTTTTTTTCAGTCATTTAATTCGGATTCCTAATGAAACAATATTCTTGTAATTTTCTAGTTTATTTCTCAAAATTTGATTAAAATAAAAATTTTAATATATTTTCTAGTAATGTAGGATTCACTAATCCAATCTTAATATACTCTTTTATAATGTAGTTGTAGACATGTGTGAACTTAAATTAACGAGAGTTTATGAGAGTATTAATAAAAATCTTGACTCTAACTCAAATGAGTTTTTATTAAGTAGCACATAATGTACTATAATTAAATAGTGTTTTGTGTAAGGTTTGAAAATGAAAACTTAGTTTCATTGACAAAAATAAAATTTAAGAAGCTCTTGAAAAATAAAATAATAATAATTTTACATTAATTGGCACCATGAATTAGATGGCTATTGAATCTTTGTTAGTTGAAGTCAATCTCTAGTTTTTATAAAAAAATTCTTAATAAGATCAAAATGAATATGTAACTTTCAATTGCACATCTAAATATTAAACACATGTTCATACCTTGATCTAGTATTTCCTTATAAAACCTTTACTGCTTATTTATTATATATATATCCCATTCCACTCATTTTTACATAATTGTCACGCTCATCCTCTGCCAAAAGTACATCCTCTCTTTGGGGCAAAAGATCCGGAACTCTGTCTTGCAGAATGCCATCATGACAGCAAAGGCTTGCTCGAAGAAGAAGCAACCTAAACAGAATCAGAGATCAGTACCTGCAATGGATTTGCGTGGGGTCGAAACAGAAAGCTTGTGAGTAGTTCCCATGGTGTGACCAAACCCTGTCATGTCCTTGGGAAGCTTTATCAGATATCGTAGGACTATGCAATAAGTAAATGCAAAAGTACGGATCAAACAGAGCATCCATCACCTGCTTAGGTTGCTCTGTGTTTTAGTTCTCAAGCTGTCAAGACTTAACTAGGAAGGGGAGTTGTTCTGCTAGAATGGTATTTGGTTGAACCCCAATTAAAACCTTGGATTTCAAAACTTGAAAATAATCCATGGAGGACAAAAAGTTAGAGAACAAAACCTTATGGTGTAATTCAAATTGTAGCCAATAGGACTTGTAGATTTGGTATCCTGGTGTTTATCTGTTTGCATATTACTTTATGCTTGAGAATAATATTGTATTCTAAATTCTGATATTATATTAAAATATTTAATTTAATTAAGAATTGATTTTGACATAAGTACTTTTTTTGTTTATAAAAAAAATTCTAAATAATATTTGGGTAATAGAAAGTTTAACAACATTATTCTTTTATAACTTTAACATTAAAAATTCAAGACCCTAAACACTAGAAACCACACTTGATTAACCAATTAATCAAAAGCACCTTTAACCTTACACTTGACACTAGTTCCACAACTCCAATCTTTCATTCTCAACTGAAACCTATAAATCAAACAATTTCTAGCTCATTATAATACTCAAAATTGTGAAATGCCTAGTGGGAAAAGGTTTACCACTTTTTTTAAAACTAATTTATAAAGGAAAAAGATATTACCACATATAAAGAGTATAATAAATGAATATATTGATAATACATCATATAAAGATAACTTCAAAGATGTAGTCTTAAGTGATAAAATATCTCATCTAAACATAACCTTAATATTATAATAAAAATTTCATTTATACCTTTAAAATTAAGTATAAAATATTTTTTTGGTAACAATTCGAGGTGATTGGGCTAGATAGAATTCTCTTGGGTTATTTGGGCCATCATGGGCTCCAAAATGTTTGGAAATCGTTAATCACGTGGTGGGCCTTCAATTTTCATTGGATAATGGATTCTTTTGAAATTTCCTTGAGTAAATAAAGACGTCGGTCGAGTAAGTCTACCGTTCAAAATTCTGTCAAAATCCAATTGATGACTTGTTTTACCCGGCAAATCCAATAGAAAGGAACCCTTTGTGGACGTCACAAAGTCAAATTGTCCTGTCAATCAAGCTAAGAAAAATCTCAACTTTATCTCTATAAACATTACTATATAAAATATACAACTAAAAACATCTATGACCTCTATGTATAAACTTTTAGAAGTAAAATTTCAACCTCGTAGGGTTTTATTAAGCACTAATCTCATATTAATCATTTGATATATGTCTTCTTGTTAGTTTAACGTAAAAGGCATAGACTTTTGGATAAATATTAATATACTTTCAATATAAAATCTAAGTTTTAAGATATAGATGAAACCTTTGCTAATGCATAAAGATACGTCTTTATGAGAGAAAGAGACTGTTTTATTTTTAATAAGCTTTTAGATAAAGTTGAGTTTATTATTATTATTTTTTAAATTAAAGTATTTATAGCCTTATCCATATGAAATCAAATTAAATTAAAATACAAAAAATTTAATCAGAATCCGTAATCTCTAATTACACAAAACCCATGACATGAATTCAACTCTTACCGGAATAATTGAAAAAGATGGAGAGAGAGAAGCACAAAAAGCATAAAAGCCAAAAAAATGAGACTCCTGGGTCGACACGCACTCAACACGGCGTTGAACCGAACCTTGTTTTGTTGGGCGGCTTTGCTTCAACATACCAACTTCAAAGGCTGCCTGGAAGCTTCCTATTTGTTCAACACGGCCAATGGCTTTTGTTTCAACAATGGCTGCATTGTAATAATAAACAAAGGCAATTCTTGTTCCTCATGTTGGCTTTTCTAATTTGGCGAACCCACTCTCTTGACTTCATAATCTCAAAAGCTTCTTCAACTGTTTTAGTCAATTTTATTCGACATCTCACAATCTAAATGGCTTAATTTGAGATCAAAACAACAAAAATTCGAGTAATTCTTTTTCTATCTTTTAATCCAAATTGAGTTGGGTGGTTCCAATTATGGTAGTCCATTAAAGGTATTGCTTCTAGATGAGTATTGACTATACTCATTTATTTATTTATTTATTTATTCAAACATATATACATATATATTAGGGGCGGGCTTGGCGTTCTTTGAGCCAAACCCTGACCAACAATTCACTGGTTATGATTTGAATCCTGTCCCCCTCCTTGGGTGTGTGAGTAGTAAAAAATAAAATAAAATCTAATTATGCTTTATTTCTCTCTTTTTATTTGTTCATATTGTAAATAAAAATCAATTCAATTATCATTATTATTGTGATAGCATCCATAATCATACTTGGTCTTTTTTTTTTTTTTGATTTGTTGACCATTTCATGGTAGTTGATTAGTTCTTTGTCGACTTTCAAACCAACACTTCAAATGCTTAGTACTTCAAATTCTTAAGTCAATGTTCTACAAAAATTAGAACTTCCACTCATAGAACCTTTTATTGACAACTTTAGAATGAAAATAAATACATTCTAAATTCACCACCATCCCTTTTTGAGATCCAAACTTATTTCCCTATACAGAAAAAATTCAAAAAAATTGTGGAAAAAGTCATTGAATTGTTGTCTTATCGAGGTACATGTGTCGTGTGACTGTGGTATGTGTATATTTATAAATCTGTGGCCATTGTAGCAGTCAAATATACACACATCATGGAAAATATGGCCCGGAGAATGATGTAATAATTGACTTCTCTGGCAGACTTAGTCTTTAATTTTGAGGAGTATCATGGTGTGTAAGACTATTACCTTAATCTTAGGTGGTTTTCTTTCTATAATTTTTGTATCCCATTATCCAAGTGACAGCCATGCCAACTACCTCTTGATGATGACTTTTAGTTTATTTATTTTTTATTTTTTTATGAGTATTTGATGATAAACGTTACTAAAATTGTGGGATATAAATTTTATATCTATAACCTAACTTTTGAGTAGGATTGAACATTTCAAATGTTTGACATACTATATTTTAAGAACAAAAAAGTAGATAAATGGTAAGTACTTATCTTTCGAACCATTTAAGTTGATTTAACTTAATTTTTTTCTATTTTTGGTAATCACGTAGTTTGTTACATGTATTTCCTCTTAATAGCAATGGAAATGTGATTGCGTGTGTGTCAAACTACACTATTGCTTTTAATCTTAATTTCTTTTCTTTCATGGATCCAATCAATCCGGTGAAATGGCTTTTTGGCATTTGAATGGAAAGAAAAATGGAGAGAAAATGATACATTAAATTCCAAAATCAATATTGGAAGTTGAAAGCGCCTTGAAACGTTGAGAATAAGTCATAGTTTTCTCGGAAAGTTGATGACTCTTAGGAAACCAAAGAGGGTTCGAAGAATTTCCACCGTTTTAGGCTGGTTGTTGTGTTTTCCACCACTACATGCTTTGATTTTCAATATTTACGTTTCGACGAAGCAAAAAGGGCAAAACTTGGACCGTCTTAAACAGATGAAAGCTCAGAAAGGCAAACATCTCTTTCCTTGAACCGATCAGTTGGAGACAGAGAGAGAGAGAGAGATTGTGTATATGTGGGATTTGATTCGTTCTCTTGACTGGGAAACAGCCGGCGAAGGCCGTCCATATTGTGCCTCTGTGTGAAGATATATTTATATATTGGGATAAATATATGTCATAAATGTATGCGCGTTGAACAATCAAACTACTCCACAAAAAGCCTCTCTTCTCTGGCAAATAAAGTCAATACCTTTTTCTCTATATCAAACTCCTAACATGCATGGTGTTTTCAAGGTATTATCAACATCACCGTTTCCTCTGCTTTTTCGTCGTGTTTGAATTTATCAACCTTTGCAGGTTTGAAAGGTGGGGTGTGTCGAATATTGTTTGGTGAATTCGTCTTGGGTCGGGCCGTTTTCAATACAATTCGAAGAAGGCTGGTTTTTTGGACTTACGTGGTTCATTTCTTTGAAAAATTTGCAGTTTTTGATAAGGTTTGAATAAGAGCGCATAAGGTTTGGTCTTTTTGATGTATTGGGTGTTGGGAGAAGATGAAAATGTTGAATAAAGACCATAGCTTGGGTTGATTATATTTCAAAACTGTTATTGATGTGTGATGGAGGAAGGAAGTTTCAGGAAGCTTGGTTTTGATTTTAGGAGGAAATTTGTGTTGTAGGTGGAGGAGAGAAGTAATGATAATCTTGGATTGAATTTCGGTGTTTGGGAAGTTTGATATTCGTTTGAGGAGAATAATTTTATCTTTAGTTGCTTGAATTGGGCTGCAAAGTGCAACATGGGTGCTAATTGCATCAAGGCTTCGTCAGCCGTCCAAGACAGAGACATCCTGGAAAGCTCGAGGAAGAGATTCTCGTCTCTGAGCAAACGATCAGCGTCGGGTTCCCGAGTGAATTCGTCAAGAAGACATGATGGAGCACGGAGCGGTGGCAGGTTGGGGTTCCAAAACGATGAATTGAAAGGCATGCGCATTGACAAGAAAGCCAGTGGTTCGATTCGGGTTCATGATGATCAGATTGAGAAGAGAAGGAGAGAGAAGCCTGAAGTCCCCGTCATTGATCATCTGGGCTCGGGAAGGGTTCCGAAGGCTGTTCTTGGAGAGCAGATTGCGGCAGGGTGGCCGGCGTGGCTGTCTAATGTGGCCGGCGAAGCTATCAACGGATGGGTGCCGCGGAAGGCAAATACCTTCGAGAAATTAGAAAAAGTATCTTCTATTCTTTCCTTGATCCTTGATTATATTCGTGCTTTAAAGTTTGATAGTGTTGTCGGGGAGTGAATATCCTCACAGTTGTTGCAGAAAATTTATATGTTCAAGCTGGTTTGCTTGAACATTTTGGCTATGTATTACCCAATAATCATATGTTAGATTGTTGATTTATGTCTAACTTGACTGAAACTACAGCAACTTTGATGCCCCAAAAGAAGCCATTTCTTACCATCATTAGCTTTTTTTTTTTTAAATGAGAAGAATAATGCAGTCCTTAACAGTTGAGTCTACAGTCAGATATATGTCAGCATCGTAAAAACCTTTTGACTCTATGAACACATGAATAAAAATGAGTAACACACCATGATAAATGGAATTTCATTATATGAAATAGTTTGCCTATAATTTCTGCTTGTATGTCATGTTCTCTCCATTTTATTTTCTTGATGCTTAAGATAGAATAGTTTTTAATTATTACACAGAGAATTTGAGTTGAGTTATTAGAACTTCATGCTGTTTCGCTATCAACATCCCTCATCATAATTCTGCAAGGAAGAGTATATTTGTCTAATTACAGTTCTCCATTTTGATATTCTCAATCCTGCATCTGGTTTCATCTGTGGTGTCATTTCCTTTCTGCAGATTGGCCAAGGAACCTATAGTAGTGTTTACAAGGCTCGTGATGTCATCAATGATAAAATTGTTGCTTTGAAAAAAGTACGATTTGATAATGCAGATATTGAAAGTGTCAAGTTTATGGCAAGGGAAATCATAATTTTGCGAAGGCTTGATCATCCAAATATAATAAAGCTGGAAGGCTTGATCACATCAGATGTGTCACGCAGTTTATACCTTGTTTTTGAGTATATGGAACACGATTTGACGGGCCTTGCATCACATCCTAGCATAAAGTTCTCAGAACCACAGGTATCTTATAATGGTTTTCAGATTCTCCCAGGCAACCGTTTCTTGAGGCACCTTAAAATGGTTTTCACATAGACGTCTCTTGACGAAATCTATGCCTCTTACAACCTTTTTGCCTAAATCAGATATCTGGGGGCCATTTTGATTGAACCATTGGCGTGCTTGCTTGACATGATGTCTGAATTCTAATGCCTTCTTTCTTTGTTAGGTCAAATGTTACATGCGGCAACTTCTAAGCGGACTTGATCATTGTCATAGTCGTGGTGTCCTGCATCGTGACATAAAGGGTTCAAATCTTCTTATAGATAATAATGGTGTCTTGAAGATTGCGGATTTTGGCCTGGCTACCTCTTACAATCCTCATCAGAGTGTTCCACTGACAAGCCGTGTTGTCACTCTTTGGTATCGACCACCAGAGCTTTTACTTGGAGCAACCCACTATGGAGTTGCTGTGGATTTATGGAGTACTGGCTGCATACTGGGGGAATTATATACTGGCAAGCCCATCTTGCCAGGAAAAACAGAGGTACCTTGTCTGGGAATCAACTTTCCCAAATCGTGTTACCATGGCATGTGCTATTATCCTTTTGGCTTAACAAAAACAGCAGCAGCACTAGAAAAATAAAAATAAAACATAAAAAAGGGAAAAGAACAGGAACAAAAAGATCCATCCTTGTGCTGCAATCCAATTTTAACTTGAATAACAAATTTGATCTCCAGTGCATATGTTGGAGGCTGTTTGGAGATTGGCACCACATTGAAATGGAGTCATTTCCTCTAGTGTTTTTCAATGCCAATCCTAATTTTCAACAGTATTTTCTGTTTTTATTGTATTTCTAACAGTGTT
This sequence comes from Casuarina equisetifolia, assembly GCA_028551475.1. Classification (NCBI taxonomy): domain Eukaryota; kingdom Viridiplantae; phylum Streptophyta; class Magnoliopsida; order Fagales; family Casuarinaceae; genus Casuarina; species Casuarina equisetifolia. Next base: position 28,509,220 of record CM052355.1, read on the forward strand.
TAGGACAATTTTTGGAATATAATATATCACATTCACTGGTTAGTTTCAAACTATTGTTCTCGTTCTTATTTGGTGACCTTCATTTTCTGAATACAGTATAGGTTTTCGTCCTGTGCTTTAAAAGTACAAATTTTCCAGTTTCCCATTTGTACTTAAACTGCAACTCATCACTTCTCCTCTGATATATCACAAATATTGTCCAGATTCCATAAACTAGTTAGTATTACTTATAATTTGTGGCTTTGTGCTTATTTCTGTATTCCTTGTAGGTTGAGCAATTGCATAAAATTTTTAAGCTTTGTGGCTCACCTTCCGAAGATTATTGGCGAAAATTGCGGTTGCCACATTCAACATTCTTCAGACCACCACAGCCTTATAAAAGACGTGTTGCTGAAACATTCAAAGATTTGCCTGCTGCTGCGGTGGAGCTTATTGAGACCTTGCTTTCCATAGATCCTGCACATCGAGGAACTACTGGATTTGCTCTACAGAGTGAGGTATGCAGGTTTTAAATTTCTAAGAAATGCTATAAACAATAAATTGGTTTATATTGGGCCTTTTGTGATCAGAAACTTGTTTATGCTCATCCTTCTTATATGAACACTAATGCCCTTCTTACTTGTTGCTGATTTACAAAATTCCAATTTATTATTTTTTCTTCTTTTGATTAAAATTCATTTTTTTGGTTCCTTAAAGTCTTCTATATATATATGTGCTGCCAGAAAACATTTTTCATCCTCCCCTATTATCTAAAGAACCTCTGTATTAATGACATCTGACAATATCAAATACAAAACATAACAAAAAAATTTGTGAAAAAGTATAAGATATTGGAAAAGTAATTCACTGATCAAACAACTCAAAATAATTGGACGACAAGTGCCTAGCTCAATTGGGAGCAGGTGTTGCCTAGGACTTCTTGGTTCCAGGTTTGACATTGAGGGTGAGTGAATGGGTGCAAAAAAAGAAAAAGTAACAGTAATTGATGCTACTCAGAAACCAAATGTTGGTTATTGAGATTACTCTTAATATTGAGCGCTGCTTGGGCCACATTTAGTTGTTTCGTATGCTGGCATCCTGTTGCTAAAATCGAACCAGACTCTTAAAATTTCCTTGCAAGTGAAATTTACTTATTCTTGATGATTACTGATGCATTATTTCGGTTAGTATTTATGAACTACCTGTTACATCTCTATAATATTGAGGCCTGTGATCTTTTTTGGTATTCTAATTAGTAATTGTTTTTACAGTTCTTTACAACAAAACCTCTTGCTTGTGATCCATCAAATTTGCCAAAATATCCTCCTAGCAAAGAGATTGACGCAAAAGTGCGGGAAGAAGCAGCTAGAGGGTACATCACAAATAGCATCTGTTGTTTTTTTTCTGCGTAATCCCTTGATCTGTCATAAATGGAGGAGGCTTATTTGTTTTCTGATAGTGGTGGTCATGACTTAACTTACATTGAATTCTCACAGACAAGGAGATGTTGGGGACAAAGATGGGAAAGTGGAGCCCAAAAGGAGAGGACAAAAAGACCTGCCTACTCCTGCATCGCATGTTGGTGCTATGCGTCCCACTTCGATGCAGGTAATTGCAAATATGGTTCAAATTCTGGTTTTTGACAATGATTATGTCTTGATTGAATTACCTAGATGTTAAGACAGCTATTTCTGGTGCAGCATAATTTGGCTGGTTATAGAATAAATCTGTTAATTTTGTATTTTGAACCCTGACCATTGGACACCATCTATCACAAGCTAAACTTGAGGGAAGTGGCATCTTTAGCCTAGCCCATGGGGGTGACTTGTAATTTCCAACAAATATTTTGTTCTGATCTGATCTGTTCTTTTGTAAAGTGTTGAACAATACTAATCTGTTCTTTTCCAACATCATTTGCTTTGTATTACAGAGAAAAGAAGGCCAATCCAGTTCAACGAGCAAAAGTGAATTATTCTACTCTCACCGGGACGTAACTGTTTCTGGTCTTCTGGTTCCGCCTAGACAATCACGACCTATTAAGGAAGTAATAACAGGTGAACCGGAGCATCTTCATAAAAGGATTTACCAATCAGGGCCATTGGTTCATGGGCCTAGAGGGACAAATTCTGGGAAAGATCTTGATGCTACACCAGCTATTCCTGCCGCAACCAACTTGTCAAACTTGTCAGGTTTGGTAGCCACTAGGACTTCATTGGCTGACCAAGAAAAACCCGGTGCCTCGCAGCCATACACAACAGAGCAATTGGGGAAGCTTTCAGGATCAGCTAATGAATTGGGGTCCAGAAGAAAGCAGGATCATAAACGTCACCCACAGATGGATGGAGATTTCTCTCAGCTTGATGGCAAGTCACAGAGTAAAGAACCACCATATCTGGTGAGTTTTTCGTCATGCCATTTGCTTTGCCTATTTCTTATTTGCCTGCGGCAAGTTTGAAGCAACATTTCTGTGGGCGTATGTAACTGATATTTTTAGATATAATCCAACACAACATAGCATGACTTGGTAACATAAAACTTATTTCTGAATGTTATTTTTGTAAGTCTAAATGCTTATTCTAGTGTGAATATGGCCTATCGTCTATTTTGCAGTGATTCTTTTATTGTTTCAAAATTTCTTTTTGGAACTTAAGTTACAAGTGGCTTCCCTTTTCTTCAATTGTATATCTTCTAATATATTAGAACAAGTTTCTTTCTATTCTTATGTCTTTGGTGTCCAACCATGTATATCAATGAGCTCCCAAACTTTTTTGGTCAAATTTTTTATTTTCTTCTACTTAGTATCCATGTATCTCAAGATTGAATCTGGCTTTCTAATTCCATATTTTTTTTCTTATGTTGTCTTAGCATGGTCATGGCTCAAGGGGAAGCAAGATGTATGTCTCCGGCCCCTTGTTAAATTCATCAAACAATGTGGAGCAGATGCTTAAAGAGCATGAACGCAAGATTCAAGAATTTTCTCGACGAGCACGGCTTGACAAGGCGAGAGTTGACAAAGTTCATGCTCGTGGGAAGCAAGTGAAAGCTAATTAATGCCACATACTTAATCGTATAGGTGGATGGTTTAGTAATTACATCCAATTGTCGTGGACAGTCATCTTTGGTTTGATGCACAGAGCTATTTCATCACTTTTGTAATTATAATTCTGTTTTATCTACAGCAATACTCTACTTAATAGCAAAAACCAGTGTTCAAAGCTTCTATTTTGCAATGCTACCCGACACGTTCGAGGTGTTTGGAAATTTAAGGGTATTGTATTTTATTTATTTATCAAAGAATAATATTACAACCATTTCTTTCCCTCTGTTGTTACGTCTTACTGTTAGGAAGGGACTTTTTGCACTCCTCCCTCCCTTCTTTATGGTGTGTATCTGATAAAATTGAGGTCATATTGCTCTGGGTTTCTCTGTTTCCTTCTGCTATACAAGTCTCAAGATTTGGTGATAAACGCTACCAACACGAGCTCACCAACATTATAAGGAATGGAAATGAGATGAATGCCTCCACTGAAAAGAGTTTTACCATATTTTTACTTCTGCAGAAGTAATATTCTACGAAGATATGGATAATGTGAAGTCAAAATCATGCAAGCTGAAATCCACTGATAATAATTATTCAGACTGTCAGATTGGACATCTTTCTCATCTGGTCACTAATTAGAATAAGTTCAATGATAAATATTCAATTCCATTCTTTCCCTTTTTTCTTCTGACTAGACATTAGAATATGCCAAATTTGTAAGTCTATTAGTTTTCAAACTTACGGCAATATCCAGGTGCTTTTGTTTTTGGTGAATTTTATATAGAGAGCATTGCTGTCATTCTTGTATACCAAGTTTGATTTTGATGCAAGCAGAACATTATTCTTGGTCAAAAACTGTGGCAGAGAGAGCAGAGTCGGCCGCTGAATGCTGCCTTACAAGCTTGTTTGACAATTTAATTTCAAAATCCACGTATTAGGCCGGCTTGGAACAGAATTAAGAAAGGCAAAAGGTATCTCAAACGACGGATTCTTCAATTAACACAAACATGCTTCTGCCAAAAGCAGAACAAAATCTTTGCCCATGTAATACAAGTTTCTTTGGCAAGAAGCTATAACACCGGACCTGAAACTGATTATAGTAATCAAGGTTTCAAGGGCTATACGGAAGAAATCATCAAATAACATATTCCTTGAGAGTTCTAAGTTAAGGCAAAAACCAAGCTTTCCTGCTGCAGTTAATCTCCCAACATTCCTCACTCGCTAAACAGGAAACAATCAATAAAATTGCGATTGCCATCTTTTCATTGGCCTCCTACCATGTTTTCATGAAATGAGAATTTGAATCCGGCTAATCATGAAATGAGCATTGAACTTGTGATTACCATGTTTTCATCGGCCTACTAAGTTGACATCTGAATCTAGGCATGTAGCAGACTCGGAGAAGGACATGAGAACTTCATCAAATGTAGGATGTCCTCTGCCACCAATGTTCCGGCTGTGATTAGACCACATTGCAGTTGTTCTAATTCTGTCGAGCAAATTCGCCTCCATTTTCTCCTCTTCAGACTCTGCGCCCTCGTTTGCTCCCTCCAACACCCTCAAAACCTGCCTTATTGTAGGCCTGACGTGAGGGTCTGGATATGCACACAACAAACCCAAATGAAGAACCCTCTCAACTTCGTCAACACTATAACCTCCAATGGACTTTAGCCGCTCATCCAAAGCACCAGGCAATTCTCCTGTCTTCATTAGCCTCCATAGCCTCTCAACCAAGCTTGGTTTCCCTTCTTCAGTAGGTCTTTTCCCGCAGACAACCTCTAGAATCAGTATACCAAAACCAAAGACATCAGTTCTGGTTGAAGCTCGACCAGTTCGAACCACTTCTGGTGCCATATACCCCACCGTCCCGACTACTGTTGTTGTGTTTGCCGTCTGGCCATGGCCGTGCATTCGAGCTAATCCAAAGTCCCCCAATCTGGCGTTCATATCCTTATCAAGAAGAACATTGCTTGCCTTAATGTCTCTATGCAAAACTTTGGCTTCCCAACCCTCATGCAGATACAGAATCCCGCATGCTACATCTTTCAAAACCTTCATCCTTTCTTCCCATCTCAACATCAAACTCTGATCACATTCAAAAATCCTCTTGTCCAAGCTCCCATTTTCCATATAATCGTAGACCAAAATCAAGCTGCCTTTCTCGTTCTTGGACCATCCTCTCAATCTTACCAAGTTCCTGTGCTTCAACCTCCCCAGGCTTGAAACCTCTGCTAGAAACTCTCTCATGCCATGCTCACTCTCGTAAGTTATTCTCTTTACTGCAACTTCAGATCCCTGCAAAGCCCCTCTGTAGACCTTCCCGTTTCCTCCACACCCGAAGACATTTTCTTCAGAGAAGCCTTTTGTGGCTGCATAAATCTCTCGGTAGCCAATTCGATGAGGCCAGTACTCCAATTCCCAATCTTCAATTCCTTCCTCTTCGTTCTCTTTCCTTCTCTTCCTCCTATACCAAATCATGTAGACTAAAACCCCACAACCAACTACAAAGAAACTGCCAACAGTAACCCCCACAATAAAACCTTTTGATCGAAAAACTGACCCTTTTGGAGGCACGAATGAAGGCAAATTCGCCGTTATCAAAGCATCACCGATAGAAAAATTTGAATTACTGAAGCTCCAGGCCAATATCTTATGGCCCTCAACCAATTGTCCGGTGGCCGCAGCAAAACCCACATACATATCGTCCAAAAGAACACTAGAGAGATTAACGAACGCACTTATCAAAGGTCTCCGAGGCCTTTTTGTGCCTGCCACAGCCATAGTGACATTAATTCGTGAATCAGAAAATTCAATCCAAACTTGATAGTTCTTCCCGTTGTTAAGCTTCAGCTCCTCAAACTCCTCATCGTTTTCCCCTCCCCACAACCCCGCTGTACATGAAACCAAAGAAGTAAGCGAGTTCACGTCCAGACCGACATGATTATTATTGATATCACTGAATTCTTGATTCTTAAACACATCGAACTCGACGCCAAAGACGTGGTTATTGGAACTCCCATCATTGCTTAAGTTGAAAAGACCCAGATGCTGAGATGAGCTTGTGCCGTTTATGCCAGTAGAGGGTGTTAACATAAACACAAAGCCATGGCCAGGGAGGAAGTTCTTGGCTTCTGCAATAGAGAAAATGAAGGAGGTTGCGAAGGGGATAAGAGTGGAGGAATTGGTGGATTTTGTGGGGATTTTGGAAGGGTACAACGCACGGCCAATGGAGAAGGCTGTCTCATCTGTGATACCAAGGATCGAGGAGCTAATGGTGGCGTTGCCAAAGAGAAGAAGATCAGTGGAGCTGAAGTTAGTATTGAATATGAACTCAGTCGCTGAAGTTGAGCTGAGGATTGCAACTACTATGGTGAGAAGAAGACGAAGAGTTGGGGAAGACATCAGAGATAAGAAGAAGAAGAGGAAGAAGCAGAAGGAGGAGTTTCTTAAGCTAGAATCAGAAGCTAGAAAGAGAGAGATAAGGCTCTGGCCGCGCAGCAGACTTTTCAAAAAGCAGATACAGGAGTTTCTAACTTCTGAGGATCTTCAATATCATCTTTAACGTTCTATAAAATGACATTCGATACTGTTGGGGGCGACTACACAGTTCTTGGCGGTGCAGCCGACAAGCAGGGGAACCGAGTTAGGCCTCGCGCAATCATGTTCTCCAACGACTCCTTGTTCTTCTGACAGGTGCTTGGATATTATTCTTGGGATGTCCAAATCTCCATGGATAAGAAAATGGGAAAGGAAATTGCCTCTGCGTTCTAATAATATGGTACGAGCGTTCATGATTTACGTGATTAATATATGGTTTAAGTACAAAGGACCTAAACTCTAAAGTTTAGGTTATCAGTAGTTGATCACTAAACTATTGATTTGTTGACAATATAAAAGTTTTTTTAAACTAAAATTTCATGTAGTTAATGATCTAAGCATAATATTTCTTCGTGATATTACTTATAACGTGTTATGTAATTTGATATGCTTGTGCACCAAATATAAATGGATTCTTCCCTTTTATTCCTTTAAAGCTCGAATAATAGAGGATGATCTTCCTGCATGAAGAACAATAATTCATCAACAAATTAATATGCCATAATGATTGTTGGGAGTTGTGCCGGCTGATTAGATAAGAAATTGTGTGTCTGAACGTGTATTGGTCAAATGTGATAATGGTCCTAATCCAATTGTTCGTAGTGTGAATAAAATTCAAGGAAACAGTTTGATTGGAGAAGTTTGACTTCATGGATATCGAGAAGTGCTACACGTTATCTTTTTGGTTCAAACCCTCGATGGCTCTGGTGTCCATGCCTTTTATGGGTTACTTTTTTAGGGTTTCTGAGTTTGGTGATTAGACTTGACAGCTCTGGTTTCCAGAAATCTTCGATCTTAATATATTGCTTTGCTTACTGCATCTGGATGGATTAAGGGGTTATTTGATAAACAGCTTTCCAATGAGTGTTAGAATTTAAACATGGTGTAGTAGCCGTACAAAAGAAACAAAGATGAATACTTGGTTTGAGAATAACCATCCCTAAGTTTATAAAGACAATAAGTTACTTTCAATTTAGGACTTTCATATACCTAAGAATAAATTTGTTACCTTACTGGTAAGGTATAACTGGTACTGGCAGGAAGGTGGGTGGTTCTATGCCGTGGTGGGCAGAGTTGGGATAAAAAAGGAACAAAGACAGTTCCAATGCACGAAAAATTATAATGTTGGGTGATGTCTTTAAATTTTTATATATTCTTATTTTTTATGAATAAATTTACATATTTATATAAAAATAAAAAAGATAAATAAATTCACATATTTATTAAAAAATTAAAAATAAAGTTCAATTGATCCCAAAAGTCCTTTTACAACAGTGGAATATAAAAGGGATAGATGGGCCAGGATCAAGCTCAGAAATTGGAAGATCTAATAACGGATAATTCGCAGTTCAAAAGTTGTGATGTGTCAAAACTGGCCTTTAACGATTTTCTCACCTTTCACGGTCTTCAATTCGCACAGATTTGGACACTGAGTTGAGCTTTTTCACTAAGGTTATTCATCTTGGCCTTCATGTCTTTTCATGGCTTGTTTGCTCGTCTCTTTTATCATGTCCCGAAAGGTACGCTCTTCTCAGGCTTCACAGAACTGGACATCTTATTTGAATCGAAATCAAGCTGCCATATTTTGGGCTTCAAACCGATCGAGTTTTGGACATGGACATGGAACTCCACTCCCTGTTTTGGTCGCTAATAAGATGGTTAAGCAGCCCAAATAGGGGTAAAGATATTGGTAAGCTTTTCTAAGAACTGAAGAGATACAAGCAAGAACAATGAATGCAGGTCTCTTTCAATGACTTAAATCATCTTTAACCCCATATTGTATACTATATAGGCATGGCGTGTGGTGGAACCATGAGCTTAGGCATAGTACAAGTAGCCAACTTGCATTTCTGTTTAAATATTGCATCTTCCTTGTCATCTTTCCATGACAGATATCGAATTGTTATATGCTATTTTTGAACATGTCTTTGGGTTGAGAGATTGATAACTACAGGAAAGCGGAAACAAGGAAGAAAAAGATAACAAAGATTATTGGGTGGTTGGACTTTAAAGGCCTGCAACCACCACTAAGAAGAATCATACAAGACTACACCTTTATTTTCTGCAGGCTCGAGAAACTTTCCTCCATTCAGTAAATCAACAGAATTCATGCTTGTTTCTGGTTCTATAAAACCTCGTGGAAACAAATCTTACAGGGCTGTTCATAGGCTTAGAAAGGCTTCATTCTATCGGCAAAATACAGATCAAAGCTTGTAGATTTTCGAGGTAGTTCTTAGTCTTCTGACAGATAACTATTTTCAAGCACAAGTACAAAATTTGATCCAAAAAATTGGTCCATATCTTACATAGAAAATAAAGAAATACAAAAACGAAAATGCAGGAAGGTGGATGTAAGAAAGAACCATAGAACATGAAGAGTTTGGGTTGATATGGCTTTAAAGATTACATGTATATTTGTATTAACATGGATACATACAGAGATTATAACGCATTTAGGTGAGGTAGGCTTGGAAGGAGAATCAATCATAGAGATTAGGGTACAGGTATGCAACTACGGTAGGTACCTATAATCAAATATATATTAAAAGAAGTTTCAATTTGTTGACTAATATGCCTAAAGATCTACTCGTGAGCCTGCCTGTGGTAGTCTTTCATTGCGGCTGGATGTAGTTAAAATAGGGACTTCTGGACTAAGATTACTGGAGAAGACACCCCTATGTTCTAAGATATTAATGTCACTTTCATATTTCCTCGCTTTACAGAACTACTCCAAAAAAAGGTTCCAATTTGTTGACTAATATGCCGAAGGACCTACGAATGAGCCTGCCTGTAGGAACCTTTCAGTGCAGCTGGATGTAATTAAAATTTGGACTTCTGGACGGATGTGCATTGTTTTACTCCAGAACTTCTCCCCTCACAACATGTTGAACTGCATATCAATGGCCCTTCAAACTTATTTGCTTAAAGTTTCACTATTAGTAATGCATGCTTTCCTTAATTAATTAGACAAAGGGGTGCGAGGAATGATTGTTGAACCTAACACCTCGTAAACAAAGGAGGCTTCAAGCTGCTTGTAACTTTATTGGGCTACTAGTGAATCGAAACTTTATATCACTTTGATGTAAGTTTTTCTTGCCGTCCTTTTCTCCTGAGGCAGCTGGTAATATTCTCAAGCAGATCTTTTTTGCGAATTACTTTTGTTCAAGTTCCACTGCTACTTAGGATCTTTCCTGGATCCAGAATACAACGAAGAGACGAAAACTATCTAAGATCATGTGGAACAGGCAAGCAGTACAAAGAGCCTCTACAAAAGCAGTGTTTTAACTTTCTGCAGTTTATGCCCCTCGGAAACATCCTTAATTGTAGCCTTTCAAATGGATTCATTTTCATTAAGCTTGATGTAGGACATCTATAATGCCTGTCGGACTATATGCAGTGCAAGTTTGCAGCCCTTGCAAATTCCAACATACTTGCAATCTTGCCTAGTGTTTGAGGGCCTCATGTTTATCATGTTATCTAGTTCTTCAGCCCTCGGATTCACATTCATGATATGAGTGCTATGCTTCGCTTCTTACCGAAAACTTATAACAACAAAAAGAACATCTATGGAATGAACAAGAGGGCTTTTTAATAATTCATGAGTCACTAGTCAAGTGATTGAATGATGGATTTTTAATAACTAGTAGTAAAGAAAAGTGATTATATAATATTTTTGATCCTCAATTCCTAACAAGTGGTTATCTACACAGAGGATAGGAAAAATGACAGAAAATCTTAAGTATCCCCTTACCAAACTAGTTGATATAGAATGTTTAAGTCCGCTCTTCCAAAACAAGTTGATAGAGACTCCTAGAAAAATCATTGAACTAGTTCAGAAAATGCTCTGGTCACGGGTGCCAAACAAACTGCCTCTTGGAAAGTCTCACAGACTCCTGGGATTATTGGATTAACTCACTTGTTTGTGATTGGCGTCTAGTGTTGCAAATGAACAGATTTTGTTGAGGACCATAGTCCCATGCCATAGAGGTATAATTTTGAGGTAAAATTTAAATGAAAGAATCATCTTCTTAACCCATGAGTTAACTTTTGAGTTAGTTTCTAATATCGTATTAGAGTTTATATTAGCTAACCTATTCCATTTGTGTTACCTCTTGGTCATTATTGTTATTAGGATAACCTATCATTGTAAAAGTGTGTTAAGGAACTTAGTCTCACACCAAAGATAGACAATTATGATATAAAGTTTAAATGAAGAAATTGTCTCCTTAGTTATAAGTTATCTTTTAAATTGGACTTTGAGCATTCTAGATTATTTAACTTTACTTTGACATGCTTTTACTTCTGGATCACCCATCCAAAATATCCTCTCTTCCATGAAGATCTTTTTCTTTTGTATTGAAATTGGCTCGAGAAGATTCAATCATCTGAATAAAATAACTAGTCATGGGTAAACTTCAAACCTGTATAAAGACCTAACTTGCTGTGATGGATTATTCGAATGACTATTTGTGATGAGAATACAGTCGCTGAAGGAGACGCAGTGGAGGTGTCCTTTTCAGGAAGGAACGTCGAACAATTATCTCATCTTCACTACTATGACACATTATCAACATTCAAATACTGCATTCTGTAATTCCATTCAGTTTGATTAGAATCACATAATTGAGGAATTTTCTTTTTTTCATCCGTCACCTGTTTGCTACTATAAATTTACATATTTACTAGAATGAAAAAGCACGTAAAAGAACTAATAAGATGAATATAACTGAAAATTTCTATATCTTAGCCTAAAATAAAAGAATTTAGCAAACCATCATGAAAATTCACAAACGAAATACCTTATATACAAATGCTAAGTTATGCAGTTCACTCAACTAGCTCTCTTTTTCTTCAGTTTGAACGAACATGTGACCAAGGTGATGTCCTGCACATAATTTCACTAAAATGATCAGAACTTCGGAACATCGAATGTCAATAATGACTGTTTTCACAAATGAATTGATGGAGCTTACAGTACATGCAGGCATGCATCAAGAGTTAGTACATGTACTACTTTCTTAGTGTGAAAGCAACAGAAATTTGATGTAAGGGGCCAAAAAATTTGTTTTGAGGTTGGTTTGGAAGGTTTTACGGGGGCCACCTTTAAAAATATCTAAAGATATCCTCGAATATCTAGAAAACAACATCTATTGTTTTGCCCTAACATCCTACCTTATCGTTTGAAATGATGTGACTCATATATCGTTTAAATCTTATCTTGTTTTTTTTTTTTTTGGTATGATGCATAACCCTTTTCTTAATTTTTTCTTTTTTGTGTGATGTAAAGTGGGATTTAGGTTGTCAAATGCATGACCTAGGTTTTAGGTTGCTAGTAGTAAATCGTTGGGCTATTGGCGTGTTGACCCTTATGAATTAATTCTAAAAAAATGGTCTAATCTTTATTAACAAAACTTACAAGTTTTAATATGAAATCATGGCCTAAATTTAAATGCAATGCTCATTGAATGTCGACTAAAAAATTCTCTAAGTTATCTTCACACTTGGGGTAAAGGGATATGTTAAAGATAATATATATAACACTACTTAAATCTTATTATAACATCCAATTTATATGAAAAGAAAAAGACACTCCTCCTTACAATCTTTATTCATCAAACTCGCAACTTTTAAAATAATCGAAATATGTTAATGCAAATAGGAACTGTTATGGGACATCATGTGTATCAGTACACCTTCTAAAGGAGAAATAGCTTTGGTTCTTTCTCCCCCACCTAGATTATGTCTTTTCATTATCTTAACGTACAAAGATGGATAGTGGGAAAGTTCTCCAGAAGTCAAAGAAAGGCAAAGTTAAGGGACATGATGATTCCTTAGGTGTACCACAAACCAGAACTTTATAAAAACAAATGAATACCTTTGTGGACATTATGTGTAATGTGGAATCTAGATCGCACGAACAAGATTCTTGGTTATCCTCTTTATCTTGTCTGTTATGTCATTCATAATCCTAAAGAGAAACTGCCTTAGTTTATTTCCATAGAGATATGCTCCATAAAAGGGTTCTTGCTGTGGCGCCTGGTATTGCCTCCTTTGGGCTTATTATGGTGGATGTAATGCTATCATCTGTCGTCATTGATAACACTTTTCGAGCGATCTCGTGAGAGATCTGAAAAGAGAGAAAAAGGACGGAAGCTAAGTTTTGAAGGTTTAGATGGATTCATTAATATATGAGCTTCTATAATAAATAGTGGGCAATCAATGATATCATAAGTAGTCATTTAGCACAAACCTTATCTGATTTTATCTAACATCCTGCTTCGGTTCTTAATCAAAGGATTCTAATCTGTTGGGAGTAGCATTATTTCGTGACGACTGTACTGCTAGTGGCCAATTATATATAAAGCTATCCTTATCTTGTTGATAATACTCTTCAATGGCATGCAAGTAGCCATTATACATTGTTCTAGGTGTATGATGTTTAGTCTCATATAAAAATGGTCTAGTTGAAGAAAGCAAAGCAAAGCAAAGCAAAGCTGGCTGATTCGCGTGTATAGTAAAAGGTCTGGAATTACTTTTCTTTTTGCTATCGACAAGTTGTGTCAAAAGTAAGATTGTCAGTGATTTTTTGTCCTTGCAGCGTTATTCAATGACTGGGACTACTTTGTTCTTAGCGGCATCTACTTAGCACCCAAGTGGCATGATATAGTCCTCCATCCTTGAAACTTTTGTAGGATACAATGGGAACTTACGTTGGTTAACCTACAACAGCAAGCCATTAGTCTTCACGCTGCAGATAATAATATTGAAAGGTTAAGTCCTTTGCAATAGACCATTAATAGATATGAAAGATATAATGTCAAGATACAGATAGTGTGAAACCTAACTGGCCATTGGTCCTGAACTTGTAGGACTTGTAAATTGATTTGATTTCACAAGTGAATGAGTACAATATTTAAAATTGAGTTCAACTATGATACAGTGCTTTAAAAGGTTTAACTTTCTTTCTTGAAAACAATCATTAAGAGAGGTGAATATTCCTTCATATAATGAGGACGTTATTAGGAGAAAAACATGAATGGTGCAGCAAATACACAAACAATAATCACAAAAATACTAGGATTTTAGATGATTCAAGATAACTAATTCCTAAATCCAAAAAAGATACCAATCTTTTAGTCTTTGGGAATTTCCATATATTTAGGAGCCGTTGAATAATTCTTCTTTCTAATAGCTCTTGCTTTGTTTGGGTATTGTGACATCTTACCAAATAATGCAGTACACATAGGGTTTACCAAGTTTTATATTCATAGACAATTTAAGAAAAACCTAATCGATAGATACCATGTAAGTCAAGATACAAGAAATATTTTACTTATAGCCATTTACAATAAACATAATATTGATATCGAACATTAGGGGATTGATCTCTAATGGTTGAGGAAACCATGTGTATCTGAAAGGACTCAAGTCTCTGACATATTTCAAATGCAACCAAACTTGTATTTAGCATGTATCCAAAAGACAGCAACACTGAAGTGATTGTAATCTAGAAACTTGTGGCTAAAGTGCTTGTTCACGGATGAGGATGGTGAGCCATTCACATCTGATTTGATTGAACTCCATCTTGGCAGACAAACACAAATGAAATGGAATATGCCATGGAAAAAGCTGTTTCATATGTTGAAAGCTAAACCCCTGGAAGAGTGATCCATCACTTCAATAATTTGGCGCATAGAAAACGCGGGAATTCTCGATCGACATCACGTCCAATGTTGAGATGTAGCTGTGTTCCTTCCCTGTCTGCTCTAATATTCAATAAACAATCATCAAGTTGGGTGTTCTGCAATGCTCCATGTTAGAGATGGTCTTTAAACTTTGAATATGTAATACTGGTGCTTTGGATATCAGTCAATAATTAACATCCGCCTGTTCTTATCCACTCGTCATGATGTATGCAATTCGTGTCATTGATTTGTTGGCTAGAATCCACAACCTTGCTTGCTCATTCAATGCTGGCGAGGGGCCAGGAGACAAACAAGACAGTGAAATCTTTCAAACGCATCTTAGGAAAAAGAGCAGAAATGGGTGTAAAGGTGACAAAAAAGGGTTTCTTTTGTAGTATATTAAGGGTTTCTTTTCGTGGGATTCCTTGTTATCCGATTTTTATACTAATCATATGCCAAGTTTGCGGTGTGATTGTATCAGGATATGTTCATTTTATTCTTTGTGGTGATCTTTTTGAACTGCAAGTTGTAATTGTGTCCTTTGGGAAGGCTAAGCAGTCGAGGAAGGTTTTTCATTGGTGTCGAGATTGTTCTTTATGCTCATCATATCGTTTCAGGTACCCATGTTTAGAAACCGACTTGCAACCAAATATGATTTGATTAATCTTTAATGTAGCGTTTCTTCTCAAATCAAGTACCTTTCTTGTCAATTTAGAAGAAGTAAAAAATGGTTGTATCAATTGTCAAGTCTTTGTTTTTGTAGATCGGATTTCTTTTCTGCAAGCTGGGTGGAAGTTGTTTACACCCACTTTCTCTTCGTGGAAAGAGAAAGCTCCTTTTTAAAAGTAATACAGCCAATTTTTAAAGATGATGAATAGGAGACGCATTCGACATTATTTTATTTTGTCTTGGTATTCTTGTTGAGCTTGGGGTGTTCAGGTCCATACCAAGTGCCAATCAAGACCACAGGTAAAGTTAAAATACCATGTTTCAGTCGGAACTAACCTCTTTGCCTAGTAAATCCTAAACCAAGACTACAATATTATGGTTAAGTGTTTATTTTTTGGTGCAAAGGTAAATTTTACTAATAAATATCAAAATATAAAAACATGTGAACATAATTTACCATTACAGAAGTTACTATATCTATAAAAATATAGAAGTTAGAAAACTTTAAATTTTATTCAAAATGAAATTTTTTTGGAAAAATTTTATATTGTTAAGCATTCAAGAAATATGATTGTACATAATTAACAATAATAGATTTTGGTATAATGGTAGAATCTAATAATCCTAAGAATTAGTATCACGCAGGTCATACATTCAAATTTCATTCCAACAAGTTACTTGGAGAGGGGGAAGGAAGCAGGATTATTAGACTTGCTTGTGCATGTATGTGTGTAAAGTAGTTAAAAAGCTTATGAGTGTCGCTGTAACGAGTATTTAAGTTTTAAGATAAACATTTTAGCAACAATAATCACTTTTGTTGTGATAGTAATGCAATAATTTTAACATGATTTGATTATTTATTTACATGTGTTATTATTTTAAGATCTAACTCAAAAACTAGCCTAAGAGTTTTTGAAGAAACACTTTTATTTTTATTTAAACCTCATTATAAGGTATCATACTATGATATAAGAGTTTTATCATAAAAATACCCTCACACACTGAGTGACATTGAACTTAAAATCGTACAAGATGAAACATATCTAACTTACATTTTAATACCATTCAAAAGATTTAAAAACATGTTTGTTTTATAGAAAAAAGTGTTCTTTTTCTTGAAAATAATGTATAATCTATTTTAAAAATTATTTTTTTAATGAATATGTGAGTCTTTAAAGTGAATATTAACCCTCCTTAAAAACAGATTCTAAAAGCACACACACTTTCTAACATAATAATAAAAAATAACTTTCTTTCCAGGTGGGCTGCAGCTACTGTTATGAAAATATCTAATGTGGGAAAGTCCTAAGAAACATTCCGGCTCCATAAGCCATCGGAAGATGACATTTAACCACTTGCAGCATCATCGTCTTACCAACCCATTAATTTGGTCTGCTTTAAAGCACACGCATCATCTTACCAACCGTGAATATGGTCTTCTTTAAAGAACACTCGCGGATGCTACATGCAGTTTAATTAGAAAAGCCATCTGTCTTCATGTTCTTGTTCCTGTGTTTATGCGAATATACCTCATACCATCGATCAGAATCCTTATCGTGGCTTCCAGCAGTATCTAGGAAAATATACTCTCCCGTCACAATCATGAAAAGCTTTTTCTACATAACTGTTCGCTTTTTCTGTGTAACTGTTTGCTTTTTCATTCTTTTTTCAGTTCTAAAGTCCCCAGAATAGGCCATCAACGAGATGAGCTTAGAAGTACAAAAACTTCTCCTAATTCGTGTGCAGTTAAACAATGTGTTTTATCACTCGCTCAATTAAGAATAAATGCTGTCTGAAATCTCTTAAACATTTGAAGATATAAATTTAATATTGAGTCTCCTTTTTCTTTTTTGACCAGTAATGATATGTTTTACTTAGCAACATAACTTACAAGCCTGCAAGTTTGGTCTCTTGATCCAAAATAAGAGTCACCCATTTGTTTAAGTACTGATGATAACATAAATGTTATTATGTTTAGAATGATATTTTTTACTGTTTAACTTTAAATGAATAGTATAACTAACTTTAAAAAGAAAGTAAATTTTTTGATATGATTTAGAAAACAAGTTGAAGTGAAACATGATATCACTTATGAATTGGATATATTTAGTTTACTCATGTCTAGAAGGAGAATGTAATAAAAATAAGGTTTATCTTATATAATGAATATTTTGCAATAGTGTTCTTGTTGTATATGAGTATGTCCAATTTTCTACTCATCAATTCTGGTTTTGCCTAAAAACATTCACATCTTTCACAATAAGACATGTTATCCCATGGAACCCATTACTAATGCATTGAATTTTCATAATTTATTCATACATAATGAAAATGTGAGTTAAAAATACTAATTATTTTTATATGAAAATTTCTTTATATACTACAATTTTTCTCTCTTAATGATCGATTTTAAAAACCTGTCTGGCTAAAAGGGTAAGAACTCAATAGAGCAAATCAAGAACCCTCTGGGCTATAATGACCTAAAACCATGATGACATTGTGAACACATCTAGAATATGGTAATCCCACGTGGAAAAAAACCTGAAAATGCTGGCATGATTTTTGACAAGACCAGGCATAATTAGGAAGATATTCCAAAATTCCCTTACAAAAAGCCATTTGATCTGGTCAATTCCCACGTGAAACAAGCTCCACCAATCGGAATATACTGTGCTTATGAACCTTATGCTCAAGGAACTTCACCCAGGACTGTGGAATATGCCACCAACTAGTATCCCTAAGGGAGATACCGTAGATTCCACTTGCATCATGAAAAAACCCGGCCATACCCATCCCCTGATCACGCCACGTGTACGCCTAGTGGACATCATGCCCACTCCAGCTGGCGTATTTATCGGTTTGATTTTATATCATTTTTAGTAGGCCCCGCCACCAACGAGGATTCGGATAAACCCAATCACTTTTTAGTTGTTTAATCATTACGATTAAGAAAAGGATATTTTAAAAATAGGGAGATTAATAAAATGGTATATTCGAGGATTGTCCGGAACAGTCCCCCCCGCTCTAAGATCATTGGTCGAGCTGAGGTGGCATCCAGGTGGATAACCTTCTCCCGCCACGTAACTGAAGAGCTCAAGTCATTCACGAAGGTTGTCGGCCACGTAGGCAGAGACGCCACGAATCGCTGCGTCACGCATGTCCACGTCGGACTCGTTGTCCTACGTCAGGAACCCAGGAAAATCCACTATAAATTGAGGTTTCGTTTTTGAGAAAATTCAACCGAACCCACGTTGTTGTTGTCTGAGTTCCGCAGTGAGATAAATTCCCATGGCGGCACCAGCTTTTGGAATTCCTGTGACCCGCCGGAGCTCCGACGCTGTTTCCGAATTTTCGGACGGAGGGGCGGGTTTTGAGGAGGACCTGGTTTTTGGGTTTTTTGAAGAAGATCAAACTTCGTCTGAGAATTCATCGGAGAATTCCTTCGGTTCCAATGACCTCAACGACGTGGAAGAGGATGAAGATGAGAACCCCGGCAATGTTGAAGAGAACAGGGCCTTTTGGCAAGAACAAGAACGAATTCTCCAGGTAAAGCAAAGTTTTTGCGTGTTTAAATGTACGTAAGAAAGTATTTTTCCCGTATATGATTCTACAATACCTGGAGTTTAGCTGGTGATTGACCGGCGTCTTTGTATTTTTACAGGGAACGTTATACAGAACCGGTTCTATTGAGACGAAAATCCGACAAGCCACGAAGGAGGCGTTAAGGGAAGTTGGTGGGGCGGGTTTACAATGTGTGTGTTCAAGACCGGCCGTCGGAAATTGCAGGAATTGCCTGCGACGGGAAGTCTGCAACCGACTTGTGAACGTCGGCTACAATTGTGCGATTTGCAAGTCCAGGTGGAGGGGCAGGACGGATATCCCATCAGGTACGAAACATATTCTGCCATTAATCCGTCAATACAAGCAGTTTCCACTTGGGTCCATGAATTGGACCGTCGCCGGTCTCTGGACCACCGGTGATAATGGAGGTGAAATGGAAATGACATGTATGCCCATTTGATTTATATATGGAGTCATTAAATTTAACGTCGCAATTTTTCAGGGGAGCACACTTATTTGGAAGTTTTGGATAAATCAAACCCGAAGAAAGGAGACGTAAGGGTGGTGATCGAGTTGAATTTCCGAGCAGAGTTCGAGATGGCGAGAGCCAGCGATGAATATAACCGGTTAATCAGCGGGCTGCCGGAAGTGTTCGTCGGGAAGTCGGACAGATTACGAAGCCTGATTAAGATTCTGTGTTGGGCGGCCAAGAAGTGCATGAAGGACAAGAAAATGCACTTGGGGCCATGGAGGAAGCACAAGTACATGCAGGCCAAGTGGCTTGGTACGTGCGAGAGAATGACGCCGGCGAAATTTCCGGTGGGGTTGTCCGACCGGTTGCAAAAGCCGAGGGCCTCCATGCTGACCTTTGATCTGCTTGAGACTTTGCCCGGCTTGCTTCGCAGTACCGCAGTGGAGGTGGTGTGATGAAAACCAAAGTTTTGTACCCGGCTATAGTTTTGGTCCTTCGATTAGTAGCATAGGCTTTTGTAAAATTAGGAAAAAAATAAGTGAGCTTGTAGTATGGTATGATCTTGAAAATGAAGTAATGAGGTTTCTTTCAATTACTATTACTATTTATTTTACTTTAAATAATGATGCTAACATTCGAACCTTTTCTTAGATAAAAGAGGGTTTGGGCATGAGATATGGAACTTAGGATCCAAGTCTTGGACAACTAATAGATAACAATATAATATTAACATATAATAATAGGCCTTTTCCATGTAACAATATGCATAATGGATGATGAAGAATGTATTTAGCTCTTTTTTACTATGTATGTAAATATTGTTCCACTTTTGCTTTTTGTTCATGAACATAGCTATAACTAAAAAGGAAAAAAGAAAAGAGTTAGAAGTTATAATTATCTTATGCTATATAAATAATATATATCTTTATTTATTTACTATAAAGATTTATTAATGTTTTAGAAAGACATGCATATTCCATTGCTTTTAAGATAAATTTAACTTTTATTCAGTTAAGTCCACTCTAAGGCAAACAATATTAATTCAATAGATAATTTTCTTGCATGAAATATTTTTTTACACACATGTTAGTGATTTTGTTCAAACCCATCTTTTGATTCAATACGGGACAGGTTTAAGAGTTAAAAATTGTACCAAATATATCAAAACACATGGATTGTAATTTTATTTCTTTAGTAATTTTATAATTTTTTTTCATCTTTATGTGATTGATATTTGTACCAAATATTTGTTAATACTATAAGAATTTGAACACTAAAACTTGATAGATAAAGTGACATTTAATAAATCTTCTTATATATGTCATGTAGAAAAAGTGATTGATCTTTGTGAACTTAAATATAATATGTTATTCTTAAAAGAGGATAAGAAGATAAGAAGATAAGAGGATAAGAGGGTGACTCATTATAATCATTTAAGAAATTTTTGGATGACGATGAATTATGTTGACCTTTATGTATAGACAATTTGGTTTTAATAAATTAATGTCAGAGCTCAAGTGTTTTGTTTCGGGTAAAATAGCTAAGCATTATCTGAGTGTTGGCTTATTATTATAATGATAAATGTACATCTTCATCATGGTATAATGGTTTAGTTTTCAATCCATTACTAATATCCACTCCAAACTAATTTGAAAACTACATATGCTCATATCATCAATATTTTAACATGGATATCTTATGGATGTGTATTTATAATCCTTTCTTAATAACGAGTTTTAGAAAAAATACCAACTTCTCTTATCTCATTGTTCATAAACTACGTAGCCATTCATCCCATATTAGTAATATTTTATCGTAACATTGCAAATATGAATTCACTCTCCTCTTTTAGTAATTAGTTAAAAGGAAAATTTAACGCAAAAATTACAGTAAGATACTTCATTACCGATCAAGGGACATATCAGAGACTGTGGAGTAGTGACATGACCGTGCACCGGCGATCTTCGATGGCTGAAGGGTATCCGGAGAAGCTTCCTGCATGCAAGTCTGTAATGTTGTCTCTGTAGACTTGTGCAGAATCCTAGGATGCCTGGAAGCAATCATGGTGCATAAAGCGGAAGAAACTCGGACATCATCCATTACCTATCTATCAACGTTTTTCGCCATCATTAATTGCTCTCTTTCTTAAAGGGCCTTTATTTCTTAGGAAACTTGTACCTTTTAGGGGCCTGTGCAGCGAAGAATCCATCCTATCCAAGTTTTGGTGAGAGGCCCATTTTGAAATCATGGGCTAATGGAAAGAAAGCGAAAGTTGCAAGAAAACCATTTTCAAACATGAACTCGGCTTGAGCTCAGCCATACGTCCTGCTTTATCCTTATCTTTGTAGGAATTGGAGCTATCAAAGACCAGGAATTCCCTTTTGAAGTTCAAGTCTTGTAGATTCCGTCCTGTGGACTTCTGGAAAAGTTCATTGCTTCTGATACGTTTAAGACTACAAACGGTCATAAAGTAGTGACATTTTTAATCCTAACTTAGTTGAATCTGACCTAGTGAAACGTATAGAAAGGACCCAAAAACTTTTCCCCCATTTCTCACCAAGTTCCAGTTGCTTTTTGGAGAGGATGATCCTTTTGTCCTCTTTGGATTCAAGCACAAAAACGAGTGATGATTTACCACTTCAAGATAAGATTTCTGCTAAAATCAATCAAGTCCCATCTACTTCGTTAATGTCAACTTGTCGGTAATTAGCTTTGGTAATTTTCTTCTAACTCATAATTGACACTCTGCCTAACTACAACCACAGAAATAATAGATAATTTTTAGTGGAAACGACATCTTTGAACACATCTGTTGTGTCTCTTTCGTTTCTGTGACACGGGCAGCACTTTAAACAACATGGATTGCTCGTCCTTATCTTCTCCTAACAGTATCATTACCTGCTTGTTTTAGAAGGACCTTCAAGTTGAAACCGACCAATGAGGCACTTTAGGTTGCATTTAATGCTCGTTTTTTCTTCTTCCCATTTCCCTGAAAGTTCAGGGAACCATGATAGAACCTGCTTAGTGGCCCTTATGGCTTCGTGCTACACCCTAACAACCTTGGTATTGACTTATCGTGGGCCTTTAATGGAACGACCTGCAATTCCAAGTCCAGGAGCCGCACTTTCTACAGAGGACTTCCCTGTGAAAGACGGCAAAGCAAAAGGTGTAAAGGTGTCTAGACTCCGCATCCCACCCCACTGAAGCCGTTCGCAGGCAACCAGGAAGCTTCATGTTGCGAAGGGAAGGTCATCGTCGCCTTCGCGTTGGGGTCCGGAAGGAGGCACTTAAGAAATTAACCTTAAGTAAAAAGTTGAAAAATAGAACTTAAATTTTTGATAGATTATTCAATAATGTGAGTTTATTTATTTCATCTCTCTATTATAACAGTCTAATCTTGACTTATATTTTGGTGTCTTGAGCATGAGACCATTTTAGTTCTGATTGTCTTTTCTAATTGAGTCAAAACTTCTTTGTATTTATTCTTAAATAATAAGTTAAGAATAAAATATTCTTAATTTGTTTTGATATTTTTTTTAGATAAATTGTAATATCAGAATATGTTCATAAACTTTTGTATTCTCTCATTTTTTATGAATAAACTCATATATTGATAAAAAAAAATACAAATAATATATATTAAATAGTAAAAAAATTATATATTTATAAATTATTTTCTAAATTCTTCCTTAAGTGTAGGATAATATTTCTTACAAAACTTTTATTGCACTTTTCATAAAACATTTTGTTTATGAGTGAAGGGATGAAAAATATAAGATAAATTTTTAATGAATTCTTATTTTTCAAATTTTAATGTTTTTTTCTATACATTACATAACACATTACCTCACCTCATCTCGAAAGTATGACAATATTTTTGTGGGTATCTTACAATATTTGGCAAAACATGTTTATTGCCGAATAAAAGGTGGAAGATTGAAGATAAATTTGTGGAAATGAGAGTTTTCAAAAGAGTATCTTCAAAGATGGCTTGGCTGCAATGGCAGCACAACCCAATAGTAAAAGGACACGGCAAAAGCATCATTTGTCTGGACTGTCGGTCGATTCCTTCCTACGCGGTCGAATTCCTCCTTTGCGTGAAAAATTGAAAAAGGTGGAGGGGATCATATTTTATGGAGTGGGAATCCATAAAAGCCCAGTGGCATGCTTTTTGGTGGGATCATATGCATGTTCTTCGAAGGCACTTCTATTATTAAATTTCTTAAAACATTCATGTGAAATTTGACGGCCTTTTGTCTGCATAAGGACAAAAATTCCTCTATTAAAAAAATTTGAGGATCAAGGAATCACAAAACCCATCTTGGTTCTTTTTTGTGGGATCTTCCTTGGGTAGGGACAACATGTCCTTTGGAAATCTAAGGAACGTTTTTTCTAATTAAATTAATCTATGTTGCTTAGTAACATATGGGGATTCTCCTCCTTAGGAGACCAGGTTGAAGCCTTTTAGTCTCCCAATGAATTTCTTTAATCCCCTACCTTCATTCTTGACATATATATATTGACTTAGGTTAAAAAACACACACATTTTATAATTAAAAATAATTTATAAAGAAAAGTTAATATCTCAATATATAACAAATTTTATAACAAATTATAAGAATTAAGGTATTGTAAATTATTTTATTTTATTTTTATCTATATAATTATTTGTAGTGAAGTTTCAGTATAACATATACTTCTTGAATTTTAAGTTAATTTTTTAGTTAAACTTTAGGAACTTTTAGTACAAATGTTATTAAGTTAAAATGGCCCAAGATAAATTAAAATCAATCTAAGTTATGATTGACCCAAAAACTCAATCTCGAAGATTCTTCGGGTGAGAATTTCCTCTGCAAAAATTTTACTGTAAACTCCCAAAGTTTGATGGATTTTGAGATGAGTAAAAAGTCAATCCCATCTAATCAGGAGGATTTCGAAATGTTCCGACCAATTTGAACACAACTTTTCGGCGTTTGTGAGAATCATAAGGCAAGATCGAGGGTCCTTCCAGGCCAGGAGATCCCTGCTAGAACGGGAAGATGCCCACGTGCTGAAACTCTCTTTTTTCCAGTTTGATGGCTAATGATTCACACGGCTGACGTTCCCACCATGATGACCGCCAATGACGCTGACAATTTTCCCACTTGTGACGGCCTCTGCTTGGCCTCCATTGCTCACCTTTTCACTGTCGTACCTTTTTCTCGAGCTATAAAAGAGTAAAGCAGACGACCCATTTCCACAAGATAAGAATTTATTCATGCTGTCCTTCGTCGGAAATATGTCAGGGAAAACAATGGATCGGGGAAGTCAAGCTGCTTCGACCAAAGTAGAGCGAAGGATTATCGAGAAAAACAGGAGAAATCAAATGAAAATCCTCTACTCCAAGCTCAATCTCCTTCTGCCCGATCTGGACTCCAAGCCTAAGGTACTGTCTTTCTCTCTCTTTTACTTGGAATTCACTGTTTGAATACCCAGATGCCAGGTGAGGAGATGGAATTAATAATTGGCTTCCGTCGTGTGCAGGAGGCGCTGTCAGTGCCTGATCAGATCGATGAAGCCATAAACTACATCAAGAGTCTAGAGACGAAGCTGAAGAAGTATGAGGAGAAGAAGGAGAGCTTGATGGGTAGAAAGAGATCATCTACATGCACAGACTTTGACGCCACATCGAGCCCGAGAGCGCCCCAAATTGAAGTTCGTGAAATGGGTTCCACTCTACAGATTGTTCTGATTACCAGGCCAGATAATCAGTTCCTCTTCAGCGAAGTCATTCACATTCTGTACGAAGAACAAGCGGAGGTTCTGAATGCCAGTTATTCGGCTTCTGGGGACTCAATTCTCCATGTAGTGTATGCAGAGGTACGTAGATACTGTTTCTTCTCCCCAGTTCCTTCCGTATCTCAACCTTGTATGAAGCTGGATTTCATCCATTTCTTCCGGATTTGGTGCATAAATTCTGAACTCTCTTGGTTATCTCATGTGCAGATTGCGAGAAATTCATTCGATTTTGGTGCCACAAAAGTAACTGAGAGACTGAAAGGACTCGTATACGGATCCACCAGTGATGTAGAGTTACAGCCGGAACTGTGGGACTTCGATATCTATTCTGATCAGTGGAATCTTTAAAGATAATGCCTTGGTCAATTTTTGTTCTCGTGGTAGCCAGATATGATTTCTTATGTTTGGTAGAAACTACAGGCATGTAAGTTTCACAGCACCTATGTAATCCTGCATATATTAACTAAAAAGCATTGCGACCTTCTTCATCTGGTCTACAAACAGCTCTTTGTAAATGCAGAATCCTTTAGAAAAATACAGAAGCTCCCTATAGTCTTAATCATTGAATGGACAAGATGGGGCAGGCTTTTCTTCGAATTCACATGTAGTGTAGCTCTGTCAAATTCCTACTGGTGAAACCCTTATCCGAGCTGCTTTGCAGTAGAAAACAACGCTGAACTGCCACGTTTCTTCCTTTCTGGCAAGCAACGATTGAGTCTTAATAACCATAACTGAGCTGGTCGCATTTTACTTGGAAGGTCATATAAGAAATGAGTTTTTTTATTAAGCCAGGATCCCTACTGTTCTAAAAAGCAGATTCTACATCGTCAGTGGTGAACACAAGAGACGGTAAAGCCACCAGAATCGTATGTTCTCCTTGGGAACTGCATCTTAAGCCAATATCTTGTCAGATCTCAATCTCGAAGCTTTATGAAATGCTTGGGGAGACGTGGTAGATTTTCTTAACTTGATTTCCACGATGATATGCTCAAATTGGACTTCACAAACTCAAGAATACATAGAAGGCATAATTTTCTTACAGCATGTTTGGAAACCCTAACCCTAACCCTAACATTCGTATTTAAAAAAACAAGGTTTTCGTCATATGCCAATAGAATACAAGAACCAACAACTAGAAAAGAGAAAAATGGTGATTCGCTGGAATATTTTATTATAATTCTGACAAGAAAAGATGCAAGTTAACCCTTATGGTTTAAGAATCTTAAGACCTATCAATCTCAGGTCTAAGATCACTAAGCCAATGAAAATTCCTGTGGGTGGCTTGTGTTCTTTACGATTCTACTAATAAAATCATGGGAAAGGGGCAATGGAATTGTCATTATATAAATAAACAAAGCTGGTTGATTGAATGGTAATGGGGGAGGCCTATCAATTTCAGGTTCATTGAATATAAACTAAGCTGCCGCAAAATTCCTGTGGGTGGCTTGTGTTCTTTCTGAATTTACTAAAACAGTGGAAAAGAAGCAACGAAATTTTCATTATTATATATAAACAAAGCTGGTTCATTGAATGGTATGGGGGGAGGGGATGGGGTTGCCCTAATCCCTCCCAAGAAAGCCTTCTAAAGATTATTGCCTCTTGAATTATGTTCACCTCCATTTTCCCTCGAGCGAAAGAAAAAAAATTCGGCTCCTCCATTTCCACAGCCTTTTCCAAGAAAAGAAAAAGATTCAAAGCGAGAAATCTATAGGGTGGTCCAATCTCCAAAGGAAATTATGTAGAAAATTTCTTAAGCGCAACATAACTTTTAAAAGCAAGAGTTTATAGGTCTTCTTTAAAATCCAAGTCTAAAAGGTCATAGACTAGCCACCAAAATACTTCTAAGTAAGAAAATCTGTACAAGGATTTGGTCACCAAAATGAGAAAAAAAATTATAAAATTACATGTATAGTTAATTGTCTCAATTGTTTGCATGTGGTTGTTAGGCCCCATACAAGACCTATCCACGATGTTAACAAAATGAAAATTAGTTGAATTAAAAGGTTGCCTAGAAGTTCTGTCACTTGGTACAAATAAGTAATTGGATGAAAGTAAACGCCTAATCCCATTCATAAGTTGAAAGAAAATTCCAAGGTTGCAAATTATATTGATTGTTGGTGCAATAGTTTCTGGTTACTTGTTCACTTTTCGAAAAATAAAGCAAGAGAATTGATTACTTGTTCAAATTTTCACCCAATAAAGAATTATGAAATAAAAGTTAGTTATTTTTTTTTGGGTTAATTTGTACATAAACTTCCTACCTACCTAGAAGAGAAGTATATTATATCAATGCGAGATTTGAATGACTTTTAGAGGATGCCGAGAACAAGAAAGTAGGCTTTAGCTTTTGAAGCTTCCATGTTTTTTCCCACAAGCCACTGCCTTTTTTTACCCCAGAAGTTTGATTCTACGTTCTACTTTTAAACCAAACAAAAGTGAGATTAGTTTTCTTGGTGGGACACCGTTTCCAGAGCACCTCTACAGTTGGTGATAAGGAAGATCGCTTCAATACGTGTTTTGTGTAGTCAACCTTGAATTGTTATGTTACTGAGTCTTTATTTGGTCTGTTGGATAGTTTTTCTGATCTGAAACTTGCATACTTTACAAGAGAGAGGTAGGTAGATGATTTATTGGTGTAGCAGCAGTTTGTTCATCATCTGTGATTTTCATATTAGATCGTTATATATCTATGGTGCTCTAGCGTGCTATTTAGCTGATGAGAAAATTCCGGTAAAAAGAAAATAAAAGAAGGGAAAAGGAATGGCTTTGTGTTTCCAGGAGCACTTCAATAGAAGGGCAAGGTTTTTAGCCAGTGATCAGTGGCAGCTTTCGTTTATCAGTGGCATGCGAAGGCACATTTGAAGGCTCCATCCTGCATGAAGATCTGAGGGTAAAGACTTCTGACCAATGATCTTTTTCGAAGCCACCAAAATTGTAACGTTATGTTCATGCTACCTCACCCTCTGTAATTGATTTCACCTGAATGGAAGCTCTTTGGTGTTTGATGCGCTAAAGCTTATTAAAGTAATGTATTTAGGCCTAATTCTAGATAAGATATCAACAACTTAGGAAAACTATCCAGTCAAAGGTCATTAAGTTATTAGCTGAATTATGTTCATGAACTTCTTATACTTCTTCTGCCTTTCCATACCCATTATTCTTCCATTCACATGTTTAATAGAATTGCTAATTTTCTGAATTTATGGGAGAAGGATGAGTTTCCTCATGGTTCATCTTTGTAAGAAATATGAATTAGCAGTCGGCTATTCCGCAGTATTATGAATATAAATCACGTGAAAGAACGTTTGTGTTTCCATCTGAAGATTGTTTTGGTCATATGTCAATATCAGAGCATGTTCTTTCCTCTCAATTTTATATTTTTTCATTCAAAGATTCCGACATAGGATACAACTTTTTCACATTGCATAAAAAATGGAAAAACTTGTTGATAACTGGCTGATCTAGCTTCACTATCGAATGAAAAAGAAAAGAAAAAACAAAAATTTTGAATCCGATTATGAGTATCACCTAATGGGAAATAATTTTTGGATTGAGAGAAGCTTCTTGTCTTTGCATCTTTAATGTTCCACTTCATTTTTTCTGATACTGATTCCCTCTGGTGGATGTTTGCCAGAGATCCTTACCTGTCCATCCTCGGTCAAGAATCAGCGCAACTCTAAAAGCTTTGTTGATGTTCCACTTGGAAAAATAGAGAAGTCCTAAGCCTAGTAAGTCAAAGGCGATTTATGTGGATCGGAGGAAGAAGTATGATCCAAAAAACCTACTCTTGAGACCATTCCTGAAGGGTGGCTACGTCTTTCTTCCAGCAAGTTTTCTCGATTTTTTTTTTTTCTCTTGGGTGGGTAAAGGAGGAGGGGCAAACCTCGGACCATTTTAGTCCGAGGCAGTAGTAGCTACCAATTGAGTAGTGCAAGTTTTCTGGAATTGCTTAAGAAAGACTGGTATTCCTGTTACCAGGAACTCTAAAATCACGGTGAAGCAACAAGAAAATTCTATCAGGGAGTACATATACTTTATGTATAAAGGAGAATTCCTCCTTTGTAATAAGATCAAATGAGAGTAAACACAAGTGGAAATTATAGCATTTGACAGAACTCACAAATAGTTTTGAACTGAAAATTCCCGGACAGGGCACCAACTTAATGTTGACCATCCTAACACCTTGAGGCCCGAACATATAAATGGACGTGAAAACCTACCTGTCCAAGTAGGTTTTGACAAGGCTTTCTTGTACAAAGATAGGGTTAAGGTACTTGAAAGAGGTTGAGGATTTGGCTATTAGGGTGCAAATTATGAACTTGAAGAAAGAAAAGAACAAAAAAGGGAAGAAAAGGTAAATTATATAGAACTTGAAAGATATGTTACAAGATTCTATTACAACATATATGTATTGATTGGATATTTAAATGAACTTGAGAAAGGTTATATGCAATAACTTGGGCATTTCAAACGGGAAAAAATTGCAATAACTTCTTGCATATGGATTTTTTTTCTCGCATATGAATGCTTGACTACAATAAATATTTGAAACAAATACTAAGAGGAAGAAAACCATATCTAGAATTTAAACAGTTGAAGCTCTTAGTCACTTCTCACCATGCTACATTCAGATCAAGAACGAAATTGTATGCTTTTTGCTTTTTGTGCATGAAACGGCTAATTACTTTTGTAAAGATTCTATACTTTATCTTGCTTTCTCCGATTGTCTCTCAATGTGCTTGATAATAGCCCTTGGGGACTGTAGAGACATAAAATTTACCAATTGCCATTGTATTAATCATTGTGTGAAGTATACGTCATGGAAATTTGATACAAAACCAAAGAACTCAAGTCATATACAATTATTGACCATGAAGAAGGAGAAAAATTAATGTCCAACGGATAATAAAGTGATTTGAACCGAGGAAATACTCAATAGTCTATGCAATGAATGTATAGTAAAGCATCATTCTGTAACATCCTTCCTCATGTTGGTGCTCTAAATAAGTCATAAGCACTCTTTCATTAATAGATCTGCATGCTAATTTTGTGTAAATATATGAATAGTGTGAATAATACCTATGAAAATCTTCTCATTAATGAAATGACAGTTCACATAAATGTGTTTAGACTCTTTATATTAAATTGGATTCACAACAAGTTTCATAATGGACTCATTGTCCCAAAAATGAAACTGACTATAGAAATAGTACTTGTAAGTTATTAAGAATCTCTAACAACCATATAATTTCACAATTAGTGGATGTCATTGATCTATCTCAGTTTTTGTAGAAGAATGGGAAACTATGGGTTACTTCTTACATTTCCACGAGATTAATAATTCCCTAAGCTTAACATAGATGCCCATGGTAGATCACTGATATGCTTGGGAGCTCTCACTTGGCAAGGCTTCATGCAATAAGTTGACATTGCAGCGATAAGAACTCAAGATGTGGCGCCTATTTTGATATCACTTGTTACCATCCAGCCACCGCTATGCCAAAAAACGAGGTCTAATGAGTGTTTCATAGGATTTGACTTTAGTATCATAACACCTTATTTTCAAAACGCAGCTTGTCCAAAGTTACTTGTAGAAAACCTCGAACAAGTAAGTTATGTCTCTTTCTCTCCCGTGACACGTACTACACTTCAAAACAACATGGACTGCTCGTCCATGTCTTCTCCAAATAGTATCATTACATGTTTGTTTGGGAAGGACCTTCAACTTGAAACCGACCAATGAGGCACTTTAGGTTGCATTTAATGCTCGGTTTTTCTCCTCCCCATTTCCCTGAAAGTGCAGGGAACCATGATAGAACCTGCTTAGTGGCCCTTTCGGCTTCGTGCTGCACCCTAACAACCTTAGAGTATTGACTTATCGTCGGCCTTTAATGGAACGACCTGCAAGACCGTTCAACAGCCGCAATTTGTACAGGCTATTTTCCTACGAAAGGCGCTAAACAAAACGTTCAAAGGCGTCTAAACTCCGCTTCCCACTCCCACTATGCCATTCGCAGGCAACCAGGAAGCTTCATGTTGCGACGGGAAGGTCATCGTCTCCTTCGCTTAGGGGTCCAGAAGGAGACTGTCAGAAAGGATCCATAAGCTAATTAAGGTAAGAGGTAAAACTTAAAATTTTAATGAATTTTAATTTTACTTTGTTTATTTAACTTGTCTTTTTATTTTAATGTTCTAACTTTGACCATCTAATAATGTCATTTTTTGCATAAAGTCTAAAGTTACTCATATTTATTAAGGTGCTAAAAAATAATCTGAACTATATTATTGTGTTAAAAATTACAAAAAATTCGTATGTAACTTAAAACTCTAAAATTAAGTAGATAAACTTATCTCTTTATAAATTATTTTATTATTTTATATTTTTATATTTTCCATACACATCACATTACCTCAAGTGTAAGATAATATTTTTTTGAAGGGATCTTGTGTCACTTGCCTGTTTTGTAATTAGTTATAAGTTTTGTAACTAATCCTGACAAGTTAGGATTTGATCTAGGGCTGATGTAAGAGTTGATACTAGCCTGATGTAAGAGTTGATACTAAGCATGATGTCAGACCTGGAAATAGTCTTAAAAAAGCGGTGGAGGAATGATATTTGACTTGTTCCCCAACCTATTGACTTTCGGTTTCCTTAGGTATAAAGAGACAGGCTATAAAAATAGACCCATTTTTGTAACTTCTTATCTATATGGGAATCAAGAAAATTCAAAGTTAGAAATATTTAAAGATAAATTGATATTTTAGTTTGATAATCCTCTTATTACAATTATTTTCAATTATAAAGGATGGAATCGTCCATTTTGATATTAAAAAAGAAGAAGAGAACTTTCTTATGCTATGAAAAATGAAATTTCACAATATTATTTTTATACATGTCAAAGTGATGAAAAAGAAAGAATATCTTTGATGTACCCACCAAGTTTATCAATCTTTTTGAAAATGATACAAAGAAAAATGTCTACAAATGCTTCCTACAAATCGAAAATAGCCCCCTCAACCCAAGATTTGGTTATGATCTCCAAAGCCTACAACATCTTGTAACACTTTTTACGAATCTTTAGTAATAAATAAAAGATAAATTTTCAATAGATTTCTATATTTTTCATACATGACATAACACATTACCTAACCTCATACGTACCATACTTTTTGTGAAGATTATGTACATTTTTCACAAGGATAAGTGTTCAGGATTAAAGGGTGGAAGATAAATAATAATTTTTTAATAGATCCTTAATGATACAGCACAGCTTTTACTTATTACTTTGATAAAGTCAGAAACAGCGAGGGTCCACCGGATAAGAGCACGAGCGGAACTGAGAGTTCTTAAAAGAGGATCTTCAATGGAGGATTAGCAGCAAATGACAGCTCAACCCAATGGTAAGAGGACACGGTAAAAGCATCCATTTGTCTGCATCATTTGTTGCTTCGATCATACGTTGTCGTTTTCCTCCTCTTCGTGGTAAAGTGAAAAAGTTGGGAGGAATTTATTAATCAGCGGAATACTTTTGGCATGTTCTTCAAAGATGTTTCTATTATTAAGTTTCTTATAATATTCACGTGAAATCTGATCAACCTCGTGGATGCAAAAGGACAAAAATTCTTCAATTAAAATTGTTTGAGGATCAAGGAATCACAAAAGCCATCTTGGCTCTTTCTTCTTGGATCTAGACAACTTGTTTCCTTATGATAGCTAAGTAACCTTTTTTTTTTCTTTAATTGAATTGACTTTTGTTGAAAAACTCAATTCATAATTGAAAATAACTTTTAGAGAAAAGACAATATCTTCGTATTTCAAGTAATATTAAAATCTTATTTACTAAAATTAATCTAAGTTATAGGTAATTAAAGTGTCTAATTCAATTGAGTATCAGATAAAGTGTATAATTTCAAATTCATCATGTGTATAAATCGTGGACTTGGTCCAAAGCTTTGATGGATTCTTAGATGAGAAACCAGTCGGTCCCATCTAATCAGGAGGATTTCCGTATTGAACCATCCAATTTGAACAGACCATTTCTGGGTTTCTGAGAATCTTAAGATAAGAATTTGGGATCCTTCGCGGACAAGAGATCCTGCTGGAACAAGAAAAGAGGCCACGTGCTGAAAACCCTTTTTTCCAACTTGACGGCCGACGATGATTCACATTGCTGACGTCCCCACCATGATGAGCGCCGATGACGCTGACAGTTTTCCCACTGGCGAAGCCCTCTGTGTGGCCTGCATTTCTCACCTTTTCCACTGTTGCACTCGTTTCTCGAGCTATAAGAGAGTCAAGTGGACGACCCATCTTCCACAAGCTAAGAATTTTTATTCATGCTGTTTCTTGTCGGAAATATGTCAGGGAAAACAATGAATCGGGGAAGTCAAGCGGCTTCGACGAAAGTAGAACGAAGGATTATCGAGAAAAACAGGAGAAATCAAATGAAAATCCTCTACTCCAAGCTCAATCTTCTCCTGCCCGATCTGGACTCCAAGCCCAAGGTACAGTTTTTCTCTCTTTTTTTTCTTGGAATTCACTGTTTGAATACCCAGATGCCAGGTGAGGAGATGGACTTACCAATCGGATTCCATCGTTGCAGGAGGCGCTGTCGGTGCCTGATCAGATCGATGAAGCGATAAACTACATCAAGAGTCTAGAGACGAAGCTGAAGATGTATGAGGAGAAGAAGGAGAGCTTGATGGCTAGAAAGAGATCATCTCCATGCACAAACATTGAAGCTACAGCGAACCCCAGAGCGCCCCAAATTGAAGTCCGTGAAATGGGTTCCACTCTGCAGATTGTTCTGATAACCAGGCCAGATAATCAGTTCCTCTTCAGCGAAGTCATTCACATTCTGTACGAAGAACAAGCGGAGGTCCTGAATGCCAGTTATTCGGCTTCTGGGGACTCAATTCTCCATGTAGTGTACGCAGAGGTACGTACATACTGTTTCTTCTCTACAATACTTTCTGTATCCCAACCTTATATGAAGCTGGATTTCATCCATTTATTCTATATTTGGTGCCTAAAGTCTGAACTCTCTTGGCTTTCTCATGTGCAGATGGCGAGAAATTCACTCGATTTTGGGGCCACAAAAGTCACTGAAAGACTGAAAGGACTGGTGTACGGATCCACCAGTGATGTACAGTTACAGCCGGACCTGTGGGACTTCGATATCTGTTCTGGTCCATGGAATCTTCAAATATAATGCATTGTCAATTGTTGAAATTCTCATGGTAGCCAGATTGATTTCTTATGTATGGTAGAAACTACAAGCCTGTAAGTTTCCAAGCACCTGTGTAATCCTGCAAATATTAACTAAAAAAGCAATCGCAGTCTTCATCCATCCATCATCTGGTCTACAAACAGCTCTTTGTGAATGCATAATCCACTAGGAAAAGGACAGAAACCCCCAGCAGCCCCCAGCAGCCGTAATGATTGAATGGACAAGAATGGAGCACGGCTTTTCTTGATATTCACATGGACTCCTGTTCTGTCAGGGCCCTAATGGTTAAACCCTTAGCTCATCTGTTTGCAGCACAAAACAATGGTGAACTGCCACGTTTCTTCCTTTTGGTAAACGACGATCGAGTCTTGATAACTCCATCTGAGCTGGTTTGCATTTTACTTCTGGAAGGATATATCAGAAATAGGTTTTTTTTTTTTTATTAAGACAGGATCCTAACAGATATAAAAAGCAGATCTACATCGAGAATGGTGAACACAACAAATGGCAGAAGCTACTAGAATCGTATGATTCTCCTTGTGAATTGCTTGTTAAGCCTACAATAGATCTCAATTCCCAAGCTTTATTAAATGATTGAAGAGACATGTGGCAGATTTTTCTAACTTGATTCCACGATCATGTGCTCATATTTGACTAAACAAAATCAAGAATACAGGGAAGGCATAATTTTCTTACACCATGATGGAAAACCCTAACCCAAATATTCATATTTCGAAGAGCAATGGCTCAATTCTATTTCCAAGAAAAATGGGGATATGCTGCAATATTTGATCATGGAACTGACCAGAAAAGATGCAAGTTAACCCTTATGGCTTAAGAATCTCAAGGCCTATCAATTTCAAGTCTAAGATCACCAAGCCAATGCAAAATTCCAGGGGGTGGCTTGTGTTCTTCCCGAATCTACTGAAAACATGGAAAAGGGGCAATGGAAATTTGATTTTATATATATAATCAAAGCTTGTTCACTGGATGTTAATGGGGAAGGCCTATCAATTTCAGGTCTAAGATCACTAAGCGAATGCAAAATTCTTGTGGGTGGCTTGTGTTTTCTTTGAATATACCAAAAAGATGGAAAAGAAGCAATGGAGTTTTCATTATATATATAAACAAAGCTGGTTCGTTGAATGTTAATGGGGGAGGCCTATCTTTTCAGGTCTAAAATCACTAAGCCAATGCAAAATTCTTGTGGGTGGCTTGTGTTTTCTCTAAGTCTATTAAAACCATGGAAAAGAAGCAATGGAATTTTCATTATATATATAAAGTGGTTCACTGAATGGTAATGGGGGAGGGGGTGAGGTTGCCCTATTCCCCCACAAAATAAAAAAGAAAAGAAAATTTCTTTTTTTGGGTGACTTTTTTGGCCTAAACCCAAGCAAGCATTCTAAAACTCCTCGCTTCTGGAATTTTGTTTACCTCCATATTCCATCAAGCCCGAGAAAAAAATTCGGCCTCCCCATTTCCACACCCTCTTCCAAGAAAAAAAGAAAAGAGATTTGAAGAGGAAATCTATAGGTGGTCCAATCTCCAAAGGAAATTATGTAGGAAAGTTCTTCAGCAGAAGAAAGAAAGAGTTTATTATTCTTCTTTAAAATCCAAGTCTAAAATGTCATGGATTAACCACCAAAAACTTCTAAATGAGAAATCTGTACAATGATCTGGTCACCAAAATGAAAAAAGAAAAACACGCCGCAGGTTCAAAACATTTATCTCTTTTTCCTTTCTTTTCTTGGATAATCTTAGGGTATGATGTTATTTTAATATGAAATACAATTAACTATTTGCCTATAGTTGTTAGCCGCATACAAGACCTATCCATATTAATTCATAAAATGAAAATTTTTTAAATTACAAGCTTGTCTGAGAGTTTTATCACTTACAAATAAATAACTAGATGAAAACAAACACCAAATCCATTTTTTTTAATTGTGCACATACTTGAACTCACACATTTAAGTGTCGAACTTGGAATCTCTTGATCCTAAGTAGCACTTGTTAACATCTAAGTTAGGTACTTGTCAACATCAACTAAGTGTCGAATTTGAAATCTCTTAATCCTAAGTAATATTTGCTCTCAACTAAGTTAGGTACTTGTTAACATCAAATTTCATTCAAAAGTATAAAGTAAATTAAAATGTTGCAAATAATATTGATTATTGGCCCTTTTTTTTCTTGATTACTTGTTCAATAGTTTGAAAAAGTAAAACAAGAGAATTCATTACTTGTTCAATTTTCTACTAAGTAAATAATTATAAAGTCAAAGTAAGTTTCTTTTTTCTTTGCGGTTAATTTGTAGAAAAAATTCCTGCCTACCTAGAAGAATAGGAAATTAAATCATTGTGAGATTTAAATGATTTCTAAAGGATGTTGAGAATAAAGAATTATGAAATCAAAGTAAGTTTCTTTTTTCTTTGGGGTTAATTTGTACAAACACTTCCCGCCTACCTAGAAGAATAGAATATTATGTCAATGTGAGATTTAAATGACTTCTAGAGGATGGTGAGAACAAGAAAATAGGCTTTAGCTTTTGAAGCTTCCATGATTTTTCCTACAAGCCACTGCCTTTGCTTACATCAGAAGTTTGACCCTACGTTTTACTTTTGAACCAAACAACAGTGAGATTAGTTTGCTTGGTGGGACAACGTTTCCGTAAAACCTTTCAAAGTTGGTGACAAGGAAAATCGCTTCCATACGTGTCTTGTGGAGCCAACATTGAATTATTATGTTAGTGTCTTTATTGGGTCTGTTCGATAGTACTCGCTGCTGTGAAATTTGAATACTCTACAAGAGAGAAGATGGGTAGATGACTTAATGGTGTAGCAGCAGTATCTATCTGAATTACTAGGAGCCTATCACCTCCTATATGGTGCTCTAGCAGGCTATTTATGTGATGAGAAAATTCCAGGAAAAGAAAAGAACAAAAAAGGGAAAAGGCATGGTTTTGTGTTTCCAGGACCGCTCGAACAGAAGGGCAAGTGTTTGAGCCAGTGATCAATGGCAGCTTGCGTTTATCAGTGGCATGTGAAGGCAAATTTGAAGGCTCCATCCTCGGTGAACATTTGGGGTGGGGGGAAATAGTTCTGACCAACGATATTCTTCGAAGTCACCGAAAAAACAATGTCATGTTCACGCCTCCTCTCCCTCTGTAATGAATATCAACTGAATGGAAGTTTTTTGGTGTCTGATGCACTCATCTCTTGAAACAACGTTACAGCTATTTAATGTGATGTATTCAGGCCTAGTTCAAAATAAGGGGTCAACACCTTAGGAAAACTATCCAGACAAAGCTCTTAATCTATTAAGTTTTTAGCTCTTGAACTTCGCATACTTCTGCTGCCTTTCCATACCCAAATATTCTTCTTTTCACATGTTTAACGAAGTTGCTGCTTTTCTGAACTTGTGGGAGAAGGATAAGTTTCCTCATGGTTCATCTTTGTAAGTAATATGAATTAGCAGCTGGCTAATTCACAGTATCATGATTATAAACATGTGAAAGAACGTTTGTGTTTCCATCTGAAGATTCTGTTTTGGTCATATATTATTATCAGAGCATGTTCTTTCCTCTGAATTTTATATTTGGTCATTCAAGGATTCCGACATAGGATACAACTTTTGCACATTACAGGTAAAATGGAAAAACTTGTGCATAAGTGGGATGATCTAATTTCACTCCATGATGAAAAATCAGAAATTAAAAATTTTGGATCTGATTATGCTAATCGTATAATGGAACAATTTTAAAGTTTAGAATATATCAGACAAAAACAGCATATAATTTTTGGATTGAGAGAAGGTTCTTGTCTTTACATCGTTCATGTTCCACTCAATTTTCTGATCCTGATTCCCTCTGGTGGATGTTTGCCAGAGTTCCTCATCTGTCCATCCACAGTCAATAATCAACAGTCAAGTCCAGCCGAATTCTTTCCTCATATTCAACTCTAAAAGCTTTGTTGATGTTCCACTTGGAAAAATGGAAGAGTTCTGAGGTAGGAAGTCAAAAGCTACTCAATAATATGGATTGCAGGGAGAATTTTGCTCCAAAAGTCCTGCTCTTGAGACCATTCCTGAAGGGTTGCTACATCTTTCTTCCGGCAAGTTTTCTGGAATTGCTTAAGAGAGGCTGGTATTCGTAATACCAGGAACTCTGAAATCACGGTGAAGCAACAAGAGGATTTTATCAGGGAGTACATATATTTTATGTATAAAGGAGAATTCCTCCTCTATAATACAAGATCAAACGAGAGTAAATACAAGTGGAAATTCTAGGATTTTACAGAAATCATTCTTAGTTTTGTACTGAAAATTTTCCCTGGCTATGGTACAAAGTCTGAACTTGAAAAAGGAAAAGAACAGAAAAGAAAAGTGATATAGAACTTGAGAGACATGTCAAAAAATTATCTTTCAACATATAGATTGATTGGTTGTCTATATGAACTTGAGAAAAGTTACAAGAGACACTCTGCAAGAAGCTTGGGCATTTCAAACAGGAAAAAATGCAGTAACTTCTTGCAGATGGACTTTTTTCTCCCATATGAAGACTTGACTGCGATAAATATTTGAAACAAATACTAAGAGGAAGATATCCATATCTATAATTTAAACAGTTGAAACTCTCAATCCTTTCTCATCATGCTGCATACAGATCAAGAACGAATTGTACGCTTCTTGCTTTCTCTGGCATGCAGCTGTTAATTGCTTCTGTAAAGATTTTATATCTTGTCTTACTTTCTCCAACTGTCTCTTAACACGCTTGATAATGGCCCCTTGGGACAATATTTCTCCCCTGATTTCATCTAACTCGGTACCTATAAGCTGCAACAACAGGAAAACACAATGAGGTGACAGAAAATGTCACTCGTTTACTTCAATTTTGAAAAGATTCCATCCATTTTACTTTGGCTTTCTCCTGTATGGCTTGTTTGGAACCCAGAGAGTTCCATTGCTTTCCCTTGACTGCAGCGTTGGCGATAGCTTTCTCTTGTAAATGTATAAGCTCGTTTTTTTCTTTACTGATTCGCTGTTCATCCGGATCTCTTTGGTACCTCCAATCATAGGGATGAAACCTCCAAATCTGCTTCAGCATTCAAGAAAACGCACTGGAAT
The DNA here is from genome assembly GCA_028551475.1 of Casuarina equisetifolia. Lineage (NCBI taxonomy): Eukaryota > Viridiplantae > Streptophyta > Magnoliopsida > Fagales > Casuarinaceae > Casuarina > Casuarina equisetifolia. The sequence continues at coordinate 28,548,352 of CM052355.1, forward strand.
ATGTTACAGAACAGAAGACTCGAATTAGACAAATTTAACTTTCATGTTTAATCTTACTGCTTGGTTCAGATCATTCAATGAAAAACATGAACTAAAGCATTTCTGCTGGCCTGCATTGATTTCTTTTAAGAGTTGCTTTTCCTTGGCCAAAGTGTTTGTTCCATGTAGCATCCGGAAATGCAGTTTCTGTCATAATCTCAGTGTGTAAGGAAAGACAGGAGAAGAAAATCAATTTACGGAGAGGTTTGGAAATGCAGTTTCATAACTATGGTGTTCATTCTTACATTCTTATCAAGCTCTTGCAATGACGAACAAGAACAATCAGATCTTTTCCAGTCCGAACCAACTTTGGAATACAGCTTCTCTAGAGCTAGTTGCAGCAGATCCAATGAACCCTTCTTTGGAAAAAAAAAAACGAATAGAGAGCGTATTAAGAACGATGAAACAATGCGAAGAGTGTTTCAGAAGGCCTAAATCTTGCTTTAGAATTATTTTTTAATTAAAAAAAAAAGTTCCTTTCTACAAGATAATTTTAAGCTAGTTTGTAACACAAAATTGGATAAAAGAATCAATTGTGTAGGTTCATCCTTACTTGGGTATCAAGCATTCGGTTTGACGAGCATGACTTGGAAGGCCTTTCCCGGTATGCCTTATTTGCAAACTGCAGCTTGTCCAGAGTTAGATGAAGAAAATTCAAGTTCTTTGTGCTCCCGCCCGCACGTTCTCTGAGTGCACTATCTTCATAGTTAAATTGTTCCAGCCTCCAAACAAGCCGATCCTCATCAACCTGTTCACAGAATTCAGCAACATATCATACTCTAAATCTTCCTTGGGCACTGCAAAGCATGAAGCCTTAGTTGTTGGCAATGGAATGAAACATGAAATGACATTGTCCAGTTGTTGACAGTGTGGTTATCCAGTTTCATATTGTCAAAGTATGAGTATGTGTGCTTGGTTAAATGTAAGTAATATTAATCTATTTTATGAACTAACCTTTGAAGTGAGAATCAACTTCTTAACATGGTATTATAACTTAGTTCTCCTTTTGCATCGTAGTTGATGAAGTTTTCATAAAACGTAGCATCATAAAATACTTCAAAACAAATCTTGTTGTAAAATGACATGTTAATAGTGTAGATTTAGTCACACGTTGTTAACATATGAATCATATCTTTCTATTTTATGAGTTGACTTTTGAGATGATAATGAACTTTTTAACACTAGTTGATGAAGTTTGAAGAGAAGAACTACTTACTTTCTTCTGCTCTAATTTTTGACAGATCAGATAATAATCTTGTTTTGCCTTTTGTAAAAACTGTTTGGCCTCTTTAATTTTGCTTAGATGGGCTTGCTCTGTGGCATGCTCTTCCTCAAGAGCATCCCTTCTTGGCTCCTGATCTTCCTTTTCCGTTCTTTTTCTGTGCATGTGAATGTTCTTTCCTTCTCTCTCGACAAACGGAGATACTTCTGCAACATCGATTTTCAATTCCTCCATAGCACCGGTTTTGCCTGACATTCAATGACAAAGAAAATTAATCAAGCACATCTACGATCATAAAATTTGAATCTTCAAACTCATGTTGCAACATAAATGAAAAGACATGCAACAGTTGGCTAAAAACTGTGGCTTGTCACGAAATGATACATTTTATTGCAAACCACAAACTTTTCTATCGCTTTTGACATGAAAGAGACATGTAAAGTTTGACCTGAATATCAGAACACAGATGAAATTGAAGATGATAAACTGATAAAAACCATTAAAGACGATGGGAATCTTACCTCCAGTGGTTAGTGGAAGCAATCTTTCAGTTAATGGAAATGGATTATAATCAATTTGAACATTGAACTTATAGTTGATGCCAGAAAGGTGGTGGGCTCCTCCCAGAATAAGCCAACCCACATCCCTATCCCCCAAGCAACTTGCCGTCGACGCCAAGTAGTCTACAGTAGATGATATTATAAACAGAGAAAAGTCAAGCCATCCCAATGTTCCGTCCACAGGTTCTCTTTGCACTTTAATTGACAGATGGGACAAGTTAATTATTTGTTTATAAATGCACCGCAAAAGTTAGTGTGGAAAAGTTCCTTCAAAAGCATTTTAATGTTTATAATAAAATCGGCCGGATGATTGTATTATATTTTGTGTATATTTGTTTGAAGTTCTCATTAAGTGTGAAAACATTTCAGTTTTTGAGTTTTAACGGAGGAAATAAACCTTTTCAACCCTCAAAACCAAAAAATTTAACTTCAAAATTTGCGAAAAGGCATCTATCTAAATTAGTTTCAGAAACAAAAATAAATTAGAGATATGTATGTTATTTGTTCTTTTTTCACATAAACAAACACCTGTCTTGGTTTCTGAAAAATATGTCATGTTCTAGCTATCTTTTCAACGTTTAAGAAGTTGAAAGTGTGTTCCAAATTGGTTCAAAAGTCATAATTTGAGTTTCTTTAATAATTATGTCTGACAAACTAATGAAATGACATATTCTGTGCTCACGTGATATGGGTATTGTTAAAATTCCGGTTTAAATGAAATTCTGTCAAACAACATTGATTTTCGTTTCAATGAAAAATAGTAGTCTTAAAATAGTAAGATAGTAGTTAAATATTGACTGTAGCAGCACATGGCAAGAGTTCAAGGGGCAATGGGCACAAAGATGTGGTAATGGGCATCACATGGCAAGAGTTCAAGGGCATAAAGAGATTGATGGGAACACTGCGATTTCCAAATTATATGAGTACTTCGTTGCAAAGTTCTTAAGGTTTTAGGATCAACCCAAAACTTCGAATGCGATTTATGCCTCATTCAGAACTCATGAATTAAAAGTTTTCTTGCCTCAACTTCTGAAACCTCCGCAAGAGCCATTGGTTTCACCTGGGAAGGTGGTGGAATCTTAGATTCAATAATAAAATGGATAGATTAGCACCCAGTTTATCATTTCTAGACATTTTCTGGATTCCAAATCTTCAATACATAACATTCTAAGAAAAAGCCAAATCTTTACTATGACACCTTGCATATATTTATGAGATTTATATAAATCCGAACATACCTTGGTTATTCAATTTCCTGACACAGCCCAGTTCACATATTCCCTGGGAGGTGATTATTTGGTTTCCAAACCCTGATCTGGGAAGACGGTGTCAAATTTCACCACAAGATTTCTCCACAAGTATTTGAATTTACATATTGTTTACAACTTTTTAGTCTCGAGTTTAATACTAAGTGTGACAAGTATTTGAATTTAGATATTGTTTATGACCTTTTAGTCTCAAATTTAATACTAAGTGTATATGTGTTTATTGAATGATAATAATAATAATGCATGAGATTTGGTCTTTTGAGTTTTGTGTTCAACTAAGCTCCTACAGGCTCTTCCTAATTACCGTGAGTTGCAAATTTCGTGATTGCTATTTAGCGACTGTTCTGATTTACAGAAAAGATGAGGCAAAGATCACTTAATAATTCCTTCTGGGAAGGTGGCCAGATGCTGTTCTTTTGGTAGTTTGTAGTAGTTACCCAAGTGTCGATTAACTTTCAGCTCTCCTGGCTTGGAAAAGAATGGTTGCATCAAAAGACAGCAGAGAAATCCTAGTATCTTTAACTAAATCTATGAACAGCCCTAGAAAATAGAATCATTTTGATTCCATAAGACACATGCTGCTGTGTCAGAAGAGTTGATAGCTGCAATGAATTTATATAACTAAACAAAGGATCGAAACGTATTGTTACCTCTTATTATCCATGATAAACTGCATTTCACGTACCAACTCTCAAGAGGACCGAATTTGGTCAAGTTCTAGTTTTAATGAGGAAGCATCATATGAATTCCCAATCCCATTACACCAGCCAATTGACATAGCGCAATAAATGTGTGAGAAAGAAAGTACAAAAGCATTGCCTGTTAGTACAACTTTGATCAAATGGGGGATGGCTGCCATTCAAGTGTTTCACCTGCAAACATTGGAATGATATCTCCAAATGAAAAGGAGAAAGACTCCGGTACCTTCCATGGACTCCTGCTCAATTTTATTTTCGATGTGTTTCTTGGAAGCCCATAGAAGTCAGGTCCATTGAAACTTGTAAATGCCTCTAGCTTGTCAAGCGCACCAGCCTGAAATATGCAGTTTACTAGTAAATGAATGTAGTGCGATTTTAACAATTGGAAGGTTTCATTCAAGTACTGTCACACACCGTAAAAATTACTTATAGTGGAGCCTAAGAATAGTATCTCAAGCATTTCACCAATGGCAAGTTCATCAAGTCCTATAGGAATTATCAAAACTAATATCCTGAATGCAGCTTATTCATTCCAAATGTCGAATATATAAGTTTGGAACATTTGGGACATACGAATAGAAGGAAGAAATAAGCATGAATCCAATCAGAAGAGGGTAAACTCAATCTCAAAGGATAAATTTGTTGCCTTCACTTTTCAGCAGTCAAAACCATTTTTCTGGAAGAAAGAAATAAGGGTGACATTTTTCTTTTTACCCCTTCCAAAAGAAACAGACACAAGTATGCAAGTCACACCAAATTCCACATTGGGATAATAAGTTTTAGGTCAAAATTTGACAGGTTTGTTCTGTATGTGCTGGAATTCCCCAATTAAATTAGAGGACTTTTTAGCTCCAAAAGCCAACCATGATCGGTTAATCGGGTCATAGCGGGATATACAACATCCCTAGAATGTCTATGACAATGGGTATGGAGGTGCCCAGCCAGGACATGGGAAAAATAATTACTGAGGTCCTATCAAGTTCAGGCTTCTTCAATTACAAACGGACCAAAAGGAAAGAATGACAGAACATGCAAAAACGAAATTAGGAAGAATTAGCAACAATAAGAATTTTAGATTACAATAGATACACCAAACATCGAGAAGATTTACCTCTTCAAAGACCTTTGCGTATAGTGATAGGGCAACTGGAGCATTGTATATACCAGCACACCCACAAGGGCACTCTTTTTTTCCTCTCTCATGAGGAGCACTATCCGTTCCAAGGAAAAATCTCTTACTTCCACTAGTTACAGCAGCAACAATAGCCTGCCCTAGATGAGGAGTTAATAGATAAGCTCATATCATATAGCCATAATGAGAATTACAATGAAATTGAGGAGCTCATAAAAACTATGTGATGTGTTAGATATTACAATCATATAAGCATAAGCCACATCAATCAATCACCAAGATAATTGAATCTTGCCACTCTGAGAAAGATAACCTATTACCGATTCACCCTGAAACTACAAATTTCAGGTGCTATTTGGGATTGAATCATTTAATGACCATATTATATTTACTACATCAGTTCAGCACCATCAGGCATGTCGGATATCAGGATCAGTGTGATTCTCATCTCCAAAGATGCCACACATGACACATAGGGAATCAAGAAGTCTAACTTTATGTACAGAGAAAGTTATAACTAAGAGATGCTTTCCGCTAAATAGAAGATATTGCAACATACTGTGGATCTCTCTTTTGAGTACCGGAAGGCAGTAGTTATGTGGCTGCAGTCCTCCTTGAAAGAGGGCATTTCTATTAAGAAGAAGATGCTGTGGCGTCACAGTTGCGGCTACAAATCCTTAAAGTTAAAGCAAAGTATGACTCATGCATCTAGAAATGGTATAAAAGGAAATGAGAGCAAAAGGAAACAACTTGATATGAAGTGATTAAGGATACCTTCTTTGCAGGACTCAACAAACCTAACAGCGTCCGTGGTAGTGATGTGTTCCATCACTACCTTTAGCTGAGGAAGCCTCTGTGTTAAGGGTTGTAAAACAGTTTCAATGAAGACCTTCTCACGATCAAATATGTCAACATCGGGATTTGTTACCTCTCCATGAACCTGGAATAAAGAAACGTATACAAATAAAGAGTTTATGGCTAAATCAAACGCTTTGATAGCATCGCAAGGGTAACATGTAGCAGTGTTCTATCCAAAAGCTATATGGATTTAGGTGGGGTTATGCAATGCTCAAAGCAGTTTATACACTCATGGTTGGAAAAAGCTCAAACTTGAATAAATTGTAACTTTATGCCTGTGAAGTGTGCTTGCAATTTCCAAGATTATACATGAGCGTTTTGAACAAATCTGCTAAGGCATTATCAACTCCTACAGAATTCATAAACCATGAGATTTTGTGACCCCTTAAGCCTTCGAAGTAAATGTTGAGTAATGCGTTTTCCCTGTCTCTTAAAGACATACATGACAACATGGACAAGGCTCAAAAGTTTATGATGCATGCGAGCACAATAAGCAAAAATTAATAGTATTGTTTCACTGCAACTCAATGCAGGTCTGTTTTTCCCAATTTTGCCTAGGGTACCAGGAAGCAATATTTTAGTTGGAATCCAAGTAACCAAAACAGGTACATATAAGAGTAACGACTTAAACAGAGACATATAACAGTAACGACTTGGCCACCATCAATACTATCAATACGAAGGCAGTAAATACAGTAAAATTACCAACAAAGGCATCTTGTGTTCAGCCATCTCCTCCAGGACAGGCAGGCATTTTCCAAAAAGATCTGTAACTCCATCTTGAGAATTTGTTGTAGCACCAGCAGGATACAACTTTACAGCAAAAACAACCCCACTTCTTCCTGTCAATGCAGCCAGCAATTCATGGAACTCGGGATTGAAAGAAAATAGAGGATGTAAGGCAGAATCTAATTCAGTTCATAAATAAACAAAACGTTAGAAAAGTGGAGAGGAAGCAGCTAGCATACACCTTACTAAATAAATAGTTAAGAATTTAATTCTCATAAAGCAATAAAAGGATGTTAAAAAGGAGCTCTTAAGGAAAAAAAGTTGTTAATAAGCAGCAGGCCACAATCTTTTCCCCAAAAAGGTTCCAAGCCTAAGTATCATGAAACATTGATCCTATTAGAGCTATTCTCTTAAGGATGATAACTTTTCATATGTTTGTAGAGTACAAGGCATGTCACAATCAAACACATGTCAACTTTCTACTCCAATCTCCAGGAAAAATAAATTGTCAGATGCAAAACAAAAACTAATAAGTTATTATACGCTTGCAAATTTAATTTTTTCCTTAAAAATCTTTCAGTGTTTAATTTCTTCAAAATATAGTGATCTGCAAATAGAGGCAATTTCGTATCAGAATAGTATGTTTTCAACCAAAGGGGATCCATGAACATAGAAGAAAAATGCCAATTAGTTGTATTTGAAATGGATTCAAGTAATGAGTAAAATAATAATGACTATCGTAAGGCTGCAAATGATCATCCGAGTGTGAATCATTTAACCAATGTACCAGTATCACATTTAACTAAGACTCACGTGCAAGCTTGATCTCTTCTGGACTTGTGGTATCTGTCAAGTAAAGTGTCATAAGAGGAGTGAAATTGCTATTGGCAGGCAGAGCCTTCAAGATTGATTCTCGATAAGCCAAAGCGGCAGATGTGGTTGTGATGGGGGGCTTCAGATTTGGCATCACTATTGCCCTTCCAAAGTGACTTGCACTGTAGACGTGATGGTTATGGGACAAAATGAATGATCATAAACATTCAGGACAAAATTAATCTAAATATTATTTCAAGAGAACTCAAGTGGTTGTCATATTGATTCAACAGAATTTGAAACATATTCAGATGCAGGAGACTACGACACAAAAATAGGCAATAAAAGGCAAGTCAGCCAAAAACGATTAGCTAGTGAATTACAAATTACCTGTGAGAGACAACAGTCTTGAGAAGATCACCATCGCGGAGGTGAAGATGCCAGTCATCAGGTTGTGTTAAAGCGAGCTCCATTCTAGCTCCTTTGGACATTAATTGCTTCGGACCTTCAATCTTTTCCACAGGGAGCTGGAATGACTATTTTGCAACAAATGTATAAGAAAAATAACAACAAAGGGGCGAAAGGAAGGTAAGCAACATAGGGGCAAAACCACCCTGAACTCATCTGATTATAGGCTTTAATGTCTAGAAAAGTACAAGGCATCTAAATAAAACTCCTATAATTGTTTGTGCTATATGTCCTTCAAACCAGAGTATAACAACTTGTGGTGTTCTTCAAGCACATATGCTTTCGACCCAGGAAGAAAAGCGGGGAGCAGGCAGGGAGAGGGATTCATCTTATGCTTGAGCAGCAAAGAAAACGCTTTTTGCATATTCTTGTTTCAAAAGGATCTGAATGCCATTATCAGCAGCACAAGATTTTTTGCATCAGATTCTTAGAACGCATGGCATAGGTAAATACAAGGGGAGTAAAGTACATGCTCGTGTCATCTTATTCTCTTATCTGCATATATCACATAGGTAGATAACATTTGAATCGAGGAATTCTCCACTTTCACTGAAGGAGCCAAACAGATTTGAAAAATAGCGTTTTTCACATGCAATAGTATCAGAACAAGCAAAATGCATGACACAAGAAAAGATCAAATACAGATGGTAAAGAGTTCTTGAAAAGATCATATATACTTTTCAAGTATGTACCAAACTCTTTATCATCCCAAATGCCACAGTCGACCTAAAGCCTCTCTTGAATATTTGAATCTTTCTCCCCATGGAAGAAAGATTATAATCAGAAAACCCAAAGCTCTAACTTCTTGCTATACTTCTATTTTTTTCATTATCACACTTCTTGTTTATTTTTTGTGGAGCTCTCTCAACAAATTCTTCCAGATTGAGGCAAAAAATCAGTTGTTAACTTCTCTTCCTATTAAAAATTCTCAAAAACATGCCAGAAAGCTCAACCAAACAACGGGGCTCAAAGATACTTTAAGCAGACAATAATTCAAACAGACTGTGTGCACCATACAATCACATAAGCCTAGCCAATCTCCCAATGATAACAAGAAAAACAAGGGTTACATTGTAACCCAGAATAACCATAGCTAAGAATTTCACTTGTGTGTGTACGATTAAAGTTCAAGATCGACTTGCCTGTGACGAAGAGCACCGAGAACCGAAAGAGTTGGAAACGGAGAGTGAGAGAAGGCTCATCGTTCCCTTCCTCTTCGAATGTCAAAGCCACGTGATTAAATAAATAAATAAACTATTATAAAATTCGTTATTTCAATGTCGACAACGAATTATGAGAAACTGAGTGTCGACAACAACATGACTGTTCCCTGAGTGATGTGATTCTCGACAACTTTAAGGAAAGCCTGCCATGACAGTAAGATTGCCATGTCAACGGCACGACTCAAAACCAGCCTCATTAATTTGGTCTTCTCTAATTTTGGCTCCAATTCAAAAATTTCAAAAGTTTTCTTTCTCAACTTATCCTCTGTAAATTCATTGGCAATCACAATTATTTCTGACTATCATGAATATCATATATTTCCTTACATATTAGATTTAATTTTCATATAGAAATGTAAACTTAGTACTCTCAAGAATCATTGAGTATAATATCTTTATACTCTTTTTCTATTTCAATTTTTGGTGCTACTAAGTGTTCTTGAGCTTGCTTCACGAAAATCAATATTTTCGTGGAATGCAATCACTAATTTGGCATCTAAACAATTGAAGGTCCCATGGTGAAATCAAAGCACCTTAATTTAAGTTTTAACATCAATTTTGCTTAATTAAGTTCTGATGCTCAATAAAAGATACTGAAAAGTAAAATCTATGGCCTTAAAAGATTAAGAAAAGTGGCTTATACTGCCATAAAACTTGCTCTTTCCCTTAAAATTAATTTATAAAATGAAAATAAATAAAGAAACATAATAAACCAATATATTGATACTACAAAAAAAAAACAATTCAAATTTTAGGACATCTTTTAACCTTAAGCATACACATCTCACATAATCCACAAGCAATAATGTCCCATTCAAACTTAAACTAAAATATGATGTTAAAAGATGTTTCTTTTTGACTAAATTGACTTATAAAAAATGCAAACATTTTTACGTGTAAAGAATATAATATATTAACAAATTAAAATATATTTGAATACCAACACACCCTTTGTATTCATTAAATCACCACTTGTGTTGATATGAAATCAATAAATTTAAATATATAGTTTGGAACCCAAGATTAGGATTAAAAAAATCCAAAAACTAACATAAGTTTCTATTTCGATGATGACAACAACTATTATAATCATCATATAAATCTAGAAGATAGAAAATGTACATTAGGGCCTATTTGTTTCTTCACTATCTCTAAAAGCATATAGGTGAGATGGACATCTAATTAGCTTCTCTTCCTCATGATCACCTTATTTGCTTGCCATAAATACTAAAGTGGGTTTGAGGTTTTTGGATCCTTGAGCTCTGGGATTGAAGTGTGAAGTAAGACAAATCAATTCTATTAAAGGTGAGACAGCCCATCCTCAAGCCTACATGTCAAAGGTGATAAATCTTAGACATTAATAAGGCCAAACTTATAGCTAGACACTTTTAGTATGAGACAAAATCCAAACAAATTCTACCATGGTGCCATGCTTTGCTCAATTGTTATGATTGAGCATGGCTTGGTTTTGGTATACTTTTTTCTTCTTCTTTTTGAGCCTCTAATCATGTTATTTCAAAAAGGAAAAAGAAAAAGGCTGTTATTTTAGTTTCTTGTTTCCCTTTTAATTGTGAATTCAAGCCACTTAAGAAAGAATAAGTTGCCTCTCTTGTCTCATTTTGCCCTCTGCTGCATCAATGAACGAGTGATCGATTAGCATACAAGAAAAGTAAACGGTCACGATTACAAGACATAATGTATGTCAAGAAGATCTTCGACCGTCATTTGACGGCCATGGAAGGACGACAGGGTACAACATTTAACAGAAGAGAACAAGCGGACAATATACTAAAAAATGAAAGGATGATAATAACAGAGATTGCATGTCAAAAGAACAGTTGTTTTGTAATCTAGCAGCTATTGAAGAGAGAAGATAGCTGTTAAACTATTGCTGAACATGCTAACAATCATAGTGAACAGAATAATGGTAGTCTGTTGTTAGATATGGTGATGTTAACACTCCAAGTTTGGCTTTTACGTGTTTGGTATAATCAAGAGAGGATGTCATTGTCTGTAACGTGATTGGTCGAACTCAACTTGCTTGCTTGACCCTGTTGGCATCTAATCATCTTCAACCACAATGCTCTTCAACATGCTCCGTCCAAAGTTGGATGTAAAGTTATAGAAAATGGAAAAGATTCGACACACTCTTGCACAAACACTTTTACTCCGACAAGAAAGAAGTACACCTCAGAGAGTGGCCATTGCCAAGCGAATGATGAAGCTTGAATATTACATCTCCAGCGACATTGTTTGCCGGGTACTTGAATATATGGACCAGCGGCGTTGCTTGTTGGATAGTTGAATATATGGACTACCGGCCGTGGTTTTTTGGATATTTGAATATGGGCTACCCACCATGGCTTGTCTTGTGGAAAAGGATTACTAGCTACCAGTGTTATGTAGTCGTTAAGATATTCATTTTATGATTTGGGGGACCTGTGTTATGTAGTGGTTAAGATATTCATCTAAGCTAAGTAGCTCATTGGTTGGCTATTGGCCACTCAGGATTTAGATTCACTCCATGACTTCCAAATCTCTCATTTATCTAATTTTCTTTTATTTAAAAAAGACAATCAGGTGGGGAATACAAAGACTTTATCACAGTTTTCAAGTTAATTTAATTCAAGAATTGATTTAAAAAATAAATGTTCTAAATAAAATTTAAACAACATAAAACTTATGTCGTGCTACAAAACAAGTTCAAACTTATAATCATATAAGAAAAAGAAAATTACTTTTTTTTTTTTTGAGACTTATCTTCCACCTACACATAGACAACTTGAGATTATAGACTCAATCTCATAATCTCACTAAAAGGACAACTTCATATTAGACTTTTTCCCTCGTACAAATGTGAAAAGACAACTTTAAGAGCAGAATTTCTTCCTCGTACAAATGTGAGCCTTGTCTTGCACCGCACTTTTATATCTATTCATACCACGTGTTGGTTGGAAGTAGGTCTGATTTCCACATCAACAACTGCTAGTAGTAGTTGTGATTCCTGACTTGAAATAGCTCCACTTTGTCAGCCATAACGTTGAGGCTTAGGTAACTTTCCCCGGTGAGTGCTTGTAAGTTCGAAGCTCGGCAGCAGGGAGCAGTCGTACATGGAGTTCATGGAAGGGTTAGAACCAGTGAGTCCCAGTGGACAGTACTTGAACAGCTCGGTGTTGTCCGTATCAGTCATTTGTGTTCTGGAAAGTGAAGTCCCTCTTGACGACACGAACTCCTTGTCGCAGCTCAAGGAATTGCTCCTTCCCATCAATCCACGCTTCTCCTCCGTCATGGTGCCCTTCCACCCTCTCTATCCTTTTTAAGTTTTATTTTTACTGTGTTGTACGTTTTCTTTTCTGGTTCTATGTGTTTCAAATGATCCGCCCTGGATTCTACGTCGCTTCCATGGAACGTCATTCTGGGTCAGGTTCAGAGGCAGCTAGGAGCTGTTGTTGTAGTGTCAAAGATGGTTTTCTGGGTTTGGGATGGTGGACCGGGAGCTAGACATAAAGAGTTTGCAAAGGCGATAGAAGAGAAGAGATGCTGCTTTACGTTTTTGCTTCTTCTACTTCTTCCACTACGTCTTTTCTGACTGCACTCAGCTCTGTTTCTTGTTCTTGTTCTTCTTTTTCTTTTCCTCTTTACTTCTCTTCATACACAAGTGATCATGGCCAATCTGTATAGAAGTCTTTTTGTTTTCCTTATTTACAATAATATCTCGTATCTTCTTTATTTTTTGTTTTTAACAAAGGGAAAACAATTATATCCCAAGGATGAGTTTCAAAAGCACAATTTACTAGAGTTGTCACCTTTTATTATGCTTTCTTCATCATTAGATAAAAAATCCAAGTTACAGTTCACAACTATCACTAACTATTCAGAATTTTGGACCAGGTAAGGAATCCAAAAGGTGACAATCAATGGAAAAGGACTGCAGTAAAGCTCGAAGACCATGTTTATGTTCCCATCTTCCCTGCTGGCTTGTCGCCCACATCATATGATGAATATCTTGACAACTATTTATCACAGATAGCATCGGATCCCTTTCCACAAGGCAGGCCACTTTGGGCAGTTCACATATTAAAGTATCCAACAAGCAACGCCGCCGGTAACATCATATTCAAGCTTCATCATTCCCTTGGCGATGGCTTCTCTCTCATGGGTGCGCTTCTTTCTTGTCTCCGAAGAGCTGATAGTCCTTCAGCTCCTCTGACGCTGCCTTCATGCTTGCCCTCTAAAAAGGAAAGTGAGTGCAAAAGAGCTTGGGCAGGAGTGCCTAAAACCTTTTCCTCCATCTTCAACTCCGTATCCGACTTCGGATGGAGCATGTTGAAGAGCGCTGTGGTTGAAGATGATCGGACGCCGATAAGGTCTGGGGAGAATGGAGTGGAGCATCGACCCATCACAATATCAACTATGACATTCTCTCTAGACCGTATCAAAGACATAAAGACCAAGCTTGGAGTGGTAAGATCAAACCACAAATACATAAATATATATGGGACAAGTGACTGTAAGGTTTTGATGATCCATCAACCTGAGTCAACATCTAGTCCATAAACAAACTTCCTCAGGATGCGTATAATCATGCTTCTATTGGTGCCCTTAGAATTAGGGAAAATGAAGGCGTCATAAGATTCTATTCATGCAAAATCTAATTATCCAACAAGATGGTAGCATCTAACTGGTCTACTGCCAAAACTAACATTCAATCAGTAAAACCGACAACTAACATGATCCAAGGAGTCTATGAAAAAGATCCAATCTTCCTTTGATTTATCATTTATGATTGATAATCTAGTAGGCCCAATACACACACGCACATGCTTTTGTAGGGTCCATTAGACATTTTTTGTTCATTAGAAATTTGTTTTAGCCTTCAACTAAAAACAAGGTGGACAGCCAAACTCTACTCTAAATTTCATGCATTCAGGTGAAGTGGTTGTATTTACAACCCCATCATTCATCCAATTCTGAAAAGCTCTTTTTACCATTACTACTAGAAGTTCATTATTTTCACTGTGAAAAAACTTATTGTCACAACTCTTTAGCCTTGACCTCTTTGGCTCTTGGCTTTGTCATTGTTGAGGAATGTTTTCCCATGCCAAGTAGATAAGATTCTTAGATACTATTTAAAATTGATTTGTTTCTTCAATTCATTGGCTCACTTTAGGTTAAACTTTAGGCATTCTTTTATAATATCAAAATTTGGTACAGAGACTACTCTTAACCCCGTTAACATGTGAGTTCTTTTGGTGTATTCTGGGTCTTGAAGAATTTCATCCCACACAAGAGAGATTAGATTCTTAGAGAATATTTAAAAGTAGATTTATCCCTCTAACTCATGGACTAGTTTTTGTGTTAACCTTTGGGTTTTCTTATGATCATATGTACAGTTGTAATAACTTGAACGGGTTAAGCAAATTCATGCTTTTGTGAATAGGTGGCTCCATTTCGATCTTAGGTAAGAGTTGGTCTATGGTAGCCCAACTAAACCGTTCTCTTCAAGTGTGCAGACAACAAATGATGTGATTGTAGGAGTCATCTTCTTGGGCACCAGGTTATGCATGCAGGCGATCAGCCATGAATCAAGCAAGGCAACCTCCACGGCTTTGGTGTTGCTCAACACTCGGAACATCAAAGGCTACAAGTCAGTGAAGGAGATGGTGGAACCTAACTCAGAGACTCCATGGGGGAACCGATTCAGCTTCCTACATATCTCAATACCGAAGCTTCAGCATCCTGAATCTTTAGACCCACTTGAGTATGTATTGAAAGCACATAAGGTGATCAAGAGGAAGAGAAACTCATTTGCTGTGTATATCACCAGCAGGATTTTGGAGGTCCTGAATAAACTTAAGGGTCCTGAGGTAAAATATTCGTCATTCAATCAAAATAATGCTACTTAATATTACCAACTTTTTGTCCAAAAAATGGGGGAAGGGGTGGGGGGGAAAATATTATTTTTATTTATTTTTTATGTGCCAAAAATGCAGGCAGTAGCTAGATACGTGCGCCAAACGTTGAAGAACTCTAGCATTACGATCTCGAGTGTGGTTGGACCAGTTGAAAAGGCTTCTTTAGTTGATCATCCAATTAAAGGTTTATATTTTATGACAGTTGGGACACCTCAGGTATTATTGAAATTCTTATGCCAACAAGTTTCTCAAATTCTAGTAAGACCTATTTGTTTATTTTTTTTTTCCTACTAACGTTTATTGGACTTGTTATGTTTGGCCACTTATACTCATGATATTCGCCATTGTAACAAGTCTTTTCCCCCTCTTTTACATGGGTGTGCAGAATCTTAATATAACAATAATGAGTTATATGGGAAACCTGAGGGTGACCGTCGGGATAGAAGAAGGATTTCTAAACCCCAACAAGTTTAAGTCATGCGTGGAAAATGCTTTTGAGATGATGCTCAAGGCAGTAGATGAACTTCCTCCAAGGAAAACCAAAATTTGAAGGCTTTTATATGCATCAACTAGTATTATTCTGTGCTTATCATCAATAAGGTAAGTGTTCTTTTTTTCTTGGATTGTTCTGCAATGTGCAGAATAAATACTCCCGATCCTGTAATGATTGTGTGAAAATAAGGGAGCAGTTGAATAAATGTTGATTTCTAAAGAAGATTCAATAGAAAGAATTGAAAAGGAAGTAGCGAGGATATCGTTTTCAAACAGTAATTTCAAACAGGTTGCGTGCACTGTAGAAATTCCATAAGCATAACCCATCTCAATGATAAGAAGAAGAGACAATGATTACATTGTAACCCAGAACCACTATAGCTAAGATTCTCACTTGCGTGCATGTGTGACTGCGTGTACGAGTAAAGTTTAAGTTGACTTCTCTTTAATGAAGAGCACCGACAACCCAGAGAGTGTGAAACAGAGAGTGAAAGGAGGCTCATTGCATGGTTCTGCATTCCCCTGCTCTTCTATACAACCGAAGATCACATAACTGAGTTATAATTGTTTTAAAAAAAGAAATTGTAAAACCAAATTTAAGGTCTTTGAAATGAAGAAAATTTGTCTGACTTTGTGAGAATGTTTATTTTATTCTTAGAATGTTCTTTTTTTCTTTTTTTGTTAAAACTTCAATATCTCCTTTTATTTCAAATATAAAGAAACATATTCTATGGGACATAGTTCATAAGTAAACAAGTGTTTTGTTCAAAATTTAAGTTTTGATACAATATTAGAAGGTTCACTTATTTATTTAAAATTGACTTATAAAGGAAATGGACATATCTATATATATAATGACTAGAATAGACCAATATATTAACAATTTGAGACCTGCATTCAGATTCCAACACATATTTTCAACATCTTGGCTAATCGCCAACTTTGTTTATATCAAATTAATGTTTTAAATATAAACTTTAAGACTACATTAGAACTAAAATGATCACTCCTGCAATCGCATAATTTGCCCTCCACATATCTAGCACAAGACCATGTGTTGAGTTGGAAGAACTTACTATGAACTAGGAACCTAACTAAACAACGATAGTAAGAGGAAGAAGAAGAAGAAGAAGAAGAAGAAGAAGAAGAAGAAGAAAGAAGAAGAAGAAGAAGAAGAAGAAGAAGAAGAAGATTAGCATGAATCTATTATGATATTGGATTGGGATAAACTTGAGCTTATGAGGTCTAAGCTGGTAATTATACTTAAATAAAATGTGTTGAGATTTAACTTTCAGACATAAGGTATTTGGTCCAATGATTGAAGTATGTAATAAAGTCATGGTTTTTTCGTGGTTGAGAGGCGAGGGGGTTCGATGGCAAAGAAAAAGATTATGCTTTGAATTTCATTGTGATTCAAGGAACTCAGGCAGTTATGTTGAAAAAGGCATTAGCGATCACGAAGAGGGTCGTCAAAGACTCGAATTAAAGCTCCAGGAAGATCTTTTTACTATCTTTTAACCAGAAGTTGAAGCAAATGCAAGATATTCAGTAATAGATACATCAAACTATTATAGATCATTACCTAACCAAACGGTGAAAGATGATTCACTTTTACGTGCGAATTCAAGTAACCTAGTCAAGGACAAGGGGACCTTCTTCTCTCCTTTTGCCCTCTACTGCATATCACTTAACGAGTGATCGGTTAGTATACAAGGAAAGCAAATGGATGATTACAACACAAAATGTATATCAAGAAGAGCGGGGACTGTCGTTTGTGCTTCTATACTTTAATAATTATATTAATAATATGATTTATCATTTTACAAAAAAATAAAATGAAAAAGAAGAAGAAGAGAATGATGAGGCTATGTGTTGGAAAAGAAAGGACGATAAGAACAAATTACATGTCAAAAAGAATAGTTGTTTTGTATTAGGGATGTATGTTTCATACTCATAGCATGAGAATAAATCCTATGTCTTATATGTGATAAGTTTTTTCTACTTATTATTTTAAAGTTTTAAGATGGACCCTTAAATTTTATATGATGGTATTCAAGCTAGGCTTTTTTCTATGTATATTAACTCAACTCTATAGTTGAGCCAACCCTTTGCCTACAAATTAAGACCAAACTTGAATTATGGATGAGTATTGGATACTTAATTCCACATTGGAAAGATTGAAACCTATAAAATGCCTTATAGCCTTGAACATCCCTTTTTCCAATGATGCCTTTTGCAGAAGAGTGAACTTATGTTTCAGATTGGCAATAAGGGTTGATGGGTTGGTTAAGCGAGTATGAATCAAACTTTAATGTTCTGGACTAACAGCACATGCTAATGAACTGAGCTGAAAAGTATAAGTCCAACTTGTCTAGTTTCCTTATTGTTGGATTGTCCACTTGGGTGGTACTCATTGTAACTTTCCTTTTTTGTTCTGTTGTTTTGAACTCATGAGAATGTAACCAGCTCTTTATAGTGCTCTAAATTTGTAATTGATATTACCTTAAATTTCTATGAGAAGGCTAACAACTATATAAAAAGAACTTCCCGGTTTCCTTCTCCTTTCTCAATTCATTTAAACTCTCCCATCATCCTTCAATTTTCCTTGCTTTCTCTCTAAAAGTTCTCTCTTTAGAGTGTTCCTAGTTAAAAGCTGACTTAGTTTATCGCTAAGACTTGAGTGCCAAACGAATTTATCACCAACTTCATTACACTTGGGCCTTTAAGATGATATCAGAATTGAGTCTTCTTCCCCTTTAAGATGGCATTAGAGCCAAGGATTGTTTCAACTATGTGCCCCCATGTAGACCTTAGATGTGGGATTGTCTGTCTATGTATAGTACTTGTTTTAGCTTACATATGAGGGAAAGTATTAAAGATGTGTGTCTTACATTAGTAGTATAAGAATGGACCATCAGCCTTATAAATAACAATTTTTTTTTTCACCAAGTGCCTTAGCGTTTTGAGATAAATGCTCAAACTCTAAGATTTTAATCTAGCAACTATTGAAGAGAGAAGATAGTTATTGAAGTATCATTGCCGAATATGCTAACAATCATGGTAAATAGAGGGATGGTAGTTTTGCAAATAGTTGTGGTGATGTTAACACTCCAAGCTTGGCCTTTATGTGTTTGGTACGATTCAGAAAGAACGCACGCTGATATTGTGATCGGTCCAATTCCACTCCCTCGCCGGAACTTGTCGGCCTTTATGAGATAAAAGAAAAAGTTTCGAGACACTATTAAGCAAGAATAGAACTATTTTGCCAAGAAAAGAAGTACACCCGTGAAGGAGTTGCCATCGCCAAGTGAATGATGAGGCGTGGATATGACATTTTCATTAGTATTGCTTGTTGGATATTATTAAGAAATTCAAAATCTACTCAAAAGTTAGTGTATAAATTTGAATTGAAAGATATTTTTTACATTTAAACATTATATTAGTTCAGCTAAAGTATAATTAATAAAATATAGCACAAATTAATTTAAAACATATTGTTTGAATATCACCACTTCAAGCGCATAACTTAAACATACAATATTAGACTAAGATAGGGAGAGATGTTAAAATACACATCGTTTTTGACAGTAGTTCAATTCACCTAAGTTTAATCTACTTCCTCTTAATCAAACATAATTAAGAAGATACATTTTACTAAAATCTGGAGAAAAAGTTCTCCACTTTTACAACCTAGGGCTCTCAATCATACTTACATTAATCTCTTACAACTTGAAAGATTGAACACCGTGATCTACAATCACAAACACTAAAGACCCTCGGTCTTAGTACATAAATTCCTCATAACCCAATAGATTTAATTTACAACATAAATATAATTTTTGATTATCTAATCATTAGTATTTCTATCTAAAAATGCAAAGTAAAACTTACTATTTTTCCTCTCTTATATAAAGCTATTTTTTCGTCGAGAATCTTCCTTTAAACGACTAATTGTTTTTCTTCATCTTTCCGCGAACGGCCAGGACTCGTTTTGGCTTTACACGACCTTTGTTTTAGCAAGGATTGATCCTTCTCTTTCCTCTTTCTGACAGGTTTGCATCAGTAAAGCACCTCTTTCCTCCAACTCTCCTTTTGCCTTTTATCTTCTCTTTTCTTCTTTCCCCGTCAGCAATGCTTTAATGCACTAGGCCAGTCCATACCATGATGCATGTTTCCTTTTCCTGCCAGTCATCCTGAATGCACCGGCCGGCTGCACGGCTTCTTCACTTCACTTAGATTTTTCACTCCATTTGGCTTCAAGATACACTTCAAGCCAATTTTGCCCGTGTTACACAGCTTGTGTTTTGTTTCTCTTATACGTTTGGATTATTCTTTATGCTTAGCAGCCTTTAGTTTGCCTCAGCAGAAGATTAATAATTTCATAATTAAAATAACATTACCATAACAGTGCATACCTGCATTAGATGTGCATAAAAAATATAAATATATTGGCTATTTTGTTTTTCAGTCACAAAGTCATAAGTGCTAACATTATTTTCGTCTAACGTCAAAACTTCATCTCAATTATTACAAAATCTATAAACTACACACGGTGGTTTGTCTGGTGGAATCGAATAAGTTGCCACCAATGATATGCGATCCTCAAGATATGCATCTCATGATGCTGCCGACAAGTATGAAGAAGGACATTAACATGGTCTTCAAGCTAATTCTATCCAAAAACTGTTTTAAGAGCAAAAAGATCTTTCTTTTTTTATAAACAAAATTTCTAACTAAAATTTAACTAATATGAGACTTATATTACATTATTACAAAGCTCAATCTTATGTGTAGAATACGAGTTTCATACAAAAAGATAAGATCCTTCATGAAAAGTTTAAATAAAATTTTTTTCTAACTTTTGAACTAATTTTTAAATAAATGTGTAAACTTGTTTAACATGGTCTTATAACCTAAATTGAATTACTTTATCACATACTATATTAAGTCTAATGACTCTTGATGTATTGATAGTGTGTGCATGGCACAAGTTGGATACTAAAAAATAAAATCCTTAAGACAAAATTTAAATAAAAATAGATTATTTAACCCTTGAATTAGTTTTTAAATTATACTTTTTTGACAAATCCTATAATCTTATTAAAAAGTCAATTAAAAATAGGCTTGTGGGCGTTATCTTGCACCGACTTCACTCGTACGAATTTGAGAAGACAGCTCAAGAGCATGCTTTTTAATGTATTCGTCCCACATGTTAGTTGGACGTACGTCTGATGTTCGCTGCAACAACTGTTGATTTGTTGGGATTCCTGACTAAAAGTAGTTCCTCCTTGCCAGCCATAACGTGAGGCTTGAATTATTCGCTCTGGTGAGTGGTCGGAAGTTTGAAGTTCGAAGTTCGAAAGCACATAGCA
Organism: Casuarina equisetifolia; assembly: GCA_028551475.1. Classification (NCBI taxonomy): domain Eukaryota; kingdom Viridiplantae; phylum Streptophyta; class Magnoliopsida; order Fagales; family Casuarinaceae; genus Casuarina; species Casuarina equisetifolia. The sequence continues at coordinate 28,569,141 of CM052355.1, forward strand.
GTCGTCTATGGAGTTCCTGGAAGGATTAGAACCAGTGAGTCCCATTGGACAGTACCTGAACAGCTCTGTGCTGTCTGTGTCTGTCATTTGTGTTCTGGAAACAGAAGTCCCTGTTGACGACACGAACTCCGTATTACTGCTCAAGGATTTGCTCCTCCCCATCAATCCACGCTTCTCCTCCGTCATGGTGTCTTTCTATCTTCTCTGTCTCTTTTATGTTTTCTATTTTTCTCCGTGTTGTACTTTTTCTCCGGGTTCTATGTGTTTCCAGTCCACCTCCATGGATTCTACGTTGATTCCGTGGCCAGGTTCAGCGGCGGCCGGGGGCTGTTGTTGCAGCGTCAAAGATGGTTTTTTCTTGGTTTGGAAGGGTGGTCTGGGAGCTTCTGTAAGATATGTATGTCGAGTTGTTTCAGAAGTAGGAGTTTGGAAAAGCGATGGCTGCCTCAAGTTTTTGTGGATCATACTAAATTTGGGCTTTCTGCCTTGTGCATCTTCCTGCTTCTCCCCAGCTTCCTTCTCCTTCTTCTTCTTTTTCTTCCTCTTGCACGCTTTTACTGATTGCGCTTATCCTCATACACGCCGTTTATTTTCTTGCTTTTTTATCATCTTCCTCTTCTTCCTACTCCTTTTTCATCTTCTTCTTCCTGTTCCTTTTCTTCTTCTTTCTCTTTCTTCATCATCTTCTTCTTCTTCTCGCTCTTTCTCCATCTTGTTCTTCTTGCTCATTTTTCTTCTTTTTCTTCCACTACGCCTTTTCTGACTAGACTCATCTCTACTTCTTGTTCTTGTTCCTTTTTTTTTTTTTTTTCTTTCATTAATCATTAACTTTTCCAGTTTTCGTTCTTTTCCCATCACGCACAGGGTTTTTTGTTTCCTTTTTTTTCGTAAGATTGTTGTTTTTCTTCCCCTCTTCTCCTGCATAAGTAACCATGAACAGTCTGTAGAGAGTCTTTTTCTTTTTCTTATTGACTATACGATCTTGAACAGCTCTGTCTATCTTCTTTTTCCTTTTTAAAACAAAGGCAACTACCATTATTCACTTCTGTCTGCCAAAGAATTGCAAAAGTGATTTACTAAAGTTGTTATCTTTTTATGTCTTTCTTTACATAACTCAAACGTCTCTATTTGTTAGATCAGGAAAAAGGAAGAAGAAAAAGTTGGACCTATTCAAGTTACCCTTCACAAGCATCACTAACTACTGAGAATTTTGGAGCAGGTTAGGGATCCAAAAGGTGATAAACAATGGAAAAGGACTGTAGTAAGGCTTGAAGACCATGTTAATGTCCCCATCTTCCCATCCGGCTTGTCACCCACATCGTATGATAAATATCTTGACAACTACGTATCGCAGATAGCATCGGATCCCTTTCCACAAGACAAGCCACTGTGGGCAGTTCACAGATTCAAGTATCCAACAAGCAACGCTGCCGGTAACATCATATTCAAGCTTCATCATTCGCTCGGTGATGGCTACTCTCTCATGGGTGCACTTCTTTCTTGTCTACGAAGAGATGATAATCCTTCTGCTCCTTTGACGCTGCCTTCACGCTTGCCCCCTGAACAAGAAGTTGAACACAGAAGTGCTTGGTCAAGAGTGTCTCGAACTTTTTCCTTCGTCTTCAACTCTATATCCGACTTTGGATGGAGCATGATGAAGAGCATTGTGGTTGAAGATGATCGCACGCCGATAAGGTCCGGGGAGCATGGAGTGGAGTATCGACCAATCATGTTATCGACCATGACATTCTCCCTTGACCGTATCAAACACATAAAGACCAAGCTTGGGGTGGTAAGATCACCATGTCTAACAACAAATTACCTATAAATATACATACGTAATATATATATAATTATTTTGGACAAATGACTATAAGGCTTTGACAATCCATCGACCTGTCAACATCCCATCTATAAACAAGCTTTTTCAGGATGAGAATACATCATATTTCTATTTGTCCTCCTAGAATTAGGGAAAATGAACAGCAATCACAAGATTCTATTAAGGTAAAGTCTAATTATCAAACAACAAGATTGTTGCTATCATCTACCACATTGAATAAAAAAAAAAACTGCTAGTAACGTGAACCAAGAAGTCTATGAAAAATATTCAAATAATCTTTCTCCAATTTATTCGTTGATGACGGATAACCAATCTCTACTCTAAATGTCATGTTCTAACGTTGCATGCATCACATTTTTTAAACTTCTTCAACCATTTCTACTAACAGTTAACTATTTTCATTGCAAAGAAAAAACTCATGTTTCACCATTTCTTTCTCTCAGTCAATCACCCTCATCTTGAGCTTTGATCTCATGGGTTCTTGGCTTTATCATTGTCGAGGAATGCAGTCTTCCAGATCAGATAGATAGGATCATTAGGTACTATTTAAGGCATTTTTTCTTCAATTATAACTAACTTTTACACGTGGGTTTATCCTTACAATTTATAAGCTAACTTTTGTAGTAAATTTTGGACTTTCCTATGATCATTGTAATAACTTGAATGGGTTAAGCCAAATTCATCTGTTAGCGGATTATGAGGTTTCAAACCCAAGTTCCAGATCCGAACCAGCCATTAGCCAATCACTAGGCTATTGGCTTATTGAGAAAGAAAGCCTTAGGTAATAGTTCAACTCAATTCTGTTTTTAAAGTGTGCAGACAACAAACGATGTGATTACTGGAGTGATCTTTTTGGGCACCCGGTTTTGCATGCAAGAGATAAGCCATGAATCAAGCAAGGCAAGCTCCACAGCTATGGTGTTGCTCAACACTCGGACAATCAAGGGTTACAAGTCAGTGAAGGAGATGGTGGAACCTAACTCAAAGGCTCCATGGGGGAATCGATTCAGCTTCATACACATCTCAATACCAAAGCTTAAGCATACTGAATATTTAGACCCACTTGAGTATGTACGAAAAGCACATAAGACAATCAAGATGAAGAGAAGCTCATTTGCTGTTTATATCACCGGCAGGCTTCTAGAGACCCTGAACAAGCTTAGAGGTCCAGAGGTAAATACTTGACCTTTGATAAAAATGATAGTGCTTAACACTACCAACTTTTTGTCCAATAAATGGAAAAATACTTTTATTTATTTGTTTTTAACGTGCCAAAAATACAGGCAGTAGCTAGATATGTGCGTCAAACACTGAAGAACTCTAGCATGATGATCTCGAGTGTGATTGGGCCAGTTGAAAAGGTAGCTTTAGCCAATCATCCAATTAAAGGCTTATATTTTATGACAGTCGGAACACCTCAGGTACTTTTGAAATTCTCATGCAAGCCATTTTTCCTTTTTTGTTTGGTACGCAATTGTTAATACCAATCTAATTAATTATTCACCACTCTATTGTAGATGAGCATGAATAATTTGTTGCTTATTTAGATTTGTACATGACATATTTTACATTGTAAAAACAAAAAGTGTGAAATTTTAATGGTTTTTCTTTAGATGTTTGATTTAATTTTCAATTACAACAATTAAGTTCATGCAAAACAAGCCATGGTTTATGAGCAAGTTGTTAGTTATGGAATCCAAATTACGAATACTAGGTAAAATGATAATTTTGCCAAATGGATTTTCTCCCATGACGTTTATAAATATAATTTCGTAAGAAATCTTTAGGATGTTTGTTAAATTGTCAGAAAAATAAAAATTATCCTTTATATATGTTAGTGCAGATATATTGTTATTTTGTGGATGTAATAATTGTTTTGTTTAAATTACATAAATTTTATATTTGTTGTGTGTGGATGCTTATTGCACGATCCCTTTATTACTTCAACACAAATTTCTCAACTTCTAGTACAACCTATTTATTTTCCTTTCTTGATTAATGTTTGTTGTACTTGTTATCTTTAGCTACTTAAAATCATGATAATTAATTTTCCATTCTAACAAGTTCATTTTTCTCTTTTATCATGAGTGTATAGAATCTTACCATAGCAATAACGAGTTACATGGGAAATTTAAAGGTTACTGATGGCATTGAAGAAGGATTTCTAGACCCTCACAAGTTGAAGTCAAGCTTGGAAAATGCATTTAAGATGATGCTTAAAGTTGCAAACAAACTTCCGCTAGGGAAAACTAGAATTTGAAGGCTTTTATACGTATCAAGTTGTCTAATTTCTAATTATCATTAATAAGGAGAAGTGTTTTTCATTTTTTTCTTGAATTGCTATTTGGTTGTATAGAATAAATACTCCTAATCTTGTAATGATTGTGAGAAAATTAGTAAGCAATTGAATAAATGTTGTTGTATTACTGGATTTCGTTTATCAAAATTATTGATTTGAATAATAAGTTTTTGATTATGCTCTTTAATTTTGGCTTAGTTTTGTTATGCTTTCTTTCCTTTTTGGGCCTCTTATGATCTTATTTCGCTATTATTTGATTTCCTTGTTTCTTTTGTACTTTATGAACTCAAGCAACTTAAGAAAGAATAAAGTGTCTTTCTTCTCTCCTTGGAAAAAAGGATCAAGGTAGGCTAGTACAAATTGGCCCCACTCAATTTAGGTGCCAAGCATCACCAGATGGGCTATTGTCAAAACATGGAGTGTGTTGAGACAAGCCCACTCAAAGCTATTACATTTGGGTTAGGTGCTAAGTGCCACCCTATGGGTTTTCGTTAAGTTATGAAACTAGCACTGTGTAATAGGCCTAAGCCAACTACAAAAGAGTTTCAAGTAACTATAACACGAGTCTCACCCAACACATACAACGCAGCCAATTAGGTAGATCAAGCCAACCCATTCATCATAAAGGAGCCTCAAGTTGCCAAATGCTACTACCCAATGCCTATTTCCCTTGGATGCCTGAGCTTATCATGCATAGCAAACACCTCAAATAAGTATACAAGAAAGATCAAGTGGAATCCCAAGAGAGCATTACCTCCCACACACCAAGAAATACCTAAACTGGGTAGAATGAAGAAGGATATTAGGCAGCAGGAGCGGAGCTTGTACAGGATACTGAAGGTTGAAGGGCAAGAAATTTCATAAAGGAACGCAAAGGTAGGGTGATCATTATAGAATAACAAAAACAACATGTTAGGGAAAAGGAGATACAAAAAAGGACCTAGAAGATAAGGCCATAAAGATGGCTTATGATGAAGGTGTAGACACCTTTGATTGGGATCAAAAAGCTAACTCAGGCTAGGAAGAAGATGTGGTGTAGGAAACACATAAGGAGCTTTAGCATTAAGAGCCTATAGCATGTAAGACATGTAATTGAAGATAGAAAAATGATCACATAAAAATACACTTATGTTTATTAAGAACAACAATGGTGCTTTGCATAGCCTTGGATTAGGCTTAATAGTAGATTTAGGCTGTGGATAGCATCTATAAATGTTTTTTTGGTGGTTTTTGCTATACTTCTTTTCCTTTTGTTAGGTTATTTTGTAAGGGCACACTTATGATGATGTATTTTATTGGATAATAGGCACCTTTATGTGCACTTATAATCAAATGAGGACTTTGCTTTGGTAAGTAGAAAAAGGAACAAAATAGCAAAGGATTTCCACCTATTTTAATATCACGGGCAAAGAAAACATACCATATAGCAAAGTGAAAAACCAAGAAGTAAATTGACTAATGACACCATAAGTAAAAAAATCAAGCCTGTATATATTTTGGCTAACTCAAACAAGAAGGAATGCTAAAATCTCAGTGCATTAGTTTGCAATATGCTAGCCAATAAACATAAAAGTACATAGCTCAACAAAAAACAAAAAGATGGAACTCACATGGGCGAGTCTTGGCTACATTTTCTTTAGTTAAACACTTAACAAATGTTGGAAATTGTCACAAATTAAGATGCTTATGAGTGGAAAACCTATTTATTGATATTGCAATGCATAAATTATATAATGGTAGGTCTTTATATAGACATGTACTGACACTTTACATGGAAAGCACAATAACGCTAATATAGGGAAAATATTTATATTAATAGATATATACAAATTAGGTATATTGAATTATGCAATATCCCACCTAATTACATGCTATAGCACTTCCCCTTAAACCAAAGATTTAAACAAGTCAAATACTTCGAGCTTGGAGAAAAGATGCTGGTGTTGCCTATTGCAAAGAGCCTTAGTGAACAAATCTGCAGGTTGATCTCTGGTGGAGATATGTCATGTTGTGATGATCCCTTGTTGCAATTTTTTCCTTACATAGTAGTAATCAACCTCGATGTGCTTGGTTCTTTCATGGAAGATTGGGTTGGCTACAATCTTTTTTATTGCTTTATTATCATAAAAAAGTAAGGCTAGTCATTAGAGATAAAAGCCAAAATCTCTAAGTAACCCCATAATCCATACTATTTCACAGACGGTGACTTGCATTGCTTGATATTTAGCTTCAGTAAATGATAGGGAAATCATCAATTGTTTCTTAGATTGCCACGATATCAAGGAATTTCCAAGCATTATACAAAAACTAGTTGTGGATCTTCATGTTATGGGGCATGTATTGTAGTCTAAATCACAATAAGCCCTAAGTTCCAATTTCAACGATGAGGGGAACATAAGTCCAAGGCTTGGACAACATTTAAGATATCTAATCAACTTTAAAGCTGTTTCCATGTGTGATTGCTTCGATGCATGCATGAATTGACTAAGCAACTAAACTAGAAAGGTAATGTAAGGTCTAGGGAGTGTAAGTAAATCAACCTACCAACTAACCTCTTATAAGTTGAAGGATAGGCAAGCAGTGGATCATAATGGTCTTCCTTGGAGTTGGCATCATACTTAATGCTGGTAAACTTTTTGTTTTGCTCCATGGGAACTGTTAAGGGTTTTGAGCTTACTAACCTTACTTAAAAAATAAGCTTCAAAGTGTATTTCCATTGGCTTAATAAAATGTTATGTGGGGAGCAAGCAATCTTAATTCCAAGAAAGAATTTGATTGCCTAAGATTTTTCATAAAGAAAGTGGAGTTCAAATAAGTCTTCAAATATGAGACTACAACTTGATTATTCCCTATGATTAGAATATCATCAACAAAGATAAGAAGGGTAATAAAAGAACCTTCCTGAGACTTTGTGAAAAGTGAATAATTGTGCCAAGACTATTGGAAACCGTATGCAAGAAAAGAAGCAGTGAACTTGGCATTCCACTACTAAAAGACTTGCTTTAGACTATATAAGGACTTTCACAATTGACATACAAGTCCTTTTTTCTAATTGCGAAATCTAAGGGGAAGTTACATATAGACCTCCTTAGATTGGTTGCCATGAAGAAAGACATTTTGAATATCCATTTGAAAGAGAGGCTAGTGATGAACATGCGGACACTAACATGCTTAGCAATAGGAGAAAATGTGTCTTGATAGTCAAAACCTTCCCATTGACTATAATCTTTAGTAAGCCTTATAATGCTCAATAGAACCATCTATACAATATTTTACCTTATAAACCCATTTACATCTAATTGAACATCGACCATGAGGCAAATGGACTAAATCCTAGGTATGATTTGCCTCAAGAGCAGCAAGCTTGTTGTTCATGGTAGTAACTTAATTTGGGTTATGGATGACCTCATGAAAGTAGTAAGGTTCATGGATAATAGAAATGGAGGGAATGAGGTACTAATGATGGAGTGATAGTGGTCGAGAGAGATGTACTTAGAAATAAGGTACAATGAAGTGCGTGATGAAGAAGGGACTATGGAACAAATGTAATCAGCTATCCAAATGAGTGGTTTAATGGGTTTACTTGAGTGATGAACATTTGGTAAAGGTGGAGGTTGGAGATTAAGATCATGCAATGCGTTAGTTGGTTTTGAAGGAGAGTCAAGCAGGTTAAGTGGTGGAGAAGGATCATGGCCATAATCTATGATAATTGGATCATAAACTAGTAATGATGATAGTGAGTAAGGTTCTTTCTATGGTATAATGGGAGCTGATGAGAAGGCAAGGCTCGTAGAGGATGATTAAGGATTAAAGGAAGTAAATGAGAAAATAGTTTCTCTAAAAATGACATCTCGACTACCAAAAAACTTTCTAGTTGTAAGATCATAGAGCTTGTAACCTTTTTGGTAAGAAGGGTAACCCATGAAGACACAAGGATGGCTTGAAGACTAAATTTGTCATGCACACCTAAAGTGGTGGTGTAACAAAGGCAACTAAGGACACATAACTAGTCACGCAATGGGGGCTTACCAAAGAGACACTCAAAGGGAGTGATCCCATTGAGTGAAAAAAAAGGAAGGCAATTAATGAGGTATATGGTAGTTAAGATACATTTGCCTTAAAACCTAGGAGGGAGATGAGACCAGAAGAGTAAGGCTCGGACAACATCTAATAGGTTTCAATGTTTATGTTCAATGACTCCATTTTGTTATGGAGTATGAACACAAGAACTTTCATAGATAATGCCTTTGGACATAAGAATGTGTGAACATTTAGAAGAAAAGAATTCGGTGCCATTATTGGAATGAATATGCTTAACTAGGACTCCAAATTAGGTGTGCATCATGGATAAAAAAAGATTGAATTATTGAAAAAACTTGACTTTTATAATTTAGAAGATAAGTGTAGGTGACACATGAAAAATCATCCACAATGGTGATGAAGTAACAAGCACCATCATGAGTAAGATATTTATGTGATCCCCAAACATCCATGTGGACGAGGTCAAAAATGGTATTGGTTATGGTTTGACTAAGTGGAAAAATAACATGCGATTGTTTTTTCATAAGAAAAATAAGATTTCAAAGATGAATGACCCAAATGTTGATGCAAAAGGAAATAGTCATTATTGAAAACTAAATTACAAACAGAGGATTGCTTGGAAGTACAAACACAGCTCTAAATGGAACTTAAAAAACTATAATAAATAAAACAAAATTCCTTGGAAAGACTAGAACACAAGAAATAAAGTCCTCCTTTAACCTTTTTAAGCCCAATCAACACCTTAGTCATACGGTCCTAGAAGACATAAAAATTGTCAAAAAAGAAGGCTATACAATTATTAATTTGGGTTAATTTATAGATAGATAATAAATTATGTTTAAATTAAAGGAAAAATAAGACATTTCAGAGATGCAAGTATGGATTAGGTTTATAATGACCAATGTGGGTAACCAAACTATGTGTTTGATTAGGTAAATGAACTAAAATAGGTGATGCACATAGGAAATATAAGTCTAAAATGTGCAAATCACATGTGATGTGGTCACTAGCTCTTCAATTAATAATCTAACCAAAAGTAAAAGTCTAAAGGTAGAATGCATATTAGTGAAATTAGTCGATGAGTCAAATGGAGATACTTGATTCAACATGGTCATTAGCTTGTTAGCTTAAGAATAAAGGTAAAGCTAGATGGGCCTCCATAAATGCTACATGAGGCAGAAGGCACTGGGCCCAACAAGCTTAGGTTAGGTTATAGTGGTGTTGCAAAACCATTGGGAGAATAGGGCCCACTATAAGTTCCTATAACATACGCTTGATTAGAAAACTGAGGCCAAAACCCAAAAGGGTTAAATTGAATTGGGCCTTTAATGGATGTATGGTGAGCTTTTAGGCCAAGCCCATTGGACCTTTGCCTAGACCTTCCCTTTTTTTGCTTAGGCTTCCAACTTGGGGGGTAGCCCATTAAAAGGAAACATGCCTATTTAACGTGGCCCTATTTCTTACAATGGGAATAGACTTTAGGTTGGGTAGATTGGGCCTTAGATGATGGGCTTAAGGAGGACCAAGTGGATTTATGGGCCGAATTTGCATTGGGCCCATAGACTTAATTTGACCTAAACTTGAAGGATGAACCAAACTCGTACTAGTTTTGGACTAAGGTGTTCCAACCCAAACTAGTATTATTGGTGGCGTTGTAGTGTAGCCTTATGAAGCTGGTGGCATCACCAGAAAGCCTCCCACTATTTTGATGAAGTTCCTGCTTAGACATTGTGTACATCCATCCAATGACGGCGACATCTCTTAAGACAAAATCTGCGTCCACGAGTTTTAGAACTTGTTAGGGAGTCCTATTAAGAATTTCATCAATCGGTTTTCACGCTCCTGTATGAGAAGGCAATTATTCACCTTGCATGTGTAGAGGTTGTAGTTGCATTTAATTAATGGTAGTTAGGTCTCCAAGTTGCCCCAAAGGTTTATTAAAAGAAGGCTATTAATTCAACGTTTGAGCAATCATTGGCAAGCTTCAAGTTGGTGATTGCTTGTTAGAAGCCATAACATTAGGTGCTAGAGACCTTATCAAACGATTCTTGGAGAATTTCCCAGATGTTGGTCACCAATCAGGGTTGAGAAACCATACTTTCGAATGAAGGCTGCACCAAATTCACCAACCATGTTTCCATAATGGCGTGGGCTTGGTCCTAGTGCTCCACTGTATTAAGGTCGTTAAAGGGCCGTTTGAGTGTGACAGTAAGGAAGTTGAGCTTGTTATGGGCAAGGAAGACGGTCCTCACCTAATCGGCCCAAAGGTGATAATTTGACTCATCGGCAAGACGACGGGAAACTATGCTTCCTAATTGCAAATTAGCTGGTGAAAGGTAGTAAGGATCACAATTGGCAGTTATAGGAGCATTGGTAGAGGAATTAGTGGTAGAATTGGCCATAAGAACGGCAGATTATGGTGATTAGAGAAATGTAGATGGTAGCTAGGGTTTGGTAGTAATTTGGTAAATCGGAAAAAGGGCAAAGGGTAAATCAAGAAAAGGAAAAATTACAGCATCTAGGGTTGTATTGGTGATTTGGTAGATATGAAAAAGGACAAAGGAAAAATTTGGAAAGAGAAAAGATGTTGTGACAACTATGGTTTTAAGGGCGATTATGTAAATCTAAAAAGGGGTGAAGGGTAAATTAAAAAAAAAGAAGTCGAAAATAGGAATGGCAATTATATGAATGAGGGAAAAACAAAGGGTGTTTGCTAAGAAAAAAAAAAGAGTATGGGATAATGGCTGAAAGTAGTAACAGGTTCTTAATTACTTAGATTGAAGGCAAAAAAAGAACGAAGAGAGTAGAAGTGACTTAGATCAACCTAGTTTATGATACCATATCACAAGTTGAGACACCTATGAGTGGGAAACCTGTTTATTGATACTGCAATGCATAAATTGTACAATGGTAGTTCTTTATATAGACCTGTACTAATGCTTTACATGGAAAACGCAATAATGCTAATATAAGGAAAATATTTACATTGATAGAAATATACATATTAGGTATATTGTGCTACGCAATATCTTACCTAATGACATTTCATAACAAAGTCAATAACATGGAAGGAGAGCTAAAAAACTTGTAGGAAAAAAGAAGTGTAGAGATGTCACATTGGAGCACAAGGAAGTCCTAGGAAGGAGCCCACTTGATCCCTTAAATAAAAAGCAATTCAAGTGGTTTATAAAATTGACATATCATAGAATGAAGTTACCCATTTATAGGAGGAGAATAGCAACACCAGTGAAAAAAGAGAAGATGGCAAACAAAAATGAAGTTTAGGAAAGTTATGGTAATATGGGGAAGAAAGGCAAAATTATGGAAGGAGTCACAAGAAAACAAGCAAGCTTTGAACAACTCGATGGTACTTATAGATGCAAGGGGAGAATCCAAAAACATGGAAAGCAAATGAAACTTACGAGATACCTCACAACAAACATACCTATTTCATCAAGGTGAACATGTGTTGAAGGAGGAAATGTCACAAACAACTCTAGGTTAAGTACTTAATGGATTAGGAGGAAGCTAAAAAAATGATAAGGGGGAAAATAGAGATAAACAAAAGAAGGAAACCTTAAATGGTGACAACCAAATCCAGATCAGAGAAGATCCAAAAGAAAGAGGGATGGGCTGGCATAGAAAATCAGCAAGGTACGCTAAGCTCTAGTGTACAATCCCAAAGTTCACCCAAAGCAAACATACAACCCACACAAAATGTAAACAACTCTTAGCTACGGAAATAGGCTCAGAATCTAACCAGTTAATAGATAAAGCCGCCCTAAGATGTGCTTTTAAATTGACAAGGAATAATTTAGTAGGTTGATATGGTGCATTTAAGGAATAGGTGACTTTCCAAGGATTTATTAATTGAATGTAGAAGCTAGAAGATTGGGACGTCTATTCTTCACTCTTCTTGTGCTGAAACATGATAGAAATCAGCTTAAAAGTGCAGCTATATGATTTCACTACGATCAAATTCATGCATTTTAATCCAACTAACACTCATATATGACTATTGTGGCAAAAGCATATTAGTGTTAAATATTTAGTAGTTCATATTCCATAGGTAAAAATTGAAGTTTCTTCTTAAGATTATTCTTTGATTCTAACAGTTGTGTATGGAAGCCATGACACTAATGAAAGACTACAACTGTGGGATTCTCTCCACTCCAGATGAATTTGGAAAGGAGATAAACTGAGGATTCTTGGTAAAGACTTTAATTCCAATACATGACAATCAGAGAAGAAAGGTGAACAACCTTACTCAAGAAAATACATGGTAGAGTTCAATGAATTTATCAATAATGCTATTCTATTGGATGTCGGATATAAGGGAGATTCAATCACTTGGTATAGCAAAGAATCTAGCCTAAGCAGAATGTGGATTAAATTGGGTAGAGTACTCATAAACCTACCGACATCTACAAGATTCCCCCATATAATAGTAACTCACTTGACCATGGTATATTTAGATCATAGTCCCCTATCCATTGAACTCCAAGAGCAACGGAGATGGATAGGAAATTTTTAATTTCAAAGATAGATGATAAAGGAACTACACTTCATGGAAGATTGGAAATTGAGTGGGAAGTGTTCAAAGGCAGATCTCCATGGCACCAGCTGCACGACCGACTAATGCACATGAAGAGAATATACATTGAATGGAATAAAAACCTACAAAAAGCCAAAAAAAATAGAAAATGATTGAATTAGAAACTAAGGTTCAAACTTTACACCAAGAGATGTAGACGATGGGCTGTAGGAAGTATGTGTGATACAAAAAAGCTCAAAGATGTCTAAAGGAACTGATTACACTTAAAGAAGGAACTCTATGGAACAAAACACAGATAAAATGGTAACAAGATGGTGATTGAAACCCATCCTACCTTCATGGTTATATTAGTGAGAGGAATTACCAAATGTGAATGATTTATTTCGTTCCTCTCAAGTCTTCCGATGATGCAAAGCTTTTATTGCCTCGTCCTTTGTTCTTGACTTTACGAACCCTCTGATGGTTTATCGTCCTTGAGTTTTGTGATACCTTCTTCTTTCTTCATGAGCATCTATGGGCCTTTGCCCTGTGGGAGCCTTATCTGTGTGAGGAGCCGCAACAATTGACTTGGTATCTTTTCGCCCTACTTGGTTTTCCACCTATACTTCAAGCCCCACAGCTTGGAGCAGTCTTTAATTTGTATCAGCCAAAGTTAATACTGCAATAATCACAATCATATTACCATAGTTGCGCATATATGCATTAAACAAATTAGTACAACGACAAATGTAAATATATTTGACATTTTCTTTTTCAATAATAATATTAGAGCTTTAACAATATTTTTGTCTAATATCAAAATTTATCCCAATTCTTACTAAATTTGTGAACTACCCACCACGTTTGTCTCGTGGAAAGGGATAAGTTGCTACCTTTTAATATCCATCGCATCATGTGGGTGACTGGCGGTTGGTGAAGAGAAGGACGTTAGCATGGTCTTCAAGCTAATTTTATCCTAAAAAAAGTTTTAAGAGCAAAAAGATCTTTCTTTTTAATAAACAAGGTTTTTAAATAATATGAGACTTATCTCACACCATATAAAATTCAATTTTATGTAAAGATAAAAGTCCAAAACCACAAGATAAGATTATGATATAAGGTCTAAATAAAAAATTCAACTTTTGAACTATATATTTAGGTATTTTAATATAATCTTATGACCTAAGTTAAATTTACTCCAACACTCGTAAGAGATAGTGTCGGCGTTCCTTCTCGTACGAATTGAAAAGACACCTCAGGAATACGCCTTTTGGTCCCATATTCGTACCGCGCGTTAGCTGGAATTAGGCCTGATTTACTTCTGTAACCACTTCTAGTTGGGGGTTCCTTTCCCAAAATAATTCCTCTCAGTATATAACGTTGAGGCTTGAGTTATTTTCCCGGTGAGTGCTTGGAAATTTGAAGCTCGGAAGCACCTAGCATTCGTGTATGGAGTTCACGGAAGGGTTGGCACCAGTTAGTCCGAGTGGACAGTACTTGAACAGCTCTGTGTTGTCTGTATCTGTTATTTGTGTTATGGAAGCCGAAGTCCCAGTTGACGACATGAACTTCGTATCACTGCTCAAGGATTTGCTCCTCCCCATCAATCCACGCTTTTCCTCTGTCATGGTTCCCTTCCACGCTCTCTGTCTCTTTAATTTTTTCTTTCTGTGTTGTACGCTTTTCTCCGGTTTATACGTAGGTTCAACTCTATGGATTCTATGTTGCTTCCGTGGCCAGACTGTTCTGGGTCAGGTTTAGAGGCACCCGGGAGATGTTGTTGCAGTGTCAAAGATGGTTTTTCTGGGTTTGGGGTCATGGTTTGGAAGCTTTTGTAAGATCTGTATAGCGAGTTGTTTCAGAAGGAAGCGTTTCGAAAAGAGATGGAAGAGAAGAGATGATGCTTCACGTTTTGTAGATCATACTAAATTTGCACTCTCTGCCTTGTGCCCCTTCATGATCCTCCCAGCCTCCTCCTCTTCCTCTTGTACACCTTTTTCCGCTACACTTAACTTCTCGCACTTTCATCATATTCTTCTTCTTGACCGTTGTTCCTCTTCTGCCTCTTGCTCTTGCTCCTTGTACGTCTTCTCTTTCTTCTGGTTCCTTTTTTTGTCTTCTTCCTGCTCTTTCTTCATCTTCTTCTTCATGCTCTTGCTCGTTTTGCATATCCTTCTTCTTGCTCTTGCTCTGCTCCCCTTTCCTCTCCTCCTCTTCCTCCTTGCTCTTTCTTCATCTTCTTCTTCTTCTTCTTCTTCTCTCGCTCTTTCTCTCTCTCTCTCGCTCTTTCTTCATCTTCTTCTTCCGCTACGCCTTCACTCATCTCTATTTCTTGTTCTTGTTATTTCTTAACTTTTCCTCATTACTACAATTCATGTCTTTCACTAATATTTAGTTATTCCATTTTTGGGTTTTCTGGTGTCACAAACATAGGGTTTATTTCCTTGTTCTTTCAAAAGATTATTGTTTTTCTTTACTTCTCTTCCTACATAATTGATCATGACCAATATGTATAAGTCTTTGGTTTTTCTTATTTACCATGGTATCTCACCTCTTCTTCATTTTTTTTAAAAATACATTATATTAATTATTAATATTAAAATATAGAAGCACATAGACATATACAAGTATTATAGAAGTTATTATATTTATAAAAAGATAAAAGTTAAAAGTTTCTAAATCTTATATAAAATGACATTTTTTTTTAAAATTTATATTTATAAATAAATAAACTTTCTTTTGTACCACCTTCTTTACTTTTGCTAACATCTTAAGAATATCAATTTTTTTTTCTTAAAAGTATTTTCTATTTCGTTTTTCTTTTCAAATGGAAAATTGTGATATTTACTTTTTTAGATTAAAGAGTTTCAAAAGCATAATTTAGAAGAGTAGTTACCTTTTATTATGCTTTCTATAATCAATGGCCTAGTTGCTTAAAAACTTAAAGGTATATCTTTATTAGATGACCGAAAAGAGTAGAAAAAAAATTAGGTGAAAAAATTCAAGTCACCTTTCACAACTATTACTAACTACTGAGAATTTTGGAACAGGTAATGAATTCAAGAGGTGATAAACAATGGAAAAAGACAGTAGTAAAGCTTGACGACCATGTTAATATCTCCCTCTTCCCAACCGGCTTGTCACCCACATCGTATGATGAATGTCTTGACAACTACATATCACAGATAGCAGGGGATCCCTTTCCACAAGACAAACCACTGTGGGCACTTCACATATTCAAGTATCCAACAAGCAATGCCGCTAGTAACATCATATTAAAGCTTCATCATTCGCTCGGTGATGGCTACTCTCTCATGGGTGCACTTCTTTCTTGTCTACGAAGAGCTGACAATCCTTCTGCTCCTCTGACGCTGCCGTCACGCTTGCCCGCTGAACAAGAAAGTGAGCACGGAAGTATTTGGTCAAGAGTGCCTCGAGCCTTTTCCTTCATCTTCAATTCTATATCCGACTTCGGACAGAGCATGATGAAAAGTATTGTAGTTGAAGATGATCGGACGCCGATAAGGTCCGGGGAGAATGGAGTGGAGTATCGACCAATCAGCTTATCAACCATGACATTCTCTCTTGACCGTATCAAACGCATAAAGGCCAAGCTTGGAGTGGTAAGATCCCCATATCAAACCACAAATAACTTCAATGGGCTAAGCATTCATGCTTTTGTGAATAGGTTGCTCCCTTTCGATCTTAGGTAAGACTTGGTCTATGGTAACC
The DNA here is from genome assembly GCA_028551475.1 of Casuarina equisetifolia. Classification (NCBI taxonomy): domain Eukaryota; kingdom Viridiplantae; phylum Streptophyta; class Magnoliopsida; order Fagales; family Casuarinaceae; genus Casuarina; species Casuarina equisetifolia. Next base: position 28,585,590 of record CM052355.1, read on the forward strand.
TAACTAAACCGTGCTCTTCAAGTGTGCAGACAACAAACGATGTGATTATAGGAGTGATCTTCTTGGGCACTAGGTTATGCATGCAGGCGATTAGCCATGAATCAAGCAAGTCAAGCTCCACAGCTGTGGTATTGCTCAATACTGGGAACATCAGAGGCTACAAGTCAGTGCAGGAGATGGTGGAACCTAACTCTGAGGCTCCATGGGGGAACCGATACAGCTTACTACATACCTCAATACCAAAGCTTAAGCATCCAGAATCTTCAAACCCACTTGAGTATGTATGGGAAGCACAAAAAATAATCAAGATGAAGAGAAACTCATTTGCTGTTTATCTCACCAGCAGATTTCTAGAGACCCTGAATAAGATTAGAGGCCCTGAGGTAACTATTCGTCCTTCAATAAAAAAAAGTAATAGCGCCTAACATTACCAACTTTTTGTCCAAAAAAGGGGAATTTTTTTTAATTTATTTTTAACGTGCCAAAAATACAGGCAGTAGCTAGATATATGCATCAGACATTGAAGAACTCTAGCATGACGATCTCAAATATGATTGGACCAATTGAGAAGGCAGCTTTAGATAATCATCTAATCAAAGGCTTATATTTTATGACGTTTGGTTTACCTCAGGTAGAACTGAAATTCTCATGCAACCCAATTTTTTTTTTATTTGATACTAAGTTGTTGATACCAATAAAAAGTTAGAATTAGTTATCCAACAACTTATAGTAGATAAGCATGAATAATGTGTTTCTTATTTAGATTTGGACATGGCATATTTTACATTTTTTTTTCCTTAACTTGGTAAAGAGAGTAGGTGTAAGTGTTGAACTTACACTTATATATTTGCTCCAATTGACCTAGGTGTTTGCTAACATGACATATTTTACATTGTAACAACAAAGAGCATGTAATTCAATTGCATTTTCTTTAGATAAGAGTCATCCAAGTTACATTTATGCAAATCCTTGGTATTTGATTTATTTTTAGTTACAAAGATTAAGTTCATGAAAAACAAGCAATGGCTTATAAGCAAATTGTTAGTTATGGAGTCCAAAATAGGAATACTAGGTAAATGATAATTTTACCAAACAGAATTTCTCTCATGATGTTTATAAACATAATTTCATAAGAAATCTTTAAGATATTTGTTAATTCTTTAGAAAAAGAATAATTATCCTTTATATATGATAGTGCTAAAATAGTGATATGCTACTGCTTTAATTTAATTTTTAAATTATATAAATTCTTATATTCTTTTATATTTATTGTGTGTGGTTGCTTATTGCATGATCCCTTTATTACTCCAACACAAATTTCTCAACTTCTAGTACAACTATTTATTTTCCTTTTTTGATTAGCGTTTGTTGGACTTTTAATCTTGAGCTACCTAAGATCATGATAATTAGTTTGCCATTCTAACAAGTTCTTTTTTTTTTTTTTCTCTCTCTTTTATCATGGGTGTACAAAATAAGAAATTTCCCAACTTCTAGTACATCCTATTTATTTTCCTCTTCTGATTGATGTTTGTTAGACTTTTAATCTTTAGCTACCTAAGATTATGATAATTAATTTACATTCTAACAAGTTCTTTTTTCTCTTTTATCATTGGTGTACAGAATCTTACCATAACAATAATGAGTTACATGAGAAATATGAGGGTCAGCATTGGGATTGAATAAGGATTTCTAGACCCCCACAAGTTGAAGTCAAGCTTGGAAAATGCCTTTGAGATGATGCTCAAAGCCGCAGATGAACTTCCCATTAGGGAAAACTAAAATTTGAAGGCTTTTATATGCATCAAGTAGAAAAAAAAATATGATTATAATCAATAAGGGGAAGTTTTCCTCATTTTTTTAATCAAATTGTTCTTTATGCAGAATAAATTCTCCCAATCTTATCATGATTGTGAGAAAATTAGTTAGCAATTGAATAAATGTTGTTACTTGTTTCTTACAACTAGAAAACTCAAGCTTTAACTTAAAAAATAGGTCATGAACTTATAGAATATTGTTTATATTTAGAAATTACACAAGAATCATATCTTTTAAATATAAAATTTTTGTTCTCAATAGGTATTTAAATCTATAAAGTTTAATAGCAACTCAAGAATGGAAGATTAAATTAGGTTTTCTAAAGTTTTCCACACAATATAATAAGAATTTAACAATGTATTAGTTCATCCAAAACATAATTGATAAAATATAGCAAAAATCAATTTAAAAAGTATAGTTTGAATATCACCATCTCAAGCGCAGAATTTAAACATACAATATTAACAAAAAAAGATTAAATAATATAGTAAAATCACAATCAAAAATTGACAAATGACTTGATTTACCTACAATCTAACCCATCTTCCTTTTAATCAAACGTGATTAAGATGTCTCATCTAACTACAATTTAAGAGAGAGAAAAAATTGTTCTCCATTCTTACAATTAGAACTTTTAATCTTACTTACACTGATCTCCCACAGTTTAAAAGAGCAAATATTGTGATTTAAATTTAAAAACACTCAAGACTCTAAATCTTATTATACAAATCTCTCATAACTCGAAAAATTTAACTTTCAATATTAATGTTATTTCCAATCACATTACTAATAATATTTTCACACAAAAGTATAAAGTGAAACCTATTATTTTTATTCTCTTATATAAAGCCTTTTTCCACTAAAGCACATAAGAAAAACTTTTGATATGAAAACAACAAACTAAAGATATTCGGTCTAAGCAAACGGGTTACTGTTACTTTTCCCAACTTTCCTCCTTTGGCTTTGTATTCTCCTTATATTTATAATGGTGAGAAGATGTCCGTTAGAAAAACTATCCGACGAGACTCTTCCCGTGGGCAAATGGCTAATACCTTTTCTTGGAACGGCTGTTAGTCATTTTGGATTATTTACTGCCAACAGCTTTTGATGTCTTTTGTCTCTTTTTTCTATTCATTTGACTTCCCGGCTTTCGTTTGGGAGAGCTTTTTCGTCTTTCTCTTTCCTCTTTTGGTACCCGTGCATTGGCAATGCGCCTCTTTCCTCCAACTTTTCTTTTAGCTTCTAGTATTCTCTTTCTTCCCTTGCCTTTTGCTTTGATGCACTACACGATGATGTGTGCTTTCGAAGATTGGACTCTCTCATTGTCCTCGCATTTGACTCTTTCCTCTAATCTCCCGGTCCAGGCCGTGATGGACGTTTCCTTTTCTTCACTTCACACAGCTTTTTCAGGGCTTCTTCAAGCCAATTTTGCCTGTGCCCTACAGCTTGTGTTTTGTTTCTCTTATACATTCGGATTACTCTTTATGCTTTGTAGCCTTTAGTTTTTCTCAACCGAAGATTATTAATGCAGTAATCACAATGATATCACCGTAATAGTGCGCACTTGCATTAAATATATTAGCATAAAGAAGAATGTAAATATATTTATATCTTTTTTCAATAATGGTATTTTCAGGTCCAACATTATTTTTGTCTAATACCAAAATTTCATTTCAAATCTTACAGAATCTATGAATTATCCACTGTGGTTTGTCTTGTGGAAAAGGATAAGTTGCTACTTGTGATATGAAATCCGTGGGTAACAAGCGGGTGGGGAAGAGAGGGACATTAACATGGTCTTCCGGCTAATTCTATCCAAAAGAAATAAATATAAGACTTACACCATACTCGAGTAAAGAAGACAACTTAAGATTTTTCTTTATACAAATATAAAATTATTGAGAATGCTTGAATTTATCCCACATTAAGATATCCCACATTAAGAGGACTGGATATAAATATGGACTTTATAAGTGATAGCTCCTCCTTTACTTTTAAGCCACCTTTTGGAAATAATTATGGGACTACTTAATATGTCAGTAATTGAGATTGACTTGCAATAGTTCCTCCTTGTCACCCATAAGGTTGAGGCTCGAGTCATCCGCTTGTGAGTGGCTGGAAGTTTGAAGCTTGGACGCACGTGGCAGTCGTGTATGGAACACTATAAGATATGTATAGCGAGTTGTTTCAGAAGGAAGCATTTCGAAAAGAGATGGAAGAGAAGAGATGATGCTTCACGTTTTGTAGATCATACTAAATTTGCACTCTCTGCCTTGTGCCTCTTCATAATCCTCCCAGCCTCCTCTTCCTCCTGCACCTTTTTCTAACTGCGCTTTGTTGTGTTTGGAGAAAATTTGTGAGGAGGCAAAACAATCATTTCACCCTTATGTGAAATGAAACAGTAAAAAGAAAAGGAAAGGGGTGAACGTAGTAGAGAGTATGAGAGTTACTGTAGTACCGTCTTCTTCCCTTGTAAGAAACTCAAATTGTGTGTTGTGTTGATACCCCCTGTAACTATTCTCTCATTAGTAAAAGAAGTTGCTTCTTAGGCTATGAATGTAGGGAAATTTGTCCGAACTACGTAAATCTCTATGTTCTTGGTTTGCTTGGTTGATTGTGGTGTGGATTTGTTTGTTTTGCTTCCGCATTTGCTTTGTTGTTTGCTGCCTTCGAATCAACACTCTTAACTTCTCGCTCTTTCATCATAATCTTCTTGCACTTAACTTCTCGCTCTTTCATTGTAATCCTCTTCCTCCTGCACACCTTTTTCTGACTCTGCTTAACATCTCGCTCTTTCACCATAATCTTCTTCTTCGTCTTCTTCTTCTTCTTAATGCTCTTGCTCTGCTCCCTTTTCCTCTCCTCCTCCTCCTTCTTCTTGCTCTTTCTTAATCTTCTCTCTCTCTTTCTTCATCATCTTCTTCTTACTTCTTCCGCTACACCTTTTTTTTTTACTACACTCATCTCTATTTCTTTTTCTTGTTCTTCCTTTCCTTTTCCTCATTACTACATTTCATTTCATTCATAAATATTTAATTATTCCATTTTTGGTTTTTCTGGTGCCACAAACATAGGGTTTGTTTCCTTGTTCTTTCAAAAGATTGTTGTTTTCTTTACTTCTCTTCCTACATTACTGATCATGACCAATCTATATAAGTCTTTTGTTTTTCTTATTTACCATGGTATCTCACCTCTTCTTTATTTATTTGTTATGGAAAGGTAAATTGCATCAACAAATATTAAAATATAAAAGTACATAGGCAAAAACTGATATTACAGAAATTACTGTATCTATAGAGAGATAAAAGTTAGAATCTTTCATAATCTCACTTAAAATAACGGTTCCTTAAGAAGATTTTATATTTCTAAATAAAAAACTTTTTCTTGTACCACTTTTTTTTTTTTTTAACTTTTGCTAAGAGTATATGAATACTAATTGATTTTTCCTAAAAATATTCTTTTTTTAGTCTATATATAATAAATGCAAATATATTTTTTTTGAAAAATGGAAAACTGTGATTTTTACTTTTTTAGTTTAAAGAGTGTCAAAAGCATAATTTAGAAGAGTAGTTACTTTTTTCTATGCTTTCTTTAATCAATGCCGTAGTTGCTTAAAAACTTTTCTTTATTAGATGACCGAGAAGAGTATAGAAAAAAATTAGGTAAAAAAATTCAAGTCACCCTTCACAACTATTACTAACTACTGAGAACTTTGGGATACGTAACGAATTCAAGGGGGTGATAAACAATGGAAAAAGACTGTTGTGTCAAAGCTTGAAGACCACGTTAACGTCCCCCTCTTCCCAGCCAGCTTGTCACCCACATCGTATGATGAATACCTTGACAACTACAGATTACAGATAGCAGCGGATCCCTTTCCACAAGACAAACCACTGTGGGCACTTCACATATTCAAGTATCCAACAGGCAATGCAGCTAGTAACATCATATTCAAGTTTCATCATTCGCTCGGTGATGGCTACTCTCTCATGGGTGCACTTCTTTCTTGTCTAAGAAAAGCTGATACTCCTGCTCCTGTGACGCTGCCTTCACGCTTGCCCTCCGAACAAGAAAGAAAGCACAAAAGTGCTTGGTGAAAAGTGTCTCAACTCTGTATTCGACTTCGGATGGAGCATGCTCAAGAGCACAATGGTTGAAGATGATCGGACGCCGATAAGGTCTGGGGAGAATGGAGTGGAGTATCGACCAATCAGGTTATCAACCATGAAATTCTCTCTTGACCGCATCAAACACATAAAGACCAAGCTTGGAGTGTTAAGATCAGATTATATAAGAACAAACCACCTGTACATATACATGCATAAACACACACACACACACACACACACACACATTATTATCTAGTAGATAGTGAATGAAATATTTACTTTTAGCCTATGCGATTTACAATAGTATACATGATGCCTTAGTGTTTTCTTCTGGTGTTGATCAACAATTTAACCATTTGATTAGGTCCTGCAAGTAGTCGACGCAAATGGCTTAGTAGTTTCTGAGCCCAAATTAACTTGTTTCATACTAAAGTCAAGTTCTTTCAAGGAACAATCATAACAAATATCAAAATAAATTGGTGGACAAAATCCAGCTTAGGAGGACATAACGTTTTCTGAACGTAAACATATTGATCAAGTCTCTCGATGAGAGACTTAATAGAAAGACCTCTTGCTTGGATGGATATATAAATATATTGGAGAAGTGAGTATAAGGTTTGAACAATTCATTGACCTAACAAGACCTAAGTCATGGGTGGTTAGTAATCAACCACTAGATTATTGGCCTATTGACAGAGAAAGTTTTAAAATAAAGTTGTTCTCTAGAATTCAACTAAACTGTATTCTTCAAATGAACAGACGGCAAATGATGTGATTACAGGAGTCATCTTCTTGGGCACCCGATTATGCATGCATGAGATTAGACATGATTCAAGCAAAGCAAGCTCCACAGCTCTGGTGTTGCTTAACACTCGGATCATTAAGGACTTCAAGTCAGCGAACGAGATGGCGGAACCCAACTCAAAGGCTCCATGGGGGAACCGATTTAGCTTCCTACATACATGAATACCAAAGCTTAAGCATCCTGAATCTTCAAACCCGCTTGAGTATGTATGGAAAGCACATAAGATAATGAAGATGAAGAGAAGCTCATTTGCTGTTTATATCACCAGTAGATTTTTGGAGATCCTAAATAAACTTAAAGGCCCTGAGGTAAAATATTCATCCTTCAATAAAAAAGGAATAGCACCTAACGCTACCAACTTTTTGTCAAAAATAGGGAAATTTTATTTAGTTATTTTTAACGTGCCAAAAATACAGGCAGTGGCTAGATATGTGCATCAAACTTTGAAGAACTCTAGCATGACGATTTTGAATATGATTGGACCAATTGAGAAGGCAGCTTTAGATAATCATCCAATTAAAGGCTTATATGTTATGACAGTTGGGGTACCTTAGGTAGAAATGAAATTCTCATGCAAGCCAATTTTCCTTTTTTATTTGATACTAAATTGTTGACGAACATGAATAATTTGTTGCTTATTTAGATTTGGACATGACATATTTAAATTTTTTTTTTCTTTAGCTTAATAAGAGAAGAGTGGTAGGGGGGGGGGGGGAGGGAGGGATAAGTATTGAACCCTGGACCTAAGCAGCTGCTTAGGTTAACTACGCTAGGTGCTTGCCAACATGAAACATTTTAAATTGTAAAAACTACAAGCGTGGAATTCCATTGCATTTTCTTTAGATAAGTCTCATCAAAGTTACACTCACTTGAATCCTTCGTATTCGATTTAATTTTCAATTCCAATAATTAAGTTCATGAAAGACAAGCCATGGTTCGTGAGCATATTGTAAGCTATGGAGTCCAAATTAGGAATACTAGGTAAATGGTAATTTTGCCAAATTGAACTTCGCTCTTGATGTTTATTAATATAATTTCAGATGTTTGTTAAATTTTTGGAAAAAGAAAAATTATCCTTTATGCATGACAATGCTAAAATAGTGATATGCTACTAGTTTGTGAATGTAAGAATTGTTTCTTTTAAATTACATAAATTCTTAATATCCTTCCATATTTATTGTGTGTAGTTGCTTATTGCATGATCCCCTTACTACTCCATGATAATTCTATTTTTATAGAGTTATTTTAACTATTTTAGGATATAAATAATACAAGTTTTATAAGATAATATTTAAGTTTTTATATATTTATGTAAATTTGTGTTATTTATGTAGCAAACCCTAAAAGAGCATGAGAAATAAAGGAAAAGAAAGTTACAAAAAAGCACGTGAAGAAGATAAGGAAAGAAAAAGAAGTCAAAAGAAGAAAAGAGGAGGCAACGTATAAAGTAGCAAAAAGAGGAGGAAAAGGACAAAAAGGACAAGAAAGAAAATAAAGGAAAAAGGGAAAAAAAGTGAATTACTAAGGGAGAATCTTAGGGCACACATCCCAAGATAGCATAAAAGGGAAAAGGAATATGAATTGTGAAAAAGAGAAGGCGCTGCACAAGAGAAGGAGAGAGAAAAAAGAGAGAAAAGAAAAGAAGCCATGTGTTGCTGCCGAAACCAAGCAAGGAAGAAAAAAAGTTAGAGAAGAAAGAGAAAACCAAGGAAGAAAAAGAGAAATAGAGGCACGAAAGCTTCCCTCTACTTCTTATCACTCTTGAATTGTAGGAATTCTGTAAAGAATTCTTAAAGAGAAGACAGTGTGGTGACAACTTTCCTGTTTTTTTATTTAAGATATTTTGCTTAATTTTTACTATTGCTTTGGTTTGTTATTTCATTATGTTTTAAACTTCTTTTGTTAGAGCGAAAATGTAGCCTAACTAAAATGATGTAAATTTTATAAGTTTTTATGTTTTACAAGATATTTTATTTATATGAGTTATATATTATTATGCTTAATGCTTTTAAGTGATTGACCACCACTGAATGATTTGATGTGCATGTTAGAGACTAAAAGGTAATAATATGCAATTGCTTCTTATAATATATAACCATGAATTAAATATGGATAGACATATACCATGTTATTTGTGTGGCTTTTGGTGATAAGATGATCGAAAGATTTATTGTAAACTAGGAATATTCACAGATCCTAATGCATTTGGTTTGTTTCAATTCACATATAGAGATATAGTAAATTAATGAACTAAATAGATTTACTATATGTAGACATAGGATAGTAAATAAATTAAGAAATTTCATCATCATATAGGTAATATCATTCTTGCAGGCATAAACTATGGAAATTCATATCTAGTAGTTATGGTGAAATCGGAAGCTCTAACATGTGTCTCATCTTGATTTTTCTTACTTGGATTCAATTTTAATTAGTCTTGAGTTTTCATTTTAGAAATTTTAAATTTTAATTCATCATTAACAATATTTTGATTTGTTAGATAAATTTTAGGATTAATTCATCATTAATACTTAATTAGTTTAATATTCACCAATCTTCGTGGGATGATACTTTTCTTATCATTATATTACTTGTTTGACATGTTCACTTGCATATAAATTTTACTGAACAAGTTTTTGGCGCCGTTGCCGGGGATTGGTTGTTTTACTATTGATTAATATTAATACTGAATAATTCTAAGTTTAATCTAGTTTTTATTTTCTTTAAAAAAGAAAATTATTTTTTTTTGTTTTGTTAGATTTTATTTTTCTTTTGCTTTATTATTGTTATTTTCCTTTAAAAATATTAATTAAAAAAATTATTTTTTTTAGTTGCTACTTTTCAGGAGTGTTACAGACGTGCATGACCTGTAGCCAAAGAGAACAACTTATTAATCTTGACCTAGAAATTGAACGCATAGTCAAAAAGCAACGAAAGGAGCTAAGAGAACAAAGAAGTGAAGCTACAAAAATGGTAGAGAATGATGATTCACGCAAGCTTCTAAAAGAATATGTTGCACCAACAGTTCAGGGTGCCATATCAAGCATCAAAAGGCCTACAATTCAAGCAAACAACTTTGAAATCAAGACAACACTCATTCAAATGCTTCAAAATTCTGTGCAATTTAGTGGGCTACCAAACGATAATCCAAATGCTCACATTGATGCTTTTCTTGAAATCTATGACATGATTAAATACAATGGAGTCACAGATGATGCTGTTAGGTTAAGGCTATTCCCATTTTCTTTAAGAGACAAAGCTAAAAGTTGGCTTTCTTCTTTTCTTGCAGGATCAATTACAATATGGGATGATTTGGCTTAGAAATTTCTTAGTAAGTTCTTTCCTCCAGCAAAGTCTGCGAAAATGCGTAACAATATTACCACTTTTATGTAGATGGACAATGAATCATTATATGAAGCTTGAGAAAAATTCAAGGAGCTTTTAAGAAAATGTCTGCAACATGGACTACCCATATGGTTACAAGTACAAACTTTCTATAATGGGTCTAGTACAAATCTTCATTTTATACTTGATGTAGCTGCAGGAGGGGCTTTGAACAATAAAACACCAGAAGAAGCATATGATATTTTAGAGGAAATGGTGAATAATAGTTATCAATGGCCTACTAGGAGGTCACCAGTAAGGAAAGCTAGTGGAATTCATGAAGTAGATGCTTTCACTGCAATGTATTCACAAATTGAAAAGCTTAACAAGAAAATAGATAACCAGAGTGCTCCAGTCACGAGAATTCAGAACATATTATGTGATCATTGTGGTGGAGGACATGCAAGCATAGAGTGCCAAGTAGGTAACACCTTTGCTCAGGGTAGCGAAGATGCTAATTATGTTGGAATTCAAGTAGGCCACAAAATAATCCATACTCCAACACTTACAATTCGGGATGGCGTAACCACCCAAATTTTTCATGGAGTAATTCTAATGCAATGAAGTCACCACCAAGATTCAGGCAACCAGAAGAAAAGAAGCCTAACTTAGAGAAAATGGTTGCCAAGATATTACAAAATAACGAAATAAGATTGCAAAACCAAGAAGCTTCAATTCAAAATTTAGAGGTGCAAATAGGTTAGTTGGCTAATATGATTTCAGGAAGACAACAAGGTTCATTGCCGAGTAGCACAAAGAAGAATCCTATAGAAGATGCAAAGGTAATAACCTTGAGAAATGACAAACAAGTGGGAAAAGATGACGTTGAGAAGGAAAATGTCAGGGATAAAGAAGATGATGTTAGCACACAGCTTGAGGAGGCAACCAAGAGGACATTATTCCTTGATAATCCCAAGCCTTTATGCCTCTAGTTCCATTTCCTCAAAGACTCCAGCAACATAAAATAGATAAGCAGTTTTCTAAATTTCTTAATATATTTAAAAAATTGCATATTAACATTCCTTTTGCAGATGCATTAGCTCAAATGCCCAGTTATGCAAAATTTCTTAAGGAGATATTGAAAAACAAAGGGAAGCTAGAAGAGTATGAATCTGTGAAGCTAACTGAAGAATGCTTAGCCATTTTACAAAACAAACTACCTCCAAAATTAAAAGATCTAGGGAGTTTTACGATTCCTTGTACTATTGGAGATTCTCACTTTGATAAGGCATTATGTGATTTAGGAGCTAGTATTAATCTAATGCCTTTTTCTGTTTTCAGGAAATCAGGATTAGGTGAAGTGAAGCCAACCACAGTGTCCCTATAATTGACTGATCGATCAATTAAATATCCGAGGGACATTGTAGAAGATGTATTGGTAAAAGTTGATAAATTCATTTTTCCTGCAGATTTTATAGTACTTGACATGGAGGAAGACTTTGAGGTACCACTTATCTTAGGTCGACCTTTTCTAGCAAAAGGAAGAGCTTTGATTAATATACAACAAAGGAAGTTAATATTAAGAGTTCAAAATGATTCTGTCACTTTTAATGTTTTTACTACTATGAAACATCCCTTTGATGATAATTCCTACTTTAGGGTTGAGACAATTGATAAGTTTGTGAATAAAATCTTTCAGGAAAAAGCTTTCAAGGATCCATTTGAAGCATGCTTGGTTCACCAAAGAATGAGGAAATTGAAAATGAAGAGATATAGGAGTATGTCAAACTCATGGAGGCAAATCCACCATATTCATAGCAAAAGGCACCAAAGTTTGAGGAATTAGGACAACACATGACAAAACTTAAGCCATCGATTGAAGAGCCTCCAACTCTTGAACTCAAGCCCTTACCTTCCCATTTGAAATATGTTTATTTAGATAAAGTTTCTACTTTGCAGGTAATTATATCTTCTTCTTTGATAGAATCAATGGAAGAGAAATTATTTTAGGTGTTGAGAGAGCATAAAGGAGCAATTGGATGGAAAATAGCTGACATCAAGGGAATTAGTCCTTCACTTTGCATGCACAAGATTTTGATGGAAGAGCAGTACAATGCTACTGTTCAACCTCAGAGGTAATTGAATCCAAAGATGTAAGAAGTGGTGAAGGCTGAGGTAATCAAGTTGCTTGATGTAGGGATCATTTATCCTATCTTAGATAATCCCTAGGTAAGTCCTGTGTAAGTTGTGCCAAAGAAGGGAGGTATGATTGTTCAAAGAAATGATAATAATGAATTGAGTCCAACTAGGACAGTTACTGGATGGCGTGTGTGTATAGATTATAGAAAACTAAATGATGCCACTAGAAAATATCATTTCCCTTTACCATTTATTGATCAAATGTTAGAAAGACTTGTAGGACACGAATTTTATTGCTTTCTTGATGGGTATTCAGGATATAATCAAATTCACATTGCACTAGAAGATCAAGAGAAAGACACTTTCACTTGTCCTTATGGTACCTTTGCTTTTAGAAGAATGCTTTTTGGTCTTTGTAATGCACCAGCCACTTTTCAGAGATACATGATGGCCATTTTTTCTGATATGGTTGAAAAATTCATTGAGATTTTCATGGATGATTTTTCTGTATTTGACTCATCATTTGACATTTGTTTAAATAATTTAGCAAGGGTCTTACAAAGGTGTGAGGAGACTAACCTTGTTTTGAATTGGGAGAAGTATCATTTTATGGTGTAGGAAGGAATAGTGCTTAGGCATAAGATATCTAAAAAAGGATTAGAGGTTAATCAAGCTAAAGTAGAGGTCATTGCAAAATTTCCCCCACCAACATCAATGAAACTTATTAGAGGCTTTTTGGGGCATGTAGGATTCTATAGGCGGTTCATAAAGATTTTTCTAAAATTGCTAGACCCCTTTCAAGTTTGTTGGTTAAAGATGTGAAATATAACTTTTCTGATGAATGTTTGCAAGCTTTTAACACTTTAAAGGAAAAGTTAATATCAGCACCAATCATGGCAACACCAGAATGGGACTTACCTTTTAAGCTAATGTGTGATGCTAGTGATTTTGCAGTAGGAGCTATTTTGGGACAATGGAAGAATGGAGTTTTTCAGACCATCTACTATGCTAGTCAAACCTTGTCAAGTGCACAATTGAATTATTCAACAACAGAAAAAGAACTTTTGGCTGTAGTATTTGCTTTTGATAAATTTCGTTCTTATTTAATTGGTTCAAAAGTTATTATTCTGACCATTTTGCTCTTAAGCATCTACTTGAAGAGAAGGAATCAAAACCTAGGTTAATCAGGTAGATTCTCTTGCTACAAGAGTTTGATTTGGAGATCAAGGATAAAAAGGGGACCGAAAATCTAGTTGCAGATCATTTGTCCAGAATTCCTAATTTGAAGGAAGAAGATCAATTGATTATGGAAGAATTTCCCGATGAAAACATTTTTGCACTCCAATCCATCCAAATTCCCTGATATGCTGATTTTGTCAATTATTTGGTAAGTAATGTTCTTCCTCTTGAAATGTCATATCAACAAAGAAATTTTTTTTTTTTTCTGACTTCAAACATTATTTTTAGGAAGAGCCTTTCTTGTTTAAAGTATGTGTAGACTAGGCTATAAGGAGATGTGTTCCTGAGGAAGAGATGGCTAGTATCTTCTACCATTGTCATGCTAGAGAGGCTAGTGGTCATTTTGGTGCCACTAGAACTGCAGCTAAGGTTTTACAGTCTGGATTTTATTGGCCCACACTTTTTAGAGATGCATATTCATATGTAGTTGCATGTGGTCAATGTCAAAGAACTAGAAATATTTCTAGGAAACATGAGATGCCTCTAAACAATGTTGTGTGTGAGTTATTTGATGTTTGGGGTATTGATTTCATAGGACCCTTTCCACCTTCTTATGAAAATACGTATATTTTGATGGCTATTGAGTATGTGTCTAAGTGGGTAGAAGTAATAGCATTGCCAATAAATGATGCTAAGGTTGTGGTTAAATTCTTAAAGAAAAATATTTCTACTCGCTTTGGCACTCCTAGGGCAATCATAAGTGATAGAGGGACCCATTTTTGCAACAAACAATTTGAAGCACTTTTAGGTAAGTACGAGATTACCCATAAGATTGCTACCCCTTATCACCCTCAAACTAGTGGTCAAGTTGAGATATCAAATAGGAAAATTAAGAGAATTTTGGAAAAAACTGTGAATGCCTTGAGAAAAGATTGGTCAATGAAACTTGATGATGCACTTTGGGCCTATAGAATAGCATTCAAAACACGAATTGGAATGTCTCCTTTTAGGCTAGTATTTAGGAAGGCTTGTCATCTACTTGTAAAATTAGAGCATAAAGCATATTGGGCTTTGAAATTTTTAAACTTTGATTTGCAGTCTGTAGGTGAATGTTCGGTTAATTTTAAATGCAAGTGAACATGTCGAACAAGTAATATAATGATAAGAAAAGTATCGTCCCACAGAGATTGGTGATTACTATGCCAACTAATTACTAACGGTGAACAACTCCTAGAATTCATCTAACAAATCCAAATTGATAGAGAATAAACTAATCAACTAAATTTAATAAAACTAAATACACAAAATATGTTAGATTTTCCGATTTCACCATAACTATGAGGTACTAATGTAAATTATGTATGCTTGCAAGAAGGATAATATATATGTGATGGTGGAACTTCCTAATTTATTTACTATCCTATGTCTAGGTATAGAAAACCTACTTAGTTCATTAATTCACTATATTTCTATATGTGAATTGAAACAAACCAAATGCATTAGGATCTATGAACATTCCCAGTTTGCAATAAATCTTTCGATTATCTTATCACCAAAAGCCACAAAAACAACATGGTATATGTTTATCCACATTTAATTCATGGTTATATATTATAAGAAGCAATTGCATAGTATTACCTCTCAGTCTCAAACATGCACATCAAATCATTCAAGTGGTGGCCAATCACTTAAAAGCATTAAGCATAATAATATATAACTCACATAAATAAAATATCTTGCAAAACATAATAATCATAAGATTCATACTATCATAATTAGGTTACATCGTAGCTCTAACAAAAATAAACTAAAACATAAAGAAATAATGAGGAAGAATGGTAATAAGAAATAAAAAAAGGCATCTTGAATCCAAGAACAAGAAGTCTGTCACCCTTTTTGTCTTTTCTTCAAGAAAACCTTGAATTCTTGGCCTCTTTCTTGAGTTGTGCTCAATTTCCTCCTCCCTTTCTTTTGCTTCTTCTCTTCTCTTAAATAGGGTTTAGGTTTAGACCTACTCTTATCCTAGTAGAATTGGGTCTTAGAGATCTAAAACAATTGGGTTTTGAACTCTTAATTTAATTAGGTTTTGAACTCCTAATTTAATTAAGCTTTGAACTCCTAATATGATTAGGTTTTCTAATTATTTAGAAAACCCAATAACAATAAAATCTAATAACAATCATTCAAAGCCCAAGCCCATCTTGACTCTCTTGATCCTGATATTATGATTTTGCCACACAATAAGCATCAGGCTCTCCATGTTCATCTCTTTTCTCCTTGTCTTCTTGTGCTACATAAACAAGATAAATTAAAGTAAATAAAGAGGAGTTCAAATGTTTTCTCACAATTATTAAAGTTATTTATTGCCTAAAATAGGTAAAATAACTCTATAAAAATAGAGTTATCAGTGAAACTCGATTGTTGCAGCTGAATGAATTGCAGAAATTACGAGATGAGGCCTATGAAAATGCCAAAATATACAAGAAACGGACAAAAAGATGGCATGACAAACATATATTAAGAAGAGAGTTTGTGGTTGGCCAAAAAGTATTGCTTTATAACTCTCATCTTAAATTGTTTCCAGGTAAATTGCGGTCTCGATGGTCTGGCCCTTTCACCGTCACTAAGGTATTCAAATATAGAGCAATAGAGGTTGCAAATGACACCCAAGGCATGTTTAAGGTGAATGGTTAGCGTTTGAAGCCCTACTTTAAGAGAGTCAATATACAGAAGACTACCATTGATCTTCTTCCTCTTTGAGTAGCAACATTGAAGATAGTTTGGCTGAAAACTATAAAACAAGCACTTCTTGGGAGGCAACCCAAGCACTTTGTTGGTTTTTTGTTGAAAGTTTTGTCACCACCATCTTCTTAGAGCTCTCTATGGCTATCACCTACATTCAGGGGAGATTTCTCATTCTTATTTTACCTTTATTTTCCTTTATTTTTGCATTATTTCTTTTTTGCATTGAAGATAATGCTTCATTCGAGTTTGGAGGTGGGAAAATAAATCTTTTCTTGCTAAATCTAATTGAATTTTTTTCTCATGTCATGATTAAGCTCTTTGTTTTGAATTCTTAGAGATACTTAGTAAGATATAGATTTTGTTTAAACCTACAATTGTGATGTGAGTTAAGTGTGATTCTAATTATGTTGATTCATTTATTAAACACTAAAAGTCCTTCATTTTTTAAATTCTGTGTATTTCTAGAGAACATTCATGTGAAGTATGTGATTTTCTTAGATCTCACCCAGATCTTAGAATTTGCTTGATTTCCTCTTGAGGTGAAATCCTAGGCTGCATCTAATTGAGAAAATAATTTAGGCCATTCTTTGGATTGTTTAAGCCTTTCAAGCTAACCTTATTTATTTATCACCAGTCACCCCGCTAAGCCTTGATTCATATATATTTTTTTGTTTGTTTGACACCCACATATATATACCCTTGAGCCTTTGACAAATTATCTTTTCGTCCCACACCCTTGAACATATTGATTTTTAAGATATAAGTCTATATGAGTGAAGAGAAGTCGAGGGAAAGGATGTTATATGGGAAGGATGTTATTGCAATGATTATGTAGCATAATATGTTGCTTTTATGAATGCAAAAAAAGAAAAAGAAAAATGCAACATTTGTTCAAGAATGGAATTCTCTTATTGCTTATTGTCAAATTCAAGCCACTCAAGGTTCAGAAATTAGCTTTTGCATAGTAGTTAGATGTCATCAGTAAGATAAGATTATAATGGTTATATTTATAGTCCTACTACTTACTTTATGATTGTAAGCATGATTGTGACTTTTGTGAGTGTCAAAATCCAAGTAAAATCAAGTATTTTTAGGAAGAAATGAATGAGAAAAGTGGTGATAGAAAGATCATTTGCAAAAAAAAAAAAGAAAGCAAAGAAAGGAAGTGACAAAAGCTCGAATTAGATCCTAGAAAGCAATGTGTTCATGGGTGAATTTAGCCTAAATGACTTTCATCTTACCCCTAGCCCAACCTTACTTTACAAGCTTATAAAATTCCTATTGATTTTTGGTTAAATGATTAGCCTACATTAGTGGAGAGAGGAATGAAAAGCAAACCTATGAGGTTTGGTTAAAGATTTTGAGAGATTAAATATTAATGTGGATCTATTTAGAGTGCATATAGTTGAAAAAATAAGAACTCACACTCACACACATGAACATGGTCAACATAGTTAAGAGTCTATCTTATCTTATGAACAATTGTTGTGTTTGGATGAAAGCTATATTTTTTCTTTGAATTGTTAAGTTGAGCAATTTTGAGTGGATTTCAAGAAAAAGTTTTGTCCAAAATATATATTATCTCTTACTTTTGCTCGAGGACTAACAAAATGTCAAGTTTAGGGGTCTTGATAACTCTATTTTTATATAGTTATTTTAATTATTTTAGGATATAAATAATACAGTTTTACAAGATAATATTTAAGTTTTTATATATTTATGTAAATTTGTGTTATTTATGTAGCAAACCCTAAAAGAACGTGAGAAATAAAGGAAAAAAAAGTTACAAAAAGGCACATGAAGAAGAGAAGGAAAGAAAAAGAAGTCAAAAGAAGAAAAAAGAAGAAGAAGTAGCACATGAAGAAAAAAGGAGGCAACGTATAAAGTAGCAAAAAAAGGAGGAAAAGGACAAAAAGGACAAGAAAGAAAATAAAGGAAATAGGGCAAAAAAGTGAATTACTAAGGGAGGATCTTAGGGCATGCGTCCTAAGATAGCATAAAAGGGCAAAGGAACGTGAATTATGAAAAAGATAAGATGCGGCACAAGAGAAGGAGAGAGAGAAAAGAAGAAGAAGCTGTGTGTTGCCATCGAAACCAAGCAAGGAAGAAAAAAAGCTAGAGAAGAAAGAGAAAACCAAGGAAGAAAAAGAGAAATAGAGGCGTGAAAGCTTCCTTCTACTTCTTATCACTCTTGAATTATAGAATTCTGTAAAGAATTCTTAAAGAAAAGACAGTGTAGTGATAATTTTCCTATTTTTTTTTTTATTTAAGATGTTTTGCTTAATTTCTACTATTGCTTTGCTTTGTTATTTCATTATGTTTTAAACTTCTTTTGTTAGAGTGAAGATGTAGCCTAACTATGATGATGTGAATTTTATAAGTTTTTATGTTTTACAAGATATTTTATTTATGTGACTTATACATTATTATGCTTAATGCTTTTAAGTGATTCGCCACCACTGAATGATTTGATGTGTATGTTAGAGATTGAAAGGTAATAATATGTAATTGCTTCTTATAATAAATAACCATGAATTAAATGTGGATAGACATATACCATGTTATTTGTGTGGCTTTTGGTGATAAGATGATCGAAAGATTTATTGTAAACCAGGAATATTCACAGGTCTTAATGCATTTGGTTTGTTTCAATTCACATATAGAGATATAGTGAATTAATGAACTAAATAGGTTTACTATACCTAAACATAGGATAGTAAATAAATTACGAAATTCCGCCATCACATAGGTAATATCATTCTTGTAGGCATAAACTATGGAAATTCATATCTAGTAGTTATGGTGAAATCGAAAGCTCTAACATATGTCTCATCTTGATTTTTCTTACTTGGATTCAATTTTAATTAGTCTTGAGTTTTCATTTTAGAAATTTTAAATTTTAATTCATCATCAACAATATTTTGATTTGCTAGATAAATTTTAGAATTAATTCATCATTAGTACTTAATTAGTTTAGTATTCACCAATCTTCATGAGACGATACTTTTTTTATCATTATATTACTTGTTTGACATATTCACTTGCATATAAATTTTACCGAACACTCTAACACAAATTTCTTAACTTCTAGTACAACCTATTTATTTTCCTTTGTTGATTGACATTTGTTGGACTTTTTATCTTTAGCCACTTAGAATCATGATAATTCGTTATTCTAACAAGTTCTTTTTACTCTTTTATAATTGGTGTACAGAATCTCATCATAACATTAGTGAGTTAAATGAGAAATTGAGGGTCACCGTTGGGATTGAAGAAGGATTTCTAGAACCCCACAAGTTGAAGTTAAGCTTGGAAAATGCCTTTGAGATGATGTTCAAAGCGGCAGAGGAACTTCAACCAGGGAAAAGCAGAATTTGAAGGCTTTTATATGCATTAGTACTTTGGTTTTCTAATTATCATCTATAAGGGGAAGTGTTCATTTTTTTTCTTGAATTTTTCTTCGGTGTGTAGAATAAATACTCTTGATCCTTTAATGATTTTGTGAAAATAAGTAAGCTGCTGAATAAGTGTTGTTGTATTACTAGATTTAATTTATCAAAATTATTGATTTCAATAATAAGTTTCCAACTTTGCTCTTCAATTTTGGCTTAGTTTTGTTACGCTTTCTTTCCTTATTGAGCCTCTTAAGACATTATTTCAAACCAACAGCTGTTATTTGATTTCCTCGTTTCTCTTGTACTTCGTAAATTCAAGCAACTTAAGAAAGAATAAGGTGTCTTTCTCCTCTCCTTTTGCCCTCTACTGCATAAATCAGTGAGTGAACGATTAGTACAAAGGAAAAGCAAATGAATGATTACAACACAGAATGTATGTTAAGAATAGTAGCGATTGTCATTGGACGGCCATGGAAGGGCGAAAAGCTACATCATATCAAAGAAGAAAATGATCAGGCAATATGCTAGGAAAAGAAAGGATTATAATAACAAAGATTGCATGTAAAAATAATAGTTGTTTTGGGATCTCGCAGCTATTGAAGAGAGAAAATAGTTTTTAAAGTATCAATGCTGTACATGCTATAATCATAGTGAACAGAGGAATGGTAGTTTGTACTTAGATATGGTGATGTTAACACTCCAAGCTTCGCCTTTATGTGTTTGGTAATCATGAGAGAACGTCATCGTTTATAACGTTATCGGTCGAACTCCACTTACTCGCTAGACCTTGTCGGCGTCTGATCTTCTTCAACCACAATGCTCTTCAACATGATCCATCCAAAGCTTTATATAGAGTTCTAGAGAAGGGAAGAGATTCGAGACACTCTTGCACAAGCACTTCTACTCAGACTAGAAAGAAGTGCACCTGAGAGAATGGCCATTGCCAAGTGAATGATGAAGTTTGACTATGACATCTCTGGTGACATTGCTTCGGTGAAACTTAAAATACGGACTAGCGGCATTGCTTGTCGGATACTTGAATATATGGACTACCAGCTATGGTTTTTTGAATACTTGAATATATGTACTACCCACCATCGTTTGCCTTGTGGAAAAGGATAACTAGCTACCTCTGATGTTTAATTGTCTACGATATTCATCTTATCATTTGGATGACAAGCCAACAGGGGTTGGTAAAACCAATAATTCAATGATTGGCTACCGGCCATTTAGGATTTAGATCATCCCATTACCTCCAAATTTCTCACTTATCTTATAAATAGAAAAAGACAAGCTCGTGGGGAATACAAAGACTTTAACATGGTCTTCTAGTTAATTTTATTCAAAATTGACTTAAAATATAAATGTTCTAAATAAAATTTACACAATATAAATTTTTCTGTACACTAATTTTTATTAATGCATATTTATATTTTCACCAAAAAAAAATTAGAAATCATAAACTTATATCATGTTACTGAAAAATTTAATCTTATAATCTTATAGCAAAAGAAAAAAATTGTGATTAGGTTTTTTTCTAAACTTATCTTGCACTGACACTTAGACAATCCACTTTTTTTTTTTCGTGGAAATGTAAGTGTGTATTAATAAAAAGTAGTATACAAAAGCAAAGGGACATACCCCAAAATTACAAGAATTACAAAAATATAGAGGTTGGAAGTCTCCAAATCTTACTCAAAATGACATTTCCTTGTGAGGATTTAATATTTTTAAACAAAAGAAGCTCTCCCTCGTACAATTTTCCTTACTTTAGCTAACATGATTGGAATGTCTACTATCTTGCTTTGAAATTGTCTTCTATTACGTTTTACCCATATACAATAAATGCAAGTTAAAAAAGATAACTTAAGAAGTTTGGCAGCCAAATCATTTCCTTTAGTTGCTCTGATCATCCATTGCAATTCTTCATTCCATCATCCAATATCACGTCTAATTCCATTTTGAGCAAGGATAGTTTTCCAAACCTTCATTGTCCATGGACATTTTAAAAAAAGATGATTCTTGTTTTCAACTTGGGACTGACAAAAATCACAATACAAGTTAATTGAAGAGAGCCATCATACCATTCCTTATACTGTAGAAAGTCGATCTTGACACACTAGCCATTCAATGAAATTATGTTTGCTGATGCCACCAGCCCAAATGAGATTATACCAATCCACTTTTTAATTTATTGGTCAAAGGTGTTGATAAATTTCTTTGTAGTAATAGGTAGATCGATTAAGAATTGAGGTAAGTGCAGGCTTTAATTTAAGAAGACCTCTCCAACTCCATGCCATGGAACCTTTGATATCAAGTTGCATTATTGAAGTTTGTTTACATTTGGACAATCCACTTTTATATATACTCATACCACATGTTAGTTGGAAGCAAGTTTGATTTACACATCAACAATTGTTAGTAGTTGGGATTCTTGATTTGAATATCAAGAGTAGAAGGTTTAAAATCCAATTTAAAAGCTAGCTAGAGAGTAGGAAGAAGTTTATTTAATTTAAACAAATTTTCACGTACATGTCTTGGCATTAGGAACAATCCACCTTGTTAGCATTCATGTATTTTTGCCTCATCCACCATCTCTTTGGTGTGACACCCTATATGTATTTTATACTAGAGTTCAATGCTCAACCCAAATGTGTGAAAATTAAATACCTTTTCATCTACTCACTTTTGATTATTAAGATCCAAGTCAATGGTTCATTCTACCTTTCAACTTGCAAGGGGATGTTAGCATAATTAAAACAATCCTATCATAAACACACACAATTGACCCAATTATTGAAGAGTGCCACATGTGCCCTTAGCCACGTCACAAGATTGGGTAAATAGAAAAACGATTCCCAACTCTATTGCCGTGGATCCAAACAAAATACCAACATTACTACCACCGCTACCGTCGGAATCAGAAAAGAAAGGTGGATGAACTTACTCAAGAAAATACATTGTAGAGGTTAACGAATTTATCTCTAATGCTGGTCTACTGGATGTCATATATAAGGGAGATCCATTCACTCGGTGCAGCAATGAATCCGAGCTTAACATAATGTGGATTAGACTATTTTTAGTTCCAAAGATAGATGAAGGAACAACACTTCATGGAAAGATTGGAAACTGATGGGAAGTGTTAAAAGGCAGATCTCCATGGTAGTAACTGCATAGTTGACTTTTGCACATGAAGAGAGTATACATTGAGTGGATTAAAAATCTACAAAAGTCTTAAAAAAAAAAGAAACAATGATTGAATTAGAAACTAAGGTTTATACTTTAGATGAAGAGATGCAAAAAGCATGGGCTGGTAGGAAGTATGTGCAATATAAAACCTCAAAGAAGTCTAAAGGAATTGATTACACTTAAAAAGCAACAATAAGGGACAAAACATGGATAAAATGGTAACAAGAAGGTAATAGAAACACAACTTATTTTCATGCTTATATTAGTGAAAGGAATCATCAATCAAACTGAAACTTTAAATTGTTAGATAGTACCTATATGGCTGAAATGAACATCTTATGCTTGATTATTTTTCTCAAATATTAACAACTAATAACAACTCTTTCATCATTAATCCCTTATGGTTTTTGCTAGATCAAAGAGAACAAAGTGGCATGTTAGATCATATTCCTAGGTTGGTTACATGTGAGCAGAATAAATGACTATATTAAGTGTCTTAATGGGAAGGAATATACATGGCTACTTAAGACCTCATCCAAATAGTAATCTTGATTTGGTTGGATACAGGAGACATTCCTTCTAGGCAAGCAAAAACATTGTAAAGGAAGATCCACTTACAATGGTTCAAGACCTTTTTGGAGAGAATTAAATGCCAAGATGTATCATGGCCACAACTATGACTCTAATCATAAAAACCAAAATTCCTTCATGCTTCCATGAATTGTTGCCAATTAGCTCATTTAATGTTAGTTACAAGATCCTTACCAAGCTTCTCAAAGAAAGGTTGACAAAACTATTACCTTGGTAATAGCTAAGGAACAATATGGCTTTGTTCAAGGATGAAATATACATGAGAATATGGTTATAGCCCTAGAAATGGTTAATGAGCGCCATGGAAAGGTGGTAGGAGGAAATATTATGATAAAGGTAAATATGAAAAACAATTATGGTAGAACGTAATGGAGCTTCATCCTCAAATTTATAAAAAGGTTTGTCTTTTCCTATAATTGGTGTAATATAATTGTTAGATGTATCTCCATAATTGATTTTTCATACAACTGCAAGGCACAAGATATGGCTTATTCAAGTTACTTGTGGCCTAACATAAGGGAATCCTTTATCTCCCAATATCTTTATCCTGTCTTAGGATGTTGTCAACTACAAGCTAAATCATCTTATGAATTGGGGTAAAATGGGCATATTTAAAGGTGATAACATGTTGGGATTTCCCATCTACTTTAGCCTAATGATATGCTGGTGTTTGTGGAAGGTTATAGGATGCCATGTTGAATTTTATGAATTTACTAGAAGCTCAAGAGGCTAATTGCTATCAAAAGGTTAGTCTTAAAAAAACAATGATCATCGTGTTAAATAAAATGGATAAGACCATGAAGGAAAAAATTATGAGTTGGACTAAGTTCTCAAATTCCATTCTTTTCATCCAATATTTGTGAATCCTACTATCCAAAGACAAAAGAAAAATCCATTATTTTAATGAGCTTATGGAATCTATAACTAAGAAAGAACAGAGTTGGAAGTCCAAATTACTATCATAATGGAGTAGGTTGACATTAGTTGAAAGCACAATATCTTCTATGCCAATTCATATATTGTCCATTATCAAACTCCCAAAGGCAAGAGTTCAAAATATCAACCAATTGATGGCCAATTTCATGCAGAACTCAAGGGAAAGATTAGGACAATAATGGGTAAAATGGAAGACTAGATGCACTCCATGTGAAAAATAGGGTCTTGAAATAAAAAATATAGAAAACCTTATTTAGTCCTTACAAGCAAAATTTATGTGAAACTATGTCAAAGGTCAATCACTATAAGCTAATCTAATAAGAATAAAATGTGACATTAGATGGAAGTAGATTCAAACAAGACTAAAAAGGACACATTCTCACAACTAGAAAATGATATTCCTATTGTTGTCATACATAATCAAACACAACAAATGGATAATCAAAAAAGGTAATTCTTAGTTTTGGAAAGATATTTGTCTTGCACCACCATTATCGTATTTGTTATGCCTGAATCCAAAAAATTCAATTAAAGATGCCTTGCAAAATTTAGCCTTCATGAATGGATACCTATCATGTGAACAAGAGCAAATAAGACAAATAACACTCACACAACGAGTGGATTGGCTAGCATGGGACTTAAATGCATCAAGTACATTCTCATCCTCTTTAGTATATCATAATAAAAAGATGAGGCAAGCCAAAGTTTAGTGGGCAAAGTTCTGATGGAAAAACATACTCCCCTAAGATTAGCTTATTCGTAATGAAGTTCCCATAGAATGTAGTCTACAACATTAAGGTATACACATGGCTCTAAATGTTAATGCTCTACTAAAACTCAAAGGGAAACCATAAAACATTTATATGCATAGTGAGCTCACTTAATTTTTATAAAGAGGATATGGTAACATTCTTAGTGCACAAGTGCAATTCAATTCTAACCTCTCTTTGTATGCATTATACTATTTTGAAGTGTCATAGAACAACCAACGAAGGTTGACTATGGCCATTCTAGGCAGTGTCATTATATAGGGCATTTGGCACTCTCAAATTTGATATATTATAATGTAACACAAATGTCCTATGTAAGATTAATCATGGTATCACCCATTGACTACTCCAATTCGTTACATTTCTCAAAGTGAATGTTTAGGTTAGTTTCTTGGATCATGTGTCACTTCATATTTTACAGCAAGTAACTTTCAAGAAAGGCTTTTTAAGTCAAATAGCATCTTCCCTTTGTAGGCCCCCAAGGAGCATTTAGGCTAAACATGAATGGATCAAGTATATGTGGCATTAACAATGAGGGTATTGTTAAATGGTAGTGTTGTAATGGCTTTTGTAGCAAAATTTAGGCATTACTTCAATGAAGATGGATCGAGTATATGTGGCACTAACAATGAGGGTGGTGTTAAGAAATAATAATGACAGCATTGTGGTGGCATTTGTAGCAACATTTTGGCCTAGAAGTTATGCACATGTTGAAATTATCTTATTCTAGATGGCCTAAAAATATGTCAGCAAGGGGCCTAGTTTCCCCTCATAATTGAATCCAATTTCTACTACCTTGTCCATTGCATTCTTAACCAATAATGGTTATGGCCCAAGAAATGGTTAAAAAGCTCTATAGAAAGCTAGTGGAAGGAACTATTATGAAAAGGTAGATATGAAAAATGCTTATGACATAAGGGAATGGAGCTTCATCCTCAAAGTTACAAAAAGGCTTAGCATGAAACTATTTCAAAGGTCAATCAATGTGAGTTAATCTAATGAGAACAAAATATGACATAAGATGGAAGCCATTCAAACAAGACTAAAAAGGACACATTCTCATTACTTGAAAATGATATTCATATTGCTGCCATACACAGTCAAACATAGCACACGGATAATCAAAGAAGATAATTTTTAGTAGTGGAAAGATAATAGGCTTAGATACCATTATGGTATTTGTTATTCCCAAATCCAAAAATTTTGGTTAAAGAAGCTTTGCAGGATCCGGTCTTCATGAATGAATACCTATCAAGTGAATAAGTGTAGATAAGACAAATAACACTCACACAAGGAGTGGATTGGCTAGCACGGAACTTAAATGCATCAACTACATTCTCCTTCTATTCAGTTTGTCATGATAAAAGGGTGAGGAAAGACAAAGTTCAATGGCAAAGTTTTTATGGAGCAACATACTCACCTCAAGATTAGCTTATTTTTCTGGAAGCTTATTTGTAATGGAGTTCCTATAGAATGATATGTCATATATGTAGAGAAGGAAATTCAATAGAGAACAAAGTAGCCAATTATTAACACATGATACAAAATGTTAGAATTTTTGTTCAACAAGGTTTTTTACAAAGACTAAGTTTGAGTGCTTTCAAGAAGGATCAATTTTGTCCAAGTAACTATAGGCCATTATTGGGTAAAGCTCATTGACCTTTTTTTAAATGGAAATTTTTTTTATGTTATGTAATTTCTTTCTTTATAAAATCGGTTTCATTTCCTCACTCAATGAGTTTATCAACAAAATCTCCTTAAGAGACAGGCTTATATTTATCCTTTTTATCCCATCCGTAAGTGTTTTACAATCTTTCTATTATTCGAAAAATCTTATAAAATGTGGATCATTTATTAGAAGAAAAAACCTTTCCTTTTTAACATGTAAAATGTGGATCATTTATTTCGTTCTCAAGTCTTCCAATGATGTAGAAGCTCTTATTGCCTCGACCGTCTGTTCTTTACTTCCTCTGTTTCTTTTATCTTCTATGAGTTCGGTCGTACTTTCTTCTTTTTATGAGCATTCATGGGCCTTTACCCTGCGGGAGCCTTATCGTTCTCGGAAGCCGCAACAATTGATTTGTGCTTCTTTTCCCCATTTGCCTTTCAAAATATACTTCAAGCCAGTTTTGCCCTTTAGATCCTAATCAAAAAAGTGTTTGTAACTATTTGAGAAGAAATAAAACAAAAGATACGGTAGAGTTAAGGTAGTTATTGTATGAAGTCTACCCAATGGTACATTTAAAGGCACATGGTGGATTAATATCAACATCATGAGCTGCTCCACAATAAAACTGGTTGTTGTTATACTTTCTTCTTGATTCCTTCTTCCCTTTCTTTTATTATCCGATCTTGAGGAGAAGGAAGATAAGAGGGCCATGTGGAAGATGTGGTTAGAAATCCATAATAGAGTCCCACCACAATAACTGAATTGATTATCTTCATGCATAAGGATATTATGAGCTCTAACAATATTTTTTTGGTAAAGTCAAAGTTTATCCCAATTATTATCAAATTTGCGACAACCCACCATGGTTTGTCTTTCCTAAAGTCAAATTTTATGGTAAGAATTTTGACCCCAATTCTTACCATATTTGTGACAACCCATCGAGATTTGTCTTTCCTAATGTCAAAATTTGATTCCAATTCTTACCATATTTGTGTCAAAATTTAATCCCAATTCTTACCATATTTGTGTCAAAATTTAATCCCAATTCTTACCAAATTTCTTAATATTAAGTCCAATGATATTCATTATGTAAGAGAGTGTGCACAATAAAAGTCAAACAATAAAAAATAATATTTAAAACAAAACTTAAATAAAAAGACCCTTTGATTCTTGAGTAAATTTTAAGTTTGGCCTTTAAATAATTTGACAAATATTATAATCTTCTCGAAAAGTAAGTTAAGAGTAGGCCTTATCCCCACTGCAATGTGAGAATCATCTTGCACCCACACATAAACAATAATAAAAGAAAAAACACATAAATAATCTGAAAACATAAATAATCTGAAACTTATTATGTCCAAATCTCAATCTTAAAATATGGTTGAGAAGGCAAAGTAAGTGTTAAATTTAAAAGGACAACTTAAAATATCGTCAATAGTGTCGGCTTTTCATTATCGTAGTACGTGTTAGCTGGAAGTTGGGGTTCCTAACTCGAAATAAATCCTCTTCGTACGTAACGTTGACGCTTGAGTTATTTTACTCGTTAAGGGTCCCCATCTTGGTGTACCCTGTGAAGGGTCACAAATTCTACAATGCAAAGTTGGTTGCTAGCCATTTGAAGGTGAGGCATTGGGTAGTGCAGGATTTTGAGTGAAGGAGGTCGTTGTGAAAAGAATTATTATGTTTTGTGAAGCAAATGAATGGTCAAATGAAGATGAGAGTGGCTGGACTGGAGTCCCCAGATTTTTCTGAGGATGCATACAAAAATTGGTGTTAAAACTCAGAAACCTATTGCTTATAGAGCATTAATTTGAAGAAATTGAGAAGTTCTTTGAGTTTGTGCCCTAACTACTCACAATAGGAATTGGAAGCAGATTAAAAACTTTCTGAAGACGATTTCATAAGATTTTTGTAGGCAAGAAGTGCTCGGAAATTTAAGGCTTGGCAGCGCGTAGCAGTCGTGTATAGAGTTCATTGAGGGGTTAGAAACAGTGAGTCCCAGTGGACAGTACCTGAACAGCTCGGCGTTGTCTGTATCAGTTATTTCTGTTCTGGAAAGTGAAGTCCCTATTGACGAGACGAATTCCTTATCACTGATTAAGGATTTGCTCCTCCCCATCAATCCACGCTTCTCCTCCGTCATGGTTCCTCTCCAACCTCTGTCTCTTTAATGTTTTCTGTAAGATATGTATAGCGAGTTGTTTCAGAAGGAAGCGTTTCGAAAAGAGACGGAAGAGAAGAGATGATGCTTCACGTTTTTGTAGATCATACTAGATTTGGACTCTCTGCCTTGTGCCTCTTCCTGCTTCTTCCCACCTCCTCTTCTTCCTCTTGTACGCCTTTTCTGATTGTGCTCATCTTCTCGTTTTTTCACCATCATCCTCTTCTTCCGGTTCTTTCTTCTTCTTCTTCTTCTTCTTCTTCCTGCTCTTTCTTTGTCTTCTTCTTCTTGCAGTTGTTCTTCTTTCATTTCCTTCTTCTTGCTCTTGCTCTTGCTCTGCTCCTTTTTCCTCTCCTTCTCGTCCTCCTCCTCCTCCTTCATCTTCATGCTCTTTCTTTATCTTCTTCTTCTTGCTCTTTCTTCCACTATACGTTTTCAGACTGCATTCATCTGTATTTCTTGTTCTTATTCTTCCTTTTCTTTTCCTCATTACTAGAATTCATTTCTTTCATTAGTATATAATTATTCCATTTTTGCCTTTTCTGGTGTCACGCACATAAGGTTTGTTTCCTTGTTCTTTCAAACGATTTTTGTTTTTCTATACTTCGCTTCCTGCATAACTGATGGTGATCAGTCTGTATAAGTCTTTTTGTTTTCCTTATTTACGATACTATCTCACATGTTCTTTATTTTTTGTTTTTAACAAAGGAAAAAATATTATATTTACTTCTGTAAATTAATGACTTTCAAAAGCACAATTTACTAGAGTTTTTATCTTTTATTTTATCTGTATAATTCTTTAATTAACGCTATAGTTTCTTCCAAAAAATAAAAGGTGTTATATTTATTTATTAGATGATTGAAAATGATAGAAAAAAAATTAGATAAAAAATTCAAGACACCCTTCACAACTATCACTTACTACAGAGAATTTTGGAACAGGTTGAGAATTCAAGAGGTGATAAACAATGGAAAAGGATTGCAATAAAGATTGAAGACCATGTCAATGTCCCCATCTTCCCTACCGGCTTGTCACCCACGTCGTACGATGAATATCTTGACAACTACATATCACAGATAGCAGCGGATCCCTTTCCACAAGACAAACCACTTTGGGCAGTTCACATATTCAAGTATCCAACAAGCAATGCCGCCGGGAACTTAATATTCAAGTTTCATCATTCACTCGGTGATGGCTACACTCTCATGGGTGCACTTCTTTCTTGTCTACGAAGAGCTGACAATCCTTCAACTCCTGTGACGCTGCCTTCACGCTTGCCCTCTGAACAAGAAAGTGAGCACAGAAGTATTTGGTCAAGAGTGCCTCGAGCCTTTTCCTTCATCTTCAACTCTATATCCGATTTCGGACAGAGCATGATGAAAAGCATTGTGGTTGAAGATGATCGCACGCCGATAAGGTCCGGGGAGAATGGAGTGTAGTATCGACCAATCAGCTTATCAACCATGACATTCTCTCTTGACCGTATCAAACGCATAAAGGCCAAGCTTGGAGTGGTAAGATCCCCATATCAAACCACAAATAACTTCAATGGGCTAAGCATTCATGCTTTTGTGAATAGGTTGCTCCCTTTCGATCTTAGGTAAGACTTGGTCTATGGTAACCTAACTAAACCGTGCTCTTCAAGTGTGCAGACAACAAACGATGTGATTGTAGGAGTGATCTTCTTGGGCACTAGGTTATGCATGCAGGCGATTAGCCATGAATCAAGCAAGTCAAGCTCCACAGCTGTGGTATTGCTCAATACTGGGAACATCAGAGGCTACAAGTCAGTGCAGGAGATGGTGGAACCTAACTCTGAGGCTCCATGGGGGAACCGATACAGCTTACTACATACCTCAATACCAAAGCTTAAGCATCCAGAATCTTCAAACCCACTTGAGTATGTATGGGAAGCACAAAAAATAATCAAGATGAAGAGAAACTCATTTGCTGTTTATCTCACCAGCAGATTTCTAGAGACCCTGAATAAGATTAGAGGCCCTGAGGTAAATATTCGTCCTTCAATAAAAAAAAGTAATAGCGCCTAACATTACCAACTTTTTGTCCAAAAAAGGGGAATTTTTTTAATTTATTTTTAACGTGCCAAAAATACAGGCAGTAGCTAGATATATGCATCAGACATTGAAGAACTCTAGCATGACGATCTCAAATATGATTGGACCAATTGAGAAGGCAGCTTTAGATAATCATCTAATCAAAGGCTTATATTTTATGACGTTTGGTTTACCTCAGGTAGAACTGAAATTCTCATGCAACCCAATTTTTTTTTTTATTTGATACTAAGTTGTTGATACCAATAAAAAGTTAGAATTAGTTATCCAACAACTTATAGTAGATAAGCATGAATAATGTGTTTCTTATTTAGATTTGGACATGGCATATTTTACATTTTTTTTTCCTTAACTTGGTAAAGAGAGTAGGTGTAAGTGTTGAACTTACACTTATATATTTGCTCCAATTGACCTAGGTGTTTGCTAACATGACATATTTTACATTGTAACAACAAAGAGCATGTAATTCAATTGCATTTTCTTTAGATAAGTGTCATCCAAGTTACATTTATGCAAATCCTTGGTATTTGATTTAATTTTTAGTTACAAAGATTAAGTTCATGAAAAACAAGCAATGGCTTATAAGCAAATTGTTAGTTATGGAGTCCAAAATAGGAATACTAGGTAAATGATAATTTTACCAAACAGAATTTCTCTCATGATGTTTATAAACATAATTTCATAAGAAATCTTTAAGATATTTGTTAATTCTTTAGAAAAAGAATAATTATCCTTTATATATGATAGTGCTAAAATAGTGATATGCTACTGCTTTACTTTAATTTTTAAATTATATAAATTCTTATATTCTTTTATATTTATTGTGTGTGGTTGCTTATTGCATGATCCCTTTATTACTCCAACACAAATTTCTCAACTTCTAGTACAACTATTTATTTTCCTTTTTTGATTAGCGTTTGTTGGACTTTTAATCTTTAGCTACCTAAGATCATGATAATTAGTTTGCCATTCTAACAAGTTCTCTTTTTTTTTTTCTCTCTTTTATCATGGGTGTACAAAATAAGAAATTTCCCAACTTCTAGTACATCCTATTTATTTTCCTCTTCTGATTGATGTTTGTTGGACTTTTAATCTTTAGCTACCTAAGATTATGATAATTAATTTACGTTCTAACAAGTTCTTTTTTCTCTTTTATCATTGGTGTACAGAATCTTACCATAACAATAATGAGTTACATGAGAAATATGAGGGTCAGCATTGGGATTGAAGAAGGATTTCTAGACCCCCACAAGTTGAAGTCAAGCTTGGAAAATGCCTTTGAGATGATGCTCAAAGCCGCAGATGAACTTCCCATTAGGGAAAACTAAAATTTGAAGGCTTTTATATGCATCAAGTAGAAAAAAAAATATGATTATAATCAATAAGGGGAAGTTTTCCTCATTTTTTAATCGAATTGTTCTTTATGCAGAATAAATTCTCCCA
Organism: Casuarina equisetifolia; assembly: GCA_028551475.1. Lineage (NCBI taxonomy): Eukaryota > Viridiplantae > Streptophyta > Magnoliopsida > Fagales > Casuarinaceae > Casuarina > Casuarina equisetifolia. The sequence continues at coordinate 28,617,933 of CM052355.1, forward strand.
ATCTTATCATGATTGTGAGAAAATTAGTTAGCAATTGAATAAATGTTGTTACTTGTTTCTTACAACTAGAAAACTCAAGTTTTAACTTAAAAAATAGGTCATGAACTTATAGAATATTGTTTATATTTAGAAATTACACAAGAATCATATCTTTTAAATATAAAATTTTTGTTCTCAATAGGTATTTAAATCTATAAAGTTTAATAGCAACTCAAGAATGGAAGATTAAATTGGGTTTTCTAAAGTTTTCCACACAAATAATAAGAATTTAACAATGTATTAGTTCAGCCAAAGCATAATTAATAAAATATAGCAAAAATCAATTTAAAACATATAGTTTGAATATCACCACCTCAAGCGTAGAATTTAAACATACAAAATTAACAAACAAACAAAAAAGATAAGATAATATAGTAAAATCACACATCAAAAATTGACAAATGGCTTGATTTACCTACAATCTAACCCATTCTCCTTTTAATCAAACGTGATTAAGATGTCTCATTTGACTACAATTTGAGAGAGAGAGAAAAACTGTTCTCCACTCTTACAATTAGGACTTTTAATCCTACTTACACCAATCTCCCACAATCTAAAAGAACAAATATTTTGATTTAAAATAAAAAACACTCAAGACTCTCAATTTTCTTATACAAATCTCTCATAACTCAAAAAATTTAACTTTCAATATTAATGTTATTTCCAATCACATTACTAAATTTTCATACAAAAGTATAAAGTGAAACTTATTATTTTTATTCTCTTATATAAGCCTTATTCCACTAAATCACACAAGAAAAAACTTTTATACAAAAACAAAACACTGAAGATATTCGGTCTAAGCAAATGGATTACTGTTACTTTTCCCAACTTTCCTCCCTTCACTTTGTATTCTCCTTATATTTATAATGGTGAGAAGATGTCCGTTAGAAAATCCATCCGATGAGGCTCTTCCCGTGGGCAAATGGCTAATACCTTTTCTTCGAAGGGCTATTACACATTTTGGATTATTTACTGACTTCCCAGCTTTCGTTTGGGAGAGCTTTTTGATCTTTCTCTTTCCACTTTTGGTACCAGTGCATTGGCAATGCGCCTCTTTCCTCCAACTTTTCGTTTAGCTTTTAGTATTTTCTTTCTTCCCTTGCCATTTGCTTTGATACACTACACGACGATGTGTGTTTTCCAAGATTGGACTCTCTCGTTGTCCTCGCATTTGGCTCTTTCCTCTTATCTCCTGGTCCATGCCGTGATGCATGTTTCTTTTCTTCACTTCACACAGCTTTTTCAGGGCTACTTCAAGCCAACTTTGCCGTGCCCTACAGCTCGTGTTTTGTTTTTCTTATACATTTGGATTACTCTTTATGCTCAGTAGCCATTAGTTTATCTCACCCGAAAATTATTACTGTAATAACCACAATGATATTGCCGTAATAGTGCGCACTTGCATTAAATATATTAGCATAATGAAGAATGTACATATATTTATATTTTTTTTCAGTAATCGTATTTTGCGTTCCAACATTATTTTTGTCTAATACCAAAATTTCATTTCAAATCTTACAGAATCTATGAATTATCCACTGGTTTGTCTTGTGGAAAAGGATAAGTTGCTACTTGTAATATGAAATCCGTGGGTGACAAGCGGGTGGGGAAGAGAGGGGCATTACCATAGTCTTCCTGCTAATTCTATCCAAAAGAAATATATATAAGACTTACACCATACTCAAATAAAGAAGACAACTTAAAATTTTTCTTATACAGATATAAAACTATTGAGGATGTTTGAATTTATCGCACATGGAAAGGAGAGGATATAAATCTGGACCTGATAAGTGGTAGCTCTCACTTTCCTCCTAAGCTGCCTTTTAGAAATAATCATGAGACCACTTTATATGTCAGTAATTAGAATTGACTTGGAATAGTTCCTCTTTGTCACCCATAGGGTTGGGGCTCGAGTTGTCCACTTGTAAGTGGCCGGAAGTTTGAAGCTTGGAAGCACGTGGCAGTCGTGTATGGAACTCTGTAAGATATGTATAGCGAGTTGTTTCATAAGGAAGCATTTCGATAAATTTGCAGTCTCTGCCTTGTGCCTCTTCATGATCCTCCCCGCCTCCTCTTCCTCTTACACACCTTTCCGACTGCGCTTAACTTCTCGTTCTTTCGTCATAATCTTCTTGCTCTTAACTTCTCGCTCTTTCATCATAATCTTCTTCATGTTGATGCTCTTGCTCGTTTTGTCATATCCTTCTTCTTGCTCTTGCTTTGCTCCCTTTTTCTCTCCTCCTTCTTTCTCTTTCTTCATCTTCTTCTTCTTCTTCTTCTGCTTCTTCTTCTTCTTCTTCTTCTTCTTCTTCTTCTGCTTCTTCTTCTTCTTCTTCTTCTTCTTCTTCTGCTTCTTCTTCTTCTTCTTCTTCTTCTTCTTCTGCTTCTTCTTCTTCTTCTTCTTCTTCTTCGGTCTCTCTCTCTCGCTTGCTCACTCTTTCTTCTTCTTCTTCTTCTTCTTCTTCTTCTTCTTCTTCTTCTTCGGTCTCTCTCTCTCTCTCTCTCTCTCTCTCTCTCGCTTGCTCTCTCTTTCTTCATCTTCTTCTTTCTCTCTCTCTCTCTCTCTCTCTCTCTCTCTCTCTCTTCATCTTCTTCTTCTTGCTTTTTCTTCCGCTATGCCTTTTTTGACTACACTTATCTCTATTTCTTGTTCTTGTTCTTGTCCTTCCTTTCCTTTTCCACATTACTATAATTCATTTCTTTCATTAATATTTAATTATTCCATTTTTGGTTTTTCTGGTATCACAAACATAGGGTTTGTTTCCTTGTTCTTTCAAAAGATTGTTGTTTTTCTTTAGTTTTCTTCATGCTTAATTGATCATGACCAATATTTATAAGTCTTTTTTTTTTCTTATTTACCATGGTATCTCACCTCTTATTTATTTATTTATTTATTTGTGGAAAAGTAAATTACACCAATAAATATTAAAATATAAAAACACATGAGCATATGCCAATATTATAAGAGTCACTGCATCTATAAAAAGATAAAAGTTGAAATCCTCCAAATCTCACTTAAGATGACATTTGCTTAAAAAGATTTTATATTTCAAAATAAAGAGCTTTCTCTTACACCATTTTTTTTAACTTTTGCTAAGAGTATAAGAATATCAATTATTTTTTCCTAAAAACATCTTTTATTTCATTCAATCTATATACAAATAAATACATATGTCTTTTTTTTTTTTTTGAAAAACGAGAAACTGTGATATTTACTTTTGTAGTTTAAGGAGTTTTAAAAGCATAATTTATAGGAGTAGTTACCTTTTTTATGCTTTCTTTGATCAATGTCGTAGTTGCTTAAAAACTTAAAGGTATATCTTTATTAGATGACCAAAAAGAGTAGAGAAAAAAATTAGCTGAACAAATTCAAGTCACCCTTCATAACTATTACTAACTACTAAGAATTTTGGAATAGGTAACGAATTCAAGAGGTGATAAACAATGGAAAAAGATTGTAGTAAAGCTTGAAGACCATGCTAATGTCCCCCTTTTCCCCACCGGCTTGTCATCCACATCGTATAATGAATACCTTGACAACTACACATCACATATAGCAATGGATCCCTTTCCACAAGACAAACCACCGTGGTAGTTCACATATTCAAGTATCCAACAAGCAATGCCGCTAGTAACATCATATTCAAGCTTCATCATTCACTCAATGATGGCTACTCTTTCATGGGTGCACTTCTCTTATCACAAAATAAGACGCAAAGTGTTGGAACTTCTCTCTCTATTGATAATGTTGCACTTTACACTATACAATGAAAGGTCTTTATATAGACCTACGACATTGTTTTACATGAAAATTTCAATAAGGAAAATATAAGAAAAATATACATAATATTTACATTAATTGTCACCTACACAATTAGTCCTAATATTACGCCATATAGTATCACATATCATGATATTCCATGACACTCTCTCTTGAGCCGAAAATTTGAACAAGTCAAATACTTTGAGCTTGGAGAGAAAATGCCAATGTTTCCTACTGTAAAGTGCTTTGGTGAATAGATCTATTGGCTACTCTTTGGTAGAGATATGGGGTGTCACAATAATTCCTTGTTGTAGTTTTTCTCTCACATAATGACAATCAATTTCAATATGTTTGGTTATTTCATGAAAGTAAGGTTGGCCATAATTTTCTTGGTTGCCTTTTGATCACAAAATAGTAAGGTCGAGTGTCAAAGATAAGAACCAAAATCTCTAAGCAATCCCATTATCCATACTATCTCACAATTAGTGACTTACATCACCCGATATTTAACTTCAACAAAAGAATGAGAAATTGTAGGATACTTTTTCGATCGTCATGATATTAATGAATCCTTAAGCATTATATAGAAACCAGTGGTGTATCTTTGTGTCAATGGACAAGTGCTATAATCTAAGTCACAATAAGCTTTAAGTTCTAACTTTGAGGAGGAAGGAAACAATAGCCCTAGAATTGGACAACTCTTAAGATACCTTATCACTTTTAAAGTTATGTCCATGTGTGATTGCTTCAAAGCATGCATAAATTAAGTGAGCAACTGAACCAAAAAGTGATATCGGGCCTTATGAGTGTCAAGTAAATCAATCTGCCAACTAACCTTTGATATATCAAAGGGTCATCAAGTGGTAGATCATAACTTTCTCCTTAAAGTTGGTGTCATACTTAATGCTTATGAATTTATTATTTTGTTCCATTAAAATCACTAAAGGCTTTGAGCCTACTAAACTTGCTTCAGAGATAAGCTCCAAAGTATATTTCACTGACTCAAAGAAATTCCATGTGGGAATGGGCTATCTCAATTCCAAGGAAGAATTTAGACTGTCCAAGATCTTTCATAGAAAAAATGGAATTAAGGTAGGCCTTTAGGTTTGAAATGGCTGTTGGATTGTTACATGTAATCAAAATATCATTAACATATATAAGTAAAGCAATAAAAGAACTCCCTTGAGACCTGGTGAAAAGAGAGTACTCGTGCCAAGATTGACAGAATCCATAGCCTCAAAGAGATGCAGTGAACTTAGCATTCCATTGCCAAAAGACTTACTTCAAACCATATAGGGATTTCCAAAATCAATACACAAGTCCCTCTCCTTGATTGCGAAATCTAGGAGGAAGCTCCATGTAAACCTTCTCAATGAGATTGCTATGAAGAAAGATATTTTGCACATCCATTTGAAAAAAGGGCCAATGATGAATCACATCAATGGTGACAAAAAGCCAAACAATGACATGTTTGGTAATAGGGGAGAAAGTGCCTAATAGTTAAACCCCTCTCATTGATTGTAACCATTGGCAACCAAGCGAGCCTTATAATATTCAACAAAACCATCAACATGATATTTCACTTTATAAACCCATTTACAACCAATAGGATGATGACTAGGGGGTAAAGGAACCAGGTCCTAAGTATGATTTGTCTCGAAAGCAACAAGTTTGTTGTCCATGGTAGCAACCCAAATAGGGTCATGAATGACCTCATGAAAAAATAAGGTTTAGGATGGCAAAAATGGAGGCAATGAAGTGTTGGTGACATGGGTTGCATTGATCAAGGAAATATAATTAGAAATAGCTTAAAAGGAAGTGAAAGAAGTAAACGATAAGGTAGAGCATAAATAATCTGCAATCCAAATGGGAGGTTTGGTGGGGCAATTAGAGCAGCGAATGGGTGCAAGGGGATCAACATCAAAAGGAGGAAGAAAGGAAAGGTTATCAAGAGGAGGTGGAGATAGGGAAGAAGGAAGGGTAGAAGGAGTAGGGGTAAGAAGGTTTGGTTTAGGAAAGAGAGGGTCATCAACATGTAAGCAAGATTGTGAATAGTCTTCTGCAGGTGGTATGATGGGAGTTGGAAAGGCGGCCGACATGTTAGGGGACAAGGATGAAGACTAGAAGGTAAGCATAAAGATATCTTCCAAAAAGATGACATCATGAATAATGAAAAATTTGCCTAAGGTAAGATAAAAAAGTTTATAGCCCTTTCGGTAAAAGAGATAACCTATGAAAACACAAGAAATTACCCAAGGACTAAACTTGTCACATAGACCTAAAACAATGCCATAGCACTAATAACCAAACACACGTAAGTGATCAAGAATAAAAGGAATACCAAAGAGACACTCATAAGGCGTAAGACCACTAAAAGTAGAAGAAGGTAGGTGATTGATAAGATAGGTGGCAGTTAAAATGCATTCACCTTAAAAGTGGGGTGGGAGATGAGCCTAAAAGAGCAAAGCACGAGCAACATCTAATAAGTGACAATGCTTGTGTTCCATAACTTCATTTTGTTTGGGAGTGTGAACACAAGAACTTTTATAGAGGATGCCTTGCGTAAGAAGAAAAGTGAGGACTTTAGAAGGAAAAAAAAAAAACAATAGTGAGGAGAAAGGCCGAGACATTTTGGTGGGGATGACAAAAGGAGTGAAAGTGTAAGACCTAACTAGTCTCAGATACCATATTAAAATAAGACACAGAGTGTGGGAACTTCTCTCTTTATTGATAATGCTACACTTTATACTGTACAATGAGAAGTCTTTATATAGACCTATGACATTGCTTTACATGGAAATTTCAATTAGGAAAATATACAACATATTTACATTAATTGTCTTTTACACAATTAGTCTTAATATTGCACCATGTAGTATCCCATATCATAATATTCCATAACATATTTCTTGCCTAAGAAGAATTGATAATCCTTATGCTTTTGTAATGCTACCTTCACATTTGGCCTCTGAACAAGAAAGTGAGCACAAAAGTCCTTAGTCAAAAGTGTCTCAACTCTATATTTGACTTCGGATGGAGCATGCTTAAGAGCACTATGGTTGAAGATGATCAGATGCCAATAAAATCTAGAGAGAATAGAGTGAAGTATCGACCAATCAGGTTATCAACCATGAAATTTTTTCTTAATTGCATCAAACACATAAAGGCCAAGCTTGGAGTGGTCTTTATGTCAACAAGGGGCCTAGTTTCCCCTCGTAATTGAATCCAATTTCTACTACCTTGTCCATTGCATGCTCAACTAATAATGGTTATGGCCTAAGAAATGGTTAAAGAGCTCTATGGAAAGCTAGTAAAAAGAACTATTATGAAAAGGTAGATATGAAAAATGCTTATGAAAAAATGGAATAGAGCTTTATCCTCAAAGTTACATAAAAGCTTAGCTTTTCCCATAATTGGTGTGATATAATTTTTGGATGTATTTGTAATAATTGATTTTCCATACAATTGCAAGACATAAGATATGGCTTCTTTAAGTTACTCATGGCTTAACATAAAGGAATCCTCTATCTCCCAACATCTTTAACTTAACTCAAGGTTTTATTAACTTCAAGCAAATCATCTTGTGAATTCAAATAAAATAGGCATATTTAAAGGTGATAACAAGTTTTTTGTTGTTTCCCATCTACTTTGTCCTCATGATATGCTGATGTTTATAGGAGGTAATAGGATGTTCATATTGAATTTTATGAATTTGCTACAAGATTATAAGGCTATAGCCGTCAAAAGTTTAATTTTCAAAAAACAAGGATCATTATGTCCAATAAAATGCATAAGAGCATGATGGAACAAATTATGAGTTAGACTAAGTTCTCAGATACCACTCTTCCCATCAAACATTTATGAATCCCATTATTCAAAGACCAAAGCAAAATCCATATTTTGATGAGCTCATTAGATCTATAACTAAGAAAGAATAGAGTTGGAAGTCTAAGTTTCTATCTCAAGGGAGTAAGTTGACATTAGTTAAAACCTTAATCTCCTCCATGCCAATTCATATATTGTCTATTATCAAGCTTCCAAAGGCTATAGTTCAAAAGATCGATTAATTGATGGCCAATTTTATGTGGAGCTTGAGGGAAAGATTAGGATAGCATTGGGTAAAATGGAATATGATATGTATACCATGTGAAAATTAGGACCTTGGACTTAAAAATATAGAATAATTTACGTAGTTCTTACAAACAAAGTTTGCATGGAACTATTTCAAAGGTCAATTAGTGTGAGTTAATCTAATGAGAATAAAATATGACATAAGATGGAAGCCATTCAAACAAGACTGAAAAGGACACATTCTCATTACCCGAAAATGATATTCATATTGCTACCATACATGGTTAAACATAGCAAATGGATAATCAAAGAAGCTAATTTTTAGTTGTGGAAAGATAATTGACTTGGACCACCATTATGGTATTTGTTATTCCTAAATCCAAAAATTTTGGTTAAAGAAGCCTTGCAAGATCTAGTCTTCATGAATGAATACCTATCAATCAAGTGAACAAGTGTAGATAAGACAAATAACACTCACACAAGGAGTGGATTGGCTAGCATGGAACTTAAATGCATCAACTACATTGTCATCCTTTTCAGTTTATCATGATAAAAGGGTGAGGAAAGACAAAGTTCAATGGCAAAGTTTTTATGGAACAATGTTCGGTGAAATTTATATGCAAGTGAACATGTCGAACAAGTAATATAATGATAAGAAAAGTATCGTCCCACGAAGATTGGTGAATACTAAACTAATTAAGTACTAATGATGAATTAATCCTAAAATTTATCTAGCAAACCAAATTGATAGATGATAGATTAACTAAGTAAGTCTAAGAAAACTAAATGCAAGAAATATGTTAGAGCATCCGATTTCACCATAATTACTAGGTATTAATATTGATTATTTATGCTTGCAAGAAAGACAATATCTATGTGATGGCGGAACTTCCTAATTTATTTACTATCCTATGTCTAGGTATGGCAAACCTACTTAGTTCATTAATTCACTATATCTCTATATGTGAATTGAAACAAACCAAATGCATTAGGATCTATGAACATTCCCAGTTTACACCAAAAGCCACACAAATAATATGATATATGTCTATCCATATTTAATCTATGGTTGCATATTACAAGAAGCAACTGCATACTATTTCCTGTCGGTCTCTAACATGCAAATCAAGTCATCTAAGTGGTAGCTAATCACCTAAAAGCATTAAACTCCGTAATATGTAACTTCACATAAATAAAATATCTTGCAAAACATAATAATCATAAGATTCATACCATCATAATTAGGTTACATCGTAGCTCTAACAAAGATAAACTAAAACATAAAAAAATAATGAGGAAGAATGGTAATAAGAAATAAAGAAGGCATCTTGAATCCAAAAACAAGAAGTCTGTCACCCTTTTTGTCTTCTCTTCAAGAAAACCTTGAATTCTTGGCTTCTTTCTTGAGTTGTGCCCAATTTCCTCCTCTCCCCTTCGTTTGCCTCTTCTCTTCTCTTAAATAGGGTTTAGGTTTAGACCTACTCTTATCCTAGTAGAATTGGGTCTTAGAGATCTAAAACAATTGGGTTTTGAACTCTTAATTTAATTAGGTTTTGAACTCCTAATTTAATTAGGCTTTGAACTCCTAATATGATTAGGTTTTTTAATTATTTAGAAAACCCAATAACAATCATTCAAAGCCCAAGCCCATCTTGACTCTCTTGATCCTGATATTACGATTTTGCCACACAATAAGCTTCGGGCTCTCCATGTTCATCTCTTTTCTCCTTGCCTTCTTGTGCTACATAAACAAGATAAATTTAGGTAAATAAAGAGGAATTCAAATGTTTTCTCACAATTATTAAAGTTATTTATTGCCTAAAATAAGTAAAATAACTCTATAAAAATAAAGTTATCAAACAACATACTTGCCCTAAGATTAGCTTATTTTTCTAGAAGCTTATTTGTAATGGAGTTTCCATAGAATGATAGGTCATATATGTAGAGAAGGAAATTCAATAGCGAATAGAGTAGCCAATTATTAACACATGATACAAAATGTTATAATTTTTGGTCAACAAGGTTTCTTACAAAGACCAAGTTTGAGTGCTCTCAAGAAAGATCAATTTTGTCCAAGTAACTATAGGCCATTGTCGGGTTAAGCTTATAAACCTTTTTTTTTGGGGGAATTTGTTTTATGTTATGTAATTTCTTCCTTTATAAAATCGGTTTCATTTCCTCACTCAATGAGTTTATCATGTAGGCTATTATCAACCAAATCTCCTTAAGAGACAGGCTTATATTTTATCCTTTTTATCCTATCCGTAAGTGTTTTTACAATCTTTCTATTATTAATAAAATATTATAAAATGTGGATCATTTATTAATAGAAAAAACCGTTCCTTTTTAACACAAAATGTGGATAATTTATTTCGTTCTTCTCAAGTCTTCCAATGATGTAGAAGCTCTTATTGCCTCGACCGTCTGTTCTTTACTTCCTCTGTTTCTTTTATCTTCTATGAGTTCGGTCGCACTTTCTTCGTTTTACGAGCATTCATGGGCGTTTGGCCTGCGGGAGCCTTATCGTTCTCGGAAGCCGCAACTATTGATTTGTGCTTCTTTTCCCCATTTGCCTTTCAAAATATACTTCAAGCCAATTTCGCCCTTTAGATCCATAATCAAAAAGTGGTTGTAACTATTTGAGAGGAAATAAAGCAAAAGATACCGTAGAATTAAGGCAGTTATTGTAGGTCTACCCAATGCTACATTTAAAGGCACATGATAGATCAATACCAACATCATGAGCTGTTCCACAATAAAATTGGTTGTTGTTATACTTTCTCCTCGATTCCTTCTTCCCTTTCTTTTATTATCCGAGCTTGAGGAGAAGGAAGATAAGAGGGCCATGTGGAAGATGTGGCTAGAAATCCATAATAGAGTCCCACCACAATAACTGGATTGCTTATCTTCATGCATAAGGATATTATGAGCTCTAACAATATTTTTTTTTTCTAATGTCAAAATTTTATCCCAATTCTTATCAAATTTGCGACAACCCACCAAGGTTTGTCTTTCCTAATGTCAAAATTTTATGGTAAGAATTTGTGATCCCAATTCTTACCAAATTTGTGACAACCCCGAGATTTGTCTTTCCTAATGTCAAAATTTGATTCCAATTCTTACCAAATTTGTGACAACCCCGAGATTTGTCTTTCCTAATGTCAAAACTTGATTCCAATTCTTACCAAATTTGTGTCAAAATTTAATCCCAATTCTTACCAAATTGGTGACAATCCAGTGAGGTTTGTCTTGTGCAAAAAGATAAGTTGCTACCTATGATATCCATCGCATGATGTGGGTGACGGGCGGGTGGAGAAGACAAGGACATTAGCATATTCTAAAACATAATTCTATCCCAAAAAAAATAAGTTTTCAGAGCAAAAGGTTCTTCCTTTTTAATAAATAATATTTTTGAATAAAACTTAAATAGTATGAGACTTACGTTACACCACAAAAAACTTAACTTATGTAAAGATAAGAGTCTCACGTCTCAAGATAAGATTATTGCTATAAAATTTAAATAAATTCTAATTTTCAAACTAACTTTGAAATTAGACTTTTCAGCTTTCTAATACAATCTTATAGGCCAAGTTAAATTTGCTTCATTCCATTTTATATTAAGTCAAATGATATTCATTATGTAAGAGAGTATGCATAATAAAAGTCATAAATTAAAAATAAATAAAAATAAAACCTTTAAAATAAAAGTTAAATAAAAAGACCCTTTAATTCTTGAGTAAATTTTAAGTTAGGCCTTTAGATAACTTGACAAATATTATAATCTTCTCGAAGGTAAGTTAAGAGTAGGCCTTATTTCCACTGCAATGTGAGAATCATCTTGCACCGACACATAAACAATAATAAAAGAAAAAACACATAAGGACAGCTTTAATTGAGTAAACGTATTTACTTTTTACCCCTCAAAATTACTAAAAATTAATTATAACTATTGCATATTTTATTTTAAAAAATATTTTTTTCTACTAAGAATTAATTATTTAAAAATTAAATAAACAAATATACTTGATCAAATGTTATCATCTAATAACATGTGCTAAATATCAATAATCAATTACTAAACTACTATTATGTTAATTATTATCAATTTGAACATTATTTCATATCGATTCAATGTTTATATGAGTATTTTGTCTTAATGACTAGTTTTAAAAGCGGAAATAAATCTTTCTGATAAGATTTTATTGTTTAATGGATAACTAAGACTCGATGATCACTTCGATGGTTTTGATCTAAAGATTTGCCAACGGAGAAAGAGAGGGGGAGAGGAGACTACAAAAAGACAATAAATATACGCAGTAATCAAAATTTGAGCATTATTTTGTACAAATGCAAGATAACATATGGGACATTAGATCTCCAAAAATGATTCAATAGTTCTAAATCCATGATTTGCCGGCAACAGTTCATTTTCCGGGCGAACGGAGATCACCACTTCCAAACCTGAAACATGAATTAACAGACATATTGTTTAGTGATTAACATATGTCTGAAGGTTCTATTTTCTTTGGACTATTAGATGACTTATTTGATAAAGTATTATTTCTGACTTAAAACTTAACAAGGAGACATAATTCTCCTTCTCTCTCACCAAAATCTTAAACCTTAGTAAATTTGTTGCTCTCTTTCTTCATTCAAAAGGTGGGTAAGCCACATGTTGGAGATTGTGGTCTTGGATGTCGAGTTCTTCAGTTTTATTAGTAGTAGTATACCTACTTCTTATAAGGTTTTTTGAAAAAATATGTTCCCAAGTTAGAGCTCTCGAGCAGCCTTGAAGACAGTCAAAGCCGATCTCTGTCAAGGATTTGAGGCAGCACAAGAAGGAGTTGGCGGTTCACAAACGATGAAACACCGGACGGAGAGCATTCCTTTTATGTAATTTGGTAAGTTATAACAATCTGAAGCTGATGAATGTATCAATAATGCTAGTTCAAGTTGATTTTACTTCTTGGAAAGGAAAACCTCTTGGATGCGTGTTAAACGAATAGATTTGCTAAGCAATGCATTCGTGGATATGAAGTGCATTCATAAGCCATATATTTTCCACCTGCCGGCGGTGGCCAGACTTGCAGACATTGTTTTAATTTGCTCAAGGTTTGGTGCTTCAACAATCATGAAGTATAAGGGGGTTGTAAAATCTGATGGTGTTGCTTGTAGATTGGATGAAAAACTTGTTTGTTTATACAAGTTAAAACCAAAAATGCTACAAGGAGAACAAACTATACGATAGATAAAGATAACTTTGCCTACTCAACGCATACGATGATCTACCACAAAACACGTTGTTGTTTGTGAATCCAACCCCATATTATAACCCAGTACATGATTAAAATGCCCACTGGTTCTCCTGACGAGCCGGTTCCTCTTCCTCTGGGGTGAAGTCACTCTTGATGTTAAACATCTCACGGATCTCCTCCGGTGTCATCTCCTTGATAATGTCTGCTACAGTCTGGCATGTCAGATCCAGAAGGCTCTCGATATTCAAGTAGTTTGCAGCCAGGTTGAGATCGAAAAGCGTAGCTTGGTCAACCTTGACGAACTCGGTGTTGGGTTGGTCCAGCCCATATTCGAGGACTTATTATTGGGTCCAATTAGGGTAATGTGGCCCTAAGGTTTAAAAGGAAAAATATAGGGTTTTTTCTTTAAGAGAAGAGGTGAGTGGCCGTCAAAGAAAAGAGAGAGAGAGAAAAGAAAAGAGCAGAATTTCGCAGGAATTAGAGGCCCTGTGCAGCAGTTGATCAAACGTCTGATCAAGGTCGATCCGTGGTCCGATTGAGCTGATTTTTTGTCAGCAGGTTCGGGATTAGGTGTTCTTCATTGTGAACGGTTGGATCGTCGTTTGGAGCTCTTGAAGTCAGCAGATTGTGGTCGAAAATCTGGGTGATATTTCTCCAACTTTTTCTTGGTTAAGTTGTTGTTTACAACTTGTTTCTTCACTATTTATTGGTGATTCTATTATTGTTGAATCAGTGAATCTTAGTCTTGTTGCTATTGTTAAGGACTTGATTGGGTTGTAACCTAACGATTGATATAGTGGAGATTTGGGTGGACTCCGTGATCGGTCCTGTGATTTTTTATCCTTCACATTGGAGGAGTTTTTTCATGTAGAAATTCTTTTGTGTTGATTGTGATTTATTTATTTTACTTGTGATTCAAATACATCGTTGGTGTTTTAGTATTTCCTCATAGGTTCAATCAAAGTGGGAAACTTTATACGTCATTTTTTCCTTCAGAGTGGTATCAAGAGCTTAGGTTGTGGTTGTTTTATCTTTGGATTTGATTGAACGATGGAACTAAGCACTAACAAGATGATTAGTTTGAATGGAAGAAACTATCATGTTTGGAAGGGTAAGATGGAAGATTTGCTTTATGTGAAGCGTTGGCACTTACCGGTGTTTAGTGAAACTAGACCAGATAACATGAGTGAGGCCGATTGGACTCTTGAGCATAAAATTGTATACGGGTTCATTCGACAATTTGTAGATGAGAATGTTTTGAATCACATTAGTAAAGAAACACATGCTCGGACTCTATGGAACAAACTTGAATCTTTGTATGCTCGAAAGACTGGAAATAATAAGATGTATTTGATGAAACAACTTATTAGCTTGAAATACAAAGATGGGCAATCCATATCTGATCATTTGAATGAGTTTCAGGGAATGTTAGATCAACTTTCAGGCATGAATATGAAGTTTGAAGATGAAGTACAAGGACTTTGGGTACTTGGTACTTTACCAGAATCTTGGGAAACATTTCGTATGTCAATGAGTAACTCTGCTCCCGATGGTATTGTCACTATGGATTTTGCCAAGACTAGTATTTTGAATGAAGAGATGAGAAGAAAGAGTCAGGGTTCTTTATCTCATTCTGAAGCTTTGGTTGTTGAAAATAGGGGGAGAAGTCGTGGTAGAGGTCCGAGAGGTTATAACAAAAGTCAAAGTAAGTCTAGATCATGGCATAAAAATGTGGAGTGCCATCATTGTGGCAAGATGGGTCATATCAAGAAAAATTGCTTCCAGCTGAAAAATGAAAAGAAAAATGGTAAAGGTAGAAATGAGAAGAAGAAAGTTAATGAAAGTGAGGAGAAGAAGGACAACAATGATAATGATCGAGTTGCAACAGCTACTAATGAACTTGTTATTGTGTGCTATGATGATAATGTGAATTTTGCAAGCAATGAGACAAGTTGGGTAATTGATAGTGGTGCTTCTCTTCATATTACTTCCAAGAGGGAGTTCTTTACTTCTTATACTCCTGGAAACTTTGGCACATTGAAGATGGGCAATGATTGCTTGGCTAAAGTTGTAGGTATGGGAGATGTATGCTTGGAGACTCGTAATGGATCCAAGTTGGTTCTCAAGAATGTTAGACATGTACCAGAAATTCGCTTGAATTTGATTTCTACCGGACAACTTGATGATGAAGGTTTTTGCAATATCTTCAATAATGGACAATGGAAACTTACTAAGGGTTCATTAGTTATTGCTAGAGACAAGAAAGAGTCTTCTTTGTATTTATTTCAGGCCAAGATTTCCAAAAACATTTGTAATGTAGTGGAAGATAGAAATGCAAGTGCTTTATGGCATAAAAGGTTAAGTCACATGAGTGAGAAGGGCATGAATATGTTGGCAAAGAAGAACTTGTTATCTGGGATTAAGAGTGCAAAACTTGAGAAGTGTGCACATTGTTTAGCTGGAAAACAGAAAAGAGTTTCATTCTATAGTCACCCTCCTTCAAGAAAATCAGATTTATTGGAGTTAGTACACTCAGATGTTTGTGGCCCAGTTAACCCGAGGACACTTGGTGGAGCATCCTACTTTGTGACCTTTATTAATGACTACTCAAGAAAGGTTTGGGTTTATGTTTTGATGTCAAAAGATCAAATGCTAGATGTGTTTAAACAGTTTCAAGTTTTAGTAGAGCGGCAAACTAGAAAGAAGTTGAAATGCATTCGATCAGACAATGGTGGTGAGTACATTGGACCATTTGATGAGTATTGTAAGCAACATGGTATTCGACATCAGAAGACACCTCTAAAAACACCTCAGTTGAATGGTATAGCGGAAAGAATGAACAGGACATTGGTTGAGAGAGTTAGATGCATGATTTCAAATGCTAACCTGCCAAAGACATTTTGGGGTGAGGCATTACTTACAGCAGCTTATGTTATCAATCTATCTCTAACTGTTGCTTTAGATGGTGATGTGCCAGATAGAGTTTGGTTTGGCAAGGATGTTTCCTATAACCATCTAAGAGTATTTGGTTGCAAAGCATTTGTTCATATTCTAAAGGATGAGAGGTCTAAGTTAGATGTCAAGACACGAGAATGTATATTTCTTGGTTATGGTTCTGATGAATTTGGCTACAGGTGTTATGATCCAGCTATGAAGAAAATTGTGAGGAGTCGTGATGTTGTATTTTTTGAGAATCAAAATATGACAGATATTGGCCAAAGTGAGAAGAATATGTCACAAGGCTCTAAGATTGGTATTGATATTGATCTAATTCCTTCAAATGATTTACAACGACAGTTGCCAGAACAAGTTGAGAGTGATATTTAGCATGATGTTCAGGATCAAGTTCAGAATGACCAACAGGGTGTAGATAATAGTGACACTCAGACAGATAATGTTGTTGATGTTCAGCAGAATCTATCTTCAGTTCCACCATTGAGGAGGTCTGCTAGAGATCGCCATCCATCCTCTAGATACTCTACTGAGGAGTATATATTGTTGACTGATGCAGGTGAGCCTGAGAGCTTTGAAGAAGCAGCAGAGGATGTGGATAAGAAAAAATGGGTTGATGCAATGCAAGATGAGTTGAAATCT
Organism: Casuarina equisetifolia; assembly: GCA_028551475.1. Taxonomy (NCBI): domain Eukaryota; kingdom Viridiplantae; phylum Streptophyta; class Magnoliopsida; order Fagales; family Casuarinaceae; genus Casuarina; species Casuarina equisetifolia. The sequence goes on from CM052355.1 coordinate 28,634,658, forward strand.
TTGCATGATAATCAAACATTTGAGTTGGTGACATTGCTTAAGGGCAAGAAAGCTTTGAAGAATCGTTGGATTTATAGATTAAAGCATGATGAAAATTCTTCACAACCCCGATACAAAGCCAAACTAGTTGTTAAAGGTTTCAGTCAGAAAAAGGGAATTGATTATGATGAGATTTTCTCACCTGTTGTGAAAATGTCCTCAATTCGAGTGGTTTTGGGATTGGCTGCCAGTCTTGATCTTGAAACTGAGCAAATGGATGTAAAGACTGCTTTTCTTCATGGTGACCTAAATGAAGAAATTTATATAGAGCAACCAAAGGGTTTTAAAGAAAAAGGTAAAGAAAACTATGTTTGCAAGCTAAAGAAAAGTTTATATGGCTTAAAACAGGCACCGAGACAATGGTATCAAAAATTTGAGTCTTTTATGGGGGAGCAAGCCTATAAGAAGACAAATTCTGATCATTGTGTGTTTGTGTAGAAGTTCTCAGATGATGACTTTATCATTCTATTACTTTATGTAGATGACATGCTTATAGTTGGTAAGAATGCTGCAAGAATTGAAAAGTTGAAGCAGGAGTTAAGTAAGTCATTTTCAATGAAAGACTTAGGCTCAGTGAAGCAAATTCTTGGTATGAGAGTTAGTCGTAACAGAAAAGCCAAGAAGTTGTGGTTGTCTCAAAAAGAGTATATCAAGAAAGTGCTTCAGAGGTTTTGTATGGATAAAGCTAAAGTAGTGAGCACGCCTCTTGCTACACACTTTAAGCTTAGTAAGAAACAATGTCCTGTAGATGAGGAAGACAGAAAAGATATGAAAAGAGTTCCTTATGCTTCGGCTGTTGGTTGTTTAATGTATGCAATGATTTGTACAAGGCCAGATATAGCTCATGCAGTTGGAGTAGTTAGTAGATTTACTTCTAATCCTGGAAGAGAACATTGGAATGCAGTGAAGTGGATTCTAAGGTATCTTCGAGGCACTTCTAGTTTGAAACTTTCATTTGGGAGTGATAAGCCTATTCTTGTGGGATATACAGATTCTGATATGGCAGGAGATATTGATAATAGAAGATCTACTTCAGGTTACTTGATTAAGTTTTCAGGGGGAGCTGTGGCATGGCAATCAAGATTACAAAAATGTATTGCTCTATCTACAACGGAAGCAGAATTTATTGCAGCAACAGAAGCATGTAAAGAGTTGTTTTGGATGAAGGAATTCATAAAAGAACTTGATTTTGTGTAAGAAAGGTATGTGTTATTTTGTGATAGTCAAAGTGCTATACGTCTTGCTAAGAACTCTACGTTTCATCAAAGATCAAAGCATATCGATGTAAGGTATCATTGGATACGAGATATCATGGAAACTAAAGAGGTTGCACTTGAAAAGGTACATACTGAGGATAATGGTTCTGATATGATGACAAAGGCTCTATGGCAAGAAAAGTTTGAGTTTTGTCGGCATGAGGCCGGTTTGGATTGTGCTTGAGAAATGGACATATGGAATCTCCCTCATTTGGGCTGGAGGGGGAGAATTGTTGGTTGGTCCAGCCCATATTCGGGGACTTATTATTGGGTCCAATTAAGGTAATGTGGCCCTAAGGTTTAAAAGGAAAAATATAGGGTTTTTTCTTTAAGAGAAGAGGTGAGTGGCCGTCAAAGAAAAGAGAGAGAGAGAAAAGAAAAGAGCAGAATTTCGCAGGAATTAGAGGCCCTGTGCAGCAGTTGATCAAACGTCTGATCAAGGTCGATCCGTGGTCCGATTGAGCTGATTTTTTGTCAGCAGGTTCGGGATTAGGTGTTCTTCATTGTGAACGGTTGGATCGTCGTTTGGAGCTCTTGAAGTTAGCAGATTATGGTCGAAAATCTGGGTGATATTTCTCCAACTTTTTCTTGGTTAAGTTATTGTTTACAACTTGTTTCTTCACTATTTATTGGTGATTCTATTATTGTTGAATCAGTGAATCTTAGTCTTGTTGCTATTGTTAAGGACTTGATTGGGTTGTAACCTAACGATTGATATAGTGGAGATTTGGGTGGACTCCGTGATCGGTCCTGTGATTTTTTATCCTTCACATTGGAGGAGTTTTTTCATGTAGAAATTCTTTTGTGTTGATTGTGATTTGTTTATTTTACTTGTGATTCAAATACATCGTTGGTGTTTTAGTATTTCCTCATAGGTTTAATCAAAGTGGGAAACTTTATACGTCGTTTTTCCCTTCACTTGGTGTCCCAATTCTTGAGATCTTCTTCGGAAGTGCGGTTGTCGAGGTTCAATGCCTCGACGTGCTTCTTGCAGTACTGGATGACCTTGGCCAAGATGTTGCTCGTAACATTCGGGAGAGGAATTCCATTGTCTGTGCAATTGTACTCTACCATGTGCTTGATCGTCTTTGACTCGAGGGCGACGGCCTCGTCGACCTCGAACACCTCGCCGTCGCAACTCTTGAGCGTGATCTTCTTCGACAAGGACATGGCAGTCTCCAACGGCGTAGTTCCTGAAAGAAAAGAAAACCGGGAGTGCAAAAGAGGAAAAGAAGACCTCGAAGCCTAACCCGGGTGAGCTACACAAAATCTTAATGTTCCAAAGAAGGGAGAAGGAAAATAATATATTTATGTACAATTAGTTTCCTTATTTGTCTTGGACTAGGATTTACTTAGGTACTTTGGATTAGGATTTCCTTATTTACCTTATACTAAGATTCCTTATTTGCTTTGTACTAGGATTTTTGTAGGAAAGGAGAAGACATGAAGGGCTTATGTGGCCTTATTAGTCATCTTTATATCATGGTTAAAAAAGATAACAAACAAACATGACTTGTGGATATTGCCCAATAAACAAAGAAATAGTGTACAAAATTATCCCAAAGAAATGTTGTTTTGAATGACATTTAAAGCTTTCCAATCTCCATCTTTTTGTAATTGTAGTAATTTTTGTAATGTTAGTATTTATTTAATATTTCCACACACACAAAAAAAAAAGATAGTGATACTAAAGACATGTAATGTCAATTGGATTTCCTTTGAGCATGCCAAAACTTTACTTGTTCCCATATGGAGGACAAAAATCTCACACTAGAAATATGATCCTTTATGATAAAGCTTAAATAAAATAAATATTTTTTAACTATTGAGTTAGCTTTTGAGTTAAATTTTTGGACTTTTAATATGGTATCAAATTCTAAGTTGAATATGTTTCATCCTATACAACTTTAAGCCTAATATTGCTTGGTGTGCATAAGGTGTGTGTGTGTGTAAGACGAAGGTCCCATGTTTAAAACATGATCCATTGTAGTGAAGCTAACTTTTGAATTGACCTTTGAGCCTTCTAATAATTCTAACTTCCTATATCCTTCACACCACAATGCAGTCTTATTACTTGGCATTTGAAGTCAAACTCAAGGAAAATTTTACATGAAAGATCAATGACGTTGTCTTTTCACTTAAACAAGATAACTCAATTAAATACCATCCATAGTGACTTTTACATCTCAATTTTCATGAAATTTCTTTCCTCTTCTTGATCATGTTAAGTTTTTGTGACGAGTGCGTGTGATAGCAAAATTATTAGAGAAAATCGTGTGTTGGTTGTTAGCTAGTAAAACTTGAGATTTGTTTCTTAAGATTTATTTTCTTTATTTTGTGTTACTTGTTATTTTCTCTAGGGGCACAAGTATTATAATTACTGCACTAGTAGTTTGTGTGAAACACATTATTTTGAATTCCTATAATTATCCACAAGGTTTAATTTTCCTTAAACAAAATTGTCTTTCTATTTTTTCTTCTTTCTGTTTCACCTTTGTTAAAAAATCAATCAACCTGCTCAAGCGCGTTGGCCCATTAAAAATTCTATCATGTTTGAACGTGATAGTTTCCTTTTTCATTTCATGGTAGGGCATGTATGACTTTATCAATGGCGTACATTGTGGTTATGGAAAAACGGAATACCTAATTCCACCGCACAAAAACAACATTGTCCAATACAAAAAAGGGTACGCAACAAATAAATTGGCAACACAACGTGGCTATGGAAAAACGAATATGGCCTGTTATGCCCATGGCAAAGGGAAGCCCTCCATGTTCCTTGAAGTACATCTATGAACTCATAAGAGGCCCTGGCACAGGTCCGCAATTTAAAAGAGCAAATATTTTGATTTAAAATCAAGAGCACTCAAGACTCTCAATTTTCTTATGCAAATCTCTCATAACTCAAAAAATTTAACTTTCAATATTAATGTTATTTCCAATCACATTACTAAATTTTCATACAAAAGTATGAAGTGAAACATATTATTTTTAGTCTCTTATATAAGCCTTTTTCCACTAAAGCACACAAGAAAAACCTTTTATCTAAAAACAACACACTAAAGATATTCGGTCTAAGCAAATGGATTACTGTTACTTTTCCCAACTTTCCTCCCTTCGCTTTGTATTCTCCTTATATTTATAATGGTGAGAAGATGTCCGTTAGAAAATCCATCCGATGATGCTCTTCCCGTGGGCAAATAGCTAATACCTTTTCTTCGAACGGCTATTACTCATTTTGGATTATTTACTGACTTCCCAGCTTTCGTTTGGGAGAGCTTTTTGATCTTTCTCTTTCCACTTTTGGTACCTGTGCATGGCAATGGGCCACTTTCCTCCAACTTTTCGTTTAGCTTTTAGTATTCTCTTTCTTCCCTTGCCATTTGCTTTGATGCACTACACGACGATGTGTGTTTTCCAAGATTGGAATCTCTCGTTGTCCTCGCATTTGGCTCTTTCCTCTCATCTCCTGGTCCATGCCGTGATGCATGTTTCCTTTTCTTCACTCCACACAGCTTTTTCAGGGCTACTTCAAGCCAACTTTGCCGTGCCCTACAGCTCGTGTTTTGTTTTTCTTATACATTCGGATTACTCTTTATGCTCAGTAGCCATTAGTTTATCTCACCCGAAAATTATTACTTTAATAACCACAATGACATTGCCGCAATAGTGCGAACTTGCATTAAATATATTAGCATAAAGAAGAATGTAAATATATTTATATGTTTTTTCAATAATCGTATTTTGAGGTCCAACATTATTTTTGTCTAATACCAAAATTTCATTTCAAATCTTACAGAATCTATGAATTACCCACTGTGGTTTGTCTTGTGGAAAAGGATAAGTTGCTACTTGTGATATGAAATCCGTGGGTGACAAGCGGGTGGGGAAGAGAGGGACATTAACATGGTCTTCCCGCTAATTCTATCCAAAAGAAATAAATATAAGACTTACACCATACTCGAATAAAGAAGACAACTTAAGATTTTTCCTTATACAAAATATGAAAATATTGAGGATGTTTGAATTTATCCTACATGGAAAGGAGAGGATATAAATCTGGACCTGATAAGTGGTAGCTCTCACTTTCCTTCTAAGCTGCCCTTTAGCAATAATCATGAGACCATTTAATATGTCAGTAATTAGAATTGACTTGGAATAGTTCCTCTTTGTCACCCATAAGGTTGAGGCTCGAGTTGTCCGCTCGTGAGTGGCCAGAAGTTTGAAGCTTGGAAGCACGGGGCAGTCGTGTATGGAACACTGTAAGATATGTATAGGGAGTTGTTTCATAAGGAAGCGTTTCGATAAATTTGCAGTCTCTGCCTCGTGCCTCTTCATGATCCTCCCCGCCTCCTCTTCCTCCTACACACCTTTCCGACTGCGCTTAACTTCTCGCTCTTTCGTCATAATCTTCTTGCGCTGAACTTCTCGCTCTTTCATCATAATCTTCTTCATGTTGATGCTCTTGCTCGTTTTTTCATATCCTTCTTCTTGCTCTTGCTCTTGCTCTTGCTCTGCTCCCTTTTTCTCTCCTCCTCCCCCTCCTCCTCCTTCTTCGCTCTCTCTCTCTCTCTCTCTCTCTCTCTCTCTTCATCTTCTTCTTCTTGCTTTTTCTTCCGCTACGCCTTTTCTGACTACACTCATCTCTATTTCTTGTTCTTGTTCTTCCTTTACTTTTCCACATTGCTATAATTCATTTCTTTCATTAATATTTAATTATTCCATTTTTGGTTTTTTTGGTGTCACAAACATAAGGTTTGTTTCCTTGTTCTTTCAAAAGATTGTTGTTTTTCTTTACTTTTCTTCATGCTTAACTGATCATGACCAATATGTATGTCTTTTGTTTTTCTTATTTACCATGGTATCTCACCTCTTCTTTATTTATTTATTTATTTATTTATTTATTTATTTTGTGGAAAAGTAAATTGAACCAATAAATACTAAAATATAAAAACACATGAGCATATGTCAATATTATAGAAGTCACTACATCTATAAAAAGATAAATTATAATCTTCCAAATCTCACTTAAGATAACATTTGCTGAAAAAGATTTTATATTTCAAAATAAAGAGCTTTATCTTATACCACTTTTTTTTTTTTACTTTTGTTAGGAGTATAGGAATATCAATTGTTTTTTCCTAAAAACATATTTTATTTCGTTCAGTTTATATACAATAAATACAAATGTCTTTTTTAAAAAAAAACGAGAAACTACATATCACAGATAGTAGCGAATCCCTTTCCACAAGACAAACCACCGTGGCAATTCACATATTCAAGTATCCAACAAGCAATGCTGCTAGTAACATCACATTCAAGCTTCATCATTCACTCAGTGATGATTACTCTCTCATGGGTGCACTTTTTTTTTATCACAAAATAAGACGCAGAGTGTTGGAACTTCTCTTTCTATTGATAATGCTGCACTTTACACTATACAATGAGAGGTCTTTATATAGACCTACGACATTGTTTTGCATGAAAATTTCAATAAGGAAAATATAAGAAAATATATATAATATTTACATTAATTGTCTCCTACACAATAAGTCCTAATATTGCACCATATAAAATGATGTATCATGATATTCCATAATCCTCTCCTTCAAGCCGAAGATTTAAACAAGTTAAATACTTTGAGCTTGAAGAGAAAATGTCAATGCTGCCTACTACAAAGTGCTTTGGTGAATAGATTTGTTGGCTACTCTTTGGTAGAGATATAGGGTGTCATAATAATTCCTTGTTGTAGTTTCTCTCTCGCATAATGACAATCAATTTCAATATGTTTGGTTATTTCATGAAAGATAGGGTTGGCCATAATTTTCTTTGTTGCCTTTTTATCACAAAATAGTAAGGCCGAGTGTCAAAGATAAAAACCAAAACCTCTGAGCAATCCCATTATCCATACTATCTCACAAATAGTGACCTGCATCTCCTAATATTCAACTCCAGCAAAAAAATGAGAGATTGTAGGATACTTTTTCGATTGCCATGATATCAATGAATCCCTAAGCATTATATAGAAACCGGTGGTAGATCTTCGTATAATGGGGCAAGTGCAATAATCTGAGTTATTTAAGTTCCAACTTTGAGGAGGAAGGAAACAAAAGCCCTAGTCTTGGACAACTCTTAAGATACCTTATCACTTTCAAAGTTGCGTCTCTTATGTGATTGCTTTAGAGCATGCATAAATTGAATTAGCAACTAAACCGAAAAAGCGATATTAGGCCTTATAAGTGTCAAGTAGATCAATTTGCCAATTAAACTTTGATATATTAAAGGGTTGTCAAGTGGCAAATCATGACTTTCTTCCTTAAAGCTGGTGTCATACTCAATGCTTGTGAATTTATTATTTTGTTTCATCAAAATCACTAAGGGCTTTGAGCTTGCTAAACTTGCTTAAGAGATAAGCTCCAAAGTATATTTTGCTGACTCAAAGAAATTCCATGTGGGAAATAGTCAATCTCAATTCCAAGGAAGAATTTAGATTGTCTAAGATCTGTCATAGAAAAAATAAAATTCAGGTAAGCCTTTAGGTTTGAAATGCCTGTTGGATTGTTCCTTGTAATCAAAATATCATCAAGATATATAAGTAAAGCAACAAAAAAACTCCCCTGAGACCTAGTGAAGAGAGAGTAGTCGTGCCAAGATTATCAGAATCCATAGCCTCGAAGAAATGCAGTGAACTTAGCATTTCATTGCCAAGAGGCTTGCTTCAGACTATATAGGGATTTCCAAAATCGACACACAAGTCCCTCCTATTGATTGTGAAATATGGGAGGAAGCTCTATATAAACCTTTTCAATGAGATTGCCATGAAGAAAGGTATTCTGCACATCCATTTGAAAAAAAAGGCCAATGATGAACTACATCAATGGTGACAAGAAGCCAAACAATGACATGTTTGGTAATAGAAGATAAGGTGTCTTAATAGTTAAACCCCTCTCGTTGACTATAACCCTTGGCAACCAAGCGAGCCTTATAATGTTCAACAAACCCACCAATAAGATATTTCACCTTATAAACCCATTTACAACCAATAGAATGATGACCAAAGGGAAAAGGAACCACATCCCAAGTATGATTTGTCTCAAAAGCAACAAGTTTGTTGTCCATGGCAGCAACCCAAATGGGGTCACAAATGGCCTCATGAAAAAATAGGGTCTAGATGGCAAAAATGGAGGCAATAAAGTGTTAGTGACATGGGTTACATTGATCAAGGGAAATATAATTGAAAATAGGTTAAAAGGAAGTGAAAGAAGTAGATGTTAAGGTAGGGCACAAATAATCTACAGTCCAAATGGGAAGTTTGGTAGGGTAACTAGAGCAGCGAATGGGTGCAAGGGGATCAACATCAAAAGGAAGAGGAAGGGAAGGTCATCAAGAGGAGACGGAGATAAGGAAAAAGGAGGAATGAAAGGAACAAGGATAAGAAGGTTTGGTTTAGGAAAGATAGGGTCATCAACATGTAAGCAGGATTATGAATAGTCTTCCATAGGTGGTATGATAGGAGTTGGAGAGGCAGCCGAGATGTTAGGGGACAAGGACGAAGATTGGGAGGCAAATAGAAAGATATCTTCCAAAAAGATGACATCACAACTAATAAAAAATTTGCCTAAGATAGGATTAAAAATTTTATAGCTTTTTTGGTAAGAAGGATAACCCATGAAAACACAAGGAATTACCTAAAGACTAAACTTGTCACGTAGACCTAAAATGATGTCATAGCACTAACAACCAAACACATGTAAGTAATCAAGAATAAAAGGAATACCAAAGATATGCTTATAAGGCATAAGACCACCAAGAGGAGAGAAGGTAGGTGATTGATGAGGTAGGTGGCAGTTAAAATGCATTCACCTTAAAAGTAGGGCGGGAGATAAGCCTAAAAGAACAAAGCACGAGCAACATCTAACTAGTGACGATACTTACGTTCCATAACTCCATTTTGTTGAGGAGTGTAAATACAAAAACTCTTATGGAGGATGCCTTGCACAAGAAGAAAAGTGGACTTTAGAAGAAAAAATAATAATAGTGAGGAGAGAGGCTGAGACATTTGGGTGGGGATGACAAAAGGAGTGAAAGCATAAAACCTAACTAGTCTTGGATACCATATCATAAAATAAGACACAAAGTGTGGGAACTTCTCTCTTTATTGATAATGCTACACTTTACACTATACAATGAGAAGTCTTTATATAGACCTACGACATTGCTTTACATGGAAATTTCAATAAGGAAAATATACAACATATTTACATTAATTGTCTTCTACACAATTAGTCTTAATATTGCACCACGTAATATCCCGTATCATAATATTTCATAACATTTTTCTTGTCTAAGAAGACTTGATAATCCTTATGCTCCTGTAATGTTGCTTCACACTTGCCCTTTGAATAAGAAAGTGAGCACAAAAATGCTTCGTCAAAAGTGTCTCAACTCTATATCCGACTTCGGATGGAGCATGCTTAAGAGCACTATGGTTGAAGATGATCGGACGCCAATAGGGTTTGGGGAGAATGGAGTAGAGTATCGATCAATCAAGTTATCAACCATGAAATTCTCTCTTGATTGCATCAAACACATAAAGGCCAAGCTTGGAGTGGTCTTTATGTCAACAAGGGGCCTAGTTTCCCCTCATAATTGAATCCAATTTCTACTACCTTGTCCATTGCATGCTCAACCAATAATGGTTATGGCCCAAGAAATGGTTAAAGAGCTCTATGGAAAGCTAATGGAAGGAACTATTATGAAAAGGTAGATATGAAAAATGCTTATGAAGAAATGGAATAAAGCTTTATCCTCAAAATTACATAAAAGCTTAGCTTTTCCCATAATTGGTGTGATATGATTTTTGGATGTATTTGTAATAATTGATTTTCCATACAATTGCAAGACACAAGATACGGCTTCTTCAAGTTACTCATGGGTTAACATAAAGGAATCCTTTATCTCCCAACATCTTTATCCTAACTCAAGGTTTTATCAACTTCAAGCCAATCATCTTATGAATTTGGATAAAATAGGCATTTTTAAAGGTGATAACAAGTTTTTTGTTGTTTCCCATCTACTTTGTCCTCATGATATGCAAGTGTTTATAGAAGGTAATAGGATGTTCATATTGAATTTTATGAATTTGCTACAAGATTATGAGTCTAGTAGCCATCAAAAGTTTAATTTTCAAAAAACAAGGATCATTATGTCCAATAAAATGCATAAAAGCATATGGAACAAATTATGAGTTTGACTAAGTTCTCAGATACCACTCTTCCCATCAAACATTTATAAATCCCATTATTCAAAGACCAAAGCAAAATCCATTATTTTGATAAGCTTATTAGATCTATAACTAAGAAAGAATAGAGTTGGAAGTCTAAGTTACTATCTCAAGGGAGTAAGTTGACATTAGTTAAAAGCTTAATCTCCTTTATGCCAATTCATATATTGTCTATTATCAAGCTTCCAAAGGCTATAGTTTAAAAGATCGATTAATTGATGGCCAATTTTATGTGGAGCTCAAGGGAAAGATTAGGATATCATTGGGTAAAATGGAATATGATATGCACACCACGTGAAAATTAGGACCTTGGACTTAAAAATATAGAATAATTTATGTAGTTCTTACAAACAAAGTTTGCATGGAACTATTTCAAAGGTCAATTAGTGTGAATTAATCTAATGAGAATAAAATATGACATAAGATGGAAGCCATTCAAACAAGACTGAAAAGGACACATTCTCATTACTTGAAAATGATATTCATATTGCTGCCATACATAGTCAAACATAGCAAATGGATAATCAAAGAAGCTAATTTTTAGTAGTAGAAAGATAATTGGCTTGGACCACCATTATGGTATTTGTTATTCCCAAATCCAAAAAACTTGGTTAAAGAAGCCTTGCAAGATCCGGTCTTCATGAATGAATACCTATCAAATGAACAAGTATAGATAAGACAAATAACACTCATACAAGGAGTGGATTGGCTAGCATGGAACTTAAATGCATCAACTGCATTGTCATCCTCTTTAGTTTATCATAATAAAAGGGTGAGGAAAGACAAAGTTCAATGGCAAAGTTTTTATCGAACAACATACTCACCCCAAGATTAGCTTATTTTTCTGAAAGCTTATTTGTAATGGAGTTCCCATAGAATGATATGTCATATATGTACAGAAGGAAATTCAATAGTGAACAAAGTAGCCAATTATTAACACATGATACAAAATGTTATAATTTTTGGTCAACAAGGCTTCTTACGAAGACCAAGTTTGAGTGCTTTGAAGAAGGATCAATTTTGTCCAAGTAACTATAGGCCATTATCGGGTTAAGCTTATAGATCTTTTTTTAGGGGGGGAATTTGTTTTATGTTATGTAATTTCTTTCTTTATAAAATCAGTTTCATTTCCTCAATGAGTTTATAATGTAGGATATTTTCAACCAAATCTCCTTAAGAGATAGGCTTATATTTTATCCTTTTCATCCTTTTTATCCTTTTTATCCTATCTGTAAGTGTTTTTAGAATCTTTCTATTATTAATAAAATATTATAAAATGTGGATCATTTATTAATAGAAAAAACCATTCCTTTTTAACACGTAAAATGTGGATCATTTATTTCGTTCTTCTCAAGTCTTCCAATGATGTAGAAGCTCTTATTGCCTCGACCGTCTGTTCTTTACTACCTCTGTTTCTTTTATCTTCTATGAGTTCGGTCATACTTTCTTCTTTTTATGAGCATTCATTGGCCTTTGCCCTTCGGGAGCCTTATCGTTCTCGGAAGCCGCAACAATTGATTTGTGCTTCTTTTCCCCATTTGCCCTTGGGATCCATAATCAAAAAATGGTTGTAACTATTTGAGAAGAAATAAAGCAAAAGATTTCATAGAGTTAAGGCAGTTATTGTAGGAAGTCTAACCAATGCTACATTTAAAGGCACATGATAGATCAATACCAACATTATGAGCTGTTCCACAATAAAACTGGTTGTTGTTATACTTTCTCTTCGATTCCTTCTTCCCTTTCTTTTATTATCCGAGCTTGAGGAGAAGGAAGATAAGAGGGCTATGTGGAAAATGTCGCTAGAAATCCATAATAGAGTCCCACCACAATAACTGAATTGATTATCTTCATGCATAAGCATATTATGAGCTCTAACAATTTTTTTTTTTTAATGTCAAAATTTTATGGCAAGAATTTTGACAAAATTTAATCCCAATTCTTACCAAATTTGTGACAACCCAGTGAGGTTTGTCTTGTGAAAAAAGATAAGTTGCTAACTATGATATTTATCGCATGATGTGGGTGACGGGCGGATGGAGAAGACAAGGACATTAGCATAGTCTAAAACATAATTCTATCCCGGAAAAAAGTTCTCAGAGAAAAAGGTTCTTCCTTTTTAATAAATAAGATTTTTGAATAAAACTTAAATAGTATGAGACTTATGTTACACCATAAAAAACTTAAATTTATGTAAAGATAAGAGTCTCACACCTCAAGATAAGATTATTACTATAAATTTTAAGTTAGCCCTTTAGATAATTTGACAAATATTATAATCTTCTCAAAAAGTAAGTTAAGAGTAGGCCTTATTCTCACAACAATGTGAGAATCATCTTGCACCGACACATAAACAATAATAAAAGAAAAAAAAACACATAAATAATCTGAAACTTATTATGCCCAAATCTCAATCTTAAATATTGTTGAGAAGGCAAGGTAAGTGTTAAATTTAAAAGGACAACTTAAAATATCGCCTATAGTGTCGGCTTTTCATTATCGTAGGACCTGTTACCTGGAAGTCGATCTGATTTGGGGGTTCCAAACCCGAAATAAATCCTCTTTGCCCGTAACGTTGAGGCTTGAGTTATTTTCCTGGTTGAGTGCTCGGAAATATAAGGCTAGGCAGCGCGTAGCAGTCGTGTATAGAGTTCATGGAGGGGTTAGAACCAGTGAGTCCCAGTGGACAGTACCTGAACAGCTCGGTGTTGTCTGTATCAGTTATTTCTGTTCTGGAAAGTGAAGTCCCTATTGACGACACGAACTCCCTATCGCTGCTTAAGGATTTGCTCCTCCCCATCAATCCACGCTTCTCCTCCGTCATGGTTCCTCTCCAACCTCTGTCTCTTTAATGTTTTCTGTAAGATATGTATAGCGAGTTGTTTCAGAAGGAAGCGTTTCGAAAAGAGACGGAAGAGAAGAGATGATGCTTCACGTTTCTGTAGATCACACTAGATTTGGACTCTCTGCCTTGTGCCTCTTCCTGCTCCTTCCCGCCTCCTCTTCATCCTCTTCTTCCTGCTCTTTCTTTGTCTTCTTCTTCTTGCAGTTGTTCTTTTTTCATTTCCTTCTTCTTGCTCTTGCTCTTGCTCTGCTCCTTTTTCCTCTCCTTCTCGTCCTCCCCCTCCTTCTCCTTCATCTTCATGCTCTTTCTTTATCTTCTTCTTCTTGCTCCTTCTTCCACTACACCTTTTCAGACTGCATTCATCTGTATTTCTTGTTCTTATTCTTCATTTTTTTTTCCTCATTACTAGGATTCATTTCTTTCATTAGTATATAATTATTCCATTTTTTCCTTTTCTGGTTCACGCACATAAGATTTGTTTCCTTGTTCTTTCAAACGATTTTTGTTTTTCTATACTTCGCTTCCTGCATAACTGATGATGACCAATCTGTATAAGTCTTTTTGTTTTCCTTATTTACAATAGTATCTCGCCTATTCTTTATTTTTTGTTTTCAACAAAGAAAAAACTATTATATTTACTTCTGTAAATTAATGAATTTCAAAAGTACAATTTACTAGAGTTTTATCTTTTATGTTATCTGTATAATTCTTTAATCAACGCTATAGTTTCTTTAAAAAATAAAAGGTGTTATATTTATTTATTAGATGATTGAAAAAGAAAAAAAAATTAGATAAAAAATTCAAGTCACCCTTTACAACTATCACTAACTACAGAGAATTTTGGAACAGGTTGAGAATTCAAAAGGTGATAAACAATGGAAAAGGATTGCAATAAAGCTTGAAGACCATGTCAATGTCCCCATCTTCCCTACCGGCTTGTCACCCACATCGTACGATGAATATCTTGAAAACTACATATCACAGATAGCAGCAGATCCCTTTCCACAAGACAAACCACTTTGGGCACTTCACATATTCAAGTATTTAACAAGCAATGCCGCCGGGAACTTAATATTCAAGTTTCATCATTCACTCGGTGATGGCTACACTCTCATGGGTGCACTTCTTTCTTGTCTACGAAGAGCTGACAATCCTTCTGCTCCTGTGACGCTGCCTTCACGCTTGCCCTCTGAACAAGAAAGTGAGCACAGAAGTATTTGGTCAAGAGTGCCTCGAGCCTTTTCCTTCATATTCAACTCTATATCCGATTTCGGACAGAGCATGATGAAAAGCATTGTGGTTGAAGATGATCGGACGCCGATAAGGTCCGGGGAGAATGGAGTGGAGTATCGACCAATCAGCTTATCAACCATGACATTCTCTCTTGACCGTATCAAACGAATAAAGGCCAAGCTTGGAGTGGTAAGATCCCCATATCAAACCACAAATAACTTGAATGGGCTAAGCATTCATGCTTTTGTGAATAGGTTGCTCCATTTCGATCTTAGGTAAGACTCGGTCTATGGTAACCCAACTAAACCTTGCTCTTCAAGTGTGCAGACAACAAACGATGTGATTGTAGGAGTGATCTTCTTGGGCACTAGGTTATGCATGCAGGCGATTAGCCATGAATCAAGCAAGTCAAGCTCCACAGCTGTGGTATTGCTCAATACTCGGAACATCAGAGGCTACAAGTCAGTGCAGGAGATGGTGGAACCTAACTCTGAGGCTCCATGGGGGAACCGATACAGCTTACTACATACCTCAATACCAAAGCTTAAGCATCCAGAATCTTCAAACCCACTTGAGTATGTATGGGAAGCACATAAAATAATCAAGATGAAGAGAAGCTCATTTGCTGTTTATCTCACCAGCAGATTTCTAGAGACCCTGCATAAGATTAGAGGCCCTGAGGTAAATATTCGTCCTTCAACAAAAAAAGTAATAGCGCCTAACATTACCAACTTTTTGTCCGAAAAAGGGGAATTTTTTTAATTTCTTTTTAACGTGCCAAAAATACAGGCAGTAGCTAGATATGTGCATCAGACATTGAAGA
The DNA here is from genome assembly GCA_028551475.1 of Casuarina equisetifolia. Classification (NCBI taxonomy): domain Eukaryota; kingdom Viridiplantae; phylum Streptophyta; class Magnoliopsida; order Fagales; family Casuarinaceae; genus Casuarina; species Casuarina equisetifolia. Next base: position 28,650,137 of record CM052355.1, read on the forward strand.
ACTCTAGCATGACGATCTCAAATATGATTGGACCAATTGAGAAGGCAGCTTTAGATAATCATCCAATCAAAGGCTTATATTTTATGACGTTTGGTTTACCTCAGGTAGAATTGAAATTCTCGTGCAACCCAATATTCTTTTTTTATTTGATACTAAGTTGTTGATACCAATAAAAAGTTAGAATTAATTATCCAACAACTTATTGTAGATAAGCATGAATAATGTGTTTCTTATTTAGATTTGGACATGGCATATTTTACATTTTTTTTTCTTAACTTGGTAAAGAGAGTAGGTGTAAGTGTTGAACTTACACTTATATATTTGCTCCAATTAAACTAGGTGTTTGCTAACACGACATATTTTACATTGCAAAAACAAAGAGCATATAATTCAATTGCATTTTCTTTGGATAAGTGTCACCAAAGTTACATTTATGCAAATCCTTGGTATTTGATTTAATTTTTAGTTACAAAGATTAAGTTCATGAAAAACAAGCAATGGCTTATAAGCAAATTGTTAGTTATGGAGTCCAAAATAGGAAAACTAGGTAAATGATAATTTTACCAAACGGAATTTCTCTCATGATGTTTATAAACATAATTTCATAAGAAATCTTTAAGATGTTTGTTAATTCGTTAGAAAAAGAATAATTATCCTTTATATATGATAAAGCTAAAATAGTGATATGCTACTACTTTGATTTAATTTTTAAATTATATATATTCTTATATTCTTTTATATTTATTGTGTGCGGTTGCTTATTGCGTGATCCCTTTATTACTCCAACACAAATTTCTCAACTTCTAGTACAACTATTTATTTTCCTTTTTTGATTAGCATTTGTTGGACTTTTAATCTTTAGCTACCTAAGATCATGATAATTAGTTTGCCATTCTAACAAGTTCTTTTTTTTTTTCTCTTTTATCATGGGTGTACAAAATAAAAAATTTCCCAACTTCTAGTACATCCTATTTATTTTCCTTTTTTGGTTGGCATTTTTTGGACTTTTAATCTTGAGCTACCTAATATCATGATAATTAATTTGCATTCTAACAAGTTCTTTTCTCTCTTTTCTCATGGGTGTACAGAATCTTACTATAACAATAATGAGTTATATGGGAAATGTAAGGGTTGGCATCGGGATTGAAGAAGGATTTTTAGACCCCCAAAAGTTGAAGTCAAGCCTAGAAAATGCCTTTGAGATGATGCTCAAAGTTGCAGATGAACTTCCCACTAGGGAAAACCAAAATTTGAAGGCTTTTATATGCATCAAATAGAAAAAAATTATGATTACAATGAATAAGGGGAAGTGTTCCTCAATTTTCTTTATTGAATTGTTTTATGTGCAAAATAAAATTTTCCAATCCTATCATGATTGTGAGAAAATTAGTTAACAATTGAATAAATGTTGATACTTGTTCCTTACAACTAGAAAACTTAAGTTTTAACTCCAAAAATAGTTCATGAATTTAGAGAATATTTTTTATATTTAGACATTATAAAAGAGTCAAATCTTTCAAATATAAGAATTTTGTTTTTAATAGGTATTTAAATTTATAAAGTATAATAGCAACTCAAGAATGGAGGGTTAAATTGGGTTTTCTAAATTTTTCACACAATATAATAAGCATTTAACAATGTATTAGTTCAGTCAAAGCATAATTAATAAAATATAGCAAAAATCAATTTAAAATGTATAGTTTGAATATCACCATCTCAAGTGCAGAATTTAAACATACAATATTAAAAAGAAAGATAAAATATTAGTAAAATCACAATTAAAAATTTGACAAATGGTTTGATTTACCTAGAATCTAGCTCATCCTCCTTTTAATCAAACATGATTAAGATGTCTCATTTAACTACAATTTTGATAGGGAAGGGAGGAGGGGGGGAAATGTTCTCCACTCTTATAATTGGACTTTCAATCCTACTTACATTGATCTCCAACAATCTAAAAGAGCAAATATTGTGATCTAAAATCAAGAACACTTATGACTCTCAATCTTATTATACAAATCTCCCATAACTCAAAATATTTAACTTTCAATATAAATATGATTTCCAGTCACACTACTAATAATATTTTCACACCAAAATATAAAGTGAAGCTTATTATTTTTATTCTCTTATATAAGCCTTTTTCCACTAAAGATATAGAAACAACACACTAAAGATATTTGGTCTAAGCAAAGGGGTTACTGTTACTTTTCCCCACTGTCCTCCCTTCGCTTTGTATTCCCCTTATCCTTATATTTATATTGGTGGGAAGATGTCCGTTAGAAAAACTATCCGATGAGACTTCCCGTGGGCAAATGGCTAATACCTTTTCTTCGAACGGCTGTTACTCATTTTGGCTTATTTATTGCCAACAGCTTTTGATGTTTTTTGTCTATTTTTTCTATTCATTTGACTTCACAGCTTTCGTTTGGGAAAGCTTTTTGATCTCTCTCTCTCTCTCTCTCATTTTAGGTTTTAAATTAGATATTGACCTTTTTCTATAAAATCTAACATTTTTAATAAAATCTTATATAATATCATAGCCTAAATTAGGTCCTACTCCAAACTTATTTCCCGTGTGGCGTCACTTCTATTGACAATCAACTAAGTGTGTTCATGGAGGTTAGTTTTCCCTCAAAGAAAACATATCTGGGTTTGGGTTTGTTTGTCTGCACAAGGAAGAAGAACCATCTTCTTTAATGTTTGCCTATTGAAAATGATAGGGTTTCAGTGTACTTAAAAGCTGTTTTAGACCAAACTACTGCTTGGTAAGTGCAGCACGCCATAAAGTAAAAAAGGAAACTCTCTTTTGTGAACCCGTGGACTAAGTTCGCGGAGCAGCAGTAGCCTTTTGAAGATCAGCATCAACGTGACCTTGCTGTGTTCAAGTCCATCCGAGTGAAAAAAGTGCTTAGGCATGTCACGATAGTTAACGTGGAGTTTGAGCTCTAAGAAGTAGTATAAGTATTAAAGCTGTGTTGAAACCCGTGAACAATCTGAACCTTTTTAATCCTTAATTTGAATGTTATCCAAGTGTTTTTCAGTTCAATTAATTCCTCTGTTTTCTGGTTTTTCTACACCCCAAACCCAATACTGAAGCAGAGTTCTCTGTTTTATTCCAAACATTTCTGACGTTGAACTTCCTAATAAGTAGGCAACCAAGTCAGTTATGGGTTCCTGAAATTACGATCATAACATGTAGTCTGGATCATTTGCATCATGTTGTCGAGAAGCACGGAAGGTTTTTCTGTATTTTGCTTTGTCTATTCCCTCTTGTTCCGATTTCCCACTTGGGAAGTCTCCCAAACAGATGCATCATACCTCTCCTGTGATGCCTAATATAATAAAATTCATGGTGATTTATATGGTTACCAGGTTTGGATCAAGATATGTAATCACAGGACAAACAAAAAGGTTTACATAGCTTACCTTTGTTCAAAGGCAGTGGGAGTGACCAAATAAGCATATAAGACTATCTCTATGCGTAATATATTTATAACAAGGGATAGGCATAAATAAAATAATCAAATCAAGATTTGTTGTCCACACCAAATCCGAGGTCGTGCTCCCTAACTTGTGATGCTACCTTGCCCTGAAACAAGCACAACAACAATCGATTTGCATCGTTTAAACAACATAAGCACAGTAAGAACCATCAATTTTAACCTTGAAAAGAGGAAAAACATAATCCATTACAGTATATGTACAAAATGATATCAAGTTCGTAGGTGTCAAAAAATGGCTTAAAGTCTCTTGCCATACATGAAAAACCTATTAAGCTATCTGCGGAAGTCATCTTAATGCTGCTTGATGTGCTTTTCAAAACATTCATATAAGCAAACTGAACTTTCGAGGCCCCGAGGCTTGGGAGATGGGAAACAAAAATATATGCACCTGCTCGCAATTCTAAAAAGCTTCTCGAATGAAGTTTCACCTCGGTTCTCATAAATGCACTGGAAAAAATTAGAAATAACACACTCGTCTAATTCAAGGCTTATAGGCACTCTTTCACAATTTTCTCGCGTAATATCAAGGCAACGTCGGCTATGCCCAGGTACAAGTGGGAAGGGATGAAGAAAGTCGTCGGTCGGGAGTGAAGAGTTACGGAAAGAAAGAGGGGTAAACTCCTTGGCTTGCATATGAACAACTCCAAAAATAATCAACTGTACCATCAAAAGCATAGGCTTTCTGCTACATTTTGCATCCATGATTTTCTCTTGCTCTAAAGAGTTTCGTATTCAGAGGTTAAATACAGAAATGGTTCATTGGGATTAAACTGTTAAAAAGAGATTTCTATGATCGATCGTTATTATTATTATTATTCAAAGAGTACTTATTATAAGATAGATATCCAGAATTTTGGCTTTAGAAGTATGAAAAAAGTCCAATCGAACAACTCTTAGTTCACAAGTGCCAAATATACCTATAAATAATTCGATAGATGGGATTGGAGATTGTTATTATGGTACTACAATATATTACATCATAGTGTACATTATATGTAAAGAATAGTATTGGTTCAGAAAAGGGACAACTATTATTAAGAGCATAATTGGAGTGTATCAAGAGCTAATCATCATCTTATTAAAGCCCCAAAAGGCACTTTTGGTTGTGTAAATTTCCAATAGAAATGTTTGCTTAAAATGTTCATTCACAATTAAAAAGAGGTATCAAAACCAACGGAAAAAAAAAAAAAAAACAACTCTTCAAAATCACAAAGAGACAACTATTAAATTGAATACCTATATAAATTTAAATGTCTTCCACAAAAATTTATCAGATATCTTACGTAAAGGTACTAAAAAATATGTAACATACAAAAAATAATTGTTATCAATGACACATTTGTTTTTTCACAACACAGTAATATGCCAGCAATTATAATTGGCAAAAATGTAGTTAAAAATTTGCGAGCATCTAAGCTTTAGAAGAAAAGAAAGCGTAAAAATTATATTTCAAACGTTAATCTACTGTAGAGAGGAACCAAATAGCATTGTGAACCTAAGAAAAATACTGAAATGATTAAGAAAGTAACCATCCCCACCAACTATGATTGGTTATTCCATATACATAAGGTAAAATTCATGCTTTTTTGAACATGGTTCTTCGGTTATAGTTTTTTTTTTCCTTTTTGTTAGGTACAAGGGGATTCCAAATCTCTATTCAAGTAGTTTCCGTTTATACAAACGATTTGCCTAATCCTTCTCTTGACTGGACTGACGAGACGAAATCTGAAATCACCTCAAAAAAAAGGTAACAAGTATTGAAATGAACTCTTGAATCCAGATTAGGAGTTTGACCCACCATTGGAATCACCAAAAAGCAAAAGAGAAAAGAAACAGGAAATCAGGAGAAATCCATTGAGAACAGAGTAATTGCCGTACAAGCAAGGGTTTGGAGATTTTCCCAAACGCACGGCTTGGGAACTTTCCCGCATCGACCGATCGATGGAGCAGAGTATCATCATCAAATAATCAGAAAAGAAAATCTTTCTCATACACAGCACAGTCCGTGCTGTCTCAGAAGGTGTCCTAAGATTTTTCTGAATTCATCATCTTGCTGATGCAGCAAAGCCAGCTCCAAAAAGCTTCCAAGAAAAAGAAGAAAAAAACAGAAGATAACGAGGAAAGAAGAAAAAAAGGACTCGAGAAAAAGAATCAGAAAGAACGTAGCGACAATATCTTGATCACATGAAGTTGATCATCATCCGTCAATTACTTTCATCATATCCATAAGCCAAGAAAAGTACCTTCTTACAATCACAGACTTGGACAAAACTGTAAACTAAGAGAGAGACTGATGCCAGAGACATGAGAATGCGAGGCATTTTATAGCGGTACGATTGGAGCCCTAGCCCTCTCATGCCATCGAATCGTGCCGTTTGGCTACAGATGTTCAGTTAGATATCCCTGGATGGAGATAGATACGAAATCTTCTCGAGGACAGCTTTAATTGATCAAACATATTTACTTTTTACCCCTCAAAATTACTAAAAATTAATGATAAATATTGTATAGTTTATTTAAAAATATTTTTTTCTACTAAAAATTAATTCTTTAAAAAATTAAATAAACAAATACACTCTATCAAATGTTATCATCTAATAACATGTGTTAAATATCAATAATCAATTACTAAACTACTGTTATGTTAATTATTATCAATTTAAACATTATTTCATATTGATTTAATGTTTATACGAGTATTTTGTCGTAACGACTAATTTTAAAAGTGAAAATAAATCTTTTTGGTAAGATTTTGTTATTTTAATGAGTAACTAGGACTTCATGATTGCTTCAATGGTTTTGATCTAAAAAATTTGTCAACAGAGAAAAAGAGAGGGAGAGGAGACTACAAAAAGACAAAATAAAGATATGCAGTAATCAAAATTTGAGCAATATTTTTGTACAAATGCAAGATAATATATGGGACATTAGATCTCCAAAAATGATTCAATAGTTCTAAATCCACGATTTGCCGGCAACAGTTCATTTTCCGAGCGAACGAAGATCACCACTTCCAAACCTAAAACATGAATTAACAGACATATTGTTTAGTGATTAACATATGTTTGAAGGTTCTATTTTCTTTGGACTATTAGATGACTTATTTAATAAAGTCTTATTTCTGACTTAAAACTTAAAAGGGAGACATAATTCTCCTTCTCTCTCGCCAAAATCTTAAACCTTAGTAAATTCACTGCTCTCTTTCTTCATTCAAAAGGTGGGTAAGCCACATGTTGGAGATTGTGGTTTTGGATGTCAAGTTTCTTAATTTTATTAATAGCGGTATTCCTACTTCTTATAACGTCTTTTGGAAAAATATGTTCCCAAGTTAGAGCTCTCGAGCAGCCATGAAGACAGTCAAAGCCGATCTCTGTCAAGGATTTGAGGCAGCACGAGAAGGAGTTGGCGGTTCACAAACGATGAAACACCGGACGGAGAGCATTCCTTTTATGTAATTTGGTAAGTTATAACACTCTGAAGCTGATGAATGTATCAATAATGCTAGTTTAAGTTGATTTTACTTCTTGGAAAGGAAAACCTCTTGGATGCGTGTTAAACGAATAGATTTGCTAACCAATGCATTCGTGGATATGAAGTGCATTCATAACCCATATATTTCCCACTTGCCGGCGGTGGCCAGACTTGCAGACATTGTTTTAATCTGCTCAAGGTTTGGTGCTTCAACAATCATGAAGTATAAGGGGGTTGTAAAATCTGATGGTGTTGCTTGTAGATTGGATGAAAAACTTGTTTCATTATACAAGTTAAAACCAAAAATGCTACAAGGAGAACAAACTATACGATAGATAAAGATAACTGTGCCTACTCAACGCATACGATGATCTACCACAAAACACGTTGTTGTTTGTGAATCCAACCCCATATTATAACCCAGTACATGATTAAAATGCCCACTGGTTCTCCTGATGAACCGCTTCCTCTTCATCTGGGGTGAAGTCACTCTTGATGTTAAACATCTCACGGATGTCCTCCGGTGTCATCTCCTTGATAATGTCTGCTACAGTCTGGCATGTCAGATCCAGAAGGCTCTCGATATTCAAGTAGTTTGCAGCCAGGTTGAGATCGAAAAGCGTAGCCTGGTCAACCTTGACGAACTCGGTGTCCCAGTTCTTGAGATCTTCTTCGGAAGTGCGGTTGTCGAGGTTCAATGCCTCGACGTGCTTCTTGCAGTACTGGATGACCTTGGCCAAGATGTTGCTCGTAACATTCGGGAGAGGAATTCCATTGTCTGCGCAATTGTCCTCGACCATGTGCTTGATCGTCTTTGACTCGAGGGCGACGGCCTCGTCAACCTCGAACACCTCGCCGTCGCAGCTCTTGAGCGTGATCTTCTTCGACAAGGACATGGCGGTCTCCAACGGCGTAGTTCCTGAGAGAAAAGAAAACCGGGAGTGCAAAAGAGGAAAAGAAGACCTCGAAGCCTAACCCGGGTGAGCTACACAAAATCTTAATTTTCCAAAGAAGGGAGAAGGAAAATAATATATTTATGTACAATTAGTTTCCTTATTTGTCTTGGACTAGGATTTACTTAGGTACTTTGGATTAGGATTTCCTTATTTACCTTATTCTAAGATTCCTTATTTGCTTTGTACTAGGATTTTTGTAGGAAAGGAGAAGACATGAAGGGCTTATGTGGCCTTATTAGTCATCTTTATATCATGGTTAAAAAAGATAACAAACAAACATGACTTGTGGATATTGCCCAATAAACAAAGAAATAGTGTACAAAATTATCCCAAAGAAATGTTGTTTTGAATGACATTTAAAGCTTTCCAATCTCCATTTTTTTTGTAATTGTAGTAATTTTTGTAATGTTAGGATTTATTTAATATTTCCACACAAAAAAAAAAGATATTGATACTAAAGACATGTAATGTCAATTGGATTTCCTTTGAGCAAAACTTTACTTGTTCCCATATGGAGGACAAAAATCTCACACTAGAAATATAATCCTTTATTATAAAGCTTAAATAAAAGAAATATTTTTTAACTATTGAGTTAGCTTTTGAGTTAAATTTTTGGACTTTTAATATGGTATCAAATTCTAAGTTGAATATGTTTTATCCTATACAACTTTAAGCCTAATATTGCTTAGTGTGCATAAGGTGTGTGTGTGTGTGCAAGACGAAAGTCCCATGTTTGAAACATGATCCATTGTAGTAAAGCTAACTTTTGAATTGACCTTTGAGCCTTCTAATAATTCTAACTTCCTATATCCTTCACACCACAATGCACTCTTATTGCTTGGCATTTGAAGTCAAACCCAAGGAAAATTTTACATGAAAGATCAATGATATTGTCTTTTCACTTAAACAAGATAACTCAATTAAATACCATCCATAGTGACTTTTACATCTCAATTTTCATGAAATTTCTTTCCTCTTCTTGATCATGTTAAGTTCTTGTGACGAGTGCGTGTGATAGCAAAATTATTAGAGAAAATCGTGTGTTGGTTGTTAGCTAGTAAAACTTGAGATATGTTTCTTAAGATTTGCTTCCTTTATTCTGTGTTACTTGTTATTTTCTCAAGGGGCACAAGTATTATAATTACTGCACTAGTAGTTTGTGGGAAACACATTATTTTGAATTCCTATAATTATCCACAAGGTTTAATTTTCCTAAAACAAAATTGTCTTTCTATTTTTTCTTCTTTCTGTTTCACCTTTGTTAAAAAATCAATCAACCTGCTCAAGCCCGTTGGCCCATTAAAAATTCTATCATGTTCGAACGTGATAGTTTCCTTTTTCATTTCATGGTAGGGCATGTATGACTTTATCAATGGCGTACATTGTGGTTATGGAAAAACGGAATACCTAATTCCACCGCACAAAAACAACATTGTCCAATACAAAAAACGGTACGCAACAAATAAATTGGCAACACAACGTGGCTGTGGAAAAACGAATATGGCCTGTTATGCCCATGGCAAAGGGAAGCCCTCCATGTTCCTTGAAGTACATCTATGAACTCATAAGAGGCCCTGGCACAGGTCCGCATTAAGGCATAAACAAGGACAAACAACTAAAACTATTTGGTCTAATATTGGGAAGCATATCTATCACTTAAGAGTCGAGAATCACACCACCATTAGGAAAAGAAAAATCCTTAACCTGTAATTTGCATGAACTCATTGGTAATTGGATAGTGGGTGTTTGATAAATATATGGATATTTCCAGGGAATAATTTAAAAACAAAAACTCAAAACCTGATGAAAGTTTTGGCGGAGTACAAGTATAAAAGATCAAGGAACTCTAGCAGTCAAAATTCTGCACCTTAAGCCATCAATAACTAGTATTCAAACCCTCACAGAAACTGAAAAATTAAAGATTCAACTTCCTCACCCTTTGGTAATAAAAATTCTAAAATAACAACCAAAATTAACCCCCACGGTCTTGCTATTTCTATAGCTCTTCTTCCACAGTAATTCAATCGTCTTTAGGATGTTATCGTTTTTCTTCTTCAGTGGATCATCTTCCAACTCTTCCGAGTAATGTGAGCTTATCTTCCCTGATGAAAGCATGTCTACACCTGCTTCTGCTGCCTTCCTCCACTGATCAGACGGCACCTTTAGATTTCTGAACTCTGCTTCTGTTTTTGAAATGGCTGATTCTGCCGCTTTCAGCGGCTTCGTCGACACTACAATCATGTAATAAGTTAAAAGAATTAAACTTATGAAATAATTAATCCTTAAATCAGAGTAAAATCCTTTAACAACACAATATGAGAATAATTGACTTGAATTCGATAAAAAGATATGTACAAGACTAGACTTTATATATAGGAGTGAATAATATCTCTAACCTAGGAAGGAAAATAATGACATAAATGATATCTCTAATTTAGGGAAGCAAATAATGACATAAAAAAATATGATAGTAGACTATTACAAATTAGGAAGACATTTGAATATAAAGATGATTTACAAATGAGGTGGCGTCTTGTGGATTTGGTGGTTCGTGGCCGACGTTCTCTTTGGGATATTTGTTTGATTGAGAATCCGAAAATCTGGTGTGGTTGACGTGGCAGGATTGTTCCTTTAACATAATACACAGTTTCTGCAAGGTTTCTTTTCAAGCTCTCGAGCTCTGCATTTGCTGATTCCAGGGGTTTGGTTTTTGCAGCCTCCGACTCACTTTCAACCTCAAGTTGGAACTTCAGATGCTGAATCTCATTCGTGTTAGAGGCCAAGGCAACAGAGTCAGCAACCGCACTCTGCTTTTGTATACCCTCTTGCTCAAGATATTGTGCTTGATCTTGTTCCTGTGAGATCTTCTGGAGCTCAACACCACTCGCTTCTTTAGAACCAGACAGCTCCAAAAGCTGCTGCGTTGATCCTTCATGCTTTGAACAAGCAGCCAATAGTTGCTTCTTGGACTCCTCACACAAAGACACATGAGCCTGGCCCATCACTTTCTTCAGTACCTGTGCTTCCAATTCAAATATTTCCCTTGGATGCTCCTTCTAGATTAAGAAAGAAGCAAATTTATAAATCATAAACAACTTCCAACTCCTATGACTTTGTATAAACAACACAAGAAGTTATCATCCAATATGTGTTTTGAGTTTCTCAAGCAGCAGAAATTCAAGCTAACTCTACAAAAAAAAAAAAAAAAAAGAAGAAAGGGAGGGGGGCTATGGAGTACCAATTATGTGGCTGAAAGACCAAATAAATAAATAACAAAACACAATAAGAATAAAGAAGAAAATAACACCTACTAATCACATAAATATAATGAAATAATACAGTGACACAATTTCAATAAACTTAAAAATATGTTTATATTAACGTATATCAAGAAAGAGCTCTGCTAAAGGAAGGGATTCAAAGCTTCACTTGTATTAGCTTTCTCTGACCTAGAAACTAATTATCTAAATTAATTCTCATAAATCTCCATTTTGGTCAAAAATAAAGTTAATGCACAATTTGTATGATGAAGCAATTTCACAATGGGTAAAATAAAGTTAGGCGGAATAGTACCAGACTGGTGGTGAACAAAATTTGTTGTAATTGATTGTTGGAATCATGTTATGGACCTTGTGGTTGTGATGTGGTGTCAAAGAAGTAACCAGTCCTTCGATGAGGCAGTTTTAGTAGTTCTGGCAGCATTCCAATAATATTCACTTGATCATTGCTGGACCTATGTCGTAGTTCAATTATGTTTCGTGGACCCAATTGATGTTGTTGGGCTGTCAACATTAAGTATGTGGATCGTTAGAAAGAAAACAGTAGACCATGTGACCTTTTAGGGAAGAGAAAACAAAGAGAACAAGGGTCAAAAACAAATCTTCTCTTGTTCAATTTGCTGTGTTCATCATCAAGTAAGGGATGTCCCAAATGTAAGGAGTTGACTACTATTGTTGCTGAGAGTGGAAGAAGAATTTGGGCTTTGAAATCTTTCCTTCATGATTTCTCTGTATTATCTAGGAAGTAATCATTGAAAAGTTAACTGTTAGGTTGTGAAGTACAGCCTTTACCATTCAAAGGCATTACGAATGTAGGTTTGGTGTTCAACAAGAATTGTGCTATACAAGGTAGTGGCTTTGGACCAATGAAACTAAGTGTTTGATGACTTCCACCAGGTTGGGATTATTGCCCAAAGGGGTGTAGGGCTCCAAGGAGTGGCTCTTTGAAGTTATACTTCCATGTGGAAGAATGATTGATATTTTGAGATTTTAGTAGTATTATGACAACTTAGTTGTAATGGTTTCTCATTACCACTATATTTAATCCCTTGCTAGATGATATACGGCACTTACCATTATGAAATTTTTTTTATTACTTATGATTTTCTTGCCAAGGAGAATTGTAAATCCGGTTACATCCGATGCTCTCTTTGATCTCCCGAGGCCATGTATTAAAAAGTGAACATAAACTTTGAACTGTGTATATTCTATCTTCTCTATTTTTTATAAAAAAGAAAGTGACGTATAGAACTGTGGTTAAATATTTGTAGGTATCTGCGGCTATCATGTTTGATGCTGGGATCGTGTCATGTTTCGGGTATTTGGAAGCTGTACCATGGTCTGAGGATGAAGAAGAGAAAGTTATACTTCATGTCACTCAACTTCAGCTTCATGACTCCGATGCTGAAGTTCTGCTGAGAGTATCATCCGAAACATCAACATCTGCAAGATCTGATGATGTCTTTTTGAGATTGCTGACCGGTGTTCTACAAGCAAAAGATGATAAAGCTTGTCGAGAGATGAAGACTCTGATTTCGCGGTTACTTAGAGAAGATGCAACCAACGATGGTAACTGGTTTGATGTCTCTAAGGACCTCCTTTATCATCTTTGCCATAAGTGTCTCAGTTCCCTCATGCTATGCTTATCTGAAGCTACATGTGTTAGGAATTAATGAATGTTGTGTGATAAGGTTGAGTTTCTGTTTGAGTTCCTTTACGAAGTTCCTGTAGTTGCTTACGCCTTAAGAAATAGGAGCAGCGTCCATGGTGCTTAAGTACTTTCTTCCATGAACTGGCATGAAATTTACTTGAAGGAAAGGCTTTTCTTTAGAGTAGGGGATGTCAAACCCAAACTCAAGTCTTGGATGATGCATAAACTTCCCTGGATCTATGTGCCTTTTCTCAATCTCGATCAACTGCGCCTGGGAACCAGCATCCCCAGCTTTGCCCTTCCGCTTTGAAAATTTCGGCTTGAACTCAAGAGAGTATTGGATCCAGGCCATAATGTAGTTCTGAAGGTAGATTTACTCTGCTCATAAGAAAAGACAGTAAGGTAAACACTTTGGAAGGTCTTCAAAAGCAAAATGTACTCAAATCTCAAAATCAATGCACAGGAAACCGAGCCTAAGATCTGGATTCACTTACATTTAGATAAAATCACTTGATTCATTAGCCAATATTCGCTTTTATAGGTCTTATTTATTTATTTCAGAAACAGAAGAAAATGTAAGATCTAAAGTCTAACACAATCTCAGCTCTTAAATTAGAAAAGCTAGAAACTGTAGTCTTAGATATCAACTCTCTCAAAGTATCGAAGGTCAAAGTATATTTTTCTGAATAACTTCTAAAAGGTATTTTGGGCCATTAACTGAGTTCTAGTGGAACGTGAATTGAGTTTTAACACCATTTCTGCTGCGCTAAGGACAACTTGACTAGTGCCCTTAGGACACTCGGTAAATAATAATCATCCAATATACATATATATATAGGTAAATGGGAGTTTGGGGGGATGAGGTGTCAAACTTAGGACTTAGGTTGTGGACACTTAAAATCACTCAGTAGCTACTGGCATGTCAACTCATACAATATAAAGTTTGGCATGCATATTCAGATAAGTTGCAATTAAGATTCAAAGACTTAAAGCCAATCTACTGTTGCTTAACAATCTTCAATGCCTACTTTTATGTTCTTGTCTGTTATGTACAGTGGGTCATGCATATATATAGTTCATGTACAAAATAATGGGATGTCATAAGTTGCATTAATCTAGCTTTTCTATGATAGTCTGAGTGGTGCATTCATACCTTTGTCTAACTTTGAGCATTCCAGTGCCGATCTGCGTAGGTATACCCATGATTATACATTCACTAACTCCTTCAATGCTGTCATCTCTACCGTTTACAGACGCGCCAAAAAGGTGATCCACTGTCTTCTAAAAAGACGCCAGCATCAGTATACTTTTTCCCATTTTCTGGATGCCAAATCTTGTGATTCCAAGCACTTCACCCTGTTACAATAAGCATCCGTATATGAGCATATATAGTAACCGTGAATATAATACTCCCTCACACATAAATTGAATGTCCAATTTCAAAAAGAATAGACCATTCACGTTTTGGGGCATTTCGTGTATAAGATTCTCCAGTCGAAACTACATAACTGGAACTAGGAGAAAGGACAAGGAAAGGACGCACCCTATATGGCGAATGTCAATGCTCATTCCATGACTTTCCATTGTCTATTTTATCTCCTCGATGATACACTTCCTTGCAGCTTCAATGCCAAGTGTCTGCTGCACTTCAATCACATGATTACTTGTCGTTCTACACCCATCAACTCCTTCTGTGCCAATAACTTCTTGAAGACCCATGCTAATAAGATGCATACCATATATACAAAGATCAACTGAAAGAAAAGCTTTTAACATACAGAAAATATATAAAAAAAAAATGATTATAATTTGGGTACTAACTATCCTTATTTTGATGATGTGAAAGAATTCAAGCAATAGGCAAAAGGCTGTTCTTGCTCACTATCATGATAGTGATGAGATTACCCTCTGCCTCCTTTTTCCTTTTAACTATACACATCTTAGATTCAATAAGAAAATTTACAACATCTAATACAAAATAACCAAGTTACTATTAAGGAAGAAAGGAACAAAAGCCAAAAGAAAAACAAAAGTGAAAATTATCCAATGCCAATATTCATAGAAGACACGTTTTAGCGCGGAACTGAATCACTTGGGAGAAGCACAATTAAATCTTAGACAAGCACCTAAGCGCTTATCAATTCTTCTCTGAGAACTACAGATGAAATCAAGATGCATCAACTTTAAGCAGCTTAAATTTGAAAATTGTATAAGAGGGGGATTGGATGATCATTCCCTGTCACTTGCTCTTTCCCAGTGAAGCTGCTATTTATTTTAACTAATAATACTTTACCATGAGAATTGGAAAAAACCTTTAGCACAGTCAAGATGAACATAAGTAAATACCTATTTCGTAGAAGAATCAAAACAGGAAGAGAAGCTGCAGTTATACTTATTGGAAGAAATGTAGTATGCAGCCTCATAAATGATTAGTCAAGAAGTGAAAAACTGAAATAAACTAACCCTTCAACTAGTAAACTGTACTTGGTGGCCTTCGTTTTCTTGTTGTCTTCTTTCTTGATGATCGCACGCTCAACCGTCTTTATACCCTGACACCCATAAACCAGTGAATATTTCTGCTTCAGGCAGGTAATTCAACCAAATAGGAAAAAAAAAAATGAAATGCAGTCTTTCGCCACGTGACAAGTTATGAAAACCATTAGAGGCTATACCTTTACTATAACTGCTGGAAGCAAATTTTTGAGAGAGTGGAGTTGAAAATGAATTTTACTTCTGTCAGTTTCTGGAGAAAGAATTTCCAACTTCCCAGCATCCAAAACCTTAATATGCTGCAGAACAATATGACGTTGAGATATTAACAACATAATTGTACAAACAGGAAAAAAAAAAAAAATTGCTAGAAAATTCTCACCTCTTGCCTCAATTTGAGTTTTGGAGTCTGGATGATAGATTCTTTCACAATATTAGCATCTATACACAATTGTACGTCGCGAATTCTCTCTATGTCAAGTGAGATGACTAATGAAGCTAATCTTGAAGTGATTACAAGTTTTATACTCTTAGCAACCTGCATCACGAGGGATGGTCAAATAAATCACCAAAATCATACTTGTCGAGAAGCTGAAGGAGGCACAAGATTATGAAGAAAGTAACTCTTTATGGACTAAAAAGGAGCTTAGAGTTAAGCAAATATTAGAGAATAATAAAAGAAAACAGCTTTAGCATAATTACTGCTGACATAGATCAAATCTATTTTAGTATTTTCACATCTTCATTACCAGATGACCTATTCTTCAACCAATGAGAGAATAATACCACCTAATTTCTTAAATCTGTACATGAAGGTAGACTTACTTTAAATTAAAGAGCCAATTCTTATTAATTAGGACCACCATCTTTTATAAAAATTGTATATTCATGAATAAAACATGGACAACTAATGAAACAGAAAGTCCTCCAATGAATTGACATACCTGGCCTAAATTTGTCTTCTCAATGCGACCTCGGACTATCTGCGCAGTGTTCACATTATCAGCCTGCTTGAGAGCAGCAGTTATGATGGGTGTACTTATCTTTTTGGCTCCGTTGATTATTTCTTTGATACGAGGAACTCCAAGTGTAATGTCTAAATAAGAGTCAAAGGACGACATTGAAACCCGACCAAATTCATGGGCAAAGGCCTTGAAGGAGATATTAACTGAGTCATGCTCAGTCATTATATCAGTCATTATAACAGTCATTAAGGATACTCATGCTTGCAACTCCAGCAAAGTGGAAAGTTTTAAGCGTCATTTGTGTCCCGGGCTCCCCAATACTTTGAGCTCCAATTGCTCCAATTGCAGTTCCAGCTTCAATTTTTTTTAAATGATAACGAGAGATACAGGTATTCAAGAAAACCTAAACAATGAGTAAAGAAAGCAAATAGTATTAGATAGTGGTTACAAAGTATTTTTATGTCAGAAAAGCAAAGAGGGCAACCTAATAGCAAAAAAAAATATAAAATACGAAAAGTGTTATCCCTAACAGGGAAAAATTTTGATTGGGAAGTGCGGAAAAAGAGGAAAGAAAATAGCAGCTACTGTCAAAATCCAATAAACAATCAGAAACTTAACACTGAGTGTGTCTAACTAAATTGTCAGATTCTCCTCTTATCAAGTGGTTTCTCTTTTGATTTTCATGTAGTCCGCACTATCCACAGAAAACATGTTTGTTAAGTACCATGTTACATGGAGAGAATAGTTCTCAAAAGTCCTTTTTCTGTTAAGCGAAAAACCACTTTGAATGCATAAGCTACTTCATCTTCTGTCACTCATAGTTATTCTGATTCTTAGTTAGTTGACACTCAAGATTGCTATTCTAACGACAAAGCTTTGTTAAATTTTGTGCCTCAACGACAAAGTTTGCAAATTATGTAGTCCACCTATCCAGGTCTTAAATTGGTGAAGGTCTTATTTGATTCTCTGCTCCAATGACTGTCATCACATAACACGTGATGCATCTGTTTCCAAATCCTGCGCCAACACTCCACACACCAAATGTCTTTTATTTTCCCTTCAAACTTTCTACACACAGCCACCTACTTTCCCAGTTTTTCATGGTACGTACATATTTTCAACCCTAAAAGGCCTCATATGCAGAAGTGAACTCTGAGACTTTCAAAGAACAAGTCCAAAAAGACCCATATGCCTATGCCAAAAGAACAGGGCAAGTGAAGCTTTGCTAACTTTCCTAGACTAAAAAAAACAACTGGCACACAGATATCCTCAAGTTTCTTGATATTCATTTGTAATGCTAAGGTACTGGTTTCACTTCAACTTGCACTTTTTTGTACAAGCTCTTCAACTTGCATTTACTCGTTGGTGGAGGACCTTATAAACCGATCTGTCTGGAAACCAAGTTGCTGAAAACCAATCTACAGGAGATTTTCAATTTTTAACGTAACAAGTCTATTAAAGAGGAAAGAACCTCTGGTGAACAGGCAATTAAGAAACCCCTAAAATTACAGGAGCTCATCAAAGAAATTGAGAGATGTTCCACATACAAGCTGATGACTCTGTGGGTCAGAATTATTTTAAGGCACGCTTGACAAAACCCACATCAACCAATAATCAACCACGTTCTGTTGGCTCTTGATTTTATTTTCTTCACTTGTGTTGTTCTAGGTACTTCTAATGAAGTTTTAACACCTAAAACAGCATACATGCTGGGAGACAACCAATTCTGGATCCATCAGGCGATATGTGAAGTTTACAAACATGACCAGAAGCTTCCTACAGCATGTGAATTTGAAACTCACGACTAAAGCATTAGCATTAAAGAAGATATTTATTTTTGAACTCTTGCAAAAAGAAAAGCTGACATTTACAAGGAAAAAATAAAAATTGATGAAATAAAAGTATGTACCTCAAGTTGTTTGGGTGTAACTCCAGAGATATTTTTGACAATTTTTTCCCGAATTGCTGAGTTCTCCTTTGCAGCAAGACTTTGAACTGATTCAAATGCCTCCATTGTTTTCGTTAAAGATTTTACATATTCGTATAAGAAACTCTTGAAAGCATTTTTAAAAGCCACAGAGCAACCACCCTCAGGTGTCATATCATATTCTGAAAACCTGCTTTCCACTCTTTCAGACACGTCAGAAGGAGATAGATATTCATTTCCTCTAGCAGGACATGTTGCCTGTAAAAAGACATCATCGGCTAAACTTACGGGATATAAATACCATGGTAAGGCAAGGTGCAAACCTTAGCTTTCAAAACTAACCGATCAAAATTTAAAGGAGCTCCACTTTTTGCCTCCATGTTTGCGGGATCCATGCCATCATCTCCATAACGAAATTGAACTATGCATCCACTTGCATTCCGTACTATGTCATCATAATGAATGGATAAGTCCTCGAGTGCTTTTATCAATCGTCGTGACACATACCCAGTGTCAGCTGTTTTTACCTGCAATAAGCACACCAAATTCAATGATAATGTCTTTGCAGCCAGAAATGCACTGCATCTTTAGATTGATGATAGGTTTTGAACCAATATCCCAACACCAAACTCTTAAAAGCCATTCCAGCAAAACTTTGGTATAAAGACTTCCATAGCAATACATGATGGCCTAAGCAAGCATAAGTTTATATATGTCTTCCTACATATCATCCAATGTTGAATGATACAACAGATACATTATTTAGAAGGATAGAATTGTAACAATAAAACTTCTAATATTTCACGTCTAATTCAACGACATTGTATACTTGTCATTGCTGATCAAAGAAGAACCACATTTAAAAGACATCAGGATTTACAAATTGTGAAAACCAAAGGAAATGGCTAAATGGAAGTGAATATTAGCTACCAGTCTTTTTCCTCTATTTTTTCCCATCAATTTCACATAAACATCCAGAGAATACCATAGCCACAAATTGCAAAGTCCTTTCCTTCACTTATGGGTGTTATACAACTCAAGGCACTTAGCTAACTAAAAATAAGCAGATTACAGACTTAGCCACAAGTCAGGGTACTAATCTTAGTTTTATTGGTGGACAATTACTACTCAACTGTTTCCAAGCGAACAAGTTGCACCACCAGATAAATCACAAAGCAAAGGGAAGTGGTGAAATTCTCATCCACGTACTAGTTTTATTGGTGGACAATTACTACTCAACTGTTTCCAAGTGAACAAGTTGCACCACCAGATAAATCACAAAGCAAAGGGAAGTGGTGAAATTCTCATCCACGTACACTAAACATGATCTTAGATATCCACAGCTAAACAAAATTGAAAAAGCAAGAGAGAGTGGTGTTACCGCTGTATCAACAAGGCCTTCTCGCCCTCCCATTGTATGGAAAAGGAACTCAGTGGCCGTTAGACCACTGTAGAAAGAATTAGCAACAAAGCCTTTAGCCTGCATCCAGAAATTAAAAAGGCCTATCAATTCTACAAACACACATGATTTGCAAATTGGACAGGCAATTTAAACATAATGTCTAGAATTTGCACCTAGCTTATATACCTAAAGTAACTTGCCCTCCACAAAAGAAAGGTTGATCAGTTACAGAGTAGATTTAAATCATTAAAACAAAAATACATCATCCATCATCCCAGAAATGCAATCACTTGATTAAATGCAACGTTTACAAAGCCATTCAGTAATGTACTTTGAAGCCATGATGACAAAAATTAAGTCATGCTTCTACCCATTCAATTAAGAACCAGTGACAGATCAAAAGTGTATAAATTCCTTTTCGTGCTGAACAGGAGAATATGTTAGAAATAGAAAGAAGGATTTTGAGCCTCTTCTTGCGAGTAAAGGTGTTGATAGCAGCAGAAAAGGTAAGGCAGTCAAGGTGGGGCCATGATGGCAATAGCGATAGCTTAACAAGAGGGCCACTGTTTGGGATGACATTGTAGTATGACAGATGATAGGCATGGTGACAGGATATGGAGTAATAGCACCAGCAAGGATGTCGTGGGAACAGCAATGAAAACTGCCTCGTAGGTTCACAACAGCAGGCTTGGCAATGATTAGTAGTATAAGATTGCATGGTATATAAGATGAGGATGCCAGCACTGGCAGGAATAACAATGGAAACTTCAAATCAATGTAATTGGCAATAGGATGATAATGGAAGAGGTGGATGTTTAGCATGGCAGGTGAACTATGCATCAATGGCAAAAACAGGAATGGTGACATTATGCTGATTGATCCATTTCCTTGTTAATCTACAACTATTTTCATAAGTAGTTCCACAATTTCAAAAACTACATCTCAAGAAGTTACCGAACATCAATTAATCAAGAGATCAAGAGGCTCAAGCATAGAAAGCGTAGAGACAAATAGTATGGTCTAATCAATCTAGCGAAATAAGTATCTTATCCTTACACATCCACTTACTAGTACAGTGAATTTAGTTTCTTTGAGCCTTAGTTTTAGAAGAGTCAAAAAAATTCTGCAAAATCCAATTTTGCAATAAGAGACAATTTCATGTCAGTAGTAACTTTATTTTTCAATCCTATTCATTTAACTTAACCATTGGTTTAAGTTAGTAATTCATCACAAAAAATAAAACATTAGATATGCTATTGTGAATCTATTTGAGAAGGTGCAGGAATCGCTTCCTTTTATAATATGCCTTAATTACTGAGAGGTTATCATTTATTCATCCTTGCATCATACTTCAAGAGATCATAATCTGAAAGCAAACTAAGATAGAAAACAACAAGTCCTCACATAGTTAAACCACTCAATGATATAGAGCTGCAAAACTTACTGCAGGGGTTTTTGCTTTTCAAGGGAAATGAGGAAGGCTCCGGTCTATGAACCCATTAGGAGCACGACGACCTCCAACAGACTGCTGACCAACACAAGCAATCATTTGACTAATATTGATAGGAGAACCTTTGGAACCACACTGGGACATGATCAAGGGACTATTTCTCCAATGTAGTTCTTTCATGCAGACCTATCAAAGGAAATAATATCATGAACCAAATCTCGCAATCCTGTAAAATGCTGTCCTCACAAACTAAAACGAAATTGAAATTGCAAATGTTGATGAAACAACAATAATCTACTATACGTGTTACAAAGAATTATACAATTTTGATCACAGGTTGTGCTTCAATACTTATTCTGATGTTCCCCAATGGAACTTCAACCAAGTAGATGCCAGAAACGTTTTCAAATTAAGGAAAAAAAGAAAAGAAAAGAAAAGAAAAAGAATGGTACCTTTCCAGTTTCATCTCGAATATTATTTAGTATTCTGGTTATCTCAGCCTCCAGTGTTTGAGCTGCATCACAACCAGTTTCGGGTGGTAGATTTCCTTCGTTGTACAACTTTATCTTTAAATCACAACCTTGATAACCTTTGAAGATCGTTTCCTGTCTCCTCTCATTCAAATATTTACTTGGTTGGACATCATCAATCCCAATCAAGAACCCATGATTACCTATCCACCGAGCACTGCATGCTTGCAGGTGTCAACACAATTATTCACGTGATAGGGTTTGACCTATGTTTAATTAGAGAGGCTGTAAAGATCAACAATAACTGGAGTATCAGTTAAAATATCAAATATCAACATAGGAAAATGGAAAATCGTGTCACTTAAGATATCAAATGCAGCCACCAACAATTATGATGAGATGACAAGTAAACATTCCAAGGATATAAGTTCTACATGCGCAAACAATATGTTGGACAAATATACGTTGCAGATATATGTTGCTGCAATTAATAACTATGAAAGGAAACAATGAAATATCCTTTATTATTTTTAACTTTTTCTTTTTTCAGGGTCGGGGGGTGTGGGGTGGAGGTGGTCTTTGAGGGTCCTCCAATTGTCTTCTACTTTTCTTTATTATTGTTCTCCTTAATCTTTTGCATTCTCTTAAACAAATTCAAACTATAACCAGACCTCAACACCCATGCATCTTAAAAAACAGGCTCATGCCCGTTCAGAAACAGCAACCAAAAAATTCAACCACTTTATCATTGAAGTTAACGCTCACACTTTCCAAGTTGCTCTTTACTTACATAGCTGAACATTTAATTGAAACCTGAGTACTCAAACTCATGATAGCCCAGAAATTCTCCACACCTGTCAACTTCAAACTCCATCAATCTTATAATTTCTTCCATCCCCTTTCTTTTGCAAGGCATCCAGAGCTCTATGCAAGATTATTCCACACAAGTGGACTCTTCCACTAACTGATTGAAACTTCATGGTTCAGGGATAGAAGCAGAAACTTAAAACTAGCATGCTTGGACCATTTCAAAGAGAGGAAATCAACTAAGCGTAGCTTCCACCTTCAAATTATTCAAATGAACGCCATGTAAATGATGTTGTTGAGCCTCCACTACATTTGCATGAAAGGATATGAATAGTGCACCATGTCACGCATAGCAACCATTTCAGAAGTAATCTCAGTTTTAGAGAAAAGCCAAGACATTATAGGGAAACCAAATGCCTAGATTTCTTAATAGGACATAATTCTTAGCAACATTGCCAGCAATAACATCAAATACAAGTTTTACTCTGTGGAAACGCAAGCAAAGGAGCATCACTAAAAGAGCAGAAGAAGCAAAGAGATTAGCCAGACTTCAAACAACATAAAAAAAATGAGCCAAAAGAAGACAGGCAAGTCAAGAGAGAGAGAGAGATATTAATAAACATAATGCATTAGCAAGGAAGACGTGGATGAAAAGATCTAAAATAAAAACACATGCAGTTTAGCAGACAAGTTCAGTCGGAATAAATCACTAAAGGCATTTTAAGTCAAATAGCATCCAGAAAACCAACAAATAATGTAAAACACCACTCTTCCCTGCCAGAATGCCAAAAACATGTACAACCAGATCCTTGATTGAAGACCTTAATCCAAGACACTAATAACTATGGATCAAATATGAATTGCACGGCAGTTGAGAAGGACAAATGGTAACATAGTTAAAGAACTGGAGCAAGAAAAATACCTCAATTTAGCTAGACGATTCATACAGGCAGCAGCCGCATGTGCTTTATAATCTCTAAGAAGAACTGAGAAAAGTCCATCCTTATTTCCATTTCCTGGTGCGAAGTTCAAATATAAACACATGTAAATTAATTCATCAAAAGCCAATGAACAAACTAAAAGAACTTTGTAGATGAACTTTATGAGATAGTGCACAGATCACTTAGGCCAAAAAGAGCCAAATTCAAACAGGCAGCTAAAACTCAAGTCATCTAAAATGATTAATGGACCAAAAGGTAGTACCCAACTTAATTCACCTTAACATGAGCGATGACAGTCTGCCAATAAAACTCAGGAAAAAGTTCTTATCTGAATAACAGAATTGTGTAACATAGCCTTGTTACACCACCCCAAAAAAAAAAAAAAAAAAAAATCTCTAGTATTCAAGCATTTCTCAGATTTTGTAACTACGTCCAGTTTCATGGCACCACTCAAGATGACCTAGACATCAACTTGAAACATGAAATACTTGGGCAAACAAGAAAAGGTTCATTACACAAATGAAAGATACTACTCCAAAGAGGAAAACAGTCTGGAAGAAAGAATTGAATAAAAGTAGTGACACATATGAGAGGAAGAGTAAAATCCAGAAATCTAGAAAAGCATAATGCAATACTGACCTAAAGTAGCTTTCCCAAGTTGCCCAGAAAGAAGCTCACTATTATGGAAGAAGACAAACCCATCACTGGGGCACATAGTTTCTGGTTCTCTTTCTCCTTCTTCCTTAGGCTTGGTGTAGTTTTTCTCCTTTACGGTAAGATTTACATAAACTCTCAGATTTGCATGTGGTCGGACTAAAACACTAAATAATTGCTTACCAGTCCAGAGCTCTGTTGGCTGCAAACAATTAAACACATATCAATGACAGCAAAAAGATACCTGTTATGCAAAAGTAGCCATTTCTTTTCTCAACAACCTATTCCAAATGTTTTGATGCAGAACATGACTTTTCATTCCATTACCAATAGAAGATGAAACTTGCCAGCATGGATATACATCCTCAGCATCAGTCTAGATAATCTCACAATCAAGAGAACAGCTCCAATGCATGTGGATATTAACACAAAGAACTAAAAGCATAAAAAAGGATGAGTAAAGCACCCCAATTTCCTCAACCATTAAGAAAGGCTTATCTATCATATTAAAAGAATTCATGATTAAAATTTTTTTTGTCAGTGGTCAATCCCAGGATTAGGGGACCATATATGATATTTTCAACTTCTAGCCATGCCACCACTCAGTTTGCAGCCTTAATTTGCTTCAATGACAATCCAGAAACATTTTAGACATTTACATAAGATCTTCATAAATTTCTCTATGCTAGAGCAGATTCAGCTCAATATAGGAGAAAGTAAAACGTTTAATAGTCACACTACAGAATTTTATTCATCATCTGGTTAATTTACATTTCACTATAATTAATTTTACTTGTCTCTAATTACTCATTAATAGGCCACTTGAGCTCCACAATTCAGCTTGTCATCCAAAATATCTACCCTACTCTACTAAGAGTGGCAATTTTTTAAATTAAGAGCAATTAAGTACACTATTACAAAAGGAAGAAAAAATACCAACCAAAAACTAAGATTTCGATATTCCAGGCATTCTAAAAGAAGCATTTATAAGCATAAGATTAAATCAAATATGTACTGTTGATAAGAAACATAATCCCACAAAACAATATAGCAAATCCGTCACTTAAAACCAATTATTTATTGGATGAATCAACAACTCAACATAAACCATTCCTTGACAAACTACTCAGCACCAACCAGCAGCACAATACATATCCGAAGAGGTTATCCCTTCCAAGAAGTAAAATCAACTTAAACTGATATTGTTGAAACATTCATCCAGCTTCAGATAATTATAACAAACTAAATTACAGAAACTTCATGGAGGCGCTACTTATGAATTAATTCAGCCTATGCTCTGGAATATAGCTTCCATACATCAAGTACAATGGGTTTACACCCAAAACTCTTCATATGACATACCTGCCCCACATTGAAGAAGAAAACAGAATACCAAAACTAAAGTGGAGAATACACTTGCCTCTAGACACAAATATCATGCATACCTGCATTAAATATCTACTGATGTATCTTTGCATTACAACACAAATATCATGCCTACCTTGAGTATTGCAGGAGTTGGCAAATCAACAAAATCCATGCCGTCTACCATATATGAGCACATAAGAGAAAAAGCTGCACGGTCATAAAATATGTCCTTCCTTGTTATGAGAAAAGAAGACGTTAGAAAGTCTTGAGTGGAAGCAACCAAAATCTCTCCATTTTTGGGCGTGCATAAATTGTTTTGCACCTGAGAAATACATCTAAGACATTATAAAGCAAAACAAAACAATTATGAATAGAAGCGGATAGAATTTAGGCATGAGAAACATGCCTTTCCACACAGAATTTAGACAAGAGACAAAACCATATTGCATTCTTTTTCTTTTTCCTCCAATTCAATCACTCAGAGAAAAGATAATTTGACAAGGCCGCATTTGATAAGAGAAGTAATCATAGCTAGTCTATCAGAATGGTTAACAAGGAAACTAACAAAGACACAACTTTTAATATTAGATTGTATACACTGTAAATACCAGCCATTCAGTTCCATAAAAGTTGCACAGACAATTAAAGCAAGTAGACAGAGAAAGAAATCAATAAATACCATACAGAAATGTAAGGACAAATAGAGACCTAAGAAACTAGTGCTAGCAAAACAGGTGGCAGTAGAATACCTTAGATTCTGGTGTTAGCACAGTAGTGTTCTGCATCTAGCTTAGACTATTTAATCTATTTTGTCTTCATATTTTTGACAACATAGATACTACAGTAAATATCCAACTTGATTTTAATATAAAATACTAAGTACCTTACAAGATTCATTATAACCACTTGTAACTTATGCAGAATCCCCAAATTCTAATTGAACTGTCCAGTCACTCAGTGACCATTAAATAGGTTTCTATAAGAATCACCATCATCTTCTTCATTACTGTTGTAAATACCACAACTTCAACATGGCATCATTTCCTATTACTTCCCCTTTCAGTAATCAGAGAGGATTCTTTTGTTCAGGATGCAGTCTTTCACTTTTCTATTTTATTTTTGACGGCACATGAATGAGAAATCATTTTTACAATCAGTCTACGACATCAAACACATCACAGAACTTGAATCCAGGGAAATGATGGATACCCCCTCCCACAAACTGAACCAACAGTAAGATCCATATGAGTTTTACCGCCATCAACATAAGAGCCTCTGTGCGAGCCTCCTCTGTTTGTGGGACATGCATATTCATCTCATCACCATCAAAATCAGCATTATACGGGTTGCACACAGATTCATTGAATCTCAAGGTTCTCCAAGGCATGACTCTTGCCTGAACACAAACACGAGAAAGTGTAATCACATAAAATTAAACAAGTCTAAGAAACACCAACTGACACCTATATTCACGATAGTTACCCTATGACACCTGATAGACATTTGATGCAAGCTTGGTTGTCTGTTGAAAAGAACAATGTCCCCGTCTTCCAAATGTCGATGGACTATTTCACCATATTTCAATGCATCAGCAAGTTTCCTTCTAACGCTAGGAAATAGGGACCAGCAGCAAAAATGGTATATTTCAGACCATTACGTTTCCAATTTGCCCCTAAGAAAAGAATGACAAATCATAAACCTTACCTCATAGAGCCATCAGTATGTGTAAGCACTCTTGCACCCAGGTATTTATCAGGGCCATTACTAACACACTGTCTCAATTTCTCTATATTGTGGTGGGAAACACGTTCAGGATAGGTTAAAATCCGAGCCATGTGGATGGGAATTGCAACCTGAAACCAACAAATACATTAAAGAAATAAACAACCAGCAAACACAAGAAAGCAGAAAATCATTCAAGTTTTAGTACAATGCCCAACGTCAGTAATTTTCAGATTAGGGTCAGGTGATATAACTGTCCTGCCAGTATATTCAACACGTTTCCCAGACAAGTTTCCACGAAAGCGCCCCTGCTTCCCTTTGAGGCATTGAACAAAACCACCTAATGGCTTTGCAACTTGCATTGTAAATGGAACACGAACATCACTATTTATGTACTGTGCCACCTCAAGTTGAAGAATATCCCAACCAGCCTAAATCAAAATTCTCAGAATAAGCAACAAACAAAATAATTTTAATTTTGGACCGTAAACAATGTTTATTATCCCACTAAATTTTTCTATAGATGCCACACAGGAAAGATAAAATCTAATACACAAAGCATGTGCATGATATAAAAATACGTAATATCCTGCCTTTTGAGTAACTCACAGGGTATAA
Source organism: Casuarina equisetifolia (assembly GCA_028551475.1). Taxonomy (NCBI): domain Eukaryota; kingdom Viridiplantae; phylum Streptophyta; class Magnoliopsida; order Fagales; family Casuarinaceae; genus Casuarina; species Casuarina equisetifolia. The sequence continues at coordinate 28,677,813 of CM052355.1, forward strand.
ACAACCTATAGCATAGAAGGTTCTATTGAGAAGTCATAGAAGTTGAAAGAGAAGAGGAGGGGGGAGGGAGAGAGAGAGAGAGCAACATGAATCAAAACAAAAATTGACCAACTGACCAAAGAACATCAGACTTAACCTAATTGGCAACTTTGCAGTCATTGCAGTTTTAATGTACGTATCTCAGACCACAATCCAGATAATGGAAAGAAAAAAAAAATTGGGGAGAATACAAGAAAGAAGAAGTTAAAGTAGTGTTTGCCACTTCCTTCTGTGCCTTCATCTCCAGCATGAATCTTAGATTCCTCCAGGCAAGCAGGGCTATGTCATGCCCTAGAACAAATAGATAAGTCTATTCTATGGTCAATGGAACTAAATTGCCACCATATAATAGAAAAGGCCAGTCACTAATTCTGGAGGAATCTGCACACATGGAAGTTAAATGAAAAATGCAAAGGCAACGGAAACCAATGCTACTAAGCCAAAAAATTAATAAGGAAAAAAAATGAATAATCAAGATCATCTACATCACTCGTACCAAATGTCACTTAGAATGAAGTTACAGTATTCAGTTCCAGATAGATTTGCATATGAAAGTGCCCAAAACTCCTCCACCTACCAGGCATTTGGATGCAGAACTTGCTTCTAATAACTCCAGGCGAAGGCTAGCATTTGCCTGAATAATTTTCTTTAACCTCTCAGTAATGTCATTTTCATTGCTAGAACAAGAAAAACTAAACCCATCAGCATAATTTACAATAACATCCTCATCAAAGCACTCACCACAGAAGAAACGCTAGCTAATAACAAACTGAAAATAACAGAAAATACAGTTGAACTTAACAAACTTAAGATTAATGACCTTTGAGATCCATCCATAATAACAGAAGGACGAATAGGTATTGGAGGCACCGCAATATTTGTCATGATGAGTTTTTCTGGCCTATCAGAAAGATAAAGCAACTCACACTCTTGCAAGACGATAGAATGCAGAGATGTTTATAAAAAGTGAAGCAAGGAAAAGTCCAACATACTTTAGCTAAAAATTCTAGGTACACACTGAATCCCATACAACAAAAAAGAAAATCATTCAAAACTTAATAACATTCATATGACAATATATGTTTACCTCGTCCAGCATCTTTTTGAAGAGAGAAAGAACATGGACAGGATTAAGAATATAAGTAGCAACATTGAAGGGAGCCCTACACTCTTTTGTGTGAGAAATTGCTGATCTAAATTCTTCCATACTCCCATCATTAGATTTTTGACGCTCATGAATAACGCCAGGCATGGCCAGAGCTCTCTTAAACGAAACTGCCATACATCACAGAACATGGTAATCCACATGAGATATATCATATTAAAGCTTTAAAGCAGTAACAAATATAAAAATAGAAGCCACGCTGTTGGCATCAATGAATATTTATTAAACAAGTGGAACCCAAGCAAGTATCCAAATAACAAAGTCAAATTTAAAGAATAGACCACATAATACAGTTAGCATAATGTAAAACAAGCTTATCTTTCACTTTGATAATGATAAAAGCGTCAGAAATAAAAGGCTAGAAGCCAAACCATTTACATATCCACATCTTGAACACTTCACTGCTTTATTGCTACTTGTCAAGTTATTACACTTTTTAACTATCAGTTTCATCAATTCGGTCTTCTTCAAGGCCTCTAGTTTAGGATTTCTCATCTTCTTCAGATACTCTTTACGTAAGTCATCCTCCAAAAGTACACGAGCACAAGACTGTAAAGAAACCATGGGCATCAAGAGTTAAAAAGACGGGTACCACAGACCATAGAAGTGGATGCTAGCTAAAAAAGAAAACTCCCTCAAAGGAGATAGCTTGAAAACAATTTAGCACAGCCTTGTCCTCATGTTTCTTAAAAGACATTAATATCTCCTCAAATTTGAAAAATCTATACCCATATGCAACTCACATGGTCAAAAAGAGGCAGCATAAGGAGTCTAAGGGCTTAAAACAGTTTTCAATTTGAGTCAGTGTTTCTTCTACTTCAAACTCTGTTTTTCACCATCAAGCAATCATCAGTTCAATCGAGATGAGGATTCAGTGATCACATCCTCTGCTTTGGATAACGTGCATGTACAATGTTTAAAAGGGTTTTCAGCAATCTGGTTGTTTTAACAGGTAATGCTTATTTACTTATGTCTGGCTGAGTCAAACTAGGGAGATGATTAGTGATCAAAAAGAAATGCATTAGATAAGCTTGGTGCATCTGTAAAGGATGAGAAAGTGAAAGAAGAAACAGCATGCTTGGTCTGAGGTCTTAGCATTCGGAGATAGCATAGAAGCATAGCTGAACCCTGACTTTTTACTTCAGCCCAGATGACATTTACATCTTACGTGTATGCTTAATTTATCTACTTTACCAAAGATCCATAATGTCAAAAATGTGATAGTGAGGAGCTTAAATCATAAGTGATAAGGTATTCAGTAGAATTTCATTCTGCATGAAGAGGCATAATTTTTTGAGGATGTGATTCTTGTACTCGGATATGAATGATGCAAACTCATTTGAAGCAGAACTTGGCAAGAGCAGATCTTATGTCCAGATAGAGTCCAGGGAAGGAATGAAAGGTTGAATTGCATTATCCAACTAAAGATTCGGAAAATAGACTAAGCTTCTTCTTTTTCAATTCTGATTGGGCCAGCAAAAATAACAAGCATATACATTATTTAAACTCCAACTTTCCAAGGAATAGACTATTTAAATACCCACTCTCCACCAATCACTTTTTAAGAAACCATTTAAATATGAAAATAACCAGGAAGTAAAGCTTTACTGAAACAGTGTCTATAACATGCAAAAATTAAAAGAATCACATCATACAAAGCCCAGTTTGGGAAACAGAACTTTTTTGCAACCATATACAAACATGGAAAACTACAAAAAGATTAGACAAATGGGAACAAATATGGAATAAAAGCTTTCTGACCTTACAAATACACTTCAAAATGTCCACAATGGTACCCAAATAGCCAACATTGTAAACAGGGAGCGCAAGTCTTATATACCCAAAGGGCCCTGGACAGTTCCCAAAACTACCATGGCATGTTGAACATACACTAGTCTTATTTGCAGGGCCCTGAAATACACAAAAGGAAGGCCTATGTGAACCTCTTGATACAAGGAAAAGCAAAAGAAAATGTTGAAGTAAAGCACATCAAGGCACATTGGAAATAGCCATCACAATAGTTACACCATTCTACCATCGTACTCCATACAAGATTAGGTGTCAGCGATGACATTTACACTGACTAGAATAAGAAAAAGGCAAAATTTGCTTCATGTATTCTAAACCTTGGGAGCCAGCTGCATTCTTGCTTTGAAGCCTAACCAGCATTTAGATGGATAGAAGACAATGGATTTGAATTGCAATACATTCTGTTAAGTTAAAAGATTGCAAATTATTTTCAACTATATCCACTTTGACAAAAACAAATCCATGTCTCTGTAATTCCCATTAAGTTCAATTGAGTAGGGTGGAATTAATCTCAAAATTTGAATATTATATAACCATATCACCTTGAAGGTTTCTTTTAATTTGGTTGAGTTAGGTCACTGAAAATTGCTTCAATAAGAGGAACTTCCATCAAAGAAGCCCCAAAACTTGGAATCCAATACAGCCTACTCTACCCATGGAATATTGCTATGCTAACCTCCCAACCAGCACATGCACACACAACACCAGTAGAGAAGGGAGGGACACAGAGTGTACCATGCGGGGATCCAATAAGCCACCTTCGATAGGAATTCTTTTGGCATCATAATATTGGCCTTTATACACTTGAACTTCCGCGAGTTTGCTGATCTCCGACTCCGAGAATGTGCTGAATTTCATGCTTTTTCTGCAGAGAACGCACAACAAATCAAAATTAAAGAAACTCAACAATTCAAATACAGCATAGAACATAATCTTCTGCTTCTTTTTTCCCTCGGAACATGAACTGATGCCCAATTAGATAGAAACCAAATGGAGCAAACTAAGATTCTCACATTTTGCGGGGCCCTACATCCTCAAGATAGGGTTGCTTGGTGAGGACTATTTCTTTAGTTTGTGCTCGAGCCATGTTTGATGAAAAGCCGCACAGAACAGACCTCAGTGAAAAGGCAGCTATTAGGGCTCCAGCACAGGATAACAAGGATGCCGGACTGTGGGCGAATGTGCTTCAGTTTTCTCAAACAACAGAAATTCAAGCTAACTTCACCCGCGCTCCCGAGGGGTAAAGGGTTTGGGGGTTGTTGTTGGATGGGGGAGGCTATGGAATACAAATTACACGGCTGAAACCTCAGATAAACAAAAAACAAAAAACAAAACATAATAAGAACGAAGAGAAAAATAGTACCTACTAATCACATGAATATGAGGAAATAATGCAGTGATATAGTTCCACTAGGCTTAGAAATGTGATTATACTATAGATATCAAGAAACGGCTCCTCTAAAGGAAGGGACTAAAAATTTCACCTGCATCAGCTCTCTCTAACCCAAAAATTCACTGTATAAATTAATTCTCATAAATCTTCCATTTGGTTAAAAACAAAGTTAATGCACAATCTGTATGATGAAACAAGTTCACATTAGGTATTATAGAGTGTACGTATTTGGATTGGAAGAATGCAGCATAAGAACTTGATATTCGGATAAATAATTGCTTGTGGTCTAATTTCCCACCAAAAATTTATCAAAACAAGAGAAAATGAGAGAAAGAGAGATTCTCAAAAAGAATTACAACCTAGTGGTTGAACAAAAAATCAATACATAAAAAAGACAAAACTCCTAAATTCTTATACTATCCTTAATGTTCATTCCAAAAAATAAAGCTGCATTTACTAAATTGTGTAATGCAGTTAGGAGAGCAAATCCATTTCTTAAAAAGTACCGCTTGACTCTCTTTGATAGCTAAATCCATTTGATCCACGTGTGCCTTTCTCCTTTACCCTAGAGGAATTCATGTCTAGTATTGGTATTAAGGAAGTGACTTGGCAATCAGATAAGTGTTATGGTGGCATTAAAAATTATATAGACATCAAATGTTTAAACAAAGATAACAACAAATATTAATAGAACAAATGCACTAATCAAGTGGGGAAAAACAGTTTTGGCAATATACCATTGGATTGAGTTCTTAAACTTTATCAGTAGAAAATTCATATGAATTCACCATACATCTTAAATTTAATAATACTAAAGCCACAAGAAATAATAACAAATATAAAGTGAATGAAAGCATTGACTAGAAATATAAAAGGAAAAGAAAAAAAACACAATTTCCGTATACACAACATTGCATTGGGTTCTTCAACTTTATTGCTGGAAAGTTCAAATTCGAAATGCAACATACATATAAAATTTAACAATACTAAAGCCAAAGCCATCAATACTTTTTTTTTTTTTTTTGGCTTTCCTTTCCTTCTTTATTTTTTTCCTTCTTTTATTTTATTTCAAGGTGGGGGCCAATGGCAAACGGGAAGATAGAACTGGTCGAACAATTAGGTGGTTCATCAATGTCCATGGTGATTCTAATTGTTTCTCAAGGTTAAATGTCTTACTCAAAACATAGGTTTTGTCTTTCTGGCAGCTTTACACACTCTCTGGGGCTTGCAATCAAGGAGTTGTGCAAGAGCTTGTTCTTATAAATGTAGGATAGGACCAAATAAAATCCAAAAAGATTAAGCCTTCAGGTCTTGGTACAATTATGTATGTCAATGTCTCACACTTGTCATGACTTCTTGTTCGTAAAGTAATAGGCGGAAACAAACAGAAATGAAGAATCAAATTGAACTCGGCAGCGGAACTCACCCCCTGTTGACCGTGCGAAGAGGCTCTTCGACTGTGATAATGGGTTCGGAGCTTCAGCAGTCAGCATAGAGAATCTACCAAAGCTTTGAAAAACCTCAGGATATTTGCTCCTTTTTTTATGCGCAACAGAGGCGTGGAAAACACAAAGCGGCTTGTTATCATTCAATTTACTTCTTTGAAAGAATAGCCTTTTTGGATACGCGTTAAGCTGTTGATTCATTCGTTCAAGAAATCATTGGTTTAAGCGATAGAATTGCTGCGTCGCAAATCAAACCGCCAAGACAAGGATGCGAACAAAATGGATTCATGGCAGAACTACGCTTTCGATCTGGCAAGCCCGCAAATGATACGATTAGTGTCCCAAATCTTGTTTGTGTCCCTCGACAGATCCCTCGGAGTGAGCTTTTGAAGCTGGTGATTACTAATTATGAGAAGGGGATATACACTGCAAACGTAGAAGTTTGGCATGTCTGAAGCTCTATACACGTACACAGATGTATTTTCCCGCTGTTTTTGACTTGAAGTGGGTTGGGGCTTGTTTCATGGGCTGAGCGACTGCGCCTAATTTTGACAAGAAAAAGCAAGAATGAGATTGTTTTGAAGGATTTGAAGCCTCTACGTTCATGTCTCTTACTGATGTTATATTGGTTGTTCGAAAGTTTCTAGGCGAACTTGGTCTCTTACATGTTAAATGCAGATTTGCTCTTCCTGGTTTTCGAACTCTATAATTGCAAGAAAAATATGGCAGTCATGAGATTTCTCTGTCTCCTCGTGCAGTGTTTGAAAGAAAAGTAAAAAAAAAAAAAAGGTGACATGATTGCAAGTGACATATTCGAAATAAATAAAGGAAAAAAAAATAACATAACCTTACTACATAATATTACAAAAGTAGGAAGAGAAAGATGTAATAACGAAACTTAACATGATTAGAGAACATTATAAAATGAATAAATAGAAAAAGATAATAAGAAAGATAATAAAAGATACATAATGTAGCTAAAGGAATTCAAAATTGATAAAGAAAAAAAGATTATAAAAAAGTAACATGGATAGAGAACATTACAAAATCAATGAAGAATGTGGATAAAGAACATTTTAAAATCAACTTCATTATGCTTTTCTACAACCTGTCGCTCAAAATGTGGTGCTAGATCTAGTTCGTATGAGATCTTCTAGAGCTTAATAGCATTCTCTTCCTTAGAATTAGATAGCTCCAAAAGCTATTGTTTTAATCCTTCAAGCTTTGAAGACAACTAATAATTGCTTCTTGGACTTCTCAACATTATGATGTTCTTGGTTTTTCCATGATTCAAATAAACTTAATTGGTCTTTCACTCTCTTTAATTCCTTCAAAAATTGAAGTATCTTTTATTCCATTTCAAATATTGTAATTCAATGCTTCTTTTGGATCAAGAAAGAATCAAGTTTAGAAATCCAAAACAACTTTGAACTCTTGTGATTTTGTATAGAAAATAAATGAAACTATCATCTAACACATGTACTTCCATATTCTCAAATGATAAAACTTTAGGCGAACTCTACAAAAAAAAAATAAGAAAAAGAACTTTAAAGTAATAATTATGTGGGTAATAGGTGTTATTTTCTCTTCATTTTTATTATGTTCTATTATTTGTTTATTAGGACTTTTAGCCACATCCTTCAAGCTTTGAAGAAACAATCAATAGTTGCTTCTTTGACTCTTCAGTATTTTAATGGGCATGGTTCTTTTGTAATTTAGACAAACTCAACTACTTGCATTGGTTACTACTAAAGTTGATTTACATTTAATTGCAACTCAAATATTTTACTTTGACACTTCTTCAAGGAAAAAAATAAAAATAAAAATCCTAAACAACTTTGAACTCCTATGATTTTGTATAGAAAACACAAGAAATTATCATCCAACACATGTACTTCAACTTTTATATTGTTATATAAACTTGTTGTATAAGTAAAGGATGAGAAAATTAAGAAGAAACAACATGTTTGGTTTGAAGTCTTAACATTCAAATCTAACATAGAAGCATAGCTTTAACCCTAACTTTTTACTTCAACCCAAATGACATTTACATCTTACATGTATGCTTAATTTATCTACTCTACTAAAGATCTATAATGTCGAAGGTGTGATTGCGAAGAGCTTAAATCATAAGTTATAAAGTGTTTAGTAGAGTTTCATTCTACATGAAGAAGCATAATTTTTTTGAAGACATGAAGAAGCATTGTTTTATATACTTGGATGTCAATGTTATAAGCTCATGTGAACCAAAACTTGGAAAGAGTAAATCTAATGTCCAAATAAAGTCCAAGGAAGGAATGAAAGGTAGAAGTGCATTATCCAACTAAAGATTTGGAAAATAAACTAAGCTGGATTGGACTAACAAAAATAATGAGCATATACATTACTTAAACTCTAACTTCCCAAGGAATATACTTTTTAAAAAACAACTCTCCACCAATCACTTTTTAAGAAACCATTTAAATATGAAAATAACTAGAAAGTAAAACTTTACTGAAATTGTCCCTATAGCATGCAAAAATTAAAAGAATCACATCCTACAAAAGCCACTTTAGGTAATAAAACTTTTTTACAACCTTATACAAACATGGAAAACTACAAAAAGATTAGACAAATGGGAACAAACATGGAATAAAAGCTTTATAAAAAAATACACTTCAAAATGTCCACCATGGTACCTAAATAGCCAACATTGTAAATAAGGAGTGCAAGTCTTATATACCAAAAGTGCCCTAGACAGTTCCCAAAACTACTGTGGCATGTTAAACATACACTAGTCTTATTTGCAAGACCTTGAAATACACTAAAGGAAGGCCTATTTGAACCTTTTGATAAAAGGAAAAGTAAAAGAAAAGGTTAATATATAGCATATCAAGCCACATTAGAAATAACCATCACAATAGTTATACCATTCTAACATCCCACTCCATACAAGATTAAAGTGTGAACAATGAAATTTTCACTTACTGGAATAAGGAAAGACAAAATTTACTTCATGTATTTTGAACCTTAGGAGGTAGTTGCATTCTTGCGAAGCCTAGCCAACATTTAGATGGATAGAAGACAATAGAGTCAAATTGCAATACATTCTGTTAAATTAAAATATTGCAAATCATTTTCAACTACATCCATTTTGACCAAAACAAATCTATGTCTCTATAATCCCCATTAAATTCAATTGAGTAAGGTGGAATTAATCTTAAAATTTGAATAATAAATATTAACATAACCTTGAAGATTTTTTCTTTTCATTTGGTTGATTTGGGCCACTAAAGATTGCTTTGATAAGAAGAACTTTATTAAAAAGAGCCCAAAACTTGAAATCCACTATAGGCTATTCTACTCATGGATTATTGTTATGGTAACCTCCCAACTAGCATATGAACACACAACACCAATAAAGGAGTGAGGGACATAGAAAGTACCATGCGGGGATCCAATAAGCCACCTTCGATAGGAATTCTTTTAGCATCATAATATTGACCTTTATACTCCTAAACTTCCCTGAGTTTGCTAATCTTTGACTTCGAGAATGTGCTGAATTGAACTTTTTTTTTTTGTACAGAAATGCACACAAATCAAAATTACAAAAGCTTAACAATTCAAATAGAGCATAAAACATATTCTTTCACTTTTTTTTTCCTATGGAACGTGAACTGATGCCAAATTATAAGGAGACCAAATAGAGTGGACTAAGATTCCTTCATTTTGTAAGGCCTTACATCTTCAAGATACAGTTACTTGGTGAAGACTATGTCTTTAGGTTGCACTTGTGCCATGTTTGATGAAAAACTAGATAGTAGAACTTAGTGAAAAAGTAATTGTTAGGGCTCCAATGTGAGATAACAGGGACATTGTTCCATGGTTTTTAAACAAGTGGGAGCTATTTAAAATAAACTCATTCAACAATTAGATTAATAGAAGACAAATTATTTAAATTACAATACATTCTATTAAACTAAAAGATTGCAAATCACTTTCAACTATATCCATTTTGACAAAAAGAAAAAATTCTGTTTTTGTAATCCTCATTAGATTCAATTGAGTAAGGTGGAATTAATCTCAAAATTTGAATAATATATATCACATCACCTTAAGTTTTTCTTCTTTTCATTTGGTTGAGTTAGGTCCTTGAAGATTACTTTGACAAAAAGAACTTTATTAAAAAGAGCCTAAAACTTGGAATCCACTATAGCTTACTCTACTCATGGATTATTGCTATAGTAACCTCCTAACCAATACATGCATACACAACACCAGTAAAGAAGGGAGGGACATAGAGAATACCATGTAGGGATCTAATAAGCCACCTTTGATAGGAATTCTTTTAGTGTCGTAATACTGACCTTTATACACTTGAACTTTCACAAGTTTTCTAATCTCCAACTTTGATTATGTGTTGAATTTCATGATTTTTTTGGCAAAGAATACACACAAATCAAAATCAAAGAAGTTCAACAATTCAAATGGAGCATAAAACATATTCCTCCATTTTTTTCCCCATGGAACATGAATTGATGCCATATTAGGAGAAAACAAAATGGAGCAAACTAAGATTCTCATCCAACATTTAGATGGATAGAAGACAATGCATTTGAATTGTAGTACATTCTATTATATTAAAAGATTACAAATCATTTTTAACTATATCCATTTTGACAAAAACAAATCCATGTCTTTGTAATCCTCATTAGATTCAATTAAGTAGGGTGGAATTAATCTCAAAATTTGAATAATATATATTAACATGACCTTGAAGGTTTTCTTTTTTTCATTTGGTTAAGTTAGGTCACTAAAGATTACTTCGACAAGAATGTCCTTAAAAGGAACCCAAAACTTGGAATCCATTACAGCTAACTCTAGTTATGGATTATTGCTATGCTAACTTCCTAACTAGCAAATGCATACACAACACTAGTAGAGTAGGGAGGGACATAAAAAGTACCATGCGCGAATCCAATAAGCACCTTTGATAGGAATTCTTTTGGTGTCATAATATTGACCTTTATACACTTTAACTTTTATTAGTTTCTTAATCTCCAACTTTGAGAATGTGCTGAATTTCATGCTTTTTCTATAAAGAAATGCACACAAACCAAAATAATTAAAAAAAAGCTAAAAAATTTCAAAAATGGCATAAAACATATTCCTCCACTTCTTTTTTCCCAAGAATATGAATTGATGTCACATTATAAGGAAACCAAATGGAGCAAACTAAGATTTTCACATTTTGTAAGGCACTACATCCTCAAGATACGATTGCTTAGTGAAGATTGTCTTCAAGTTATGCTTGTGCCATGTTTGATGAAAACCCACAAAGAGTAGAACTTAGTAAAAAGATAATTGTTAAGGCTCTAGTATAGGATAACAAGGATGTCAAACCAAGGGGATGGCAATAGGCATTAATGCAATGCCTAAACACAAGTGAGTAGTGGTCTTGGTAGGCCTTTGTCTAACTAGGGGATTAGAAACATGCTTTTTCTTTTTTACTTTCTCAGCCTAGCGTTAGTAGTCATGAAATTACAACATTTAAATGGATACCTAGAGCCTTCAGTTGCACTACCGAGACAATGATGGGTTTTTTGCCCCTACGAGGATGGAGCAATAGAAGTTTTGAGAGAACATTGAAGACAAATTTCCTTCCATCAATCATGTGTTATAGGTAATGTTAATTGTGGGTTTGGGGACACTTACATAACCCTTACTGACCTCCCTCAACTTTTATATCTCCTAATGCTTTCTTAGTCTTTTAAGCCAATGACAATTATTTAGTGGTTAGCCAAAAAGTGTCTAGAACTAATATCAAAATCACTTTCACAAAGGGATGTGAAAAAGGAAAAGCAATCAAAAGTTTACCTAAGTGTTGAACTTAAATGGGAACCAAATACCTTAAGTGGATTATAAAATTCATATGTGGGAAAAACTCACATGTAACATAGGAAAATGATGACTTCAAAAAAAATTTATCTTTTTAAAACTTCACCAAGTGATGTAGGAAGATGATGGCTTTCTAAATAATAGATATTTTATTGATTCTTCTCTAAGCATGAATCAACAATTTATAAACTTCATTTTAGGCTTGTTTTTTTTCTTTTTATATATTAAGGGTGTCTTTCATTAGATTCATTTTCTTGTTATTCTTAGTTATAAAGGGTATGAAAGAATGTTACAAAAGACTTGTGAACAAGTAACAAGTCCCATCATTAGAAAATCCTCCTCTAGGAGGAATGATTGAAAGTGTCTCCAATTATGACGAATGGTGTTGGAATTGTAGGAAGAAACATTACACTAATCGAACACTAAGAAAATTCACAAAAAGAAACAACTAGTATCTTTTTTGTCTATTATAGCATCTCATTCCCCTTTTTACAACAATACCTAAACATACCATGTTGCTTCCAAATATTAAACCACAAATCATAATGACAAGCTCACCTAACATACATCAAGGTCCATACAATACAAAGGTCCACAACAACCCAAAGCCCATCCTACTCATTTACTTAATTTCACACCTTTCCAATGCTTCCCTCTTTTGCCATCCAAGTTTCATAACATTCTCACTTGAGCTCAACCTTGTCCTCAAAGCAAAAGTTGGAAAAATCTAATTTGGAAATGTTGTTCTTCCTTCTAAGTTGCCTCGATTAAAGACTTACCCTTCCAATGGTCTAGGAGTTGGGGACTAGCCATGAAAATTTTGCCTTTCCAAGATTGGTAGTGGTTGGACCTAAAATGTAGGGTCAACAAAAGGTAGGAACTACATAGGTTGTTCCAAAATGGTACCTCCAATAAACCGCTTCAACTTGAAAATATGGAACACGGGATGGACTTTAGAATCCTTTGGAAGTTGAAACTTGTACACCATAAATCCAATGCCTTGGATAACCTTATAAGTTCCATAAAACCTAGGATTAAGCTTTTGCAACCACTAGTTAGCAATGATAGGCTGGCAATAAGTGGGAATCCGGAGGTAAACTAAGTTCCTTTCCTTAAATTTCACTTTTGCTTGCTTAATGCCATAATACCTTTTCATGCGCTATTAGGATTGCAAAAAATTCTATTTAGCTAAGCTAATATTTAATCTTGCTCTTCCAAAAGTTGTTCTATAGTTACAACCTTGGAAGTTCCATTAACCTAAGAGAGAAATATAAGAAGCTCTTTTCCAAACACTATCTCATATAGGATATAAAACGTTGAACCGTGCTAACTATTGTTATAACAATACTAAGCCTAAGAAAGCCATTTCATTCATGGATTGTCCCCAATAAAATACCTTAGATACATTTCAACATAACTATTAAAAATCTCCGTTTTCCCATTTGACTAAGGATGATACACTAACATAAAGTTGAAATTTGTTCCCTACAACCTAAATTACTCCTTCCACAAGGAATTAATAAGCAATGGATCATGATCACACGCTATGGATTTAGGCATGCCATATAGTTTAAAGAAATTGTTAAAAAAAGCTTAAGCCACTAACATAATTGTATATAGATGAGATAATGCAATAAAATGACCAATCTTAAAGAGTTTATCAACAACCACTATGATGATTGATTTACTTGAAGAATTAAAAAGTCTTTCAATGAAGTTCATGGAAATATCTCATATTTGGTCTGGAATTAGTAATGGATGTAAGCTACTTGTTGACTTACTATTTTGAAGTTTATTATGCTAATAAAAAATGCACACCTAGACTACCTTTTCCCCTGATTATTTTATACCCTTCTAATAAAAGACAACCTTAACTCTTTGAAGGGTCTTCTCATTGCCTTCATAAGTACTAAAATGCATTTCATTAACTATCATTAGCACTAATAGGAAGTGATTGTCCAAATAAATCTAATTTTTGAAGAAAATAATACTTTCCTTAACTTCCTAGGGTCCTATTGCCTCACCTTGCTAAATCCTATCTATCAATTGTTGTAATTATGAATTAGCTTAGATCTCCTCTCTGATGGTTAACACCCATCTTGGTAAAGGTTGCAAAACTACCAACAATTCACTAGATTGACCTATCATCTCATCAAATACCTTCCTTCCAAGCTTCATTGCTACTAAGGACATGTCACCTTTTTTATTGTCTCCTTAATTCCATTTTTGCCTAAAAAGAGCGTATGCTACCACATTTTCTCTACTTGATCGGTACTTTATCACAAAGTCATAGCCCATCAACTTAAGCATCCACTTTTGTTGTGCAGAGGTCACAATCTTATATTCTTATAAAAACTTAAAAACTTATATGGTATGTGCATATGATAAATTTTTGGCCCAATAAATAGTGTCGCCATTTCTGCATTGCCAATACTATAGCCAACATTTCTCATTCATAAGTTGATAACGATAGGTTGTGCACATGTAGTGCTTTACTAAAATATATGATGGGTTTGATTTCTTATGTCAAAACAATACCAACTCCCTTCCCTAATGCATCACACTCAAGTACAAAAGGAATTGACAATTTTAAAAGGGCTAAAACTGGGGCAATTGTCATTACTTGTTTCAATTTCTCAAATGCTATATGGGCCTCCTCTATCCATTGGAATGCATCCTATTTTAATAACGTTGTCAACAACTCTACAATTTTTCCATACTAATGGATAAATCGTCTATAGTAGCTTGTTGCCCAAAAAAATCCCCTAAGGGCTTTAACATTTTTGTGAAGTTGGCCAACCCAAGATAGTTTCTACCTTTTTTTTATCTACCACTACTCCGTTATCACTAACCCCATGGCCAAGAAATGTTACTTCTTGTCATCCAAACTCACATTTGGATAGCTTAACATATAACTGATTCTTCCTTAGGATATTTAATACATGCCTTAAATGTTCCAAATGATCTTTCTATGTCTTACTATATACTAGAATGTCATAAAAAAATACCAATACTATTTTTCATAGTAAATCCTATAACACCACAATCATTAATGATTGAAAGGTAGTTGGACTATTAGTCAAGATATCACCAAAAACTCGTAATAGCGATGATGAGTCCTATAAGCCATCTTCTTAATGTCTTCTTTCCTCATACGAACTTGATAATCCCTAAACCATAAGTCCAACTTGAAAAGAATTGTGCTCCGTGCAATCGTCAAGTAATTCATCAATTGTGGCAAAAGGAAACTTATCTTTGATTGTATGTTTATCTAATTCCTTATAATCAACACATAGTCGTCAAGACCCATCGACTTTCTTAACTAATAGTATTGGTGAAGAGAAGGGACTCATGCTTGGGCAAATTACCTCATCCTTGAGTAGTTTGACTACATATGCTCAATTTTGTAAAGAATGTGAGGCAAGAAAATCATTATAGAAGTGGGCATAGAGTCTTTTAGTGTTATTGGATTTGAAGGACTGGTAGTTGAATGTCTAACTAAGCTTTTCACAATAGGTTGTTACATGTAATAGGTTGTTAATGCATTAGGAATGTTAACATGTTTTGTATTTAATTTTCTTGGTCATGAGAGAAAGACTCTATGGAGACAAAAACCGAGTTTTGGAATACAGATTGGCATTATTTGTATAGCCATTTTAGAATAAGGAACCATGGCAATAAAAGAGCTCCAAATGCTAACTCTTCTGACATTTTGTGTACATACAACAACATAATAGCTGTTCAAAATTAAGAGCTTCAAGAAAAATAAAAGAAAATTCTTAAATTCTAGAACCTTTGTTATAATCCTAGCATTCAACTTGGTAAAAGTTTTATTTTAGGCTAATTTAGTGACATCCAATTGACCTTGACTAAACTTTTAAAGTTTCTTTGAACATGCAAACTACTTGTTAGAATATTTATTGTCTTGTGAAAGACTATTAAATACTATTTTGAAGCTAAATAAAACCATTAAATGTTGTTATTTTTATGTTAAGTTTACACTAAGATTTGTGTTGCATTTTAAGTGCACATGAAATACGTTTTATGACCCATCTTTTTAGGGGAAAACACGCATCTCAAGTGTTGATCAACTACGTTTAATAAAACGGGGACTCATATTCCATGTTTGGAATGTAATCATGTCTTCTCTTGTGTATAAAATGCACAAGTCCTAACCCACTAAGTCCCTTAAAAACCTACAACATATCTAGAAATCATTAGATTGTTTCCATAGAGCAAGAAAAGTTTAAAACTAGAAAGACATACAAAATAAATAGATATATTTAACAAAATTTTGGTAGCTCGGTGTTTTCAAGCAATAGGCAATTGAAGTAGTGGTAGCTAGAAATACTCTTCCAAGTTGACGATTTGCAAATGGTTTGTGACATCCAAGAAGTTACAGAGTTCATTTAAAAAATAACAAAAAATTAATATAGCTATCCAAATGTGTATGAACATTGTTAAATAATTATGGAAAATAAATTAAGTTTGCAAAGCTTTGAGAAGGAACATATCTCCGAGCCAAGCATAGCTCACATGGCATATTACTACGTCCACCTCCTTATAGTTGTATCAAACTCTTTCCTATCTCTCTTGTACACTTCACTTATTTCTACTACAACTAGATAGGGTCATCTGCTTTAGGACTGCCAAGTATTGAACATATTGATAGGAGAACTTGGATAAGTGAACAAGCACCCTTCACACCAATTTAAAAAGTAACGAAGATGGAAGAAAGAAGCATGAAAAACATGGATGTAGTCAAATTATGCACTCTCTCCACTCATATAAACATTGGTGAGCTTATCCTAAGGGACAGTTTCCTTTATGCCAAATCAAATGATGGGTGCATTTGATTCTAGACTAATGACTCTAATATTAATTCTCCCCTTTTTCATTAGGACCGTTCATATCAATCTATATCATGGCAAGATGATGTCAAATTCTCAAGAATTTAGAGCTTTGTGCTCCCAATGTTGATAACTATTTTTGACAAAGAAAATTCTTAATCTTATTAGTTGGTTGCAAAAAAAGTAGTCAAGAGATCAAAACCTTAGATATACTTATGGCGAGGCACCACTGCTTTTTCATAATGTCCAAATCTATGGCCCGAAAATCTATTATTGGAAGCATGATCTCTTGTGATAAAGCTTAAATGAAAAAAATGTCTTTTCAACTATTAAGTTACCTTTTAGTTGGTACTTTTGGACTTTTAACATGTTATCAAAGTCTAAGTTGAATATACTCCACACTATGTGACCTTGAAAATGTTGCTTGGCATACAGGGGACATGTGTACAAGATAAAAGTCCGAAATTAAAAGTATGATCTCTTATGGTGAAACTTAAATGAAAGAAGTTTTACATTAGTTTTTAGGTTAACTTTTAAGTCTTCTAATAATTGTAGCTTTTATATCCTTCACACAATAGTGAACTCTTATTACTTGGCATTTGAAGTCAAAATGAAAAGGAAAATTTTACATGAGAGATCAATGATATTTTCTTCCACTTAAACAAGATAACTCAATTAAATACCATCAATAGTGATTTTTACGTCTCAATTTCCATGAAATTTATATCCTCTTCTTGATTACGTCAAGTTTTTTTCACGAGTGTTTATGGTAGCAAATTATTAGTGTGTTTGTAGTTAGCTAGTAAAACTTGAGAGATGTTTGTTATGGCTTGTTTTCTTTTGTTATTTTCTTAAAAGGCACAAGTATTATAGCTATTTTACTAGTAGTTCATGTAAAAAATGTTATTTTGAATTCCTTTAATTATCCACAAGCTTTAATTTTCCTAAACAAAACTGTCTTTTTATTTTTTATTCTTTCTATTTCATCTTTATAAAAAAATTGATCAACATGTTCAAGCCTATTTTTATAAAGAATGTTGTTAAAATCCTAAACCGACTAGACAAACGAAGAAGAGAGTGGCCGGAATTTTTAGAAAATGGGAAGAACAGCGAAGAACAGCGAAGAACAGAAACCCTAGGTTTGCTTCAATGTGATTTTTCTGATTCAATTCATTATTTGAATAATAATTACAATATATAAACAAGAAACAATAAATGAAATCAGGAAAAGGATCAATTACAGTGATTTACAAGGCAAATAAGGAAAGAATTGCCAGAAAGGAAAATCTGCAGCGGCTAGGGTTGCGCAGAGGCGTTGGGGACGAACCGGGTCATCTCGCGATGGAGATCGGATCCGGCCACGGGTCGCGAGTCTCCATCGGGTCGTACCTGCTGACGTGGTGCTGACGTGGCAGGCGCGTGTTGCACACGCGCTGAGGGGGAGGAGGCACTCTGTTTGTCTAACATGCCCCTGCAAGCTGAAGGGGCAGAATGAACCTGAAGCTTGGACCAAAGAGTGTGGAAGCAAGCAGAAGAGAGACCTTTGGTGAAGATATCCGCCGGTTGATCAACAGTAGAAATGAACTGGAGATAGAGTTGACCGCGAGCAAGGCATTCCCGAACAAAGTGAAAGTCGATCTCAATGTGTTTGGTGCGAGCATGAAAGACCGGATTGGCCGTCAAATAGAGAGCGGAGAGATTGTCACACCAGAGTGTTGGTGGGAGCGGAGGGAGAGCACGAAGATCACGAAGTAGGTATTCAATCCACATAAGTTCAGCAGTGGCGTCAGCCAAGGACTTATACTCAGCTTCAGTGCTAGATCGAGCAACAGTGCGTTGTTTGCGGGAACTCTAGGAGATAAGATTGCGACCAAGGAAGATGCAAAAGCCTCCAACAGAACGTCGATCATCACGGTCGCCTGCCCAGCCAGCATCAGAGAAGGCATGAAGTTCAGTGGACGAGTTGCGGGTGAGAAGAAGACCAAGGTGAGGAGTAGCAGCAAGATAGCGGAGGATACGCTTAATAGATTGCCAATGCGCAGTGGTAGGGCGATGAAGAAACTGACAGGCAGTGTTGACCGCGTAAGCAATATCGGGACGGGTGAGAGTGAGGTATTGGAGGGCACCAACAATGCTGCGGTAAAGGACAGAGTCTTCAAGGGGTTCACCAGTCCAGATAGACAGAGGCTCATCCGTAGTACAAGGAGTGGAGACAGCTTTAGCATCAACCATCTTGGCACGAGACAGAATGTCTTGAGTGAATTTCCCTTGATGTAGAATAAGACCAGTGGAGGTAGGTTGGACCTCAACACCAAGGAAGTAATGAAGAGGGCCAAGATCCTTGAGCGCAAACTCCGTCTGAAGAACCTGCAGGAGGTGAGAAAAGGGTGCAAGCGGAGAGCTGGTGAGAATAATATCATCCACATACACAAGGAGAATCAGACTGTAGTGAGGTGTATGGAGAGTGAACAGGGAGGTATCTGCAGCAGAGATGATGAAACCCAGGGACATTAGAAAGATACTGAGTCGATAATACCAAGCCCGGGGAGCCTGCTTCAAGCCATATAGGGAGCGATGGAGGCGATAGACATGAGAAGGCCGAGCAAAGTCCACAAAACCAGGGAGCTGAACCATGTAGACCACCTCAGACAGATAACCGTGAAGGAAGGCATTGGAGACATCTAGTTGGTGAATGGGCCAGCCACAAGAATAAGCAAGGGAGATGACCGTGCGAACAGTTACTGGTTTGGCAACGGGACTGAATGTCTCAGTGAAGTCAATACCTTCTTGCTGGTGAAAACCTTTTGCGACAAGGCGAGCCTTGTAACATTCAAGAGAGCCATCTGCCTTAAGTTTGACCTTGTAGACCCACTTGCAGCCAATAGGACGAGTACCATGTGGGAGAGGAACGAGAGACCAAGTACCATTACGAATCAAAGCAGTATATTCAGCTGCCATGGCCTCACGCCAGTGAGCATCCCGAATGGCCTAAGAGAAGCAGGTGGGTTCAAGGGAATGGGAAGTGGAGGTAGTAGAAAGGGCATAAGTATGATCACGGGTAATAGTGCGGCGGGATATGGTACCATCCTGTAGACAAGTCACAGGGCGAGGGGGAGGAGGAGGTGGGGGGTTGGAAGATAGTACAGCAGAAGTGAGAGGGACGGGAGAATGCTCAGGACTAGGGGTGTCTGAGGGGGTCAGAGAGGGGTTGGGAGGGGATGTCGGTGGGGGGGGATAGTAAGGTGAGATATAAAAGGTGTGGGGGATAGTTGGGGAGATACTGGTGGTAAAGGTGGGTGGGCAGGGGCAGTGTGATAGGGGAAGACATCTTCATGAAAAACAGCATCAGCAACAGTGAAGCATTTCTGTGTGATAGGGCAGTAGCAGCGGTAGCCACGATAACCAGGAGGATATCCCAGAAAGATGCAAGCTCGGGAGCGCGGAGCTAGCTTGTGTGGAGCATAAGGCCGAAGATAAGGGAACACTACACAACCAAACACACGTAGGTGAGAAAGATCAGGAGGACGGTGAAACAGCACCTGCCATGGGGAGAGGTGGTCGAGAACCGCAGTGGGAAGGCAGTTGATCAAGGAGATGGCAGTCTCAAAAGCAAAATCCCAGAAATGAGCGGGGACCGCGGCTTGAGTGAGGAGGGCAAGCCCAGTCTCCACGATATGGCGATGCTTGCGTTCAGCCACCCCATTTTGAAATGGGGAGTAAGGACAAGACACTCGCTGATGAATGCCATGCTGCTGCAGGTAAGATCGAAAGGTAGTAGATAGAAATTCAGGAGCACCATCACATTGTATAACCTGTAGCTTGCAGAGAAGTTGGGTCTCGACATATTTGTGAAAAATCATAAAAATATTTAGAAATTGAGAGCGAGAGGAAAAGTGATAAAGCCATGAAAATCAAGAAAAATCATCAGTGAAGCAAACATAGTATTTATTGCCGTTCAAAGACACTACAGGAGACGGGCCCCAAATATCAAAATGGACTAACTGAAGAAGGGCAGTAGACCTAGACTCGGACGGGGGGTGGGAGTGGTGATGGACCTTACTGAGAGCACATGCCGTACAAGGGGGAAACAAGGACGACACAAACTAGTATTGGTGGAATGCAAAAGATGAACAAGGACGTCAGACGACGGGTAACCAAGGCGATGATGCCACAACAGAAGAGGACTGGATCGAACAGCTATGAGGGCATGAGGATGACTCGAGGCACCAGGGGAGGAGATGCAATAGAGACCACGATCAAAGGTGCCGTGGAGGATGATCTGCCCCGTGTGACACAAAAGAGCCCAAAAATGAGAAGCAGAAAATAGAAAGTAACAATTGTTATCAACAGAAAACTGAGAGACAGATAAAAGATTTTTGGTAATGGAAGGAACAACTAAGACATTTTTGAGGTGAAAGGAAGGAGTGCGAAGAGTACCTGTGTAGGTGATGGGGAGGGAAACACCATCGCCCACAGTGAGCTGCTGGGAACCAGTATATGGAGCAACACTGAAAAGAGCGGAAGTGGAGTCGATAATGTGGTGGGAGGCACCGGAATCCTGGGTGCCAGGATGCTAGGTCAAGGGAGGAGGGGGGGATTGGGGGGGTAATAATGAGAGACAGGGGGGGGGGAAGTGTAGCATAGTGGGCTTGAGGGTTATAGGGGAAGGTAGGAGAGGGGATATGTGTATGGGGGGGAATTATAGGCATAATGGGCTTGGGGGGAAAAATGAGAATTTGGACCTTAGGAAGGTGGCATAAAGGCCGGGTTAAAACGTTCACGGCAATTGGCAACAAAATGGCTAGGTTTGCGGCAAAGGTGGCAATAGGGGCGGCCACGGCGGGGTCCACGATTGTTAGGCCTATTTGGCCAGTTTTGGGCCTGCGAGAGGGGCAGGAGGCCATCTCCCGCGTTTTGGGCCGCATAGGAGCCCGCGGATTGGCCCGCGAGATGATCCGCGGGTTGTCCCGCAAGATGACCCACGAGATGACTCACAAGCGAGCTCACGAGATGACTCGCGGGCTAGCCCGTGAGCTGGTGTGCGTGCGGGCCGGTGAGATGGCCCGCGGACTGACCTGCGGACTGGCCTATGTAGAGGCTTCCGAAGTTGGATCCAGAACAGGGCGGGCCTGAGTAACCGCCCTGAGACCCGTTTGGGTAGGCAGCGAATGCGGCAGCCGCCGTCACGGCAGAGCTGCGGCTCTGATCACGACAGCCGCCGTCACGGCAGAGCTGCGGCTCTGATCGCGGCAGCCTTCATGAGCAAGGAGGAGGCCATGGAAGGCCTCCCTGCTAAGCGGGCCGGTGGCCGACTTGACGATGGCAACGAAGGTCGCGAAGTCGTCGAACTCGTCACCGAGGCCTCGGAAGAGCTGAGCACGGTAGTCGTCTTCGGAGAGTTTGCCGCCGATCGCGCCGAGTTGATCGAGGAGATCCTTCACCTGCGACAGAAATTCCGTCACGGAGCGAGTCCCCTTCGTGATTGATTGAAGCTGCATACGGATTGCGGCGGAGCGCGCGGAGGACTGCGCGGTGTACGTGCGCTTCAGAAAGGACCAGGCCTCCGCCGAGGTCGACATGTCCGTGAGCTGTGTGACAACCGCGTTCGTGGAGGTGGCCATAAGCCAGCTAAGAGCAGCTTGATCACGGCTGAGCCAGGCGGCGAAATCAGGGTTTGCGGTGGTGGCACCGCTAGAAGAGATTAGGGTTTTAGGGGGTGTAGGCTCAGATCCATCCAAAATTGGTAGGAGTTTCCAGGAGACGAGGAAAGGCATGAGACGAGTCCGCCATAAGACGTAATTCGACCCATCAAAACGGTCAAAGGAGGTGGGGGAAGGGACCGCCGGTGAGGGTGCAGGAGAAAGGGAAAGAGTTGGGACAGAGGAAGGATTGGGGGTTTCGGAATCGGTGGTTGGGGGGATCAGAATTGAGGCATTAGCCGAGGGCTCTAATGATACCATGTTAAAATCCTAAACCGACTAGACAAACGGAGAAGAGAGTGGCCGGAATTTTCAGAAAATGGGAAGAACAGCGAAGAACAGCGAAGAACAGAAACCCTAGGTTTGCTTCAACGTGATTTTTCCGATTCAATTCATTATTTGAATAATAATTACAATATATAAACAAGAAAAAATAAATGAAATCAGGAAAAGGATCAATTATAGTGATTTACAAGGCAAATAAGGAAAGAATTTCCGAAAAGGAAGATCTGCAGTGGCTAGGGTTGCGCAGAGGCATCGGGGACGAACCGGGTCGTCTCGCGATGGAGATCGGATCCGGGCGCGGGTCGCAAGTCTCCATCAGGTCGTACCTGCTGACATGGCAAGTGCGTGTTGCACACGCGCCGAGGGGGAGGAGGCACTCTGTTTGTCTAACAAATGCTTCCTTTTGAGATACCAAACCAGCGAGACTTTCAATGGCTTCATGCTAAAGGAGACGACGAAGGTCTTGGAGGCATGGTTTCATTGTTGACAACATTTGTGACCTCATCTACTCTCATTGGTCTAGAAAAAGCAAAGTATATTTTGGTACATACTCTTAAGGTGATTTATTTGTTCTTAACTCAATCGTTGTGCTTAAATTTTGGCTAATAATTTTCTTCCTTTTTCTTTTTGGGTTGGGGGTTTGAATGAGTTATAGCGCCAGCATCTTATTTTCTTTTCCTGGTCATAGCATTTCCCACTTTTCATATTCTTAAATTGATGAGTTTTAAACACTGATATGTTTAATAGTATGATAAAATTCAACTAGGAAAAAAGGTAAAAATATGAAAGAGATTACATTGAACTATGTTATGATCATATAAGATAATTATCTCTAACCCCTAGATTTTGATAATTTAAAAGGCATAACCTCTTGATTGTTTTGATCATAAACATTGAACTATGTTTTGATCAAAACATATCATATTAGTAACAACTTTCTGATTGTTTGTTAATGGCAACAATCCAAGTGAGCATTCATTAGTATTAACTTTTGAAAGGTATCTTATTGGAGGGTTTAATTTTGTTTAACACATTAATGGTCTCTAAGTGATTGGTTAGGCACAAAATATGGCAGTTTTCTAAAATTTTTTTCCTTTTTTTTTTCTTTGTAATCTTTGGCATGATGTTCAATGAGGAGAGGGACTCTAGGTAGGTGTGAAACTCCTTTGTAATGAGTTGCAATATGAGTAACAATACTTTAAATATTATAATATTTTAGCGGGTTACAAAAGCCCTTTCCTAGCGGGTCGGGTCATCTCCTTTACAACATCACGGTCTCTACCCGAATAACAGCCCAAAACATAATACACAACTCACAAACCCATTAACTAATTATCTAGACAAGTCCCTGCGCCATATTTCATACCGGTAACTTCAATACCTCACTAATTAAAGGCTAGAGGAGCTCTACAGAACTTATGGTAGAAAGCCGAATGATTAAAGATTGCTCGAACCTGGTATGAGCAACCTCCGGTGACGGTGTTTGGGCCGGGCTGGTGGCGGAGGAGGAAAATGGAGGGAAATTTGGAAGATTAGAAAGAAAGGGAAATAGGAATTTTCCAAGGGAAAACAGCTATTGTCCTGGAGGGTTTTCTGAGATCTCAAGGAAGCAAACGAGCATGGTCCACTCATTCGTGGCGCTCCTTTCCTGCTGACAAGTGTCGTCACTTTTTTTTGTTCCCGACGGTATTTTCTAAATCTTGTTTGATAATTTATTTATATTAAAAAAACCAGTACTTTTGAATTCACTTTCAATAACATTAAATTTTTTAACTCAAATTAAATATGTAATTTCTGTGCTTGTAAAAAAATATTTATCATAGGAAGTATTTCTCCATATTTAAGGTAAAATATCATATTAAAAATAGTGTGACTTTACTCTCACATTATTTAAAATTTTAATTTTTTTTTTTTTGGTATGACTGGACTTTTCACCAATTTGTTTGATTATTTCATATTAGGATTAGAAGTTTCCTCAAAGAATAACAAGTAATATTCTTTGAAACTAAAGTCAATTTTACTTGTAATTAAAGGCATGCATAGAAGAAAAATGTAAATAAAGACATAATCAACCTATTGTCATAAGATATGTTTATTTGTATTTTCGGAGTAAATTTACACAAGTACTTTTAGAACTACTTCATTTGAAAATTTCAATTTCGTCTCAAAAAATAACTTATCGATAGGCTTTAAGAGATTGAAGTCCAATTTTTACTTGTAATCTTAGTGTGCCCGTGGAAGAAAATTTGTAATAGTAACAACATATTGTTGTAAGATAATAAAATGGCACATTTGTTCGTATTTTCTATCGCAAATTTACATACTATTTATGGAATTATTTTATTTCTACTATTTGAGTTTATCTCATAAACAATATGTCAATATCCTTTGAGATAGATACTCAATTTTACTATAATCTCAAAGGTTTCCAAAAAGAAAGGAAAACAATAACAACATATTGTCACAATATTGTTGGAATATATTGTAACAAAATTAGAATATATTAATATTTTAATGTTGAGAAAAATAGGAATTATAATATGAAAATATTATAACTATTGGTTGCTTATTTATTAGTTTAATAAGAAAGATAATGTTGGAATTATTTTGCAAGTCTAGTTAGAGGAAGCCCAAACTAACACAGTCCAGCCTGCGTGATTCTCAAACTAAATTGTCTTACCTATGATCCAGTACTGTTTCAAATAGTTATTGTTCACACAAATAGTACTATTCACCTATGATTAAAAATGACCTCCAATGGAAGAATATTATTCACCAGAATAATACTATTTAAAATAATTACTATTCACACAAATAGTACTATTCACCTACGAGTCAAAAAGTCCTCCAACAGGAAGAACAAAATGGCTCTTTTGAATGAGAAAAGTGAGTTCTCTTGATGTTATATAAGATATAGAAGTTTGATTGTTTGAGATAACAAAAATTAGAGAAGTCAAGTGTTCTTGAAGTGGAATTTCATCAATCTTCTCTCAAGCTCATCAAGCTTATCAAGTTCATCAAGCGAACGAAATCATTTAGTGATTCTACTTTAAGCTCATTATTGCTTTGATATTCTTGCTAGAAAATCAGTTTGATTTTCAATTGATATTATAATTGAGCTGATTTGATTAGGGTAAATAATGTTACAATCTGAGAAATTGGGGCTTTTGTCCATACTATTATTGATCAAATATTTGCACTTATCTGAAGTTCAAGAAATCAGTTTGCTCTTTAATTCATATCATAATTGAGCTGATTTCATATGAGTGAACAATGCTAAGGTGTTTGTGAATTTGGGACTTTTGTCCATATCATACTATATTAAGTCACTAGTACTTGTTTGAAGTTTCTAAACTTAAATTCATATCTTATAGAAACTAAATTCCAAAATTGTATTTCATTGTTACTCATTGTTTAAATTCTTGAAGAGAGAATTTGTAACTGGAATTAAAGGATTGGTTATCATTTGTAACTAGGATTGAGAAATTGGTAACTAGAGTAGGATTCCAAAGAATATTGACAATATAGTACATGTATTGAATTTTTTGTACTTATGCATCTGTCTCTTTTTTTTTTTTTCTTATTCCTTTTGGTTCTTGTGGCCAAAAGCAAATTATTAAATTAGAGTAACATATGTGACTCATGCAAGTCTGACATGTCTATTGTTTAGCTTTAACACATTATTAGACATGGTAGTCTTTATTCAGAAGATTTCAAAGAACCCTTCTTAAGCAAGCAGTGTACTCTAATTGAAGTGTAGCAAAAGATTGTACTACAATAAACAAAACAACTCAAAAAAAGTAAATGGTTGTTTCTAGAAGGAAGATCGAATATATCATTAGTAACACAATCGAAGCAAACCAAGCAATTAGTGGAAGAAATTGGGTAGGCTATAGGAATTCGGTCTCTCCATTTAGCTCAATCCAAAGTGTTTGATTGAGGCAATGAAAGACTGCGGTAAAGTCCAAGGGCTACTTCTATGAGGAAGATAAAAGTGTTCCATTAAGGTGGTTTGGTTACTTGAACAGAGATCACTAACCTCACAAGTAATGAATTTTATATTAAAGTTAACAAACCATGACAAGAAGAAGGTGCCAAGAGATGCCAAGCAAGAAGGGGAAAGGGTGCTAGGGAGCATAGCTTACTAGAAGACCATAAGGATCGCAATAACGATTCAAGCATTTCGCTTAATCTGCCATCCCAACAACAAAGCATGATAATATCCATAATGGGCATGAAACTTGACATATGTTTTATATTCTTCTTTGAAAAATGTAATAACCCATCTCACAACATCCAATTATTACCAACAATAAGAGTTGCTCCGCCATTGGCCTTGAACAACCTTTGGAACATAAATGTGTAGAATACATTAGAATAACAAAAATGGACAAAGGGGCCAGGGGGAAGAGGGGTGCTATTTTAGCGGTGAAGATAAGGCCATTTACATAAACACATTTGAAGCAATACTTTTCACCAAGTGCTTTGTCTTCTACTATTATTAATTTAGTAATGACATTTTTTTTTATTCTCATGCACATGGGGAGGGGAAGGGAGGGGATTCAAACTTACCAGTTAGAGGTCTGACTTAGTTATCCCAATGGACAAGTACATAAATTTTGCTTTCATGATTTGAATTGATATGGATATCCAACTTTACCAAATCATATGTAAGAAATATGAGTATTATGAATAATCCATCAACATACTAACAAGGAAAATTTTGGATATGGGCTTTTAGAATAGTGTGTAACTTTTTTTAACTTTAAATCGCACGCGTTTGTACTTACTATTTGCTTAATCCCGAAACATTACCAAGCTTTTCATAGCGCGGATTAGAGTAGCCTCGTGCCGAGTCCCAAACGGCACCTATTCTCATAGTTATGGTTTACGTGTTAAGAATCTCTTCGCGTTGCTGTGCTTCACATACCGTGGCCGTAGAAACGCGTATACGCTGAGCGAGAGAATGTTGGATATCAACTTGTTCAGAGTAGAGAAGGGTGGCAATCCCGATCTCATTCGTTAATCTCAAAGGCGACGTTTCGCCAACTTCGAGCTTGTTGACGAGATCATCTGGATCGACAAAGAATGGCGTCGACGTAATTTTCTCTCCCTCTGTCTCTTTGAATTTGTTAGTATGTCAATGGCCTTTTCATCAAGTTTTATTTTTGCTCAGTTCATTTCGAGCTCGATAATCTTCGCAAGGACTTCAACAAGATCAACAAGCAGATCGCTCAGCTTCGAATTGTTAGTGTTTCCAGATTTTCCTTGTTCATGTCTTTACATTCATCATTTAATATTTCTGGGAATGAACTTATCTGTTTACCCCGCGCGCGAAAGAAGAAAGAAAAAACTGATGGGAAAGCACTGGACTTTGTGGTAATATGATAGCTTCAAAGAACAAAAAGAATTATTTTGACGCGCTTTTGTTGATCGAAGTTTGAATTGTTCTTCTTCTTCTTCTTCCTTTTTTTTTTAATAAATAAATTGGCATAGGGTGGTGTCTGAATGCACATTAGTTGATGCGATGGAAATGTTCATAGGATTATTCTTCCCTAGAAGAAAAACTCCACATTTTGGAAATTTTATGAGATTAATTCTGTGTGCCAAATGCCATTTGTCTTAAGTTTATTAGACCGGTACCTTGGATATTCAGGTATTTTTTGAAGCTCTTTTAAACTGTTCTCACGTTCATTTGGCATGCAACTGAACTGTATAACTTGTTTTGCAAAAAAAGCTGGTCAAGACGACACTGAGATGATTAAGAATGCAGAAGATAATAAGACGTCAGCAGAAGAGAAAGAAGCTGAAGTTCAGGAAGTTTTGAAACAATTGAATTCTAAATTGCAAATAATTGAAAATCTCGTTCATGATTCAGTTCCAGTCAGTGATGATGAGGTACATGACTTGGCATGTTCATATCCCTTCAGTGTGCTAATGCCTATCCACAATTTTAAACTTATAATTGTATTACAGGCAAAAAAATGCTGTGATTAGATCATGGGGTGAGAAACGGTTGGAGCCAAAACTAAAGAATCATGTTGAGCTTGTTGAACTTCTTGGAATTGCAAATCTGAAGAAAGGTACTAAATCTCTATTCATCCAGATTTAAGGCCACAACTTCATATGTTACCTAGAAAGCATCCTGGTTTGCCATATGAAAATGTTTTGGTGCACCTAACATTTCATGGTTAATTGATACACTACACATGTTAGGTTTGCTTGTTGTGTTTGTAATAAAAAAATTTATTGTTTAATGTACTTAAAATTAGAGTATTTGTTTTATACATCACTGGGGATGGTTCAACTCTACATTGATTGAGCTGCCCAAACATTTATTTATTTATTTATTTGTGGATTCCAAAATTGTTTTTGATAAATAGAAACTTTGAACCTTTTCTGTGCTATGACATGACTAGTTTTGAACAACTAAGCTAGGCTCTGCACCTTTTCTTAATCTAGAAGAGCTCTGTAATAATGGGAAAAGCATTATGAAATAGGTTGGGGCATCTGACTTCGTTCATTCTACTCTGATTAGCTAACAGATTTCAACATCTTTATTTTTATTAACAAAAGAAGAGTGAAATTGTTTTGCTTCAATAATAGCTGGTCATTTAGATTTGTGAGTCTGTTACTAAGCAAAAATATAATTCTCGAGCATTCATTCAACTTGAACTGGAGTTTCAATTTTAGTGTAGTGGATAAGTTGTTTGCTCTTCTATAAGATTAGAGTCCCAAGGTGCGCAATAATTCATCCAATGGTTTCAAATGCTTGAGCTTAATGATTTAAATTCACTCCATGGGCAAAAGATTGAGGCGGAACTTGGCTGTTATGAGTTACATTCATTTCCTTCCACTTTCTTCTGTTCGGTAGCCTTTACTGCCCAAAAGTATTACTCCCGAGTATTGTGATTTATATGCTCATGTTGTAACTCAACTGATTTGAATTCATGTGGCATCTCAATTTAATGTGGAAATTTTTTGATTGCTAATGCATATATGCTTGAAATTTGTAGGTGCTAAAGTAGGTGGGGGTAGAGGTTTTTACTTGAAAGGAGATGGTGTGCATCTTAATCTAGCTTTGATTAACTTTGGTCTTCATTTTTTGGAGGAAAGAGGATTTACTCCATTTACTCCTCCATTATTCATGAGAAAAGGTGTCATGGAAAAGTCTGCTCAATTAACACAATTTGATGAAGAACTTTACAAGGTAACATTAGTATGTTTTTGTATAGCATCTTTCATACTACGCATCTAAAAGATTTGTTGTGTTTGGAGATATAGTTCTCTTCAAAGATTTTGATGATTTTCGTAGTATCTGGATTTTTAATCTTTATGTATGATTAAAGTCATTCAAGAGAAAGTCTCTGTAAATAATATTTTACCGACTATGTTCTAAAAGATGGCCTAAATCTTACATGTTTTGTATCGTTGTTATTTATTTGACTTAACCCTTTTTTTTTGTATTTTTTGGCGCCACTCTCTTCTTTGTTTTTGTTATAGCTTTGGGAGTTAGTGTCCTTGTTGGAGACTTTTGGTACCTTTCTTTTTACACGAGCTCAGTGATTGTATTGGCATGACGTAGGTGACGGGTGAGGGAGAAGACAAATATCTGATTGCCACATCTGAGCAGCCACTTTGTGCATATCATTCAGATGAGTGGATCCATCCTTCTGAGCTTCCCATAAGGTTGTAATATCTTCCCAAAGCCCATTCCCCTTCTTGGAAAAATATGGGATTGCCTTTGGTCAGTAATATTCATTTTTTTTTTTTTTGAGGTATGGCGGATACTCATCTTGCTTCCGAAAAGAGGTGGGTTCACATGGTCGAGATACTCTTGGTCTTTTTAGAGTTCATCAGTTTGAGAAGGTGGAGCAGTTTTGCATTACTGCCCCAGATAACGGTGAATCTTGGGTCATGCAAGAGGAAATAATCAAAAACTCTGAGGATTTCTACAAGATGGTATTGTCATTTATGAACAAATTTCTCGTTAGCATATTGAATGACTAGATTAGTCTATGAGTGATGACATTGATATTTGTGCTTCTGTGGACTTGTGCTCATAAATGAAACTTGTAGGAGAAAAATGGGTTCCTATATGTGAATTCCTGTTTCTAACATGAAGGTCATTTTTAAGTCAAAAGTTCAATGTTTATGACTTCTTAAGTCTTAAGTTATCTTACAACAATGCAGTTGAAGATCCCCTACCAAGTTGTATCCATCGTGTCTGGTGCCTTGAATGATGCAGCTTCGAAGAAGTATGATCTAGAAGGATGGTTTCCAGCATCTCAAAGTTACAGAGAGCTGGTATCCTGTTCAAATTGTAGAGACTATCAGTCCAGAAGATTGGAAATTCGATATGGGCAGAAAAAGGTATACCCTTTGAAGTCCATTATTGCATTTTGCCCAAGCCACGAGGTCATTATTTATTGAATTGTTGATGAAATCGAAGTATTTTCTGTTAGAACTGAAATTTGGTGTTGTTGGGGAGTGAGACTCAATATTCCCTTTGTGCAAGAAAATCAAAATTTCCAAAGAAAATTGAATTTAGACTATCTCTTTTACTTGTTTAAATCATGATTTTAGCTTTGATTGTAAATCCACTCCAATGGTAGGGTGTTTTCAAATTTATGATTTTTTTTTGCATTTATATTTATATTTTTTTATATTTATTTTTTGTTGCGTTTTGTTGCAGAACAATGAGCAGACAAAGAAATATGTCCACTTGTTGAACTCTACCCTGAGAGCAACAGAGAGAATCATGTGCTGCATTCTTAAAAATTATCAGAGGAAGGATGGTGTCGAGGTACCTGAAGCTTTACAACGATTTATGGGTGGAAAGACCTTCCTACCTTTCAATAACAAACCGATTAGTGAAGCCAAAGGCGAGAAATCGAAGTCCTAGTGTTTTATTTTACTAAGTTATTATGGAGAACAACTTGGGAAAAAACTAGGAATTCCTATGTTTTGTTGGATTTTTATTATGTTGCTAATTAATTTAGGTTTGTATCATATATGAATTTTTATTTATTAAAAATAGTATTTTTGTTAAAATTGGTTGTTAAGAAAATTGGGTATTAAATAATATAATTAGGATATATAAGTTCAAAATGTTGATGATATAGGACAATTTAGTTAGCATCTCCCCTCATCATAAGCATTAACATATTCCCTTATCATAACTAGGAAAATTCATATCTACTGCTCTTGATTTTGTAGTAAATGTTGCTCTAGTTGCCTCCTTGGAAGACTGAAAATATCTCATGAACTACTTTTCATATTGTCTAAGTTTTCCTCGAACTTAGAGTTCTAGTAGCCTAGAGTGTGATTCCCTTTTAAATTACTAACAAGTGAGACCTCATCCAAACAATACAAAAGAAAATTTGAAATACAAAATAAGATGAATATATATATATATATATATATAGATCATATGAGATAGAAGGAAAATAGGCTTCAATTTTTCTTTTGTCAGATATAGGCCTTGAACTCTCTCTTCAGTGGAAATCAAGAGATGTGTGGTCCTGGGAGACCAGGCACTTGGAGCATTCACTTATTGTGGACTCTCATGGGTTGCATTCATTAGTTGCTCTTGCTAAAAGTGTTAAATAGTATCTATTTTGCAACCTTTTCTTCTACATGCCCAACTTGTGGTGTATGGAGAGTCTAATGCACGGAACCATTTATTTTGATTCTGGAAAATTGAGAGCCATATTGATAAGGCTGTTGGTCGAAGGTATTGCTTCAAATATATTTGTGTAAATGGACTTATCTTCACCGTTAAAACAACAACTTCCACCCACTCCCCCCAGACTCAATAAGTGTCCTACACATTTATGTTCTAAAGGTTGGATCTACTCTTATACATCTTTCAAAGAAGCATATTATGAAACATTATGTCAAGTTTCGTGCTCATATGAATTTTAACAGGCTTTGTTGTCGGGATGGCGGATTAAGCGAAAGGATTGGATTTTATCATTATTGTGATCTTTATGGTCTTCTAGTAAGCTATGCTCCTTGTCACCTTTTCCTTCTCTTACTCGGCATCTCTCGCCATCCTCTTCTTGCCGTGGTTTGTTAACTTTAATAAAAAAATTTCATTACTAGTAAGGTTAATGGTCTTTGTTTGAGTAACCAAACCATCTTAATCAAACTCCTTTATCTTTTTTTCTCACAGGAGCAACCTCCAAACTTTCGCCTAGTCTATCTTTCATTGCCTTTATCAAACACTTCAACGCTCTAGATTAAGCTAAATGGAGAGGCGGATTCCTATAGCCTACTCAATTTCTTCCACAAATTGCTTGGTTTACTTTGATTGTGTTGCTAATGATATATTCAAGCATCCTTCTTCTAGAAAAAGCTATTTTTCTATTTTGAGTTGTTTTGTCTAGTGTAGTAGGATTTTCCATGGTACTTCAATTGAACTGCACCTGCTTACTTAGTAAATGGACTTTGAAATGTTCCTAACAAAGACTATCATGCCAAATAATGTGTAGAAGATAAAAATTAGCCATGTCAAAGTTGCAAGATTCACACGCATTATATTTCCAATATTCTTTGGAATCCTGCTCTAATTGTGGAATGTGCCCAATAACAAAATAAAAAATTCAATGCTACTTCAACTACAATTTACTTTCTCTAAACATAGTTTAATTCCTCTTTTTGTTCTGCACTTTTATGTCTATATAACCACTCAAAGGTGTCAGAAAAATAATCACAGCCCACCTCTACATCAACAAGACTATTAACACATAATGTGGCATTAAATGAGTTCGGTAGACCATCATTAAAGTTCTTGATGGATTTCTCACAAATGCTTACTCCCATTCAACTAGGGTGGGGTGGAGTAGGTGCCAAGGTGGCTTGGACTGAGCCACCTTCTAAAAATTTATGTCTTTGTCTTGTGTGATAACTTTACTTATTGTCTTTGTTGTTTAACATAAAAAAAACGAAAAAGACTAAAGAATTTTTGATAAACCTAATTCTCACCCCCCCCCTCCCCCCCAAATCCTCTCTTAGGTTGCTATAGGGTCCAAAAAATACAATAAAAGGAGCAAATTATTTGTATTCTCAAAAGCAAACTTACATAAATATTTGTAGAATTTATTCCTTCCAAAAATTTAATTAATCCTAGAAAAGAACATATTAGTAGGCTCTAAGACTAATTCCAATACACATAAAAGGTGATTGTTATGATCGAAGATTTGATACAAATCCAACAATATAAGGCAACTAAAGGATTACACTAAATTACCAAATCTACTTCCCTACTAATCATTACAATGTCTCCTTAAGGAATGACCAAAACCTTAGCTATTTTATTTCTCGAGAAGACGAGTGTAGTTTTTCTTGGATGCCTCTCCGTGTTTCCTCTTTTCTCTTTTATTCACCTTATTCTCAAAATTCACCGTTTCTTCCCAAAATGTGAAAAAAAAAATCATAAAATGTTAAAAGTTAATCAAGGATTTTTTTTCTTTTAACAATTACATTTCATCACATTTTTAAGCTGTCCCAATAGTCTACTCTATGATAGCACCCATTGTTGGCAACCCGTCCTTCGCCTTCTTCACAAGATTTGTGCCATAAGTTTTCCCAGGTAATACCAAAGTTATAATTCTCAATTATTATACTTAAGGTTAATTAAGGATTATTTTTTTAAAACTACATAAATGTATAAAATTTCATTCAAAATTAGTAACAGAAAAATAAGTTCAGGTAATTTAAGAGCCAATGGAAACGAAATTTATATTAAATAATACAACCAAACAATAATATCTTTCAAAGTAACCCCTTTTCAAGCCATCCCTACGAAACTGCTTAGCACCGCACCTACAACGATACTAACGCCCAACGCCAACCCATCCGACCTAGTTCTAACCGGTGCAGCAGATTTTCCCGATGGAGCCGGTGCCGGAGCATTAAATGCCGATGGACTCCCATGGGGCTCACCCCCAGCTTCAGAAGGCGGCGCCGGAGTGTCGGCAATCAAGGGTGGCGACACTTGTGGCTCGGGCACCGGGGAAGGGGAACGAGAAGGAGAAGGGGAAGGAGAAGGAGAAGGAGAAGGAGAAGGAGAAGGAGGAGAAGGAGGAAGAGCGGGGCGACTTTTGTCTCTCACGGCCAAGACAACGATGATGAGTTTCTGACCCTTTTCGCAGTTTTCTTTCTTCCCGCTGATGAAGAAAAACGGACCCGAATGAGGAAACTGAAATACAGAGTTGCCGTCCGCCATGGACTGTATGGGACCGGAGGTGTTGCAGGTGGAATATTGTTCCTTCGTGACGACCAGGACCGAATCAGATCCTTTCTTGTATTTGAAAACTACACCAACACGAAAACACAATCAACACCCAGAATTCGAAAACCGATAAAATCATCGCCGGAAAGAGAGACTTACCGAGAGTATCATTGACTTGAAACCTGTTTCTTTCAGCCCAGCGGTTATACTTCTCAGAAGGCTCCGAAACCCAGCCATCTCTGCCGCCGACGGGGAACTGGAAAGCTTCAGACGAGCTGAATAACCCCATAAACACTACGAACAGAATGCCTAGCAATCTCTTAGACCCCATTACGAAAGACGAATCCACTCCGAGTATAATCCAACTTTGTTTGAACAGAGGGTAAGGTATGGCCTGGATATTTATAAAGGGGCCTGTGAGGAGCTGCCCGTTGGAGGGCATGCAGGACGGCAGCAGGGGGTATTACGACAGTCTTGGCTGGCATCTCGTAAGTGTAATTACTTCCCGTATGCGTTTCGTGAAGCTTTTATGGCTCAGCTCATGAGGGTTGCTACACGTTGCGCCATGCGAACGACTCAACGGTCATGTAAACTTTGGAAATGGGTTTTCAAAAGGGCCTTTTCCTTTTTATTTTTGGGAACCTTGTTCATATTTAGAAGGAAAAAAAAAAGTGTCAAAATTTGAATGTATATTACCATATTAAAAAAAGTTTAAAGTTCAATCCAAGAAAGTCATTCGTCAGTGCCTTTCTATGTTTCTTCTTCAAGGACATGTATGCTAGGTATATCATGAGGGAAACACGGTTATAGATTTTTCTTGCTAATTATGGGCATATAAGAGTTTTTGACCAACCTAGATTAGTGCCTTACCCTTATTTAGTTGTCTTCATAAAGGATTAATTAAGTTTAGATAATTATAAATTTTTACAAGATTAAGCTTATATATTACCCAATGTATTTCATAATTTTTTTATATATATATTTTGTGTGGCAACTAAATATATAGGCATATCATCATTTCTTATAAGCTAAACTTATAATTTTATAAGTTTAGCTTATAAAATTATAATTTACAACTAAATATATAGGCAAATATTTATTTTTCTCCTTTGTGGATTTTATAATTTTATAACTTTGTCAAATTTACCAGACCTTTAATCAACCACATTAACTTTGTTTTAAGAATCACTCAGTAGATTTAATATACTTGAATTCTTTCATTCATTGGCATTTTCTTTCTTTTCCTTCGACATACTTCATGTTTTGTTTTGTGACAATTTTGTTATTACCTGAAAAGAAACAAGAACAAAGAGATCTCACCAACCTCAATCAAATCGAAAATGTAAAGAATCGACCAACCACAAATTTCCCAACAACTTCGAATTCTTTCCATTCCTTACCATCTTCAAAATCGGCAACCTTTGATTGCAAATTCGATTTCGATTTCATAGGGTTTATTTCCATCTCTGTATGGAAATTTGTTTGCCTATAAAAGTGAGCTTCATTATACAAAAATACATCATCGAACTTTACAAATTCCCTTTACCCTCTTTTTTGATGTTCTTAGTGTAATTCACCATTGATCAAGAAATCAAACGATTTCTTGAGATTTCCTAGGTTTATCTGGTACTTGGTGCAATAATGATACTTGTAATGCTGATCAACTAAGAAGAATTGTTCTACTTTTTGAAAAGTCAATGGGTTAGTAATCCAAAAATTGGCTATTGATTGTCTAGGACGTACATGAAAAATTCTTAAATAAAAGTTTAATAATGCACCACTTTTACCATATCGTTCTTACCATGCATGTAATAACCAATACGAAGTTTATAAAGGTGTGGTGTTCCTTTTCTTGTTAAGCTAACTTTTTCTACACACTCATTCCTTGACGGTATCATAAATTACAAGCTTCATATTGAACTTTTTATGTAAGGATATTATTTCATGAATTGAGCTTTAATATCAAGTTAGAAATCTTGTTTTTATTTTGTTTCCACATATAAAAGCTTTCAAGCATAAGAATAGAAGTTTAAGACGGGCAAACAATTATTAGCACAGAATAGAACCATAGCTATGCAAATACAAAGGTGAATTGGTCAAAGATGTGACCTTTACATCCATCAATTGCAGAATTGTACATAAAAGAATAGTTGTGTGTACAAGTATGAAGAAAACATTTTAAAAAATTTTGAATTAATTTTTAAATTAAAATTTTGAGACTTTTAAGATGATATTGAGCCTAAGTTGAATCCATTGTTCCATATAATCTGTTTGGTGCATATGACATTTAAAATAATAATTTTTAGGATAAAACTTGAATAAAGAAAATATTTTTTAATTTTTCTTTAATTTTTAAATTGTGCGTCTGTACCTTCTACCTACGAGAAAGATCATGAAATTGCCTGTTCTCCATTATTAAAGAACCTTAACGACGCTTTGAAATTCCCCCATGGGCGGTTACTCTTGTTCTTGTTTTCAGCAAACAAGCAAACAATAAAGACACTTCCCCCTCAACTTCAAAATCTCAAATCCCCAGAACAGTTTCTGTAAATTGTTGACGAAGGTTTCTTATCATCAATGTCATTGCACCTTTTCAAAGAAACCCTGAAGCCCTGCACAAAGGACCTATCGTCAA
Organism: Casuarina equisetifolia; assembly: GCA_028551475.1. Lineage (NCBI taxonomy): Eukaryota > Viridiplantae > Streptophyta > Magnoliopsida > Fagales > Casuarinaceae > Casuarina > Casuarina equisetifolia. The sequence goes on from CM052355.1 coordinate 28,715,248, forward strand.
CGTCCTCCTCGTTGTTTTCTTCATCCATAACACACAGCTTTGACCCCGTGGTCCCTAGAAAACCTCCCAAGTCTTCTCTCTCGCAGCAGCTTCTCCGCCTCCAAGACCCAGATTCTCTGCCCCCAATTCAACCCCTGAGTTCGACCAAGCAACCTCAAGGCCGTTGTGGGGGTGGGAATGAAGAAGAACAAGAAGACGAGGAAGAAGGGGAAGAGCCAGAACCAGAACGGTTTGGGAGAACCACCCAATTGAATCAGTTTCAGTTTGACCACACGGGACCCTTTGAGCCATTGGTTTTGTCCTCAGAGGGTGAAATTCCAGTCGTACAGGTGGTCGTAAGCTTATTCTCGAAGAACCCATTGTTTATCTGATGTGTTTATGCATGTTCTAGGATAAATCTACAATCTTGCTTGGGATTTATGGTTTCTTTCAAACATCCTGAATATAACTCTTGTCGTTGCCTATATCTATTTGGGATGCTAAATTTATAATGGTTAATACGAAATTAATTTTCTGCGTAGATGCTGAATTAATCACTCTATCTACGCCACTTTGACTGATAGTTATGAAATACTTAAAATCCATGGACTATGGATCTGCCTCTTAGATGGATAATGGTTTGCTGGTTTACTGTCTAGATGCTGAATCACGGTTGAGAAGACTAAATGACGCATTTATTTGCCCTAAAAGATATACAAAAGGAAATAGGAAGTTGAAACCTTTGACGGATTGATGTTGGTAAGGTTGTTACAGGTTTCCATTTTGCTTTACTTTTCTGCCAAGCGTTCATCGATCAAAGCAAAAATGAATGGATTAATCATCTGTAGGGAAAGCCTAAAGAAATAACGTTAGTTAATGAAATATGTTTGTACCGTTACTGTAACTTTCTGCTTCTCGTCAGATTAAACTCTTGAATTATTTCTTTTTGTTGGCAATTAGAGCATTGAATATAATATGCACTCTTTCATGCTAAAGCTGTAGGACTTTTGAGAAGTTTGTAATTTTTCAGGTTCCCGCATCTATCAACTGCAGGTTGCTCGAACATCAAAGAGGGGGAGTGAAGTTTCTGTACAGTTTATACAAGAACAATCATGGAGGCATCCTTGGAGATGACATGTGAGTTAAGTTTCTGGATTACACATTTCAGAAAGTGGTCATCATTATGTTTCTGGAATTAACTAAGAAAAGGCTGTTAGGTACCACAACCCATATTGAGGTTTGAATGCAAGCAACTTTCTAAGTGGTTTGTTTTGCCTAAATAATTGCGTTACAATTAGAACTTAGGAGTAGTTTATTGTCACCATCATGTACTCATAGTAACTCATGGTGAAGAGAGTGTAAAGCATTTTGGCCAGTACGTGTTAATCTACAATCTTGGTGATGCACTCTCAGAGGAGAACAAGACCCTGTCTCAGTGCTCATTTTTTCTTAATGCTTCTAATGTTGTTTTGAGGGGTAACTGTATGATGCAATAGTAAACCCTCAGGCTGTTGAGCACAAGTCCATGGGTTAGTCTTGAGAGGGGCCACTTCATGCAGAAAATGCTGCAGGGTAGCATGACCAAGCCCAACCCTCCCTCTCTAGATCCACTTAAGTGGGATGAACACTCGGTACCTAGGATCCTGATGTTGTTATACTGTAAAATTCCTGGACCTGATAAAAGTAGGGGTCTGTGTTCATTTGTGTTTTTGGTTGCAAAATATTTCCATATTCGCGCACCTGGCTTTGCTGCTTCTGTTTCCATGTTAAACTCCCTGATAGAATAATCAAGTTATTCCTCTTCATCTAATCTGAACAGGGGACTTGGCAAGACCATTCAAACAATTGCATTCTTGGCTGCTGTGTATGGGAAAGATAGCGAAGGTGTTCCTTCCACAATATTGAAGGAACATCAGATAGGCAAAAAGGACAATCCAGTACTTGTAATATGCCCCACTTCTGTTATCAATAATTGGGAGAGTGAATTCTCTAAGTGGTCAAGCTTTAGTGTTTCTGTTTACCATGGTGCAAACCGTGATCTGATATATGATAAATTAGAGGCATGTGTGGTAGAGATACTTATAACAAGTTTTGACACATATAGAATTTATGGTGGAATGCTGTCCCGGGTTAAATGGGAGATCGTAATTGTTGATGAGGCACATCGGCTTAAGAATGAAAAGTCAAAGCTTTACGGAGCATGCTTAGAAATTGAAACCCCAAAACGATTCGGTCTGACAGGAACCGTAATGCAGAATAAAATGATGGAACTGTTTAATCTCTTTGACTGGGTTGCTCCAGGGTCACTGGGAACACGAGAACATTTCCGGCAGTTTTATGATGAGCCCCTGAAGCATGGTCAAAGGTCTACTGCTCCTGAAAGATTTGTTAGGATTGCTGATGAGCGAAAGCAACATCTGGCGGCAGTTCTTCATAAATATTTGTTAAGAAGGACAAAGGAGGAGACTATTGGGCATCTTATGATGGGGAAGGAGGATAATATTGTATTTTGTGCCATGAGTGAATTGCAGAAACGGGTGTATAAGAGAATGTTACAACTGCCAGAAATCCAATGCCTTATAAATAAGGACCTTCCCTGTAGCTGTGGGAGCCCTCTTACTCAAGTTGAATGTTGCAAGAGAACTGTACCAAACGGAATAGTTTGGTCTTACCTTCACAGGGACAACCCTGATGGTTGTCCTTTATGCCCCTTTTGTCTTGTCCTTCCTTGCCTTGTCAAGTTGCAACAGGTTAGTGAGTTTTTGAAATTTGGTTTCAGTTATTCATTATTATTACCATGGTCAGCAGACAGTAAATAGTTGTTTAATCATACATAGTCTATTGCAACTTCACTTTTCCTGGAGGACTTGCCGTGGCACTTTCCTCCAATAGCAATAACTTAAAACATATTTATTATTGGTATTACCCTGAGTTGGAATCCTGTGTTTGAAGTTTTTTGTCTTCTGGGATCAACTTTTGAGACAAGTATGAATCTCTTAAATTTTTCAGAATCTTTTCAAAATCAAGAAGCAATGAGATTAAAGGATGGATTGCTTAAAATAAATATGAATATAAGGAAAGAGGAATTTGTCTCCTGTAATGAAACTTGAAGAAAACCTGTAAGCAATTGGGAGTTTCAAAGATACAGTCGAGTGAGAAGCTAAAAGCTCACGGGGTCTTGTTCATCACTATTAATTCACATTGTGCTGTTTCAAAGACATCAAGAACTTTACTGGGCTTGCGTCAAGCAATAATAATTTCAAAAACTAATCAAATAAAATCATGATTAGATTAAATATGATGCCTTTAGTAATTTTTTCTTTTTGAGAGATTAATCATACACATGGAAGAGGATTTGAAGCTTGTTTTCCTTGTCCTCCATGTCTCAATGATAGACATTTTATATCCCTTTGGTACTGTCATATCCTTGTTGTGCCTCGAGTGTGTTGCACCTAGAACATGTGCATGAAGGTAGCTTCAAAAAAGAGTCTTAGAACTCCAAAACCTCCAAAATGATGTTCAGTGTTTAATTCTAATATTCAATGTCAAAGCAATGGATTGTAAGTTTACCTTAATGGTGGTAGTAGAGTTGTGGACTTTTCCTGTACTTACCTTTGCCTACTTTCATTACCTAATGTAAAGATGTTCCGAGCTGATATTCTAATCTTACTTTCTACTTATCTTTTATATCTGCCAAGAGTAGACTGTAACCTTCAGTACCACCTTTGCTATAGTTCACAGGAGCTGAAGCTAAGGTTGTGCCTTATTATTAGTCTTTTCAAACTTACTTCTTGGACACAGATAAGCAATCACCTGGAGTTGATTAAGCCTAACCCTAAGGATGATCCTGATAAACAAAGAAGAGATGCAGAGTTTGCTGCAGCTGTCTTTGGCCCTGATATTGATTTGGCTGGAGGGAACACTCGAAGTGAGAGTTTCATGGACCTAAGCGATGTCAGACATTGTGGTAAAATGCGAACACTGGAGAAGCTAATGTCCTCATGGCTTTCCCGGGGAGATAAAGTACTTCTGTTCAGTTACTCTGTCAGGTGATGTGCAATTGTTTTACCAGATGGCCTCTAACTGCAACTCTGTTTTTGAGGTTTATCAATACCACTTTTATTCCGTCAAGGTGTGACAACATAGTTATCTAGTTTCTAATCATTCTGTGATCTGATTCTAGTTTTCTGTCTGGTCATGCATGACCAAGATATGGAAAATATTAGATAAGCATAGATCATGGCAAACGTTATTATCTAATTAAGATAAACAACCGTTAAGGTGAGGTCTCATATTTTTATTCTTTTTGGTAGATTAATGAAGAGGTGGGTTTGTATCTTGAGCCCTAGACCCAACGGCCTGGAGCCCTCCAATTGCTCCACTAGCTGTCGGGAACTGACATTGTCTCATACTTGATCAATAATGTTTAGCCAGTTTGGAAAATTGTAAAATCAAATGGGATCTCCCGAAAATCACATTATTCAATTGGATTCAGATTTACGCACCTTGGAAGAATTAAAAGCAGCTAGTTCTGCTGGTTTTGTGAGAATTTGCACACACAGCGAGCGAGAGAGAGAGAGAGAGAGAGAGAGAGAGAGAGAGATTATCTGCTGGTTTTTATTCTTTTCTGAGGCACCTGAGCTATTTTCCAATTATCTGCTTGAACTCCTAAATTTGTTGTATCTAGTAGCTAAAGGGCTCTCAAAACTTTCAGTTTCGTTTTTCAAAAGATAAACAGATAAGTATTTACAAAGATTATATTGATATCATTCAAGATGACTCCTGTTGGCATTTTCATTGAATTCCCTTCACAGTACTTTTTTCATTTTTGGGTGTCATTCTCTTTCTCCCTCCTGAAGTTTATCTACTGTTCTCAGAATGCTGGACATACTGGAAAAATTTCTTATCCGAAAGGGCTACTGCTTCTCAAGGCTTGATGGTTCCACCCCAGCCAACTTGCGACAGTCTCTAGTTGATGATTTCAATTCAAGTCCAAGCAAACAAGTAAACATTCTAACTAGAATTGTAAGATTAAGTTGGTAATCCAAATTGTTAACGAGCTGTAAATTCTTTTCTTCCCCTCTTTTCAGGTTTTCCTTATATCAACTCGAGCTGGAGGACTTGGATTGAATCTTGTGAGTGCTAATCGTGTGGTGATATTTGATCCAAACTGGAATCCTGCCCAAGACTTGCAGGCTCAAGATAGGTCCTTTCGTTTTGGCCAGAAGCGGCAAGTTCTTGTTTTTCGCCTTCTCACAGCTGGTTCCCTTGAGGAACTTGTTTATTCCCGTCAGGTGTATAAACAGCAGCTATCAAATATTGCTGTTTCTGGAAAATTGGAGAAACGTTACTTTGAAGGTGTTCAGGTACATAAGCATATAAGTTTGAGTTTTGGAAAAATGGTTGTTTTGTTTCTTACTTATATCGTGGAGTTGTTGTGTTTCAATTCAGGATTGCAAGGAATTTCAGGGGGAGCTTTTTGGAATCTGCAATTTATTTCGTGATCTGTCTGATAAGGTCTTTACAAGTGAGATCATCGGATTAAATGGAAAAAAGCCGCAAGAAGATGGGCATCATCTTTGTAAAATGGAAGGATTTACCGACCTTGAAAACAACTTTGTTTCACCAAAGGAAGTGGATGCAACATTTTCATCTGAGTCTGAAACCAAAGTGACAAGTGATTCTGAGAGGGCTAGAACTGGTAGATCAGAGCTTGAAGACGTGGGTATGTTTTTCTTTTATGTATTTATTTATTTTTGTAGTTTAATTTCTTCTGTTATTATTGGCATCGCCATTTTCTTATGGCAAGGAAAAGCAAAAAGTTCACAAAAAGCACAAATGCTCACTCTTGAGAAAAGTTATAGGAAGTTGGTATTCAAAACAATGTCCTGTTCCTCTCGTTCTAAGATTTCTTTTTGGTTTCTGGCTTAGGCGTTGTATATGCTCATCGTAATGAAGACGTAGTAAATGTTAGACCTGGTACTCAAGGAAAGATGGATTCAAGCATCCTTCATAACGGCAGCCTTAACCAGCCCTGCATCCCTACCGGAAGGAAAATCAAACTAGAATGTGTTAGTGGAAAAGAGAATGTCTGTTCAATCAACGACCAGAAGAGAAGACAATATAGCCTCCTTGCTCGGTCTGTGGGCATGGGAGAGCTTGAATTTAGCAAGTGGTTACTTTCTGCGACTCCTCTGGAGAGGGAGAAAGTGCTTCATGACTTCAAAAAGAGGAAAAAGAAGGTACCAGACGGTTGAAGCACTTCCTAGTGCAGAGAAACTCTTCCTAGTTCACGCTTCTTCAACAAAGCAGCTGCAGCTGTTTGATGTACATAATTCTAGCACAAAGATGTATTTTCAGTTCCTTTTTCATGTGTACAGCAATTATTTTGTAAGATCTGAACTATTTTGTCAGGAAATAATATGCTCGTTGTTTTCTATTTCATTGAGCATAGCCGAAGTTCTTCCTTGACAATTACTGCTATCCCCCGTAACATGGGTAATAAATTCACCCATGAACCAAAGCCAATAGAAGAGATTGACAGTATGTACCTCTTCAATCAACACTACAAACCAAACAGCGTATATTAACATTATAACCTCTTCAACCGACACTATTCCAACTTTTTCTTTTATGTTCAGTTGTTCCACTCGTTTTCGAACAAAAATTTTTTACCCTCAGTAGCAAGGAGTTTAACCCTCTTTTAGCATGCCGATCAATGTACCGATTGGCATCTAATCATGCTAGTGTTGTCGAGTTGCTACTTTCCATCACTTTCATATAGAAATCTACCAGGATGAAAATTCTTGGATGTTTCTAATTGAGCATCTAATAATGCTAGCCCTTGTAAGCGTATTTATTTTTACAGCGAATAGGATTTCAAGCTCTATGATTCTTCGAGTACCATTTCAGCACTCAATTTATGTGTACTTGTAGGGTGGGAGCCCTAGCTCAGTGGCGTTTTCTGAGCCAAATCCTGACTGGTAGTCCTACTAGTCGTGGGTTCAAATCTCCGTCCCCCCTTCCCAAGTGCATGTTTAAAAAAAAATGTGTACTTGTTATGTGAACAGGTGAGGAGCTTGCATGTAAAGAGTACCATAGGCCCCGCAATCAGGCTTTATTAAGTTGGGAGTTTCCCAAAATTTATATCTCGGTGGCATATAGAAAGTTTACAAAGCAATATATTTCCAAAGATACATAGCAGCCAGCAAGCCTGTTAGGGACAATGCAACAGGTTCAATATGGCCAAAAGATGTAGAACTTGATTATCATTTTGTCTGGAAGGTTGTTTCCCAAACTATATTCCGGAGGCTTATGTCAAGACCCACAAAGAATCAACTTGGGGTTAGACTTTGGTATTCAATATTAGGTTTTATATTATTATTAAGTTTATTAGAGAATTAGGTGTTGTTTACTATTTCTTTTAAACAACATTTAGGGTTTTGAAATAGTCAAAATCCAATTATGTTAGGAGTCATAAACTCAGTCATATTAAGCTAAAAGCTAGGTTTGTTTAGTGGTAAGTAAAGATAAAGAATTGTAGAGAATTATTTTGTAATTGAAACCTAAGTATCAGTCTATTGAAAAGAAAATTCAAGATTTGGTCTTATGAACTTTTTTATTGATTTTTTTTCATTATAAGAGATTTCGTTTAAAATTGACTATTAATATATAGCTGTTTTTGCCTGCGGCGTACACGTTGATTCTAAGAGCACACTTATAGGGTGTGACAGCAACGACAATACATTTGTGAAGATACATGTAGTAACTAGCAAGCCCACTAGGTGACAGTCGTTCAACCAGGTTTTTTAAGCTTATTTCTGCCAAGTGTTTGATCATTCTTCTGCGGTGTGGGGATGGCAGACAGCAAGTACGAGTACGTGAAGTCATTTGAAATCGAAGACGAGGTCATGCTGCCCAAATTTGAATGTTGTTCGAATTGATGGCCGTAATCTTCAAAGGTAAACCTGCTTCTTTAGTCTTCGCGCAATTGGACAGAGGTATACCTGTATGCTGCAATGGTTTTGTGACCATTTTGTTACGGATGAGCGTTGTGCTATACTAGTATGTGTATGGGTTTCATTATAGACAAATATGTACTTAACATTGCAATATACGATTGCTTGGTTGCCCAGCTCATTTTTGGTGCTAATAATGTAACCATTTGCTTTTTATGTATTTGTGGCTGAATGTTACCATGTTTATTAACCTCACCTCGATTTGTCGACTATTAGGATAAGCAAAGCCAGACTGTAGTCTTTGTTACAACAAGGAATCCCTAGGAAACAGCAGAACAGCTAAGCTAGAGACTTAAAACGACATTTACGAACATGCCCAAAATGACAGTAAAAACCTGAGTCATTGACTGAAAACGTACAGTCTTCAAGGAAGCAGCAATTAAATCATGCATGAGAATATTTGCATATTCTTCTTTTGCTAAAATGAAATAACATTGGCAGCTACGCACAGCCTTCTTCTAGCATGGAGATATTATTATTCTGGATCTCTATCCTTAGCTTTTATTTTTACACAGTCATTTGATTTCGAGTCCCAATCATGAGATTCTACTTGATTAGTTCTGATTTCTTTAAAGTACTAACTTGCCACAGAAATTGACCATGCAGCAAACTGCTATCCCTTATTGTATCCTTCTTCTCTTCTGTATATGTCGTGAAATGGAAAGAAATTTTTCCTGAGAAGGATTTGAAATATCCCCCATCATTTCAGTCTCGAGTAATATGCTGCGCTTCAGTAGAAGTTCTTCAAACATATCTTGCATGGAGGCAAAATGATTGTAAGTTGTCAACAACTGATGTTAAGCATCATTGAACAGCCTTAAATATTTCTAACAAATTTCTTTTCTAGATTCATTTTTATGTTCTGGGTAGGGATTACGCTTGGGCTGGCGAGTTGTAATTGAGTTGCATTGGGCGAACATCTTTTTAATTTAATTGATTACTAAGGCATATGTCTTGACAATGTAGGATAATCCACATCATTCATTAACAATATTAATTAGGAGATAATAAAGAGCTTGACATTTGTCTATATCGTTTTTTCATCATTGGTTTTTTCTTTATTTCTTATTTTTTATTTCTATTAACTAATAAAATTGAGATGACTCGTTACTATTTCCGCGTCAGAATAAAAAATGACCTGCTTCCGAACGCTTTCTTCAAAATTTGTTAATTGCCTACTCTTGTTGGTCAATAAAGGCAGAAGCTGTGAGCCTACTTTCCTCTCGATCAAAGCCTTCCTCTTCGTCAACGACCAAAACCTTGCTCTTTGGACCACCATTTGCTTGTTTTCTAAGGGATATCACCTAACCCTACATTTTTGCAAACAGAAAATTCCCCCCCTCTTCCCCACAAACTTTGTTTTTTTTGGGAGGATGTCACCCACTCGTGCTTTTCTTTTTCTTTTTCTTTTTCGTTTTCCTGCTCTAAATTTGCTCCTGATGGAGAATCTTTTTCTTAGTATGAATTAGACAAAGGATGTCACCTACTCCTATTTCCTCTCACAACCCGTAAAGTCGCAGAATCGCTTGCAACGCCAATAACCCAACCTGCCACTCAACCAACCAAGTCTTCCTAGTTTACAAGCTTGTGAACCTTCAATTGCGCCCGTGATCACTTGAAGAGTCTCTTCGTTTTCAATAACTCGATGGATATCCGATGCTTTCTTTCAGTTTTCGCATCGAAGACACCGGCAAGAACTTATGGATGAAAACATGAAACCAGAATGTGTTCTAGACTACATCCTGTCTCACCAGGGGGAAGTTGTGGTCAATCATATATGCAAGTCAAGAACCCTGACCCTGTACGTGCTTGTCACGCCCAAGCACACCAAAATGGACTTGGGTAGGTGTTAAAAAAAGGCCAAGAACCCTAACCCTGTACGTGCTTGTCACGCCCAAGCACACCACAATGGACTTGGATTAAAGAAAAGATGTCGGCTAGACCCCAATCCACTACCTTCCAGCCAGATTTTGGAATTTGATGGAGGAGTCGTACCATTCATGGGCGTGTTGCTTTTCACACGCGACTCTTTTGAGTGCCCGTGACATCTGAAGTATCGTGGAAATTTTCGTCAGCTTTTCATAATGCCTGATACCCAGAGAATTCGATAAATACAGTATGATCAACTTATTAAACCTTGACAGGACAGTGAAGAAGCTTCTTAGTCTCCTTGGCGCCGGCGTCAGTGAACAAGGTTTTGAGTGAGTCTTCAATGGACTCCGAGAGCCACCAGAGGGCCCCTTCGTCTTCATCCTCTGGTTGGATACACGACGTTTTTCTAAGTTTCTACGGCCAAGATACCCGCCTTGGTTTTACGGGCCATCTACACAGGGATCTGGTAAACAAAGGTCTTGCCGTCTTTTTGGACGAAGAAAATCTGAGACGAGGAGAAACTATTCGTTCGGACCTCTTGGATGCAATACGAAAATCTCGATATGCAGTAGTTATAATCTCAAAGAACTATGCCTTCTCTTCATGGTGCTTGGATGAGCTAACCGAAATTGTGGAACGTAGGAAAAGGCGCCGGCTGAGTATTTATCCTGTTTTTTACATGGTAGATCCCTCCGAGGTAAGAAAAATAAGAGGAAATTTTTCATGCGCTTTTGATAAGCATAGAAAGGAAAAGATTGATGAAAGGCGCATGAAAAAATGGAAAGATGCTTTGAAAAATGTGGCTGATATCTCCGGTTTGCACACGGGTAAAAGGTATTCTTGATTTACTTTTCTAATTAGACCAAACAAACGTAACTCTCGATTTATTCGGACATTAGTGCTAAAGTAGTATATGCTTTGCAGGAAAGAAGCAGATGATGTGGAAGAAATCTGTGAATGGATTTTAAAAAAAATTCAGGAGATTCGGCGTCGGAGTCAGATTAGACAGGGATTGAAGTGGGCTGGAGTGGTAGCTGGACTCGGAGTGAAGTGGGGGACACAGCTTGCCAGACAAATAGCCACATTCGGAGGGGAGTTGTGGCAAGAAAGTCGGGGGGGTTCGTCTCAGGGTCGAAGTAGGTGTAATCATCCGGTGGTTCAGGATCGAGGTAGGGGTAATCATCGGGTTCAGGATCGAGTTCGGGTTCGAGATCAAGTTCGGAATAATCAGGATCATGTTCGGGATCAGCCGGTTCAGGGTCGAGATAGGGGTAATCATCGGGGTAATCATCGGGTTCAGGATCAAGTTCGGAATAATCAGGATCATGTTCGGGATCAAGCTCGAGTTAGGAAACAGGTTCGGGTTCAGGAGCAAGGTCGGAATAATCGGGGTTAGCTTCGGGCTAGGATCATTTTCGGGTTCAAGTACGGGATGGGGTTCGAGACCAAACTTAATTTAGATATAATCAAACTTAGTTTTGATACTACTTGTTGGTTTTATATTTGAAGGGCCTAATTCACTTGAAAACTGGTCATTAAAATGGAATTAGCGTCATGCAGAATATATCTGCACCTTTTTCCTTTTTTTCTTTTTTTTCTTGTCGTTGTCTTCTTCCTTGTATTGTTTTTATGTTGCACGCTTGTATGAAGGGATTCAAGTTTTTCTCCTAGGCTTGTACCGGTTTGCTTGTATATGATAAGAATGATCATATTTTGTCCGCTTTCTATGAGCCAATGAAAATGTTCGATATGCAGAGAATGGACAACGTCCATTTCTATCTCTTTTAACCTTAAGCCTCGAGGTTAACTTTTAAGTTAACCTTGTTGTGTGATAATGTTAAAGAACAAAATATTACATTAAAAAAAATACAATCTTTAAGTAATGTTTAAATATGAAAGATGTGTCTCAAATTTACATGTTAACTTTTAAGTTAATCTTAAAACCCATTTCATACAAATGCCCATGAACAATTAAGACACCTAAATACTCATTTGAATTTTAATATTGAAATTAGAAAGGTTTGCTCGATAAAATTAACAGTTGTAATCGGTTTGCTCGACAACACGAAGCTTCTGAGTCTTCGATGCATAGCCGCGTGCGTCTAACAAAATCAGCCGGAAGCAACTTGGAAATTCTCCATCGTTGACTACAAAGTGATGAGTATGGGTTTCGCAGGTACCCTGAAGAAATGGCATAGTGACTTAGAGCCCTTTTACTCGTATTTTTTAAAGCTTGTTTGTGAGCTAGTGAGGCCTAGTTAGAACTCAATTTTCCAATGTCCAGATCAGATGTCAATTTTCCAGGGAGGGGACTGAGTTGCGGCTGACGTTTGGAAAAAGTAGGCAGACCTCGAGGCCCAATGGCGGCATTTGAGAAGATCCAAACAAAAAAGCAACAAGCTGACCGCAGTCAAAGAAAAATGAATTATTGTATAACATAAAACACAAATATAGTTAGTCTGACATCATAAACAAAGATCGGTGATAAGTGTAGAGTTACTATAAATTCTATATTATGTTGAAGTCTTTAAGTTAGATTTGATAGTTATTAAAGGAAAAAGAGGTTTTCTTATTCAAAATTTGGATGAGGAAAAAAATCTAATCCTGCTCAAATATTTCATAGTAAAAAACTTTTTATGAACAAAAACCTAATCAGTTTCAAAACCGATCATTCATTCCAAACTGATTTTTTGTTATCAAACCAATTTTGAGTATGTAAATACAATTTGATCTTTATCAATAAGTCCATATTCTCAATAAATATGTAGAATTTGTATAATACGTCTAATAAACAGCGAAATGACTTAAAAGGGAATAAGAAACCAAAAACTACCTATCACAACCCTTAATGTAAATTGGCGGTGAATGAAAGGTTGTTGACCGTAAAACGGTGATATTAGAGATAAAGTAATTTACTATTATGAGCATAGTCTCTTACTTTGATTATAGAAAAACCCTAACGGTTTAGTTCATAATTGATAATTATAAGTAATGGGAATCAAGCACAAAATTCAACGTGTTAGTAATAATATATTCACTTGAATTGAATTATAATATGTATTATTAATCAAATATCAAATATATAAAAAAAATATCAAATCAAAATATCCATTAAAAGCTTTGTTCTTTGTTGTTATAGTTGATTTCAAGGGCTTCTTCTCATCTTCGTCAAGTAACAAAAATATATCTTGCTCTTACATTGTCATAATACATGTGGCAAGATATTGTTGGAGATGTTTAAAGTTAAATTTACTAGGCTTTATATCTTTGAAAAGGCTTTTAAATTTTGGAAAGAATAAAATTTTTGGTTAACATGAATCTATTTAATTAAAATATCATAAAACATATGAATAATAATAGCAAAAGTAACTAATTAAGATAGCTCTCTTTAGTTAACTTATATTATGATTTTTGTTAGTTCTAAATCAAAAATAGGAGTCATATCTTTTTTTAATGTATATGAACCATGATGATTTGAAAAATTATCCTCGCTCAAAATGAAATTTAAGTTATATTGGAGGATGAAATGAAGAACTTTAATAAATAATCATAGCTACTAAAAGAAGTGATTTGACAACAAAACTTCTTAAGATAACTTTCTTAGCTTGCATTTATTGTATATGGGTTAAACACAACAGAAGACAATTTCAAAATAAAACTATTAACATCTCAATCATATTGGTAAAAGTAAATAAAATTGTTCAAGGAGAGCTTCTATATTTCAAAATATAAAAACCTTTTTAAGAAAATATCATTTTAAATGAGACTTAGAAACTTTTAACCTCCAATTTACTATAGCTTTCATAAGTCTTATAATACTTGAATATGTCCCTATGCTTCTATATATTATATTTATTAATACAAACTTACCTTTCCAACAAAAAGAAAAAAATAACTGATTAAGTAACTAGGTCAAGTTATGAATAATAATAGTAAAAGTAAGAAATTAATATGATGTAATTGGATTCAGATCTATTGTGAAGTTTTAAAATATATTATGTTCTAATTTGCTACATAAATAATTAATAAAATAATATTTAATTATGAACTCTCAAGTTGCAAAATACAAATCTATTAAAAAATTTGAAAGTATGTTTGTTAGCAATATTGGCTTTTTAACAACTTATTCATCTGCCTTTTTTGGAGTCACTACCTCTTTGGAAGATTTAGGTTTATGTGCCACCATTGGTGATGCTACATCTGAAGAAATAACTCCACGGTATCTTCCACCGGATGATTACCATGTTTGGTTTGAATGGTCATGCTCACCCTTTGATATTACTACACCATGACCTTACCTCCCTTCCTCACCAAACAATTATCTTAATGTTGTAAGCAAGAAGAAGCTTTTCAGCCACCACCCTTTGATTATTGTTCGAATTGATGGCCATAAAAGGTAAGCCTACTTCTTTATGTGTAAAAGACAAGAATCCTATATTGGAAATTAAATTTCCTGAGATTAAGTATAAATTAAAATAAGATCCTTTAATTATTGATCAAACTTTTAAGTTGAACCTTTGAACCTTTTAACTTAGTACCAAAACCTAAGTTGAACCTATTCTATCCCATGTGACCTTGAGCCCAATAACACTTATAGACAAATATATACTTGACATTGCAATAGACAATTCCTTAGGTACCCAAATCATGTTTGGTGCTAATTATGCAACCATTTTTCTTTTTATGTATTTGTGGCTGAATGTTACCATGTGTATTAACTTCACCTTGATTCGTCGACTATTAGGATAAGCAAAGCCAGAATGCAATCTCTTTTTTTTTTTTTTTTGGTGAAAGGTCAAATTATATATCACTTGTAAAAAAATTTACAAGATTGTTCGATTACAAAATATGATCATCTAAGCTCAAATATTGCACTTGGAAAATTCCAAAGCTCTTGTAAAAATTTATTACAATTTGTAAGCTTGACTCCTCTAGTAGATAAAATCTTCTCTCTCACATCCTTTTTGATTTTAGCAATAATGATTGAGTTATCTAGACTTGTATCGTTAAATCTTCTTCTATTCCTTTCTCTCCAAATGTGATACAATACGGCCTTGAAAGATATAATAAGCAAAGTTGCTGTAAAGCTCTTCCTCTTAATAGTCTTTATCATCCAACATATTTATGCTCTCTAGTATTCAATTCTTCAAGTTAATCCATTCATGCCTAGCAAAGCCTTCCAAATGTAGTTTGTAAACTTGTACTTAAAAAATAAATATTCTTGTAATTCTTCTTCTTGTTGGCAGAGATTACATTATAGATCCACTGAACTATTCTATTTAGCCACCTGATCTGCTGTAGATACTTTGTCTTTCAAAGTGATCCAACAAATAAAATTATGCTTTGGTACTCCTTCTTCCCAAACAATTCTTGCCCATTAAGTATCTTTTCTGTTCTCTCTTAGTGCTACATAACTTTTGGCTATTTTGAGTCTGTCACTTGTCGCTTAAGTTCACTTTTTACTTATAAAATATTCTTAAACCTCCAAACTAGTGATCCTTTCATCTCAACTTCTAATACATTCCTTTCCCTCTAATTTTTTGTTATCATTTATTTAACCCATAAAGAGTTTGTGTTGGGGTGCACAAAAGACCATAAGAGTTTTTCAATTGCCGCCTTATTCCAAGTATGAATATCTATCAAACCTAGTCCTCTAGAAATTTTAGGCCAACAAACTTTTTTCCATACCACTTTCGCTACATATCATCCATTAGATTTACCTGCCCAAAGGAAGGTTCTAATCCTTTTTTCAATTTCATAAAAAGTCTGCTTTGGCAATCGAAAAATTTATAAATTCATAAAGAGTCTGTTAGGGGCTTTAGCCCTATCCTTGACAAAGGTAAATTTAGGTACTTCAAACGAGATTTATACTTTTGGAAGGATGGTAACCTTATCCTTTCTTCATAGCTTATGAAATACGCAACTTCATAACTGTCGAATTTCACGGGGGTGGTTATACTTCGCAACTTCAACATGATATGCACCCATCTTGTTAGATTCATTGTTATCATAATGCAATCTCTGTTACAACAAAGAATCCCTAGGAAACAGCAGAACAGCTAAGCTTGAAATTTGAAACAACATTTACGACCATGCCTAAAATGATAGTAAAAACCTGAGTCATTGACTGAACACGCACTGTTTTCAGTCATGGCTGCAGTGAGCGAGGCATTTTTTTATTAGAATGCGTTCAATATGCGGTGTTGAACCTAGATGCAATCCTGTTTTATTTTGTTTACATAATCATGTTCTATTTTGTTTATATAATTTTTTGATTATGAGGTAGGTTCTCTGAAGTTCATCAGTTTGAGAAGCCAGTTGACGAGAGAGCTTTAAACTTGATGAACATGTGTGCAACTGCGATTTTAGAGGAGTGTCCAGACATTGGCTTCTAATATTGTTTCAGTGATGAGTACAGGTAGTACAGTACGCTTGGGCTGGCGAGTTGTAATTGAGTTGCATTGGGCGAACATCTTTTTAATTTAATTGATTACTAAGGCATATATCTTGACAATGTAGGATAATCCACATCATTCATTAACAATATTAATTAGGAGATAATAAAGAGCTTGACATTTGTCTATAAGGTTTTTTCTTTATTTTTTAAATTTTTTTTATTTCTATTTAACCAATAAAAATTGAGATGACCTGTTACTATTTCCGCGTCAGAAATAAAAAATGACCTGCTTTCGAACGCTTTCTTCAAAATTTGTTAATTGCCTACTCTTGTTGGTCAATAAAGGCAGAAGCTGTGAGCTTACTTTCCTCTCGATCAAAGCCTTCCTCTTCGTCAACAACCAAAACCTTCCTCTTTGGACCACCATTTGCTTGTTTTCTAAAGGATATCACCTAACCCTACATTTTTTAAAGCAGAAAATTCCCCCCTCTTCCCCACAAACCTTTTTTTTTTTTGGAGGATGCCACCTACTCGTGCATATCCACCAAGAGAAGATTCTCTCCTCCCAACACTAACTTTTTTCTTTTTCTTTTTCGTTTTCCTGCTCTAAATTTGCTCCTGATGGAGAATCTTTTTCTTAGTATGAATTACACAAGGAATGTCACCTATTCCTATTTCCTTTCACAACCCGTAAAGTCGCAGAATTGCTTGCAACGCCAATAACCCAACCTGCCACTCAACCTACCAAGTCTTCCTAGTTTACAAGCTTGTGAACCTCCAATGGTGCCCGTGATCACTAGAAGAGTCTCTTCGTTTTCAATAACTCGATGGATATCCGATGCTTTCTTTCAGTTTCCGCATCGAAGACACCGGCAAGAACTTATGGATGAAAACCTGGAACCAGAATGTGTTCTAGACTACATCCTGTCTCACCAGGGGGAAGTTGCGGTCAATCATATATGAAGTCAAGAACCCTGGGGTACGTGCTTGTCACGCCCAAGCACACCAAAATGGACTTGGGTAGGTGTTAAAAAAAGGCCAAGAACCCTAACCCTGTACGTGCTTGTCATGCCCAAGCACACCACAATGGACTTGGATTAAAGAAAAGATGTCGGCTAGACCCCAACCCACTACCTTCCAGCCAGATTTTGGAATTTGATGGAGGAGTCGTACCATTCATGGGCGTGTTGCTTTTCACACGCGACTCTTTTGAGTGCCCGTGACATCTGAAGTATCTTGGAAATTTTCGCCAGCTTTCCATAATGCCTGATACCCAGAGAATTCGATAAATACAATATGATTCAACTTCTTAAACCTTGACAGGACAGTGAAGAAGCTTCTTAGTCTCCTTGGCGCCCGCATCAGTGAACAAGGTTTTGATTGAGTCTTCAATGGACTCCGAGAGCCACCAGAAGGCCTCTTCATCTTCAACCTCCGGCTGGACACATGACATTTTTCTAAGTTTCTGTGGCCAAGATACCCGCCTTGGTTTTACGGGCCATCTACACAGGGATGTGGTAGACAAAGGTCTTGCTGTCTTTTTGGACGAAGAAAATCTGAGACGAGGAGAAACTATTCGTTCGGACCTCTTGGATGCAATACGAAAATCTCGATATGCAGTTGTCATAATCTCAAAGAACTATGCCTTCTCTTCCTGGTGCTTGGATGAGCTAACCGAAATTGTGGAACGTAGGAAAAGGCGCCGGCTGAGTATTTATCCTGTTTTTTACATGGTAGATCCCTCCGAGGTAAGAAAAATAAGAGGAAATTTTTCATGCGCTTTTGATAAGCATGCAAAAGAAAAGATTGATGAAAAGCGCATGAAAAAATGGAAAGATGCTTTGAAAAATGTCGTTGGTATCTCCGGTTTGCACACGGGTAAAAGGTATTATTGCTGAACTTTTCTAGTTAGGCTAAACAAACGTAACTTTCGACTTATTTTGACATTAGTGCTAAAGTAGTATAATATGTTTTGCAGGAAAGAAGCAGATGATGTAAAAGAAATCTGTGAATGGATTTCTTCAAAAATTCAGGCTAGTCGGCGTCAGAGTCAAATTAGAGAGGGATTTGTTGAAGGTTGATGATTTTATCTTAATGTTATCATATATTGGGCCTAGAATAAGGCCTAATATATTTTCCTATATTATAAGATACTAGGGTTTTCCTTGTATAAGCCTTATTCATGTTTATATATAGCCTCTTAGGTTAACATGTAAATTAGAATAGGCGCACACTAAGAGTTCTTTTCTCTACGGCTTTGTTTTCTCTTGTAACTAGTTTGGTTTTGCTTGACTAATAAATAAGTTTTGATTCCAAACATACAAGAGTTCATCAAATTCTTCATGGTATCAGAGATGGAATTTGATTGGGTAGGAGAGATTACCTGAGTATCTGAATTAGGGTTAACTCTGATAACTTGTTGTGCAGGCTCCTCATCTTGAGATGACATCATAGGAAATTCTGAAGAATGGAACCCAGTCTTTATGTTTGTAAAAGGAAAAATATTTTCATGAAAATGAACATCACGACTCACAAAAAATTTCTTTTTTTTAATATCATAAAGTTTATACCCTTTTTGCCCAAAAGGGTATCCCATGAAAATGCTAGGAATAGTTCAAGGAGCAAATTTGTCTTTATGCCCCACCATTGAAGCATAGCAAAGACAACCGAAGACTCGAAGTCTAGAAAGGTCAGGAGCTTTCTCATGAATCATCTCATAAGGAGATTTTCCATATAAGACTGAAGAAGGAATGCGATTGATAATATGCATGGCAGTGAGTATACACTTACCCCAAAAACATGTAAGCATGTGACTTTGAAATTTTAATGCTCGTGCAACATCTAATAAGTGATGATGTTTACGTTCTACCATACCATTCTGTTATGGGGTATATACACATGAACTTTCATGCATTATACCCCGCGATAAAAACAATTTGTCACATGAGGAATTAAAGAAATCAGTTGCATTATCAGAACGAATGCATTTGATTCCAATGCTAAAATGATTTTGAATTGTGTTAAAGAAACGTTCCAAATGTAAAATTGTTTCAGTCTTATGTTTCATGAGGAAAGTCCAAGTCCCTCGTGAAAAATCATCAACAATGGTTAGAAAATATTTTGAATCATCATAATTTGAGGCATGATATGGTCCCCCAATGTCCACATGGATTAAATCAAAAATATTTTTGACATTTTCAGTGCGAACAGTGAATGGATCACGTGTTTTCTTAGCAAGAGGACAAACAGAGCAATGGAAATCAGAAGATGGAAAATCTTTGAAATCATTCAAAAATTTAAATTTAGATAAAGACATATGACCAAGTGTTGAATGTCATAAATGAAAATTAAGGTCATTACATGCTGAAGTAATTGAAAGGGCCGGTGCAATACCAGAAAATTTGCTAACATGCTTATTCCTAGGGTGCAAGAAAAAATAAAGTCCATGTCGCATTCTATCAATTCCCTTAACATCACCCATCAAGAGGTCCTGAAACACACACAAATCAGCATAGAAAACCACTAAACAGTTATTCTCAGCAGTGAATTTAGCTACGGACAATAAATTATATTTGAAATCACGAGAATAAAGAACGGTATATAATTTTAAACCATCAGCGAGGGTTATGGAACCAGTGTGGTTGACATGGGTTAGTTCCCTATTTGGCAGTTTAACAGATTTAGACTTAGACATGCATTTAACAGGAAATTTTAAGCAATTAAAATCTTCAGTAATATGATCACTGGCCCCACTATCTATAATCCAAATGTAAGGAAAAGATTCTAAAATACCTGTTCCATTAGCATGAGAGGTCCTACCATAGTCTTCCTTGATCAGATGGATAATGCGCTCATACTGCTCTAGTGTAAAAGTGCAGTGACTAGGCTCAACAGTAGCCAAATTAATAGTGGAATTACTAGTAAAATTCTTGTGACCCGGAGGATAGCCGTTAAGCTTATAACAAGCTTCCTTCTTATGTCCAAAAAGCTGACAATGCTCACATTGAGGTCCTTTAAGATGATAACAACTTTCCATGTGGTGCCCCTTTCGTCCACAATGCTCACATTTAGGTTTACCAGAAACCCTAGATGACGCATCATTTTGCCCAGCTTTGAGGAAAATAATGTGTCATTTTCATTGTGCAGAGGTGTTGTCCCAATTGATCGCTTAGGCCCTGGTACCACAACAAGTGGCTTAAATGCAGACTAGCTTGTTGCGTCAGTCCCATATGTCGACATAAAAGCCTGAGAATCACCAATCGTCTTCTCTAGTCCTCCATACCGGTATTCGGCATTGTTGGCGATGGAGTAAGCTTGCAAAACGTCAAGAAGTGGCCTCATGAGCAAAATCTGGTCTCTAAGATGAGAAAAGCGGTCATCTAGTCCTCTCAAGAATTAATAAAACTTCATGCATTCTTGATGAAGTTTCCAACCGTCAGTTTTAGACATTTTCAGTGAATCTAAAGCCATCAACGTTGCATACTCATCCCACAATGCTCTCAAGCGATGAAAATAAGAAGCAATTGATCCACCCGATTGCTTTATGGAGCTTAATTCATTCAAAAGGTCGTAGATCCAAGTCGGGTCGACTTGGTTATAACGAGTATAGAGCTTCTTCCAGAGATCAGCAGCACTAACTGTGTAGATTAAGCCCTCATGGAGTTGCCCAGATAGCGAGTTAAGGATCCAAGAAAGACAAATCACATTACAACGCTCCCAAAGAGGCAAATAGGGTGAATTTTCAGTCGAAGCAGGATATTTACCATCCACGAATACCAACTTGTTCTTAGAGAGAAGAGCAAGTTTCATAGCACGACTCCAAACAGCATAATTACTAGAGCCATTGAGTTTGAAGCCAACCAAAGGAGCTCCACTAATGTCACCAGGTAGTAGATATAGAGGGTCGTTTGGGTCTGTGATGATCGAAATTGGGGAAACATAACCCTCATGATGATTTGATTTAGAACCTAATTGATCCCCCTTCTCGTGGTGAGTTTTTCAAGCATGAGGAACAACATATGGAGTAACTGGTGGTTGAAAAGGATCCAACTCAGTAGCTATGACAAAATCAAAAAGGTCTCCAAACTACTTTTACCAAGAGATATCCAAGAAAAATAACGGTTTGATAGAATATCCAAACCACAATAGCAAATCAAAATATAGTCACAAAGTGCAGAAGCGAGAAGGAAAAGAGAATACCAAAATCAATCGGCAAAAGCAAGAAAATCCATATGTCAGCAAAGTCCCTCTTTCCGTTTGGAATAGAAAAGAAAATATCACGTAAGGCCACACCACCAAGCTGTTCTCAGACAAAAGCTTTGCACTAGAAGACAAAAGTTTAGCTTTTTGCTAAAGGACAAAAAACTTTACCTTTGTCTTGGTTCCGGCAAAAGCAAAGTCTCATGTGAATAAGAAACCCCACTTTTTGGTTTCGAAGAGAGATGTAACTTATCTGTGTGCAGCACCTTTTCCAGAGAAAGAGAAAGCCGAAATCCTGACGGAAGAGAGAGAAAGCCAAAATTCTGACGGAGCTAAATGAAAACCATCGCATTACAAACGATATGCGGCTCTGCAAAACCTAACAAAATCGTTGGCTTTGATACCATGAAGGCAAAACCCAACAAAAAGCTAAATGACATAGCTTTTCCAATACACCTCTTAAGTCAATTTATGCATGCTCCCAAGCGATCCCACTGAGAGGCAGCTCTCCGCATTGTTAAGTATCTCAAAGGAACAATAGGGCTTGGTTTATTCTTTCCTTCAGATGGTGATTTTCTTTTGCAAGCTTTATGTGATGCTAGCTATGCAAAATGCCCTATGACATGTCGATCCACTACTGGCTTTTGTCTTACACTTGGACATTCAGTAATTTCTTGGAAAAGTAAAAAGCAACCAGTTGTGACTCTTTCTTCAACAGAGGTTGAATACAGGGCCATGGCAACTACTACTTGTGAGATCGTTTGGGTGGTTGGTCTATTAAAAGATATGGAAATTAATGTTTCACAGCCAATGCTGTTATATTGTGATAATGAAGCAGCGCAAAAATTGACAGAAAACCCAGTCTTTCATCAGAAGACCAAGCACATAGATGTTTCTTGTCATTTTATTCGAGAAAAAATACGTCATGGTTTAATCAGCACAGCACATGTTGGGAGTGGTGATCAACCTGCAGATATTCTGACCAAGGCTTTAGGGACAAATCAACATTATCATCTCCTTAGCAAGCTTGGGGTCTTAGACTTCTTTCGACCCTCAGCTTGAAGGGGGGTGTTGAAGGTTGATGATTTTATCTTAATGTTATCATATATTGGGCCTAGAATAAGGCCTAATATATTTTCCTATATTATAAGATACTAGGGTTTTCCTTGTATAAGCCTTATTCATGTTTATATATAGCCTCTTAGGTTAACATGTAAATTAGAATAGGCGCACACTAAGAGTTCTTTTCTCTACGGCTTTGTTTTCTCTTGTAACTAGTTTGGTTTTGCTTGATTAATAAACAAGTTTTGATTCCAAACATACAAGAGTTCATCAAATTCTTTAGGATTGAAGTGGGCTGGAGTGGTAGCCGGACTCAGAATGAAGTGGGGGACACAGCTAGCCGGACTCGGAGTGAATGGGACTAGACAAATAGCCACATTCGGAGGGGAGGTGTGGCAAGAAACTCAGAGGAGTTCGTCTCAGAGTCGAGGTAGGGGTAATCATCCGGTTCAGGTTCAGGGTCGAGGTAGGGGTAATAATCCGGTGGTTCAAGGTCAAGGTAAGGGTAATCATCCGGTTTAGGGTCGAGGTAGGGGTAATCATCCGGTTCAAGGTCGAGGTTCAGGTTAGGGATCATGCTCAAGTTCAGGAACGAGAAGTGGTTCGCTGGTTTGGCATCAGGTTCGAGTTAGGGAACATGATCGGGTTCGGGACCTAGGTCGAAATAATTGGTTTAGGGATCATGCTCGGGTTCAGGTACAGGATGGGGTTCGGGATCAAGCTCGAGGTAGGGAGCAGGTCGGAATAATCGGGGTTTGCAAGTTTGGGCTAGGGAACATGTTCGGGTTCAAGCATGGGGTGGGATTCAAAACCAAGCTTAATTTAGCTGGGTACCTAATCATTTTTAATGGAAAGCACTTCTATGTCCTTTCATGTGGCACAGTATTGTTATGTCGAATATAATCAAACTTAGCTCTAATATCATTTGTTGGTCTAATATTTGGAAGGCCCAAACTTGAAAACTAGTTATTAAATGGGAGGATAACCTCTACTTATATGTTGCTTTTTTTACTCTTGTTTGCCCAAGGGATTCAAGTTTTTCTCCTAAGCTTGTATCGGTTTGCTTGTATATGATTAAAATGATTTACCCAATCATAGTTTGTCCGCTTTCTTTAAGCCAACGAAAATGTTCGATATGCAAAGAATGGACAACGTCCATTATATATCTTTTAACCTTGAGCGCCAAGGTATACTTGTTGTGTGATAGTGTTAAAGAACAAAATACCACAATGAAAAAATACAATTTTTAAGTAATATTTAAGTATAAAAAAATATGTCTCAAATTTATACGTTAACTTTTAAGTTAATCTTAAAACCTATTTCATAAATTTACCCATAAACAATTAAGACACCTAAATACCCATTCGAATTTTAATATTGAAGTTAGAAGGTTTGCTCGATAAAATTAATTGTGAAAATTCCCTCTCGTTGACTATGTTTTCACAACCGAGAAACCTGGGAAACTCTTGCATATGCCGATAACCCAACTTACGAAGCTTTTATTCGCAAACAAGCTTCTGAGTCTTTAAGTTAGCTTTGATAGTTATTAAAGGAAAAAGAGGTTTTCTTATTCAAAATTTGGATGAGGAAAAAAATCTAATCATGCTCAAATATTTCATAGTAAAAAATTCTTTTATGAACAAAACCTAATCAGTTTCAAAACCAATCTTTCATTCCAAACTGATTTTTTGTTATCAAACCAATTTTGAGTATGTAAATAAAATTTGACCTTTATCAATAAGTCCATATTCTCAATAAATATGTAAATAATTGTAGAATTTGTATAATACGTCTAATAAATAGCGTGAAATGACTCAAAAGGGAATAAGAAACCAAAAACTACCTATAACAACCCTTACTCATTGTAAATTGGCGGTGAATGAAAGGTTGTTGACCGTAAAACGGTGATTTTGGAGATAAAGTAATTTACTATTATGAGCAAAGTCTCTTATTTTGATTATAGAAAAACCCTAACGGTTTAGTTCATGATTGATAATTATAAGACAAAAGTCAACATGTTAGTAATAATATATTTCACTTGAATTGAATTATAATATGTATTATTAATCATATATCAAATATAAAAAAAATCAAATCAAAATATCCATCAAAAGCTTTGTTCTTTGTTGTTATAGTTGATTTCAAGGGCTTCCTCTCATCTTTATCAAGTAACAAAAATATATCTTGCTCTTACATTGTCATTTTTTGGTACACGTGGCAAGATATTGTTAGAGATGTTTAGAGTTAAAATTTTTAAGCTTTATATCTTTGAAAAGGCTTTTCAATTTTGAGAAGAGTAAAGTTTTTGGTTAACATGAATATATTGAATGGAAATATTATAAACATATGAACAATAATAGCAAAAGTAACAAATTATGATAACTCCCTTCAATTAACTTATATTATGATTTTATTCTATCCTAACTCGAAAACAAGAGTCATTTCTTTTTTGAATATACATGAACTATAATGATTTGAAAAATTATTCTCGTTCATAATGGAATTCGAGTTGTATTAAAGGATGAAATTAAGAACTTTAGTATATTATCATAGCAAATAAACGAAGTGATTTGGTAGTAAAACTTCCCAAGATGATTTTCTTAGCTTGCATTTATTGTATAAGGGTTGAACATAATAGAAGACAATTGCATAACAAAATTATTGACATCTCAATCTTGTTGGTAAAAATAAAGAAAGTTATTTGAGGAAAAGCTTTTTTGTTTCGAAATATAAGAACCTTTTAAGAAAATGTCATTTTAAATGAGAGTTGAAGACTTTTAACCTCCAACTTGTTGTAGCTTTCATAAGTCTTATAATACTTAAATATGTTCCTATACTTCTGTATATTAAATTTATTAATACAAACTTACCTTTCCACCAAAAAGATAAAAATTGATTAAGTAACCAGGTCAAGTTATGAATAATAATTGCAAAAGTAAGAAATTAATATGACGATAATTGGATTCATATCTATTGTAAATTTTTAAAATATATTATGTTCTAATTTGCTGCATAAATATTTAATAAAATAATATTTAATTATGAACTCTCAATTTGCAAAATCCAAATATATTAAATTTTTTGAAAGTATGTTATGTTTAAACTTACTACTTAAATATTTAAAGGAATATTTACCTATGAAATTTCAAATTGTAAAAACCAAATTCTTAATAGATTAATTCAAAGTACTTAAAGTTAAAACGATGTCCAAAAAGCCTCGCGTTTAGTCAAGCAAGGTTTTCCTCCCTTTTTCCTTCTTGTTCCTAGACGTTGTTTTAAAAAAGAATTCATGACGTAATAGCATGATCTGATTGGGGAGCATGGAGTATTACCCCCTTCTTTGCCTATTTGTCTTCCCTTTTTCTTCTAACATCTAGTATTAGAGGTATGGTGGGTTAATTTTCTTAATCAGAGATCTACTACAACATAAGAACTCCGATAAGCAGCCCAAAAGCTGTCAAGCAATTAAAAGATAAAGGTCAAGTAAACGAAAAAGAAATCTTCTTGATTAGACTCTCTCATGTTGTAATCCATACCTCTTTCCTTTCTGTTTTCTTTTTCCATAATTTTTTATTATGTATACATTTATTAATCATTGTCCATATGCGGGTAGTGACCAAGACTAAGGTCATCATAGGTTCTTTTCTCGTCCTGTGAAAGCACCTTTAGGTGAGGGCACACTTTTTGGGCCCTTTAAATGGTGCTGTCCTGTCACTTCCCTCTTATAAAATTCTGTTTCATGTAAATGGTTTTGTAAGAAAAGATTTGTCATTTTAAATGAGTAACCAAAGGGGCAGGGCACCGGATAAATATTTAAGATGAAATGGTTTTGCTAAGAAACTCTTTTGTCTCTGTTGTGTTGTGTTGTGTTCTTTTCTTTCGAGCTTTGTTGTCTTATTAGTCTTATCACTAATATTTTTACTTTGGAAGAAAGTTTTTGCAATTGATCTCTTGAAATTTTTACCATTGAAATCATTTTTGCAGTGGAATAGTGTCTAATTGTATCATTCTTCCCCTCAATGTATGTTATGAAATAGAAAGAATTCTTTCCATGGAAAGAGTTCAAGTACCCTCCTTTTGATGGACGTGCTGTATGCTATCCATCATCTGAGATTCTTCAAGACTATCTATCATGGTGTCAAGTTGATAATGAGTATTAACTAATAATGACAGTAGTTGCTCGAATACATTGAATGTTTGGATTTTTTTATCTTGTAAAGCATTCTTAATATCTGTTGTACACACTGCATATATATGTTCTTTCTTAAAATATGGTTGTAGTACATTGCAGGCCACATCAATAATTAGTACAATACTTGTTTTTGGATGCTTGTTAAACAGAAAGGTAAAAGCAAAGGTGAAGCTCAAAATTATTTGAAGGTACTAAAACCTGCTTTCAAATGCTTGTTCCTTTCCCTTTCCTAAATTTGCTTCCTTTCTTGCTTGCTTCTTCTGTACTTCAAATCTGCACTGCTGATTTGTTTTCTTATCTTTTTTCTCAATCTTCTTTAGAATAAGTTTTTTTTGTCTAATGGATTTTTTTTCCCCTTCATAAGTAAATCTTTCCGTTGGCTTTTGAGATGGAATGCATGCACCCAAAAAACTCAAGCAGACAGTCAATCTTAGTGCATAAATGCGACTCAAACCTTGACGGGCCAGATTGAAAGAAAAATCACAGGTTATATCTATAGTGTTAATTATGGCAGGAAAAGTCATGTGCAGTTGATAGCTTTCTGAAGGAGGTTTCGAGCCAGAACTGGGAAGGGATGGGATTAAGTTCATGTGAGGCAACACTGGCGTACGGCGTACGATGTGGGTGGACTTCTGGAATTAATTCCAGCTTGGCTTAGCGTGATGGATATGTTTCTCTTTCGGTGGACCTACAAAACCAAGTTGACCATGAAAACAATCATTTTTTCTGCTTGAAAACTACCCCTTGAATACCTGTGATTCGAATACCAAGGGTAAGCCACTAAATGTGAACAAGATCCTTGTTAAGATTTGAAAAAAACAATGCTATTTTGTAATAGAGAAATTGGTCAGCCTGGGGAAGCTCAGTGAGACAGTAGAGCATTAGCTTGTCATAACCTAACAACCCAAGCCTAAGTAGAGCTCCCATGAAGCATACCCCAGTTCTAGAGCAAATTCAGAAACTGCATATAACCATTGGAGTCTGTGGCACTAGGCTCAAAGTTTCACACCCCACGCAAGACGGCAGTTACCTCTTGATGTGTCCCTGGATTTAGAGGCTTATCTGTCTCTGGTTGTGTTATTTCTGCTAGAAAGAACCTGAAAATATTACAGAAGTTATGTTATTTCTGCTAGAAGCAACCATGTGATATAATAAAGAACAACTGGAAGATACATCGTGGGTCTTTTCTGGTCCATCTTGGAACAAAACCATCAAGACCAGTCATTTTGACGAATTCCGTGAAGCAAAGGCATGTGGCGTCACATGTAACAAGCGGAGGCAGAATCCCTCTTGACACTCGGCGAGGTCTCCTGCTGCGCCCCCCCTCCTCCTCTCTTCTCCCAGCACACACACACCAAGAAAAAAAAAAAAAAAAAAGGGGGTCTCTTGGCTATCTATGGTTATAGGCTTTCTGGATTCTTTTAAATTAATGTAAGTTCATATTTAGATTTGTTCTTTACAGTACAAAACAGTATGGAGTGTACAACACGGGTACATTCTTAAATCCACAAGCAGGCAAGTGCATTAAATAGTCACGTGAGTCAAGTGGACGGAGCTCTGGGTTCCTAGTTACAGGAGACTGACCTCGTATGGAAATTGATATATTAATGGTAACAGATTCTGAAGATATAAATACGCTAGTTTAATAGACACGATACTTGGGGCACGTGGGTAGAGCTCTTAATTTGATCAGCAATTTCCACCGCTAAGAGAAATACCTTGCAGACTTTCCGATACGAAGCCATAACTGGTGAAGGTAGTGCCATACTTTTATTGAATAGCTAAATGGTCAGCTTGTAGATATTCTATTTCCATGCTTGAGCCCCTATTTATACCCTGATGGTTCTGCTTTGAATCAACACTCAGTGACTAGCTTTTTACTTTTCCTGACTTTAGGGTATTCTTCTAGGATGGCTATCAAGGCTATGCTATTTTTCCTTGCCATTTTTCTTGCTGTTACCTCAACAGTATGGCTCTCTCTCCCTCCCTTCCCAAACACACACTATTCTATCTACTTGCTTCCTTATGGAATGTTTAATTTGTAGAAATCCTTCCATGTTTGTATGTTTAATCTCATAATAGCTGAAAATTTGAGAATGTTTCTCCTTATTTCTTTTTTATTATTTTCTTTAATGTGTTCTATAAGTACCTATACATTTTTGTATCCCAAATCCATATTCTTAATTGGTTTCTTGTTACCTTAACTATATTACATTTTAGAATCCCAAGTTTATGTTCCTCATTGTTTGTTGTTACCTCAGCTACATGTTTTACACAATATCACGATATACTTGTTTGCCTATTACAAGTAGATGTTTATGAAAAAAACTTGGTAACAAAACTATACTGTGCATCTTGATGTAGGCTATTCATGCATATGTACCCCTGGAGAAGCCGCATGCTCCAGAGTATTTCCTAGCCAAGGCCCCCGTGCATCCTCCAGTTAAGGCCCCATTACACCCCCCAGCCAAATCTCCTTGCCCAGAGCATCCCCCAGCCAAGGCCCCGGTGAAGCCACCTGCTCCGGCGCCTTTGGTCTATTATCCAACTCCAGTGCCACCTCCTGCCCCAATTAAGTCAAACAAGGGTAAATATACATTTTCAGCTACTGGAGAAAGTTCAACGACATTGTCTTTATTCACGTTTTGTTTATAAGCTTGCTCTTTTTGTCTCCTTTTCGGTAACACGTCTTATTGATAAGCTACACAGATTGCCATCCCCAGTGTCAGCGGAGATGCCAACAAAACTCACCGAAGAGAGCCTGCTTGAGAGCATGCACGGCATGCTGTGAGCGCTGCAAGTGCGTTCCACCGGGTACATCTGGTAACAACGAGAAATGTGGCTCCTGCTACACCGAAGTTACAACTCCCAGCCACAAATACAAGTGCCCTTGAATTGCTCTATATCATTTGATTGCTATATTGCCTGAGTCTAATATATTTTGGTTAAGGATTCAAAATTAGTAGTTTTTTGAGTCCTACTGCAGCATTATGAATAAATTAAAATCGAGCTTATAGGGTCAATCTAGGCCCAGCTCTTTAGTCTGTCCAATAAAATTTTCATTTATATTGCAGGTGTTATTAATAAATCTCATATTTTTCCTGTATTTTGTCTTTGAACTTGTTGTTTATCACTCCGCAATAAGATTCTTTAGTAGTAGTGGCCAGCTTCAGTCTTTGGTGCACCTTAAGAAAAAGGGTCTTGCAATGTGAGAGAACCATAGAGGGACTGGGTGTCACTGAGCAAGAAATGCAGAACTTTTCAGCGGCAAGAACCATTAAATAAGAATCAGTAATCTGCAACAAACAGAAACAAACAGATTTTGGAATGACAAAAGAAAGAAAATAATGCAATCAAACCATAGCATTCTGTGCATATATTCTGATCAAGTGCTTGTAAATTATCCCAAAGCCTAAGAAAAGATTTATACGGTTATCCTTCCAGAGGCTTCAACGGCAGCCCAGATACAAGATCTCCTTGTCAATGTCGTCTTTAAGTTAAAATGTCTCATCCATATCTTTTCTTTACGTGTAAACCATGCAGCTGACTCGTGAGTAGTTGGAGTCTTAATTGTATTAGTGACGGTTATGAATTTGTATCCAAATTTCATTTGTAGGTGATAAATAACTCAATAAGAATAAATACTTCTTAAAATCAAGAAGTTTTAAGTTGAACATCTAGAAAAAAAAAATAAGTGTTAACTAAAATTAAGAAGTTTCAAGTTCAATATCTGGAAAAAAAAAAAAAAAGGATACTGATACCTGTCAGTTTCTTTTCAAACAGCACATCATTCCTTTTTAAACCTCGTAAAAAGACCATAAGGAAGCCATAATTATTCTCGCTGGTTTCTCTCTTTCACTCACTATGAGTTTGACTCGTTGCCAGTCATTGGCATCTATTTCCTCTCTACTCAAATGGTTACCCACCCTGCACTGTCTTGAGGAACTTCTAATGTTGAGGCCTCTTTTTCTAAGCAGGAATCTTAAACAAGCTTTCCCCTCCTCTCTCTTCCTTCTCTTTCCTACTCTGAAACCCTAGCTCACAATATATAGGAAAATAAAGCTAGGAAACAGCCCACAAAATGAAAGTACGAGATCCTCTCATGTCATAACAGCCTTGGGCGAAACAGTCAACATGCCTCTTGTCTAATTGCCCTATGGTAATCGGTTGAGAGAAACTTTTACCAAATTCGGAAGCACCAACGTCCTACAAAAATATTTGGAATTTGAAAGCTTCCTTCATTCATAGGGCTATGTTAGAGTAGACCTAGGAAGTGGGTTTTGGATACCCAAAACAATTGACTTTTGAACTCCTATATTAATTGAGTTTTGAAGTTCTAACATGATTAAGGTTTTTAATTATTTAGAAAATCTAACAAAAATAAAAAATGTTATAATAATCATTTAAAGCTTAGGCTCATCTTGACTGTCGTGATCTTAATATTATTTATTTTTATGTGTGTTTAAGTAGTGTAAAATAAAAAAGGCTTAAATCATAGATGGACAAAGAGCAATTCTTATATTAAATGCTTCAAATGGTACAAAAGCTAGCATTTATTTTTACATTCTCTTTTCTTATAGTCCAAAACCAATTAGGAAAGATGAACAATTGCCGGAACATTTTTAAGAACTAAAAACAAATGAGTATTCTGCTCAGTAACTCGAGTATGACTTTTCTGCAAGTCTACTCTCTTAGAATCTATTATGTAGTATGTGATATCTCCAGCACATTAGTTATTCTCCTTACACCAAAGGTCGTGTCTTTTACTTTTTCATGACCCCTGGTGTCCATTGATTCACAAAACACCCACGTCACATCTTATCACCCTTCCTTGTTGGGGTGTGCCTTTAGTCCAATGCACTCTTTAAGCTTCACATGTTGAATTTTTGGGAGACACTTTGTCAAGATATTAGCATGTTGTTCTTCACTTGGACAGTACACAAACTTTACTTCTTTTGCTTCTACTAATTCTCTAACATAATGAACAATTATGTTCACATGTTTTGTTATGACATGATGACTTGGATTTTGAGTCATTGCAATAGCAAACTTACTATGGCTATAGATAAATGTTTCATTTTTCAATTCAAACCTAATCTCAATTAGAACTTTGCGTAACCACACTGCTTGACAAGTAGCAGATGCAGCAACTACATATTATACCTCTGCAATTGATAAAGAAACAAAACTTTGCTTCTTGCTTGACCAATTGAAGGTCGTGCCATCCATATTAAATAAGAATCCACTTGTGCTCCCAGAGTCCTTTTCACTTCCTACCCAATCATCATAGGCACTACTAACTTCTTAAAATTTTTTAAAGTATGGTATGTTTAAACCTACTACTTAAATATTTAAAGGAACATTTACCTATGAAATCTCAAATTGTAAAATCTAAATTCCTAATATATTAATTCAAAGTACTTAAAGTTAAAACGATGTCCATAGAGCCTCGTGTTTAGTCAAGCAAGGTTTTCCTCCCTTTTTCCTTCTTGTTCCTAGACTTTGTTTTTAAATAGTATTCATGACGTAATAGCATGATGTGATTGGGGAGAGTGGAGTAGTACCCTCTCCTGTGCCTATTTGCCTCCCCTTCTTCTTCTAACATCTAGTATTAAAGGTATGATAGGTTAATTTTCTTAATCAGAGATCTACTACAACACAAGAACTTCCGCTAAGTAGCCCAAAAGCTGTCAAACAATTAAAAGATAAAGGTCAAGTAAACGAAAAAGGTATCTTCTTTATTAGACTCTCTCATGTTGTAATTCATACCTCTTTCCTTTCTGTTTTCTTTTTTTTTTCCATAATTGGTGATTATGTATACATTTATTAACCATTTTCCATATGCGGATAGTGACCAAGACTAAGGTCATCATAGGCACTGCTAACTTCTTTTCTCATCCTGTGAAAGCACCTTTAGGTGCGGGCACACTTTTTGGGCCCTTTAAATGGTGTTGTCCTGTCACTCCCCTCGTATAAAATTATGTTTCATGTGAATGGTTTTGTAAGAAAAGATTGTCATTTTAAATGAGTTATCAAAGGGGCAGGGCACCGGATAAAGCTTTAAGATGAAATGGTTTTGTTAAGAAATTCTCTGGTCTCTGTTTTGTTGTGTTGTGTTGTGTTGTGTTGTGTTGCGTTGTGTTGTGTTGTGTTGTGTTGTGTTGTGTTCTTTCTAGTTTCATTATCCTAATTGGCTCATCACTTATATTTTTTACTTTGAAAGAAAGTTGTTGCAATTGATATCCTGAAATTTTTACCATTAGAATCATTTTTGTGGTGGAATAATGTTTGTAATTATATCATTCTTCTCCTTAATGTATGTTATGAAATGGAAAAAAAATTTTCCATGGAAAGAGTTCAAGTACCCTCCTTTTGATGGACGTGATGTATGCTATCCATAATCTGAGATTTTTTAAGACTCTTTGTCATATGGCGGCAAGTTGATTGTGAGTATTAAATAATAATGATAGTAGTTGCTCGAATACATTAAACGTTTGGATTTTTTTTATCTTGTAAAGCATTCTTAATATCTTTTGTGCACAGTGCATATGTATGTTCTTTCTTAAAACATGGTTGTAATACATTGCAGGCCACATCAATAATCAATGCAATACTTGTTTTTGAATGCTTGTTAAACAAAAAGGTAAAAGCAAAAGTGAAGCTCAAAATTATTTGAAGGTACTAAGACCTGCTTTCAAATGCTTGTTCCTTTCCCTTTCCTAAATTTTCTTCCTTTCCTGCTTGCTCCTTTTGTACTTCAAATGTGCACTGCTAATTTGTTTTCTTATCTTTTTTCTCAATCTTCATTAGAATATGTTTTATTTATCTAATGGATTTTTTTCCCCTTCATAAGTAAATCTTCCCATTAGCTTTTGAGATGGGATGCATGCACCAAGCTGGCAAATTTGTCAGGCATATGGAATGTTAGCCTTAAAGCTCAAGTACCTCTGTGGTTTACCTCAGATCAAGGAGTTGCACTGAGAGCTTATGTGACATTTGGAATATGGTCTTTATTCAAACTCTTTTCGAGACTTCCCTACTGTTGACAACTATAATTCTCTGGCCATCAACCACTAAATATCACTTCCCTAATAAGAGTTGTTAGTCTTTTCCTTTACTACATGTTAATTCCTCACTAGTTATTTTTGTCTTAGAGCTTAGAGCTTAGAGCTAGATATCACCCTGAGCTTTCAGATTTTAACTTTTCCTACAAGCAGTTAAGAAGTTGATACTCTAAAAAATAGTTATTCTAGACTCTGTTTTCAAGAAAAACTCCTGAATATCCCTAAGAGCTTCATACCTTAAAGTATTTCCCACTACAAAATAGTACTTCAAAGTCTACTTTGTAGATCCTCCTTCCCTTAGGGAAAAGAAAGGAGTGAAAACATGAGTTTTGAGGATCCTATATCAAGTAAACATGAAATACTTGATCACTAAAGCAAGAAAGTGATACTAGCTGAGATCTGGTGATGTTAATCTTGTTGTGGGCTGCTCTTTGAGGCATAAGTGTCAAGGCCAGTATGCACATCTTAGAACCTTGTGCTTTAAGTTTGATTGTTATTCCATTATACAAATACCCATTATTAGGCCAAGAATGGAAAAGCATTTCTGCACTTGCTCCATACATGTTTGAGAGAACTGTACTTGAGACTTGTCAAAACACGTGAACCATGTACATAGGAACAATCTAATGATTCCAATTTTCAATACTGGGATACTAAATTTAATAAATCTACATTACAAAATAGCTGTATTATCACAGGGTTCCTAAGACCTTGGTGCACAATTTTTGTAAGGTTGGTCTAATAAACAAAAGCCTTGTGGAGGGAAGGCATGATTAAGGATAAAGGACAAGCAGATGAGGAACAAGTTAGCATCATGGTCGACAAATTTTCTGTCTGCTTTCATTTTTTGTTACATTATAGTGTTATTATCATAAGTTCCAAGGATCACGGTGGACAAATTTTGTAAGGTTGGCCTCCTGGACAGCAGACAAGCAGATGAAAAAGATGCTAGGTTCACGGTCTACTAATTTTCCGTATGCTTTCAATCTTCTGCCCTTTTAGTACTTATTTCAGTCATGATTCATTTTTGTTGTGTTTAAATCACAAAACTCTCCTTGGTAACTTTGCAATTTCTTGGCTGGTTACTTGGCAGTCTTTTAGTGGGATATCTATTGAATATCTCCAATGAAACTATGCAAAAGGTAAAATAAGCTTCTTCGACGACAGAGTGATTTGGGGGTTAGACCTTCGAAAGGTATAAGTAGACATGTCATATTTGGCATTAAATCTGGTTAGTCAGTGAACTGGTCTTTTTCATAACATGCTTCATGCTCGAGTTTACAGTATTGTTCTGCACGTCATAACTGTTGTAGGTGGGTGTCCTCTTGCTCGTGATGTATGAGCCTGCAATCTGCATATTTTCTTGTGATTTTGTTGGAACATGAAAACAATTTTTCCGTGGTTTGGATAATCTGGAGACACCGCTAGTTTGGCTTCATGTCGAACCATCTCTCTTAGATGAGCTGGGGTTTGTCATTGTGACATTACTTACGTATGGAGATCAAATTGTGAACTGTCCTCAGACAGAAAACGGGAAAGATGAGAAACTTGGGACGGGTAGTTTGGCCTGCATCACCAACTGGAACATGATTGGAAAAGTAAGAAGTTATGCTAATAACAACCTCCTCTTCTTTTGGGGGATATTTGTATTCCCTTTCCTGACTTTTTAAAGAAGTTCCAGAGCCATCGCCAGTTTCATCCCTTAAATTATATGCCCCCAGGAGAGAACTTGGTGATTGTAAACCATTACCCGATGCATCCTACAAAGAATATCACCAGAAACAACATCAACGAAATTCAAGCAGATTGATCTTTATTTGATCAAAAATAAAAAAAAAAGTAGAAAAATCTGACGTTCGTATTAAAAAAAATGAGTATGAATCAACAAAATAAAAAGAAACCCCAACATAAATGGAAAAAAAAATTGTAGAATGAATTCCTAGTCACACAACATGAGTATAGAAAATAAGAATTGTCATCATCATCATCTATCACAGCTGCTTCTGGTTCTATTGCCACCAATATGTTTCATTCAATCCTTTATCGCAGGAACACTAAACAGTTTAACATCCTGAAGCTGATTTAACCAATTTTTTCAGCCAAAAGGAAAAAGACGCTCATATGAAGCCTTGCATGTCCAGGTACAATGTTTAATAAAATCGATAGCAGTAGCATGCATAATTTCAAAGACCCTTGAAAACAACCTTTTCTTGTAGCCTTCTCTTTTTTTCTGGCTAGAAGAGGGATAATAATTTTCCAAAAAGAGCAGGTACACGAGCATGACCCAAAAAAAAAAAAAAAATCAATATTCTAAAACTGAGTTAAAGTTACAGTAATCCTATTTGACAGAAACTATAATTATGGAATAATTCCAAATTGAAACTGTAATTAGGTATTGCTCTCCAGATATGAGCAGTACATAGAGTAGAGTCAGCAGCGTACCCCTGGTCCTTTTTCCATGCTAATATCTTCATATGGCAAAGTTTTTGTATCACTTTCTTCTAGAACTGCAGCAACTTGGGCAGAGGCATGTGCAGTGTGAATTTCCTCTGGATCTTACCGGTGTATTCCTCTGAGCTTTTTACGTCAAGACTCTCTTTGGAAGATATTCCAGAGTCTGTACCTTGCTCATTAGATTCCACACTTCTCTGCGAATAAACAGACAAATCTTTCTTCTCAACAGAGACAAGGCCCACTGCAGGTGTTGTTTCATATTTTTCTTTCACCTGAGACTGGCCTTCACTTTGCCTTTCGCTTAAAGGTCCAATGTGAGGAGATCTAAATTAGCTTCAACCTTCTGCTCAGCATCCTCAGTGAAGGGACTTTCCTTGTTAGCCTCTTCATTTTCCTGTGAAACCGATTGCTCCCCAGGATGCTCAATATCTAGTTTTTTGGGTTCTTCACCTCCACCAGGAGACAACTGTTCTAAAGAATGTTGGATATCCTTTGCCCCTCTATTCTCAACACCAATCTTGTCAGTCTTCAATGAACTTTGCTGCTGTTTACCAAGTAATTGGTCTAAATAGCCAGTTTGATATGCGGCAAAGAAAGCAGCACCAACAGCAACACTTCCAACAATTATTTTGGGCCACGAACCCCCAGACTCAGAGGGCTTGCCTTCAGAACCAGGTCCTGAGGATCATTTTGCTTAGATCCTGTTGAGATATCCTTTCTTGAAGAAAGAAATGCTGGTATCTTTTGGAAGTGTAGCCCAGAAAGAAGAACAAAATAGCAGTGAGTATTTAGTTGTAGTCATTGACAAACATCTTTACCAAATCAATAACGTAATAGTCTCATAAGCCATACGTCACATAATTGAATTTAAAACTCAAAATTCCGCATAAAGAGTGCAAAGATTTACGTGCATTCACAGATGACAGACTTTAGTATTCACAACAGAGTCCATCAGTCGCAAAATCTCCTTGCTTTTATAAACTTCCATAGCTACAAGTTTCTGTAGAATGATTAGCACCCGTTGGAACGAATGCACACCAAGTCGAGTTCTTCTCCAAGAACACTTTTTTCTTCAGAGAGACAACCTTTATCTTATATGTGAATAATGAAAATGAAATTAAAGAGCTTACAAATACACTCTTTAATTTCATTATCATCTTCACAGATAAAATAGTTGTAACGTATGGAAAGAAACTGATTCATTTGGGTGGTTCTCACAACGGCCTTGAGGTTGCTTGGCAGAACTCAGGGGTTAAATGGGGGCAGAGAATCTGGGTCTTGGAGGCTCAGAAGCTGCTGCTAGAGAGAAGACTTAGGAGGTTTTCTAAGGACCACGGGGTAAAAGCTTGTGGATGTAGGAAACAATGAGGACGACGATGAAAAGTCTTTTGTGCAGGGCTTGAAGGTTTCTTTGAAGGGGAAGCCATTTATTAGTTGCAATCCAACTGAATTGCTCCCCTTTACTCCTCTTCATAAATGGCTTTAACCCGTTCCATTCAACAGTGGATCCCACTGTCCCTCTTGTGTTAATGCCTTAGGAATTGATATGTAGAAACATCTTTTGCTGAGCACATTTGTGGATTAAGCTTGCTGGCTCTATAGTTTCGGTAAAGAGACAAAAAACAGTTGATTATTTGCTTTGTATTGGGTTTTTCCATAAGAGTATTTGATTTTCATTTTGTACTGATACGTTGCGGTTATGAAACTCATATTTATACATTAGTGGTACATCTCTGATGAAGCTTAAAGATATTGATGTTGCTACAAACTATGGGAAGAGTTCATTGGTTGTGTTCTTCCCGCTAAAGACTATGTTCAGCAGTAGATGCTTATAACTGGGGAACTTGGTCCTCTCACTGTGTCTGTGTTTCAATTCAATGGCTGTGACATTCATGGATATTGTATAACTATATCTAGCGAAGTTATCTTATGGTTTTATGCTTGATTTCAAAAGCTCTTCCAAGAGGTATGTGTTAGGGGCTTTACCGCGGCATTTCTGAAACACTCTACACAAGAAAGAAGAGGAAGCCTGAGGATTGCTTCTCCTGCAGTCCGCCGTCTCCTCACAGATTGTTACATTGGCTACTCAACGTGGCTACAATAGGGACATCTAGCAGAGATGCGCTGAATAGAAGCCATTGCTACTCCTTTGGTAAGAAAGTACTTCTCGAGTATTTTGTTACATGTACGTCTTCTTGTAATAAATAGGATGCTGCATCTCTTCATTGGTTGGGATTGGACAAGCCGGTTCAACTACTGAGACCCATATCCATAGCATTAGCCTCAGACAGCTAGAGGAGGAAGACCCCACCAGTTTCAGAGCATCATAAGCAGGTTTTTGCACATATTTGAATGGTCAAATTTCATAAAAAGACGAAGGACTATCGATCTCTTTCCTTTTCTTGGATCTCTTGTTATTGCATAATAAAAAAAAAACTTAAAAGTCACTTAGCCAATTAATTTAGTGATGAACAAGTACGGATTCTAACTATGAGATCTAAGTTTAATATTTTTTGTGCATGAATTTATTGCATAGGTTGTAATTTAAAAAGAAAAAAAAAATAAAAAACAAGAAACTGATTTTGAAGTTGGGTTGGACTGTGGCACTAAACATGGGACATCACTACCGTAGTAAATGACATCTAAATTTGGATGGCTGTGACGATGGTGATGGGCGATTATTGAACCCGATTTTGGGACCCTTTGAGACCATTAAGCATGGTTGGTTGTCCGATATCAATGGCATTTAAATTTAGATGGCTGTAATGATGCATGGATGATGATTATTACAATTTTTTTTTATTGCTTATCTAACTAGTTCAGTAACAAGTTAGAACAAATTCAAATAATAAAATTGTGTATATGCATAATATCAGGGTTCTTTAGCAACAGAAGCCAAGAGGAAAAAGAGTCTGCTGCCTAAAAAGGAACGTATTCTTTTACAAGCTGGGGTAATAAGTTCACCCATGAAGTAAAGCCAACAGAACATATTGATAATTGATAGTCTGTACCTCTTCAATCAAAACTACAAACCAAACAGTACATATTAACATTATAATCTCTTCAACCAATATTGTTCCAACTTTTTCTTGTATTTTTCGATTGTTCCACTCGTTTTGAGACAAAAATTTTGACCTACAGTAGAAGCAAGGAGTTTATCCCTCTTCTTGTGTGCTGATTAATATCCTTCCGATTGACATAGCATCCCACCATGCTAGTCGAGTCAGGGCGCCACTCAGGGAACAACTGATACTTGCCCCCATCAGATTCCTATATCACCTGATCTAATCACAGCATTTCCAGGCATTCTGACAATTTTGGCTGCTACCTTCTCTGCATTTTGAACCTAGAAACTGGCTTTGAAGGTTGGGAATTTGAAGACTGCAAAGAATAAACTCATAGCATTTCACATCGTGTAGAAGCTACTAAACACCATACTGTTCAATACATACATATTTAAAATTAGTGAGTCTACCTGTGATGAAGTTTGTTGACTTGCATCAGTCTGAATATCATGGGTGCGCTCCACAATGGAGCCTGTAAAAGCCTGCAAACAATACATACTAATAAATAATTGGTGGCTGACCATGGCATTAGCTAATATTCATGTCACTTAATTGGCAAAACATGTACCTTTCGACTATCAAATTCTGGTCTTGAAGCACGGACAGGAACCTGTAAAACAAAGGCTGCTTATAGACAGGCTCTTTTCCAGATACTTGGTGTTTATATGCATGCATGGGTGCAAACCATATAATCATAATGAGGGGATTTCGGGGACATCCTTATTTAATTCCTTTGAGATACACAACAGAATGATGTGGATAAGTATTAAAGTCAGCCGTCACTCTCATGATCTCCACAAATGACAAGGAAAATGGCTGTGGTCTTTGAATTGAAGAGGGATCTTTACCAACAGGAACTGAAACGGTAAGCCAAAATCCACAATCATGGTTTCGAAACAGAGAATCCTACCGCCAGTGTATCTCACTGACGAATTGGAAGACGTGAAGAATTAAGATATATTTCAGTGCATTCAAAAGCAGTTTAGCTTGTTCCTTCTAAAAAATTATGTCCATGGCCAAGTTACATTGACATCAAAATTGACCCATTCCTTGACCTTCTTGACAATTCTCAAGAAAAATAATCACGATTTTGAAAATCTTGCCTCCCAAGAATGAGCACAGGACTAGGATGTATCAGAGTAAATCTTACAGAAAGGACAGGGACATTAATCTACCCAGGGAACAACAATGAAAACAAACAGATATATGTTAGCACAGAAGTGCTTGTGACCTCTAAGCCAAGCACAACTTCAGGTTACCATAATAATATAATCGTTAATAGGATGCTGCTAGGACAGAAAATGAACAACAACAGCAGGTGACAGCAAGAAAGCTGTGGAGTCCAGAAACAAACCACACATACCTCACTTCTTGATGAAGTTGCGGCTTGAGCATTCTCCTTCACCTCAGGAAGCATGAAAGCCTTCTCAGGAGGACTGGACTTTAAAGCACCATGTGCCAAAATTGTATCACGTGATATTTTATCTGAAGAGTCGTGATAGGTAGATCAATTTGAGCAGAGCTGACACATGAATACAAACTGAACAACAAATGGCCACTAACAAGTTTATCACTTCCATTCAGCACCACATATTGTCGTTATTAATGTCCAAGCTCAATAAGTAGAAGCTTTTCTTTAGAAATAACGATCCCATGGGGAAGTGGAGAAGAGAGGAGGAGGTTGTGACTTGGGGGGATGAGTTTGTGTAAGTGGAAGATAATCATCAGTCTGGATGTATAGGATATAGTTAGCAGTCAAAGATCTATGCATTACTCTAATATTCAAGAATGAAGAGGAGAAAAAAAAAGAGGAGAGGGAGGGGGACCACAATAAGGAAGAAAAATGAAAGACTAACCTTTGGGTACAGATTGCACAGTCAAACCTGTACACTGCATTTAGATTGTTAAAACATCAATAACTCATAAAACCGTAAAATACCAGTAGCTGATAAAAGTTAAACAAACAACAATGTCAAGGAAAGAAACATTATGAAGATGATGTCTTACATTTAGCTGGTCTGTTAAACCTTGAAGAGGATCATCCTTATTTAGAGACTCGTCAGTGGTTGACTTTTTATCTCTCTTCTGGCCCGACAGTTTTCTTGACTGACAGTGACATTTAATCAATAAATGAGACTAACATTACAAAATCCTATATCTTTGAAGTCATTCTTCAACTCTCTAGCCAACATCTTATGATTTAAATCCCTAATATTACCTCTGAATACCCAACATTGTTGCCAAGAGATTTCTGACTCCACAACTCATCAACATCAGCTTTACTTTTCATGTCTTTATCAATCTCATTTTTATGTTCAACTTCAGGTTTCTCTTTTTCAGGTTCATTCAACCTGGAAATCATGCGGGCATATCCTTCCTCCTTAGCCAAAACTTTTGCATTGTCTTCATCCCCCTCATTACCATGCCCAGCTTCAAGTTCCTCTCTTTCAAGCTCATCCAACCTGGACATCATGTGAGCCAATTCTTCATTATTAACTGCAGCCTCTGCATTTCCCTCGCTACTTCCATCATCACATTCAGCTTCAAGTTCTTCTCTCTCAAGTTCATCCAACCTGGACATCATACGAGCATATTCTTCATCTTCAATCCTAATTTTTGCCTCATCTCCTTCTCGTGGAACTGTAAAAGACCGTTGATCACTGAAGTGTTGGTAGGCTTTAGGAAGTAGTCAATACCAGCAAATTACACAGAGATATGTTTTGTGGAAATTATTGACTGGCTCATTCTACACTTGCCTAATAACATTCTAATAATATTGCAAAGACTAAAAGACATTCTAGAGCATATATTGTAGTCCCTACCTTATGCTCTCAGACACGTAAGATCTTTGGGTGGGGCCCAAAAATGTTAGGTACAACCTTTGTCAGTTTCTAATAAACAAGCTCAATTCTAAATACAATTCCTTTTACCCTCAGCAAAGAAAAAAGAGACAACCAATCATTTCTATTTATTATTTTATTACAAGCAAGCATAGCCTCCTCTTCTATTCTTCACAAATTAAATGAAAGTTTTGATAGAAATTAATACCAGTGATCATAATCTTACTCAAACCACATAGGAACAAGAATTCAATATTAAGAAAGTGTATCAATCTTTCAGTGCTTTCATAACTCAACTACTTCTCAAGTTCCAAAAGCTACAGACAGAAAACAACAAGAGGCAAAAACCTGCCTGATCGAGATTCCCTTTGAATAGAATCTTCCTCCACATAATCTTCCCTTATCTCTACAAGACCCTCCTAAGAAAGTGAGAATGAAAATTCCAACAGATCAATGCCTAACTACGAGACAGATAATATATCAGGATATGATAGAAATTGTTCGCTAAAACATAGACAGAAAGAAGCAAGCATAAGATTGCGGATCTCTAGCATATCAGAAATGAGGCTTCTTTATTTGTTAATATTCTACTCAAGTCACAGAAAATTCAACAATAGAACTATCCTTTGGAAAAATGTATAACCAAGAGATATGCAGTCCACAAAGAAATGCAGGACTTTAGGCGTATATCTGCAGCATTGATCAGCAAAAGCTTACTATGTCAATGACTTATTAGCTCTAAAAATCACATAGCTATATCACAGATATCATCCACTTGATTACTGACTACAAATGTATCTATAGCACATAGAAAGATTAATTGTCATTAAAAATCACGTGACGTCTTTATCATATTCATGGAGTGCCAGTCTAATAATCAGAACGCTGACAATTGATCCAACAAATCTTTTAACGATATTATCAGACAATAGTTACTTAGTGTGGTAACTGCATAAGCCAAGGCTCTATCCATCTAAAATTGAAGTAGCCCACAAATTCTTTAGATTTCAATTCAAAGCAATTACTAACTTTCCCCTTTTTCTAATACCATGCAGATGCAACATTTATCCATCTAAAATTGAAGTAGCCCACAAATTCTTTAGATTTCAATTCAAAGCAATTACTAACTTTCCCCTTTTTCTAATACCATGCAGATGCAACATTTAGATGCAAATACCATCATCTTACGTATGCCAAATTGAAGAATGCATTTCTATCCCCATTTGTTCAATATTCACAAAGAAGATTATTTGTGTGCTTAACAGCGACAAACACGTTCACAATTTTTCTTTTGTGATTTATGAAACTTTAGAACACATTTTCAGAATTCCAAACATGAATTCCCATGAACTACAATCAGTCTGTTATTGTTAGCATTCACATTAACATGACACTTTAGTTGTCCAACTTGCTTCCCAACGACTTAAATTAGACATCTTCGCTAACTAAACGAGTTCGATTCCACACCCCTCGAAGATGTTTCATTATCACTTCATGTTTTCCAACACCTAAAAGAGTAACAAAAATTGTGAAAGATACGTACAGCAGCTTCGGACGCCGTGGCGCCGAAAAAAGACGCCTCAGCTTGAAGGTCATGAATCACAGCCTTCAGAGACTCGGCTTGTGACTCCAAACCTTTCCCTCTTCTCTTCAGAATCTCCACGGTCTGTTTGGATGTTCTCTCCGCAAAGTAACCTTCTCCTAACAGAACCTAAATTACAAAATATAATACACTGCACATATCTAGAAATGATACTGAAAGAATGCCATCATTCAATCATTATTACCAGAAATTCATTTGTGTGAATCAAGCGGCCGGGGAAAAACGCCGCTTTGCCAAACGGAACCTACAAACAGAGTTCGAAGAAAATAACTACGGTGCATCTAGAGAGATGAAAGATAAATCGTTGATAGAGATAAATTTATAGAGCTTTGCCATGATATCGTGGTGGAGCTCCTCGGGGAGCCTCTGGACGAGGTTGATGATGCTGCTGTTGTCGGATATGAAGCCTCGCACGCGGTCCAGATCAGCCTGATTCTCCGTAATCGTTTCCTGCACGCGCCTCGCCGCCTTCTGAGCGTCCTCCGCCGGAAACAGCGAGGCGAGCGGGGTCACTGTCCCCTTCTTCGCTGCTCCTTCCATGTTCGCTCGGGAAGGGGTGGGGGGGGAGAGACAGAGAGAGAGAGAGAGTTGAGCAGAGGTTTATGGTGGGATGACAAAACGCCCCGGTTTGGTGCGCCTCCTACGCTAAGAAGATTAATGGATTTAGAAATTGATTTTCAAGTTAATTATTTTTTTCCTTTTCGATAAAAGGATAATAATTTAGGTACATCAATGATCCAAAAGAAATTCATAGTCAAGAATGAAGATGCTTTCAAAATAAATTGAAGGTAAAAAAGTGCTAAAAAGAATCAATGAATTTTTATTTTTCAATTATCAACATAATGTATTAATCGCTTTGAAAATAACTAGGAAATAATTTACAAGTTCAATTTGGGTGGTTTGCCTTTGAAAGTCCATGGAGGGAGTGGCTTCCATGGATCCATGACAAGAAAATGAGTACCTTTGAGAGCTAAGAACAAGGGTCCTAATTTTAGAGTGGATTGTGTAAAATTTTACATATGTTACAATAGCAAATTGTGTGTCAATCCATCTCTTGTGTTCTATTATGTTAATATCTTAGCCTATTGTGTTCATTATATGTGATATATTTTCTTTTTTACAAGCAAGTTTTAAGAATAAAATGAGTCTGTTAATATAGTATTAAAAATAAAGTATTGTATAAAACATTTATCATAATATATCTTTCTAGGTAAAAAGAGATATTGAAATCTA
The DNA here is from genome assembly GCA_028551475.1 of Casuarina equisetifolia. NCBI lineage: Eukaryota > Viridiplantae > Streptophyta > Magnoliopsida > Fagales > Casuarinaceae > Casuarina > Casuarina equisetifolia. The sequence continues at coordinate 28,760,226 of CM052355.1, forward strand.
AATATGTGTTTTTTATACTTGTTCACAAACTTAAAAACTTAATTGAGTCAAATAATTTTTAATGTATTTTATATTATTAAAATATTAATATATTGCATTCTTTAGAGGGGGTCTCAACTAAATGTTGCCTAGAATAAATGATGGATCATCTTGATAAGGTTCAAACAAGTTATCATTTTGGGTTGGTTTAAATTGCATGTCATCTGAGAAAGGCCATAACAACACATCGATTTAGATGGGCCCTGACATTAAAACATATATCGATGGGGAAGAAAACTCAGGAGATCTAATTATTGACTTAAGAGGTCTAATCACAAGTGTTTTCAAGGTACAAAAAGAAAAAGAAAGCATAAAGGACAAGTGGTTTTGAAATGCATAAGTGACGTATCATGTTAGCAAGGAGTTACATACATGTCGTTTTGGTAAGCATAAGCCAGGTGTCATTTTGCATAGGCATAAAATAAGAAATAAAAGTCTTGACTGAATCTTTGATTGGAAAGTGGAAAAGGCAAATGAAAGGGCGTAAAAAGGCATTGTTCTAGAACAACAAAAGTAACATAAAAATATTTAAATAATATTGCATCAATGAAATTAAATCAAATGTTGTTACAAGGAAAAATTAGAGATTTGTTACTTCTTATAAGGAGTGGTGGGCTACATATTCATGCTGTTACTAACAAATAATTTAGATAAAATACGTTCAATTGTATTATCATCTTTAACAACATTTCATTTTAGATATGCATAAAGAACATATTGCTATGGAATCATCTAATTGACATATTGTATTAAGAATCTTTGAATGAAATGTCATTTAACATAATTAAACGATTCATTGGTTTAAAGGTCTAAATCCCATATCTTTTGAAAATACAAAAATAGAAATCTTTAAATAAAAACTAAATGACTCTCTTTCGTAAGCTGATTTTAAAAATGAATTGACTCTTTTAATAAAAATCCACTTGAACATAGAAGATTCAATTTCTTTGTATTACAAACACCAAAGAAGACCATGTTTGAGGAACCGCAATAGGGAAACACAAGATGCAAGAGCCACCAACACATGTTTTATTGTTTGTTCGTATCAACTACCCAATTAGAAGCTTTCAAAGCAAGTGGACATTCAAAATTAAAATATCAACAGCAAGTTAGACAGGATTCGCATGGGACGTGGTGGTCTGGGAATATCATCTTTTGGTGAGGGCTCCATCCGTTAGCTATCTCGTTACGAGAAAGTCTTCGCCCACGCGAACGCGTGGGTGACTTTATATGTATAATTTAATATTATAGACCCACTGCCTCATTGTTTTGTCCGTACAAATGTGTAAGCAATTTTATTACTTATGGTAATTTTTCTTAAAATTTTAAGATATTATATAAAAAAAAATCTTGTTACTTATAAAATTAATAAATTATTTTTATATTTTTGATGGAACAAAACTCACATTTGATTTTGAAATCATATTAGAATATAATGATTTATTTCAAAATTTTAAAATATTAAATAAAGAAATTTCATTACTTATAAGACTAAAAACATTCACAATGCTTTTGGTGGGACAATACTTACATTTAATAATAAGTTTATTTTGAAAATATATTATCCTGCCATAGACCATTTTAATATGATCATAATTTAAACTTAAGAAACAAAGTCTTCTATTCGCAAAAAGAAATGCAAGAGAGAAATGTATTACTCTTACAAAGTGTATAACCTACAATAAATGATCATTGATTTTATTTTTTTTAATTAAACAAAGTAGATGTAAAGAGTCAATTATCTACTAGTTCAGTTCAGGGGTGTCTCTTTGGCTTAATGGTTAAAAATTAAGAAAACCCTAACCTACGAGTCCACCAATGGTTCAAAAGCCCCTCTCCTCCCTATGCGTACATAAAATAAAATAAAAAAAATCTGCTAGTTCAATAATAAGTTAGTAATGTTTGAGATATTGAATTAGAGAGTTCCTAAGTAAAAAAGACCTTGGTAAGTAATTCTATTAAATTAATAATACATGATTTGCAATCTATCATAATCATTAAATTTAAGAAGATAAAATTTTAACAAAATATTAAATTTAAAATTTAAATCCGATGGATTCATAGATAAAAAAGAAATCTAGTATTTTTAGGATTAAGTTTCCAACCCAAGTTTATTAGAAGAAAACACGTTTGAAATGTTATAAAAATAATTATTGTATTATATATCCAGTTCGATTTAAAAATAAATATAATCAGGGCCAGCGTCGCCTGTTACCACCCACGGCTGCCAATCGGACAACGCGGTGACGCTGAAACCTGCCTTCGCTTCTCGTGATTGGAGAGTGGGAACCATCTTCCCCGTCGCGCGTGAAGCGTTCTGCTATCTCTCCTTCGCCCACTTCCCAGAGCATGAACTCTCTCTCTCTCTCTCTCTCACAACAAAAGCTGCAGAGGACATGTCAACAACCTCACCCACCTCTCCAATCGGCTTTGTATTGAGAACTCTATGATCAGCAACGTCCTTTTCTTTGTTTAACTTTCGAATCGGGAGCGTAATCAATTCGTTTATGTATCGGTCGGTGTGTACGACGTATGGTCTTTGAGTGATGGATACTCTTGTCAGGTTTTGGTGGTGAAGAAGGACGTTGTTGCTTAAGGGAATTGTGGGGTTTTGGTTGCGGTCTATTAGTTGTTAAGCTTTCGTTTTCTGTATCTGATGCTCCGGGGTGGTAGTTCCTAAGTTTGACTCCATTTTAAGCAAGCCCCGGACTTTCTTAAGCTCGGTTTTGTGATGGGTTTTGGATTGTTTTATTGGATTGTTGATTATCAGTTTAAACGAGAAGTTGGTTGCTGAAGAATTGGAGTTGGTATTGGCATGGTGCGGGTGAATTCTAAAATGGGTGGTGGTCAAAGTTTAAGCTTTTGGTGTTTGGAGCGGAGGGGATTAGGGTTTGTGCTTCGGATTGTATTTGGATTTTTGGTTGGTTTCTTGCTTACTGGGCCGGCGGCAGGTCTGAGACCGTTAAGGGAGAGGACTCGGTCCTGGGGCGATGAGGTTGGTATTACAAATTTCATGTTCTCCTGTGCTCAACTGAGGTTTGTTATACGTTTTTATTATGCCTTCGACTGGCGATTGGATAAAGAATGTTAAGCAAACGTTAAAGAGTAAGTTTGTTTGGTATTGCAACCCAAATGCTGTGCCTTTTGGTCAACCTTAAGGGATCTAGGGAATTGTTTTGGATTTACTGTGTCGTGCGCATACTTGAGAGTTGATTCATGTTGATCGCGCAAGACTGATAAACCAGGTTTACGAGATTCCATTGGAACAGTGTAGATATTAAAATTAAATCACATTTATGGAGTGAGATCGAAAAGGGGAGTAAAGTTCTAATATGAGTATAAATTTCCTTCTGTGTAGATATTTCGTTGCTTTGTTAGAAGAAAATACTGGTGTTCTTGTGCTCTAAATTTTTCTTTTGGTTGATGATGGTTAAGAAATAAGTTCCCATTTTTTGGTTTGAGCTGATCAAGCTTTCTGTAAGAAGAATTACCTAGAAACCAAACGTGTTATCAATGCTGAATAAGCACTATGGAAAAGAGAAGTTGGAGCCTGCTTCTGTAGTCAGTTGCAAGAAATGTGGAACTCGGAAGTGGCAGGGAAAACATTTTTGGAGTCATTATTTATCGAGACTATTGGGGGTGGAGATTGATGCATAAATGTGCGAAAATTTCACTTCCTAGCTCTACGTGGTGTCCCAACGTGCAGGACCTTGATTAGTAGAGGAATAGCTAAACAACTTAGCTGTACATTAATTTTAATAGGGGGATCTCAATACTTTTTATTTTCTTGTGTCAAGTGTTTGATTGAGTTGACTGATGTTTTTCAAAGGAAGAGGCAACCTTATCTTAATTTCTCATTATAATGTGGCACTGATTTGGCATAAGTTCTGAGCCAGACGTAATGCTTTTTTCTTGTTATTGATATTTGTTCTTTTTGCAGTGGCTATTCATTAAAAAAGATGAAAGTGAATTGGGTCCATTTTCTTCATGGAACATAACAGGAACTTACAGAGGTTTGTAGCTTGAATCCTTTGAATTGATCATCTATCATTGTAGTTACCCTGTTTGTAAAAGTTCATTTTTCAATTACATAACTGCCCTATGATATTTTTAACTTTTGTTGCTCTTAAGGGATCATGGCTGTCTTTTTAGCTGCACTAATATAATACTTGCCAGATATTTTTAGTGTATGATGACATGCTGGTTACCTAGGTTAAAATTTCGTACATGAATTAGTTTGTCACAATGATGATGACAGTATGGAATTACAGACTACACAGTAACTATTAGAATCATTGAATGACTCAGAATTCTGCTTGGGCATGCATTCTGCTTTATTTACACTATGCCTTTCATGGACATAATGAGCCCCATCTCTTACTTATATTTTGGTATTGCTACTTGACTACTATTGCACATAGCTATGGAATTGAAACTGAGCATGATCATGGAGAATTGAGTTGGCTAATCTTAAAAATTTATCTGTGTAGTGGGAAAGGTGTGCACGCTTTTATATTTTAAGACAAAAAAGTTTGAAATATAATCTTAAGAATTTTTTAATCTGTGTTTCAATCATATTACTTAGTGTTGCTGTGCCCTCACATGTGTTAGCTTTAATTTGGTTTCATGGTCTCAAGGTGAATTAGGTATATGTAATTATATGGCTAAGATTTCCGTTCTTAGTTTGATATGTGGAAAGTGGGAATTAAATGTATGTGTTGTACTTGCAAATGTAATTAGAAGGTAAAGGCTTAAGATACTTAATTCAGAGAATATTTGAAGACGTTGATACAGATAATTGATTCAGTGAAGTCAAGTAATTTGGCTACAACTAGCAAGGCCAGGGTTTGGGAGACATTACTTCAGAGTGAACTGATCAATACCAGGATTACTGGTGGTAAGCTGGGGTTTTGGATGATACTCTTTGGCTTCATTAGGTGCAAGTGATGTAGCGATACAAGAATAGTCAAGTTGAAGATTTTTTAATGATTTTGAGTTTTGTGAGCTTAATCACGCAAGGGACATCATTTAATGTTTAAATGAAGTAAGATCTATATGCTTTCAGATCTTGTGGTATGTATCTTTGGTAAAAGCAGGTTTCAATTGAGTCATTTTTGAAGTTATTGGCACTTTATCCATGGGTTGATAAATGTCACAAAATTCATGTGCTGATTTTTATTTCTTGGGTTGTGTGTTAATTTTTCTAATTTTTTTTTTAATATAGATTACAGTACTATGTCTAGTTAAAGATTTTTATATTTATTTTTTTTATCAGGATCTCTTAGGATTTTATTTTATTAGTCAAATTAGGAACTGGAGTCTTTTTGGGTTAAGAGGGATTGGGTGTATCTAGATAGGCTTCACTGTGATCTAAGAATTCAGACTTTGAGTTATGTAATAGAAACAGTGGGTGCTTTGATCGCTGAGGCACATTGTCACAGCAACGTTCCTCTCTCTCTTTTGTGCATTCTTCTTCATCATTGTTGGTGCATTGTTAGCATTTGCGATATCTTTGAAACAGCAACAAAGTTCTATCACTTTTTTCCACATTTGCCTCCCTAAATTGGGTTCCTTCTTCCATAATGTATAAACCCTTGAAACCCTAAATCTTTTTGTGATCTATGGCCATCAAATAAGCCTTCAAATTGCTGCTTCCAGCAAATTCCTGTGACAAGGTCTTTCACTTTTCTAACCGTTTGCAATTAAATGCTGCCTTTTTTAATGTTAATTCCGTGCACCATGAAGTCTTTCCCTCATCATGACCAACCCTACTTGAAATATTTAGCTAATCCTGAAGTCCACTCACCGAGCACATGTAAAAGAATAAAAAAAAAAGAATCTAACGATGAAGATCCTTAGGTAGATCTAACGCTAAACCTATCAATAATTTGTTGCTTGCTGAAGTCCATTTTCATGCATGCCATGCAAAACTCCAGATTTCTTCATCGTCTACTATTTGCTTCTCATGTTTCAACTTGTGCAAAATGTTTTTCATGGATGTTATGGTTAGTTGAACACAATATGAACTTAATCATCCAGTTTTCTACAATGCTTCGAAGTGGATGAATACTTACATAATGATCTGATAACCTACAATCTGGACATCTGACTTGCAGGGTCTTGGAGGTTTCTGGACTCCACAAATAGCTCTTCCAGGTTTTCAGATTTCAGGAAATCCACTGGCAATTCAGTTATTGAGTTGGTTAGTACACCAACAAAAATAACTGGCGTACATTATGTTCAGGTGAGTCAGTTTAATTGCAGTATTTCTTGGAAAGTCAGCATTTCTGAGTAGCATCCTTATTCCTTATTATTGTATAGCTACAGATGTTATATACATTTGTTTTTTGCTTGCAGTATCTATTTCTGATGCGGAAGCCTGTAGTAGGACACTGATTTGCTATTAATACTTTATGGTACATGCATCATTTCCATAGCATGCATGTGATTGGATCTGAATACTATCAGAAGCCCAAAGTTCAATGATCAACAAACATAAAGCTCAAATTTGCTATCTTCTCATCATAGAGGATGGATCATATATTTGTAGCTCTCTTTTGCCAAAAGAGTTCATAGGAACACCATAATTGCTTTGCCATTTGCTTTTATTTATTATAGTTTGTTTATACATGACGTTTGTCTTCCTTTTCATGGTTTTGATGCAGGGAGTAATTATCTTCCATGAGGTGTTTGACAATGAACACAATGTTGGTGGTGCTCAAATCAGAGTTGAAGGTGTATATATATGGCCTTTTAGGCAACTTCGAATGGTAGCTAGCAGGTAAATCTCATGAAATTAAAATATTATCCCTCCATCTAGTGTTCCTGTATGCATATTTTATCATTCTTCGCGCTACATTTATTCTTGCCGTTCTATTCTTTCCATTAGTTGCTCTTTTATGATGGGCTAAAAATACATACTAAAATGCTTATCTTTTATGGCCTCCCACAAGCTTAGATGTCGTACCGTTTTATGCAATAGTACTAGCTTGCCATTTGAGTGACACATATAACTATGTCAAGCAACCAGTGTGTTTACAATGCTGGTTAAATTGAGCAATACAGTAAAGCGTTGGGTATCTTCAGAGTGACTATATTGATTTTTCTTGATGTATATGCACAATTTGCTGTCTGATGACTTGGTGATAAGGAAAGAAATGCAAGTAAATGTTGGATTGCATGTAAATATATTTGCACAGCAGATGACACAGAAAGAGAGGGTACTCAAATGAATATAGAATTGAACTTTGTTACTGATAGGAATGTATAGGGGGATTTACCCAGTGTTCTAGTGTAGTTGTTCATATTCTTCTTTGAACAATATTTGGAACGAAAAGAGTCAATAGGCAGATTAACTGTATTTGGAACTGTTAGCTGTTTTGATAACAATGACTGTTCGCACTTTTTCTGTGCTGCTATGTTTCACTTTTTCCCACACTAGGTGGTGATTAGTTTCTGATTTCATTGTTATTTGTGCATTTGAACTTTCTCACCTTTAATTCCCTATGACATTGCAGTGGAAAAGAGGGAGAGCCAAGTCAAGAAGATTATTATCTTTTGTCTAACCCATATCATTTGGTAATGCTTCTCACCCAACTCATCTATGATTTTGAAATTGATTACGATTACTGTCTTTATATTGATAGTTGACATGTCCTGTGTCAAATCTTAGTTTTTCAAGATGCTACACATCATTGTGTAGCTATCATATCCTACCATATCCTTATTGAAGAATCATAAACTTAGGAACATCTAATACTCTAGGGTTGGGCTTGAGATTGGGAAATTTTGAAGCTAGTAAGGAAGTTAGTGGGCATAGATTCTTAATTCTAAATATTGAACTGATCTTGTTGGCTGTTCTCAAAATCAGCAGCTCTTGTTTTACAGCTGTTTGCATCAAATGATGGGCACCATTGGTTAGGAAACTAGTGGTTATCATCTTTGGGGGTATATTTGTTGAGAGGGTTCTGAATACTTTCGCTGTTTCAAATTCTTCGTACAGCTCGGAGTTTTCTCATCCCAGGTGTTCCAAGAATCTCCACGAGATAAGATATGGAGAAGAAAGCATTGTAATCTCATCTTCTTCACTTTGAAGTTAATGCTCGTGTTGCTTCTATTTTGTAACTTATGTCTGTTTTGCTCTTATACATTAGTAATTCTATTTTACATGCTGCAGCACCAACTTATGAAATGGAGAAACATTGTAATATTGAAATTGCGGCCCAAATTTCACGTGTTCCATATGCCCAAAATGGTACTTGAGCTTTCTCCACTTATAAAACCTTTCCTTTTCTGCTTTCCCCCTTCTTGTGCTTGATTTATGTCTACAAACATCTAGAAAAAGAGCCCTTTGAAAGTAAAAAAATGCTGCTCTTCTTTGGTTTTACTTACGTATTTCACACATTCCTGTAGATGGGGATCATGATCGTTATCATATGGAAGGTCTAATGGAAAGTCCTGCAGTGGATGGTGATGGGGATTGCTTCTCACCCTTGCTACTAAATGCTACTTCTGTCAACATCGAGGTCTACTATAACAAGGCAGTGAACTATACCTTGATGGTTACCTTTGTATCCTTCAGACATAATCACTCTAAATTTAGCAAAATGTTATTAGCCTCTTTTGGGTGGATTCCTTAGCTGTTTTCATCAGGTCTCGTTCCTTCAAGTTCTTCTATTAATTCGGCAGATGGAACATGGCAACACTCAATCTGTAAGAAATTTGTCTAAAACATAGTTGAGAATATAGATACATATATATATATCATATTTGTCAACATTCATTTGGCTTTGTGATTTCCTAAAAGTAATGGTTCTGATCTGCCTTTGTCAGGGAGCCGCCAAAGTTTCAATCTTAACGATTGGCCAACAAGCTATCATGGATGCTTATCTTTGCCTCCTACATCTCACAGCTGGCATACTAGTTGGTGAGTCTTACAATTCCTAGTTCTACAATGTCAGAAGTTACTTTATATACAAATGTGGTTTTTGACAAGGGTATTGAAATCATCTAAGTTTCAGGGTTATAGGACTTGTAAAATGAGTTATTGACTTTTGACACATTGTTGTTGTAAATACTCTGAAGTTGTATTTTTTATTATAGAACTTTGGTTGGAAGTACTAACTTTTCCTGTTTCATTACTTTGTACAAGCTTTCAGCAACAAATTTTTGAAGTAGAATATTTAGTTGGAGAATTCTTGTGCCTTTAACTTTCCATTTTAGCTTTTCTGGTATCCTCCATGTCTCTTTGAACTATAGAGTTCTGAAAGATGAGGTTATGTCTTCCTTTTTCTGGTGAAGCTTATCCCTTCTAAACTAGTACTTCAATTGTATTGTACCTTCAAACTATAGCTCACAGCAATTTAAGTGTGAAACTACTAAAATATTTTGATCTTCCGCTTGTGTTAAATCTGTCCATTATTGTAGATGAGAAACTTTATGTGTCCCAATGACATCTTCAACTAGCTATTATCTTTGGTCCACAATAGCTCTACTTTGAATGAAAAAATTATGTAATAATCCCTAGTGGAGGGTTGGCTTCTAAGACTATCCCCTCTATAATAGGGGTTGCAATCCCAAGACCTAACAATGAGAGTGGTTCACTCTAGGGCTGTCTTAGTGGTCAACCCTTCCATTATGGTTGATTGGTCTGGGAGAAGGGGTTGTAGCCATTGCGACCATCACATGGAAGCCAATCTTCCACTGAGTTAGAATTTTATATTTTTTTCTCTTAAATTGGGGGTAACATAATTGGCATGTGTGACTTTTTTCCACTTATAATAACAGTTAATTTAATACAGGGAACAACTCAAAACATTCTAATGGTTCCAAGGTTCAAGTTACAATGAGTTAAATTGGAAGTATAAGTACAATTGGGATAAAGAGTTTGGGAAGGTAAACCATAATTACTGTTTGTTTGTGTTTTTCTTTGAGGAGAAGAGGTTGTGGTGGGTGGTATGTTGGAATTGGAGATTTGCCTTACACAATGAGGTAGACTTAATCCCCATTTGATGAAGGTGTGGTTGATCCTAGGTAATCAGTGTGACACCATCAGATTTTACTAGCCAGGTTGATATCTTTTGGATGCTGCCATTCTGTGTCTCTGTATAATTTGCGTCCAACACTAAACTAGAACGTTGTCATTGAGAGATTTGTAAGAGCTGATCAGTCAATTCTGGACACTTTGATGTGAAGTGGACGTACCTTTGCTGTTGTCCTATTTGTTTACAAACCACATACTAATTCTGCAAATATTTCTGCATATTTTTCTTCCCACATGCGTGCGATTAGCTTTCTGGCTTTGAAGTTTGTTCACTACCTCACATTCATCATCACTAACCAGAGTTTGATTTTTTTCTTTTCTTTTTTGTTGCATACAGAATCCTTATTTAATGCTTTTGCAACTGCGGCTTTTTTCAAGTTTGTGGTCTTCTCAATTTTTGAGATGAGATATCTTCTTGCTATATGGAAGGCAAGTAGGCCTTTGAGTCATGGAGAAGGTTGGGAGACTATGAGGCGTGAGCTCTCAGTTCTATATAGTCGATTTTGTAAGTATGAAAAAATTCAAACTCTTGTTTCTATCTTAATGGCCCCCTTGCTTTGTGAGTGGAGTTTTATGTGGCCAGTATCTACAGAAAAATGAACACTATTATTTATAACCGGCTCATTGAGCACCTTTAAGTTGTCTGTTTCTTGAACATATATTGATTGAACTACATTTTCTGGAAACAAGACTAAATGTAGAACATTGTTTAATAACACTTGAAGTATCATCTACTATAATTTGTCTCTGGAATTTAATTTCACAGTGAACAAAAAGTTTCTCTAATAAATATTTGATAATCTTAAAAAAGAGCAGATTCAGTCTTCACTCTTTTAGAATCGTTGGCTGGGTCTTCTAGAGACATGACCTACCCTGATGGTATCAACAAAATTTTGAATTTTGTACCCTCTAGTTGCGCTCTGATGAAATCAGGTTAAGCTGATGCGGTAACTGCTTATTAATCCCACGTGAAAATAGTTTATAGTTTTCATATGGTTTGTTAGCTGCAGCTTCTTTCAGAAGGTATTTTCTTCAGAGTATCCTCTTCAAGTTTCTGAGAGGATGATATTAGCTATTACCATAACAATCACACTGAATTAAGCTTGTAGAAGTTCTAATTACATGCGCCAGTCAAGTGCCCCATGCTAATTGTGCAATTTTAGGATATGAACGATTTCTCTTGTAATATTGAGTCTAAATGATGGTGCAATAAGTCCTTTGAAAATTCCCATCATCAGTGATTTCCAGTCTGCTGCTCCCTTATTTAACTATGTATTTTCACCAATATACTTGGGTTCTTTTTTTTTTTTTTTTTGTATCAGATTTTTTTGCTAATTTGATCTAACGGTTGTACCTTTCTGCAGATGGGATCCTTTTGGGTGGCATTCTGGTCATGTATGAGTTTCATAATTTTCTGAGGCCTATTCTTCTGCTTTTATACTCTTTTTGGATACCCCAAATATTCACCAATGTAGTTCGTGATTCAAGAAAGCCTTTGCATCCTCACTACATCATAGGAATGTCTATTACTCGGCTAGCAATTCCACTATATATATTTGGGTGCCCTCACAACTTCATGCGCATTGAGCCTGACAAGAGTTGGTGCATTTGTTTGGTTGTTTTTACTGGACTCCAAGCTTCAATTCTTCTTCTCCAGCATTACCTTGGATCTCGGTGGTTCATTCCTCGTCAGGTTGGATGCAACACTCCCTTCTTTTCCTTCTCTAAGAACCTTGTTCATATTCTTTATGCTTTTTGTAATTGATAGTACGGACATGCATATCACACCCATGTCCTCTGTAGCACCGACCATACGTTTGTTCTATTATGACAGTATGATGGTAACTTAAGTAAAAAGAATTACATGGGACTAGCTGAGTAAGGCATTGCGATGTGGTACCTCTAGTCCTGAGTGCTGGTTGCAATAAGCTGTAACCGATTTATGCCCCTTTAGCAATCTTGATCTCAGAATACATATGGTTCTTCCCTTGGTAAATCTGAAGGATTAAAAAATTTCTGAAGCATTAAAAAATACCATGTTTTGGGCTTTCTTCACCTGGTTCTAAGTTGTTCAACTCGGCAAGATTGTTGAATTGGATATGCTTCTCATGTAATGTATTTCATTTGCAATTGCATGAAACCTTCAATTCTTATGCAAACAATACCATGCTTGTATTCATATTGCCACAGCGCATGAATGGTATTCTGACAGGATTAATTATCTAAACGTGCTATGAATGAGTAATGCTAATTTCACCGTTGTTTGATGGTTTGCAGATTCTGCCTGAAAAATACAGCTACTATAGACGGTTTGATCAAGATGCAAATCATGCTACAGATTGTGTCATTTGCATGACTACTATCGATATTATGCAGCGATCTAATGATTGCATGGTATTCTGACAGGATTCAGTGTTTTAGTAGTTGGGATGATTAGGTGATCTCCTGAACAGTAGACTAAAATCAATTTGCAATGTCTTTTACAGGTGACACCGTGTGATCATTTTTTCCACTCGGGTTGTTTACAAAGGTGGATGGATATAAAGATGGAGTGCCCAACTTGCCGGCGTCCGCTACCACCAGCATAAGAGCATCTTTTCTACTTTATGTCTATATCATTTAGGACCAACTGACACTACCCAACTCGCTAATTCTGGTAATATGACTTGATAGGTCATTGGGCAATTGAAGTTCTGAATTTCTAGGATAACTGCTCAACTACTTGCTGAATTTCTAAAGACTTACTTATTTGCATAACATCTCAAGCTCAAATTTTCGCCAGTGGTTTTGCATCAGCATCATGAGCTTTGGAAATCATCGCTAGTTCTTGCACAATCAAAACTTTATTTCTTTTCTTTTCTAAGTCTATCGTTATTATCACAAACTTGCATTGCCTCTTGTTGAATTCATTTCTTAAGGTTATACCACATTCTTTTCCTGGCCTTTCATGATACATGCCCATTATTGCAGAATTTTTCATTGTTGACATGCACTTGTTCATTTTTCCTCTCGTCGTTTGGTTGTATTCACACGCTTACCTTTTCTTTTTCCTTTTTTCCTCAGGTTGGGGATAGAATCGCGTCTTTACCTTGAGTTCACCTTCAGAAAGGTGAGATACGTCAACAATTACAAACTGTCAGATGCTGTAGCAATCTGTAGCCAATAATTCTTGTTTTGTTTGGAATGTATATTGTACATTTTGGTACATTTAGCAATTCTACAGCGGGTGTAAATCCCGTTCGGTTCAATCTTTGGCTCCCATTTATCTGTTTTCCCAGTGGATTGAGAGAGCAATATTATAGTATGATCCAAACCAAATGGCAATTGAATTGATGCTGCCCCCTTCTAGGAATGTGTTCTTCTAGCAAACTGCATACTAATCTATGTCAACTCTGGAAATTTTCTTTTCTTTTTCTTCCTTACCATGCATCATAAACAATAAAGCGCAAGAGGTTTTGGGATTCAAAGGGGGGGAAAAAATATAAAATTGAAGGTTCCCAAAGAATCTTCATGTGGTGGAATTTATACATTTTTATCTTAAGGAAACTAGCTTCTAATCACTTCCCTGTAGCTGTAAAAAGCTGACAGCTTGTGTCCAAATTTTTATTTGCATTCATAGAATCAAGCAGCCAATCAGAAAAGCCAATTCGTAATGAAGATGACAGTTCTACCAATAATACAACACGCATTTACAAGCAATCACACAGTATTAACAAGGTCCTTTGCTACCCCAACTATGGACTTTATTTTGATTCTGAATGTAACTACAACCTGTGGTTTTCTACGTGTAACTTGGAGCCATGGAAGGTGCCGAACCCGGTGCTGCAACCGACATTGCCATAGAAGGTCCGGAAACTGGTGCTACCACCGGCATTGCGGCCGGACCCAAAGCAGTCCCCATACTACCACCATTTTCACAGCTCGAGCAGTTGACATGACGCTCCAACACAGCATTACATTCCTTCTGGCTCCTCTGAAACGGCTTCTCCGGCAAACAATTCCGACGTTCATCATACTTAAATCCCCGTCTTAATGTCAGGTTCTGGCATATCCCCTCTTCCTCGCAGAAAAAGTTATAAGAGAATGTGAAATTTGTCAAGCTTGGAAGAACACAAACTCCCTCCAACACAATCCCACTCAACGTATTGTGTCTGAGATTTAGCAGCTCCAGGTGAGCTAAACCTGATAAACTGTAGGGTATAGGACCCACTAGATTGTTGGAACTCAAATCCAAGACCCTTAATTTGTAGAGGAACCCCAGCTCCTGAGGTAAGCACCCTGTCAAGCTGCAGTTGATCAGCACCAGTTCTTCTAATGAGTTGGCAAACTTTGATATGCTCGGCGGAATGCAGCCTCCGAATCTGTTATTAGCAAACACCACAACAGAGGCCGTGCTTAAACCCAAGTTGGATGGGATCATCGAGGTGAAACGGTTGTTGTTAACGAATATGGCGTCGAGTTCCTTGTTGAAAAGTTCGGCAGGCAATGACCCTTCAAACTCGTTGTATCGGATGTCAAGAAACTTCAGAGTGGGAAGAGACAGGACGACGGTCGGAAAAGGACCGACGAACCTGTTGTTACTGAGATCAAGCTCGTAGAGAAGCCTCAGGTTGGCGAGTGTTTCAGGGATGATGCCGCAGAACCGGTTGCTGTTTAAATGGAGGAGTGCAAGGTCAGTGAGGAGACCTAGTTCGTCAGGGAGGAAACCGGCGAGATCGGCGAAGTTGAGGTCAATGCCGGCGACGACAAGGGGGCCGTGGTCCTCGATAGCGTGCGCACAGAACACGCCGGTGTAGCTGCACACAGAAGGACCAACCCAGTTGGTGGTGAAGTTGTAGGGGTCGGAGTAGATCACTCGTTTCCATGCCTGGAGAGCAATATAGGCTTGGTGGAGTCGTGGGTTGGACACCGGAGGGTGGCTCCGCTGGTGGTGGTAATGGATGGCGTGGCTGCTGTGTTTTGCAGCCGAGTTATGGAACAAGAAAGACATTTGCAGAAGAAAAAGCAGGAAGGCGCGGGTGGCGAAGGAAGAAGCTGTGGATGCAGCCATGGCGGATTGTGGGTTTATGGTCGTGAGGCTGATTGTTTAAGTAAGGAGGTCTTTCCCTGTCAACTGGAACGATCAAGTCTTCTGCAGAATCATGAACAAGTTGTCCATGTCCAATTGAAAAACTTTAAATTGTACAGACAATTAGAGATTGTTACAACGACCCATTAAAGCGACAGCTAACCGCAACAAGTCCCTGAACAAATCTAGAACGTCTTGTCAGCCATTGTTGTACTTCATTGGCCTCTGAAGGCATGGAATGGCAGTGTTGCTAGCGTCATGAAAAGGTTTCCTCCTACTTGGGTAATGGCAGTGTTGCTAGCGTCATGAAAAGGTTTCCTCCTACTTGGGTCGAGAAAAACAGTGGGAGATCTAGACGTATAAGAGACTTGGTTATTCTTACGTTAAAACCTGATCCGTGGTACTAAGTCTAGTTAGAAAAATAAAGAGAGTATTTCTTATAGAAATCATTGTTTATGAATAAAGAGATACTTTACTTAAATATGAATTTCGATACTATGTTAGAAATATATATTTTTTTAAATTAACTTTTAAAAAGGAGAGTAAGTTTTTTATTTTAAAAAAAATTTTAAGATAAGATTTAAACAATATAAGATATGTATTATTTGTTACTTAGTTATCTGGTTCAATAATAAATTAGTAAAAATTTCTAACTATGAGATTCAGAGAAAGAAAAAAAATTTAAAAAAAAGAACTAGTTTCAACAAACTTTAAATGAGTAAAGTATTTTTTATAAGAACCTTTGTTATGGTCCACTTATCTTTTAGAGTGTAACTAAAATGGTAAGAAAAGCTTATATGAAAAATCTTACAAAATAAATCTTATGTTAAAATTACTTTAATTGTATTTTTTACTGACTAAACATGTTTTGGGATGAATATTTCTTTCATAATTTAAGCCATTAAGTAAACTTAGTAGGGTTTTTGGATTATCAAAAGAAAAAAAAAAAGATGGTTCACTTAAACCTCAATTTAAGGAAAATATTAGGATAAGATTTAAATAATATAAAATACACACAGTTTTCAAACAAGTAAGAATATTATTTTTACGTCTATTAAATTATAATGCCTATTAAAAAGTGTATTTTTTTTCTTTAAAATCAACTTATATGGAGAAGAAGTACGATTTTCAACAATGAATTATACTGTCCGCCTTTCTGCCAATATCATCACTCTAGAGATTAGTTGCAGAAAAATTAAATTTTTGGACGTTGACCTGGAGGTTGAAGGACAGGATGATGCGCATGATAAGGACCTACCTCCTTCCATGTAGTTGTCTTAGTTGTTTGGAGTGGAACTGGAGAAAGACAGATTCAACATCGCAGACAGGAAAGGAGATCTCTTGGAACCGAAGGCATTGACTGTTAAACAAGTATTATGATAAGGTCTGAGGGTTATTATCCTTATCTTAAACTGGATTAACTTCAAGCATTCATATTTCAAAGGCGAATCCTCCACTACCTGAAAATTTTATGATCTTGGCACGTTCACGAAATGACTAACCAACAAGATGTTCCTGCATTTTATAAAAGAATTAGCTCGAAAATAGGGGAGTTCTAAAGCCTCCAAGTTCAACTTATAAATAACTATCACTATCGCATTGGTTCTCAATCTTGAAATTTCTTCAGTTAAATGCAATTGCAATGTTAACAAAATGAAGTTTTTGAAAATTTAGGAAAATATTAAATTTTCCTAAACATTGAAAAGAAGCGTACGATATAATTTATACACTGCTAATTGCGGATGTCAAAATTTAGGAAATTATTAAATTGATCATTTTCTCGCATACAAAGACGTAACTGGGAGAGAAAAGAGTGATTTCTTAAACATTGAAAAGACGAACTGCAAATCTTTAATATTGAAACGAGATTGATTTACTTTTCACTTAGTCCTAGTGTTGTGTATCTTAAAATTTGAAATCTCATTTTCAGATAAGAAACAAAACAAATGATCTCCTCAATCAACTGACAGAGTAGAAAGAATATATAAAGAATGCAGATGACAAAATAAGTACCATTGCATATCTGGAAATGTCCCGTACAATGCCAACCAAGCATGTAATTGGGCATAAGGCTTAAATTATTCTCACCAAAACTAGACCTTAGAGCGCAAGCACATCAAGCAAGCATTCAAAAATTCATGAGATGTCTTCATGATTATAATATCGAATATAAGATCCTAATCACTGGAGTCTATTGTTCGTCCAAAATTTTATTCGACTCTTGAAGAAGACAAAGAGCACCATCATAATCCCTAATTGTCGTCATCACCCGGAAATTAACGCAAATTAACCGCCGCCGGAGCCGTATTTCTTGCCGAAGACAATGAGCTGCAACTTGTCATAACCAGCAAGAACACCAGCACCTGCAACAGCACGCAGGATGTTTGCACCAGCACCTTTGAAGAGAGATTTAGCACCCTCGTTCTTTAGGATTTGCTGGAATGCATCCAGAGAGCTCTTGTATTTGACAGCCTCTCCGGAGGTCATCATCATTCTTCTACGTACTGTATCAATGGGGTAGGAAGCCAATCCAGCTCCTATGGTGATTCCCCACCCAAGCAAGAAACTAGCAAAGAAACTATCCTGCAAACACCAAACATTTGGATATACCGTTAAAACATGCCTCTGACAAAAACATCACTTAAAGCATTGGAAAACAACATTGGTGTCAACAAGGAACTAATATATTTAGTAAACACACAAAAGTGGCTTGAATCCAGACTTTAACACGGTTATTATGCCAACTGCTGTCTGACTAGGATCCATCTCAAGGCAAGTCAGACAGAAGGGACCAATCCCACTTGTGCCTCTTTTTCCGGTAATAAACAAAAAAATCAACCAAGAGAGAGAATTGAGAGGAAGACAACAACTGATGTTGTTTCACAAATCCAGCAAACACAAGAACCAGAGCAGAAAGAGTTTTAACATACCTGCAAGTCCCCAACAAGAACCACGGGCTTCAGAGAATCATACATTCCAAAATAGAGTCCACGGTATACAATAATACCAACACACGAGATGTTGAATCCACGGTAAAGCCCAGCAATACCATCAGATTTAAGGGTTTTCCGGTATACATCAACCAAACCATTAAACTGCCTCTCACCACCCTTTTTCGCAGCCTTTGCATCATTAGCTAAACGTGTTCGGGCATAGTCAAGGGAGTAGACAAAGAGAAGTGATGAAGCACCAGCACAACCACCTGATGCCAAGTTACCAGCAAACCACTTCCAGTAACCATCTTTGTCTTTCTTGAAGTTGAAGAGCCTTTTGAAGTAGTCCTTGAAAGCAAAGTTCAAGGCCTGGTAGACAAGCAGATTATGGACATAACTATTGGTGGTCAAGGGCACGAAACCAACAAAAAGAAATGGTAGGAGAAAATGTGATCAACAATAGAGATGAAATTAACCTGGGTAGGGAAGTATCTGATAACATTAGCAGTGTTCCCTCTCCAAAGTGAAATCATGCCTTCATCCTTAATAGTTCTGGCAAAGCAGTCACCAATTCCCTTGTAGGGTTCACTCAAACGACCAGCCTTGATCATCTCATCTTGATTTTGAATCAATAATTTAACTCGTTCAATTGGAGCTGCGGCTGTCTTAGAGACAGCAGCAGAAACTCCTCCCATGAGAAAATCAACAAGAAACCCTTTTACACCTTTATCTTTCTCTTTCGGAGCTTGTACAAGCACATTAGACAAATGTGAGAAATGTGCCGGACCAGTGCCCTGGCATGCCAGCTGCAGAGCGCTCTGCAAACCACCATTAACATCCGTGCTACTCACCCCATAGTTCTTGGCATGCAGGTTGGGGGAGAGCCTGGAAACGAGGTAAGACTGCCCATGTATCTTCTGAAATACTGATGGATACTGTGATCCATCTGCCATGTCTGTGACTTAAGACGGTGACCTGCAAAGGAATAAGATTATATAAATCCACTAAAAAATGAATGAGGAGCTCATTTCGTTCACCTAATTTTGTAATCTGACAAATTCCCAAAACACAACAGAAGATAGCAACATGATTCTGTGAAGGACTAACAGCATTGCTCATCTCCGAAGCATTGCTTTGAAAGATCAGCACTGTAAGGACAAAGAAAGGACTAACTGCCGGTATCAAAAAAGGCGTGATGATCATTTTTCCTTTTCATTCCACTCCCATTATATCATGTATCGCAATTGAAGGCAAAGAAGAGTTGAAATGAAACTGAGCATAATAGAACCCCAGTTCCGACAAACTGTGTCCAATACAGGTGTTAATATCTAGACCAAAATTTCAATTTATAACTTCTCTTCCGCTACAAATGAACACGGATTAAGGAAAAGGCGCAGATGTTAATTTTCGAGATCGTCGAGATGAGATTGTGAATAAAAATAGAAAAAAGACAAGAAACCCGACAAAAAAAAAAATCGAAGAAAAGCTTCGACAGCAGAAATCAAACAAAAATGAAAATGAAACCAACAGCAAAATCTCAAGCCATGGCAAAAGATGCAAGTTGAAAAGAGAGCAAATCACAACCATCCCCACACAAACACAAACAAAAACAATCTACAGCGCATGACTTTGAAGTTTTCCTTCATTATCCGCCCCTCCATTTACCGAGTGAGCAGACAGTGGTGAGGAAATTGAAGTAAAATCGCAAGATCCGCTCTCAACTAAGAAAAAATCCAAGTTTTGAGC
The DNA here is from genome assembly GCA_028551475.1 of Casuarina equisetifolia. Taxonomy (NCBI): domain Eukaryota; kingdom Viridiplantae; phylum Streptophyta; class Magnoliopsida; order Fagales; family Casuarinaceae; genus Casuarina; species Casuarina equisetifolia. Next base: position 28,780,054 of record CM052355.1, read on the forward strand.
CACATAATCCCGATCATCTCAATTCCACTACTTCTCACAATTTCCTCATCCACCAAATGAAGAAAGAGAATCGAATGAAAAATCACAAACAACACATCTAAACAGCACCTCAAATCAAAGAAAGGCAAACCAAAAAAAGTCCAAACGTTCCTTCGCTTAATTTTCTCAGCAACCAAGCATATCAGCACAAATGACAGTCAGCAGATAAACCAAAAGCAAAGATCTTGAAGATCGATCAAGCTCTGACCAGAAGAGGTCGCCGATTCAGAGAGAGAGAGAAATGGGCAGATAGATCCCCGCACACGCTGCCTCGAGTAGCGAAGCCCTGTGGAATGAAGATGGATATATATATATATATATATAGATATATATAAGTAAACGCGTGGATCCGAGGCCATTAGGGTTCCCATTTGAGTGGCGGTTTTGACCTTGACATACTGATCGAATCACAAGTGTGCCACTAGGAGTGGAGCGTGTAAAATTCGGCCCAATCTTCCCCCATTCTTTTCGGAGTCCAAGGAACAGAAAATAGAGATTCAAACCCATGACTTTCCTTTGATAGAAGACATCTAGGAATCTCTTCTTTAATACTTGGTACCCTCTTTATATACTTTTAAATTATTATTTTTTCAATATCTATAATGGTCCAAATGAAATGATTTTTGATTAATCTTCAATTTTAAAAATTTTCATATAATAATTAAGGATCATAATATTAAATACAAAGAAAAAGATTGTCAATAGTTTGAAGTGCCAAGTAGGCACTTATAGAATATTTTAAGCTTCTCTTATCTAAAAAATAAAAACTTGTAATAAAGTAAGTAAAATTTATTATATTCATTATTTAAGTATAAAATCTTTCCATAGATATCATTGGTAGTAGTTCAAAAATCATCCTTAAATGACTCAAATTTATTTATAATAAATTATTTAAGGAGCACGTGGAGTTGCTGGAGTTACCCACGTGTGGCAGGGGTCAAGAGTTTTGCTGGTTTTGCGGCTACAAATGCATCAGAAAATTATGTACTTTGATTTTCTATGCACGAAGACCAAATCAACTGTGGCTAAATTCAATACTCACAACGCACGAGGTGGAAATTTAAGGAGCTGTTGGAACAAATTATTTCTACATCACCAACGGATGTTGAGGAATTCCAAGTAACACATGCCCACTAAAAAATTAAACACTTTACCACATTTTTGGGATAATAAACGTTTTAAGAACAATGTATTTATGTTACTTAAATTTTGTTTTGGGATTCCTTTAATACGGAAAAACAGCATTCATCTTACAAGCTAGTGATAAGGAAGAAAAAATAATTGATGTGAATCAAGCTCATAAATACTAATAATTTTTCGTGGTGCATGGATGGTGGGGATACCTTCTGATTATGCCAAACTACAAAAAGGTTGAATAGGACTCAAAACAAGAGCCCATATGATACAATGACAATCAACAGAATCAAATATACAAGCACACAAGCTCATTACATCCTTTTACAAATGCGTGTGCAGCATTTCGTCATTAGACACAACATCTCACTTGCAAATGTCCTATCGGAGAAACCTCTGGATAATTGGATCAGAGTTCTTGATATGAAGTGCAAGGATGCTTATATATTTCAAGGTGAAATATGCATAAAGAGTTTTACCTTTTCGCTTTGTTTTTTGTGCTCTGTGCATTGAATTGACAATTTCATGCACTTCAAAATTCGGTGGTAAATACCAGAGACGCTAAGCAGAACACAAGGAAGCCCTTTGCTTCACCAGTAACTCCTTTAGTTTCTTTATTAGTTGTGGATTCGAGGACATGTAATCTTGGAATGTTTGCCGCAGATTCGGCAATAAGTTTCTGTCGTCACTGCCGGGGCTCATGTTAAGCATCTTGGTAAAGAAATTCTTCCAGAGATCAACGTTCCAATATCTGAAACAAGAGAACAAAGAAGCACTCGTTGAAAGTTGAGAAAGATAACAAATATATGCTCTTTTTGTGGTCTTCCAAGATATTAGAAAACAGAGCTCAAAAGGATCAACAAACGCCTTGGACTATGCAGAAATTAACGAGTACCGTTTGAAAGATGATTTGGGTAGGTAAATGTAGCCACCGTCGGATGATGCTTTCTTTTCTATCTTCATATAAGAATTGTGCAGCATCAGATGTACTATAACACAAAGGCCCCATATGTCTATCTGGAGGCAATACAAGAGACGTATTAGTTCTGAAGTTAGTCGACAGTGTTCGCAACTGCACGAGCTGTGCTACGTAAGTGAAGACTAACCTGAATTGTCCATGGCTTATTCTCCTGCATTTCAATGCAACGAAAGCCAGAAGTCCGGCAATCTCCAGTAAATTCCGTGTTCTCAGGAAAGAGACGTTGGTCTATCCCCCTTCCCCAGTCAACAAGACAAAGGCCCTGAAAGATTAAACGCTGAGTACGTACGAATAACTAAACCAAAATTTAGACTCTCATGCAAACAGTAACCTGATCTTGCCAAGGACCAGTTCGGTCATGAAACCCATCTTCGGTAAGGTCATCCCTGCCAAAAGGTGAAGTAATAATTTTCAGGTCGGGTAATAATTTTGTGAAGGACGCCATCCTCAGCTTGCTCATTGTATAAGATAATTTGTGAGCTAATAGTAACAAAATGAGCATGAGTGGATATACATAATCTTTTGGCACCATTAAACGTATGAAGCTTGGAAAAAGGGTTTCACTTATCAAATCTTTCACATTTGTTGTGGATGAACGTAAGTCTTACCTTGAGTACAAAGCAAACAAAGATCAGTGCTGGAAAAATAGTCACGTTTTACAAGGTCTAGCCTTTAATGACATCAAAGAACGACAAAGGCAGTGAATGTGCAGAAAAAGTGAAAACAACCTCGTCCAGCTATTGAAAAATTTTTGAAAGCACTTTCTTCCTTGTTTAGGAAAGTGCCTTAACAATTTGACAATGCAAAAATATTCAAAAAAGGAGTTGAGGAAATATTTTTCCATAGATCAAGAATAAAAGCAGTTCTACAACAACTACCCACAAAGACAGCAGGAGAAAGAATTCAAGCAAAATATAAAAAAGAACAATAATAAAGACAAAAAAAAGTATCAGTATTGGAAGGTAATAGAGATTTAACATGCCGACTAATATATTACTAGATTAGCAAAGGCTCTGGTCATCAACAAGTACAAACAGCACGATGTTGTTTCATGTAAGTTCCTTGAAAAAAGTAACAATCACAACATGTCGAAAGTTTTGGTACCTAGCATAACGAATAAGCAGATTATCAGGTTTGAAATCGCCATGAATGATGCCAGCACCATGCAAAGTTTCTAGCATGTGAAGCATCTCCATTGTATAGTAAATACATAACACCTCTTCCATGGCCTTCCCAATGACCACATAGGAGTTAATTGCATCCTGCGCAAGGTTAGCATTAGAGCACCACTATTACAGAAGATTAAACCCAAATAATAAAGCAGATAAGATATATGGTAAACAAACCTGAAGAGTCCCAAGGGATAGATAGTCACAAACAAGCATGCTACAGTCAGAGTAGAGGTGCAATCTATGAGCAAAGCCAAAGGATGACCTCTGATGAAATGAGATAACAAGAATAAGTATATACTAAAAATAGAAACAGCCAGTAAACATTGGAACAGCAAAAAGTGACATACTTCCTTGGCTAGGATTCGCTGATCTATCTGGCGATACATGTAGAACTCCCAAGGGAAAGCAGGCTTTTGTACCTGTAAGAAATTTCAAAGTCCATGATCCAATCCAACGAAACGTCTAGTCCTTATTTAGGAGAAAGAACACTACAACAGTAAATACCTTCAGTGCAACAACTTCATCTGGATTACTGTTGACGTATGCTTTATATACTTGAGCAAAACCACCCTGACCAGCACAACCCTTGATCTGGTACTTTATTCCACCTTACAATTACCACAACAGAACACACGATAGGTAAAGAAGGATTTTCAGATTTAGTCACACACTAGACACTAGTGAATTAAAAACTGTAGAATCTCATCTTTACGGATGTAGGTTTTCTTTAGCAAAATGTGTACTCTCTGTCATTTGTACAATTTGCAGTATTGTTAGAGATTAGAAACTGAAGAAAAAAGTGATGTGTGTTTGTTCTAGAATGGTAATAGACAAAGCCATGCATCTATGTCAATGTTACTGCAATATGTTCATGGTGACAAGAAAAGGTTTACACTGGACAAATTTGAAAGGGCTTCACTTATCTCTATGGTAAAAAGTTGAAACTTAAATATCAAGAAAAAAGAATTGAAATTTCTCAATTCGTTCCTCTACAGTCATGTAATACAGAATTTAGCAGCTAATTCAAAAGATATAGCAACCACAAATATCAACTATAAAAGTTCACCACTCACAAAGTTTTGCATAAAGATTTAAAAATTAAAATTTACATCCAAAATCAGGTAAGCAAATAGAAAGCCTTTAGTAGAAATACAAGCTTAATGGAAATTAGATATATTCACGAGAATATAACAGAGAATTACCTAACTCAATGATTTTATTTCTTGATGAACAGTGCAAAGAAGATAGAGACACTTTTCCCGGGTAAGCTTTTGTACTTCTATGGTATCCCTGAGAAGCATGTCAAAAAGCAATTTGACACCACCTATTAGCAAGACAAAAATGTAAATAAAAAAAATTAAAAAAAATTGCAAGAGATAGTAACTGTACTGCCTCACATCATATTTACTAATTTGCGGATTTAACTTCTTCAAAAGGTCTTTAATGGTGGAGGCAGACCATGGATTAATTTGATTTGTTGCAAACACGATGGCTTCACAATCACCATTCTGCAAGAAGGAAATGCAAAAAGATAAATCTTTAGACACTTTCTAGATATGAAATTCAGGATCTAATTAATCGGCTCTCCCTCTTCTACTGAAAAGAGAACATACATGTGTATAATCTAGAAATGCTTCTACATTTAAGGCGATAAAGAGTAAAAATTTATTACATGGAAGTAGCAATCCAACTTTTTCGCACATATAGTCAGTCTTATCTCTAATATAACGGCATTGTATAGTACTAGCCAGTTTATAGAAGGGCATGTTTCATTAGAGAACAAATTATTCAATGTTGTAAGAAGGCTTGCTGTTATGGAAAAACCTTCCCAAAACTCTTTTTCAATATTTGAGAACTTCAAAATTTTAGCAGTAATTATAAGGACGTTAAACATGTGTCTTATGTGTATGACTTTGCATGATTTCTTTTAAGTCAAATCCCACCCTAAATGTGGTCCATTTTCACATCATTAACCGAGCCTACCACAAAGAGACTGAAAAGCACACGGAAAGGTTTTTCTTTTTTCGGTTGGCAGGAAACAGAACAAATAAAAATGTGTAGAGCTACACTAGTTGGTCATGTGAACACACCTTGCGAAGTGAGCAGGCATTTGCTAATTCAGACATCCTATCAAGAAATAAGGCATGTGCCTTCACCAACAACTCGACCGGTTTGGCATTCCTAATAGCAAAGCAAAAGTAAAGTGTTATGGTACAACCTGAAATGCCCAATCAACCCGACACCTCTAATCCAAGATACAAATATATAGTGCAGAGAAAACCAGGAAGAGAGACCTTAAAATTCCACACTGATAAACCGTGTGCGCGTCATTCAACTTCCCTTTCGATTCAAGAATGGATGCATAGCATACATAAAGCAAGGAATTGCCAATGCATATCTGATGCTCCACCATTTCTCTGAAAACACGTTCAAAATCTTTGCAAATGTCCATCTACAGAAACCAACAACACTAAATTAAGCCATAAAAGATTTCAAACATCACGGATTCCAAATACACGAGCATTGAAAGCAACTGACAAACAAGAGGACTTTAAACAAACAAGCGGTAACCAAACTATAAATACTTACCAAAACGAAGTTTAAACACATCAACCAAAAGAGAAAATCAGCCACCCGGTTGTAGTACCATTCATAAAGAAACCCAATCAATTGAATTGGTAAACAAAATGTCTAAGAGATGGTTCTAGAAGCATTAACACATTGGAAACCAAATAGAACCTTCAGAAACACCAAGGGCACAAACCTTGATCACTTTCAAGCAACATAATTATGAACATATGCTTAAAAAAAAAATATCGATGCGGGCCTATCTGAGTAACCAATGAACAGAGAAAGCAATTAAACCCTCGAATACTTTCAGGCCAAAAATCTAACACCAAATATATGGAACAAGCAAATGAATCTAAAAATACTCAAATGTCTTAATCACAACAGAAAATGAAAATCAATGACCAGTAACAGAACCACACTAAAACAAAACTAAGCAAATGAAACTGCGGGGAATGTCAGTTTCGAAGACAAATCGAGCAAACAACGTTTTAAGCCCAAAAAAGTAGAGATGAGAAATTTAATCCCCGGAGAAAACACATTACAAGCAAATGGATTAACGAAACATCAGAATAACCGGGAGATGTGAAATTACATAGAGGAACCAAATCTTGAGAAATCTGACATCGTCCCGGTACCGGTCATCGTCCTTGAATGTGGCAATACAATCTGAGAGAAGCTTGCTGAGATCCAACGTTGATCCCGAGTCATCCTCGAGAGCTTTCTTGATCGACCTGGATCCACAACAAACAGCAAAAAGTTCACCGCAAGGAAAGCTAGTGCGAACAGAAGTTCGCAAGCGACGTAGCGAGAGGGAGAAAGAGAGAGAGAACCAGAGCCAGGGCAAGAGCGGGTCGGTAACGGCGTTAGTAGGTTGGGAGTCCGGGAAGATCACGGCCATTTCCTGTGCTTCTGTGGTGAGGAGCGTGAAGCGCCATCTCCGAAGTTTGAATCTCGGCTCCAAAAAGAAGCGGGCGAGCCAGTGCTTCTTTTTTTTTCTTTTTTTTTTTTAATTTCTTGTTACTTTCTAATTAGTTTATTATTATCGCAACGCAAAATCTACAACAGAAAGTTATTGAAAAGAAAAAATACATTATCCTTATAATCGATACAAAAATTGAAAAATAAATCTAATATTTTAGTGTGCTAATTTTTAGTTTCGTAACTAAATATATAATTAAAATATAATAGGTCAAATGTAAGTTATACATTAATAATATAACACATTGTTAGAAAAATAATACGAAACATATAACAAACAATAGACACAAATTGATGCGGCCCATCCTACACAAGCTAAGCCCAAGCCTAAATACTAACTAGTGGTAATGTGGTCCAACCTATACAAGCCTAAGAAGCTTGAGAAGGTTGACTAAGTGATTGGAAAGTAAGTAATTGGTAGTTGAGAACAAGTGGTTAGTAGTTGGCAAATGGAGCGAGTAGTTAGCAAGTAAGAGGTTGTAGTTGAAAGATAATAGTTAGGGAGATATTAGTTGGTTACATTTATGATTATGCGTGTCTTAGTTCCTTATAAATAGTTAGTACCATTGTGTAATAGAAGCAATGAGTTATAAGATTTAAGTATAAACTTTAAGCTTTCCTTTTAAGTTTTGTATCTCTTTGCTCGTGACAAGAGTGGTAAGATTTATTTGTTCTATATCTCTTTGGAATTATTTATAATAGAGTGGTGAGTGTTTATTCTTAAATTCTAAGATAGTGAGTTATCTATATCCTTAGTTTTCAAAAATAATTGTTATTTGTATCATTGTATTTTAAGGTAATGAGTTATATGTATCCTTAGTTTATAAAGATAATTATTTCTTGTATTCTCGAATTTTAAGGTGGTGAATTATTTGTATCTTTAATTTTTAAAAATAATTTATCTTTTTATTTTTATCCTCTCTATCCAGTATCACAAACAACAAGAACACCAAATATTTATATAATTTATTTCTACATTCATGCATAGATAATATATTTTTGATTTAAGGATTTTTATATGCCAAAAAAGTTATCAAAAAAATTATTTTTTCTAATACATGTTCATTTTAATCATTGGCGCAATACTAGACAATTTTTAAAACCCTCGCACTCGTGGGCCTCATAAGAAAAAATATAATGGATTAGGATGTTATTTTGTCTTTGCATGCCAAATGGTCACATGTCCATACTCCTAATTTGGACTATGTAACTGACAAAACTATAAAATAAATAAATAATATATTGTCGGTATACAGAGAATAAATATTTTTAATAATTTCACTCATTCCAAATTAGAAAAATAATAGGGATATAAGGTGGAATCCCATAATAGGGATATAAGATGGAATCCAATCAACAAGTGATGGAGTGTTGCACCTAAAACAATGAGGATATAGATTGAACAAAATATACAAATCCGTTCGTACTTTTAACGAAAACATATCCCTTAACATCCGCTTTGCCCGAATCGGTGTTCGTTAGAAGAGTCCGAAGGCTAAGACGGTGTCATTATCAGAAAATAACAAGAAAATGAAGGGAATTGCTCCTGTTGTAGAAGCCAGGACTGTCCTCCCATGTCCCACCGTAGACGATGTCACAATCTAAAAATATCAACGAGACGTCCTGATTTAGCCACGTGATACTCTTTATTCCATGATTAAATATGTTTAATGACTACTAAAAAAGCTCATAAATTAAAATAATTTTTTTTTTTATATTTAAATGTAAAACTCTAGCTTTCAATTTAAGCCGAGATGTATTTCAGACCCAAAAGCTACTATAAGCACAATCCATTTGTACCATGTTTTAAGTGTTTTTAATATATTTTATTTAAATATTATTTTTTAAAAAATTAAAATTTAAAAAGAATATTTTCTATTTAGATTACTATTAAAGAATTTCTAGAACTTTATTATAATGACGTGGACAACAAACGTGAATCTTGACTCTCTCCCTACCGACGGGCCGTCGAGGGGTAGTACACCGCTGGCCCCACCACTGTAAATGGGAATCGTACCCCAACCATTGACAGGACTTACAGGACAGAAAGCCGATCTCCCCGACCCACTCCTCACCTCCATCAGCTCTAATGAACCTGCACACGTTTCGATCTCCCAATAGCCGGCCCAACCAAAAAGTCAAACTAAACAGAAACCCAGCAATCCACTCCTTCCACCTCAGCAGCCGGCCTCCTCCGGCCACCCACCCAAGCGTTTCCCACCTCCCTCCCAACACCCCACACGTACACACACTTTACAGGGCCACCACTCACGAGAAGAAACCCCGAAACAGCCCGGACGTGAAAGCGATCGCGCGTACGTGCGTGGGGTCGGAGCGTGTGTGTTCCGTTTTCAACATTCTCTCCTGTTGTCCCCTTCCCCACGTACACCGAAACAGAGCACGTACTTGTTAAGATGTATTAAATGTTAAGATCGTACTTAAATAATATTTAAATATATAAAAATTATATGTAAATTGTATTTTAAGTTGAATCATAAACTAAATTTCGACATCAGCTTTCCCGGAGAAGGACAGGCTGATCAAGAAAACCAAAAAGATAAAAAGAAAAAAGAAGTAAACTCCATGACCGGTTGCATCACCGTGTGGTCCTAATTCCCTCAAGAACTCACGCTTGCTTTGTTACTTTTTTTCCAACTATAACGCGGTTCTCCGCTCCACGCCCATAAGCCGATTATTATCTTCCTCCTCTTACTTTCTTGACATTTCTTCTGTGCTGTGAATCTGGGCAAGTTTGATAGGAACTACCAGAGGATGGAGAAAGAGCAGAAGGTGGTGAAGAAGGAAGTGGGGGAGGAGTCTGATGAGGAATTGGTGGAGAGTGTGGAGGAGGAGAAGAAGAGGAAAGGGGTGGCGGGTAGTGGCGGTGGCGGTGGTGGCGGCGGTGGCGGGGGGTTTGGGAAGAAAGGTGGGAGTGGGATGAGGTGTTGTCAAGCTGAGAAGTGCGCGGCGGATCTGAGTGATGCTAAGCAGTACCACCGGCGGCATAAGGTGTGCGAGTACCATGCTAAGGCTCAGGTCGTGCTCGTGGGTGGGATGCGGCAGAGGTTTTGTCAGCAATGCAGCAGGTTGGGGACCTTCGGTTTCGAGTTTTATGTAGTTATGTTGTTCTCCAATCTTAATATTACGGTGAATTCCGTGTGCCTCTGTTTCTTGTTCTTGCTGAATTCTTTTGTGGGTCAGCTAATTGTGTGTTAATTGGGCTACTTTTGAGGAGTTTTGGTAAGAAATTGAGCTTACTGCTCTGTGCCAGTTCAATTTCCATGGCAGAAACTCAAGGTGGAATTGGGTTTTGGAGTTACAAAAGAAACAAAATGAACTGAGTTCTTTAATGTCATTGATTCCACTCTTCTGCGTGTCTTTTTGTTTCTTTGTCTGTCGTTTTGGCGTTCAATGATCAGGCAGAAGAAGACGAAAAGAAAAACATTTGCATGGATAAGGCCTTGGAGTCAGAATTTTCTGAGCTCCAATGATTTGAATTAGTTTGTTTGTGACTGGTACAGTTCCTTTCAGATCTCCCATTTTGATCGTTCTAAATGATGGTATGGAACCAATTGGTTGACAAAATCTTGGGAAAAAAATCCATCAGACAGTTCTCTGTTCTTGCATATTTGCCTTTTCTTTTTATATACTTTTCATGATTTAGAGAAAATATTATTCTACTCTGCACTATGAATCTGGAGCCAATGCATTGCAACAGGATCTAATCTTTATACTAATTTAAAGACCATGTCAGATCATTATGTCGTCTTGTCTTTATTGCTCATCTCTTTCAAACCAAGAACTGAGAATCTCCTTCCAAGTTGATCGATTGTGTTACTGTAATGGGGATTGCGGTGGTGCAGATTCCATGAGCTGTCGGAGTTTGATGAGACCAAGAGGAGTTGCCGCCGCCGCTTGGCTGGACACAACGAGCGACGGAGGAAGAGCTCAGAGTCTCATGCGGAAGGCTCGAACCGCAAGGGAACAGGGACTCAGTTGAAGGATATCGTCTGTGGAAAGGTTGATGGAAGGGGAAGAATGCAGATAGCCATCAATGAGAACCCGAGCTATAAGCATTTCCATATCAGATAGGATCTCGACCATGCTCTCTCTCTTCTGTCATGGGATGTAACGAGAGTTGCACAGAAGCCTGCAGCTCTGCAACCTCCTGTTATGGAGTTGCGAAGCATTTAGCTATCTATATGCTTTGAAGTTTATGATTTGCATGTACTACTTTGGCCCTGAATCAGGCCTTATCTTATCTAGTATCTCCTTCTTCTTCTTCTTATTCTTGTTGAACTTCCATGGGAGACTCTGATCTGCAGAGTGGATGCTTTTTGCATGCTCCATTTTTGGCAATTCTCCAGGGCAAGTGAATGCTGGAGGCGATCGTCCGGCAAACATTGAAGGAAGCTTTGGGCATCCTTTTATGGAATATGCTATTGATATAAGTTGAGATTGATTCATACTGTTTCACAGTTATCATCATGACTCCATCCATAGGATATGAGAAGGGGCTATGCTTGCTTCTGCAGTGAAAAGATCATTGATCTGTCAATTATATGATGGGTCATGCGGATCCCATGTAGGATTTCCATGCATGCGTGGTGCATATATATGTACATATATATATCGTTTATGGGTCGAAGAAAATTTAGGTTTTATGTTCCATACAGTGCACTCTACTTTCTCATTTTCTGATGAAAATGACGTGAGATAACCCTCTGCTTTAAATCCTCACGCTGCATGTATAAGTCTCCATAGTCATGATTTCATCTCCTTTTCATCATCACCATCATCATCTCCTTCTCTCTCTCCAAAAGAAAAAATAACTTTTGCATTGTGGTAGTCTTGGCCCTTCATTAACGATTCATTGAATTGATTCAAGGAAATAAATGGGTTATGTCGGAGAAGACTTCTCCGACATAAAATGGTGTCCCACATCATTAATAACTTGTTATGGTATACTTAAGTCTATCGTTGTTTTATTTATAAGTGTCTCCCTTTTTTAACTACTAGTTTTAAGAAAAGAAGCTTCATTAATTTTAACATAATATTAGAGTTTGGGCTTAAGGATATATTTTACCACGAAAAAGGGTATCTTTTTATCATTGTTGTTTGCATGCCACAACTAATTTAGTAAACCTGTACAAAAAAAAAAAAGGTATAACAACTAGTCACATGTAGTCTTACTTGATCTTAGAAAATAGTTAGGAGGCTCAAAACTCAACCTAAAAATTAAGTTCTTGTTCATCAAATATTATTGGGCTTAAGATCGTATGAGGTAGAATATATTTAATCTAAGCTTTCATACGAAATTAAAATACCAAAAAGCCAACCCAAAAACTACCTCAAATGCTTAAAGATCTTTTTATAATTTATTCTTAATCTCATAAATTTTAATTTCTAATGTGGGACTCGTCTTACACACAAAAATAAAATTAATTATTTCCATCATGTTAACAAAGTTTTGGTTCAAGTATGATACCTTATCATGGACAAAGTACCTACAATTTCACCCTTTTATCATGATTGTTTGCACTGCCACATCTAAATGTAGTAAGCCATAAACCCTGATTCTTAAGCCATGAAAAAAAAGCTTCAACTACATGGAGTCTTCTTCATTCTCTTCCTCCTGTATTTTCTCTTTACGAACGAGGTTCAATTGTTTTTAGCATAATATCAAAGTTTGTTTCGAGCATTCCACCTTATCATGGACGAGGATCATATAATTTCGCCCTTTTATTAGTGTTGTCTGCATGCCACCGGTCCATTCAAGATATTGGGTCGCACAATAGGATTCTGTCAAAATCCTGGGCTCCAAAGAGGATTCAAATGCAATAATAGCAGCAGTCAAATTTGGGCACGATCGAAGTCCATGAATCTTTCTGGGCCATGCCAGGTCCATTCAAGATATTGGGTCACCCAATAAGACTAAACATTTGTGCTCAAATGATGACCAACTTTACAGAACAGTAAAGAAAAATTTGTCCAATAGTAGCAAGTGCTAAAAGCAACCAAACACATTCCTTGATAAATATGCTTCTTCTTTCTCCTCTTCTTCTTCATATTCTTAATTATCTATATAGGAAAAGTATATGGAGCTGGAGTATGCGTTGTCACGAGTTCATAAGACCAGAATGAACCCTTGAGTCAACAATTAGTCATTAAATGCTACTTGCAAGGCAAGCCTAGTGAAAGAATATAAAGTCCTATTAGATCTCGTGACAAGCTGAGCATTTCTTTAATCTATTTAAAGTGGTCTTATAAATAATGTCTAATATAAAGCATTAGAGTAAAAACCTCCACGATCCACCTAACATCAACGTTAAAAGGAGAAATAGAGAGAAAAAAAAATCATGTAATGTGTTAGCATATATTTAGTAATTTTTTAATTTTTTAATTACACTCATGCACCCTTAAGATGTTGAATAGGAACAAAGAAAAAAGATCTTTAAATGAGATATTTTCTTTATATGGGATACACGTGTGTAACCATTAATTCATTCTCATCCATATTCAACTCATTTAACATCCATTTTGTATTTGTATTTTGTGAAAAAAAAAAACAATTCCAAAAGTTTTTCTACTCAATATTGTAAAAAAGCTATTTTGCTAATATACTTTTATTACATGATACACCCATATTTTGCAAAAGTTTAATTGTTACTATTTCATTCTTATCTATATTCAACTTATTAAATATCCATCATACTCATATTTTATGAAAACAAGCAAAACACTATTCCAATAGCTTTTATACTTTGTATTTTCCAATGTATAAAAACTTTAATTAAAAAACATGAGAAAAATATTTATTTATTATTTAATAAATAAGTTAATAGTTAATATAAGTTATAAGTTTAACTAATTAATTTAGTGGTGAGTTAGTAAGAATTTCAATTATAATAAACATGTGTGGCATACACGTGTTGTAAGTATTTAATTATTTTTTAATTTTTTTTATGCTCATGCACACTCAAGGTGTTTAGTGGTAATGGAAATAGTCTTTTAACAAAGAAAAAAACTGCTTGCATGACATACTTTTATTATATAATATACACGTATGTAACTGTTACTTAATTTAACCTTGTATAGATTTAACCCATTTAACATCTACTTTGTATTTATATTTTATAAAAGTAAACAAAATATTGATTCTAAGTTTTTTACTAGGTATTTTTCAACATATAAATATTTTTATTAAAGAACATAGAAAGAAATATCTCTTTATTATTTTATAAACGCTTATATGTAATAAATATGTCAATAATTAATATAGCTTCTTCCCGGCCGTTGCCGTAGCATATCCATGGACGGGCGGGGATACCTAATGATGTGTACAATCATGTGTATACATTAATTGTGTACGTACGAAATACGTATTTTTAAATAGGAAGAGAAGAAGGCTTCCCAAAATCTCTCATCTCAGTCTTCTCCTCCTTCGTCTCGCTATTCTCTGTTTCCAATAAAAACTCCTAAGGCACGAAAAGAGGAAAAGAGAACTCTCTCTCTCTCTCGCTCTCGCTCTCGCGGTTGCTTTGGCTCTAGGGGAGGATCAATGCCTGCGCAGAAGCGTTCGGCGTCGGAGAATCTGGACGAGGAGGAGCATCAGCAGCATCACGCCAAGCAATCTCGGCAAGAACGGGAGGATGAGGATGTTGGTGGAGAGGAAGAACAACGGGACGAGGAGAAGGGAGTAGAAGGGAATGAAGATGAAGAGGAAGGGGAAGGAGGAGGAGAGGAGGAGGGAGAGAAGGAAGACGAGGAGAAGGAGGAAGAAGAAGGAGAAGATGAGGAGGAGGAGGAGGAGGATGATGATGAAGAAGAAGTGGAGGAGAAACGGACTCAACAAAAGCGGCGTCAGGATGAGGAAGAAGAAGATGAGGAGGACGAGGAGGCTGAGGGTTACGTATCTTAACTCTCTTTTTGTGTGTTTTGGTTTTATTTTTGTGTGTGTGCTTGTCAGGTGGTGAGTCGATTTTTGTGTTCTGGGTCTTGGTTTGTGTTTACGATTAGCTCAAGTTGTTGCTGTGTTTTCAGATTCCGAGGGCAGCCCGTCTTCTAGCTCCCAAGAAAAGCCTGAGTACTCTCTCTTTCTCCCTCTCATTTGTTTAATTTTCTGCCGTTTGTTGTTCACGGCATAATTCTTGCTGTGATCGCGTACGTGTGTTTTGGTACTCGCTAATGGTGGATACTGTGCGTTACGCTATTTTCAACTGGTGCTTAGACGCTTATGTTTTGGCCGTTCATGGGGTTTCTGCTTGTTTATGGGGACAACTCATTTTGATGAACATGAATGTTACTGAATTTGGCATTGTTGTTTTAGCTTGGTTCTGCGCGATGTAATGCGCGAAGAGATTGTTGCATGTCCGAAATGTTTCTTGCTTGTGTACTTCTTACACGGCCGTCCAATTATCGGCACGCTATCAGTTGGAACTATTAAGGGCGTTTGAGTTTACTTGTTAGAGGTACAGGTTTTACGCATCTGATTGATCGCGTATGCTTTTAGAACGATGCCCACTTCCTATTTCGAGAGTATGAACTCTGATCGGTTGACATGCTAGGGATTCAATATGGATATGTTTGTAACGAACTTTCTTCTTTTGTTCTTTCTTTTTTCTTTCCTGATTATGCCTCTGACTGAATTTCTGAAAGACTTCCAAGCCATCCATTGGTTTAATGCGTCTAATTTTAGATCTGCAGTTTGCTGTTTTTATTTTTTATTTTTTTAATCACTTAAATACCGTTCATGCCTACTCTAGCAATTATATCATGTACACCCATGCCGCTGTTTCTTCATTTAATTTTATTGGACTCAAGTCACATTATCTGAATTGGCTTGTCAGCATGATGTAAGGAGTTAAGTAGGTGGTCATCAAGTAATAAATATCGCTCAGTGATCTAAAGATGTCAGATACCGTTCATCCTTGTAATATGTGTCTCTAGGTAATGATTTTTCTGCATACGTGTAGAATATTTCACTGGATGCTTTGTGGTACTGTTGATGCCATGAACAGAATACAATGGTCACGTAAAAGCATTACTGGAAGCAGAGATTAGGGAGTCTTAGTGTAAGCAAATTTGGAATATGATGTTTCTTAACCATAGCTCTTGAAGATCTTCTACCCACCGTAGCCAGATGTTGATGCCATGAACAAAATACTATGGTCCACGTAAAAGCCTAACTGGAAGCAGAGCTTAGGAAGTCTTACAGTAAGCAAATTTTAGAATATGATGTTTCTTAAGCATAGCTCTCCAAGATCTTTTACCTACCGTAGCCAAATATTTAAGTAATTTGGTTAAGAGGAACATGATAGGAGCTCGCCTTCAGACTGATCTTCCAAAATTGTGCTTGATATGCACCACAGCAGGTCGCCCTGTGTGAACTTTCCCAGTTGATATCAGGTAAGTAGTTCCTATTTTGGAAACCTAGGGCTGTAGTGGGGAAGAAGAGGGAGAAGGTAGAGTTCTTTCTGAAGGACAATTGAGAACGATGGGTAGCGTCTGACTCTCTGTCATTAAGGAGCCATCAATTTTGTGAAATACGGTCATACTACAAATTCAAAATTTTCTTTAAGAACGACTCTTAGATAGATTCTGTAATTTGTTGATACAGCCAAATGAATTTCCACTGCATTTGTGTCAGAAAGGCTTGCTTATAATTAATCAAGTAGCCTACCTGGAGTTTGCATGTACTGATGAGTTTCCATGCTCAGAGTTCCTTTTTAATTTGCTTTTTGTTTCTCTTGCAGATTTGTCTTTGTGCAACTGGCAGATATTCGGAAAGATGTGCAGTGTCCTATTTGTCTTGGTATGTTTTTGTTTGAACATTATTCAACAAAAGATTATTTTTACAACATATAGTTGGGTGTGTTTTTCTGCTCGATACTTGAACAAAAAAATGGTTTCTTGACTAGATGAAATTCGATTAGAAAGTTGGACACTTGGGCCATTGATAGATTTGTATGGCATTAAATTATAATTGAGAGAATATCTAATTGAACATATTTACCACATACCATATAGCAGTAGGTTCTATTTTTAGAGCCTCTTGTTGATCTTGTAAGTCACGGTTGCCTGAATTAGAATTCAGATGTTGTAGTTTAAAGAAACAATGATGTACTTTAACAGTTATAAGTACAACAAACTTTTCCAGTAACAATATTTTTATGATGAGGCTGCTGATAGTTGCAGTTCATATCTACATGCCTTAACCGGGATTCCTTGCATTCTGGGAAGTAAATTGAGGAATCTGTTCCTGTTATCTTTTAGGATTCAAGTAATTAGGCTTGTATCTTACCAAAAGATTACATGAAGAAGCCTGGGTGTCTTTTCGCGCTGACAATTAGCAAATGGTGTTGTCTCCTTTATATTGAGTTTCTTTTGAACTTTCTTTGACCAGACGCAGGCTATAGGAGGTTTTCATTGTGATCCTTTGTCAGATTTCAGTCCCTTTTCACTTTTTATTTGTTAAGGGGATTGCATATTTTTCCTTTCTGTACTTAATGTTTAAATCCATTTAATTTCCAACAAAAAAGAAAGAAGAAAAAATTCATTCTACCTCAAAGGCATTTGTGTAGTCAGTGGTAGCTTGTTTTAGATTTGTATTCTATATCACCATGAGAGGGGCAAATTTAGGTTGGTAGAATGTTCCATTAAGTTCTATTTAGATTTGTGCGTGATCATTCGGTGCCCACCATCTGGTCAATCCTTTTGCTTTGGTATACCTTCATTCATCAAGCAAACCGTAAGTTGTCATAGATTATCTTGATTCAAAAGCACTGGTTGGAAGATTTTGGGTTGAATGCAGAAGTGTGTATACAAGTGTACTCAAAACTGACTTGAAGAATGAATTATGTGGTACTGTTTACGCATGAAATAGTGAAAGGCTGACTAGGATGTGATTTGGGATAGTGAGTAAGAGCTTGATGAAAAACGATTTAGCATTTCTTTCTAGGCAAGTAAGTGAGTGAGATAGAACATGATGAAAAATGAATTAACATTTCTCTTCGGGCAACTAAATTATAAAAATAATGAAAATAAGCAAACATCAAGAGCTGAATCCCGATAGGAACAACAAACCAGTAAATGCAATGACAGTGAAAAATGAAACATATAGGAATGAGGAAATTGTGTATGAAACTGGCAGTTTGAGAGCAATAGTTGAACATATAGGAATAAGCAATGGTTGACCAAATGATCAATTTAGGAGTGAGCAAGATAAGCTTGTTCATTTCAAGAGGATCTGGCCGCATTGAGACCAGTCCATCTTGGGCAACTGAGAAGGGACTACCACAAAAGGGGCATGACAAATGAGAAGTATAACGCTGGGTACCTTTCAAGACAAAAGAATGAATTTCTGTAAAAGAAACGTGCAAAGATAATAAAATTAGAAATAAAATAGAGATATTGTATTTTCCACTGTCCAAGGAGAATGGTGGTTTCAACTATTGAAATTTGATATTGCGGTGTAGGCTTAATCAGAGCATAGCCAAGATGAGAGGTTAGACCCTAGAGATGGGAGAGCCATAGGGGCAGCAGGTCTAAGAGAAGAGGTGTGGATTGGGGGAAGGGCAAGAATTAACGGATTGGGGCTAGATTTGAGTGAGGATATGTTTGGATCTATGGGGCAAGGCTAGATCTGTGGGAGATGGAGAAGGGGTGGGGGATGTTGGAAGGGAGAGAAGGCACATTAGAGGGAAGAGGTGGAAGCAGTAGTGCCTTCTCCCAGGGAATAGAGAATGATCTATATATTTGCTTGAGCCATTCTGTTAGGGTGACCAGTCTGTGGCATTGGTAGAATTAGTTGCTGTTATCCTTTTTCCCTGGCCACCCTCCAGTGGACTTTTCCATGTGTTCAGTAATAGTTACTCTGATGTTCACAGAATCAGTTTCTGTTAGTCATCTATTTTTTGATAGGACAATAAGTTAGGCACCCTTAGGAGTTTGAACCTGCAACATTACCACTCAAATCTATGGGGCTGGTGGTGCCATGTATCCCAATGCCATTGGCTTTTCTTCTGTCTGTGATGCTACCTTGGGCTCTGTTTCGGAATAATAAATTTGATGTGGAAGGCAGAGAGGCATGCTTCCCAAGTACATGGGAAATATGCAAAGAAGAACCCCTCAAAAGAGTGCAAAAACTATAGATGAATCTTTAAAGCGTATACCCGTTAAAAAAAGAACTTGAAAGCAGTGTTTGGTGGTTCCTCCCTGGTAAAGAGCAGTACAGGAGTGAGACCCCCCAAGCATATTCACCCAGAAGCAGTTTTAGAAGGCAAACTAATGATTTGGACTTCTTTCTCAAGTCTCTTCACCTTATCTCAAATCCTTTTTGTTTTTCAAAAATTAAACCAAGTATAAAAACAATATTAATCCAGAGAGGGAATTTTTTCTTCATTTTATTTTTGTAGGCTAATTCTCATTTCCCCCTTTTTAATTAGAAATTTGTAATGCTAATGTCAGTCATAATTCAAGTGGAAATCTGACTCATAATCATAAAGTAATTAATCATGTTTGGAGAAGTTCAATATAGTTGCTTATTGAACTTATATTTTCTGTGTATGAAAGATCGAGGAATGGTTAAGGTGGTAATTTTTCACATGTTTATAAGGTACTCACCTTATTACATGAAGAAAAATTGAAACAGTTGCTTTTATTACTTGTTTATATGATTTCAGTGGTGAAGCCCTTTTAACCGAACGATTCTATGATTTTCTGGACTGGCTCAGAAGACGTGGTACACATAACATTTGACAAATAACTAATCCTGCACAGTCCCTTCTTGGAAGCAGCCACAGCCACCAATCAGCTCTTATTGGTCTGTCTATAAATTGAGACCGCCAGTCTTACTATTGCTCTACCACCTCCTCCCCCTTTTTTTAAAATAAATAAATAAATTTTTTTTTCCCCTTATATCAGTTTCTTTAATCTTCGTTTTTGGTGGCCGCTGCATGTTTTTCTTTCCCTTGATAATATAAATATTAAGTAACTTGTGTGACGGAGAAAAGTTGACACAAGGGGTAAGAGGTAATGCTGCTTTGTAAGATAATTGTAATTTCTCCTAATTCTATTTTGGATCTTTAGGAGTAAGTTCCTTTTACTCGAGCTGCTTGCAGAAGATTCAATGTCAGAAGATTCAAATGGAGTCAGTCCTTCACAGTAGTTTGCCTGCCCCCAGTGAAAATAGGGCCTGGGGTGTTAGTAGTTAGCTTTGGAGCTACAAGCAGCAGTGTTATTAGACCTGCGTCTAAAATTCTAATCACCTCTGCCAACTCAAATTGAAAGATGACTGATTTAGTTTAGCTTAAATTGAAAGAAAGGAAAAGGTGACTGAAGAAAATAAACATGAATAAAAGAGGAGTTCTGTAGCTTGAAGGGGAATGCTTATTTAAGTTCATACTTCCTTTGTAACTTGTTTAAGACTTTTTGGGTATCTATTTAGAGTCCTTTTTGTTATAGAAGTTTTGACTAAAGTTTGGCAGCTAGATGACTAGTAATATTTCAGGCCAGTGGTACTGGTTTGCCTGCTATACTCTGGGTTCAACAGTTAGTTCTGGGTTTAGTTAAAGGAAACCATCAGCTATGCTGCGCATTAAAAATTCTTAAATGCCATTTCACTTTTTCTTTTTATCATCCATGATTAATTTTCAATCTGATTAAAAAAAACTAATAAAGTCTCTTGCCTGGTCAGGGATTATAAAGAAAACACGGACTGTAATGGAATGCCTTCATCGCTTTTGCCGGGAATGTATTGACAAATCAATGAGACTGGGGTTAGTAACATTTATCCATTCCATTCTCATTTTTATTTGATTCATGTTAATACTGGCATAGTGAATTTTCTTGACTTGCCTCTGTGGATCTCCTTTTCTGATTAACTCTACATTTAAATTGTATGGTGGAGATTAAATCAGATTTTATTGCTTAAATTAGTGTTTAATTTTCAGAAATAATGAGTGTCCTGCTTGCCGCACACATTGTGCCAGTCGGCGTTCTTTGAGGGATGATCCAAAGTATGATACACTCATTGCTGCTTTGTATCCAGATATTGAGAAGTATGAAGAGGAGGTATGGTCTCATAGTTCGGCTTTGTGTTTCAATGTATCTGATAGATTTTCTCTTTTTTTCCCTCCCTTTCTCTCCAAATCAAACAGTAACCTGCAATGTTTGATCTCAGGAATTGGCATTTCATGAAGAGGAGAAGACACGCAATAAGCAGGTCAGACTCCTTGGTCCATCTATACATCTTGCTTGCAGATGCGTCTGGGTTTATTTTTACTGCCCTGCTTGAATACATTTTGTGGAGTAATATTACATTGAGCACTTTGCACATTCTGTGTGAATATCTAAGTGGGGTTAATAAATCATGTGCGTAATAAAGAGGATACATGTTGATGATTGGGCACTTCATTGATCATTATTGGAGAATAGTTGCTTAGAATTTCTGTTCAGGATCAAATAAGTAGTATTTGTTGTAACATGGGATGTTCCACTCATTAAATACCTTTGCCCTTCACTTTCTCTTTTCCTCTCCCTCTCCCTCTCCATGAGTTTGTATGTGGGTGCTTGTGTTGCATTCTGCTTGAAACTGACCCTTGCCAAACATTTATCACTCAATTGGTTGACGTTTCTTTGTTCATCTCACTTTCTGATAACTTGATTTTACTTGTCTGCATCTTTAACAGATTTTGCTTGTCTGCATCTTTAACAGACAAATAACCTCCAGTAGGCCTCCAGTCATTTCAGGATAGGTGGATTAGTTTGTTATCAATGTGTTGTTCTAATGCTTTCTTGAACAGATTCAAGCCTCAATTGCTCAAATTGTTCAACGACAATCAGAAGCCTTAGTTAAACGGCGCACAATTGGTAGAGATTCAGCAAGTCCATTTATGACAAGATTGCAGCGCAATACCCGGGGTACTCATTCAAGTAGACGAAACTGCCGAGGCAATGAACTTCAAGGATCTGAGGACAATGAGGACGAAAATGATAATAAAGATTCATCTTCTGCTGATGAGCGGTGTACAGAAGTTAGGCAAAGAAGGCGCAAGAGACGGGCAGGAACCCGGTCCTCTCAGCCTTCTTCATCAGCAGCCAATTCAGATGGTGTATGCATTGAAAATGATTTAGAAGTCAGCAGAGAAAATAGAGGAATATCTCCTGGGCTTGTGTGGAACCCTGACATGCTTGCTTGGGGCCGGGCTGGTACCCGGAGTCATACACGGCATGGCAATCCCAGTGGTTGCAACAGTAAGAGTTCTCAAAACGCTCGCCTGTCCAAGTTGGTAGATTACCTCCGGAACTTAGAGGAAAACAATGATGAGGTAAAGAAGGCTCTGTTTTACTGTTTGTTTGAGTCATGTATAGGTTTGTGGGTGATAAGTTCCACTCGTGGATTGCTCAACAATACATCATGCGAAGTGTTACTAAAAATTTTGTGAAGTCACTGGCTTTCACTGAGCACCCCAATGAACGGATTGTGTGCTGCCATTACTTTTTTCGCGTAGGTTCACATTCTACATT
Organism: Casuarina equisetifolia; assembly: GCA_028551475.1. Taxonomy (NCBI): domain Eukaryota; kingdom Viridiplantae; phylum Streptophyta; class Magnoliopsida; order Fagales; family Casuarinaceae; genus Casuarina; species Casuarina equisetifolia. The sequence continues at coordinate 28,802,455 of CM052355.1, forward strand.
ACTAAAGCCCCTTCTTTGTTTGCAGTTGGATGTTCATCTCATGCTTGTTTCATTGGACAAACAAAGCACGCCAAGTTTGCGGCAGCCACACCTTTGCTGTCGGCCAACTTTGTCGGTTAAACACCTCTGTGAAGTAAGATTATTGTCCCACAACATTACTCTTAAATTGATTGTCTTTTGTTGTTGAGTGTTTAAAACTTCTGCCGACTTGGGATGAGGCATAATTCTTGAAAATGAAGTATTTTTTAACCTCCTTTATTTATTTATATTTATTTTTAAACTAACTGAAAGGACCTTATCAGATAAAGGAGGAAGCTCAAGTATACAGTAAGCATATTAGAATAACTCTTAATGATTTGTAATTCTTAACTGCTGCCTCAAGCAGTCTCAATGGTCTCTGGTTAAGGGCTTGGTCGCCCGCTGAGAAAAGCCTCAACACTGGCAAAAACCCCAACAATTCTTTAGAAATTACTTCTTGTAAAATTCTCTAGAATTGTTTAACTTTTTGTAATGCAGTTTGTCATTGTTGTGGTATACCACCTTTAGGAAATTAGTGACTTATGTAACGCAGTTAAAGTCTGAACCTACTGCCGTTTTTGCTGAGGTCCAGTGGGATACATTATGTCCTGGATACGCTTGAGTCGAGTCACTCTACCTATATGTATGTCACAATAAATTAATCCCTGCCCATCCTTCCCACGGAGGAAAGAATAAGGAAATGATTACCATGACAGTCGTAAATGATCTGTGAGCATCTTGATCAGTTAGGCGTTATTGAAGCTTTCACAGCACTAGTTGAGGGAGTCCAGAACTTGCCGGGAAGCAATTCATGACTTATTCAGCTATGTACCTCCATGTCTTCCCCCCTCCTTTCTTTTCTTCTTTATGTAGTTTACTAAGCTTGAACTACATCATCATTATTTTTGATGTGCAGATCTTTTGTGATATACAGGGATAGACCGGTTAAATTTTGTCATATTACCCCTTATGATGCTGTCTTCATGTGACGAAGTTTACTTAATTCTCGATTTTCATCTTCTACATATTCAGCTGTCACTCCTAACTTTTAATGCATATGATGCAGTATGTTGCTCGCCAGACGCCTTTGCAAGCTGAAGAAATAGAAATATTGGCCCCAAAAGAGCAAGAAGCCATTGGACTTAAAGACAATAGCATGTCGGAAGATACAGATGATCCAGATCGAGTGCCCATGTTGGTTGATCCATGTAAGGACCAGCTGCAGATTTTGGAAGAGCGAGAAACTTTGGGAGGGCTTAAAGCCCACTGGATTTCCAGCAGGAACCATTTGGTGAGTAACTATTTTCATACCATGTCACAGTCAGTTTTACCAAATTTTCATGTTGTTTTTACAAGAGATTAGAACTCTGTTCTCTAATGACTCCAAGTTAATTTACTAGTAGCCCAGTAGAATTGCCAACAACTTGAGGCTTTTTTTTTGCGTAGAAGATCTTAGGTTTGACACCCATTTTCTGCACCTACTTTGCCTTAAAAAAAGAAGAAAAAGAAAAATTATTAATTGTACCTCTCTGTTTTTCTTTTTCTGCTCTTTCAGATTCTGGTATACAGGCGAAAGGAGAGTGGTTAAATTCATAAGATGTGCCAATTGTATTCAAGAGAAAACCTTTTGGTGTTCATTGCATTTGCTGTTGATAAAGAGAGCTCACAATAGAAGATTATGGTCCAAGAGAGTTCGGAGGATGAATTGAAGCATTTTTACAATTGCACTGTTGATAATGTAAATCTATAGGGTGTGAAGTTAAACCTTGAGAATACAAAACAAAACCGTTTGATCTACCTTAATATTTAGATAGTGCTTCCTTCTTTTTTGTTTGTTTCGTGGGTTCATCTGACCACACAGATTTTGAGACATTTTGCTTAATATTTATTAGGCAGGGTTCTCAAGAGCCCCATCAAGTCGATTTCCAGCTCTAGCATATGAACTTGCAATTTTTGGTATTTTTTGATTTAACGAGAAAGGAAGGGGGAAGGGGTCACTAACCTCAACTTGTTGGACTCGCAGGTTGTGTTTGGGGTCTTTAGGAAATATCGATATATAATTTTTGTCGTGATAATAACAATATGTTCCTTCTTTAAGGTTATGTATTCAGAATATTTAAAATAAGCTTCTTGATATCAAAGTGTTTTAAAAAGAGAAATCACAACAGAGAACAAAGAGTTCGGAAATAAAACTTTGAAAAAATTGTATAAAGTGTAACTTGCTTCTTGATATCAAGTTGTATTAAAAAGAGAAATCAAACAGAGAACAGAAAGTTCAGGAATAAAACTTTAGAAATTGTATAAAGTGTAACTTGTTCAAGACTGATAAAATCAACAAAAAAAAATTTAATTTCTGTGCAAGTTCTAGTTTTTTTTTTTTTTTTTCACCCTGTAATAAATTGACTTCTGGACTGGACTTGGGTATTTCCATCATGTGAAGTTAAATGGTAAATCCATCAAGACAAAAGGACAAAAAGTAAATCCCTCAAGAGAAAAGTACCAAAAAACAAGCAAGAGAGGAGAAAATGTCGAAAGTACGTTTTCTAATTTCCAAGGTAAAACTTTACATGAAATCTGAAAGAATAGTAGTACAACATATTGGCAACAACAGAATGATGGATTATGCTAGAACAACAGAGTCAGAGTACCTAAACTTGTATGGCCCTTGTACAGGGGGTTCAAATATTCTTGAACGCTAGAGAGAGTCCACTCCTTAACGTTATTAGAAACTCAATCATCTCATCTCATGTGAGTGGCAGCACTTGAAACTGCATCAGCCACGGATCTCACCACTTTTCGCCTTTCTTTTCTCTGGAGCACACGCAGATTTGGTGACTTTGCTTTTGTTGTTTCCTTGGAGGACCTGTTAAAGAAGCGATGATGATTCATCACTCAAATCTAGCGAGAAGGCCGGCTGCAGGAAAAAGAGGAGAAGATAAATGATGGAAAATGTTCATACCTCTGGGGACAGAAGGGATGGTCAAACTTAGGAACTGGTCTTGCATGGGGAACCAACGTCCTTCTCAATTGCTTCAAAGCTTTCTCTTCCTCAATCTGGAAACACGCGGTTTATAAGTTGAGCAAGCAATTTCAATAGCTAAGAACAATGCGAACCCCACAAGTAATTATGTCCATACCATGCGTTCCGCCTCGCTTTCTTCTCTGTATCTCTTGTACATCATCTCTTTCTCCTTAATCTGTAAACAAACTTAAATAAGTACTGAAGAAACATTGTCGTCCGAGCAAACTATGACTCTTTCCCTACCTTTTGATCGAACTCTGCTCTATCCACAGCACGATGATCCACATGGAGATTAAATTCCTGAACTTGAGTGAGGGGCTTGCGTACTCTCTCGGGAACTGGGATAGGATCCCTGCATGAGAGCCATGAAAAGAGGTGGTGAATCACTTGGTCATCTGCAGTGAGATAAATGATAGCGCGAGAGGTGTTGAATTTGTGCTTACTCCTTCAAAACTGGCTGCGCCCTGAAAATTCTCATCTGGGCTTCTTCTCTCTCCATCCTCTCCCTTTCTTCCATTTCCCTCTGCATTTCCTCCTCATGCCTCATCAGACTTTCCAATTGGAAAGGCTCTGGTTTTGTGCATTGCTTGGGCTCTGGTTTAGGTGGAACCTGCATTTGAAAATGGTTAATAATACCAATCTTCATCGAGATTAGAGGTAAAATTAATTCATTTCCGTACCACAGGATAGTCAGTGGTATAAGGGTACGGGTTGGCCTTTGGAAGCCTTGCTCTTTCCTCTTCCAACTGTTTATGCACAAGTTCCATGACAAATCTCCTCTCCTTCTGGGCCCCTCGTTCCTGATGGCAGAAAGCCACAACATAGTTCGTTAGAATGTTACTCAAAGTGAAGCTTGACTCGAATGTCCCATTGACCCAAAAAAGAAATTATTAGTCTCACCTCTGTGTGAAGATGGAACGGATTTGGAGTAGTGTTTCTTGGAATTGGATTTTCATGGCCAGGTTCTGAATTCAAAGAAAGCTGCAAAAGAGAATAAACAATTTACTTCAACTGAAAATAAAATGGACATTAGCCTCCCGATATGTTTTTACTTGTTTTGTTCATAGATAGAAAATAAAATGGATACTTCAACTGATTACCTTATCAAACAAATCAACTACAGCGGCAGGCGGTGGAGGAATCCTTTCATCCGTTGCAAAATGAAATTCTTTAGGTACGGTTATTTGTTTCTTTGGGTGACAGAACATCCCCAATTCCCCTTTACTTTCGAAAATCTATAAAAAAAATAAAAGTATCTTTGTTACCCCTCCCCTAAAAATTGGAATCCGACCAACACACGATGATTGTCCATGCAAAAAGTGTATTCATACCTTCTTATTTAAAGGCCTAGCCTTGAATTTAGGAACCTTTTCAAGCTCCTCCTGCTCAAGTTCGAAGGAGCTCTTGACCCTGGGGGGACGGGCCCTCAATGATGTCTGAAGTGTAGGGGTTTTAGGTGTAGTCAGGTGAGGTTTCCACGAATTGTTGTTCTGTTATGAACACACACAAGGTTTTACAAAACCAAAAAACTAAACAGCCAAACCGGAGGTAAGAAAATGATAATAGTAACCAAACCTGATGGGACACCTCTGTCGAAGCTACAGAAGCTGATTCTGCATTCAGATTGGCCCTTGCCGCGGTCTCCAAACGAAATTCCTGCACCAGTCAGGAAATATTAGTCTGGTTGTCCAATATCATTTGTTAAACGTCAATTCTTAATCTTGTTTTACCTTAAATTCTGCAGGCTGCGGTGTACTTCTCGGTATTGGGGGGAGTGTGGAAGCCTCGAGGATCTGCGCAAATAGACAAGGAATACAGTTGAGCAACATATTGGTTACATCTGAGAGAGAAAAAACAAACACTACATAGTTAACCTTCTTATTTAGTGGTCGAGCCTTGAACTTGGGAATTTTTGCCATCATTTCTTCCTCAAGCTCAGCACTACTTTTCACCCTAACTGAGCGGACACGTTGAGCGGTTTCAAATTCAGGTTCCTGAGGCCTCGTCAATGTGAGTTTAGGCTTCATCTGGGTCATAGAAGCAGCATCACCCTAACATTTGAATGGATGTTATTTAGTAAATCAAACTCGCAAGAAAGCAATTAGAGCTAAATTGTTGACGTGGAAGTCATTTACATGTGAAGCAGAACTATTAGTGTGTGGCAGTGACAAGTCTCTGGTACTTGAATGGAACTTCTTCAACATTTCTGCCATTGAAACAAATGGCTTGGCTGGTTCCCGAACGTAAACCTTTAAAATTAAAAAAAGAGTCAAAATGAGTCGGATCATTAAGTAAAATAAAGTAGTATCAGTAATTTCTCGAGTTTGAGAGCAAACCTTTCTTTCCTCCTTCTTAGTTTTATTAGCAGCAGAAGTGCATGAGAATGTAGGGCCATTGGTGAGACCAGGTTTTGATTTGTGGGGCAAATGTTGAGGCTTGACATTTAGTATCTGAAAATTTTTAGAAAACGAAAAAGGAAATTAGAGATTAGCAGAACCATGGAAGTAGCGATTGTTAAGCAGAGAAGTCGTAACATTCACCTGTCTAGTTTTTCCTCCTTCCAACTTCTGCCGCTTGATTGCCTGGTTCTCCTGAGCTAGATTGGGAGTCCCTGAAGAGGTTTTGACATTTGTGTCCCTAGAATTGTGATAGCATCGCAATCAGTAAGTATATCAGCACAAATCGCAATCGGTATACGAAAATATTTCAGCACAAAACGCGCAAATAACCAACCTCTTCACACTAGAAGGTTTGATGCCTCTTGCTTGCGATGATTGCAACTGACTTTTAGGCTTGAGTGAAGATGGGTTCCTAACCATGCTAGCTATCTTTTTAGCCGTCTGATGCTTCTTGGAATCCGTCACCCGGTCTCCCTTCTGAGAAGTCATTGGCTTAGGTGTGCAGGCTTCAGCTCCTCCATGAACATTGGATTTACTATTCATCTTATTGTCACTTGCGCTGGGAGGTAGAATGAGAATCGGTGTTAAGATGTCGAATTATCTAAATAGTGCTTAACTGGTCAAGACTATGTAATAAAAAGCATACCATTCATTTTCTGGAGTGAATGCGTCCTGTCCTTTGTCGTCTTGACTTGTCACCTTATCCGCGGACTCCTGGAAGATGCTTGAATTAGCAAGGAGACAGTTTAAAAAAACTTGAACTTGTCTTGGATTGAAGAAAAGTCTGAAAATTTACCACATCTGGATTGCTTTCTTCCTTGGCCTCACTGGGTGTCGCGTCTTGTTCCTTCAATTCAGTGGGTGTAGGCTCTGTGTTTGTCTCAATTTCCGAGTTATTATCACTCGATTTTGAATCTGGTGACTCTGATGTCTGTACCAAAAACGTTCAAACAACTAAGGACATCAGAAACCTAGCAAGCCAGCTTTTGAGCAGGAGGAATGAGAAATGAATCGCACCACCTTTTGCATTTGGTCTGCTTCACTGAAGTTGCATAAGCTCTCGACTGTAAATGACCTACCCGTCCTGATTCTAGGCATGCAAGCTGCATGGATTTAATACCATTAAAGTCAAACATTTCGCACTAGTAATTCATTAGGCAAAACATAAGACATCACGTTCAATCCATCATCAAATTCCTATCTAACTCATAAGAAAACGTCACTTAGGGAATGAATACTCATTCCATTGTTACCTTATTTATCGCTTGAAGTCTTAACAAATCTGATCCTACGTCAAACCATCATCACCTACTTCGCATTAATTTTTCGTAGATTTACATAGATCTTATTTGACATGTAAAGATCCTTTCAAATTTCGAGAGAATTTGTCAAGATTTCATTCTTCTCAAACTTTCTCACCTACCCACATTAAGAGAATAACCAACCAAATTCAGATCTCTCTCTCTCTCTCTCTCTCTCCTCCTCTCTCTCTCCCCCCTTCTGGTTGAACAATTCTATTCCGAATCACAGGCATTCAGCATCTTTCGAATGTTAAGTTTGGATTATTTTTCCTCGATTTTCCCAACAGCCAAACGGAGCCTAACAATTTACCCTAAGAAAACCAACGAAACTTAACAGTAACAAACCAACCGCAGCCCCTTTCCATCATTTCCAACCTCCACAGACCCTAGAATTAGGTGAAATGCATTCAAACCAACCCAATTCAGATCTCTCTCTCTCTCTCTCTCTCTCTCTCCTCCTCTCTCTCTCCCCCCTTCTGGTTGAACAATTCTATTCCGAATCACAGGCATTCAGCATCTTTCGAATGTTAAGTTTGGATTATTTTTCCTCGATTTTCCCAACAGCCAAACGGAGCCTAACAATTTACCCTAAGAAAACCAACGAAACTTAACAGTAACAAACCAACCGCAGCCCCTTTCCATCATTTCCAACCTCCACAGACCCTAGAATTAGGTGAAATGCATTCAAATAACCGAATAAAAGTAGAAAACCTGAGAAAGTTCCAGACGCAAATTCTAGAATTGCAAGAAATGAATCCAAACCCTATGAATTCAAAACGCGAGCAGCAAAAGGGAAAATTTTCAACAACAACAGAAATCCACCAGAATCCAGTCTGAAACAAACTAACACTAAATCTGAGCTCAGAGGGAAGGAGTACATCATTTACGATAAATTCAGATTAATAATGCCTAAAACACGAAAAGGATCATTTACAAAATACCCTAGCAGGATCGAAGGCAAGAACTAAGCGGAAAACTGAAATTTCCGACGTCTTTCTAAGTTACAAGTCCACTAAAAACTCTAATTGCAAAAAGTGAAAAAAAGTTAGTAATCCTCTCTGTCGTAAAAGAAAACAAGAAGCCAAAAATGCATATCTTCGGCTCTTTCCCCTACCAAGATCAAATCCAAGAACTCACAAGAAACAAAATCAAATCAAAGAAAGTGACATCCTAATTAATCCTGAAACTGTGAGACGAATTGTTCGTTTCCGACTTGTGAAGGAGGAGGAGGATAAGTAGCAAGAGTTTTACGTACGTGACGGCGCGTAGGTGAGAGCGGAATCGAACCAGAGCTCGGCCTTTCGGACTTCCTCCTCCGTCTCTCCCCTTGCGAAGTCGTAGAACCTTGGGGCAGAGAACTCGTAGGCCTCGTCGATCATCATCATCGCCGACATTGCCATGGCACTCGGCTCCTCCTTTGCCACTTCCGCCATCCGATCTCTCAGATTCAGACACTACCGCTTTCTGACGGCTTCTCTTAGGGTTGTCCGGTGCTCGGAGAAGAGAAATTAATGGGAAGATCTTCCGTCGTTAATGATAGCAAAGTGTGTGAGCGTGAGATATGAGGTGGAAGGGAGTTTAACGGTCGGATCCCCAACGGTCGAGTATTTTGAATTTGGGGCTGGAGTGTAAATCCAACGGCCAGGTTCGTGCCGCTTCGGCTCGAGGTGCGTATTCTTCCCAACGGTCATATTTCACGGTCAGAAGATCATCAAACGATGTCGTTCGGAGAATTTGATGTAGAGGCTTTACCGTGAAGTACCTTCTTTCTTTTCAAAAGATGGAAACGGTGTCGTTTTTACGTCCCATTTTCCAGAGAAACAAACAAGTTTTACAAATAAAGATGGACATATATGGCTATCTTGTCAGTGTAACGCAAAACCCATTTATTACACAAACATGCATATTATTTATTCCAAATCTAGAGTTTGTTTATGTAATCAAATCATTTGGGCTTTGGAATCAAAATTTAGGGAGTGACATAAGTTAATGTGAGATCTGCAGGCTAAGATAATGAAGTAAAAAAGGAGCTTGAGATAATTAGAAGTGTTATATATGTGGTTCAATCTTCAAAATTATCAGTAACCCACTTATCTTTTACAAAATAAGCAATAACACATCTTGTTGCCTACCAAACTTAGATATATAAATTCACTTCAGGTTAGTTTTACAAGCGGTTTTCTTTTTTTGTCAAGTTGTTTATATATATTGTTGTTTTACTATCCATGTGTTGTATTTTTCTTGATCTTGGTATAAACTTATAAGATGCTTTATTGTTCTTACGAGTGATTTTTATTTTTCTCTTCAATTTTCTTGGCAATCATTGTCATTTTTGGTGCTTTTAAATTTCCTTTTTCATTGCCAAGATTGGCATGGTCCATAATTCACTACTAAAGTGAAATTGTACTCCAAAAATGCTTCTCTAATCCTACAATTTTCAGTTAAGGTAGAGGGTTGAACTTAGAAAACCTCAAACAACATGCAGAAACTTTCCATTTCTTACTTAAATCTTCTACATGAACATGAAAACTCCCTTAGAACCTTAAAAAAAAACTTGAATCGGATTCATTAGGTGTCTAGGAACATGTGCTCCTTCTTCAATGAACGTCGAGGTCCCTAGAAACTTGATGTACGATGGTCTCATGTAAGTGAACTATTAGAAGTTGAACAAAAGCAAATAAGAACATCTTTTACTCTCAAGTTAACCATTGAATTATACTTTAAATATAGAGAATTCTATTCTCATACTAAAAGTCGGCTTATGAAGTGAAGGGGACGTACTTAAATTTTAATAACATGAAACCAGATATTTGTATCCTTTAACACACTTTCTTACTCTAATATGGTGTGACTTGAACCATATGCAATGCCACTTTTTGCCTGACTTTATGTTTACTCATATCTAAAAAGATTAAGGGAGAATTTTTGGATTTTAATATCCAATTAAAAAGTTTATTCTAATCTTGAAAGCCAAGTGACAAGAGTAAATAAAAATTCTGTCCTTCGTAAGTAAACTATTGAAAAGTGCGATATATACATGTACATCAAGTATTGTGGAGGGTACGCATGAATTGTCATACCTAAAAAATCAAGTACTCAATCAATTGACATGACATACACAGCATTGTTTTCCACCATCTTTCACATCCCCAAAAGGCTGCCTTTGTATAGCTCAACTCCCATATCGGCAATCATCAGGTCATTTTTCGGTCCACATAACACATTGAAAGCCACCCCGACATTAAAACCCTTTAAAATCAATGGCTCTTACTTTCTTGTACCCATTAATCTTCAAGCAGTCCAATCTCCGATGGAGAACTTTGGAAGCATTTCTTATCGAATTCAGAAAATTCTTTAATTTTCAACACGTGATCAATTGTAAGATTTCGCAACATGTTTTCTATACCAAGTTTCATTATCGTTTTCCGCTAAAGCAGCGCCCGCCCTTAGGTCTTCGGAGTGAACTCCATTCTATCCACCTACTCGTTAAAATATTGAAAGGGTAAGTTTCACGTAAAAATATAAAAATTTTAAAATTAATTTATAAAGAGATTAATTTTTTTATTTAATAGTTTATAATTTTAAGTTAGATAGGAGCATTTGTCTATGATTTTTAATGTGGTATTTGAACCTAAGTTCTCATTTAAATTTTTTTTATAGATATGGATAAACCTAAAATTCTCATAGAAAGCAATACTACAAAATAATTTGGGTTGATCCATTATTGTGAGTAAGTGGTATCGAATTATCTTATATTACTAAGAAGTTGGTTAATAATCTGAATTCTTTTTTTTGCACCTTTGCTCATAGAAAAATTTTTTTAATAAATAGTGTTGTCATATGTTTGAGTTTAGGAGGTGTGTTTAGCTTTACATGAGAAATATAAAATTTTAAAAATAATTTATAAATAAATAAATTCATCTACTTAATATCTTAAGATTTAAACTAAATATGAGTCGTTTTATACAATTTCTAACAATTATTGAAATGCTCAACATCAACAGTAAAGCCAACAACATATTTTGGAAACACCATTATACGAAATGACCACTTGTTAAGAGGGAAATCAAAAAATCTAGGAGAATATTAATCATACAAAAAAAGAAAAAAGAGAGGCTATTTTTAGCATATCACATCATTCTAAGTATGAAAAGATCACATGAATTCAATCCATAATGATTATCAATTATGAAGTAGTGATTTTATTAAACACAAAACAATTTAATAGTTTTAATAACTACAAACGATAAAGTATCATATCCATATGGAAGTTGAGCTTGCTTTCTTCAACCTTCGGTCCTTTCAAACCCTAAACACCGAAAGAATCACTATTTTACAACTATTCTCCGACATGTGAACTTCTTTTCATAGGCTTTCCGTGGGAAAACTGTTGCTTCGCCGTGTAGACAAACCATGCAGAAACCAGCATGATTCGCTCTCAACGTGACACGACATTCACAGCATTGTTTTCCACCACCTTTGACCTCAGCAAAAGGCTGCCTTTGGATCGCACAACCACCCATGTCGGCTATCATCACATGCGATTGTTCGGTCCACACAACATATTAAAAAGCCATTCCAAATTGGTAGAACAAGATTGGATCATTTCAATATTTGGCGGCTTTGTGGAGTACATTGCACACTTCTGACTCTTTCCTCATCCCATTCCACGAGGAAATGAAAACCCATAAATTATTGCGTAAAAAGAGAGCCTTATCCATGTGAAAGAAGTAAAGCTTTAATGTTAGTAAGCCATGGTTGAAAAAGTCTAAAAGGGCATGCGAACTCTTAACACACTATCCCCACATAGCATGTTGTATTTGGTTTGTTAGATCTTTAATTTTTCATTTTTTGAGTAAAAAAGAAAAATTGAGAATATGAAGTAGTAGAACATAAATCTAGTGAACATTATCATTATTATCAAGATTAAGAAGAATGTAAATAAAAAATTTCATCAACTAAAGACGTAAAATTCATAAATTATATAAGTATTTATGAAAATTTTAAATTTTTTAAATGTTATTTTGAGCCTATGTATCACAAGACGTGATAAAAAGAAAAATGAGATAAAAATAATAAGATGATAGAATTTGATATTATTGATTGTATTGTGTGATAATTGATTATATATAAATAATAATTAATATAAATATAATTATACATTGAGACTTTTATATATTATGTAATTGATGATTGTTTGATTTATTTTGTAAAATAAAATTAAGAAACAAAGTTATTTGAAGAGTAATAAGAAATATAAAAAGAAAATGAGGGTTTGTAAAGAATAAAGAATGGTCGTCGGCGAGACCGCTTTGTTTTCAAAGAACGCGGGCCAGACAGACGACCACAAAAGCCACCGCAGGTCACGCGTTCCAAAGTCAAGCCTCTTCTCCTTCGTATACTCTGTGTTCTCTCTCTCTCTCTCTCTCTCTCTCTCTCTCTCTCTCTCTCTCTCTCTTCCAATCCTCTCTCTCAACGCATCTCGCTAGAACAAATCATGAATGGCAGAGAAATCCTACACAAAATGAAAGTAAGTCAACTTCCTTCTCTTCTTGTAGCATATTAAGTTCTGTGTTTGGATTCGTTGGGGTTTGTGGTGCTGTCTAGTTGACTGGGTGTCTTTCGTTTCAAGTTTTTTGTCATAGTTCTGGAATGCATCTAAACTTGTACGGTTGTAGTTAGTTTTGCTTTTGCCATTATCCTCTCTAAGTACAGGGACTTCCGAGTATTTTTGGAGCAGAGTGAGTTTCTTAGCTTATCATGGCAGTGTCTGAATGATGTTTAGATGTGCATCAATGGTAGAACAACGCATGGACTTGGGGTTCTGTTTTCTTATTCTCATTGTTAAAAAAACTATCTTTTTGATAAATCAGTACTCGTTGCTCTCTGAATTATTGGTGTTCCAATTTAGAGAATTTTGTTTAAATTTGACATTTTGGAGCTTCAACTATATTTTTAAATGTTAATACATGGTGGGTATCGATATTACGATTGCCGTGGTATCTAGGAAGAAACAATGAGATAAAGGGAAACATAATGGAGCTATGGACAAGTTAGAACTTCATATGGGATGTTTTATTCTTCTATGCTATGTTGTTGTAGTCCAAATAGATTAATCCTAGATAGCCAACAGGTCTAGGCCTTTTGCATGATGGTTGGAGATCATGACAATTTGGTATCAAAGTTAGCCACCATCTCAAGTTTGAACCTTAACGTGAGCAAATCTTGGTGTGTGTCTTGCTGGGTGTGTGCCATGGTACGAGGGGCTACAAAGGCCAAGAAGGGTAAGAGTAGGCTGCTGGCAGCCAAGGCTGCCTAAAGAGTGGGCTGTCATACGTGGGCCATTGGTTCGTCGGATGTGTAGCGTTGTGAGGTTGTCATATTTCAAATAGATTGATCCTTGACTAGCCAACAAGTCTAGGACTTTTGACATAATGGTTAGGGATTATGACATGTGTGGATTTAGAGTTCAGCCTAATATTCCATCAATCAATTTAATTACAATTTTAGTTCTGTATTTGGTTTCTGCCTGTAACATGGTTCAGAAAGACTGAATTCTCTTATTATGGTCAACCAAACGAATACGCACCTTATACCAAGGTTCTCCTTTGATGGATATTTGGTTTTGGTTGTTGCAAGCAGCATCAAAAGGCGATGCATATTCAGGTCAATGTCCTAGATACACACTTAAGATTTCTGCTCTTTGTCTGCATTTTAACAGAGAGTTTGCAAATAAGTACTTGGATCTTTACCAACAAAACCCTAGTTGCATTGTGGCGTCCTGTGTGACATCTTACTTTATAGGCATGTATGTGCAAACTTGATTGAACTAAAATATGCTGGTAAGATTATATACCCTTTTCGTCATGCCGATGGTTAGTTAACATGTATAGCGTTGGTCATGTTTCCATTCGATGATCTAATTTATGCAGCATTAAGTTTCTGTCTGGGAGATATAGTCAACTGAATGTTTCAATCATTTTATTGCTTGTTTAACAACTGAATTCATGTGTTTCATTTCAATAAACCGTTCCAACATGTTATCATACCTATGGAAACAGTAAATCTAATCTTTTAATACATATGAAAAATGTTATGATCAAATATGATGCAAATAATCTGCAAATTACATCTTCAAGTGGGCTGCCCTTGGTGATTGTATACGTCCATAGGAGAATTAGTCATAGGTGACATCCGAATCGCATCACTGCTTTTGATATAAAAGAAGAAGAGAACAGAAACCTTGCTTTATGTGTGATGCATGGTGAAATCTTGCCTTGACTCTAGACTTACCAATGGTTGCACATATTTTGGTATTAAGAAGAAATGTTATACATTTTGAGGAGTTATGATTTGAATCTTCCCTTTAAATGAAAAAGGATGAAATTAGAATTATTTACCACGGGTTACTTTCTGAAAATAATGTCAAGATTAGTTGCTTGTTCTTGCCTTTTGGTTTCATTGGATACTTTGCTCCAGGTAAAAGCCGGGTTTGGTTCATCTGACACTGGAAAAGGCAAAAGCAAAATGTCCAAGAACATCACACATGGCTACCACATGGTAAAGGGAAAATCAAATCATGCCATGGAAGATTATGTAGTTTCTGAATTCAAGCAAATTGGTGACAAGGAGTTGGGCTTGTTTGCAATATTTGATGGCCATTTAGGCCATAATATTGCAAACTACTTGCAAGGCCATCTGTTTGACAATATTTTAAAACAGGTTATCAATTTCATCTCCTGCCTTGACAGTTTCTAAAATAGGTTATCAATATTATCACCTGTAAAGATTTGTACTTTGCTTTGCTGCAAGCAGGATGACTTCTGGACTGAAACAGAGAAAGCTTTGAAAAGAGCTTACCAAATGACGGATGATGAAATATTGGAGAAATCATTACAATTGGGTAGAGGAGGCTCAACAGCTGTAACTGCAATACTAATCAATGGTGAAAAGCTAGTTGTAGGAAATGTAGGTGACTCTCGGGCTATTATATACAAGAGTGGTGTAGCCAAGCAGCTATCGGTTGATCATGAACCAAGCAAGGAGAAGAGGTCGATTGAGAAACGTGGTGGTTTTGTTTCAAATCTTCCAGGTAGTCAGCTTTCCAAACCAAAACGAAAGAGAAGGCCTTTCAGATTTTCAGATATTTATTTATTTATTTACTTATTTTTGGGGGAAGATTAAAGATTCTTAGCGTCAATGAACTGTCAAAATTCTGTTGCAGTCACCATTAAACCAGCTTAGGTGTTTCTGTTTGAGCCATGCTGATCAAAATTATTCTCACAGTTTCTGTAGTATTAAGTGTTGTAGACGCTAATGGTACTTTAGTTTGGCTAGCAAGTTAAAAAATAAAAAATTTTAATGTTTAGTCCAGGTGGAACCTTAAGAATATTTTCCTTTAAGTAACATTTGAATGTTTCTTCTTTTCCTTGTTTAATAGAGATGATATACAAGGCGTATAGCTTAAGCCCATGAAAGATGGCCTTCTTGATGAGCCGTGACAGCTCAATGGCATCCAGGCTCTACCACATGGGAGGCTAGGGTTCGAGCCTCCCTGTCTCCCTCCCCTAACTAATCCCCTAAATCTCCCTCAACCCCATTCCCGATAAAAAAGAAAAAAAAGTAAAAAAGTAAAAAAGATGGCCTTCTTGATGAACCGAAGTAGAGTATTTCTTGCTATATTGGTTTACCATGCAAATGATATTCTTGAATATCCATTTTATACATGATCTGGTTTTAGAATTGAGCACTGATTTTCTAGAAATGCTATATTGGTTTATCATGAAAATGATATTTTCTGATGCTTGCAGGGGATGTGCCACGTGTTGATGGACAGCTTGCTGTAGCAAGAGCATTTGGTGATAGAAGCTTAAAGTTACACCTAAGTTCGGAACCTGATGTGACATTTGAGTCGATAAGCGATGATACAGAAGCCATTATTCTAGCAAGTGATGGAATATGGAAGGTAAGTTGCTCTTAAGACTGGTTATTCTTTTCATGTTTTTTCTATATACTTTGCGATATATTACACTATCTTGACATAAACAATAGGATTATGTGCATTTTTCCTCCCCATAACTGTTAAATTTCGGCAGCCAATATCTTGAATCATGTGATTAGTTGCAATTTGTTCCTAGAATTCAAATTCTGCCTTTTGCACCATCATGTCTAACATTAATTTCATATGCTTATCAAGCAATAGGAGGAAAAGTAGAAGAAAGTAAGAGCATAATTTTGCATTAAGCCCTTGAATTTGATTGTTGAGTGAAAAACAAAATTGAAGAACTTACAGTAAAGGGAAATTGCTACTGACCCATTGCTCAGAAGTTCATTTGCTTAGGATCAAAGTTCAGGAGGGGATTTTTTTAATTAACCTCCCTGATTAGGTTCGAAATAGCAATTTAACCTTTTCTTTATAGTGGAAACAAATTGTTCTGCTCATTCAATGGCAAAAAGGTTTTTGTTTAACTGGATTATGTTTTCTTCTCTTTAAATATGCTTGAGATTTTGGATTTCTGAATCTTTCTCGACGTTTGGGCAGGTGTTGACAAATGAAGAAGCAATAGATTGTATCAAAAACGTCAAGGATGCTCAATCAGCAGCAAAGCACTTGATAGAGGAGGCTGTAAAGAGGAAAAGCAAGGATGACATATCCTGCATAGTGGTGAAGTTCCAATGATATATTCTTTAAATTGTGGTCTGAAACTTGATAATGTGTGTATATTGGAAACAAATTTGCTTCCTTTATTAACTGTAAAGATATTTGGAGTCTTCCAAAGGAGTCATATGTACAAGTGATCACATCACCATACTATTCTCCTTGAAATTACCTTAATGCTAAAAACTCTTTTTCTGTTCTTCTGGGTGCCGCTGCAATGCAAGTGTCATTGTAAGTTTGGGTGGATTGTGAATGTACTGTTGAATAATTTTCCTTCTTTCCTTCTTGTTCGGGGCCTTGGGTGGGGGGATTTGGTGTTTCTACACAAAACACTGTCTGATCTTTTGCCTCTGTCACAACTTCAGCTTGTAAAAGATTAAGCTTCCGAATGGATATCTCTAGTGTACTTTTCCAGATGTAGCAAAAGAGTTCAAACTTGCAAGATATGATGAAATGACAAATCTCTGTATTTTTACCTCTTAAGGATGGAAGATGTCATCTTCCTGGTAGCTTGGTTCCCCTTTATTTAACTTTAAAGAAAAAAGAACCTTGTACTTTCCAAACCTGTGTTATATATATATGATACATTTTCTCAACTACAGCTATTTTATTTTATAAATTCCCTAATGATGTATAATACTAGTGCTTCAAAACAATAAGTGTGGCTACTCTATATATAAACGACATCTATATCCCGCAACAAAAAATGATAATAGAAGTTATGGTCACAGAGAGATGAAGCAGAATAGAGCAACCAAAATCCAGGCTTGCATATTCACAACGATTATTGATAAATATCATGATTTTGTTGTCAAAAAGCTTGTTAGAAGCATTCCATTCAACATTCTACAAAACGTGTGGCTCTAAAAAATGACTTCAAGAGCCATTGTAAGAGTGATATGATTATCTTGACATTCAAATGGACTGTGGGTTTCTCATGTCACGGTTTTCTTGCATGGAAAAGTCTAAATGATAAATTAAAATCGCTTATGCCATTAACTAGCATGCACCGAATAGTAGTATAGGCTAATACTAAAAAAATTATTTAGAAGACTAATTTGATTATGCTTTATAAATTTAAATTACATGTAATTTAACATATAAAGAGACTAAATTCTCATGAACATAATTAACTTCTAAAATTAACATACGAAGAAATCTTGACTATTTCTTTTCTTTCCATGAAACTAAATTGTAATTTGCATTCTAAGCTCTATCGATCTTTATTCATCAAAATCTCTAATAACCAAATATAAAAATTCGAATGCAGATTTCCTTTGTTATCATATCCAATGCAAGAGCAGGATTGAAAAGCTGTTTCAGAAGTTGAAGAGATTGCTTCAGCTTAGGAAGATCTGTGAGAAGGAAAAACACAAACTCTTGGGTAGCACGAAATTGACTTAAGAGGATCAGGTTCTGCAGCCATACCAAGTGTATCTTTGACTATTCGAAAGCTGAGACTTAAAAGATGTGATAAGATTCATCCCCTTTATGGGTTCAGACAGAATTTTAATCGTTGATATGTTCTCCACAGTGACTCCAATAACGCAGCTTATCTCTTGACTGACTTCTTATGGGACTGCAACCACAAGACACAAACACTTGGCATCCGAAAGAGTTGGAAGTCTTAATGGGACATTGGAGAATCACAAACTAGCACGAAATAACAACACTTGTCTGAGCTACTTTTCAAGCCCACCTGACATTCGGCTGGCTTTTGGGGTTTCTTGCATCACGGCCCAAACTGGGTTGACCAGTCATACTTATGCTTTCAAGTCAATAATGTACCTGTTAAAAAGTCTTCTTAATAAGGGATTAGCAAAGAAGGGTCAAGTATTTGATATTAAGACAATATTTAAGTGACATGTGACATATGACATATTATGTGTTGAATCTGGGATATTGGGGGATCAATTGTACCAACAAAAGAACGTATTAATATGTTTTTTTTTTCTTTAAAACTAATTTGTAAGGCAATGATAATTTAATTTTATATAGAGAAATATAGACAAAATTTAAATAATAGAAAACATACACCATTTTTAATACTATTATATTAAATTAGATTAATATGTGACACATGTTTTAAACACAAGATATTGGAGGATGTTGTATTTGAGTCTAAGTTCTATTACCATATGTTAGAATTTTTTTTTTCTTTTAAATTGATTTGTAAGGAAGGACAATTTGTTTATATATAGAAGAATCAAGACAAGGTTTTTTATATATATAATAAATGAATTTACATGTCTAAAAAGTAATTCTACACAATAAGATTATATGCACACTGCTCAGTTAAAACCACATACAATATCACATCAAATCAAAAATAGTTTCATCTAATTTCCAAGTATATTTAATATACATGTTTTTAGTTTTTCTATATATCTTATTTGGATTAAAATATCTTTATCTAATAAACCTTTTAATAACTTCAAGATTAACATTACAAGAACTTGCAATATATCTAAAAATTCTATTATTCTTTTTCTTATAAATAACACAAACAAATGAAGCAAAAAATCAAACTAAGATTTAAGCAATATAAAACATACACTACTGTTAATACTATTGTGTTAAATTAGATTAATCACATGGAAAATAGCTGATCCAGATTAGAGATTGAAACAAAAGCATGGATTGCCGTGACAGGATTGCATGGTGTAGCACGCAGATGATGCCTTAGTGTTCCGGAAGCTTGGTTTCCCTATTTCACATTGAATTGCTTGATTCAGCATTGAATATTGCGTGGTACATTAGGATCGTCATATGAGTTATATGATATTAGAGAAACGTTGTGGTAACATAAATTTAAGCCTCATGGCTTGTAGTTTGACACATGTTTGGGCTGAAAACAAATGAAACCAAATCTGATGCCCAGTAAAATCCAAAACTTGTTTACGCAGTAAAGGATATAACTCCAAAACTCTCATGGCTTTGAAGAAACCAACCGTTGAACCATATTTAACGGATGCATACAGAGCAAGTAATTGGGCAGCCAAATCCACAGGAGAGGGAGAAGTTTTGATCTGAACCAGAACTTTTCATTGCTAGAAGTTAAAAATCGAAAAGAAACCAAATTACTTTTCAAAGATTTAGGAAGAATCCAAATTTTTTCTCCTTAAAATCAACAAAAAAGAAAAAGTAACACATAAATATATAAGGAGAATCATATAAAAGTAAAATAATAACAACGTGATAATTATTAGTTTTTATACCATTCCTATTATTGAGTGTGGTGAGATAAATTTTCAAGAACTAGTTCATAGCAAGGCACCACATTGGAATTTAGGTTTTGATATCCTACTAAAAGGGTTAAACTTCTTCCATTAAACCCAATTAGTCAAAAACTATAAATAACTAAATATTTAATGAAGATTTAGTCTATGTTATCTACTCAGGCTAGTGTCAAGTGTGGAGAAATTACAAAGATTTAATATATGGTAATAAAGTAATATAAATTTGACCTACTATACATGTCACAAAAGCCAAACTTCTCCCGTAAATCTGGTCAATATAAGAAGAATATTGAACTAAAAAGTCAAACTTTCTCCCTTAAATTTGGTTAATATAAGAAAAATATCGAATAAAAATGTTAATAATGTAAGATAATTATTAGTTTAAATGCACATATTTAAGGGACTTTTTTTATTACTCTAATTAGTAGTCCTTAAGAGAAAAAGAATGATCAAAGAAATATTTAAAATGTGCGTTGTATAGTCAATAGGCTAGTAACTCAATAATTTGATTAATAATTACACAGAATCAAGGTCCATAAATATTCAAACCCCTTTTCCCACAAAATAATTAAATAAACATGCCGTGTCCGTCCACCCTTCTTCATCCAGAACCATCATCGGCCCCCTGAATCAACTCCCAGAAAATCTAAAACTATCAAAAGATTTAATTTTTAAAGAAGGGAAAGTATTGCATGCCATGAAACCTTATGCCGCCACATACCCTACTTTGCATGCTCATCTCAAATACTACGAGGCCACGCATTTCCTTACCCATCCTTCACCCTCATCCTCGTCATCCTTCTCTCTCTCTCTCTCTCTCTCTCTCTCTCTCTACAACTATTCTATATAGTCTACCTCCCATGGCTCTTTTCTACATCAAAGCCATCTTCGTTCTCTTTCACTTGTCTTCTCTTTCTCTGATACACGCGAATTGCACCCACCATGAGCAGTGTTTGTGCTGAGCAACACAAGCTCCATCCCTCCCACCAACTCTTTTCCTCCAAGAAAGCTCTCAAGAACATTGATATCCCACCGAGGAAGCTTCTCGGGCGCTGCCTTCCGGGAGAGACGGAGATGTATTACTCTGACTCCCCTAGGTTCTCGCCTGGCTGTGGTGACGAGACGATGTTGCAGAAGTTCTTGCCTTACAACAGCGGTGCCGAGGATGTGGATTCCGACGAGTCTGACCCTTATTCGTCGGACCACTTCCGGATGTATGAGTTCAAGGTCCGCCGCTGTACAAGGAGCCGTAGCCACGACTGGACGGATTGCCCTTTTGCTCACCCGGGTGAGAAGGCTCGCCGTCGGGACCCCCGGAGGTTTCACTACTCCGGTCAGGTGTGCCCCGAGTACCGCCGCGGCGGATGCAGCCGGGGGGATAGCTGTGAGTTCGCTCATGGCGTGTTCGAGTGCTGGCTGCACCCTGCCAGGTACCGGACTGAGGCCTGCAAAGATGGGAAGAACTGCAAGCGCAAGGTCTGTTTCTTTGCTCACACGCCTCGCCAGCTTCGTGTTCTGCCGGTGAATTCTCAGAATTCTTCGGCGCCTGAGCTGACATGCAAGAAGAAATTTTTGAGCTCGTCCTCGGCCTCGAACCACCATTGCTGCTTGCTTTGTCACTGCGCAAGTGCTTCTTCACCGACTTCGACTCTTATGGGTATGTCCCATCTGTCTCCACCGCTTTCACCACCTCTTTCCCCTGGGAAACAGCGTTCCATGAACGGGTTTTCGCCAATTTCTCGATACGCCGACCGATTTGTAAGCGCCGAGTCTGGGATGCACCAGCTGAATCACGGGGTACTGACCTACAAGGACGTGCTAACCGAGCTGATGAACTCCTTGGAGGCCATGAATTTCAGTGAGGCCTCTTCACCTCTGTCTGCTAAAAGCCCGAATGTGCCTCGGCTTGATGTCTGCTTCAACAACGAAGATCAGCAGCAGTTCATTCTTTCACCTTCAACACCAAACCCTTCTGGGTCTGCAAATTTTTTCACCGGGGACCACTCAAGCAAAAGCCTCACCGAGGAAAACAACAACAATGACAGCAGCAGCAGCATCACCAACGACAACAATGGCGGATCCTTACCTGATCCCGATCTTGGTTGGGTCAATGACCTACTAATGTAGAAGGCCACGGTGATCTTTTTGGACCTGTATATATTGCATCCGCAGTATATATATGTGATTTGGTGTAAATTATTATCATTATTGTCATTGTTGTTGTTGCTTTCAACCTTTCCTCTTTTGAAATTTTCTTCTTCTTAAGTTTGAGTGTGAATCTACTTTTGGGGGCTCTCTTCCAAGTAGAGAGAGCTAGATCTAAGCTTATTTCATGTGTTGATATCGAACTGATGGGAAATGAAATGGATGTGATTACTTTCTTTCTCTTCTTTTCTTCTCAATTGGTTCATGTAATATGGTTCGTGCCAAATCTAGCGAAGGAAGCCAAGTTATGAGGTTACAGATCAATCTTAAAATATCTCTCGGGATCTAATTTTGTTAGCTGGCATGCCAAGTATTCCAGGGCCAAATGGCAGACATGCAGTGTCTGAAAGCGAGGCTAATTGGCTTCAAGTGACCAGTTTTTTGGGTCAAAAGTTTTGGCTGCGGCTGTTGTATCTTCTCAGAGAAGAACTCCAGTACAGAATATGATGAACCTTCATTTTCAATCGTCGTCCTTCAAGAGGATTAGAGTAGATTCCTGAACAGTTTCAGGTGATCTACTGTATTTCAGGATAAACATTCGAAACTTCCTCATATGATTTCATTAGGTGTGATAAGAATGTTATAGAACTCATAAACTGATGATTATCGTTCTAAAAAGTGTTATTCTCCTGAACAATCTCGATACCATGCCAATCTCCAAGATTTGTCCGATTCTTTTCATGAATGACAGAGATAGCTGCAATGAAACTTCTCGATAAATAAAACAAAAATTATTAAGATTTGGAACTGTTCATTCTTTGAGTTTTCCCCCAAAATAATGATTTTAGGACTCGATTCTTGACAGGAGAGAATCATTGGATGCAACTTCAGTCGTAGTGAGAACTGCCCTTGGGGTTCGACCATTCGGGGGGGCCTCCCTTCCATTTGACAAGCACCTACTCCACCGCTGTAAAGTAGGTTGTAGGTAGGGGAGCCTTTACCATTCACTCTAGGGGGTAAATTATATGAGAGTCCATCTTTACGGAGGTGGGGCTCCTGAAAACTTCCTTTACAGGTTTGTTGAAATATTAGTTAAAAATCATCTTTGAAATGGAAAGTTTATTTTTAAGAAGGCAAATAAATATTTTACCATTATATCAGATTTTAAGATCAGGAACGGCATTCTCCACATATAAAAAGGATTATATTAACCATGTATGCAAGGCAAAAGTCTCATACCAAAAACATAATTCTTTAGGATGAAGTTTAGGTGGAATATCTTTTCAACATCTAAGCTAATTTTTGGGATGAACTTTTTGACATTTTAATGTGAAATTAGAGACCAAATTAAATATATTTTACCTCATGTGTCTTTAAGCCTAATATTGCTTGGTATGCAAAAGCATGTACACATAATAAAAGTTTCATATTGAAATGTAATTCCTTATAATGAAGTTTGAAGGAAGTAATTTTTTTTAACTCTTAAATTTTTGAGTTGGGTTTTTGGACATCCTAAGATGAACCTTGTAAGTTAATTGCAAGTAATGTGTTAAAAATCATATAAAAAATGCATCACATTGCCTAAATTCTTATTGATAATCATTATTAAGATGAAAGATAAGCTCCTCTTTGTAAATCAGTTTTATAAAGACACTAAGGTCGCTAAACAGTAGCCACAACCACGTGTTGTCAGTAGTATGGTGGTTGATTACTCTCTTCCAAGATTCAGCTCCTCAGTTTTATACCCTTATTCTCAGATTCCCATTTAGCTATTAGAAACAAATGAAAAGAAGAAGGAAAACCCACAACCGCACGTGATTCCCATAGGTTTTCACTGATTGATGTTTGTAGGCATTGGATGACAACTAACGGCCATGATGTGGGGGATGTACAAAGTATAAGACATTGAAGAGAATTCAATGGTGAACAGTACAGAGCTAATGTACCAACCTATCATGGCATACGACTGGTTTCCTAGGAAGGTGACTTATGTGAGAGACAGCTGGGATGGTAGGGAAGAGACCCATAAGGATGTGTTTGGAATAACCTTTTGGGTAGGGCTTGTTAGGCAGATGCAGCGCGGAATTAGGTGGTGATTGGAAGAGAGTGACAAGAAATGGTGTCGGGATGGGGGGCAGCCCATGCTAAAATGACCCGCGATGGGGGTTGGGGTCCCCTACGAGGCTTGACCTTTGGGGTCACACTTTTGGCTCCCATTTATTCGAAGTGGTCGCAGGACAAGAGACCCATGCTTTGTATGGCATGTGAACCCCTTTACTCGAACATGGTTTATAACTTGTGTTCAATATAAATGATATAGATGGAGATACCACAATTATTAAGATAAATCCATCACTTAAGTCTTTTGCTTGATGTCCTATATTCTCAAAGCCCCTTTACCTAAAAGGAAAAAAGAAAAGATTTTATGAAGCAACTTTTTGATAAAAATATATTATCTTTTTGAATTATTATTTTCAAATTAGTGATCTAGTTTAAAATAACACTAGTAAGATAAATTCACCAAACCTTTCTTCCTTTGATACCAAAGATGGAGCAACTTTTTAACAAACATATTATCTTTATTGTACAATGTTAAAATGTGAGATAACACTAAAATGATGGAAGAACTTGGATTTTGAGCTTTCAGAATTTTGATTTACTTTTAGGCTAATCTAAAGATAAGGAAATCATTGATCGTGAAACTAAGTAGGTATCTTCTTTTAGGTTAGATCATAATGTGGATCTACATATGCATGGAGAATTATAGAGAATTAGATTTCTAGAGATCCTTCAACAGTAGGCTTTATTAAGCTAATTACGAGAGAAAAAACTAGTGGGGCAGATGCGGAAATTGATTTTCATGGTCTGCTAGTAAAATCCATGAAAATTAGAACCAAGTTTTCAAGGGACCACCGACGGCTGGTTGGGACACGAGACATTGATTTTCCTTTCTGAGCATGTTTCCGCAGAGTGGAAGGCCAATGTTCAGAAATGGGGGCATAATGAATGAGGTCATGAAATATTTGTGTAAATTAGGTGAAGAAAGTGGACCTGAGAAAATGAGTGAAAACCTAGAAGAAATTCGTCAAAGATTTGGAAATCTCTGACCAGATTCTCAGAGATTTGATGGATTGTCCTTAAACTTGACAGGAAAAAAAACGTTGTAGAGGACGATGTGTCAGAGCCCCGCAAGGAAACTGTCCCATGGCATCTGCTGTGACTTCAGCAATTTCTGCAGGTAGGGAGAACCATAAACAAAGGGTACAAAAGCCAATCTAGCCTGGCTCCATTAGCTTCAAGTATTAGTGGGAAGAACAGATGCATGAAGTAGTTGCTAATCCAAATGAGTTTATACCATAAATCTTGCATGTTTGGCTGAAAACAAAATTTCAACTGCATAAATATACTTGGCATGATTAACTCTTCATTTTGATACTCAAACGATTTATTGCTCTCAAGAACAGGGACATAAAGCAAAAAAAAGGGATCCAGAGAACTCAAGTCAGACCAAAAAATAAGTTAAATATATATAATTCATTTTTGCAAGTGAGTGGCATGAACAAGATTTCTAGCAACCTACAGGAGCTACGGATAATACTGGTCTACAATAAATCATGTGTTTTAAGCTGCTGGATGATTTTGTATAATTCAGTTGTCCTTACAATTTCTTGTGTAACTCAAAGACAATCGGGATTGTGATGGAAAGAAATCGAATGGTGTTCCTGAACCAAGAGATCTTCTTGTATTTGGTGAATCTGATAAAAGAGGTTCATAAACTGGATTCCTGTTCTTGGCTTGGGTTATGGACAAAGAAGAAACCTCTTTCTCTAAAGACTTCGGTTGTGGCTCAATGCTCCCTAGAGACAAAATCGGTCCACCCATGCGTTCGGACTGCTGAAGTAAGTTGATTTTACTTGGTCTGTACGTATATCTGAAGTACTTGAGAGCTACAATTGGACCCATTCCAGCGGCAACTATGAGCTGCAATGGAATTGAAGTGTCATCAATATATAAATTTGTACAGAAGAAATGGGTCTTTGGCCCTTTTCCCCTTCCAAAAGAAAAGAGAGAAGAAAGAAGAAACTTACAAACACAGTTGTCCAATAAGATGGTTGTCTACACAACCTGAACATAATTGTATACATCCCTGATGCAGGAAGGCCACTCAAGATCCAGTTTATGACATAGAAGCCGACCAAATTCCCCCATATCGCAAAATGTTGAAGTATTGTAAAGGAGCTGCTTGCGTCAAACAGAAGTTCAAGCAGTTAGAAATTTTATGTAAGTTTTAACCTCTCTAAAAAATTCGGAGGAAAGTTTTTGGGAAATCAAATCATGGATGCTCGTCTAATCGTTTCCATGTGAATGAGTAGATATTTTGCAAGACTATACTGAATGACTACAGTAAAATGTTTTACGCATAGAAAAAGATTAACCACAGGAATGCTCGTCCTTGATTTTTGACGATTGAATAACTGAAGAAACACCACCATTTTTCTTTGTTTGGTTAAACATATAAAGCCACACAAAATATTTCTAGTTTTTGCTCTTGCACTAAATAGCATTTTGTGAATACTGAAAACAGAAGAACATGATGTCATTGAGCACCTAGTGGAGGGGATGTGGAGAGAAAAGAGTGAAGTCAGGGAGTTGAAGAGAAGGTAGTCCCAGAGACCAGGTCTGAGAAACGGACAAGTTTTGGCAACAGCCATTAGATTCCAGTGTGTTACGACTTGAAAAGAGCCATTGCAAGTTCAGTTTTTAAAGTGAGAAGGTCCAATCTCATCTGGGGAAGTGTCAATGCGCTCAGAGAAAACTTGTGTGACTACAAATCTAACTCAACTCAGTTAAAACCAATGAGATCTATTTTCAGGGAGATCAGAATTGAGAGAAAATTATTGAGGTGACTAAAGCAGTCCCATTAAAGCGTTCAGGAATCTGATTTGAGAATAAGAACTCTAGAGAGAGATTTTATGTTAAATCATTCAATATTTATGCCATATACTAGAGTGGATAGGGTATCATGAATTAATTTATTTAGCTCATATTATAAATTCCCCCTCTTGTATCAAGCCAAATAATATGTGATATTTTGACAAAAGAAGAAAATTAGAGCGTCAAAATTTTAACTTAAGATCTATGCTCCAATACTTGATTAAGAAACGTCAAAGAAACAAGGAGATTAACTAAGATATATGGGAACAGTTTATCAGAATGAGAGAGCTCTGAATTACAGTTGATACTCAAACGAAAGTATATTTACGTTGATGTCAAAGGAAACTACAGAATGACGCAAAGTACACAAAACTATGTCAGCACATAAGCGGTGTCGGTGTGGAAGAGATGAAAATAGAGAGATCTTCAGACAGAGTGGGAAAAGGGACGGAAGAGAATTCGGAGGGGTGGCAGGGAGCAGAGAGAGATCTGAAAGAGAGAGAAGAAAAACAAAAATCTGAGAGTAGACAGGAAGGAAAAGAGGGATAGTGCACTGGTTTTCCAAGTATTAAGTCACTTTATCCTTTTTAGATGTAATTTCCTTCCACTAATGATTTACTGTTGCACCAAAATTTGATTCCCCGAAAAAAAAAAAAATATCTAAAACAAACAGAGCATCAATTTTCCTAGTGAAACGAAAAATATCCAAACGAAGACTACTAGCCACCTCAGAAAAGGCCATACTTAGTTGAAGACCACTGTAACACTGGCATTTGCAACCATAGTTAATGAAACTGAAGCTTACTTGGTCTCCAACGTCACAACAAAGGCCTGCAGCCAAATACATCCTGAGAGTGCCACCATTGCCACCTCTTCCATTTCACTTTTTTCATATGCATACGCATGTATACTTATTACAAAAACAACGATTGCCTGCAGATACAACCAGCATCAATAGGTAGAAGTAAAAGGGGTAAGGTGTCCCAAGCCAATCAACTCAAAATGATAGAAACCTACGTTGCATCTATACTATAGAAGAGGGAAAAACAAAAACTCTTAAGAGACATGAAATGATCTCACGTGATTTGTTTCATCTTTTTCAATGACCAATTAAACATCAACAAAAATAGCTACTCTTTTATGCGGAAGGTATAAAAGAGTAGCTCTATAAAACAGTAAAAGGAGAAAGAAAGAGTACAGTTTTTGTTTTTTAAACCTCGACTAGAAAGAAGAGGAACGACTCTGGTACACGGGAAATTAAAAAGAAAAACACCCAAGAAAATGAGCTCACAGCAAACTAAGAGCCATGTGTGCGACAAAAATAGTCAACGAAGAAAAAAGGGAAGGTCACAATCAGAACTCACATGATAGAGAGATCTTCCAAACCATCCTGCAAATGTACTAGGATTCAATAGCCTGTAAGAAAAATGGCAATGTGTCAGTTAAACAAACATTGACAGGAGGCATGGTTGCCTAATACAGCAACTTCCCAAGTTCACATAAATAACATTCATGTAAGATACCAAATGTAAAATGTTACAGGATCAAATATGTGAAATGTAAGAAAGCGAACCTCCCTGCTTGGCAGTAAAACAAAATTTGTGGGTGCTGCATGACAGTTTCTTCACTAAGATCTTTGTCAAGGACACTGACTAGAACAGGAATACTAGTGTAGAAAACATTATAAGCCATCAAACTGACTGAGTTGAAAAGGCTGGTTCCGGAGATACCTGAAATAAAAGAGAACCTTCCAAGTTTTTCTAAAGTCAGTTCATCATGTACAAAAGACAAAAAAGTAAGGAAAAAAGACCAATGCATTAATGTATGCATGAACTTACAAGATTTGAATGAAGCATATTAGTAGGGACTTATAAAAGGAATACTGGGACAGAAATGCCGTACGGTTGTATGAGTACCTCCCATGGACCAGTATCAACCTTTTCAGAAACCTGAACTCTGCAAAATGCAGAGTAGCAGTATTAATCAAAATATCAGTGATTAATAAGAGTGCTCAAACTGAACTATATTTTGATTAGGCCTGAACTGTATCCACTGAACTGTATCAGTATGCATCGGAGGATGGAATCATATCTTACAATTATGAACACCCAACACATAATATAATGAAATCGTGCCAATTTTAATTTTTCTTTAATCTCTAAAAAAACTTGGATATTGTGCTTCAAGTTTTTAGAACAAATATGTGGACCGTTTCAAAATCAAACAGGCATTAACATCTTGGTAAAGCTATGGAGAAATCATCTTGACTCTTGCAAAAATATTGAAGTTTCCAGAAAGTTGGCATCAATCTGCAATTGATCATCAAGTATTTTCACAAACAAAACTAATAAGAATGGGAACTTACAGTTTCTTTTCTAAATCCAACACAAAAGTACAACACATCAAGAATTGGTGAAATGATATTGGTAATGTTATAAACCAAAAGCTCAAACATATTCAAGTTCAACACAAGGAAAGACCCACAAGTTTCTATCTCAAACAACTTCTCATATAGAAGAAGGGAACTCAAAACACATGCAGGCATGAATGACAGGTATACATTTAACTTACTCCCAATTCTATAATCAGCTGCCCTTGCTGCCTGCAGTCCTTCTCGTCCACTAATGCCAACACCAATATCAGCTTGCTGGATCATCCTCACATCATTCCCACCATCCCCAATGGCTAATGTTCTATATTCACATGATTTTAAGAGCTCCACAAGCTGCAAAATCAGTATCATAGAGATTAAAATTCTACACCACTGGACCGAAACAGTAACCTTTCCCGTTAGTCTGTTGGTACAAAAATCTTCCTAAATTTGACTGTTTCGCATGATAAAAGTAGTCATTAACATGTAACCAGCACGATTCATTAACCTTCGAGACCACTTCCGTACGGAAGATCTTTGCAATATAACTTGACATAGAGGATGCAGCATCCAGAGGTCCAAAACGCTTGGATCAACTGATTCTTAAATACCTTCAAATTCTTTCTTTTAACATGGGAATAATTTAAGAAGCAAACCCTATGCAAAGGAGACATTAAAGGAGACAAAGAACATAACCTCTGATATTCAGAACATCCAAGAATCAAGCAACCAAGTACAACTGATGCAATACATGGCAGACTTCCACTTCAAAATCTTTAGCGATCAGTTATTCAATGAGTTGCAACCGTCAAAACATTAGTATCAATATGTGCAATTATAGTCAAACAATAGACAATCAAAACTTACAATGAGGTAGAAGAAAATCAATCGACTGATTTTGCAAATTTTTTATAACTCTTTTTGCTTCTCAAATATTGATAACTCTCAGAAGTTATTAGCTGGCCAAAGAAATAGTCAAATATGGCCCCTTATAAGAAATCAGAATTTTTTCACAATGGGGGGAAAAAAATCAAATTAGCATTCGAGAAATTAAACACAAAGCATTTCTTATATGGTAACTAAATGCAGGCCTATTTTTTAATTGTGAATATTACTCGTTGCCTGGTAAAAATATAAAAGTTGGGAAAAAAAAAAAAAGATTGACCCAATAGCCACATGATTGTGGCAGCCTGGTCTAAACAGCAGCCATAGCTGTGGTCTTGTGCTCCCATATTATGGTTGCTAGGATTTTTTTTGGTGCCCATGCCAAGGTTGGCCACCCTTGAGCATCTGCATGGAAGCCACGGCAACTGTCTAGCAACCCAAGGTGGTCATAAGGGCTGTTTCATGACCTCTTGATGCCACCAAATCATCAACATAGTGATGGCAGCCTCCATTAAGCAACCTTTTTTCTTTGCTTTGGTTAATTATTAGTTCCCCCCTCCTTCTTCAAAAACACCCTCTAAAACTTTTCCTTTCTTTATGGATCCCACATATAACAATTTTTTCCAACATGACTACTACCAAATCAATTTTAAATTTTTACGCCCTCCTAACTTTTTGCAAAACAAAAATTTACTTATCAAGACTTCTACCAAAGATACCCTTCTTTTTTTTTCCTCTTTTCCTTCTTTCATGTTATTTTTTTCACTTCAAAGTCCACATCCCTAGTGGTGACAACAAACGAAACAATTGCAATAAAACAGTAGAAATGGAATCTATTTACCACATAATCCATTAGTATAACTCAGCAGAAATGACTGACCATCCACACGAGCTTTTCAACATAACCAGCATTAGATTTAAATATCTTGGGGAATCTGCAGAATTTGTTTCTCTTGGGGTTTGGTTTTTAAGGTTAGAAGATCTGGAGATTCCTAGTCATAGACTTCATAAAGACTTCCAGCCTATGACTGCTTAACTTCACAATAATCATCTATTTGAAGCTTCATCTTATATGACTAATGGTAAAGCAGAAAACTTCAACAGTGGAGAGAAGAAAAAAAGGCAAACCATAGAAGCAAGGAAAACAAAATTAAAGCACAGAAAGAGAACCTTTGAATAATAAGAGTACACAGATTGTACCCAATAAAAACTGGTCTTTAACAAACCAAAATCAATAGATGGAGATAAAAGTAAGCAAAAAAGTTTAATAGGCCCACCTGTGCTTTTTGTGACGGGGTCACACGACAACATATAGCTGTTCTTGACAATATTGCCAATTCAGTAAAAGCTTTGCGGTTGCACTTAAGTGCAATTTCAAGAGCCCAACCATCAACAACAAATGCTACGTCCTGTTATTAGAAAAAAAGGCAAACAGAGAAACAACCCATTCTTGTAATCTTTAAAGGGAAACAAAAGAAAAGATAAAAATTAGAAAAGAACAATTATGTTAACCAAAGTACTGCTGCTTAAATTCAATAAAGTTCCTACTCAATTACGTGAAAAATTTCAACAGACAGGTAACTATCATCGCCTTGCTAAAGAGATACAAATTAACTACGATTTCAATAATTTATCTCCCAGGACTAAAAAGTAATATGGAAAAACTCTTTTAGAGCAGGGGCAAATCCTTTATATGTCCCCGATAATTCAAAAGCAATTAGATTTCTATAACATAAGAAAAGACTCAGCGACTCTGACCTCTCACCACCTAAGTCTGAAATTGGAAGAGGAAGAAGAAAAGAAAAGTTTTGTTGGGGGGGAGGGGGTGGTGTTGAGGGGAAGCCTTGAAGAAAGGTTTGAGTGAAAAAAACAACCATACAGCACAACAAATGTGAAGAGAGAGGATTACTTAAGGAAACCCTGAATTGCTGCTGCACTGGAGAGAACAATATAAATAATAAGGAAAAAGACAACTATGGAAATAACCCCAATACAATCACAACAAAGAAAGGAAGGATTAGTAGAGTAGAGTCTGAAGAAGTACACAAAATGGGTTAGTGAAACACCACCTTATACTGAAACTCTTAAGGAATCGTAATGTTTCCTTTCTAGGGTCCAGATTTTATTTGCAATGTTGATTTATTGTCCATGAAACGGAAATATTTCACAGGTTCTGTGCAATTTTTTTCTTATCAAAGCAGTTTCAGATGCCCACCTATTGTTTAAGTTGTGCTAACTAGAAAAAAGTATCAGCAAAGTATCAGCTACCAATTTCACAAAGTATTAAAACCCTCATAACATCAACACCTTCCCTACCTATGCATCAACTTCCTCCTAGTTACTAAGAACTTTGACCTGATAAACAAAAGAAAAGTAAAAATGTCAACTCTTTCAGAACCCACGGTTGTCTAGGGAGTTTACACCGTATCCAGAGTGTTTATTCACTCATCACTAATAGAACACCCCCATACCGAGTTACCATCCCCATTGAAGCTTCCTTAAATGACACCTTTGTTTTACCATTACTGACCATAGTTTTAGCAGTTTCTTTTCAACATTGGGTCATAAAAAAATTTATTGCAGATTAAGTAAGAGCTTCCATTACTCCTCAACAAACAAGATAATTATAAAAAAAAAAAAAAACTGCTTTGGATCTCAGGAATCACTTCTCCGCTGGAACTTTCCTGTTCAATTGTACGTCAATTCAACCACTTTAAACATGATGACCATATTTCAGTGAGCTCTCCATATTCTCAGCTACTTCCTCTGCTCAGAGTTTAGATTGTTGAAAATATCAATAAAGTAACGCCTATTATCTCAAAAGGTCAACCTTAAATTAAGGACAATGATTGCAAGATCAAAATCATCCTAGGTTATTTCCATGCCTTCACTGGATTAGCTTATATGTACTGGGTGTTGGTATAAAATTATTATGTACCATTTCCATTCACTACAATCTGATTCACACGTTCATTAACTCCAGATCCAGTTCATACGGAAATCATTCATTAGAATAAAGAAACATCGCTAGCTCATTCATAAATAGAGTGCTTAAGTTTTTGATAAAATTGCTTCTGAATGTATATGGAAGCAAAGAAGCAATGATTGAATTTGAACATTTGACAGCCCGAGTGCAGAAGCTATACCTTCGGTTCTGATGTTGTTATCCTCATTGTAAGCAGAACTCTCTCCAGACTTGTACGAACTTCATCTTCAGTTTTGCCATCAATTGACAGAAGCTGACCTTTTGGCTCTGCCCAATCACAGACGAGGAAAGAAAAACAAGCTTAAGATTTTGAGGTGCATGCACTTGAGAATGTGTTTATTTCCATCCAAAATATAACACAAAAAATTAGGCACCAAGAAGACCTATTAAATTAATATCTTAAGCATAAGTGCACTTCATTCCAGGAAAGTACTCAAAACAAGAATAAGAGGGGACGACAAAAACTCAATATGGATGTTATACAATCGGCTTAGTTCTCAACTTCCTTGCACTGAAAAAAATATCCATATCAAGGAAGATTTGCTACCGTATGTTAGGAGAAGTTCAATCAGCCACTGTGTGTGCATGTTAAATAGGTGGATAGATGCCAGAATTATAGACAGTCAAATAGCTTCTTTTCTCATTAACAAGCATTTGCCTCAAAATCTAAAAGAAAAAAGGGAAACATCATATGACAGCAACTACCTGGAGAAATGAAATTGCATGAGAGAGCAATCTGTATGGCAGTGCTTTGCTTGTCTCCAGTTAGCATCCAAAAGTTTATTCCTGCTTTTCTTAGCGTTTCTATTGTTTCTGGTACACCATCCTAAATTAAAAATTGTAAGCACTTTTTAAGGGGATGAGCTAGGAAAGCAAGTTTACTTCTGAAAGTTAGATTTCAACTGTACAACAACAGATATTCACCTGGAGACGGTCTTCTATTGCAGTGACCCCAAGGATTTCCAAATCATGTTCTAACCTTTGGCAAACATCAGCAATTCTCCACTGCAAAAGTTGGCAAATTGAGCAAGGCAGATACGCTGAAAATTGGATATCAATACATAAATTTTCCACAATGAGATGTACTTCTTACCTCCCTATCAACTAAGGTACTACTAGCCTCTTTAAACAACAAAGACCATTCCAGATATTCATCTTCCCTTAATTCACGCCAGGCCAAACAGAGTGTACGCAGACCCAACTGGGCATAGTGTTCCACAGCTTCGCTAAACACCCTTGTTTGCTGTCCTGAATTAAGCTCAGGGTTATCAGAGCAAGTGATGTTAATTAGTTGATATTTTCTCAAGAACTAGTACAAATAGCAGAATATTCTCAGCCTAATAATCAATAAATTACTATTCAGAATAACTTGCTTGCAAATGCATGAAATGTGTGTTCTGATCAAAGGGAAAATACTAGACTACAAAATTCAAGGTATCCATTTCCTCCCAAATCTCTCCCTTCCTATGGCTGAATTCAATACCTTCCCCTTTGCAGACAAACAACTATATTAAGTTTGCGAATATATTACATTTAAAATATCAGTATTTGGCTACTAGTTAATAGTCAATAATCCGTATCATAGAACCTCTTTATTTCAGGTTTTCTAGCCATTGTTTCTTATAATGTACTAGTGGTCCATCTCCAACAAGA
Source organism: Casuarina equisetifolia (assembly GCA_028551475.1). Classification (NCBI taxonomy): domain Eukaryota; kingdom Viridiplantae; phylum Streptophyta; class Magnoliopsida; order Fagales; family Casuarinaceae; genus Casuarina; species Casuarina equisetifolia. The sequence continues at coordinate 28,837,067 of CM052355.1, forward strand.
ACGGTATATGAAAGCAATCAGAATATAGCAGCAGATTACAGCACTTTCAACTGCAACAATGCAGAAGCCTGCGACTGCAATGCCCAAGCCACAGAATGAGAGTTCTGAACTTATAAACCTAGGAAAGATGATAATGACAGCACCTATGAGTTTTGAACAGTCATTCATTACCTTCTGTGGAAAGAATAAACGCCAAAAAGATCACTTCTTACCACAGACTTTGGACCCAATTTATTTAGATAAAATAGTATCTGCAATTTTGTTCACTAATGTGAAAGTGTTTGTCAAGTTCAAGAGCCAGAATTTTAGGTTTCATATTTTCAATTCCACTTGTTCAAAAACAGATATCTTTTACAAACCAAATGGCATGATTCAGTGCGCAAACATTCATGTTTTCCCTTCCTACAAAAACATTATAAATAATCTCTTTCATTTCGAACTTTTGTTTGGAAGGAACTTCCAAATCACACGTCCTATGTTTTCATGCAGTCCACGTCAAAGAGACAAAAAGCACCAACGGGTAAAGTTTACCAGCACATGCAAGGGGCAAAATAGATTCATCTGCGCCTTTCGTCAAAAGGAAGATCCTTCCATTCTGGAGATTTTTCACAACTACAGACATTCTTTTCCTATCAGAAGTGAACTCAAGAGTCTCCAAGACTTCATATTGAATTGTTGAGCCGTTGTACTTGATCTCTGCAATATAGTCATGTAAACTTTATCATTAACCCGACTATCAGACCATCTTTCCATGAATGCCAAAAGCAAATAACTTATACCAAGAATATTTGAACTCTTATTTACAAAAACCATGTGCAGCTGAGCAGCAGCACGAACAAGAGCATCCTCATCCTGAGACTGTGCCTTGTACAATATATCTCCACTTTTGCTAATGGTAACATAAGAAACAAGCAGGAAATATCTCACAACTATGAAATATGTATTGTAAACCCAAAAAACTAAAACAAAAGTGTTCCTCAATCGGAAACTGGAGTAAGTCTCAATATCCAGCAAGAGTTTAACCGTAAAATGAAGCTATGCACACCTTTGTGTCGGAATAACTGTATTGCATATTGCCATAACTGTAAGGAAACGCATAACATCTGGAGAGCCACTTGAAACAGTATCAAGCAATTCGACATCTGTGTATGAAAACATGGAACTGATGACAAAGGTTTGCAATCTTAAAGAATTTCTAGATGTTTGAGACATACAGTTACAAGAGAACCAAAATAATACACAAATAAATAAACAGTTAAAGCCTGATAAATTAATCTATTAGAATGAAATCTTGCATGTTCATATAAACCCGTTTTGTGTCTATAATCTTTGTTGCATGTACAAATCAAGGCAATATAAAGTGAACAAATTCAAACTCATAATCTAGACAAGTAATCGAGTTTGTTTGAAGCATGTAATTGGGTGACTCGGTCCTACAAAACAAAGACCATGAAATTTGGTGAAAGGAAACCAATTGAACAAATAATCAGAGAGCAGCAAATTTAAAACTAACAAATTCTTGCCTTAAAGAAGCACCAACTGCTTGGGATTGAAAATATAACAAGACATCCAATTTCACTTACAGACTTTCAACTTGATCAGGAAAACATAAATAACAAGAGAGAACCTATTAGTTTATTTATATTCTGAAACATTACTGAACTGTTCAAGATAGGATACCCCAGAAGTGACTAAACTCTAAGACATCCAAATAATTTGGCTTTAAAAAACACTCTAGGAGCTATATTGTCTTAAACATATATCCAAAAACCTCCCTTTCTCATTTAATAACACACAACATGGCTTACTAAGAAATGTTTGCAAATGCAACAAGTAAATGTGACAGAAAACAAGGAAGAGCTCCATTACTGCAAAGCTAAAAAGCAAACCTTTCAACGCATCCCTACTCTCATTCCCATAGAAAACACCCTTGATGCAACATCTTCGGAAGATCATTTTGTTTTCAGTCAGCGTACCAGTTTTGTCAGTTAAAATGTACTCAACTTGTCCCAGGTCCTCGCTTATTGCTGTACTGTCACATATAACAAAAACCTCTTAAGGATATATGCAATATAACTAGATTTTTCTTATACTGAACTTCATTACAACTTTTACCCCATATAACTTACTTTGTTGCATGGGCTGGAGTACCAGTTTCAGGGTCAATCATCTGGCTGTCCCAATCAATAAATTTTGCATACAAACTCTTCACAAGGTCCAGAGATACCTGTGGGAAGCAAACACTTCAGCTTTCCTATTACTTGAGATGGCTATACTTCACACCTATGGTCAAACTCATAATGATCCTGAAAATGAATCACCAAATAAACCTACACAAAGCAAAGTCATCAAACTGACAACTCATCAGTTCACGGTCTCCCTTTAATTTTCTAACAAGAATATATGCAACGCCTAGGACCCACCTATATGAAATTTACTAGTTAGTTTTGAGCGGATGTTCAATATGAGTGATACTTCATTGAGACTGCACAAGCTGAAATATCATCACCCTTTGTCTCTCTCTCTCTCGCACTCTCTAGGTTTATACTCTCTAACATCCAAAGGACTACTTTTCCTCTCATATAGCTGAATTTTTCAAATTTCATTTAGCTTCATGCTGATATATAATAGCAGCAAACATGCCAAACATTATATTGACAATGTAGACAATCTAACATTGTTAAGGTGATATAAGACATCTTACCTTAATTGATATGGGAATCATGATGGAACATAGTAGCTCAAAGCGAAGAGGGATAATCAGAAGTTCAAACCAAGGACCTTCCTCAGGATATAGTACATACCATTGCTACACCAAAAAAAATAAAAAAAAAATAGGTATCAGTTTGAGATAATAATCCTAAACTAGAAAATAATAAATACCAAACTCATCTAACAATTTCAGACTTCAACTACGATGACAATCAGCTTTTGTGTAATGTCATGAATCAACAGTCAAATACAGGAAACTAGTTGAGGAAAAAGTAAAGAAAAGAATGGACAAAAGATGTATCTGCGAAGAGGGAGAGCCCACAAATAAAACCAACATGAAAATAATAAATGACTGTCCTGATTAGTAAATAAATTGTCACCTAAATTATGTACTCCAAGATGTGTTGACAAGCACGGGACAACCAGTTCACTTTGATTCTACATTAACAGACTCACATTTATGAGTTGGATTATGCCTCTAGGTGCCTGACTCATCTAAAACTTGGGACAAGGGACAAGGATACAGAAAATGGAATTCGGATACACCATGTCAAAATAGTTCCACAATTTTATTTTTGTCAACCTACCACTTTATTACAATAGAGTATATTCTCTTGATTTTATGGGCTTTTTCTTCTAATTTGCATTCCTTTTAGCTTGGCAGCATGGATAATTAAAATTTTATTACATGTGAATATTCTAAAGGATCCATCTTTCATAACAATCTCAATAATGGCTTAGATATGTTTTATTAATTTAGACCATATAAGATTTACAGAGACGCAACACTCAACTCAAGAGAAAGAAAAAAAGAAGAACAAGTAAGATAGAGATATTCGTCAACAGAATTCAACAAAATGATGGAGCAAATAGGTCATTTCAGAAGCAAAAGAATAGTAACAGCAGGTATTAGACTATCAGTCAACATCAAAGTCCATAGCATAACTGACTAAAGGAAATCTCAAGTTGCCGATTAACAAAAGTGGTATAATGCTTGTCAGGGACAAGTCTTCAGAGTCAGGTTGTTATAATGGATAATTTAAATGCTGAGCGGACAAGAAAGACAAAGTCTAGGCATCCTAGAAGGACGTCCCAAGACTAACCTGAGAATGGAATCAAGGGCAAGAGCTATAGCTGCAGATAAAACAAGAGCTCAGTTGTGACTTACCTTCCTTGCTTCTGTGTCCTTCCAAACATTACCAGCTATCCCTAGAACAATAACAACCACAATCTGGAAAACAAATATAGCTCCAGTCAACTTGTCAATCATGGCATCCACAGCTGTAAGCTTTGGTTCAGGTATCCCCCTACTCATCCCCAGCTTGGTTTCATTACCTGGAAAATAGATGTAGACGTTTCAAATCCAGAAATTGCTACGACTAGTCTAAATAAGTTCATGCCAACAGAGAGTTCACAAATTCTACAAAACCACCAGAGTAATTTTTAACTTCTCTAGAGGTTGCATAAGCCAATGTTCAATAAAACCAAACTTCTTCAGATATTGACATTGTCACTTCCATTCAGGAAGTACGTACTAGCTTGAAAAATGAAAAGGTGCAATGAAAAGAATGCACATTTGCCATGTCAATAGTAGCCTGAACCTGACGTAGACAGAGTAGATAATATATTATCCAAGTTTTGAGCATTAAAAGTTCTTTTGCCACATCCGACAGGTCAACAGAAAACAACAACCACCAACCTGTGTTTTTCTTGTTCTTTGGCAATCTTGTGTACACATGATAGTGAAAGGATGACGAATCAGTATCCTTTTGCAATTAATTCTTTTATAACTTAGCAGAACAAAAACTTCTTTCCACATTCTCAGAAAACAACACATACACATTCATGTTCAAAACCCGGTAAGTATGTTTGGAACAGAATTTTGCATAAGATGTCCAATAAATAGCGAGTATGCCACTATTAGGTCCAATCTGGTAAGAGATTAGAGCCTATCAATCATACAGCTCATTACCCTAAAGAGTAGACTTAACCAAGAGTAAAAGTTGGACAAACATAAACCTCCTAACCCAAAACCAACTTTAAAATTCTGATGCCATAAGAAAACTACGATAAGTTAATAGTAAACTTATCCCACTAAGCAAACAATTAACCAATTGCCTGCCTCATTGTCATATCTTCTAGTACCACATGCATATTTTGCACCCAACTTAGCGAAAGAAATATTAGACAAACTAATTGGCTGCTTTAGGAACCATTTTTCAAAATGTATAAAAAATAAGGATCACACAAAAACAAACTGGTATGTGGTTAGCAACAATCTTGAGGTTTCTTATACACGAGAACTTACCAGTGTAGACAGCTACTCCACAAACCCAGTCCGTGTTCCTCAAGTAACATGACTGAAGAACTGTGTTTTTTATTGTTAAAGGGCACACATCATTATTAAGAAATGGTGGAAACAACCTGAGATTTGCATCAAATCTCCTAATGTCCTTATCTGGGCCAGGACACTCGATAACACCCTGTCAAGGGAGAGATTGAGACCAACATTATAATCACCAAGATTACAACATGAGCGTAAATTACGTACAAGCTTCCTGCTACAATAAGTCAATAAAACTTGCCTTGATTTTGTGCAATAGTTCATAATCCATTCCTACACAAGAAGAGGGTATAACCCTTGTCTTCAAATCAGTTTCACCATCTAGAGCAGCAGTCTGCAAGACAAGTTACATTTTCAGATGCTTGAAATCTCCAAAAGGACATCCCAACCAGAAAGAAACCCCAATATTATCCTTCACAATATGGCACCTAGACACTCCATCCCATTTTATCCAAAGATATAGGTACATGAACAACTTTACTTCACTCACAAATTGCAGGATTCTGTATATTTGTCAGAAGAGATGAGGTAAAAGAAAAAATAAGAATAAAGTTAACATTAAGGACAACAAAAACTGTAAAAGTAATAGGAATAAAGGATGCGTGAGAGCCAGGCCACAAATTAATATGGACAAGCGCATTTCTACCCTACATTTCATATTAACTTCAATGCCAGAAACTAAATCAACATGGATGATTCTAAGCTCAGCCCAAAAATGTCCAACTTGCATAGAATCATCCTTGAATATATTTAGCTATGACTTGTCAATCACAGTTTAATCTAATAAAAATAAAGCAACTATAATTCAAGTCAAATGTAGAAGAAATTTAACACCATTGGAAGTAACTATTTTCACTCGTTCTGTAGCACTGTCAATCCAACCAACAGAATCTAATAAATACAGATTACAGAGTAGATGGCATAATAAGAACACATAGCAGTATTGCAGTATTAACCCGGTTCCAACAATAAACATAAAACACATCTTTAGTTTAAAGCAGCTTCATTACTCTAAAAGAGGTCTAATCTTATGTTAAAGAAAGTTTTGCAACAAAAACTAACCCCCCAGGTTGCCTGCCGGTATGGCGAAATTTTAGGTTCATTTCCTGCTTTACTTTCTATAATCAGCTAACCATTTCAATAGCACAGTTTTCCCAAATTGTTTTAGAAAAATCAGTAAGTAAAAAAGTTGTAATACTCATGAGTTCAACCTAAGCAAACTCTCAATCAAATTGACATGTGGAACAGCAGATTTACCTCTATATAGCAAACGCCCTGTGGATCTGAAGTACCAAGCAGAACAAGATCACATGGCACTTCGTCATTCTCCCTGATCCATACAATATTACCCACATGAACGTCTTGTGCTTGGACCTACAAATAGACACACCAACGAGAGACGAACAACTCACGGTTAGATAAACAAAACAAGCAAATCAAGGCAAGGTAGTCCTCTATCCCAATTCACTGCTTCTATTCACTCCTGCTAACATGGTGTAGAGTATCTCATTGCAACAGGCCATACAGGGTTTTACCTTTCATGCAACTAAATGGCTGCAAGGAGAACCTTCACATTTTTCCCTGCTTTCTTGAGTGAGCTTTAACGTTTCATGTTATACCTAAAGGAAACTGGAACAACGGGGTGCTATACTAGGACAGACTATTAGAGGGTTTGCACTGACCGTGAATGCATATGGCATAAATGTCCATTCTGTTCCAATGTAATGCTTCTTATTATTGGAACAGCAATGAGGTCAGAATGGCTTCAGCACTACATTTTAGAGGCATAAGAGTTGCTGAGACTACACAGTGCCAGAGCAGGAACTGTGAGAATACAACGTCATGACTGTGGCAAAGGAGAAGATTCATACCCTCTATGCCATCATTTATAACAGGACAAGTGGGTTGGCATCCTATAACTACCAGTTGGAGTTATTATTAGTTTACTCTTTTAAAATTCAGAGACATGGAGGACAGGATAGATTATCAATGTTTAAGTGTTGGTTGATGATGTTTGCGTCAGTGTTGCAAGGGGAGATAGAAAATAATAGTTGCCACAAGCAGGGGAATTTTTGACAGACAGATTCCTCAATTTAGCGCCCTGCTGTCAGACATTGTGGTCTCAAGTGCTGGGAACTGCTTGTGCTTAACAACATCTTCCTCTAATGGGATCCTACAACTTCTATGTCTCATAGTATCTTTTTTCCTTTTGGTTTGCTCCATAGAAACAAAACACAATGTGGTTCCTAAGAAAAAAGGACAACATTCACTCTTTGTATGTCATCTAATCATTTATCCCTTAACAGATAAGGTGCTTGAATATAGCAAAGCATCAATATGCAAAAGCACGTAACATTGCCAGCACTTGCACAGATCCAATGCACAAACACAAAAAGGGAATCCCTTCAATGGCACCCATAATGTTCAAGTTATCACCAGCCATATGCAATGACTGTATTATCCTGAGAACCAACATCCACTCATGTTGACAACGGAAAAATAGATTGTTTAATCTTATAAAAGAACCAACTCATAATACTAACTGACAAATTGCAAAAGCAAGGCAATATACAAATCAGAGCCATAAGCATTGAGCAAGCCAATCCATTCTATAAATTCCAAGAAACACACGTAAACTTTAGCCAATTACTTTAGCTTGAAACACAAACAGCAAAACAAAACCCAAAAGGAGAAAGAGGATTTGGGAAAAGTTTCCATACAATTTTTCTTATGCCCTGCCTAACAACCCAGACTTCCTTCTCATTTGCCTTCTTGTCTGATAGATATCTATTGTAGTCATCCCATGCCTCTTTTGTTGCAGAGACTGCAAAAATAAAGATAAGGGGGCCCCATGTACTGGCAGGATTTACTGGAGTGATAAGTGGCCATAGCTGAAGGCAAGCAATCAACAAAAAGTATTGGTTCATGAACCGGCTGAAAATAGAAGAAATGACATATATCAGAACATAGAGCAAAAGAAAAGAGGAAAAATTGATTTCATAAATCATACTAGATAAGTAACTATTTGAATGTAAAGAATACATACGTTTTTGCCCAGAAAATGCCTAACTTATGAATAAATTATAAAGAAAGCATTCTAGACAAAACTTGAAAATTCAAAAGAGATTCTAAACATATTAACATGCCATTAGTTAACGTTGCAACAAAATATTTTGAACATTCAGTGATACACAGCCACAAGAAATGTAACATGACATCATCGCCAACTGATTGGCAAACATACAAAGAATAAAACCAAATTTCATAAATGCTATAAAAGACATCCAAGACATCTAAAGAGAGAGAGAGAAGTAATGGAACAGACTCAGTCAATTCATTAGAAAAATTTGGCAATCAATTTCTGACTACTATAGAATGTTCACAATTTTACTCAAGCAAACTAGCATGGCATTGTGTTAAGAACATGAAATCAAACAGTGTCAGTGGAAAAATCACCTGAACTGCTCCCATAGGTTTTTTGGGAGGAAGTTCAACAGAGTATATTTTCTGTTCGAGATACGGTTGTCACAGTAAATACCATGTGACGATTCATCATCATTTATGTAAACGAAACGCTTCATAGTTGAATTAGTGGCATCTGATTGTGTTTAATGTACGTCCTGGGTCCAATAAAGAATCTCAGTTGAAGTTTATAGCTTCATATCCTGCAAAACCAAAGAAAAAATAAACTTGTATTGCAAAAGTCACCATTTACATCTATATAGCACAGCTAGAAATTACAGGGATCCATTGGAATGAGCTGAGTTGGCAGAATCAACAAGTCAGTCTAGCAATAAACATGTAGCGCGTAATTTGATAACTCTGATAACAGTTAAACACTCAATCCATCAATGCCAATTGAAAAAAAAGGCATGTCGCAAAAAAAATACAGGGATGCTTAGAAATACCAACAAAAAGGAGAAAGTCACAACCATATGATTAGGAGTGCATATAATTTCGAACATAAGAGATTTCAATTAGAAACCAACAATTAGCTATCCTATTCAAGCAAGGAAAATGATACGCTATCTTCTAGATGCAAATATTAAAACTTTTTATGTCAAATTCGAAAACATTTGGATTGACTTAATATTCAAAATGATTACCAAGAGACCGAGCTCAATTCATAAATCAAAGATCTCCAATACGATTTCACTAGAAATAACACAATACGAATAAAGAAAAACACTCATTCAATTGTTCATTAATTCAATACAATTCGAAATCCACTTTTACATAAGCCCGTTTGTTTTTTGAATTTTCCGTCCTTAATGGGTGGTGTTTTGGTTCTCTTTATTTGCTCAGTAACAGCCCAGCGCTCTATGGGATGCGACATTTTTAAATTTAAAAATCGCTCTCAGAATTCTGGACTGTAGTTCTTAGCCACATTGCTGAGAAATATAAAGGCAGGGTAAGGAACTTATCATATCCATTAAGACAGTTATTCTCCCAATTCAACTCAATTGCAGTTTCTTCAATTGACATGCCGTAACAGCATACCAAAATGAAAACTTAAGACCAAATCTTTAAGTTTTTTAATACGCATTCATATTTAGATAGAAAAAGCTTCCAAATCCCTACAACGGGTCTCAGTCGATAGCACACCTACCAAACTCCCAAATCAACGACATCAAATAACTTCATAAGTCACATAAACTTCTCCACAGGTTTATAATCTCAATCACCAAACAATTTGAGCAACAGGAATTCCCAATCCCCAATCCCCAATTTTCTCATTTTGCAAGGACGTGAAAAAAAAAATCACAAATCCCATTTCAACCTAGAGAGAGAACCATCAAATCCATAACAGTTTCCATTAATGAGCCATCGAAATCCAACACGAATTCGATCCAAATGCAACTTTATTTCACAGAACCCCTTCTTGGCGACTCCGTTTTAGGACCGAAAACGGAAATATCGATTGAAGTGCATAAATTGAAGCGTAGAGATTATACCTCGGTGATGGTTCGGGTTTTGGCCTCCTCTCCCTTCCGGCAATTAGCTCCTCCGTTTGAAGGACGCGGGCAAAGCTTGTATGTGTCGGTTTCTACGGTTTGACTCGTGCGAGAGCGCAATACGCCCTTAGATGCCGGGAGAATTGGGATTAAACCGTACGATCAGATCTCCGGTCAAAAGTTACATGTATGTAGGTGTGTGACTTGTTCTTCCCATGTCAGTTCCTATTAACTTTTTCGTTTTTTATAAATTTTCTCAATTTCAGTGATTGATATTGTTTATCATATAAAAAATTATTTCTCACCTCAAAAGCTGAATTTAAAAGTGAAGACACATCTGTAAGAATTTTAGCTCTTTACCTTGTATCATAGTTCAAATTCTTTCTTACCATCCTTAAAAAGATGAACAAGTTTTTTTTTTATTTTTTTAATACGTACACACTTAGCTTATGTACTAAGGTGTGAAACCTGAAATTTCTTAATTCTAAGTCTTGCTAACTTACTACCAAACTATTAAATGATTAAAGAATAAACATATAATCTATATAAGAAGATATCATGAGATAGTTTGAATTAAACTATTGCAATAAAAAGTATGGCATCATATGTATATCCCAGGTTACCAGGGTGTGTCACTTGTATGGTGTTGGTTTCAATGCTTACAAATGCCCTTCAATCCTAGGAGAATAGAGGTTTTAATGATAAAATTAAATCTTTGATCAAAAGTGATGTGTGTATACATCATGTATGTAGATTTATGACCTCATCTTGCCATGTTAGCTTTTATTAACTTTTTCCTTTCTTATGTTTTTCTCAATTTTAATAACTGAAATTTATTATCATGTAAAAATGTTATTTAAATCTTAAAATTAAGTGTTAAGGTTAAGATGTTTCAAGTCAGACTGAATGATGTGGTGTCATATAGAGAGTTAAAATTCTTAGTTATTTGCGAAGTTGTCAATCAACTGCAAAAGTTAATTTTATGATAAAAATAAAATTTTTAACAATATTTTTATCAAATTGTTAACATGTAAAAACATTGTTAAATTATCATTAAGTAACTTCATCACATTATTTATAAAGAACTAAAAAAGGAAGAAGTGATTAGGAAAAACCATACTTCTCCTTCCTAAATTTAGATAACTAAAGATGGTTTTGCTTTATTGTTGTATTCATAATTTAGTAACAATGATAGTAATTATGTTCATGTCCCAATACTTGAAATTTAGTTATATAATGTGATTCTTGTTTTTTGATATTACAAATTTTTGGACATGATAAAAAGTCAAGAAATACTTGGGTGAAATTCATATTTTAAATGCTGTCCGGTATAAGTTTTGAAAAAAAAAATTGTTATAACAAATAAAATCACCTTGAACATTTTTATAAAGAAATACAAAGTATACCAATTTTCTAAAAGCATTATGTATTCACAAAAAATTACAAAAAAGAAAATCAAGGAAGTGATTGTAAGATCACTCCCACATGAAAGAGGTGCAACTATCTTTTGAATTTTTGAGGAAGAAATCTTATTTAGTGATCATTCACATCTAAAAAGTGAGTCAATCACTTCCTCTCTCATGTGGGACTTGGTTAATATGAAATTGTAAATTAACCAAATTAATTTTAAAAGCTTACTTAAGAGTGGTTGAATCCAATATGTCAAATGATATCTAAATTGAAATATGCTGCAATCATTACCAAAAGATTAAACATTACTCAGTTTAATTTTTTTTTTTAATTTATATGTTTGGCATCAAGTTAAAATGACACTTTATACATGCGGTAATATTTATTCATCTTAAATGAGTTTTTTTTTTTTTTTAAATACTTGTCGATTCGAATGTGGAAAACTCGGTGGTCTTCATTTAATGTCAACGTGGCGCGGTTAATGAGGACAGTGTGATCATCTATCAGGAGAGGGCAACGCAAGAAAAGACGAATGAGTAGTCTCGCCGGTGTTAATGAAGAATTTCTAGACTTTTGTTGCTGTTCCGGCCATCCTAAAGGGGGCTGGTGTCTTGTTGATTGGAGTTGTATATGGCATTAGACTTTCCTTGTTGTCATGCCACCGGGATTTCTAGTGAAATCTATGTTTTGAGTTGGATCTTAACAAAGTATCGATGAGTTTGGGAAATCTTCCATCAATGAAGGAGAGGGGTAGCCACGACCACCACATGCAGGCTGGGACATTTTTGGAGCTTGGCGGCGGTCGTGGGTGGGTGGTACCTAGGTGAGTGTTCGGGGCAAAGAGGGGGTGGCGTGCGGCGTAGCGCGTGGGGGTCGGTCGTGGGATAACAGGGAGAGGTTGGGTGGCGCGATTCTTTCACGGGTTCAGGAGGCGGGGGATTGGAGGCGACGCGGCGGTTTTTAGTCGGCGTTTTGGAGAGGGGGTGGCGGTTGGTGGATATCGGCGACCGGAAGAAAATATAGCAATCAACCTATTCGTCGCCACATCATCTGAGAGAGGTAGTGAGAAACAAACAGGATTCATCCGATAGTCAGATGATGTGGTCCCTCTAAAACTTTATAGATCTTATACTAAATCAATTTTAAATTTTTATCCCTCCCTAAAATATTTATCTGGAACCAAGCATATAAAAAAGCAGATAATGCCCAAGTTGGAAAGAGTATGAATTTTAGGTAAAATTCATATTTTACGACTTCTCTAGTATAAGAAGACAAAAGTCGCAAAAAGGGTCAAAACAAAATGCCCTGACCGAGAAAAAATAACTCCTTTGGATCTAAGAAATCTTTTTGCCGTTGAAATTTTCTTGCCCACCACTTTAAAGATAATCATATTTCAAGAACTCTGACTAGTCTCAGCTATTTCATTTGCTCAGAGTTTAGATTGTTAATTCAAAATTTGGTATTTAGGAAAATCCTCGAAATCCTTGCAGAATCCGTGTGGATTCTTGGCTGATTCTTTCTCTGTTGGGTTCGACGATTATTTGGGCAAAATTTTGCAGATTTTCTTAATCTGGTCGGTCGAATTTCGGACCGGATTCATGCCGGTCTTGCGGCGCCATTCGGCTCCATCGGGTAGAGAAAGTGGGGGAACTCTTATTTAATCAACGAAAATTTTCCATCCTAAACTAGTCAACTAATGAACTTTGGCTGTCATAACTAATCCTTAAAAAAGAAAACAAAAATAAAAAATAAAAAAACACAGATTTTAATGTGCATGCCCCTGAGAATGTTTTTATTTCCATCCAAAGTATAACACAAAACGTATTCCTCTCCCAAAAAGTAAAAAAATAAAGCAAGAGAAAACAGTAAAAAATAGTTTATTGAGATAAAAAAAGCTATCTTCACAATCCTTTTTAAAGCTCCTAGATAGATATCACAGGGACAAAAGCTAATCTCAAGTTCACACTAATTAATTAAGAGTATTCCCAAAACAGCAAAATGATGGTCTTGCAGATGGGCGGCACCACCTTTTTAGAATTCATCGATACGCAGCGGCTTGATTCCCAACAGGACGGGGCACCGTTGAAAGGTAAAACGCAACACAAGATATTCCATGTACGAAGCACAAATTGGCCCCAATAGAGAGAAAGTGAGATGGGAAGAACCCGCAGGGAAGGCCATGACTTGTGATTTGAATATGTTCCCACCCCAGCATCAACAATTCGACGGCTAATATGATCCTGATCAATCAGAAAAACCAGGAAGATAGAATCAAGCCACAGAAAGGAATTTAATGGCAAATCAAGTCCATGGTTGCTACATACCATGTAGAAAAGAGGCAGGCCTTAGATGGTTGTCTATTCGTTGGAGATCGTCGGAGATCTTCTTGGAAAAAAAGATAGTTGCAGCCCCCGAGCAAGTTTGTAATGACATGGGTTGGCTGCCGCAAAGCCTAGATTGAAAGCCATTTGGCTTGGCTCTCTACACACAAATAGCAATAGCCTTAGGTGAACCTGCAAAGGAGAAGTTGAAAAGGTCGAGTTACAATAGAATTCAATGCAACATAGTTATAGAAACTTCTTCTGCATCTAAAAGAATGCGTAGCTGGTTTTGTGCAGCTTCAGCTTGCAAGGCGAGAATTCCGGCCATTACGTCCGATGCCACGATCGAACAAGCTATTAATTTGGACATCTTTGGAAAACGAGGGGTAGAAGAGTGAATCTACTTAGAGTGAAAGGTAATGGAGAGGTTGTAAACAGGATTTTCGGCCTTATAAGATCGAGAGAGGCAAAGGAACCAGCGCGAAAGAGGAGCAGGAGCAGTAAGTCAGTCAGCCTCTTGTAGCATTTATAGTTGATAAGACGCAAAGTATTGTAGTGGACCAGCAACAAAGGACAAAAAATACGTCAGTAACGAAGAAATGTTGGTGGGTCATACATCAGCAACGAACGACCAACCCCAGTGTATTTCTTTTTCTTTGGCAATCTTGCGCATTTATTTTCAAAACTAACAACACGTATAGTAAGCTCGGGGTCATCGTAGCAAGTGATGTTAATTGGTTGATATTTTCTCAAAAACTAGTACAAATAGCAGAATATACTCAATCTAATAATCTATAAATTACTATGCAGCGGTCCAGAGGAGAGATAAGGGATTTAGCAAAAGCTTGAGTGAATGGGCGAGAGTAATTTGGAATTGGCCGACTGGAAGAGTCTTTAGGAAGCTTTGGTTTATAACTTATTTTTGGATTATGAAGGAAACTAAATACGTTCACAAGAGGATTCGTTAAAGGGAACCCAAGACCTCTTACAGATTCAATAGAATCTTACAACTCAAAATGCCTCCCTGCTTAACTATCGGATCTCTTATTTATACAATTGCTGGAACAACTACTTATAACAGTTTTAACCACCTCTTAACTGACTTAACATATAATACCAACTTGACTGAAACACCAGTAACTGCATTAAACGACATATGACTCAAAGGCCTTCTTATTTGAATTGATCGAACCTCTTGGGTGACTTTGCACCTTATTTGACTAGGGACAATTCTCATTTATCGAGATGCTGCATCTCTCCCTCCATCACAGCAACCTTGTCCACAAGGTTGAAAGTAGGATATCGTTGATCAAATTGTTCTGCATCCACCCAATTAGCTTCATGTATCGGTAATCCTTGCCAGTGGACTAAATACTCCAAACGCTTCTTCTTGTAACGATGTTCCAGAATAGCTTGAGATGGTGAGCCAATGATCCCTTCCTGGTCCAAAAAAGTTGGTAATTCTGCTTGGATTCAGATGTGCTGTCCAAGGGCCCTTTTAAGCATACAAACATGGAATACATCATGGATTCAGGATCCTGCAAGTAGCTTCAATTTATAGGCCACTTCTCCTATTTTTTGCAATACTTCAAAGGGACCATAATAACGAGGTGAAAGTTTATAATTCCTTCTAACAGCTACTGAAGTACCTCTGTAAGGCTATAGCTTCAAGTATACCCAGTCTCCTACTACAAATTGTTCCTCTCTACACCCCATGTTATAGTATTTCTGCATTCGGTGCTAAGCAGTTAAGAATCTTTCCTTTATGTCCTTGAGGACTTCATCCCTAGCCTTTAATTCCTGGTCCACTGCTTCTACAGTTGATGATCCAGGGATATAGGACAATAATGATGGAGGAGGTCTGTCATATACTAGCTGATAAGGGGAAATACGAGTTGCTGAATGAACACTGGTATTATAACAGTATTCAGCCCATGGCAGCCAACGAACCTAGTCCTTTGGTCGATCCCAAGTGAAACAACGCAAGTAAACCTCCACAGTTTTGTTAACAACCTCAGACTGCCCATCTGTTTGTGGATGGTAAGCCGTAGAGAAGTTAAATTTAGTCCCTTGTAGATCAAAAAGCTACCTCTAGAATGTGCTTGTGAAGACAGTATCTCTGTCGCATACAATACTTTTAGGCAACTCATAAAGCTTTAATATATGTTCAAAGAAGAGATGGGCCACACTTACAGCTGAATAAGGGTGATGTAAAGGAAGGAAATGAGCCATTTTAGAGAGTCTGTCAACTACTATCAAAATCGCTTGTTTTCCTTTTGATGTTGGCAGTCCTTCTATAAAATCCATTGACACGTCTTCCCATATTTGTGCTGGAACTGGAAGGGGTTGAAGAAGGCCATTTGGTTTGGTGTTTTGCCATTTAACTTGCTAGCAGGTGGGACACTCTCTCACAAACTGCAGAATCCGTTGTTTCATTTAAGGCCAGAAAAAGACTGCTTTTGCTCTTTGAAGAGTTTTAAAGTATCCCTCATGGGTTGCACCATGAAGTTCTTAGAGAATGACTGGGATTAAACTTGACGTTTTGCTCAGGTAAATCTTGTTACGATAAAACAAGACCCCATTCCTATATTGCCATTTGTTGTTAGCCTCCTCAGTGCTCAAAGAGTTCAGAATAGTCTGTATTTCTGAATCAATTTGTACTTCTTCTTGGATTGTTGTCAGCCATTTTGGGATAGGGATGGAAATTGCTTGGAGTTCAGAGAGGGATAGTGTCTGACTATTACTGCATTGGCCAGGATCCCATTCGGATTGCTCAGCACCCTGGTTCTCAGTCCATATTTGTTTGCCTTTGCTTACAGTTGCAGTAGTACAATTATCCATAAACTTTTTTGAATCACTAGGGAACTGTAGTTCCCTATGTTCTTGAGAGAGTTCATCTCTTCAAGATAGAGCATCAGCAACCACATTCTCTCTGCCTGGTTTATACTGCACTTCGAAATCAAAGCCCACCAATTTTATTAACCAACGTTGCTGAGCTGGTGTTGAAACTTTTTGATCCCATAGGTTTTGTAGGCTTTTCTGATCTGTCTTAACAATAAACTTGGCCCCCAAGAGATACTGCCGCCATTTCTGCACAGTTAAGATCAAAGCTAACAATTCCTTGTCATAAGTTGAAAGATGAAGGTTTTTACCTCGTAAGGCCTGGTTGAAATAGGCAATGGGACGTTGCTCCTGAGACAACACAGCCCCCACTCTTACTGCACAAGTATCACATTCAATCATAAAGGGCAAGGAGAAATTAGGCAAACCTAATACTGGAGCTTCAGTTAAGGTTTTCTTCAACTGCATGAAAGCTAATTCCGTTTCCTTGCTCCAATGAAATGCTTCCTTCTTAAGGAGTTGAGTCAGAGGAACAACTATGAGACCGTAATTCTTCATAAACTTTCTGTAATATCTTGTTATGCCCAGGAAGCCCCTCAAAGCCTTCACATTTTTTGGTGCTGGCCAATCTTCAATTGATCTAATCTTGTCAGTCTCTACTGCCACTCCCTGGACTGAGATGACATGGCCTAGATAGTGGACCGTGTGGACTCCAAAGGAACAATTTTCTTTTTTGACATAAAGCTAATGAAGTCTTAGTTTCTCAAACACCAATCGAACGTGCTCCACATGCTCACTCCAATTTCTACTATAGATTAAAATGTCATCAAAGAAAACTAAAACAAAGTTTCCCAAGAATTCTTTAAATACCTTGTTCATGAGACTTTGGAATGTCGATGGGGCATTGCATAAACCAAAAGGCATTACAATGAATTCATAATAGCCTAGAGGTGTTTGAAAAGCTGTTTTAGCAATATCTGAATCCTTCATTCGGATCTAGTGGTATCCAGAACGGAGGTCCAGCTTGGTGAAGAGCTGTGCACCATGTAACTCATCAAATAATTCCTTAACAGTGGAAATTGGAAATCCATGCTTAACCGTTTCCTTGTTCAAGGACCGATAATCAATACACATACACCAAATACCATCCTTTTTTCTCACCAAAATTATTGGAGAAGAGAAAGGACTAGTGCTCTCTCTAATGACTCCTTCTTCTAGTAAATCTAGGACCAGTTTCTCTATCTCTTTCCTCTACAGATAAGGATAGCGATATGGTTTGCTGGAAACTACCTTAGTGTCATCTTTCAACACAATCTGATGCTCGTGAGATCATATGGGAGGTAAACCATGTGGTTTTTGAAACAAATCTATAGCATTGTGTAGTAACTGCGTAAAAACAGCGGGCCATAATTCTATTTGCTCACTTTTGGGGCTTTCTCCTACTACATTTATGTGCAATAAAAGTCCTTCCTTTTGTTGTGCTAAAAGCTTAGCTAATACAGCACTGTCAACAACCTTATTAGCAGCAGTGTGAGCACCCTGTAGCTGGATCAGCTTGCCTTAGAATCTGAAAGATATCCGCATAGAAGCAAAATCCCAAGCAATCTCTCCTAATTGCTCCAACCAATGGACTCCTAATACAACACCTAGATTAGGAATTGGCAGAATGTAGAAATCTGCCAATAATCGGTGTCCTTGTAAAAGCATCTCCACATCTTTACGGAAACCAACACCTTAAATCATCTCCCCATTAGCTACAGCAACCTTAAAGACTTTAGACTCATTAGGTTGTAATTTCATTTTCTGAGCTAACTGAGCACTCACAAAATTGTGAGTACTTCCAGAGTCTACAAGAACTGCTACCCGCACTTTCTGATTACCAATATCCCCTTGGATCCGCATGGTTCTAGGACCTTTAACTCCATATAAGGCAGCAAGAGAGAGCATCCGTAATTCACCTTGGACTTCTTCTCCTTCTTCCTCACATTCCTCCCTAATCTCACCAAGATCCAAAACCTCCAACAGAAAGAGTTTCTTACATCTGTGGCCAGGAATGAATTTATCATCACAATTAAAACATAATCCATGAGCACGTTTGTCCATGATCTCAGGCTATGTTAGCTTTTTAATTGGTAATTGGTGTTTATAGTCTGTAGTTTTAAAATTGCCACGACTAGGAGGAGGAGGTGGTTTATTAGCAAGGCTAACAGCCGGTTGAGAAGCTAATTCTTTAGCTTCAAATAAACGTGCAAAACTAATTGCCACTGAAAGAGTTAGTGGATTGTGAGCGAGGACATCCAAACAGATGTGTTCCTTTAATCCACTAATGAAACAGTTAATGCTTTGTTCAACATGTAAATGACCAGATCGAAGAAGCAACTTACCAAACTGAAGTTGGTAATCATGAACAGAGCCAAGTTGTTTCAATTTGGTAAGCTCCCCAAAGTGATCGGTGAAAAGAGTAAGCCCAAACTATTGCATGAGCTCATTTGCCAAAGACTGCCAGGGAATAATTTCTTCACCATATTCTTTTTTAAGCAACTGAAACACCAATTGAGCTTTTCCATCTAAATGCCAAGAAGCAATATGGACACGATCTTCTTCAGATGTATCATGGTAATCAAAAAATTGTAGAGCACGATCAATCCACCAAGTTGGATCAACCCCGCCTTCATATTTAGGAAATTCTAACCTTATTGTGCGGGTTTGAAATTGGCTTCTAGAGGAGTGCTGCTCCTCCCGAGGACGAAACCCTCCCTTTCGTGATGATGAACCTTTGCCTGAGTCCTTCCCTGAAGCCAATCTTGCAGCTACACCATCAATTTTAGAGTTTAATGCAGTGAATAACTAATGCATAGAGTCATTAAGCTCCTGGATACCAATATTGCCATCGGAATCAGGAACAGGTTGTGGCCCGTTCCTCCCCTGATCGAAGTCTGGCAGCTCTGATACCACTTTGCAGCGGTCCAGAGGAGAGATAAGGGATTTAGCAAAGGCTCGAGTGAATGAGCGAGAGTAATTTGGAATTGGCCGACTGGAAGAGTCTTTAGGAAGCTTTGGTTTACAACCTATTTTTGGATTATGAAGGAAACTAAATATGTTCAAAAGAGGATTCGTTAGAGGGAACCCAAAACCTCTTACAGATTCAATAGAATCTTACAACTCAAAATGCCTCCATGCTTAACTATCGGACCTCCTATTTATACAATTGCTGAAACAACTACTTATAACAGTTTTAACCACCTCTTAACCGACTTAACAGGTGTAACAATCTTTTTTAACAGAGTTAACTGCATAACAGATAATACCAACTTGATTGAAACACCAGCAACTGCATTAAACGACATATGACTCAGAGGCCTTCTTATTTGAATTGATCGAACCTCTTGTGGTGACTTTGTACCTTATTTGACTAGGGGCAATTCTCATTTATCGAGATGTTGCATACTACTATGAAGCACTTACTTGCAAATGCATGAAATGTATGTTCTGATCAAAAGGAAAATATTAGGCTACACGATTCAAGGTATCTCTTTCCTCCTAAATCCCTCCCCTCCCATGGCTGAACTCAATACCTTCTTTTTTGCAGACAAACACATTTATTAAGTTTACATTTCAAATATCATTATTTGGCTACCATTTAATAGTCAATGATCCATATCATAGGTTTTGATTAGTCATTCATTACCTCTGGTGGGAAGAATAAAATACCAAAAAAATCACTTATTACCACAGATTTTGGACCCAATTTATTTAAAGAACATAGTATCTTTAATTATGTTCAGTAACGTAAAAGAATGTGTCAAAGTCAAAAAGTCAGAATTTTAGGCTTCATTTTCTCAATTCCATTTGTTCGAACACATATCTTATACTAACCATATGGCATGATTTAGTATGCACACATTCATGTTTTCTCTTCCTACAAAAACATAATAACTAATCTCTTTAATATCGAACTTTTGTTTGGAAGGAACTTCCAAATTACACTTCCTATGTTTTCATGCCGTCCATGTGGAAGAGACAAAAAGCACAAACGGATAAGTTTTACCAGCATATGGGAGAGGTGAAAGGTGCAGAGGTGAAACCTTGAATTCTAGCCACGTTGAATTACTCAAAGCGATCATTTCTCCGTTGCTGACGTTGCTGATACATTTGTTTTGCTATTGCACGTTGCTCTTCTTATATTACCTTGAATTACCTTGATATATAACTTTAGAATGAGACAGGAGGAAGTAGAACGCTTTTTGCCCCTGTGTGCACTGAAGTTCACTTTTATTTCTTCTTGCACTACATTACTTTTAGTCCACTTTTATTTCTTCTTTGTTTGTTTCCGCACCATTTACTTTTATTTCTTCATTACGTCCACTTTTATGTCTTCTTTCTTTGTCTCTGCACTATTCACTTATTTCTTCACTAAACGGCAACTTTTATGTCTTCTTTGTTTGCTTCTGCACTGTTTACTTGTTTCTTCACCAAATGTCAACTTTTACGTCTTCTTTTTTTTTGTTTCTGCACTGTTCGCTTATTTTTTCACTACGTTCACTTTTATGTCTTCTTCCTTTGTTTCTGCTACGTTCACTTTTATTTCTTCTTTGTTTGTTTACACACTAAGTTCACTTTTTATTTCTATTAGGATGAGAATGAAAATTAATAGGCCTTCACGTATATTTTTTTGTTTTTGCACTGTAGTTCACTTTCATTTCTTCTTTGTTTCTACATTACAATCAATTTAATTTTTATTAGGATGCAGGTAAAAATTAATAGATCTAGATATATTCCATGTATATTGTAAAAATATTTTAAAAATTATTTTTTTTGTATTGATATATATTCCTTATAGTATCCAGTTAAGAATTTAATATCATTTAACAAAAACTCCCTTTAACATTAGTATAAAAAGAGAAGAATCATAGAAAAATCTAAAAACGCCAAAAAAAAAAAAACACAAAAAAAGTAAGAAAGAGGGTGGCAACTTGCACTTCACTTCATGAGGGCGACAACTTGAGGGCACTACTTTATGTAACATCCACTGGCTAAAAGAAAGAAAAATGTATTATGTAAGTGCTAAGAATAGTTGTACAAGAGTTATAAGTGCATCTTGTAATTACTACTTATGTATTCTTATGAAAAAACCTAATTTTAGAAACTTCCTCTACCTTTAAAAGAAGGCGCACCATGTTTTGCGCAACTTCGGCTCCCAGGCTGAGAATTCCAGCCATTACGTCCAATGTCGTGATCCAACATGCGAGAGAAGCAACTAATTTGGGCATCAGATCCATAGCCCAGAGTTAGTGCGCGACCAGAAGGCATTGCGACCCATTGACGAACGCGACCCGTTCTACCCGCCAAACCGGAGATGCAATCTGTCGCCAAAGACAGCTCCGATGATGAAGGAATCCGACTGCAATCGGCACATAGTTCTGATAGAAAGAATCTGTGCACAGAAATTTTGCAACCCACTCACTCACTTAAAGTGTATCAAATTGAAAAGATCCACATTGTTCTTCGCGACCCGTTCTACCCGCCAAACCGGAGATGCAATCTGCCGCCAACGACAGCTCCGATGATGAAGGAATCCGACTGCAATCGGCACATAGTTCTGATGGAAAGAATCTGTGCACAGAAATTTTGCAACCCACTCACTCACTTAAAGTGTATCAAATTGAAAAGATCCACATTGTTCTTCGCGACCCGACTAACTTTGCACAACCCGATTTATTGAAAGAGCTATGGACAGCAGATTAGAGTGTTTCAAAAGCCAAAATCATAAGGTTTGTTATGAAAGAAGCTGATCTACTAATCTGACACTAATCAGATTGATTCAAGTCAAGATTGAAGATATTTGACGAAGATTAAAGTAAAATCTGAAAGTCTGACCCATTAACTCGATTGCCTCTGCGAGATCCGAATGATGAATTTAAGGATCTGGATGAAACAGCAGCTATGCTTAGAAACACGAAGAGAAAGAGGAAAGAAGAAAAAGAGAGCTCCAATGATATGGTTTAGAAAAGTTAGAACGGCTCATGACTTTTGATACTATTTTTAGAGCAAAAGGTTTAGAAGAAAGAGAGAACAAAAATTATAAAAAGAAAATATTTGTCAAGAAACTCATATTCTTCTTTTAAGTTTATTAAGCTTATAAATTTATTATGTAATTATAATTTAAGTTTATTATTATTCTTATTTATTTGTTAAAAAATTACATTATTCTTCAATATACATTATTATTAAGTTGATTTTTTTATAAAAAATAATATTAAAGTTTGTTCGAAATTTGAGACTTTTATTCATATTATTATGTATAAACTTTCTAGACTTTTATTCAAGTCCATGGTTAATACATACCACGTAAAAAAGAGGCAGGCCTCAGATAATTGCGTATTCGTTGGAGATCGTTGGAGATCGTTGGAGATAGTTGCAGCCCCCAAGCAAGTTTGTGATGACATGGGTTAGTAGCATAATTTTAGAAACTTCCTCTGCAAGTAAAAGAATGCGCACTTGGTTTTGTGCAGCTTCGGCTTGCAGGGCGAGAATTCCGGCCATTACATCCAATGCCCCAATCAAACAAGCGAGAGAAGCTACTAATTTGGACATCTTAGGGAAATGAGGGTTAGAAGAATGAATCAACTTAGAATGAAAGGTGATGGAGAGGTTGTAAAACTGAGTCCCACAACGGTAAGAAATGGCAGGACTTTCGGCCTTACAAGTATCGTCTCCTTTTGTCCTTGAGACAGTAGAGATGAGTCCGTGTAGAATTCCAACGCCGAATTCGACCCAGGAGAGAGATGCGGCAGAGGCAGAGGCAGAGGCAGAGGCAGAGGCAGAGAGGTGCGGCTATATGGCTATATAGCATCAACTTTCAGAAAGATTACTTCCAGAGATGTGGAGGCATTCAGAGACGTCTATTTTAAGCTTAGTCACAGAGATATGTGGAGGCATTCAGAGACGTCTATTTGAAGCTTAGTCACAGAGATATGTGGAGGCATTCAGAGATGTCTATTTGAAGCTTAGTCATCTTATATGACTAATGGTAAGGCATCTTTGGGTGATATGGATCAGTTGGAAATGAGGGTTAAAAGAATGAATCAACTTAGAATGAAAGGTGATGTACATGAGAGGCTTCTGCATAGAGAGGAAAGCAGAAAGTCCAGTGTCTTCACGGTAATTCTGCACGTTTACCGTGAGCATCGGAGTTCTGCTTTTCCTTGAATATCTCCAAGGACCCAAAAGACTTTTTTCAGTTTAGACGTCAGAGAGCGCATCTCTTTGACTTCGGAGTTTCCATCTGGGTGCCTTATGGCGTCACGCATGTTGTCATGTGAGTGTCGTATCCCACATTATTTGGTGGAAATTAAAATTCTTAGTTATATTTGAGTGTGTTCCTTAGAAGTAAGTTTTGAGGAAAAATGAGATGTTTTATAAAATTGACATGTACAAAATATGTAAAAATATTATTAATGGGTTGACCGACCTTGAACATTTGTGTAATATACTTGATATCTCTTTATAAAAATGTTCAAAATAACTTTAGGTACAATATTTGAATGACTAAAAATGGTTTGCTTTATAGTTGTATTCATAATTCAATGACAATTTTTTGTAATTTGTTCATTTTTAACTTGGTATCTCTTTATATAACTATTCAAAATAACTTTAGGTGCGATATTTGGATGACTAAAGATAGTTTGTTTGATAGTTTGATTCATAATTCAGCGATAATGATTTGTAATTATGTTCATTTTTCAAAACTCGAAATTTAGTCATTTAAAGTGCTTCTTTTATTTTGATATTACAAATTTTTGGACATAATAAGAGGTCACGAAAAATTTTAGGTAAAAAATTCATATTTTAAGAATTCTCTAGTATAAGATTTGAATAAAAAAGATATAATAAATAAAGTTATTTTGAACATTTGTATAAAGAGATGCCGAGTATACTTATTTTGAGAAAGCATATGTTTGTTCATAGAAAATTGGAAAAATTAAGAGGGAGCACTTCAAAATGGGGAAGAGGCCTTTTAAATGTCTCAGAGAATATACAACGCCTCGTACTTTCTATTCCCGACCAAAATCCGCCCCGGTGGTGGAGTAAAGAAACCAGGCAAAGTCAAGGTCATAAGGTTGATTAGGGTGGGGCCCAGCCACGTAGTAGTCGCCACATCATCCGGGGAGGTAGTGAAAAAGCAAACAGGATTCATCCGATGGTCAGATGATGTGGTCCCTTTAAAACTTTCTGGATCTTACACTCTTTTCAACTTGAGCGTAATCTGCTTTTATATATGGTTGGTCCCAGACACATATCATCATCAAAATAGTTCGATTGAGATTAAAAAAAGCTATCATCATCATCCATTTTAGAAGCTCTTACATAGGTATCACAGGTACAAAGGTACAAAGGTACAAAGGTACAAAGGTACAAAGGTACAAAGGTAATCTCAAGTTCACGCTAATTAAGGATATTCCCAAAACAGCAAAATGATCGCCTTGCAAGCGGCCCCCTACTAAAAGAAACCCAGCCACCAAGTTTTATTGGAAATGAGTAAACGGCACCACCTTTTTAGAATTCATCGATACGCAATGCCTTGATTCCCAACAGGACGGAGGGCTGTTGAAAGGTAATATGCAACACAAGATATCCCATGTACGAAGCACAAATTCGCCCCAGTAGAGAGAAAGTGGGATGGGACGAACCCGCAGGAAGGCCATGACTTGTGATTTGAAAATGTCCCGACCCCCAGCATCAACAATACGACGACTAATGTGATCCTGATCAATCAGAAAAACCAGGAAGATAGAATCAAGCCAGAGAAAGGAATTTAATGGCCAATCAAGTCCATGGTTGCTACATACCATGTAGAAAAGAGGCAGGCCTTAGATAGTTGTCTATTCGTTGGAGATTGTCGGAGCTCTTCTTGGAAAAAAAGATAGTTGCAGCCTCCAAGCAAATTTGTGATGATATGGGTTAGCAGCATAAGAATGGCTGCCGCAAAGCCTAGATTGAAAGCCCTTTGGCTTGGCTCTCTACACACTTTTTAAATAGGAATAGACTTAGGTGAACCTGCAAAGTTGAAAAGGTCGAGTTACAATAGAATTCACTGCAACATAATTATAGAAACTTCTTCTGCATCTAAAAGAATGGGTACCTGGTTTTGTGCAGCTTCAGATTGCAGGGCAAGAATTCCGGCCATTACGTCCAATGCCACGATCAAACAAGCGAGAAAAGCTACTAATTTGGACATCTTTGGGAAATGAGGGTTAGAAGAATGAATCAACTTAGAATGAAAGGTGACGGAGAGGTTGTAAAACTGAGTCCCACACTGGTAAGAGATGGCAGGACTTTCGGCCTTATAAGAGTGTCGTGTCTCCGTAGGTTTCTTGGGCAGGGAATAACAAGCAGATAAGGAAGAAGGCAGTTAGGCGTGGCTGCAATATATAGCTACTTAAACTCGCCACTTTACATGGCCATATTACTCCATTGAAAACCGGTTTTTCCGGTTTTTGAGGGAATTGGAACACATGCTTTAGGAACTCTGTTTTCCTCACGTTTTTACCCGACGTGGGAACCTAGGACACTTGACAAAAGCAATCAGAATCTAGCAGCAGATTACGGCACTTTCAGCAGCAACTGTGCAGGAGCCTGCAATTGCAATGCCCAGGCCGGAGAATGAGAGTTCAAAACTAGAAGAAAACCTTCGAAAGATGATACTGACAGCACTATAGGTTTTGATCAGTCATTCATTACCTTCCGTGGAAGAATAAAACACCAAAAAAATCACTTTTTCCCACAGATTTTGGACCCAATTTATTTAGAGAACATAGTGTCTTCAATTCTGTTCAGTGACGTAAAAGACTTTGTCAAGGTCAAAAAACCAGAATTTTAGGTTTCATATTCTCTCAATTCCACTTCTTCAAACACAGATATCTTTTACTAACCATATGGCATGATTCAGTATGCACCCATTCGTGTTTTCTCTTCCTACAAAAACATAACAACTAATCCCTCTAATATTGAACTTGTGTTTGGAAGGAACTTCCAAATTACACTTCCTATATTTGAATACCGTCCGTGTGGAAGAGACAAAAAGCAAGAACGAGTAAGTTTTACCAGCATATGCGAGAGGCAGAACAGATTCCTCTGCTCCTTTTGTCAGAAGGAAGATCTTTCCATTCTTGAAATTTTTCACGACTACGGACATTCTTTTCAACTCTAGAGTCTCTAAGGCTTCATATCGAATTCGTGAGCCACTGTACTTGATCTCTACAATATAATCATGTAAACTCTATCATCATACCAGGAACATTTGCATTCTTATTTACAGAAAAGCTGAACAGTGTTAGAGTGTTGAAATATCTAGTCTCACATCAGGTAAGGCGACGGGAAAGTCTGGCCAAATTAGCTTTTGTTGACAACCCACTATCACACAGTTTTGTGTTTTAATTAGGTCCTTCAGTTTCTAAGATAATATTAGAGCCAACACCGTGTCCTGCCTACCTTGGTGTGGTTCCTTTAAATTGATCCCACCTCTCACTGCACCTAATGTGAGACTGCAGAAGAGTGTTGAAGTGTTGAAATATCCAGTCCCACATTAGGTAAGGTGACAGAAGAGCCTAATCTTATTATCTTTTACAATATATCTGTATTTTTGCTAAAGGTGATAGAAGAAACAAGCAGGAAATATCTCACAACTATGAAATAAGTACATATAAACTCAACACACAAACAAAAATGTTTTTTGATCTGAAACTGGAGTAAGTCTCCAAATCCAGCAAGAATTTAACCATAAAACAAAGCTACGCACACCTTTATGTTTTTATAACTATATTTTATATTTCCATAATACTAAGGAAACGCATAACATTTGGAGAGCCACTCAAAACAGCATCAAGCAATTCCACATCTGTGCACGAAAACATGGAACTGATGAAAATGGTTTGCAATCTTAAAGAATTTCTAGATGTTCGAGACAAACAGTTACAAGAAAACCAAAATAATACACAAATAAATAAACAGTTAAGCCTAATAAATTTATTTATTAGAATAAAATACTGCATGTTCATCTAAACCTACTTTGTGTCTATAATCTTTGTTGCATGTACAAATCAAGGAATTATAATTTTAGACAAGTAATTGAGTTTGTGTGGAGCACGTAATCAGGTGACTCATCCTACCAAAAAAAAAAAGACTGAAATTTGGTCAATGGAAACCAATTGAACAAATAATCAGAAAACAACAAATTTAAAGCTAAAGCATAAGAGAAGGTCACAGTATAAGAAGATATCCAATTTCACTTATAGACTTTCCCATTGGATCAAGAATATGTATCTAAAATTTCACTAAAACACAAATAAAAAGAAAGAACCTATGAGTTTATTTTATAGTTTGAAATGTTATAGAATGGTTTAGGATAGGGTGACCCAAAAAGTGACGAAAATCAAAGACATCCAAATAATTTGACTTTAAAAATTACCGTAGGAACTATATTGTCTTAAATATATTTCCTAAAAACCCCTTTCTCATTTTATAACACATAACTTGGTTTACTGAAAAAAAATTTGCAAATCCAACAACGAAATGTGATAGAAAGCAAGCAAGAGCTCCTCTGTTAAGTTAAAAAGCAAACCTTTCAATGCATCCCCACTCTCATTCCCATAGAAAACACCCTTGATGCAACATCTTCTGAAGATCACTTTGTTTTCCGTTAGGGTACCAGTTTTGTCAGTTAAAATGTACTCAACTTGTCGTGCTCGCTTGTTGCTGTACTGTCACATATAACAAAAACCCCTTAAAAGATATATGCAATATTACTACATTTTTCATATACTTACAAAAAATAGAAAATTATGTCGTCAATTTTTGTAAAAACTTCATTACAACTTTTACCCCATATGACTTACTTTGTTGCATGGGCTGGAATACCAGTTTCGGGGTCAATCATCTGGTTGTCCCAATCAATGAATTTTGTAAGCAAACTCTTCACAAGATCCAGAGATACCTGTGGGAAGCAAACACTTCAGCTTTCCTATTACTTGAGATGCCTATACTTCACACCCATGGTCAAACTCATAATGATCCTGAAAATTAATGATTAAACATACCTACGCAGAGCAAAGTCATCTAACTGACAACTCACATGTTAGTATTGTTGACGTGCCTCATAATCGGTTGGAAGACACTTTTATTTTTCTGCTGAAGCGGCAGGCACCTCTGTTTTAAAACAGGGGAAGGTGCTGTTTGCATAAAGAGACAGCACGCTCAGTAAAACTTTTTCTCACGCTGGCTGGAGAAGCATCCCCGTTGAGTTGAAGAAGAGCATAAGAGTGTAGAGAAGTGCAGAAGAATGCAGAAACTGCAGAGGGTGCAGAAAAAGAATGCAGGTAAGAAAACTGTCCAGGAAAGGAAGAGAAAAAAGTTGATCGAAATCTGTAAACTCGGCGGAAGGACTGTGTCATACATCCTTGTGAGTCTTGAAGGGCGTACTGGGAACAGAGAAAAGAATCTACTGTAATTGTACTGCATTCTCCCCGAAGGCAGTAAAGCATACCTCTCCTGTTTTACCTGTGGATGTAGGCAAACTTTGGCCAAACCACGTATATTCTATTGTTCCTTGTCATGATTCCATACTGTTTAGCTTCTCTTGAAAGTCTAACAGGTTTATCTGAACCTTAAGTCACTAAGCATCATAATTTTAAGCTTACGAAAGAAGCACAACGGTACATATAAGGTCACATATTGCTTGTTGTCACTACAAGTATCACGGTCTCCCTTTAATTTTCTAATAAGAATATATGCAATGCCTAGGACCTACCTATATGGAGTTCAGAAGTTACTTTGAGAGGATATTCAACATAAGTGATATTTCACTAGACTGCACAAGCTGTAGTATCATCACCCTCTTTCTGTCCCTCTCTTAGACTTTCTAGGTTTATACTCTCAAAGATCCAAAGGACACTTTTCCTCTCATATAGCTGAATTTTTCAAAATTCATTTAGCTTCATGCTCAAATATATAGCAGCAAACATGCCAAACATCATATTGACAATGAAGTCAATTTAGGATTGTTTCATATGAGATATCTTACCTTATTTGATATGGGAAGCATGATGGAACACAGAAGGTCCAAAGCAAAGAAGGATAGCCAAAAGTTCAAACCAAGGACCTTCTCCTGGATATAGTACCTACCATTGCCACGCCCTAAAAAAGGAAGACATGAGAAAGTAGGCATCATTTTGGAGATAATAATCCGAAACTAGAAAATAATAAGGACAATTAGCTTTTGGATAATGTCATGAGTCAACAGTCAAATATGGACCACACGAAACTAGTTGAGAAAAAATTAACGAAAAGAATGGACAAAAAAATATATCTGCAAAGAGGGAAAACCCCTTAATAAAACTAACATGAAAAGAATAGGTGACTGTCTTGAATAGTAAATAAATTGTCACCTTAATTATATCTCTCAAAATTGTGTCGACAAGCACATGACAGCCAATTCACTTTAATTCTATATTATATAGACACATCTTTGAGTTGGATTATGTGTCTAACTGCCTTACTCCTCCAAAGTTTAGGACAAAGGGACAAGGATGAAGAAATGGGTAAAAAATATTTGGACGCACTAAGTCAAAATAGTTCCTTTTTTTTTTTTTAAACTTATCACTTTATTACATTATAGAGTACATTCTCTTGATTTTATGAGCTTTTTCTTTCAATTCACATTTCTTTTAGTTTGGTAGCGGGGGGAATGATTTTTTTTTTTTTTTTACATATGAATATTTTAAAGGATCCATCTTTTGTAACAATCTAAATAATAGCTTAAATATATTTGACTAATCTAGATAAACACAACACTTAATTCAAAAGAAAGAAAGAACTATAAGTGAGTAAGAACTTTAACTATGAATTATGGAGTTCAACATTATGAATCTCTGAATTGGGTGCAAGAATTACAATATTAAAAAGAAAAAAAGAGAAAGAAAGAACAAAAGGAAGAAAACGTAAAGATAGAGATATTCCTTTAACAGAATTCAACAAAATGGAGAAGTAAATTGGAGACCAATACATTAGCTCATGACTTTTACCAAATTAATTCACTATGCATAAAAATTCAATGTCAGTTGAAGAATTTGTTGATCATTGATATTAGTTGATTCAGAAAGATTTATTGTAACATATTCTTAATACTTAAAAAATATATGAAAGCATATTCTTTATTTTTTTGGGCAAAGTAATATGATAAGATGGAATATGCAAATTTAGGATACTTTATTTGATTAGTTGAATATTATAGCAATCAAGAAATATAATCAAGCATAAATTGACTAAACGAATAAAAATGTAGACCAATAATTTGCTAATAGTTGCTATTAACAACTTGAACTCTCATTTGCTTAGGAAGTCTTAGGTTCCATGCCCATTTCATGTATCTTTTGCCTAATTTAAAAAACCTCTAGAATTTGTTTAAATTGTTTCTAGGAGTCTTTTTTTGTTATCAATGATGACAATAAAAAACTTGTAATTCAATCTTCATAATTAGAGTTCTAGTTCCTTCCTAGAAGGGATGGACCACGAATAACTTTTCATCGAATTTGTTCAATGCAACGACTTGAACTTTGTAGATATGTTTTACGATATAGAAACATATCTCCTATGCATTAAAATTTTATTATCTCCATGTTTCATTTAGTAAAATAAAAGATTTTAACTAAGTGAAGACTGATTTAAAAATACCTTACGGTTTTATCAACTACCTTAAATTGTTCTCTCATGTTGAGACACCTTACAATTAAGGGCTTGGTAACATCAACTCCTCTTCGGTCTCTTTCGTTAATGCTTGAAGTTAACGAAACTCAACTTAAAAGTTACTTTAAGACTTGAAGGATTATTCTTTAATTTAAATTTCACCTAATAGATCTTATCTTTCAATGTAAAACGTTTATCTTGTTCAGCTCAACATTGCATGAGATAAAGTATATTTAACCTTTGCCTAGATATGGAGTTAAAAATGTCTAAAAATCTAATATAAAAATCAGTTTAAAAATTAGAAAGTCATGATTTCATTTAAGCTTTACTTGAGAGATTGTATTCTCCTGTACACATTCCTATGCACATCGAGTTTCATTGAACTCAATGTCACAAGATAGGATAGATTTAGCTAGTGTTTCAATACTAAGTTATATATATATAAATCTAATCTAAAAGTTAACTAAAGAGTTAAAAAAATTAAGATTTTATTTAAAACTTACCTAAAAAATCTTATTTTATGATGTAAGACTTTTGTTTTGTACATATTTTCATGCACACCAAGTATTATTGGGCTTAACATTATATGAAATAAAGGATATTCATGATGCCAAGTTATAAAAGCATAAAAATCTAATCTAAAAAATAATTCAAGAGATAGGAAGTCTCGATTTCATTCTAATCTTATCTAAAATATCTTATTTTCTTATATAAGACTCCTTTCTCACGCACCATTATTCTTTCGAAATCTCAAATTTTACATAAACAAATAAAACAATCGTTTAGGCATTACTTTAACGACCAAAGGTCACATCCAAGTGTTGTGACAGGAAGCTTCGTCCCTCAGGTGAAAAAGTAAGTAGAAGTTTCTTCGAAGTCATGACCGAAGACAATAAAAAGCAAGCTACAACGTTGGACGGAAAGAAAGAAAACTTGAAGAGACGACCAAAAGGCCATCAGGAGGAGAAAACCAGCAATCTTTCTACGGTCTTGGCATACAATGTAGCAATTAAATGACAAAAAAGAGTAAGGAGCTGGAGAAATTTCTGATGAACACCCATTTAAAGAGCTCTTATCGTTTTGAAACTGATAACAAAAATTCTTACTAAATCGATTGGAGTTTTACTATTTTAGTATCATTTGAAATCTCTAAAGTGTTCCTACTTTTTCCTTATAATATTTAATTCAAAAGTGCGAAGGCTATAAACTAGAAACTGACCGTTAGAGTTGCTGCCTTTTGTGGGTTCTGAGAGTGGGTGAAGCCTGGGACCCAGGTTGGTCGGAGGTTCGGGTTGGACTAAGATGTGCACCGACTCATTCGCTCAAGCTTGCATCGTGGGCCAGGTTTGACTGAAACTAAGCCCATACAGCGAGCGGTCACACCCGTGGCCCGTCTCCACGTGCCGATTTCAGGCACGCTTTGTACGTGCCAAGCAGTGCGTGAATCCGACACGCACCGACAGCAACGCACGCAAAAGTGCACGGGCACGGGCACGGGCACGTGTACACGGAGGAGCGCGTGTTAATCGAGGCACACATGTGGACGACGGACAGAGAGGACGGTCCGGAAAGCGTACGGCCAAGCGGCGGCAGATTCTCCGAGTCCGGAGATCGAAGACGTGTGATCCCAAGGTCTGTCGGCGACTGAGCCGCAGTTCGGTTCCGAAGTTTGGTGACGATGGAAAAGGAATACTGGTTACGTGCATCGTAGCGAACAGACTTGACAGCGAGTGCAGAAAATTTCGTCTGTGTTTGTCCCGTAGCTGCTCTGTTTGGTAGCTGTGTTTTGAGGAGTCGTGGAGTCGCCGGAAGCTCCGCCCCCAGAAAAAGCCCGTTAAAGGTCGTTGAAAAGGCTATTATTTGATTTAAGTCACTATTGTTAACTTTATTTGCATGGTGATTCAATACAATATAGATAAAATCGCGTAAAGAATTTAAGTTTTCGCTTAATATCAATAGCGAGGTTGTGTTACTCAAGCTTTCTAAAGTCGTTGGTGGCTTTGTATCCAAACACTTTTTTCATGTATGGAATGATGCCATTCATGCAAGTTGGAAACTTTCTCTAGAAGGATTCGTTTAGGTAAATGCCTGTTTAATCTTGTGTGGAAAATTCAGCACCCTAATATTTTTCACCCTTTTTTTTGGATAAATATAATAATTTAGTAAAATTTCTTCATTTAATACCTTAAAAAATATAATAATTGTATCCAAATCTGAAGCTCTCATGAAACATATAAAATAAATTATGCAAAGTTATTATTTCATATTATTAAAAAATTAAGACCCTAATTTTATATAAAGTGTTTTTACATGTTATGACTTATTAAGTTTCACATAAAAATTATAATGATGTATAAAAAGATATATTTTTATGTTTAATATTTTAAAAGTTTAAATTGAATATGAATTATTATTTATAATTTTTGACAAATTGCATGGTGTAACTTCAAACAAAACCATGGGAAAGAACCCCGCCGGACACCTTTGCAACCCACGGTTTTACGGCATCCGTTTCGGGATAGGGCCCTCCAGCGGGCAAACAAGGAGCTTTCCCTACGTCTTGTTCCTTGGTGTTCATAAAAGGGAAAAAGAAAAAGGGGCTTTCGCCGGCTCGGCGCCTCATTCCTAAACCTACACTCCACGAAAGGGAAAGATTTTCCAAGCTTTTTACGGCGGTTGGGCGATTGAGTCGACGATCCTCGGATTCCTAAATCAAAAGTGAAATGACTTGATGTGACAAGAGGACTACCGAGTATGGTACGCTATGACATGTCCATGTTGTGCTTATTTGCTGGAGGAAAGGCATCCATGGTTGGCAACATTAGAAAGGCAATGTTACATTGCTTTCTTGGAGAGGGTGTTTTGATGTAAGTTACACATGAATGTAAGAGAACTTTTTTTTTTTTTTAAAAAAAAGAGAATTCCATCTATTAATCAGCTGATATCTTATTTTAAATTTTTCTATGATAATACATTAAAATATTTCATTTTTAGAAAATTAATTTACAAGAGATAAATAGTAATACCTTTTCATATAACATAATTTCTTTATACATTAATAATACAAAATTTGTTAATACACTACAAATTTTAACCAAAATAGACCCCATAGCAAAAGTTATATTATGATCATTCTTTTCGTTCAATTTTTCTTGTAACTTTCGTTCAAGTTACATTTTCTTTGTGTATATTTGAACATGACAAATATGAGGTATAATCTTTGTCTCATAATCTTATGATCTATCAAACATTGAAACATTGAATTGTAATGAATAGTCAAGATAACAAAGAAAAAAGATTTGATTATAAGACTTTTCAAATTATAATTGTTATCATTTTTTATTATATATTAATTAAGTGTAACTATAGAAGATTTAAAAACAACTTAATTAATATCTCAACCATATTAGAAAAAATAAAGAAAGTACTATTAAAAAAAGAACTTTTATTTATAAATATTATACTATCATATGATTGATAATTAGAGACTTTCAAGTTTAATTCTTCACATGCATAAATGAATTTTGAAATATTGAGAAATTTCTTTAAACTTCTATACCTTTAATGTTACATATGAACTTACATATTCATTAAAAAATGTTAATTTATAAGTAAAAATCATCCTATTTTATAAGTTTTGCTGGACACTTAAAACACTGTATTTCAATCATAGATATTCCTTGTTACAATCTAGAATCTCCTCCCTTTAAGCTTTGATCGACATTTGTAACAGCTGATCTAAAATAATATGTCAAGGACAAGTTGGTATTTCAATCTTTAACTCCTTGAGAATCCCCCGCTCATAGTTTAAATCATAACTTATAACGGCACGTATAAAATAATGGGTCAAGCACAAATTGCGTTTTATAAACTAACAAAACAAAGCATAGAGCCGGATAAAGGAAGCCGTCAAACCACCTCGAACGTCACGCCAAAGGCGCCGCTACAAACAAGACAGCATCATACGGCAGCGCACAGGGCCACACAAGTGATGGCGGTGTGTCAGTCGCGGCCAACAGTCAACCTTTGGGCTTTGACGGTTGCTCATAAAGCTGGGGACACGCGGCGGACGATCTCGCACCTTGTGCGAGTGGTGGGACCCGATCTCACAACTAACCAAGCGAGTTATCCACGCCAACCCTGGCGGCGAACCTTTTTGTCTCCTCTCTGGACACGTGGCGAATCTTTGTGGATCCTCGGCACCGTACTCCCCCGTTCACGTGCTACCTGGGGCCGCCCACAAAGTTGCTGCCACGCTTGTTGGGTGACCGCGGGACTATCCCTAGGATATAATAATTAAAGGAAAATTATTATTATTTTCAAATTATTCTCACTACGAATAATTACATTCTATATTTTACGTAACTTTGTTATACTACGTTTCTATACTTTCATCACGTAAGTCAATCAATAGAGTGAATCTTGGTTATTTTTATATTAAAATTAAATTTTTAATTATTAACAAAAAGATATAAATTTATAGTTTTAATGTTTTAGTAGACACTAGATGGAATACTTTACCTTGAAATAGGATATAAATAAATTTGATGCTTAAATCAAAGAATTATTGAATACAAATTTGTTAAAGCATGAAGCTCATCCTAAGACTTATAAGCAACAAAAAAATTTGTCATTAATATTAAACATAAGGGTCCATCATAACACGTCAAAAAAGAAAATTATACTCTTGTTATGAATATAGCCAGATTCGTATTGTTTTACTTTTACTGTGAGATGCGCATCTTTAACAAAATTAATGAAGACATAAACAATTCTTACTTTATCATAATCTTTATTGTAAAAAATTGTAATAGAATTAAAAGAAGGAATTAGAATATTCATACAATATAAAAGGGTTTAAGAACAAATAAATAAAAATTAAATCCGCCCACGGAATAAATCTTCGTAGAATGAGAAACTTACTCGAAATTTCGTGCATTGAATGTAATGGTGCACATAAACAAAACGAGTGCATGCATGACTCATAAAGGAAGAGTGATTGGCGCGGAAACGAAGTCACTTCCACGTCTCGATTCCGCCGACGGAAAGACCGGCCCCACACGAAAGCGGCATCGGCGGCACCACTTTTGAAAACGAAAAGCCTCCCCCACGATGGACCCCACCACCGCCCTCTCTTAACTCTCTCCTCTACGCTTCCTCTCACTTGCCACGAAAAGCAGCTCCGCTTTTCCTCCGACGCAATCCATCGACGAACTGGCCGGCCTCGGATCCACGTGCCGTCCACCGCAAACGCGACATGCGCCCCGTCAACACGGAATTCCCTTGCGGGACCCGCTTATCTTATTCCGTCTCGTGATCTGCCGCCGCGCGGGACTCCGAAGACTGTTTCCGCGTATTCTTTTTTTGTTATTTTTTTATTCTCAGTTCTACATGCATATCTAGTTAAAGGATCATGATCTGGACTTGATGCCGGAACTCGGAGTTGTCGCCGTTGCCGCCATCTGAAGCCGTGTTTAGGGCGGCTTTTGGTTTCGCGAGAAGGATTATTTTATAGCTTTCGTTGGAGTAAACAAAGCATTCTGTTCGGATAAGCTCCAATAATGGATAAAAGAACACTAGTTCTTTCCTTTTCCAGTGCAGTTCATGAAACCCAGTCCTCCTTGTTTGTTTTCAGGGAAAATTATGAGGAAAAGCTCCGTATATTTCTTCAAGAAATGAACACAGGCAAAAAGCGCAAGATGAAAAATTCAACACTAAGTTAGTGAAATGAGAGAGGTTACAACATGAACAACTTGTAGAGAATGTGATGGTTTCTCTTGTTAAAGAGAAAGCAAAAAACATGGTGATAATTCCTAGCTAGTCTAATAGTTTATCTACATCAAAGGCAGAAGTTTCGGAACACCCATCGCTTTTGAAAAAACAGAACTTTGCTTGTGATTATTCCAAAATTGCTGGAAAACTAAGCGTCCACAGGGGGAGCGAGGTTAAGATCAAGGTTAAGAGCTTCCTTTCTGGGCTTGCAATCAATGACGGATGAAGAGTCCGAGTCGCTCTGGGCGGCAACTCCAAAGCCGGAATTGAACTCTCCGGCAGCGGTCTTGAACCGGACAGGGAACCTCTGAGGAACGAACTCGGGCCGCCCGACGGCGTCAAAAAACAAAACCGGACGCGCAGGGGAGAAATCCGCCATCATTCTCCCACACGCCCCGACGTACGTCTGCTGGTTGAGAAACGGAAACCGACCCACCATGGGAAAACCACTCTCCATCCCGACGGCCTCCCGGCGGCGCGTGGCTTCCCGGCCGGGCGACTCCACGGTGCTGCTGTGGCTGGGGCTGTTGTTTAGCGCCAACTCGTCATTCGGCTGAGGAAAGTTGGTCTTGGCCTTCGCACCGCGGTATTCTCTGGCGGCGGTGTCGTAGGCACGCGCCGCCTCCTCCGCGGTGTCAAAGGTCCCGAGCCAGACGCGGCTCTTCTTGTTCGGGTCCCGGATTTCGGCGGCGTACCTGCCCCAGGGCCTCTTCCTCACGCCCCTGTAATGCACCTCCTTGTCATTGCCACCGCTCTTCGCAATCTTGCATCCCTTTCTAACTCCAACCTTGTCTTTGGGAGCCATTTTTGCTTCACCGTCAAGCAAGCGAAACGGAGAGAATTTGTGGGAATTATAGAACGAGTGCTAGGAGGAAGAGGAGACGGATGGTATTTATAGAGGAGGGAATGATTAAGCGAGTGAGATTGAATTAATTGGGATAAAAAAAGAGGAGAGGGGCACGGTCAGCGAGGAGTTTGACTGGGAAAGAGGCGCCGCCCAAGGGCAAGAGATGGGAAGTGGGGCGGGTGAGACTTATTATGATTTTGTCGGGGGGTTACGTGGCACGCGGGAGTTTCGGCGTAAGGGGAGAGAGGTTGATATGTGCCGGCCTTCATCCAAACGAGCCGCAGTTGCGGCTTGCATTGTGGATAGTGTCTACGCCTTTCGGTTCGAGCGTACACTACACTCTCCCCGTCATGTTGTATAAATATTAAATATGAATATCTCCTTTTATTTTATAAGTTTTTTTTTATTACAACTTATACAAGAAAAAGGAGAAAGAGGGTTAAATTTTATTTTATGAACATAAAAATAAAATTTCTTAACATAATATCATAGTCAAATTCTTTTTTAATGCATTTATAAGTATGGGTAAAGTTTACATAAAAAGCAACATTAATAAATAATTTGTATCAGACTATTGTGGTATAAATATTTAATTTTAAATTATTAAGATGTGTATATATGTGTCTAATTAAGTCTAATTAAATATGAATATGTCTTTCTACCTTATAAGTTAATTGTTGAATTACAAATGATCTTTTTAATTTTTTAAAATATATTTTGTTAATATTATATCATAGTTAAAACATGCCTTTATGTTGATAATAAAGAATGAGTTAAGCAAGGTAATAAGTGTGCCCTAATTGTTTAAAAACATTATTACAATGAAATACATAAATCCCTTCTTGAAGAATAAACACTTTTTATTGTGAGAAAATGGATATATGGCCTCATTCCTTATAATTTAGTTTAAGAAATAATAAGCTTCCCTAACAAATAAAATTTTAGTAAATTCACTGTTTCTCAAGTTTTATTTATAAATTAAAATTATTTATTTTATGTATAAAAAGTTATACAATATATTTAAATTGTATAAAAATTTTAAAATGTTTTCTTTTTATAAATAATACTACGAGAAAAACCCTACACTTAATTTAATAAATGATGCAGGGTCGAGGAGATGAAAATTACTACCGTGAAAGATACGCACCATAGTGAGATTTGTGGTGGGGACATCATCGGAGTGATGCAGAGTACGACCATTTCCATGTGTTGTCTGGAAGCGCGCTTTTGGACCAAGGGGTCGTAAACAACTCGGCGAGCGAAAACCACTGGTAGGCCAACACGCGTGGTCGTCTCCCGCTCAACGCGTTCTCCCCAACCAGCCGTGTCCAGTGCATCACCTAATTCCCTTACGTTGCTGTGCTCGTCTTGAGCTTCCCTTGTCCGCGCGCGTTCCGAGCCGAAATACCCCCACGCGTCTTCGTCCCGCGTGTGGTAACTGTCAGCGCTTTGAGCAGGTCAAGGAACGGGAATACCACGCGGAGGCCGCGGGTTTCGAGAAGGCAAAGCGCGTGGTATTGTAATTCTAAATAAACACCGGATGGATATCCTTTATTTCAATGTATGTTGTTGGCAATGGGATATTCCTAGTTCCTCATTTTTTATGCAAATGATGTAATTGTTTAAATTCCTTACGTATCTAACCAAAAAATTGGCACCAAGGAGAAGGAATGTGAAAAGTCAATGTATTTGAAATGTTAAAATTTATGAATAATAGTAATGATGACATATGAAGATCATTAAATGTTAGTAGAAAATCCTTGCTTTTATAAATAAGATGATAACAAAATTTTTTAAAGTTTTTATAAACACACCCCATGTATGCACTTAGTGTTGAACTTGGACCAAAACATTCCAAAACATGTTTCCAATTAAGCTAAACATTTAT
This sequence comes from Casuarina equisetifolia, assembly GCA_028551475.1. Taxonomy (NCBI): domain Eukaryota; kingdom Viridiplantae; phylum Streptophyta; class Magnoliopsida; order Fagales; family Casuarinaceae; genus Casuarina; species Casuarina equisetifolia. Next base: position 28,876,896 of record CM052355.1, read on the forward strand.
CATCAAAAATAAAAAAACTTTTATAGGTTATTGGTCCATTTTTGTAAATTAGAATACATAACTGAAAAGTTAAAGATTGTTGGAAGTGAAGAAGACTTCTTTCATTTTAGTTAAATAGAAAAGAGAGAGTTATTTGTTAAATTTTTAAATCCATGACAAGTTATTTCATAAAAAAGAATCCTTAATTTTTAGAAATTTGTTAATGCCAATATGTTGTTTTGAAAGGATAGTATGAATTAGATCATGATCACATAATTATATTATATCCTATATGTCATCTAATTTTTGTTTGCCTTTTTCTTTAATCTCACATTTGCTAGAATTACAATTGTTATAAGTGATTCTAATCTAAATAATAAGGTAGTCATAATTTCTTTTTTAAAGTTAACTTTGAATAAATAGAGTTACTCATTTGTATATATAAAATATTTTATAGCATGTGGCAAAAAAATTACGAAATTATGAGAGCACGAATTATAATAACAATTCTTTTATTTGAACCATATGGTTTGATGTTATGTCAAAATACTCAACTATTTCTTCAAATTAAGTTAAACATTTTAACATTGCGATTCTATGATCGGATCATTAATCTCTCTCTTTTTTTTTTCTTTTTTCTTTTTAAACACAGGAAGAGTTGGGTAACTCAAAATTTTCTGGCACACAACCTATAATCCATAAGTGTATATATCATAATATATTGTATCAAAGTGCTGGACATAACAAAGAGAAAGGCAGCTATAATGTTATTTAAAGGTACGCATCCTATGAAAATACCCAGTACAGAGCATGACTTACATTAGCGCTAGAACAAAGCAAACACATAAGCATTAAATTGCAAGACATGGATTGACATCCTTCAGGGCTGGGGAGCGCCAGCATTCCCCTCAAACACATTGGAGAGCACCGACGGACTGCTCTTTCTGATGTGAAGTCCGGCGGCTGTGCAGCAGAACTTTATTCCTATCAAGCAGCAAGCTCGGTCACCTTGATTCCTGCCTGTGACAGTCGGTGTTAAACGTGCAGAGTGGGACGGCGGCAGGGCATGTCTCAGGCACAGTACGGTCACGGCATGAAGCCAGAGAATGTAAGCACCGCCAGCAGGAGGGAGACGACGACCTTCGGATTCATTGAAAACGAGTTCTTAGGATGTTTGAGGCGATAAGATGAGTTATGTGACACCTAAATGTATGAATTTGTGTGCATGTATTAAAAAATAAAAAAGGGATGAGATGAGTTGTTTTGCATGCGATCCATTTATAAGGGAGTGGGAAGGCCGGCTGATTTGAACAGCTTTTGAAAACGATTAAGTGTTTTCTTTTAAATTATTTGTAATATAATATCGTGATATATATAAATATATGATAATTGATGAAAGAAACAAAAAAAGCATGGGTTATACGAATGAATTAATCTTTAGTCTCCACTAGAAAACTATGTGGTACGTCGGTTTTGCGAAAAGCTAAATGCTAAATGTGTGTTACATGGTGAACCAATGAAAAGGATTAAACCAAAACCCAGTTATAGATTAGGTACAAGTTGTATCAAAACACATGATTGGCTAAGGTTTGGTTAATGACACGAAATGAGAATTGATTAGCTCATTAATTGCGACCAACTTTTTGGTTGGATAGAGGTATCACTTGAAACGTGAGAAACAAAAGTAAACCTAATTAGGCGATTAAGATATTACAAAAGATATGATCAATGTGACCAGATATTACAGATATACTAGGATTTTGAAGCTTATAATGATGAATCTTTTGTTAAGAAATGGAGCAACTCGTTTCTGACTTGAGGGTTTCTTTTTTGTTGGTAATTTGTCATATATTAATATATATCACGCTATTATATTCATCACTTACGCTAAAATAATGATCTTTGGAAAATTTTAAAATTTTTGCAAATATTTATTGCGGTTTATGTCTTATCCAACTATTTTAATTTTGGATTTGAAAATCCAAATAATTAAATATGTATACCTCTATTGGTAATAAGATCTTGTTTGTGTGGAGTTTCAATGTTCTTACATCTTGATACCCATTTTTTTTTAATAGTGATATTTGGTGGAATCAATTTGTTATAATTTAAATTATATTTTTGAAAAAAAAATGGACTTGACATTTTTGCTTCAAAAAAAGATGCAAAAAATATTTTTGTTATGATCCATCTTAACTCTTCATCTAATTTTCTTTTACTTAGTTTCTTGACAGAAATCTTATTAAAAAAATAAATTTTCTCAAAATCACCTAAATATCTATGAATGTTTCACATCAGGGACATGAAAAATCTCAAAAAATTTGGTTAACATATTTATCTTCATAAATAAATAAATGAATAGAGAGATATATGTATATAAGCGTGCATTTTCTTTTTCCTACCAAATCCCTCTCTTTTCATCGGTACTGATTGTGCACGATCAAAATCTATGGCGGCTGATGGTGAATTTCAACCGGAATGATGATAAGATTATGGAAATCCAAGCGTTCAACTTTTCACAGACGATGAGAGGTATTACACTGTTCAACGAGTCAAAGATGCCATATTGTACTTGGCAGCCAAACTCGGCCTAATTTTCATTTTCTGTGAGAAAAATTCAAAGTCAATAATTGGAAGTAGTGTCGTTTCCGTCAACTACGACAAAGAACGCCGGGAGAGTATTGTTTTCGAGATTTTTGGCAAGAATTTCATACCCACAAGGCAGTGCAGCCGCGTGGCATGGCGGCGGTGCTCTTCTCATGGACATGTCGGATAAAGGTCATGTTACAAGTTGTTTGACAAGTTAATTTAATGATAAGTTAGTAAGAACTCTAACTGTAAAATTTAAAATTTGACATTTATGTGTATAAGTTGAGTGTGTAAGTTAGAAAGATTTTCTTAATAAATAGTCAAAAGTAGGAGTAAAGATGAAATTTTCATGTTTGAATATTTGGTAAAATTATCCAAAAAATGAAATCTTAAAAATTTAGATTTTTAAGAAAAAAGAGATAATGATTTTTAATTACAATTTTTAAGAAAATTAGATTAAATGTGTGAGAATAGAAAATAGAAGAATGATAAAATCTTATATTTCTTAAAATGAATTTTAATCCTAATGTAAACACAATTTATCTCATTTTTAATAATTCATAATGTAGTCTTGGAGCTCAACTTCTCCCCCACTAACCCTATGGATATGAATATGCTCAAAATCTATTTAGAAAGTGGAATTGTGTGACAATTTTAATTGGACCATTGTAGTAAAGTGTGTTAAAAAAGGGTGTGGAATTGTTTTCCCACATTACTAAGGAGTCTATTATGAATTCAGGTCCTATCTTTTGCCCATTGATTGTAGACAGATTTTTGTCAAAAGTGTTATTTTGTGCTTGTGATTAGAGGATGTGTTCGCATGAGAAATATAAAATCTCTAAAAGTTGTTTATGAAAAAAATGATTTCTTCACTTAATGCTTAGGATTTTAAGTTAGATATATGTTTTTTTTACAATTTTTAATATAGTATTAGAACTTAGATTCTCCCTTAGCATTTATGTCTATATGAGTGAGCTCAAAGTTCATGCAAAAAAAAAAAAAAAAGGTACTTAGAGATGGTTTGAGTTGAAATATTATAATGAAGATGCATGTGTAAAATTATTGTCTTATATTACTAAAAAGTTTATTGAGAATTTAAGTTTTATCTTTTACTTCTTTAGTCACAAATAAATATTTCTTTGAGAAGTGTTATCCTACTTGGGACGAGAGAGCATATTAAGTCTCTACACAAGAAGTATACAAATTTGAAAACTAATTTATAAAATTATGAAGGGTTTTTTTTTTTTCAAAAAAGAACTTAATACTTCAAAAATTTGACTTGAGAATAACATATTCTCTATAACCTAGAGTCCTCGTATAAGGGAAACAAAAAATAAAAAAAGAAAAGAAAAGAAAAGAAAAGAAAAGAAAAGAAAAGGGATGATGTTTTGTGTAAAATATAATGCCCTTACCAAATCATTATTGAAATGATAAATGGTATATAATGCTTCAAATAGCATCAGTTCAAACTTTTCACTTCCGTTTTTCTCTTTGTATGAGTGTTTTCCCCCCCTCCTGTTTTCAGATTTAACAGCGGAAGTTATATGGAATTAGGAAGAGAACTATCTGACTTTTCCATGCAAGAAAATTTTGTTATCACAATTATTACTCGTCGACACCATTAAGATCCTTGTAAAATGCATGGATCTTCAAAATCCTCCCAGCGCGGAAACCATCTTTTGTTGTTATATCAGAAGTTAATGCACTAAATTTCTTAGAAGAACCATCCAGAATTGCTCCAAATTATGCATTTTATTAGATTCAAAACTAGCTATCAGGTTCATCTTTCTTGCAGACTTTTCCTTGTGGTGTTTTTTTTTTTTTTCCTAATGACTAATCAATTTGGCCATTTTCTTTTATGACTGAATCGATATCTCTCCCTTATTAGACAAAGCAGGAATTGGAAAACTGAAATTATTTGGAATACATGATAATTCCAAAACGTAATTCAGACACATGAACATAAAAGGAAAATATTAAACTATAAGTAATGATTATAAGTGATGGCATGAAATCACAATGATTCAAATAGGGTACCACATTTAAACTTAAGTATTAATATTGTGTTAAAAATATTTGTTTATTCTTTTAAAACCGGTAGCTTAGAAAAGAAGACTCTTAAACATAAATAATAACGAAGATATTAATAATATCATAGAACTCTTATCTTTAACAAAAGAGAGTTATTACATGGTTTAAAAGGTAAAACTTACAGCATTATATCAACAAATACAATAAACGACTTGAGGTATTTAGTAAAGGGAGTTTGGGGTGTAGAACTTGTAACCTAAATATTGAATAATCAATAGTCAATCATTAAGTTACTGGCCTATTATTAACATAACTTAGCATTAACCGTAACAAAAGTTAAAAACACATACACCCATAAATAGAATCTTTCAAGGCATGCCGATTGGTTTTCTTAGATGGGCCTTCATGGCTTTGCAGCAAATTTTCAGCTTCACCTAGCGGCACTCTCTTTCTCCTTGATTCATGTCTCCGGTGTTGGAGTCAACCATGCCAAACGGCGCCGGGGCAGAGCTTTTCTCCGGCACATTATGACCGGAGGTCATGCTTCCAGTGATAATAAGAAATATGTGTGAATCTCATACTATTTGATTGTGAAACTTGCATTTGTTTTCTTTTCCTTTACAGTAGAAAAGGAAATTGTTTGGGTAACCTTGTTCGAACAACTACAACTTCCATACAATTATATAGAATTATTTGTTGTCGAGTTATTGTATTTTTTTATTATTATAAATTCTTCGATGCTTTTATGAAGACACATATTGGAATATATTTATATGGTAATATGGAAATATCTATGGAATTAGATTGCTGGATGGACTAAATGATAATAGTCTTACGAATTTATTAGGATAAATATCTCCATGATCTCATAAACATAATTTTTGAATATTCCTTGTGTTTTAATGATTAAACTTATTGGAATATTATTTTATGGCTTCATTAGGATGATGAACTCATTTATGGCCTTGTGTATTCATTTATTGGATCAAATTCTTTGATGGGACTTCTATTTTCTGGTCCAGACATTAGGAGCCCTAAAGGGAGGTTTGAGCCCATGTTAACAGCGGCCATGAAGATTCAAGGAAAAGCAGAAGAACATCCAAGCTTCACGTGCGGCCCGAAACTAAGAATCCAGTTCCTGTTAAAGGGAGGCCTGTGCCCATAGAGTTGAGTCCACAAGAGATGCAGTCCACATCAACTTGTAGAAGAAGCTCGGCCTGTGCGTACAGGAAGCCCAGGTGGTGCGAATTTAATGAGAAGCTACAGGCGGTGTCGGGCGATCTACGATTTCACGAAGACTGCCCCAGAAAAGAGAAAGGAAAGGAGAAAAAATAAAATAAAATGAAGATGAGGTACTACTCTAAACCTTCAACAGAATCTGTTTTCGTTCACCATTAAACTTATTGAAAATCACCATTAAGCGTATTATTGCCGCTTGAGTGTTTTATTGCATCAATTTCTGGAATAGGTTGTCTAAGTTAAAACCCTAGGTCGAGATCACTGTTAAATTAGGGTTTTTAATTTGTTCATCCTCTACATGCTTTGTTTGTCCATTCTTTAGGAGGGTTTGTATTCTCTGTACTTACACTCTGATCTGCTGCCCGTTGGGGGTGTAATTTCTATGCAAACCGTGGGTTTGTGGTGTAATTATGTAATCGAGGGATAGTGAATGTTTTTCTTGTTTTACTAATAACCAAGGGATTGTGAATGTTTTTCTTGTCTTAGTAATAACAAGGGATTCTTCAATTGTTTCCTAAAAGATGTGGGTTAGATGGAAGGCCTAATCACTTAAAAGCTTGTGTCTTTGTTTAAGTGTTGCTTGATATAATCTCAAACTTACGTTTGCCTTATATGTTGTTTGGATTTTTGTAGTAAACTCGCAGATATACTCTGTGATGCTTGTATACAACATTCGATTAATTAATTGAAATAGTATTTGCCGTGTATGATGATTTGATGCGTAATTGTCTTGGTTTACACAAATCGGGTAAAAGCTATTTTCTAGGCAATGCTCATATGGACTGCGTTGCATGCAAGCATAGATTGTAAATTTAATTGATAAAGAATTCTACCTTATTATTTGATAAGAGTTCTTGCACGTTCTTGTCTGAATTGAAATTGTCCTTGTTATAACATTGGTGTGTTTGACATATTCCTAGAAACTTGATTAAGCAAATGTAGAATTGAATTTAGAAAAGAGATTAAGTAAAGATGAGTGGAAAGAACCTAATTCACCCCCTCAATTTGCTTCAGTAGAATTGAATAGTGGGTGTTTTATCAGACTTCTAGTTTTTTCTATTTGAGATTGTAAGACTATTATTTAGTATTTGATCCCATTTAGACGTGTGAATGTCATAGTACTTGACTGTGAAGCTTGCATTTGTTTTGTTTTCCTTGTAGAACAGAAAATTGTTTGGGTAACCTTTTTCAAACAACTACAACATCTATGCAATCGTTAGTTCATGCCCAAGGATGTGGTAGATCTAAATTTGTCTGATTGCTATGGGAAGGTTGGTGTTCCAAGGCAATTGATCATTACGAAAGATTCATCATCTATTCCTTACGAAGTTACTAAAGCCGGGCCAAAGTTGTTGCTGGTGGGGAAGCCTTTTAGTTATTGATGGAAGTGAAAAGTGAAATGAACTATTTCTTGCTTATGAGCGATTTTCCCATGCAAAAGTTGAACCTCCTTGGTTCTTTAGGAGTTTGTTAACCCAAGTGCCTTCCTTTTCAAAATTGATATTATTGGGGAACTATAAAGGCCATGAAGCATTTCCAACTACCTAATGTTAGTGAATGTAAGTTAGTAAAAGTTGATTCAAGAGTTGGTGGAAACCATTATTACATAAACGTGATTTTTATATGTTTCTTACCAATGTGAGACTTATTAGCCACACCATGATGGTTAAATTACCAAATTTTTATAGTATTGCATTATGTGAGTAATACATAAGCTTAAATTAATAGGAATCAATACGGGTGCTAAGGGGATCCTAATTTTGGTATCATGTTAAAATATTTATTATCCCTAGTATTCCTATGGACTCTTATTTTTTTTTTGAGTCCATATATTGTCTATGTAGTGTGATATCATAATGGTATAATAATTTGATCATCATAATGAATAAACATGTTAGAATGTAGCTAATTAGTCCTATAGTACTAAGGAATATATAAAGATTCCTATTTATATACTAATAACGGGTCTCATTAATTCATAAGTTAATTTTTTCTACCTTATATTTATTGACACTAGGTAGTGAGAAATGCCTTATAACCTTTTATAGCTTCCCTAATAATATAAACTTTGAAGAGAATGACAACATGGATAACAACTCTTGAAAAACCAAAGGAGGTTCGAGTTCAGCATGGGAAATTCAATTGGAAGCAAAAAATAGTTCGTTTGACTTGTTACTTCCATCCACAAACGAAGGTTTCACCACGAGTGACAGCCTTTGCTCAACTTTAGTAACTTTGTAAGGAGTAGATGATGCTTTTTTTGTAATTATCAATTGCCTTGGAACACTAACCTTCCCGTGGCATTTAGACAAATGTAGATCTGCCGCATCCATGAGCATGAATTGGAGATTGTATAGATGTTGTAGTTGTTTGTAAAGGTTACCCAAATAATTTTCTTTTTCCTTTGTAATGGAAGATAAATGATATGCAAACCTCATAGTCAAATACCATGAGGTTCACATTTTTAAATGTCATCAAATACTGAACAAAGAAAATGTGTTTGATAAACACCCAACAAGTGAAAGAAAATGATACCAGTTCAACAATGGAAGCTTACTAAAACAAAGCTTTCATTTGAAACACTTTAAATTAAAAGTACGCAAAAACTTATATATGGTACAACGTTCAGTACATGGAATACCTAAAATTGCTAGCTTTTTCCTTTGATTCTTCATCATGACTTGAAACCTAAACCAATAAGTCCAACATTATTAAGAAATATATATATTGTGTGTAGGATAAGAGTCTTATGTTAGAAGATAAGATTTAGTAGGTAAAGTATAAATAAAAATAAAATCTTCAACATTTAAGTTAGTTTTTGGATTGAGTCTTTAAGCTTTTTTAACTTAGCATTAGAACTTAGGTTAAATCTACTTTACCTTGAGTATGATCTTAAGTTCGATGCTTGGTAGGTGGGAGAGTGTGTGTACAATAAAAGTCTTATATTAAAAAGTAAGATCTGTGCAATAAATTTAAATGAAAAAAATGACTCTTTAACTTTTGAGTTAGCTTTTGGATTAAATTTTTTAAGATTACTTAATTTCTAAACAAAATCTTGCTTAATCTATCTAGTTGAATCTTCTCAATAGTATTAATTGTTCTTCTTGAATTAGGAAATGAACTATGGATGCTATACATCATAAAAGTGAAAAAATCTCAAACCTATAACCTTTTACTCTTATGTTTGTACTTCTTTTGTCCTCCATTCCCCTCACAAAAAAATAGATGGAAATATTTCTATAGTCCAACACATTTCATTTAAAAAAATGAAAAAGAACCATACAACTTCAAGGCCATGTGGGTAAAGCTTCAAATGATTTTTAATTCATCTTCTCGTTTTGAATATGAAAAAAATACTTTGAAAAATTATATATAGTATAAATTTTTTATATATGGTACAAAAATTTTATACATAAGCAAAAGGCTATCCCATTTGAATCTAGACTAAAAAATTATACTACAAAATTTTTCAGTATCCAAGAGTCAACCAAAAATTAAGAATTCTTTATTCTTTATATAAAAGATACTCAAGTAGGATTTAAATAATATAAAAATTATATGACACCAGCTTTTAACACTTAATAAAGATGGTGATCAAAGTAGTTCCCTTTAGAAGAAGCAAAAGATGGAATATGGAAAGCAATGCACATTTTTTAGACCACTACATAAAAGCTACGGACCTACTTGAAAAAACTTATAATGCACTAAATACTAATTTACATAGAAATAAGCACATTCTCTCAATCTAGTTATAGTGCTTGAGAATTTTAATAAGGTTATAGCATATTCTATCTCATCATCTTTCATAATCATTACCCCTAGATAATGTTTATCTTATCCTTCAAACACAACAAGCAATGGAAACAATAGAAAGTCCTTTGTCACCATGAGCTACCATGTCGCTTCCAAGACCTTGCTACACATACCATGAAGCACATGCTACATCTAAGTATAGCAAATTATGTAATTGCAAACAACATGTGGGCATGGCTGACCATTAAAAGAAATGAGACTGGGCAAAGGAGTTCGTCTTGCTCTATAAATTAAATAACCACGAAATTTTTTAGATTTTTTTGCATATCTTCGATTGAAAGAAACACACTCCAGTTCTTTGTTCAATCAAAGAAAAAGTTCCAATCACAATCTCAATGGGCTTATCCTTTGGTTTAATCATAAATCTCGACAAAGTTGATTCTAATTTGGGAAAAGACATTGCAGAGAAAAATCAGTTCACCTAAGCCTTGTATTGCTTGTTTCTAAGTCGGCAGAAGTAAAAAAATCTAGGACACTTTTAGATAGAGGTATGAATCTATTGTACGGCCAGTGGGATAGAGGGGATAAATTATATGAAGTTCGGAAATTTTCTTTAATGGAGTAGTTGAAAACATGAGTTATTCAATGTAAAAACCATGACATCGGCTGGAAAGGTGTCTTTGTCGAATGACAGCTTGCACTTAATTACACAACATCCTTCATGCTCATGTAGGGAATTGTCAAACATGTGCGACATACTTGTCATTGAGCTTGAATATTTCTTCCACAAACTATATCTGTTAATAGTTTATTCGGCACAAGACAGTTGAAGTGCCGAAAGGGTAGCAAGGTGAATAATGCTCTACGAGATTGGTATATAAAGTGTAAAAGGTCATGTGGGTTGGGTGATATCATAATCAAGTCTTTAAAATCTTTCAAAGGTTAGAACGTTAAAAAAAAGTGAAGATGTTTAGTGAGCGGAGTCCGCATACAATACTAAGAGAAATAAGTTTTTTTTATTGGTGAGTGCTCTAATCAATTAAGGGATAAAATAAACAAATGAAATTACAATAGATAAAGATCAGCAAGCTTTCCAAAATATAGGTGTCAATTGTGAGTTCATCTTCTAAAGTGGTTACATTGACTACTTTTATCTTTAACTCTGGGTGCTTCAGAAAAATCTAGATAATTGACATCTTGATCTTACTTGTGCAAGTCAGTATAACTTGCAAAGCATCATTTTTCTCTTGGAAAGTGATAAGATAGTTTATCTAATTTATAGAGACCTATAATTTCCTAAATCAACATGCCCTCGCACATTATGCTTAAACTCACTTGGTAAAAGTGGTCTTCATCTAATCCATGCACCCCTATTGATGACAATATGATTTATAGGAATACACAAACTCTCTAAGGCAATATGATCTTGAAAACTTACACTTAGGTGGTGATAGAAAGAGAGTTGGGGAATTGGAGTTGCCAATCTTATATGTTTTTGTATATGTGGGGCAATGCCATTTATATTTCCGTATGTTCAAAGTCATTCTTGCCAATCAAATGTCTTGAGTGATTAGACATCTAAAATTGCAATAATGGCTTTTAGTTGGTTGGTTAAACATTAACTACTAAAAATGCAAATGTCCTTTAAAGAAAATGAATGGGAACACTTAGCTTGGATCAAATGTAAAGTCCTAATCACTTTTAAATGCCAATTCCAACCCCCTTTGTCAACTTTAATCCCAAGATGTCATTTCTCTTATTGATATTCAAACAACAATTAAGATAAACAACCCTAATCCGTATTGAGGAAGTAACTTGTAGAAAAAAAAAAGAAAAAAGAAAAATGGATCCTTTAAAAAGCCAAAAGCCACCACAACTTCACACTTAACTTTGAGTTAGAAATGTAACTTAACCTTTATTTATTGCCTGTCTTTGTCAATGTCTAATTTTCTTCCCTATATATAGATTGGTGTTTTTACATATGTTATCAGTGAGAAGTAGAAGCATAAGAAAAAGCTAACAAAGTGAGTGTGTGAGCTTGTGAGAAAGAGAGAAAGAAATGGCTTTGACAGAGAGGCAAGAAGCTTTGTTAAAACAATCATGGGAGGTCTTGAAGCAAAACATCCCTGGGCACAGTCTTCGTCTATTTGCCTTGTAAGTAAAGAAAGAAAGAAAGAGAGAAAGAAAAAATAATCATTTCTTGTTTCCACATTTATAATAATATTGCTTGCTTGATGATGAACTAGGATTATAGAAGCAGCACCGGAATCCAAGTATGTGTTCTCCTTTTTGAAAGACTCAAATGAAATTCCTGAAAATAACCCGAAGCTCAAGGCCCATGCTGCAGTGATTTTCAAGACAGTGAGTATTTCCAAGAGTTGTGTTTGTAATCTACTTATACAAATGAGAAAAAGACACACAATATTCATTTTTCAAGATTCCAAAGGCCAAAGATTTAGTATATAACTATAACATCGGACTTGAGTTGCCCATTTTAAGTGAAATTAGACTTGAAGTGGAACAATGTTCATGAAAATTAACTAGAATATAGGTTAGGATTTTTCTCTCCCTTCAATTTCCAACAATTTATCAAAAATTAGTCAACCCCAATACTTTTAGAGATAAGTTAGGTAGATTTAGATATTAACTTGATTCTATTTCTTGCATTGAAATAATCAAAATTGGGTGTACTTTTTCCTTTTCTTTTATTTTCTTTTTGTTCATTTCTATTTTTTCCTTACCAAATGCAAAAGGCCTGCATCTCGATTCCTATTCTTTTTCTTCTTTTTCCTAGTAAAGTAATTCTAATCCAAGTATTTCAATGTCTAAAGCCATCTTATGGTGATCTACGACTTGATGTTTATGGATGAAATGATACCAAAGTATACTTATTTAACACTTAAATAGGAAAATTCGATTGTTCAAATACTTATTACTTATGTTTATGATGTTATTCAAAGTACTATTTAGATTGGATTTACTATTGTGGTGTATTTGTGTTTTAAGATATGCGAGTCAGCCATTGAGCTACGACAAAAAGGCCAGGTTGTGTGGGATAACAATACTTTGAAGCGCTTGGGTTCAATTCATCTTAAGAATGGAATCACTGATCCACATTTTGAGGTATTCTCATTTTGTCCATGTTATTATGGGTATCATTTTGTGTTTTATTCATGTACTTTCAATGCTTATTAATTGTTTTCCCATGAATTTAGGTGATGAAAGGAGCCTTACTAGGAACAATTAAAGAGGCAGCTAAAGAGAATTGGAATGATGAGATGGGTTGTGCTTGGACTGAAGCCTATAACCAGTTGGTTGCCACCATCAAGGCTCAGATGAAAGAATAAGCCCATCATATATCTTCAAATTGAGATATTTACTTATATGTGTGTACTTTTATGCATGTTTACTTATATGTATTTGAGCTATCAACCCATATCATGCACTTTCACATACTTGTAGTTTGTGATTTGTGTATAAAAGGTGTAATGCTTACAAAGGTTCTCCTTGTAGGCAAGTAAATTTTCCATTTAAAATAAATAAATTTTTTTATTGGGGTTGTAACCAAGGTCCTATTACTTTTAAATGTGTGACAAATAAGGGATACTATGCCACCACCATAAAGCTTTAACTTGATTGATTTAGACAATCTAAATTTAGGCATGTATGGTTTTTTTCACGTGCCTACAATGCTTTTTAGTCACACGACAAAGGGAGAAGCCAAAATTGCTTTTTCACTAAGCAAAACTTTGATGACGATATTTAGCTAAAGTATTCACTATTAAACATATTTTGTTCAATACTCACTTATTGCAACTTTTGTGAACATAACATGGAACTATTGAGAAATGTCAAGTCATTATGATGATTTTTGTCATCTCCCTTTCAATCTTCATTGATTATAGTTGAAGATGAAAATAAGATTGCTCCTTAGCTTTAGCTCTTTATGGAAAAATTTAAACTCACCTATGACTAGTAGAGAGAAAAAATCCTACCTAAACAAGATGAAAATGGTCCATTGGCTTAGTGATAATATTGGTTCTTAAAACATAACCTTTGAATGAGATTGAAAGTTCAATATTTAGGAGTTAGGTGAGTAAATGATGCGTAACATGATTAGCATACACAGTAGGTTCTTTTGACTTCCCTAAATGTTTTCGTAGTCAATTTTAAGTGTCTTATTTGTTTTGAATTAGTTATTTGCAAAAGATCTCCACACATGTTTCTATCATGTTTCCACATGCATTAGTTTAAGAAGGATAACAAGACTATCTAGTTTAAATTTGGTTGGAACATATGCCAAGAAAGAAAAAGAAAAGTTTTTTGAAATCAAACTCAACTTTATAAAGCATATATCACGTGGTCCAAAGTTTTTCTCCACTTATGTGGTGTCACAATCTTGATATCATGAATCTTTGATAACCTTGTTATATTATTATTGGATATAAAGTAGATAAGTAACAAATAACCTCACTTGGTTATGACCCATTTGTGTCTAGTTCAATTGTTAAGTTGTAACCTTTTTTTTTTTTTTTTTTTTTTCACTTTCTTATAGCTTGTATATATACAAAATTGACTTGTAACATTGAACTAAATTATAAAAAAGTGTTAGACTTTGGGCTTTTGTTTTGCATTATCTCACCTTGGATTGTTACAATTGGTTACCTTAAAGCAATTAGTTTTTTTGCTTTCGAAATTCTCATGGTACTAGAGAGTGAGACTATAATAGAAGATTATTTTTCACGTCCTAAGCTTATTGTGAAGTTTGTGATATATTTTGGCTTTTTAGAGGAGTCATTTTTTTTTTCTTTTTTACAAGTTGTTTGCCTGATAGGGACATGGGTTGTTTCTTTTGGTTATTGTTTGAATATCAAGAAGGGGAGAGGGAGGACATCCTAGGATTGAAGAAAGGGATTAGAATTGGCATTGGAATTGAGATTCCATTTCCAACTTGTGTTTTATTTGAAGAATGTCCTATTTTGAATAGTTAATGTTTTGTCTCATGATCTTCCATTATTATTATCACTAGATAATATTTATCTTACGCTTCAAATGCAAGCAAGCAACGGAAACAGTAGAAAGTCCTTGGTCATCTTCTGCTACCATGTTGCTTCCATGACCTTGCTACACATACCGTGAAGCAAATGCTACATCTACATATTGCAAAGTACGTAATTACAAACAACATGTGGGCATGGGTGACCATTAAAAGAAATGGATTACATAAACATGAGTATTTTTAGATTTTTTGCATATCTTCGATTGAAAGAAACGAACTTCTGTTTTTTGTTCAATCAAATCAAAAGTTCCAATCGCAATCTCGATGGGCTTCTCCTTTGGTTTAATCATAAATCTTGACAAAGTTGATCCTAATTTGGAAAAGGAATTGCAGAGAAATGCATCATCTGCATGGTTGTTTACTTAAAACTATAGAACAATTCCTATTTAAATAGCATGATTCCAGACATTCCAAATCTCCTTTTCTTAGTAAAAAAATTTAAAAAGGAAGAAACTTCAACCTTGCTGTATCAAAGCACTTGCCAATGAGAACTTGGTAGCTATGGCCATTGTAAACCCAGCAATCCTTGTTGAAGTGTATATTTAAATGAGGTTGATTGTACCTTTTTTTCTTTTGTTCTCCTCGAAGTATAAATGGTGACAACCACGTTATTAGTTGTCCTCAACTTATATTGACAGGGTCTGGTTAGCCTACTCATTCTTTCCTAATGTCTGGATAAATTAAACACTTTCCCGAATACAATTTTGGAGAGCTAGAAAGAAAGTTTGTCACCATGAGAATTTAATTTTCTCCTTAAAATCAGTTTGTAAGGAAAATGACATATTTTTCATTTTAAAAGTGATATTAGAATAAATTTAGATAATATGAGAATAAATTATCTTCAATACGTCTCTTTACTCTGATTATGAAAAATACTTTTAATGATAATTTTTATTCATAAGTGAAAGATAATTGCACTTAAATGTAAGTTTTAGTATCATACTAAAAACTTATTTCAAAACTGAAAACAACTGAGAAGAACCTTTTTAAACAAATTCAAATATTGGCATGTCAACAGATCAATAGCCTGACAATTTATCTCTGCTGTCAACCGATAAGTCTTTGGTTAGATACCTCATAACTCCAAACATTTTTTTTTTGAATTAGGACGAGAATTATCTGACTTTGCCATGCAAGAAAATTTTGTTATCACTATTATTACTCCTTGACGCCATTAAGATCCTTCTAAAATGCACGGATCTTCAAAATCCTCCCAACACGAAAACCATCTTTTGGAGTTATGTCAGAACTTAATGCACTAAATTTATTAGAAGAACCATCCAGAATTGCTCCAAATTATGGATTTTATTAAATTCGGAACTATCTATCGAGTTCATCTTTCTTGCAGACTTTTACTTTTGTGTTTTTTTTTTTAAATTTGTAATGACTTATCAATTTGGCCATTTTCTTTTATGATTGAGTCAATATCTCTCCCTTATTAGACAAAGGAGGAATTGGATAACTGAAATTATTTGGAATACATGATAATTCCAAAACGTAATTTAGACACATGAACATGAACATATAAGGCAAATATTAAACTATAAGTAATGATTATAAGTGATGGGATGAAATTGTTGAAGATACACGCTTATATTTCCTTGTATTGAGTGATTACATTTTCCATATAACGAAGTCATATTGAGAAAGTATTTGTATAATTGGTAGGAAATTATTTGTTTATTTTATTTGTTCATTCCCATATTTGTAAATCCTTACATTATAAAGGGAAGTCTCTTGTATGTTGTAAATTAGTTAATCAAAGGGGTTCTCTTTCATGTTCTTTTCTCTCCATTTTCTCTCACTTTGTGACATGGTATCAAGGGCCATCTTTCCTTTCACTTCCACACTTTTATATTTCTGATTTCCATTTTTTTTCTTTCTCCTGCTGTCCATTGCTAACCTACATCACAACATTAGAACCTCCGGTGTGGAAATCAGCAATCAAATTTTAACAAAACTTAACACAAAACCAAACACTTTACCTTTTTCCTTATCGTCACCATGCCTAAGTCCACTAAGCCTCTTGCTGCAACTCCAAATCCAGATGAGCCCCTCATCGAGGACATTACGTATGCTCCTCCCTTTTTCGAGCCAAACCCCTATGATTCAGGTTTGAATACCTTGCCTGTCACAACCCTCCCACCTTCCTCTAGGCCTTCTGACTCCACGGCCTTAGACCCCACTAGTCTAGCCCTGTCTCTGCCATCCCCTCCTTGGCCCTACTAGCCCTCCTATTATCTCCTTTCGGGTTTTGGGCCTTACCCAACCCAGTCCACTACTAGGCCGCACCCCTACTCGACTCCCTCCTCCACCTCCCTCCCACCCGTGCCTGACCCGTCTCCCCCGCCCCCAGGTCCCCATTGGACTGGGCCGGACCCCTTCAGTTTCTCCCTTGATTTTGGGTCAACTCGCTAGGCTACATTTTACGGGTTTTAGTAGCAATCCCTACTCGTTTCCCTTCGTTGTTCCCTATTCTGTTGTCTCCGGCAGTCACCCTGAACCAAGCGATCCACTTTTCATCGCCGTCTCCGATGGCCCCGAACTTTGCTTAATCCTTCATCTCCTCACTAGCGCTGACAATTATTCCGTTTGGGCACACAAATTTTATCGCACCCTCGTCACGAAGGACAAGGACGGTTTTATCGATGGATCAGTGCCCCTCCCATCGGCCCCTCACCTCGTTCGCCAATGGCGAAAATGTTCTTAGCTCATTCAGACATGGATCATAAATGCTCTTTTGCCAGACGTTGTTTCTAGCCTCCCTCCCACCGAAGATGCCTAGATTCTCTGGGATAGTATCTAGGAGATGTATGGATGCACCAATCGTGTCCGATTGTTTCAAATCGACCAATCTCTGGTCGATCTGCAATAAGGGAACCTTTCGGTTGCCATCCTTTTCAATCGATTCGCTGCTCTTTACAATGAACGGAATCAAGCCGAAGAAACCCTTGAGGGTCCCGACTCGACTTTACGCCAATATAACAAAATCAAGGAACAGAATCGGCTGATTAGGTTTCTTTTGAGTCTAAATGAAACTTACAGTGCTTTTTGATCTCAAGTTCTGATGATGGAGCCTTCGCCGTTGTTGCGCCGCCTCTACCATCTGGCCATTTAGGAAGAAAATCAAAGATTGGCTTCCTCTGAGTATCTTCGCGTTGGCGACTCAGTGATCTTGGCCTGTCTTATGACTGACTCTCAGAGAGCTCTCACCTCTCATGGGAGAAGCGACTCTCTTGTGAACTCAGCAATTGGGGCTTTTGAGACCGCTTTGCGTTACCCCTTGTTTGGTGCAGATGGTCTAGATGAAAACCCTAGATCAGACGGTTCTCGTTTGATTGACCCTGTGCATCTATCTGACGGCCCTCGGTGCATGCCCACTGCACCCGCAGTGTGCGATCCTTCTTCAATTCGCGTTGATATGCTGGTTCGATTGGATCACGCGGCTGATCTAACGGTCTAAATAATTTATTTTGTGATTATTGCAAACAGCGTAACCATACTAAACATTGTTGTTGGAAATTGCATGGCAAGCCTCCTGATTGTGATCAATTTGAATCTAAGGCTTACTCTAATGCCCTCACTTCCTCTGATGGGCCTAATCCTTTGCTTACTGAGGCCCAAGTCCAACAAATTATGCATGCTTTCAATTAGAATGGGGTCCCTGACAAAATTTCCAGTTTTGCAGGTACTTCTTCTTGTTTTTCAAGTTCACTTACATCGACTACATGGATTATTAATTTCGGTGCTAGTGATCACATAATTTGCAATAAAAATTATTTTTTCCAAATTTATCCCCATCCTCACTCCATGTCTGTTTGTCTTCCCAATGGAAATTTTACTTCCATCTCTGCCATTGGTGATGTTATTCTAAGTACTCATCTCACCCTAAAAAATGTCCTTTATGTCCCTGAATTCCAATTTAATCTCATATCTGCTTCCAAGCTTTGCTCTCATAATAATTGTTGACTTATTCTCTATTCCACTATTTATCTCTTTCAGGCTCATTTGATTGGCAAACTGATGGACTTGGATAGTGTTCACCAAGGTCTTTATTTTTGGGTTTCTTTTCTCGAAAAATTTGATTTTTCTAGTTGTATTTCCCCTTCCAAAGGCACCTTTTATAATGCAAATTTCAATAATAATAATATTTCTCTACTTCACCAACGCCTAGGTCACAGTGCCTTCTACCCCTCTCCTAAATGTCCTATCTGTCCCATCTGTCCTTTCGCCAAACAATCTCGCACTCCCTTTCCCTCTAGCACTTCCCATGCAACCTCTCCCTTTTCCTTTATCCACTTGGACATTTAGGGACCCTATCACACCCCCTATCGTGATGGTTCTTGTTTCTTCCTTACCCTTGTTGATGATTTCTCTCGCTGGTACTTAGATTTTCCTCATGCAATCTAAATCCCAAGTCCTGACCCATCTCATTCGTTTTTTTACCCTTATTCAAACCCAATTCCACACTACTGTTCATCGTGTTCACACGGACAATGCTTGTGATTTTTTTTAATCACACTTGTTCTTCCTTTTTCCATTCTCACGGTATTTTACATGAGAGCTCCTGCACTTATACCCCCAACAAAATGGGGTTGTCGAACGTAAACACTGCCATCTTCTTGAAGTTACTAGGGCCCTTAAATACCAAGCCTCCATTCTAGACCATTTTTGGGGCGATTGTGTGATCACTGTAGCTTACCTCATTAATCGCATGCCGTCTTGTGTGCTTGATGGATAGACTCCGTTTGTTTTCTTATTTGGAAAGCCATCAGACACTGGTCATCTTCGTGTCTTTGGCTGTTTGTGCTATGTTACCACTGTTGGGCATCGGGACAAGTTAGGCCCTCGTGCCACCCGTTGCATTTTTATGGGCTATCATTCCTTACATAAAGGGTACCGTGTTTATGATCCTTCTACTGATCGATTCTTTATCAGTCGGGATGTGGTTTTTCATGAGGATACTTTCCCTTTCCAACTGTTAGATGGCCCTTCCGAGTCGACTCTCGGACCTCAGCCTTTCTTATTTGATCTTGAGGATGACCCGCCATTATTATTGCCCTTGATTGTGCCTTATGCTCCTAGTGTTCCACTGGTTTTACCTGTTGCCCCGCTACTCTCTGATCCTATCTCCCTGTTAGGATTACCTCATGAGGCCTCTCCTCCTGCCGCTGCTCCTGATGATTCTTTGGCTATCATTCCCTATCAGCCCCCTCCTATTAGTTCTCCTCTAGCCTTGTCCCCTGTTGCAGTATCACGCCATTCTAGCCGTTCTACTCACCCCTTACTTGGACAAAGGATTACATTTGTTCCTTTGTCCACGGGACTAGCACTTGCTACCCTATTTCCCTCTACACCAGTTTTGATCGCCTCTCACTTGATCATCTCTGCTGCATCAGTCACATCTCTATCGAAGTGGAGCCCCACTCCTATCATGAGGTTGCTACCGATCCGAAATGGCAAGCTTCCATGGCCAATGAACTTCGTGCTCTTGCTGATAATCGCATTTGGGATGTCATTTCTCGACCCTCTCATCGGTGACTCATTGGCTGTAAATGGGTTTATAAGATTAAACATCAGGCTGATGGGACCATTAAACGGTACAAGGCTCGTCTAGTGGCCAAAAGGTTACACCTAAAAGGAAGGTTTTGACTATTAGGACACTTTCTCTCTTGTTTCTAAGGAAGGTACTGTGCACTCCTTTCTTGTTGTTGTTGCTTTTCGAGATTGGTCTCTCCATCAGATTGATGTCCATAATGCTTTTCTTCATGGTGATCTGGATGAGGAGATTTACATGGATCTTCCCCCAGGATTACGCAGATAGGGAGAGTCTAAGGTGTGTTGTCTTCGTAAATCCTTGTATGGTCTTAAGCAAGCTTCCTGACAATGGTATGCCAAGTTCACTTTTGCTCTTCTCTCTACAAATTTCTGTCAATCTGGGCATGACTATGCTTTATTCATATGGTGAAAAGGGGGTTCTTTTATCCACTTATTGATTTATGTTGATGATATCTTAATCATGGGCAATGACCTCTCTATTATTGATCGTTTCAAGAAATTCCTGCACTCTACTTTTCGCATAAAGGACTTAGGACCTCCTAAGTATTACCTCAACATTGAGCTTGCTCATTCAAACAAAGGGATCTGCCTCAACCAGTGAAAGTTCATCTTGGAGATTATCTCTGAGGCTGGTTTATCAGGATGCAAACCTGCCATCATTCCATTTGAACAAAATTTGAATCTCACCACTCCAGAGTTTGATGTGGGAATGTCACCTTTAGATGAGGACCCCCCACTTAAGGATCCTTCAATTTACAAACGGTTGGTTGGAAAATTTATTTATCTCACAATGACGAGGCCTTATATTTGCTATGCAGTCCAAATTCTCAATCTATTCATGCACGATCCAAAATAGTCCCGCATGAATGTGGCCTTGAAAGTAGTAAAATACTTGAAAGGGTGTCCAGGTTTGGGAATTCGCTTATCTAGAAATTGCAACATGGAAATGACAACTTATTGCGACACAAACTACGCTACTTGCCCTATGAGCAGGAGATCAACAACAAGATTTTGTGTAAAATTGGGAAATTCCTTGCTATCTTGGAAGACAAAGAAACAATCAACTGTCTCTTTGTCATCTACTGAATCAGAATATCGTGCCATGGCTAAAACCACATGTGAAGTCATCTGGTTGAGAGGTCTTCTTCAAGATCTAGGAGTTCACGTCAAAGGTCCTACTCTTCTATTTTGTGATAATGATGCCGCTCTTAAACTCGCTGCAAATCCAATGGTTCATGAACGGATGAAACATATTGAAGTGATTGTCATTTTACGAGAGACAAGATTCAAGAAGGAATTATCAAGATAAAAGAAATTCAGACTACAGAGCAGTCAGCCAACATTTTTACCAAGGCTCTTTGTCACAAACAACACACGTATCTGTTAAATAAGCTAGGCGTATTTGATGTCTATAAGCCACCAAAACCGCCAACTTGAGGGGGAGTGTTGAAGATACGCACTTATATTTCCTTGTATTGAGTGATTACATTTTCCATATAACAAAGTCATATTGAGAAAGTATTTGTATAATTGGTAGGAAATTATTTATTTATTTTATTTGTTCATTCCCATATTTGTAAATCTCTACATTATAAAGGGAAATCTCTAGTACGTTGTAAATTAGTTAATCAAAGGGGTTCTCTTTCATGCTCTTTTCTCTCCTTTTTCTCTCACTTTGTGACAGAAATCACAATGATTCAAATAGGGTACCACATTTTAACTTAATTTTTAATATTGTTTTAAAATATTTATTTATTCTTTTAAAACCGGTTGCTTAGAAAAGAAGACTCCTAAACATATAACATAACAACGATATTATATGATAGAACTATTACCTTTAACAAAAGATAGTTATTACATGGTATTGAGTAAAGAAAGTTTTGGGTGTAGAAGTTGTAACCTAAATATTGGATAATCAATTTTCAATCATTAACTTACTGGCCTATTACTAACATAACTTAGCATTAACCGTAACACAAGTAAAAAAACACATACACCCGTAAATAGTATTTTTCAAGGCATGTCGATTGGTTTTCATAGATGGGCCTTCATAGCTTTGCAGCAAATTTTTACCTTAACCTAGCGGCACACTCTGTCTCTTGATTCATGTCACCCGTGTTAGAGTCAACCATGCCAAACGGCGCCGGGGCGGGGCTTTTCTCCAGCACATTATGACTGGAAGTCATGCTTCCAGTGATAATACGAAAGATGTGTGAATCTCATACTATTTGATTGTGAAACTTGCATTTGTTTTCTTTTCCTTTACAGTAAAAAAGGAAATTGTTTGGGTAACCTTTTTCGAACAACTACAACAACCATACAATTATATAGAGTTATATGTTGTCGAGTTATTGTATTTTTTATATTTTCTTTGATGCTTTTATGAAGACACATATTGGAGTGTATTTATATGGTTATATGGAAATATCTATGGAATTAGATTGTTGGATGGACTATCTGAATAGTCTTATGAATTTATTAGGATAAATATCTCCATGATCTCATAAACATAATTGTTGAATATTCCTTGTGTTTTAATGATAAAACTTATTGGAATATTATTCTACAGCTTCATTAGAATGATGAACTCATTTATGGCCTTGTGTATTCATTTATTGGATCAAATACTTTGATGGGATTTCTATTTTCTGGTCCAGACATTAGGAGCCTAAAGGAAGATTTGAGCCCATGTTAACAGCGGCCGTGAATATTCAAGGGAAAGCAGAAGAATATCCAAGCTTCACGCGCGGCCCGCAACTAAGAATCCAGTTCGTGTTAAAGGGAAGCCTGTGCCCATAGAGTTGGGTCCACAAGAGATGCAGTCCATATCAACGTGTAGAAGAAGCTCAGCCTGTGCGTACAGGAAGCCCAGCTGGTGCGAATTTAATGAGAAGCTACAGCGGTGTCTGGCGATCAAGATTTCACGAAGACTGCCCCATAAAAGAGAAAGCAAAGGGGAAAAAAAAATGAAATTCACTATTAACCTTCAACCAAATCTGTTTTTATTCACTATTAAGCTTATTGAAATTCACCATTAAGCGTATTATTACCGATTGAGTGTTTTATTGTATCAATTTCTGAAATAGGTTGTCTAAGTTAAAACCCTAGGTCAAGATCACTGTTAAATTAGGGTTTTTAATTTTTTCATCCTCTACATGCTTTGTTTGTCCATTCTTTAGGAGGGTTTATGTTCTCTGTACTTACACTCTGATCTGCTGCCCGTTGGGGTTGTAATTTCCATGCAAACCGTGGGTTTCTGGTGTAATTATGCAATCGAGGGATTGTGAATGTTTTTCTTGTTTTAGTAATAACCAAGGGATTCTTTAGTGGTTTGCTAAAAGAGGTGGGTTAGATGGAAGGCCTAATCACTTAAAAGGTTGTGTCTTTGTTTAAGTATTGCTTGATATAATCTCAAACTTACGTTTGCCTTATATGTTGTTTGGATTTTTGTAGTAAACTCGCAAATATACTCTGTGATGCTTGTATACAACATTCGATTAATTAATTGAAATAGTATTTTCCGTGTATGATGATTTGATGCGTAATTGTCTTGGTTTACACAAATCGGGTGAAAGCTATTTTCTAGGCAATGCTCATATGGACTGCGTTGCATGCAAGCATAGATTGTAAATTTAATTGATAAAGAATTCTACCTTATTATTTGATAAGAGTTCTTGCACGTTCTTGTCTGAATTGAAATTGTCCTTGTTATAACATTGGTGTGTTTGACATATTCCTAGAAACTTGATTAAGCAAATGTAGAATTGAATTTAGAAAAGAGATTAAGTAAAGATGAGTGGAAAGAACCTAATTCACCCCCTCAATTTGCTTCAGTAGAATTGAATAGTGGGTGTTTTATCAGACTTCTAGTTTTTTTTCTACTTGGGATTGTAAGACTATAATTTAGTATTTGATCCCATTTAGACGTGTGAATGTCATAGTATTTGACTGTGAAGCTTGCATTTGTTTTGTTTTCCTTGTAGAATAGAAAGTTGTTTGGGTAACCTTTTTCAAACAACTACAACATCTATACAATCGTTAGTTCATGCCCAAGGATGTGGTAGATCTAAATTTGACTGATTGCTATAGAAAGGTTGGTGTTCCAAGACAATTGATCATTATGAAAGATCCATCATCTATTCCTTACGAAGTTACTAAAGCTGGGCCAAAGTTGTTGCTAGTGGGGAAATCTTTAGTTGTTGATGGAAGTGAAAAGTGAAATGAACTATTTTTGGCTTATGAGTGATTTTCCCATGCAAAAGTTGAACCTCCTTGGTTCTTTAGGAGTTTGTTAAACAAAGTGCCATCCTTTTCAAAATTGATATTATTAGGGAACCATAGAGGCCATGAAGCGTTTCTAACTACCTAATGTCGATGAATGTAAGCTAGTAAAAGTTGATTTAAGAGTTGGTGGAAACCATTATTACATAAACGTGATTTTTATATGTTTCTTACCAATGTGAGACTCATTAGCCACACCAAGATGGTTAAATTATCAGAGTTTCATAATATTTCATTACATAAGTGGTACGTAAGCTTAAATCAATGGAAATCAATAGGGGTGCTAAGAGGGATCATAATTCTGGTATCATGTTAAAATATTTATTATCCCTTAATATTTCTATGGACTCTCATTGACTTGAGTCCAATGTATTGTCTATGTAATGTGATACCATAATGGTATAATAATTTGATTATCATAGTGAATAGACATCTTAAGATGTAGCTAATTAGTCTTATATTACTAAGGAATATATAAGGATTCCTATATATATAATAATAATAGTTCTCATTAACTCTTAAGAAATGCCTTATAACCTTTAATAGCTTCCCCAGTAATATAACTTTGAAGACAAATGTAGATTTCCCGCATCCTTGAGCATGGATTGGAGATTGTATGGATGCTTTAGTTTTTTGTAAAAGGTTACCCAAATAATTTTCTTTTTCCATTGTAATGGAAAGGTAAATGATATGCAAACTTTGATAGCTTTTTCCTTGATTCTTTATCATGACCTGAAACCTAGACCAATAAGTCCAACATTATTAAGAAATATTTATATTGTGTGTAGGATAAGAGTCTTATATTAGAAGATAAGATTTATGAAGTAAAGTTTAAATAAAAATAAACCTTTAATTTTTAAGTTAGCATTTGGATTTAGTCTTTAGGCATTTTTAACTTAGTATTAGAACTTAGGTTAAATCTACTTTACCTTGAGTGTGATATTGAGTTTGATGCTTGGTAGGTGGGAGAGTGTGTGCACAATAAAAGTTTTATATTAGAAAGTAAGATATGTGTAGTAAATTTAAATAAAAAAATAACTCTTTAACTCTTGAGTTAGCTTTTGTATTAGACCTTTTAAGATTACTTAATTTCTAAACAAAATCTTGCTTAATCTATCACGTTGAATTTTCTTCATAATATTAATTGTTTTTCTTGAACATGTAATGAAGTATGGATGTTATACATCATAAACGTGAAAAAATCTCAAATTGATAACCTTTACCCTTATGTTTGTACTTCTTTTGTCCTATTCCTCCCCTCCCCCCAACCAAACCAAAAAAAAAAAAAGATAGAAATATTTCTATAGTCTAACACATTATTTTAAAAAAAAAAATGAAAAAGAACCCTACAACTTTAAGGCCATTTGGGTAAATCTTCAAATGATTTTTAATTCATCTTCTCATTTTGAATATGAAAAAAATACTAACTAAGAAAAATTTGTATATATTATAAATTTTTTATATATAAAAAATTTATACTTAAGCAAAAGGCTGTCCCATTTGAATCTAGACTAAAAAATTATACTAGAAAATTTTTTAGTATCCAAGAGTCAGCCCAAAATTAAGAATTCTTTATTCTTTATATATAAGATATTGAAGTAGGATTTAAATAATATAAAACTTATATGACACCAGCTTTAACACTCAATAAAGATGGTGATTAGGTTAACTTATTTCCCTTAGTAAGAAGCAAAGGACGGAACATGGAAAGCAATCAATGCACATTTTTCAGACCACCACATAAAACCTATAGACCTACTTGAAAAGACTTATAATGCACTGAATACTAATTTACATAGAAATGATCACATTCTCTCAATCTAGTTATAGTGCTTTAGAATTTTAATGAGGTCATAATAGATTCTCTATCTCATGATCTTTCGTAATCATTACTACTAGATAATGTTTATCTTATCCTTTAAACGCAACAAGCAATGGAAACAATAGAAAGTCCTTGGTCACCATGTGCTACCATGTTGCTTCCAAGACCTTGCTACACATACCATGAAGCACATGCTACATCTAAGTATAGCAAATTATGTAATTGCAAACAACATGCCGGCATGGCTGGCCATTAAAAGGAACGAGACTAAGCAATGGAGTTCGTCTTGCTCTATAAATTAAATAACCACGAATTTTTTTAGATTTTTTTGCATATCTTCGATTGAAAGAAACAAACTTCGGTTTTTTGTTCAATCAAAGCAAAAGTTCCAATCACAATCTCAATGGGCTTATCCTTTGGTTTAATCATAAATCTTGACAAAGTTGATTCTAATTTGGAAAAAGACGTTGCAGAGAAAAATCAGTTCACCTAAGCCTTGTATTGCTTGTTTCTAAGTAAGCAGAAGTAAAAAAAAATCTATCACTTTTAGATAGAGGTATGAATCTATTCTACGGACGGTGGGATAGAGGAGATAGATTACATGAAGGTAGCGGTAAAAATTTTAATGGAGTAGTTGAAAACATGAGTTATTCAATATAAAAACCATGACATCGGCTGGAAGGGGTGTCTTCGTCGAATGACAGCTGGCACTTAATTACACAACATCCTTCATGCTCATGTAGGGAATTGTCAAACATGTGCGACATACTTGTCATTGAGCTTGAATATTTCTTCCACAAACTATATCTGTTAATAGTTGATTCGGCACAAGACAATTGAATTGCCGAAAGGGTAGCAAGGTGAATAACGCTCTACGAGATCGATATATGAAGTGTAAAAGGTCATATGAGAGGGGTGATATCATAATCAAGTCTTTAAACTCTTCCAAAGGTTAGAACGACCAAAAAAAGTGAAGATGTTTGGTGAGGGAGTCCGAATACAATACTAAGTGAAATATTTTTTTTTATTGGTGAATGCTCTAATCAATTAAGGGATAAAATAAACAAATGAAATTACAATAGACAAAGATCGGCAAGCTTTCCATAATATGGGTGTCAATTGTGAGTTCATCTTCTAAAGTGGTTACACTAACTACTTTTATCCTTAACTCTGGGTGCTTCAGAAAAAGGTTCTAAAGTGGTTACAATAGACAAAGATCGGCAAGCTTTCCATAATGTGGGTGTCAATTGTGAGTTCATCTTCCAAAGTGGTTACACTAAATACTTTTACCCTTAACTCTGGGTGCTTCAGAAAAATCTAGATAATTGACATCTTGATCTTACTCGTGCAAGTCAATATAACTTGCAAAGCATCATTTTTCTCTTAGAAAGTGATCATAGAGTTTATCTAATTTATGAAGTTCAACAACGGTTTTTAAGATTAAAGCAAAAGGCATAGCTCATGAATGATACCGAATACAACGTTCAACGCTGATCTAAATATTCAAACTAAAAATGAAATAACCAGAACAAGGAAAGAAAACAACAAGAAAAGGATGAAGCATCACTACCCAAATCATTAACTATTTTTATGCGAGAAAAAGGAAAATGATAGAGAACTTCTTCTCCCGGTAGTGTTCTTGAGAGTTATGGGAGGTTATCATTTTTGTTATAATATTTACCGTTATTGTCAATGACCAGTAAAGGGCCTCCGTTTCATGATGCCTAAGACCTCATAATTTGAATTCATGCACTCATCTTTATGACCTTGTAACAGCCGTGACATAACGGGAGACAAGAACATGTACGAGGGGCACCGGTGACCAATAAAATCTAACCTTGATGTAAAATATATTTTTGGCACTTTCTTGGAACAACTTCCATAAGAAAGGTAATGATCTTTTGAAAAAGAATGCTAGAGATAGATCAATTCGACCGAGAAAAAAAAGGAATGTGGAAACAAAGCTTACGTAGCCTTTGCTCTTGGCGGCTGTATGGGGGCAAGGACAAGCTTTTAGTCCTCTATAATTTTGATGGCGACACCTTGGTAGCCAAATCCAATCCCTTGTAGTCAATCACTCCCCATTGGAAGTGGGTTCTCAAGCACATGGATCAGAAGCTATCTGCACCGCAAGCAGATGCATAAGCCACTGCAAGTGAACACCCAAGTTTGATAAATAAATGGAGGGACAGCAGTGTTATCTCCACCTCCCATAATGAAAAAACTTGTCACATGTATAATATTATAATATTAAATAATTGGATCTACAAATATACAAGAGGCGAGCACATTGGATTGTAGAAAACTTTGAGTAGAAGTGTAGTCCAATCTTTGTTTATTACCTATATTCTCAATTATAATTATCTTCATTATATTTTTTTTAAAAAAGAGAGGTGGTATCCTAACGCATTTTATTAAAATAAATAAGATTGAATATAATAATTATACCTTGAAGTGATACAAAATACAATGCATAAAACTAGCCCATGAATAATTTAATTATTTAATCTACAAATTAGGTTCTCAGGTTGATTATATATATATATATATATATAGAAAAACATAAATAGAAAGGGTTGCATACTTACACTACCTTATGGAGACCTATAATTCCCTAGATCAACATGCCTTCACACATTATGCTTAAACTAACTTGGTAGAGGTGGTCTCCATCTAATCCATGCACCCCCATTGTTGACAATATGCTTTATAGGAATACACAAACTCTCTAAGGCAATATGATCCTAAAAACTTACCTAGGTGGTGATAGAAAGAGAGGTGGGGAATTCGAGTAGCCAATCTTATATGTTTTTGTATATATGGGGCAATACCATTAATATTTTCTTATGTTCAAAATCATTTTTTCCAATCAAATGTCTCGAGTGATTAGACTTTTAAAAATGCAATAATGGCTCTTAGTTGATTTTTCTAAGTTGCTTAAAAAAATACTAACACGGTTCAAAATTGCTTTAAGGAGTTGAACATTAATTACTAAAAATGCAAATGTCCTTTAAACAAAATGAGTAGGAACACTTAACTTGGATCAAATGTAAATTCTAATCACTTTTAAATGCCAATTCCAACTCCTTTTGTCAACTTCAATCCCAAGATGTCCTCTCTCTTATTGATATTCAAACAACAACCAAGATAAACAACCCCTATTCCTACTGAGTAGGTAACTTGTAGAAAAAAAAAAGAAAAAGAAAAAAGGATCCGTTAAAAGCCAAAAGCCACCATAACTTCACACTTAACTTTGTGTTAGAAATGTAACTCAACCTTTTTATTGCATGTCTTTGTCAATTTATAATTTTCTTCCCTATATATAGATTGGTGTTTTTACATATGTTATTAATGAAAAGTAGAAGCATAAGCAAACACTAACAAAGTGAGTGTGTGAGCTTGTGAGAGAAAGAGACAAAGAAATGGCTTTGACAGAGAGGCAAGAAGCTTTGTTAAAACAATCATGGGAGGTCTTGAAGCAAAACATCCCTGGGCATAGTCTCCGTCTCTTTGCCTTGTAAGTAAAGAAAGAAAGAAAGAGAGATAGCAAAAATAATCATTTCTTGTTTTCATATTCATAATAATACTGCTTGCTTGATGATGAACTAGGATCATAGAAGCAGCACCAGAATCCAAGTATGTGTTCTCCTTTTTGAAAGACTCGAATGAAATTCCTGAAAATAATCCAAAGCTCAAGGCCCATGCTGCAGTGATTTTCAAGACAGTGAGTATTTCCAAGAGTTATGATTGTAATCTACTTGTACAAATAAGAAAAAGACACACAATATTCATTTTTCAAGATTCCAAACTCTAAAGATTTAGTATATGATTATAATATTAGACTTGAGTTGCCCATTTTAAGTGAAATTAGACTTGAAGTGGGACAATGTTCATGAAGATTAACTAGAATATGGGTTAGGATTTTTCTCTCCTTTCAATTCTTAACAATTTATCAAAAATTAGTCAACCCTGGTACTTAAAAGAAATAAGTTAAGTAGATTTAGATATTGGTTTGTTCCTATTTCTTGAATAGAAATAATCAAAATTGGGGTTGGGTGCACTTCCTCATTTTCTTTTCTTTTCTTTTTGTTCATTTATGTTTTTTCCTTATCAAATGCCTTAGAGTCCTCACAAGGCCCGCATCTCAACACCTACTCTTTTTCCTTTTTTTTTCCTAATAAAGTAGTTTTGATTCAAGTATTTCAATGTCTAAGGCCATCTTATGGTGATCTACAACTTGATGTTTAACACTTGAACATGAAAATTTGACTGTTCAAATACTTATTACTTATGTTTATGATGCTATTCAAAGTACTATTTTGATTGGGTTTACTATTATGGTGTATATTTGTATTAAGATATGTGAGTCAACCATTGAGCTGCGGCAAAAAGGCCAGGCCGTGTGGGATAATAATACTTTGAAGCGCTTGGGTTCAATTCATCTTAAAAATGGAATCACTGATCCACATTTTGAGGTATACTGATTTTGTCCATGTTATTATAGGTATCATTTTGTGTTTTATTCATGTACTTCCAATGCTTATTAATTATTTTCCCATGAATTTAGGTGATGAAAGGAGCCTTACTAGGAACAATAAAAGAGGCAATTAAAGAGAATTGGAGTGATGAGATGGGTTGTGCTTGGACTGAAGCCTACAACCAGCTAGTTGCCATCATCAAGGCTGAGATGAAGGAATAAGCCTATCCTATATCTTTAAATTGAGATATTTAAATATATGTGTGTACTTTTATGCAAATTTACTTATATGTATTTGAGGTATCAACCCACATCATACACTTTCACATACTTCATGTTTGTGATTTATGTATTAAGGGTGTAATGCTTACAAAGGTTCTCCTAGTAGGCAAGTAAATTTCCCATCTATAATAAATAAAATTTTTTATTGGGGTTGTAACCAAGGTCCTATTACTCTTAAATGTGTGATAAATAAGGGACATTATGCCACCACCACTAAGCTCTAATCTTGATTGGCTTAGACAATCTAAATTAGAAGTGTATGGTTTTTTTTCACATGCCCACAATGCTTCTTAGTCAAGTGACAAAAGGAGAAGCCAAAATGGAATTTTCACTAAACAAAACTTTGGTGATGATATTTAGCTAAAGTATTCACTATTAAACATATTTTGTTCAATATGCACTTATTGCAACTTTGGTAAACATGACATGAAACTATTGAGAAATGCCAAGTCATTATGATGATTTTTGTCATTTGCCTTTCAATCTTCATTGATTATAGCTAAATATGAAAATAAGATTGCTCCTTAGCTATTGCTCCTTAGCTATAGCTCCTTATGGGAAAATTTAAACTCACTTATGACTAATGGAGATAAAAACCCCTAACTAAACAAGATGAAAATGGTCCATTAGCCCAGTGATAATATTGGCTTTTAAAAAATAATCCCTGATTGAGATAGAAAGTTTAGTATTTAGGAGTTAGGTGAGTAAACGATGTGTAACTTGATTAGGATATACAATGGGTTCTTTTTACTCCCCTAAATGTTTTCTTAGTCAATTTTAGGCATTTTATTTGTTTTGAATTAGTTATTTGAAAAAGATCTCCATATATGTTTTTATCATGTTTCTACATGCATTAGTTCAAGAAGGATAACAAGACTATCTAGTTTAAATTTGGTTGGAACATGTGCTAAGAAAGAAAAGGAAAAGTTTTTTGAAATCAAACTCAGCTTTATAGAGCATATATCATGTGGTCTAAAATTTTTCTCCACTTGTGAGGTGTTACAATCTTGATATCATGAATCCTTGATAACCTTGTTAAATTATTATTGGATATAGAGTAGATAAGTAACAAATAACCTCACTTTGTTATGACCCATTCCAATCTTGTTGGCTAAAGTAAGGAAAATTGTACGAGGGAGAGCTTCTCTACTTCATAATATCAAATCATCACAAGGTAATGTCTTTTTAAGTGAGATTTGGAGGCTTCCAACTTCTATTTTTTTTTACTCTTAGCTTATTTTTGAAAATTGTTGTAATACTGGAGTATGCTCTTGTACTTTTGTATATTATATTTTATTAATGCAACTTATATTAAAAACCAATATATATATATATATATATATATCTTGTATATATACAAATTGACTTGTAATATTGAACTAAATTATAAAAAAGTGTTAGACTTTGGGTTTTTGTTTGTCATTATCTCACCTTGGAACATTACAATTGGTTGCCTTCAAGCAATTAGATTTTTTGCTTTCAAAATTCTCTTGGTACTAGAGAGTGGGACTGTATTAGAAGATTATTTTTCATATCCCAAGCTTATTGTGAAGTTGTGATGTCTTTTGGCTTTTTAGAGGAGTCATTTTTTCTTTTCTTTTACAAGCTATTTGCCTAATAGGGACATGGGTTATTTCTTTTGGTTGTTGTTTAAATACGAATAGGGGGAAAGGGAGGACATCCTCGGATTGAAGTTTACGAAGGGGATTAGAATTGGTATTGGAATTGGGATTCCATTTCCAACTTATGTTTTATTTGAAGGACATCCTATTTTGAATAGTTAATGTTTTGTCTCATGATCTTCCATTATCATTATCACTAGATAATATTTATTTTATGCTTCAAACGCAAGCAAGCAATGGAAACAGCAAAAAGTCCTCAGTCATCTTCTACTACCATGTTGCTTCCAAGATCTTGCTACACATACCATGAAGTAAATGCTACATCTAAATATTGCAAAGTACATAATTACAAACAACATGTGGGCATGGGTGACCATTAAAAGAAATGAATTACATAAACATGAGTATTTTTAGATTATTTGCATATCTTCGATTGAAAGAAACGAACTTCTGTTTTTTGTTCAATCAAAGCAAAAGTTCCAATCACAATCTTAATGGGCTTATCCTTTGGTTTAATCATAAATCTTGACAAAGTTGATCCTAGTTTGGAAAAGGCATTGCAGATAAATGCATCATCTGCGTGGTAGTTTACTTAAAACTATAGAAAACTTCCTATCTAAATAGTATGATTCCAAACATTTCCAAATCTCTTTTTATTAATAAAAAAATTTAAAAAAGGAAGAAACTTCAACCTCGCTGTATCAAAGCACTTGCCAATGAGAACTTGGTAGCTATGGCCATTGTAAACCCAGCAATTCTTGTCGAAGTGTATATTTAAATGCGGTGGATTGTACCCTTTTTTTTTTTTGTTCTCCTCGAACTATAAATGGCGACAACCACGTGATCAGTTGCCCTAAACTTATATGATAGGGTCTGGTTAGCCTACTCATTCTTGCCTAATGTCCGGATAAATTAAACATTTTCCTAAATACAATATTAGAGAGCCAGAAAGAAAGTTGGGCATTCCCGTGACCACTGATGAAGTTTGTCATCACGAGAATTTAATTGTCTTCTTAAAATCACTTTGTAAGGAAGATGACATATTTTTCATTTTAAAACTGATATTAGAATAAATTTAGATAATATGAGAATTAATTATATTTAATACATCTCTTTACTCTTATTATGAAAAATACTTTTAATGATAATTTTTATTCATAAGTGAAAGATAATTACACTTAAATGTAAGTTTTAGTATCATACTAAAAACTTATTTCAAAACTGAAAAAAAAATGAGAAGAACCTTTTCTAACAAATCCAAATATTGACATGTCAACATATCAATAGCCTAACAATTTATCTCTGCTGTCAACCGATAAGTCTTTGGTTAGATAGCTCATAACTCCAAACAATTTTTTTGGAATTAGGACGAGAATTATCTGACTTTGCCATGCTATAAAATTTTGTTATCACAATTATTACTCGTTGACACCATTAAGATCCTTCTAAAATGCATGGATCTTCAAAATCCTCCCAACGCGAAAGCCGTCTTTTGTAGTTATATCAGAATTGCTCCAAATTATGCATTTTATTAGATTCGGAACTATCTATCGGGTTCATCTTTCTTGCAGACTTTTGGTTGTATTTTTTTTTTCTAATGACTAATCAATTTGGCCATTTTCTTTTATGAGTGAGTCAATATCTCTCCCTTATTTGGAATGCATGATAATTCCAAAACGTATTTTAGACACATGAACATCAACATATAAGTAAAATATTAAACTATAAATAATGATTATAAGTGATGGGACGAAATCACAATGATTCAAATAGGGTACCACATTTAAACTTAAGTTTTAATATTGTGTTAAAAATATTTATTTATTCTTTTAAAACCGGTTGCTATTGCTAACTCCTAAACATATAACATAACAAAGATACTAATTATATGATAGCACTATTACCTTATCCTTCGAACGCAACTGGCGCTACAGGCGCTATCGGTCGATCTAAGATTTAACGGAGACTGCCCTAGAAAAGAGAAAGGAAAGGGAAAAAAAAATAATAATTGAAGATGAGGTACTACTCTAAACCTTCAACCAAATCTGTTTTTATTCACTATTAAGCTTATTGAAAATCATCATTAAGAGTATTATTGCCGATTGAGTGTTTTATTGTATCAATTTCTAGAATAGGTTGTCCAAGATTAAAACCCTAGGTTGAGATCACTGTTACATTAGGGTTTTTAATTTGTTCATCCTCTACATGCTTTGTTTGTCCATTCTTTAGGGGGGTTTGTATTCTCTGTACTTACACTCTGATCTGCTGCCCGTTGGGGTTGTAATTTCCATGCAAACCGTGGGTTTCTGGTGTAATTATGCAATGGAGGGATTGTGAATGTTTTTCTTGTTTTAGTAATAACCAAGGGATTCTTTAGTGGTTTGCTAAAAGAGGTGGGTTAGATGGAAGGCCTAATCACTTAAAAGGTTGTGTCTTTGTTTAAGTATTGCTTGATATAATCTCAAACTTACGTTTGTCTTATATGTTGTTTGGATTTTGTAGTAAACTCGCAAATATACTCTGTGATGCTTGTATACGACATTCGATTAATTAGATTGAAATAGAATTGGCTGTGTATGATGATTTGATGCGTAATTGTCTTGGTTTAGACAAATCGGGTAAAAGCTATTTTCTAGGCAATGCTCATATGGACTGTGTTACACGCAAGCATAGATTGTAAGTTTAATTGACAGAGCATACTACCCTACTATTTGATAAGAGTTCTTGCACGTTCTTGTCTGAATTGAAATTGTCCTTGTTATAAAATTAGTGTGTTTGACGTATTCCTAGAAACTTGATTAAGCAAATATAGAATTGAATTTAGAAAAGAGATTAAGTAAAGATAAGTAGAAAGAGCCTAATTCACCCCACTTTAATTTGCCTAGGGACCCAATAGTTAGGTGTTTTATCAGACTTCTAGTTTTTTCTATTTGGGACTGTAAGACTGTTATTCAATATTTGATCCCATTTAGATGTGTGAATGTCATAGTATTTGATTGTGAAGCTTGCATTGGTTTTGTTTTCCTTGTAGAACAGAAAATTGTTTGGGTAACCCTTTTCAAACAACTGCAACATCTATATAATCGTTGGTTCTTGCCCAAGGATGTGGTGGATCTAAATTTGTTTGATTGCTATGATAAGGTTGGTGTTCCAAGGCAATTGATCATTACGAAAGATCCATCATCTATTCCTTACGAAGTTACTAAAGCCGGGCCAAAGTTGTTGCTGGTGGGGAAACCTTTAGTTGTGGATGGAAGTGAAAAGTGAAACGAACTATTTCTTGCTTATGACCGATTTTCCCATGCAAAACTTGATCCTCCTTGGTTCTTTAGGAGTTTGTTAATCAAATTGCCGTCCTTCTCAAAATTGATATTATTGGGGAACTATAAAAGTCGTGAGGCATTTCTAACTACCTAATGTCAATGAATGTAAGCTAGTAAACGTTGATTCAAGAGTTGGTGGAAACCATTATTACATAAACATGATTTTTATATATTTCTTACCAATGTGGGACTCATTAGCCACACCAAGATGGTTAAATTATCATATTTTCATAATATTGCATTATGTAAGTGGTACGTAAGGTTAAATCAATGGGAATCAATAGGGATGCTAAAGGGAATCCTAATTTTGGTATCATATTAAAATATTTATTACCCCTTAGTATTCCTATTGATTCTCATTGATTTGAGTCCATGTATTGTCTATGTAATGTGATACTATGATGGTATAATAATTTGATCATCATAGTGAATAAACATGTTAAGATGTGGCTCATTAGTCCCATACTATTAAGGAATATATAAGGATTCCTATTTATATAATAATAACAGGTCTCATTGACTCTTAAGTTAATTTTTATTAGCTCATATTCAGTGACACTAGGTCGTGAGAAGTGCCTCATAACCTTTTATAACTTTCCCAATAATATAAACTTTGTAGAGGATGACAACATGAATAAAAACTCTTGAAGAACCAAAAGAGGTTCAAGTTCAGCACGGGAAAATCAATTGCAAGCAAAAAATAGTTCGTTTGACTTGTAACTTCATCCACGATTGAAGGTTTCACCACGAGTGACAACCTTTGCTCAACTTTAGTAACTTCGTAAGGAATAAATTATCGTTTTTTTTTTTTTTTGTAATTATCAACTGCCTTGGAACACTAACCTTCCCGTGGCATTTAGACAAATGTAGAGTTGCCGCATCCTTGAGCATGGACTGGCGATTGTATAGATGCTGTAGTTGTTTGAAAAAGGTTGCCTAAATAAGTTTCTTTTTCCACAATAATGGAAGATAAATGATATGCAAATTTCATAGTCAAATACTATGAGGTTCACACCTTTAAATGTCATCAAATACTAAATTGAGAATAGGAGTTTGATAAACACCCAACAATTTAAAGAAAATGATACCAGTTTAACAATGGAAGCTTACTAAAACGAAGCTTACATTTGAAACACTTTAAATTAAAAGTAGGCAAAAACTTAGATTAGATGGTACAAACGTTCAGTACATGGACCACCTAAAATCGATAGCTTTTTCCCATGATTCTTCATCATGACCTGAAACTTAAACCAATAAGTCCAACATTATTAAGAAATATATATATTGTGTGTAGGATATAAGAGTCTCATATTAGAAGATAAGATTTATGAAGAAAAGTTTAAATAAAAATAAAACCTTCAATTTTAAGTTATCTTTTGAATTGAGTCTTTAGACTTTTTTAACTTAGTATTAGAACTTAGGTTAAATATACTTTACCTTGTGCAATCTTGAGTTTGATGCTTGGTAGGTGGGATAATGTGTACACAATAAAGTCTTATATTAGAAAGTAAGATCCGTGTAGTAAATTTAAATAAAAAAATAACTCTAACTCTTGAGTTAACTTTTGGATTAAACATTTTAAGATTATTTAATTTCTAAATAAAATCTTGCTTAATTTATCACATTGAATCTTCTTCATAATATTAATTGTTCTTCTTGAATTATGTAGTG
Organism: Casuarina equisetifolia; assembly: GCA_028551475.1. Classification (NCBI taxonomy): domain Eukaryota; kingdom Viridiplantae; phylum Streptophyta; class Magnoliopsida; order Fagales; family Casuarinaceae; genus Casuarina; species Casuarina equisetifolia. Next base: position 28,914,583 of record CM052355.1, read on the forward strand.
AACTATGGATGTTTACATTATAAAAGTGAAAAAATCTCAAACCTATAACCTTTTACTCTTATGTTTGTATTTCTTTTGTCCTCCCTTCCCCCCATAAAAAAAAAGATGAAAATATTTCTATAGTTTAGAACATTTTCTTTTTAAAAATGAAAAAGAACCATACAACTTCAAGGCCATGTGGGGAAGGCTTCAAATGATTTTTAATTCATCTTCTCATTTTGAATATGAAAAAAATACCTACTATGAAAAATTTATATATATGGTATAAAAATTTATACATAAGCAAAAGGTTGTCCCATTTGAATATAGACTAAAAAATTATACTACAAAAGTTTTTAGTATCTAAGAGTCAGCCCAAAATTAAGAATTCTTTATTCTTTATATAGAAGATATTGAAGTAGGATTTAAATAATATAAAACTTATATGACACCATCTTTAACACTCAATAAAGATGGTGATTAAGTTAGCTTATTTCCCTTTGGAAGGAGCAAAGGATGGAACATGGAAAGCAATCAATGCACATTTTTCAGACCACCATATAAAAGCTATAGATCTACTTGAAAAGACTTATAATGCATTGAATATTGATTTACATAGAAATGATCACATTCTCTCAATCTAGTTATAGTGCTTGAGAATTTTAATAAGGTTATAGCAAATTCTATCTCATGATCCTTCGTAATCATTACCACTAGATAATGTTTATCTTATCCTTTGAACGCAACAAGCAATGGAAACAATAGAAAGTCCTTGATCACCATGTGCTACCATGTTGCTTCCAAGACCTTGCTACACATACCGCGAAGCACATGCTACATCTAAGTATAGCAAATTATGTAATTGCAAACAACATGTGGGCATCGCTGACCATTAAAAGAAATGATAAAAAGAAATGGAGTTCGTCTTGCACTATAATAACCACAATTTTTTTTTTATAGATTTTTTTTGCATATCTTCGATTGAAAGAAACAGACTTCTGCTTTTGTTCAATCAAAGCAAAAGTTCCAATAAAAAATCCTTTGGTTTAATCATAAATCCTGACAAAGTTGATTCTAATTTGGAAAAAGACATTGCAGAGAAAAATCAGTTCACCTAAGCCTTGTATTACTTGTTTCTAAGTCAGCAGAAATTAAAAAAAAATGCAAGACACTATTAGATAGAGGCTTGGAGGGCTTATATCGATCCAGAAGTAGGATCTTATACAAAAGTTCCATGATTTAGTTTAGATTAATGAATCGTGGTTGAATATTATAGAAGGCTAACTGATATTTAGGGGGAAATTGACACACAAGAGAAGCCAGAGATCTTACGTCATACCAATACAAAGCATGGAAAATTCAGTAAATGACTCCTATTGTAATTTTCTTTCCTTTTTTAATCAATTGGCATTTGTTGGCTGTATGCAGAAGAGGTGTAGGATTCCGTTGAACTTTCTTTAATATTCATTTATATTAGTGTAAAGCCAAGATTAGACGGAAGGACTTCTATTCTCAGTTCTTTTCCCTAATTAATCAAGTGGTAGTTACAGATAGGGTAGAGTTTATACCCTCCCTTTAAGTTCCTTTAGTTCACATCATATCAACGCAAAGCATCAAAATTAGGTTGACAGGACTTCCCTTCTCAATTTTTTTTTTTTAAAACCATTTGTTATGAATCTATTCTATGGCCAGTGGGATAGAGGAGATCGTTTATATGAAGGTCGGAATTGTTTTTTAATGGAGTAGTTGAAAACTTGAGTTATGCAATATAAAAACCATGACAACGGCTGAAAGGGGTCTTTGTCGAATGACAGCTTGCACTTCATTACAAAACATCCTTCATGCTCATGTAGGGAATCGTCAAACATGTGCGACATACTTGTCATTGAGCTTGAGTATTTCTTCCACAAACTATATCTGTTAATAGTTAATTCGGCACAAGAAAACTGAAGTGCCGAAAGGGTGGCAAGGTGATAATGCTCTACGAGATTGATATATGAAGTGTAAAAGGTCATGTGAGTTGGGTGATATCATAATCAAGTCTTTAAACTCTTCCAAAGGTTAGAACGTTAAAAAAAGTGAAGATGTTTAGTGAGGGGAGTCCGAATATATTACTAAGAGATTTTTATTTTATTTTATTTTATTGGTCAATGCTCTAATCAATTAAGGGATAAAATAAACAAATGAAATTACAATAGACAAAGATCGGCAAGCTTTCCAAAATATGGGTGTCAATTGAGTTCATCTTCTAAAGTGGTTACACTAACTACTTTTATCCTTAACTCTGGGTGCCTCAGAAAAATCTAGATAATTGACATGTTGATCTTACTCGTGCAAGTCAGTATAACTTGCAAAGCATCATTTTTCTCTTGGAAAGTGATCACATAGTTTATCTAATTTATGAAGTTCAGCCACGGCTTTTAAGATTAAAGCAAACAGTATAGCTCATGAATGATACTGAATGCAACGTTCAAAGCTGATTTAAATATTCAAACTAAAAATGAAATAACCAGAACAAGGAAAGAAAGCAACAAGAAAAGGATGAAGCATCACTACCCAAATCATTAACCATTTTTATGCGAGAAAAAGGAAAATGATGGAGAACTTCTTCTCCCAGTAGTGTTCTTGAGAGTTATGGGAGATTATCATTTTTGTTATAATATTTACCGTTATTGACAATGTCCAATAAAGGGCCTCCGTTTTGTAATGCCTAGGGACCTCATAATTTGAATTCATGCACTCATCTTTATGACCTTGTAACAGCCTTGAGATAACGGGAGACAGGAACATGTACGAGGGGCACCGGTGACCAATAAAATCTAACCTTGATGTAAAATAAATTTTTGACACTTTCTTGGAACAATTTCGATAAGAATGGTAATGACCTTTTGAAAAAGAATGCAAGAGATAGGTCAATTCTACCGAGAAAAAAAAAAAAGGAATGTGGAAACTAAGCTTACGTAGCCTTTGATCTTGGCGGCTGTATAGGGGCAAGGCCAAGCTTCGCAATCCTTTAAAATCAAAATTGATCTAAGACTTTGATGGTGACACCTTGGTAGCCAAATCCAATCCCTTGTAGTCAATTACTCCTATTGCAAGTGGGTTCTCAAGATCATGGATCAGAAGCTATCTGCATGGCAAGCACATGCATAAGCCTACTGCAAGTGAACACCTACGCTTGATAAATAAATGGAGGGAAAGCAGCGTTATCTCCACCTCCCATAATGAAAAAACTTGTCTCATCTATAATACTATAATATTAAATAATTGGATCTACAAATATACAAGAGTCGACCACATTGAATTGTAGAAAACTTTGAGTAGAAGTGTAGTCCAATCTTTGTTTACTACCTATATTTCTCAATTATAATTTTCTTCACTATATTTTTTTTTAAAGGAGAGGTGGTATCCTAACACATTTCATTAAAATAAATAAGATTGAATATAATAATTATACCATGAAGAGATACAAAATACAATGTGTAAAACTAGCCCCTAAACAATTTAATTGTGTAATTTACAAATTAGGTTCTCAAGTTGAGCATATATATATATATATATATATATGTTGAAAAAACATAAATAGAAAGGGTTGCATATCAACATAACCCTATAGAGACCTACAACTCCCTATATCACCATGCCTTCACACATTACGCTTAAACTCACTTGGTAAAGGTGGTTTCCATCTAATCCATGCACCCCATTGATGACAATGTGCTTTATAGGAATACACAAACTCTCTAAGGCAATATGATCCTAAAAACTTACCTAGGTGGTGATAGAAAGAGAGGTGGGGAATTCGAGTAGCCAATCTTTTATGTTTTTGTATATGTGGGGCAATACCATTAATATTTCCTTATGTTCAAAATCATTTTTGCCAATCAAATGTCTCAAGTGATTAGACTTTTAAAAATGAAATAGTGGCTCTTAGTTGGTTGTTCTAAGTTGCTTAAAAAAATATTAACATGGATCAAAATTAACTACTTCAAGGAGTTAAACATTAACTACTAAAAATGTAAATGTCCTTTAAACAAAGGAACACTTAACTTGGATAAAACGTAACATCCTAATCACTTTTAAACACTAATTCCAACCCCCTTTGTCAACTTCAATCCCAAGATGTCCTCTCTCTTATTGATATTCAAACAATAACCAAGATAAACAACCCCTATCCTTACCGAGTAGGTAACTTGTAGAAAAGAAAAAGAAAAAGAAAAAAGGATCCTTTAAAAAGCCAAAAGCCACCACACCTTCACACTCAACTTTGAGTTAGAAATGTAGCTTAACCTTTTTATTGCATGTCTTTGTCAATTTATAATTTTCTTCCCTATATATAGATTGGTGTTTTTACATATGTTATTAATAAGAAGTAGAAGCATAAGCAAACGCTAACAAAGTAAGTGTGTGAGCTTGTGAGAGAAAGAGATAAAGAAATGGCTTTGACAGAGAGGAAAGAAGCTTTGTTAAAACAATCATGGGAGGTCTTGAAGCAAAACATCCCTGGGCATAGTCTCCATCTCTTTGCCTTGTAAGTAAAGAAAGAAAGAAAGAAAGATAGCAAAAATAATCATTTCTTGTTTTCACATTCATAATAATACTACTTGCTTGATGATGAACTAGGATCATAGAAGCAGCACCAGAATCCAAGTATGTGTTCTCCTTTTTGAAAGACTCGAATGAAATTCTTGAAAATAATCCAAAGCTCAAGGCCCATGCTGTAGTGATTTTCAAGACAGTGAGTATTTCCAAGAGTTGTGATTGTAATCTACTTGTCCAAATAAGAAAAAGACACACAATATTCATTTTTCAAGATTCCAAACTCCAAAGATTTAGTATATGATTATAATATTATACTTGAGTTGCCCATTTTAAGTGAAATTAGACTTAAAGTGGGACAATGTTCATTAAGATTAACTAGAATATGTGTTAGGATTTTTCTCTCCCTTCAATTTTTAACAATTTATCAAAAGTTAGTCAATCCTGATACTTAAAAATAAATAGGTTGAGTAGATTTAGATATTGGTTTGATTCCTATTTCTTGAATAGAAATAATCAAAATTGGGGTTGGGTGCACTTCCTCATTTTATTTTATTTTATTTTTGTTAATTTTGTTAATTTATGTTTTTTCCTTATCAAATGCATTAGAGTGCTCACAAGGCCCACATCTTAACACCTATTCTTTTTCTTTTTTTTTTCCTAATAAAGTAGTTTTGATCCAAGTATTTCAATGTCTAAAGCCATCTTATGGTGATTTACAACTTGATGTTTAACATTTGAACATGAAAATTTGACTGTTCAAATACTTGTTGCTTGTGTTTATGATACTATTCAAAGTACTATTTTGATTGGGTTTACTATTATGGTGATATCTGTATTAAGATATGTGAGTCAGCCACTGAGCTGCGGCAAAAAGGCCAGGCCGTGTGGGATAATAATACTTTGAAGCGCTTGGGTTCAATTCATCTTAAGAACAAAATCACTGATCCATATTTTGAGGTATACTCATTTTATCCATGTTATTATAGGTATCATTTTGTGTTTTATTCAAGTACTTTCAATGCTCATTAATTGTTTTCCTACAAATTTAGGTGATGAAAGAGGCCTTACTAGGAACAATCAAAGAGGCAGTTAGAGAGAATTGGAGTGATGAGATGGGTTGTGCTTGGACTGAAGCCTACAACCAGCTAGTTGCCACCATCAAGGCTGAGATGAAAGAATAAGCCTATCCTATATCTTTAAATTGAGATATTTAAATATATGTGTGTACTTTTATGCACATTTACTTATATGTATTTAAGGTATCAACCCACATCATACACTTTCACATACTTCATGTTTGTGATTTGTGTATAAATGGTGTAATGCTTACAAAGGTTCTCCTAGTAGGCAAGTAAATTTCCCATCTATAATAAATAAAATTTTTTATTGGGGTTGTAACCAAGGTCCTATTACTCTTAAATGTGTGATAAATAAGGGACATTATGCCACCACCACTAAGCTTTAATCTTGATTGGCTTAGACAATCTAAATTTAGAAGTGTATGGTTTTTTTCACATGCCTACAATGCTTCTTAGTCACAAGACAAAGGGAAAAGCCAAAATTGCTTTTTCAGTAAACAAAACTTTGGTGATGATATTTAGCTAAAGTATTCATTGTTAGATATATTTTATTCAATACCTACTTATTGCAACTTTGGTAAACATGACATGGAATTATTGAGAAATGTCAAGTCATTATGATGATTTTTGTCATTTGCCTTTCAATCTTCATTGATTAGAGCTAAATATGAAAATAAGATTGCTCTTTAGCTATAGCTCCTTAGGGAAAAATTTAAACTCACTTATGACTAGTGGAGAGAAAAGCCTCTAACTAAATAAGATGAAAATGGTCCATTTGCCTACTGATAATATCAATTCTTAAAAAATAACCCTCAAATCAAATAGAAAGTTTGATATTTAGGAGTTAGGTGAGTAAATGACATGTAACTTGATTGGAATATACAATGGGTTCTTTCTACTCCCCTAAGTGTTTTCCTTAGTCAGTGTTAAGCATTTTTTTGTTTTGAATTAGTTATTTGAAAAGATCTCCACACATGTTTCTATCATGTTTCCACATGCATTAATTTAAGAAGGATAACAAGACTATGTTGTTTAATTTTGGTTGGAACATATGCTAAGAAAGAAAAGGAAATTTTTTTTGAAATCAAACTTAACTTTATAGAGCTTATATCATGTGGTTCAAATTTTTTGTCCACTTATACTGTGTTACAATCTTGATATCATGAATCCTTAATAACCTTGTTATATTATTATTGGATAGTGAGTAGATAAGTAACAAATAACCTCACTTTGTTGTGACCCATTCATGTCTAGTTCAATTGTTGAGTTGTATCCTTTTTTTCTTTTTTTTTTCTTTTTCATTTTCTTTAGTAACTATAGCTTGTATATACACAAATTGACTTGTAACATTAAATTAAATTATTAAAAGAAGTGTTAGACTTTGAGCTTTTGTTTTGTCATTGTCTCAGTTTGGATCATTACAATTGGTTGCCTTCAAACAATTAGATTGTTTGCTTTCAAAATTCTCATAGTACCAGAGAGTAAGACTATATTGGAAGATTATTTTTCACATCCTAAGATTATTGTGAAGTTTGATGTCTATTGGCTTTTTAGAGGAGTCATTTTTTTTCTCTCTTTTTCACAAGTTGTTTGTTTGATACAGACTTAGGTTGTTTCTTTTGGTAACTGTTTGAATATCAAGAAGGAGAAATGTAAGACATCTTAGGATTGAAGTCTACAAAGGGGATTAGAATTGGCACTATAATTGAAATTCTATTTCCAACTTATGTTTTATTTTAAGGAGGTCCTATTTTGAATAGTTAATGTTTTATTTCATGATCTCCCATTATCATTATCACAAGATAATATTTATCTTATGCTTCAAACGCAAGCAAGCATTGTAAACAATAGAAAGTCCTTGGTCATCTTCTGCTACCATGTTGCTTCCAAGACCTTGCTACACATATTATGAAGCAAATGCTACATCTAAATATTGCAAAGTTCGTAATTACAAACAACATATGGGCATGAGTGACCATTAAAAGAAATAAATTACATAAACATGAGTATTTTTAGATTTTTTTGCATATCTTCGATTGAAAGAAACAAAATTTGTTTTTTGTTCAATCAAAGAAAAAATTCCAATCACGATCTCAATGGGCTTATCCTTTGGTTTAATCATAAATCTTGACAATGTTGATCGTAATTTTGAAAAGGCATTGTAGAGAAATGCATCATTTGCATGGTAGTTTAGTTAAAACTATAAAAAAAAAATTCCTATATAAATAGTATGATTCCAAACATTCCAAATCTCTTTAACTTAATGAAAAAATTTAAAAAAATGAAGAAACTTCAACCTTGTTGTATCAAAGCACTTGCTAATGAGAACTTGATAGCTATAGCCATTATAAACCTAGTAATCCTTGTTGAAGTGTATATTTAAATGAGGTGGATTGTACCTTTTTTATTTTTTCTCCTCAATCTATAAATGGCCAACAACAACATGATTAGTTGTCCTAAACTTATATGACAAGATTTGGTTAGCCTACTCATTCTTGCCTAATGTCTGGATAAATTAAACACTTTCCTAAATACAATATTGGGAAAGCTAGAAAGAAAGTTAGGCATTCTCGTGACCATTGATGAAGTTTGCCACCACAAGAATTTAGTTTTCTCCTTAAAATCACTTTGTAAGGAAGTTGTCACATTTTCATTTTAAAACTCATATTAGAATAAAATTTAGATAATAAAAGAATCACATTATTTTCAATACGTCCTTTTACTTTCATTATGAAAAATACTTTTAATGATAATTTTTATTCATAAGTGAAAGATAATTGCACTTAAATGTAAGTTTTAGTATCACACAAAAAAATTATTTCAAAACTAAAAACAAATGAGAAGAACCTTTTCAAACAAATCTAAATATTGGGATGTCAACATATCAATAGCCTAACATCATATCAAACCCAAACAATTTTTTTTTTAAAAGTCGGTGGCAAACTTACTAGTAGAAAGTATGCATCATCTGGCTCAAGCATCTTTCTTACCATTTTCAGAACTTAAAAAACTGAAGCCTTTTCAAATGAAAGTGGAAGGTGGAGAGAGAAAAATGTAGAGAAAGAGTATTGGCAAGCAGAAGTTTCATGAAGGAGATGATACTTTCATACAAGATAAAAATAAATATTACTATTACATGCTGTTTTATAGGGCTAACTTGAGCTTGCAGAAAACACACATAAAGTAAATAAAAGTAGGGTCTTAATGGGCAACATGACATACCATTTAATGGGAACACAACAAAAGAGGATAACCATCATCACCCTAGACTACTAGGCAATTCTTTTACAGTGAGAATATGTGACTGAAGCTATCCTACCTTCCAAGGACTTTAACATGGGTTTTGTATGAGCTGAAACCTTTTTTTTAATGGGCATGGCTTTAGCTTCTTCAATTGCCCTTTCAAAGATAGCTTAGAGGAAGGGCTTGATCCATCTTTGCCTTTGTTTGCATGGGTGCTTGCATGGATGGAAAAAGCTAAATGATGGAATGTAGTTTCACTATGTTCAATATTCCACCTCAAAACAAGCATAAGGATGATGCCTAGTTTTGATTGAAATTCATGAAACCTATCTCGGGGGAGAGCCTTTGTAAAGGCATTGGTAAGCTATTTTTGAGTAGGAATGTAAGTGGTCATAAGAATTTGAGTGCGACTTCTTCCCTAACAAAGTGATAGTCCACTTCGATGTGCTTGGATTTGCCATGCAAGGCTGGTTTTGTAGTTAAATGCAACGCAGAAAGATTATCACAATAGAAATGGACAGGTTAAGATTGATGAACCCTCAAGCTACTTTTGAGTAGGAATGTAAGTGGTCACAAAAGTTTTGAGTGCGACTTTCTCCTTAATGAAGTGATAGTCCACTTTGATATGCTTGGATTTGCCATGCAAGGCTGGTTTTGTGGTTAAATGCAATGCAGAAAGATTGTCACAATAGAGACAAATGGGTTGAGATTGATGAACCCACATTACTTCAGATGTAGTTGAGGTAAGAGATCAATATTCACTTCAGTGGAGGAATGAGAGATTGTGGGTTACTTTTTAGCACCTTATGTCACACAATTGAAGCCAAGAAAAAGGTAAAAAAAAAACCAGTTGAATAGTGAGTGTAAGGGCAACCAGCCTAATCAGCATCGCTAAACTCGTAAAGATTTAAAGAACTATTAACATGTATGCATAGCCTAATGGTGGTGGTGCCATGAACATACCATAAAACCCTTTTTAGGTAATGGAAATCACTAGTTATGGGTGTTGCAATGGCTTGGCAAAGTTTCTTGACCGTTAGAGAAAGGTCTGGCCTTGTGAATGTGAGGTATTGAAGGCCCCTAACAAATCTTTTACAGGTTGAAGGTTGGGAAAAGAGGGAGGACCCACCTTTTACAGTAGCAAGTTTGACTCCTAAGGGAGTAGGAATAGACTTACAATCACACATTTGAGCATGGGTCAAAAGGTCTTTAGCATATTGTCTTTGTGAGAAAATCAAACCATGATTGTCCTTAGTAACATGGATGCTTAAGAAGTAATGCAAGGAATTGAGGCCTTTTAGTGGGAATTCTTTGTTTATCTTGTGAACAAGTCTTCTATTACAGAGTTAGAGTTGCCCGTGATGATTAAATCATCAACGTAAAGTAGAAGCCAAATCATTGTTGACCCATCATGAAGTATAACTAATGAAAAGTTAAAAGGGCAACACCAGAAGCCATTAATAAGGAGAAAAGAAAAGAACCTATCAAACCAAGGTCTGGGTGCCTGTTTTAGCCCATACAAAGCTCTCTGTAGGTGACACACATGAGTGGGAAATGTGTTATCTTTAAACCTGATTGGTTGCTCCATGTAAACAAGCTAAGAGAGAAATTCATGCAAAAAAGCATTATTGATATCAAACAAATGGAAGGGCCAACAATTTACCCCTTGGCAACTAAACGTGCCTTGGGCCTATCCAATGTTCTGGTTAGTCCTAGCTTGGGTTTGAACACCCATTTGCACCCTAAAATGTTCATGAAGGAGGTACAAGGCACCAATGTCTAGGTTTGGTTCCGATGCAAGGCTAACAATTCTTCTTCCATGGCATGTTTCTAGTTAGGATGTTGAAGAGCTTTAACAACAGAAGTGGGAGTTTGAGGTACATGAACTTGAGAGGAAAGTGCATAATAGGGATTAGGCTTGTAAATGCCAGCACGACTTTGGGTTACCATCAAATAAGGAATGGGAGGGATGGCTTCTAAAGGTGTAACTTGTGGTTGGACAAAGGAAGAAAGGGAAGGAATGATGATGTGCTCTTGGTCTTGTTTATTTAAGGGTGAGGGCTCCATAGGGTGATGGGACACATGTAAGTTGCAAGGTGCATCCAAAGGCGGTTGACTAAACATGGTAGGTTTTTCACATGTGTCAAGGGGGCATGAAGGAGTAGAGGTTGCTTCTACGTGAGGTATTGTAGGTGTGGTAGGTGGACTTTCATATGATAACAAGTCACTACTTGAATAAAGGAAAATAGTTTCATCCCCTGGTAATGGTGAAAGCACATTTAAAGGAAGGGTAGAGAGGTCAATCATGGCAGGCTTTACTTGCATGTCTTCAAGAGGTGGGGACATGCCAAGCAAAAGAGATGGGACAAGTAGGGAAGTGGTATCTGGAACATGTGAAGTGGGTGAATCACATTCTTCCACGCCTTCTATGCTTAATGGAATAATTGTTTGCTGCATTAATGGTTCAACTTCATTTGATGGGAAAGTCCTAACAAAAGGAAAAACAGTTTTGTTAAATAAAACATGTCTTAAAATATAGACTTTTCAAGTAACAAAATTGTAAATACCAATAGCCTTTATGCTTGGTGTTATACCCAAGAAACACACATGGTAAAGAGCAAGTTGACAATTTATTCCTATAAGTTGCTCTTAGACATAGATATCACTATGAATCAAAAGTTCTTAAATAAGAGTAGTCAGGCTACCTGTGATATAAAGCTTTGTAGGAAGATCTTTGATCTAGAACTAGTGTAAGGAGTCTATTAATAAAGAAAACTATTGTAGAAAAAGCTTCTACCCAATAACATTGAGGCGAATTTGCTTGTATTATCATGGCCTAACCAAGTTCAACCAAGTGATGATGTTTCCTTTCGGCTAATCCACTTTGTTAAAGGGTGTTTATGTAAGAGAATTGATGGACTATCTCGTGGGTAGTCATGTAATTGGACAAGGTGGTTGTAGTGTATTCCCCACCATTATCCGATTGGAAAATCTTTAATTTAGTTTTAAATTGTCTTTCCACCATCTTGTGAAAGGCAATAAATATTTGGCATAAATCAGATTTTTGCTTCATTAGGAAAAACCATATAAATCTCATACAATCGTCTACAAATATTACATAATAAGAGTGATGTTGTACTATCAATATTAAGGAAGGACCCCAAACATCATTATGCACTTTTTCCAATGGTGTAGTAGCCCAATGTGAAGACAAGGAAAACAAAAGCCTACTACTTTTACTCGACCTATAATTTGAGCAAATTTGTTCTTCATTTCCTTTGACAAAGATTATCCCTCGTTGCTTCAAAAGTTTCAAAATGCCAGCATGAAGTTGTCCCAAATGCGTATGCCAAATACTACTATCAATCGCTTGTAGGTGATGAGAGAAATATGCTCAATTTTCTTGGGATGGTAGAATATACAAATCGCCCTTTCTAACTCCCCTGAGGAAGGTTGCCCTATTCCTCAAATCCTTAACAAAAAAATAGTCTCTAATGATTTGTATCAAACAAGGTAAATCATCAGTGAGCTTAGAAATTGAAAGAAGATTTTACTTAATGCTAGGAACAACCAAGACAGAATTAAGTGGAACATGATGACTACCAACAGCTGTAGTTCTAACATGTGTAATAGGAAGGTACTTACCATTTCCCATGATTATACAGTCTATTCCTTCAAACTTAGTAGAGAAATTAAGTTTACCTGGGTTATTCACAATGTAAGAGGTTGCTTCAAAGTGTATGGTCCATTCCTTTGGACTCGAGTATGTAAGTTGTACCACTACCAAAGCAGCCAATATTTCTTCCTCTTGATAGCTACATTTAAATTGATACCAACACTAAAGGGCAGTGTGCCCACACTTAGAGCAAATTTGGCAGCTAATAGGTGGATGGTTAGTAGAGTTATTGTTAGAATTCTTACTTGAGTTAGCAGCTCTTTGACCATTTAAGGGATTAGGTCCCCGTCGGACAGGTTCTGGGTTAGGCCTTTTCCCTTGTTACACAGAGGGGTTGAACCCACACCTCTGAGAGTTAAACGAAGATCTAAAGCCTCAACCACATGAACCACCTCTACCTCCCCTTGAGCTACATTGGGTAGTAAAGGCACAATTTTCATTTTGAGTGGTATTGGCAAAATGAGCTAGATGTACCTCAAAGGCCTAGAGTTGAGAAATAACATCATTATGGCATGGGATAGGTGGTTTAAGAGTACTAGTGTAGAAAGCTTCATACTTTTGCCCAAGGCCTTCGAGGAGATGAAATGTTTTGACAATATCACTCATAGGTTTGCTAATAGAGGTAAGTTGGTTGGTTAAGTTCTTGAACTCATTCAAAAAAGAGCTCATTGGTTTGCTTTTTTTTTTTATGGTGGTGGTGAACTTGAGACGAGATCATATTCTTAAGTCTTAGTTTTATGGGCAAATTGATTTGCCAAAGCCTCCCGGACCTATGCTGAGGTCTCCAGATCAAAGACATGACCAAGGGCCTTTCTAAAAGAGTCGCAATAATCCAAGATTTGAGAAGTCCATCACTTTGCAACCATGATTCATAATCTGGGTTAGGTGATTTTATGTCATCTAAGGTGAGTGTTTTCACAAGAGCAAGCGTATTTGCAAAGAGAAAGCTAAATAACTGTTGTGTTTGGGCAAGAGCTTTCACCTGGGTAATCCAAGAGAAATAATTTGTCTCTCCAAGCTTGATGGTGACAAAATTTTAGACATTGATGTGGTAAGGGAAAGGATAGGTTGGTTGTTTTTGTTCGTGACATTTTGTGTAAGGTTTTTTTTTTTTTTTTTTTGCTTTGTGTGATGGGTAGTTTTCTACTCTTTGATACCAAAATGAAAATGGAAGGTGGAGAGAGAAAAACATAGAGAAAGAATATTAGCAAGCAAAAGTTTCACGAAGGAGAAGATACTTTCATACAAGATAAAAATAAATATTGCCATTACATGCCCTTTTATAGGGCTGACTTGAGCTTGCAGAAAACATACATAAATAAATAATAAAAAATAGGGTCTTAATGGGCAATGTGACAGACCATTTAATGGGAACATAACAAAAAAGGATAACCATCATCACCTTAGACCACTAGGCAATTCTTTTACAATGAGAACATGTGACTAAAGTTGTCCCACCTTCTAAGGACTTCAACATAGGTTTCATGTGAGCTGAAACACGTCTCTTTAATGGGTATGGCTTTGGCTTATGCAATTGCCCTTCCAAAGATAGCTCAAAGGAAGGGCTTGATCCATCTTTGCCTTTGTCCGCATGGGTGCTTGCATGGATGGAAAAAGTCGAATGATGAAGTGCAGTTTCATTATGTTCAATACCTTCTTCTTTATGTATTCCAACACCACTTTCTAAAAGAATCAGTTGGATCCAAGAACATGGACAACAGATCGGAGAGCTGGGGTTTCTGAGGGAACAAGAAGCTGAATGTTGCAATCACCACCCAAACTGTGCTTGAGAAGATAAAGGGAAACCTAAAGGAAAATGATCCAAGGCCAACTGTGCCTCTTAGCCATGGCTACCCCTCAACATTTTTGTGCTTTTGAACCTATAGCATAGCCAAGGACGCCATTGTTAACGCTGTCTAGTTGGCTAAGTATAATTCCTATTCACTAGCTATTGGTATCCTACCGGCAAGAAGGTATTTAAGATGTTTTGTGTTGTCATGGTCTTGAATTTATCTCCTCTTTACAGCCAAGTACTCATTTGATGTTCATCTTCTCGCATTCGTTCTTTTTTTTTTTTTTTATGTGTTATGTATCCAGTTTGTTAGCTTACTCCACTTTTGTTTAAGACATCTTTACCAATGCTAAAAAGTTTATTTTCACCTTGAAAATTAGCTTATAAAGTAGTAAGACACACTTATTAAAGGTATATATACTAATACTTTGACAATATGAAATTAGACATCTATACTACAACATTATAATTATAGTATTCACTAATAGGGTGGTTATAGAGAAAAGAATGTGAAAAACTATGTTGTGTTTGGTGGCAAAGAAAAGAAAATAATTGTAGAACCTCGTATTTGTTTCTGGCACAGTAAGTATGAGAAATAATTCGGTAAAATCTCACATGTGCATAAATTAGGCTGCCATGAAAGCAATCATAAAGACAAATGCATTTTGATGGCAATGAAATTGTACCTTAAACATTAACATTTCCATTATAAAAAGTTTCAAAGGTTTAACCCAAAAATTACTTCAGAGTCGGAGGGATATTTTTTATATTTAAACTTCAGAATACAATATTGCCAAGAGTTATGTAGCACTAAGAGAGAACAGAGAAGATTCCAAATGGGCAACACTTGTTTGGAAAGAAGGAGTACCGAAGCATAATTTTATATGTTGGATCATTTTAAGAGACAAACTATCCACAGCAGATCGGGTGGCAAAATGGAATAGTTCAGTGGATCTACGATGCAACCTCTGCCAACAAGAAGAAGAATCACATGAACATTTATTTTTTAAGTGCAGGTTCACAAACTACATCTGGAAGGCTTTGTTAGGCATGAATGGATTAACTCGAAGAATTGAACATTGGAGAGCTGAAATATATTGGATGATCAACACTGTTAAGAAGAAGAGCTTTGCAGCTACTTTGCTTAGTATATCTTTCAAGGCCGTATTGTATCACATTTGGAGCGAAAGGAATAGAAGAAGATTCAGCAATACAAGTCTAGAAAACTCAACCATTATTGCCAAAATCAAGAAGGACGTGAGAGGCAAGATTTCATCTACTAGAGGAGTTAAGCTTACAAATTGTAATAAATTTTTACAAGAGCTTTGGAATTTGCCAAGTGCAATATTTGAGCTTAGATGATGATATTTTGTAATCGAACAATCTTGTAAATTTTTTATGAGTGATATATAATTTGACCTTTCACCAAAAAAACTTTATCTATAAAGGATTATACTTGCAATATAGAACTTTTGTTTAAAACTTACACCCTCTATGCAAGTGATATTAGATTCAAGGTCACACTAGATGGAGCATATTTAACTTGGGTTTTGATACTATATTAAAAGTTCTAAAAACTTAACCTAAAAGTTAGCTATAAAGTTGGAAGAAAATTTTCTTCTTTTTAAGAAAAAATTTATCATAAGAAAAACTAACATATCTATATATGAAGAGTATCAATAAGTTAATATATTAGTAATATGAGACACACATATATTTTGTACATGCCTTATCTTAAATGTGAAAACATTTCTTATGGAGATATCTATGAACAAAAAGATTTCATTTAAAAGTTGAACTTTATTTTCATACTAAAAAGTCACTTCCTCGTGCAAAATTTATTTTCTCTCTTTAAAAAAGTTTTCGTTTTCCTTGGAACTAGTAAAAGAAATTTTTTGGGAAGCAAATTTTTATACTCCTCAAATAACGGGGTCTTGCCACATGATAGGTTTTGATGCTGTTTGATGCTGTTTATTATTAAATAGTAGGCTAAGCCAGAAGCCATAACAGAGAACGACAGAACCCACAGAGCATGTAACATGCGATTCCACGTTCTTTTAATCTCCCCTAGTTTTTGTCCAAAAAAAGACAAAGTTCTGCTGCAAGTTGACCATATCTTTTATGGATAAGGGCAAAATGGCATATGGATTTATATGGCTACCTACACACACATATATATAGATTTTTGATTCTTTATGCAGGCCTACATAAGCTTTTCATTATTGGTTTGTTGAGGACAAATCTATGACAGCCCCAACAAGGAAAAAAAGAAAAGAAAAGAAAAGAAAAAGAAAAGAAAAAACAAATAGAGAGAGAAAAAGAAGGGAAACATTGGTCATGATTCTCCCGGAGTTTCCACTTTATGTTTCTAAATTGATATTAGAGGGCAGGAGTGGAGGATATTCTGTAGTGGTGCCTAGCTGTTTGATGTTTTAGTGTTATTTTATGTGAAAAAGTAATAGAGATTTAGTTAATTTTAGGTATGTCGTTTCATAAGTTTCTTATCAGTTTCCTAACAAAATCCTACCACATCTTACCAATTTTATCAAATAGAAAAAAAAATCTTGGTGGTTAAGAGGTAGTAAACCTATGCATAGATGATCCCATTATCTCCTTAACATCAGATTCTTTTATACTATATGCGACTAATTATTTAGAACGTGACGACATACACGATTTTTTTATCAAGAAATTAACAAAAATCTATATAAAGATCGAATTAAATACTAATTTAAATATAAGATTCGTAAGCTTGTTGGAAACAACCTAGAAATTTAGAGCGATAACTAAAGAAATGGCGGTCGAAGAGAGAGGATCTCTTACCACTTGAAGAAAGAAAACAATTTTCTATTCCTTGCTCTTCTTCTTATGGGTTGCAGCATTATATGAAGAAACGAAGAACAAACTAGCAGGCTTTTCTTTCAGAGAAATTTCTTACTAATTTATTGTATCCCATGCAATTGTGAAAGATCTACACCCACATTTTCTTAAGAAAGAAGACTCCTAAACATATAAATAACAAAGATATTAATAATATGATAGAACTATTACCTTTAACAAAAGAGAGTTATTACATGGTATCAAGTAAAGGGAGTTTGGGGTGTAGAACTTGTAACCTAAATATTGGATAATCAATAGTCAATCATTAAGTTACTGGCTTATTACTAACATTACTTAGCATTAACCATAACACAAGTAAAAAACACATACTCCCATAAATAGTATCTTTCAAGGCATCGTCGATTGGTTTTCTTAGATGGGCCTTCGTGACTTTGCAGCAGATTTTCACCTTCGCCTAGCAGCACACTGTCTTCCTTGATTCATGTCTCCGGTGTTGGAGGCTAAACGGAGCTGGGGCAGGGCTTTTCTCCAGCACATTATGACGGGAGGTCATCCTTCGAGTGATAATAGGAAAGATGTGTGAATCTCATAGTATTTGACTGTGAAACTTGCGTTTTTTTCTTTTTTCTTTTTTTTCCTTTACAGTAGAAAAGGAAATTGTTTTGGTAACCTTGTTCAAACAGCTACAACTTCCATACAATTATATAGAATTATATGTTGTCGAGTTATTGTATTTTTTTTAAATATATTTTTTGATGCTTTTATGAAGACACATATTGAATATATTTATATGGTTACATGGAAATATCTATGGAATTAGATTGTTGGATGGACTTTATCAATAGTCTTATGAATTTATTAGGATAAATATCTCCTTGATCTCATTAACATAATTGTTGAATATTCCTTGTGTTTTAATGATACAACTTATTGGAATATTATTTTATAGCTTCATTAGAATGATGAACTCATTTATGGCCTTGTGTATTCATTTATTGGATCAAATACTTTAATGGGATTTCCATTTTCCCGTCCAGACATTAGGAGCCCTAAACGGAGGTTTGAGCCCATATTCACAGCGGCCGTGAAGATTCTAGGAAAAGCAGAAGAATATCCAAGCTTCAGGCGCGGCCAGCAACTAAGAAGACAGTTAGTGTTAAAGGGAAGCCCGTGCCCATAAAATTGAGTCCACAAGAGATGTAGCCCATATCAACATGTAGAAGAAGCTTGGCCCGTGCGTACGGGAAGCCCAACTGGTGCGAATTTGGTGTGAAGCTACACGCGGTGTCGGGCGATATAAGATTTCACGAAGACTGTCCCAGAAAAGAGAAAGGAAAGGAAAAAATAAAAATCAAGATGAAGATAAGGTACTCTAAACTTCAACCAAATCTTTTTTTATTCACTATAAAGCTTATTGAAAATCATCATTAAGGGTATTATTGCCGATTGAGTGTTTTATTGTATCAGTTTCTAGAATAAGTTGTCTAAGATTAAACCCTAGGTCGAGATCACTATTAAATTAGGGTTTTTAATTTGTTCATCCTCTGCATGCTTTGTTTGTCCATTCTTTAGTAGGATTTGTATTCTCTGTACTTACACTCTGATCTGCTGCCCATTGGGAGTGTAATTTCTATGCAAACCGTGGGTTTGTGGTGTAATTATGCAATCCAGGGATCGTGAATGCTTTTCTTGTTTTAGCAATAACCAAGGGATTCTTTAGTGGTTTGCTTAAAGAGGTGGGTTAGATGGGAGGCCTAATCACTTAAAAGCTTGTGTCTTTGTTTAAGTATTGCTTGATATAATCTCAAACTTACGTTTGTCTTATATGTTGTTTGGATTTTTGTAGTAAACTCGCAAATATACTCTGTGATGCTTGTATACGACATTCGATTAATTAGATTGAAATAGTATTTGCTGTGTGTGATGATTTGATGCATAATTGTCTTGGTTTAGACAAACCGGGTAAAAGCTATTTTCTAGGCAATGCTCATATGGACTGTGTTGCATGCAAGCATAGATTGTAAGTTTAATTGATAGAGCATACTAACTTACTATTTGATAAGAGTTCTTGCACGTTCTTTTCTGAATTGAAATTTTCCTTGTTATAATATTAGTGTGTTTGACGTATTCCTAGAAACTTGATCAAGCAAATGTAGAATTGAATTTAGAAAAGAGATTAAGTAAAGACAAGTAGAAATAACCTAATTCACTTCCCCTTAATTAACCTAGGGACCCAAGAGATGGGTGTTTTATTAGACTCTAGTTTTTTCTATTTGGGATTGTAAGACTATTATTCAGTATTTGATCCCATTTAGATGTGTGAAGCTTGCATTTGTTTTGTTTTCCTTGTAGAACAGAAAATTGTTTGGGTAACCCTTTTCAAATAACTACAACATCTATACAATCGTTAGTTCATTTCCAAGGATGTGGTAGATCTAAATTTGTTTGATTGCTAGGGGAAGGTTGGTGTTCCAAGGCAATTGATCATTACGAAAGATCCATCATCTGTTCCTTACGAAGTTACTAAAGCCGGGCCAAAGTTGTTGCTCGTGGGGAAACCTTTAGTTATGGATGGAAGTGAAAAGCGAAATGAACTATTTCTTGCTTATGACCGATTTTCCCATGCAAAACTCGAACCTCCTTGGTTCTTTAGGAGTTTGTTAACCAAATTGCTTTCCTTTTCAAAATTGATGTTATTGGGGAACTATAAAGGTCATGAGGCATTTCTACCTACCTAATGTTGGTGAATGTAAGCTAGTAAAAGTTTATTCAAGGGTTGATGGAAACCATGATGGTTAAATTGTCAAATTTTTATAGTATTGCATTATGTGAGAAATATGTAAACTCAAAACAATGGGAATCAATAAGGGTGCTAAGGGGGATACTAATTTTGGTCTCATGTTAAAATATTTATTATCCTTTAGTATTCTTACATACTCTCATTGATTTGAGTCCATTTATTGTCTATGTAATGTGATACCATGATGGTATAATAATTTGGTCATCATAGTGAATAGACATGTTAAAATGTGGTTAATTAGTCCCATATTACTAAGGAATATATAAGGATTCCTATTTGTATAATAATAATGGTTCTCATTAACTCTTATGTTAATTTTTACTAGCAAATATTTATTTATACTATCTAGGTAGCAAATAATGCCTTATAGCCTTTCATAGCTTCCTTAACAATATAAACTTTAAAGAGGATGACAACATGGATAACGACTTTTGAAGAACTAAAGGAGGTTTAAGTTTAGCATGGGAAAATCAATTGTAAGCAAAAAATAGTTCATTTGACTTATTACTTCCATCCACAAGTAAGGTTTCACCACGAGTGACAACCTTTGCTCAACTTTAGTAACTTCATAAGGAATAGATGATGGTTTTTTTTGTAATTATTAACTACCTTGGAACACTAACCTTCCTATGGCATTCAGACAAATGTAGATTTGCCACATCCTTGAGCATGGACTAGCAATTGTATAGATGCTATAGTTGATTGAAAAAGGTTACTTAAATAATTTTCTTTCTCCACTATAGTGGAATAAATGATATGCAAACTTCCCAGTCAAATACTATGGGGTTCACACCTTTAAATGTCATCAAATACTAAATAGTAGTTTTACAATTCCAAATAGAGAAAAGGAGTTTGATAAACACCCAACAAGTTAAAGAAAATGATAACAATTTAACAATGGAAGCTCACTAAAACAAAGCTTACATTTGAAACACTTTAAATTAAAAGTAGGCAAAAACTTAGATTAGATGGAATAAACAGTTGAAAAATGAGGGTTTTGTTGTGATAAAATCTATTTGTGAATTGTTTCTTGAAAAATATTTTTCATATATGCAAAAGGAAATCATAGGAAGTAAAATGTATACAAATTATAATATCAATTAATGATATTATAAAGTAGTCGAGTTCCTACATTCCTTCATAAAATATCTTCATAAAGTGTCCTTGAAAAATATCTTATATTAATGAAGTTAAAAATATATTTGGATATATTTAAGAAAAATGATACTTGGCTTTATGCACTTGTAAGAACATATTAAAAGATCAATGTATGAGTTTTTATTCAAGCTTGATATTAATCCAAGTGAAGTCATATGTTGAATCAAATATGAGCTTGCTAAGTGTTGGATCATGCTTATGTGATGATGGACCATGCTTATGTGTTGCTGAACTGTGTTTATATGTTGTTGGACTAAGCTCACTAAGAGTTAGACCGAGCTTACTCTAAGGCTGGCCCATGTTAAGGCCCGCATCTATTAAAGAATCCCTGCTTGCTTTTTTCCCAACTATATGGTGCATTACTTATCCATATGGTGTTGTCTAACTTAAGTGATATCTCATTTAAGAGCTCACTGGACCATTTTTCCCTAAAGATGGATGTTCAAAGAGAGAAAGCTTCTGGTGAAGCCCGTGTTCTCCCTGCAAACGCTGAATCCTCAATGAGAGGATTTTAGAGTAGACCGGTGTCAAAATGGTCTAAAATTTGATTCAAAATAAAGATTTAAGGTTGATTTGATGGCTAATTAAAAGGTTTAATAGGAAGAAGGCCAGTTGTTCATGTTTGAGCTAAAAAGCCCTAGATTTATCTTCTATTAAGAAGAACGCGTGCTTGAAGAGAAAGTTAACGATTTACAACTATTTGAAGTGTTCTCTTTGTAAAGAAACTATCTTTGATCTCACTCGATCATTTTATTCAAGCTTGCTCATTTCTTAGTGACTCACAAGGCTTCGGTGATATTCAATTACTTGGTCTATTCTTTGATTATACTATAAATTGTATCTTGTATGACTTTGTTTATGTGCTAATTACATTCAAAATACATATTGCACATAAACATTGTGAGAAATTTAAAATCCTAATTTGTTGTAATTTTGGGGTTTCATGATAGGAGCTTTGAACTTCATTATTCATACTTGAATAGCTCTTTTGATTAGCAATATCTTACAAATTATCATATTATTTGAGGATTTGCATTTGTACATGATCTTTTGATCATATCTTGTAATTGTACTTAAGAATTCATTAGAGGAGTAATTAGTTGGATTAGGGAGAACATTTTTTCCTAATCTAGTTTGAGTAAAGGAGACTTCAATTGGTTAGATTAAAGGAGAAGAGGGTGGACGTAAGGCTTAAGGACTAAATTCCAAACCACCTTGGTAAATCTAGTGTTTTTCTTCCTTCTATTTGCTCGGATTTGACTTATTGTTTACTAATAACTATCTAGCTATTTACTTGATATTGGCTTGCTATCTTACTCGTTGATTAGATTGTCATCTAATTGATAATAGCTTGTTGTTTTGTGACTAATCGGTGTGTTTCTTACTTAGAGTTTGCTTGCTGTATGCTTGCTACATTTGTATGATTTGTATGAACACTTAGACCCATTTTAGAATTGAAAAAGTGGTGACCGAGTTTTAGCTTAACCAATTCAATCCCTCTTCTTGTTTAGCCATAAAACCCAACACAAACATTCAATACATGGAACACCTAAAATCGATAGTTGTTTCCTATAATTCTTCATCATGAATTGAAACCTAAACTAATAAGTCCAACAATATTAAGAAATATATATATTGTGTATCGGATAAAAGTTTTATATTAGAAGATAAGATCTTTGAGATAAAGTTTAAATAAAAACAAAACCTTCAATTTTTAAACTAGCCTTTGGATTAAGTCTTTAGGCTATTTCAATTTAGTATTAGAGCTTAGGTTAAATTTACTTTACTTTGTGTGATTTTGAGTTCAATATTTGGTGGGTTAGAGAATGTGTGCACAATAAAAGTTCTATATTAGAAAGTAAGGTCCTTGTAGTAAAATTTAAATAAAAAATGACTCTCTAACTTTCGAATTAGCTTTTGGATTAGACCTTTTAATATTACTTAATTTATAAACAAAATCTTACTTAATCTATCACCTTGAATCTTTTTCATAATATTGTTTGTTCTTCTTGAATTATGTAATGAACTATGGATGTTATACATAATAAAAGTGATAAAATCTCAAACCTATAACTTTTTACTTTTATGTTTACACTTCTTTTGTCCTCCTTTCTCCCCCACGAAAAAAGAAAAAAAAAGATGGAAATATTTCTATAGTCTAACACTTTTTTTTTTAAAAAAAAAAAGATGAACCCTACAACTTCAAAGCCATGTTGGTAAAGCTTCACATGATTTTTATTTCATCTTCTCATTTTGAATATGAAAAAAATACTTATTATGAAAAATTTATATATAGTATAAAAATTTTATACATAAGCAAAAGGTTGTCCCATTTAAATCTAGACTTTAAAATTATATTACAAAATTTTTTAGTATCCAAAATTAAGACTTCTTTATTCTTTATATAGAAGATATTAAAGTAGGATTTGAATAATATAAAACTTATATGACACCAGCTTTAACACTTAATAAAGATGGTGATTAAGTTAATTTATTTGCCTTTGGAAGAAGCAAAGGATGGAATATAGATAACAATGCCCATTTTTTAGACCACCATATAAAAGCTATAGACCTACTTGAAAATAATTATAATGCATTGAATATTGATTTACATAGAAATGATCGTGTTTGGTGAAATTCTATATGCAAGTGTGCAATTGAACAAGTAATATAATGATGAATAAAGATATTATTCCACAAAGATTGGTGATTACTAAGCTAACAAATTACTAATGGTAAATTATTTTTAGAGTTTATCTAGCAAATCAAAATGGTAAAACATGGATTAAAAAACTAAATTTAACTTAAACTTGCTTAAGGAAACATGTTAGAGCATCTGATTTCACCTAATTACTAGGTACAAATGTCAAGCATTCATGCTTGTAAAATTGATTTTATTCATACAATGATAAAATTTCCTAATTTATTTACTATCCTATGTCTAGATATAACAAACCTATTTAGCTCATTGACTCACTATAGTTTTATATGCGAATTAAATGAACTAAGTGTATTAAGATTAGTGAATATTCTAGTTTATACTTAAAGTCACACAAACCATGTGGTGTATATCTATCCATATTAATCTATGGTTGCACATTACAATAAGCAACTACATGTTATTTCTTATTGATCTCTAACATGCAAATTAGCTCATTGAAGTGGCAACTAATCACTCAAATGCATTAAGCTCAATAATATAAAACTTCACATACATAAAATATCTCATAAAAAATAAAGAATCATATCATTCATATATTATAATCAAGTTACATTGTAGCTCTAACATAGTAAACTAAAATATATTATTTACACAAATATAAACAATGTAAAAAATTGAACAAAGCATTATGTAAATTAAAAACACAAAAGTTATCACCAATATGTCTTCAATTCACAAAAATATTACATAAATCTATACATTACAGGGAGTAGAAGAAGCTACCTAAAAAAAGGGATGAAAACGAGCAGCCACGCACCTTCACTCGCCTTTGCCACACATTGTCATGCGCCAATGCCATGCATTGCTGTACGCAACCACATGTCGCCGCCAATCATCACACAAATCTCAAAAATTGCTAGAAAGGAGCCCTAGATCACCAATCTGCAAAGAACTCATGACGATCTACCACAAAAAAACATAGATCTACTGAAAACGAACTTAGGTGGTGTTCGCCATCTATCTTCATTGAAAGCTCGTTGTAGATGGCCTACAGGCACATATCAAATAGAAAAGTAGGCAAATATGCATGAGATGCATAAGAAAACAGTCTAGACGGCATTTGCACATTCTTAGACTGTCCTCTTGCCAGAAAACACAACCCCTTGCCGAAAAATACAGCTTTGTTGGGAACTTTTGGCTAAAAAAGAACTCTTGGTCGACTTTTGTGCGACTGCGTGTTCTTCCCAACCTTACATCGCATGACCTCCCTTCAAAGTCGTTCCGACCTTGAAGAATTTTATGAACTCTTGTATGTTTGGAACAAAAGCTTATTTATTGATCAAGCAAAACCAAAACTAGTTACAAGAGAAAACAAAGCTATAGAGAAAAGAACTCTTAGTGTGCGGCTATTATTAAAACATTATAACCTAAGAGGCTATATATAAATAAAAGTAAGGCTTATATAAGGAAACCCTAGTATCCTACAAAATAGGAAAAATATATTAAGATCCTACAATATAGGAAAAATATATCATAGAGAGAAAATTGTCAATCTTCAACACCCCCTTCAAGCTGGGGATTGAAAGAAGTCCAAGACCCCAAGCTTGCTAAAGAGATGATAGTGTTGATTTGTCCCTAAAGCCTTAGTCAAAATATTTGCAGGTTGGTCACCACTCCCAACATGTGCTGTGCTGATTAAACCATGACGTATTTTTTCTTGAATAAAATGATAAAAAAACATCTATGTGCTTAGTCTTCTGATAAAAGATTTGGTCTTCTGCCAATTTTGTGCTACCTCATTATCATAATATAACAACATTGTCTATGTAACATTAATTCCCATATCTTTTAATAGACCAACCACCCAAACAATCTCACAAGTAGTAGTTGTCATGACCTTATATTTGGCCTCTATTGAAGAAAAAGCCACAACTGGTTACTTTTTAGTTTTCCAAGAAATTACTGAATGTCCAAGTGTAAGACAAAATCTAGTAGTGGATCGACGTGTCATAGGGCATTTTGCATAACTAGCATTACAGAAAGCTTGCAAGAGAAAATCACCATCTGAAGGAAAGAATAAACCAAGCCCTATTGTTCCATTGAGATACTTAACAATGCGAAGAGCTGTCTCCCAATGAGATCGTTAGGGAGTATGTATGAACTAACTTAAGAGGTGCATAGGAAAAGCTATGTCAGGGCATGTCATATCAAAATAATTCAACTTACTAATCAACTGCTGATAACTCAAGATGTTCTTAAATGATGGATTATCTATTTGTGGATGAACTCGCTCATCATATTTTAAACTAATGAATAAGACATTTGTCTCCATAGGATTTCTAATAGGCTTTACAACTGATAGTCCAAATTTAGAAATCAATTCTAAGATATACTTACGTTGACTAAGATGCATGCCATTTGAATCTCGAAGGATCTCAATCCCAAGAAAATACTTGAGTTCTCCTAAATCCTTGATTCAAAATGTAGAATGAAGATAAGCTTGTAAAGTCTCAATTTCTTATATATCATCACTAGTAATTAAAATGTCATCCACATATATGAGCACTAAAATAATATTACCAACTTGTCCCTTAGTGAAAAGACAATAGTCGTACAACGACTGTCGATAACCAATAAACACTAAAGCTTCCGTAAACTTCACATTCCATTGTTGTGAAGCTTGCTTTAACCCATATAAAGATTTCCGCAACCTACATACTTTGGACCCCTCTTCAAAAGGACTCCCAGGTGGAGGTTTTATATATACTTCCTCATCTAAGTCTCCCTGTAGAAATGCATTATAGACATCCATTTGTCGAATAGTCCATTTACGTTGTGAAGCCATAGATAACGCAATTCTAACTGTCACTGATTTTACTGTAGGAGAGAAAGTCTCATGATAATCAATCCTTTCTATCTGACTATAACCTTTTGCTACTAGACGAGCCTTAAAGCGCTCAATACTCCCATCAGCATGATATTTAATCTTATATACCCATTTACATCCTATGGGTTTTTGTTGTGGTGGTAGGTCTACTAGTTCCTATATTCCATTTGATTCTAATGCTTTCATTTCTTGATCCATGGCATCTCACCATCTAGAATCTTTAATTGCCTCATGGTAGAACAAGGGTTTTATCTCAGGTGAAATGGCTGCTATGAAGTGTTGATGTGGAATGGGTAAATGTATATAAGATACATAGTCAGAGATGAGGTACTATATGGATGGACTAACAACGTTGTTGCAGACATAATCTTGAGTCCATATAAGTGGCTTCGAAATTCAATTAGATCATCTAGGAAGTGATGGAGGAACTATAAGATCGGGCATGGTTGGTAAGGAAGGATCATCCATTGTCTCATCATCATAAGTGAAAACATAAGGTGATGTAGAAGGAGGATCTGAAATTTCCAAGGTAGAACCATTGGGTTGGTTGCTTGATGTATTCAAAGTGGTAATATTTAGTGTAGTATGAGTGATAGTATTAGGAATGAGATCTGATTGTGTATGAGGGGTTACCTGAGCATCTAAATTAAGGTTAACTCTGATAACTTGTTGTGCATGCTCCTCATCTTTAGATGACATCATAAGGAATTCTAAAAAATGGGACCCAGTCTCTATGTTTGTAAAAAGAAAAACAGTTTCATGAAAATGAACATCACGACTCACAAAAAATTTCTTTTTTTCAATGTCATAAAGTTTATACTCTTTTTGCCTAAAATGGTATCCCATGAAAATACTAGGAATAACTTGAGGAGCAAATTTGTCTTTGTGCCCTACTATTGAAGCATAGTAAAGACAACCGAAGACTCGAAATCTTGAGAGGTCAAGAGCTTTCTCATGAATCACTTCATAAGGAGATTTCCCATGTAAGACTGAAGAAGGAATGCGATTGATAATGTGTGTGGTAGTAAGTATACACTCACCCCAAAAATATTTAGGCATATGACTTTAAAATTTTAATACTTGTGCAACATCTAATAACTGTCGATGCTTATGTTCTACTACACCATTCTGTTGCGGGGTATATACACATGAACTCTCATGCATTATACCCCGTGATGAAAACAACTTATCACATGATGAATTAAAGAAATCAGTTGCATTATCAGAATGAATGTGTTTAATCCCAATGTTAAAATGATTCTTAATTGTATTAAAGAAACGTTCCAAATGTGATACTGTTTTAGTCTTATGTTTCATGAGGAAAGTCTAAGTCCCTCGTGAAAAATCATCAACAATGGTTAGAAAATATTTCAAACCATCATGATTTGGGGCATGATATGGTCCCCAAATATCCACATGGATTAAATCAAAAAGATTTTTAACATTCTCAATGCGAACAATGAATGATCACGTGTTTGCTTAGCAAGAGGACAAACTGAGCAATGAAAATCTGAAGATAGAAAATCTTTGAAATTATGCAAAAATTTAAATTTAGATGAAGACATGTGACCAAGTCTCAAATGCCATAAATGAAAACTAAGGTCATTGTGCATTGAAGTAATTGAAAGGGCAAATGCAGTACTGAAAGATTGGCTAACATGGTTATTCTTAGGGTGCAGAAAAAAATAAAGTCCATGTCGCATTTTACCAATCCTTTTGATGTCACCCGTATAGAGGTCCTAAAACACATATAAATCAGCACAGAAAACCACTAAACAGTTATTCTTAGCAGTGATTTTAGCTATAGACAGTAAGTTATATTTGAAATCATGAGAGAAAAGTACTGTATGCAATTTCAAATTGTTGGCTAAGGTTATGGAACCAATGTGGGTGACCTGGGTTAGTTCTCCATTCGGTAATTTAACAGATCTAGACTTAGACATGTATTTAACAGGAAATTCTAAAGAATTAAAATCAGCAATAACATGATCACTGGCCCCACTATCTATAATTCAAATGTAAGGAAAAGATTCTGAAATACTTGCTCCATTAGCATGAGAGGTCCTACCATAGTCCTCTTTGATCAGATGGATAATGTGGTCATACTACTTTGGTGTGAAAGTACAATGACTACGCTCAACAGTGACTATATTAGTAGTAGCAAAATTCTTATGACCTAGAGGATAGCCATTAAGCTTGTAACAAGCATTCTTTTTACGTCCAAAAAGCTGACAATGCTCACATTGAGGCCCCTTAAGATAATAAAAACTTTTCTTACGATGCCCCTTGCACCCACATTTAGGTTTATTAAAAACCCTACACAACATGGTAGTCATAAGGTGGTGATGTTGTTTGCAATGGAGAATACGGCAAATAAAATCAAGAACATCGAGTGTTTGATAAAAGAATTATGAGATGCACAAAGTTAGAAAATTCTCCAAGAAAAATAATTATTCGGTAAAGTATTCAAACCATAATAGCAAATCAAAATAGTCACAAAGCACGAAAGTGAATGAGTAAAATACCAAGGTTTTGATGCGGACAGCAAAGTCAAAAACGATAAACAAATCACAATTCTTTCTGTCGAAGAGAAAGAAAATACCAAATAAAGGTTGCACCTTTCTGTCATAATGAAAGAGAAAACCAAATAATGAGTTCCTATTACAACCAAATAAATATTACACCTTTTCATCAAAATAAAGAGAAAATAACTCTCGTAGTTTTGTTGGAGAAAATGACAAAATGGTGGCAAGATCAAGGAAACCAATGAGAGAGCCAATTCTTTTGTTTAGTTAACAAAAGAAAAAGATAAAAAATTAGCAATAACAAGAAACCCAAATCGAGAATGCCAAAAGGTTCAACTTTCTTACTAAACCAAGAATACCAAGAGAATTAAACTAAAATAATAGAACCTCATGAAGAGAGAAAAGCCATTGCCCCACCTTTTTCTTGAATTTAGAAAGAGAAAGTCGTTCTCCTTATGTATACAGCTCGACAATGTGAACAAAAACTAAACAAAGAACCCAACAAAATCGTTGGCTCTCAATACCATAAAGAATTTCGTGAACTCTTGTATGTTTGGAGCAAAAGCTTGTTTATTGATCAAGCAAAACCAAAACTAATTACAAGAGAAAACAAAGCCATAGAGAAAAGAACTCTTAGTGTGCAGCTATTATTAAAACATTATAACCGAAGAGGCTATATATAAATAAAAGTAAGGTTTATACAAGGAAACCCTAGTATCCTATAAAATAAGAAAAATAGATTGAGATCCTACAATATAGGAAAAATATATAATAGAGAGAAAATTGTCAATCTTCAACAGACCTCACTACTTGCCTTTCTCCACTCTCTATTCTATTCACCATATAAAAGCCCTTATTGTTAGACTCTTTCTTTTCTTTTCTCCTCTTTTCTTTCATTTTTCTCTATTTTGGGTTTGTTGCATAAGATAACAAAACTTATGTAAATATAAACAAAATGCCAATATAACTCAACAAATACTATATTATATATTGTCTAAATAGTCACAATAACTTATACAAAATAGAGTTATCAAATCACATTCTCTCAATCTAGTTATAGTGCTTGAAAATTTTAACAAGCTTATAGCAGATTCTATCTAATGATCTTTCATAATCATTGCCACTAGATAATGTTTATCTTATCCTTCGAACGCAAACAAGCTATGGAAACAGTAGAAAGTCCTTGGTCACCATTTACTATCATGTTACTTCTAAGACCTTGAAACACATACCATGAAGCACATGCTACATCTAAGTATAGCAAATTACGTAATTGCAAACATGTGGGCATGGCTGACCATTAAAATAAATGATACTAAGCAATGAATTTCGTCTTGCTCTATAAATTACATAACCACAAATACTTTTAAATATTTTTGCATATCTTCGATTGAAAGAAACAAACTTCTCTTTGTTTGTTCAATCAAAGCAAAAGTTCCAATCACAATCTCAATGGGCTTATCCTTTGGTTTAATCATAAATCTTGACAAAGTTGACTCTAATTTAGAAAAAGACATTGCAGAAAAAAAAATCAGTTCACTTAAGCCTTGTATTGCTTGTTTCTAAGTCAGCAGAAGTAAAAAAAATCAACGACACTTTTAGATAGAGGTATGAATCTATTCTGTGGCCTATGGGATAGAGGAGATAAATTATATGAAGGTCAGAAAAAGGTTTTAATGGAGTAGTTGAAAACATGAGTTATTCAATATAAAAACCATGACGTCGGCTGAAAGGGATGTCTTTGTCGAATGACAGCTTGCACTTAATTGCACAACATCCTTCATGCTCAGGTAGGGAATTGTCAAACATGTGCGACATATTTGTCATTGAGCTTGAATATTTCTTCCACAAACTATATCTGTTAATAGTTGATTCGGTACAAGACAATTGAAGTGCCGAAAGGGTAGTAAGGTGAATAATGCTCTACGAGATTGATATATAAAGTCTAAAAGGTCATGTGAGTTGGGTGATATCATAATCAAGTCTTTAAACTCTTCCAAAGGTTAGAACGTTAAAAAAGTGAAGATGTTTAGTGAGGGGAGTCCGAATATAATACTAAGAGAAATATTTTTTTTATTGGTGAAAGCTCTAATCAATTAAGGGATAAAATAAACAATTGAAATTACAGTAGACAACGATCGGCAAGCTTTCCAAAATATGGGTGTCAATTGTAAGTTCATCTTCTAAAGTGGTTACACTAACTGCTTTTATCTTTTACCGTAAGTGCTTCAGAAAATTCTAGATGATTGACATATTGATCTTTCTCATGCAAGTCGGTATATCTTGCAAAGCATCATTTTTCTCTTGGAAAGTGGTCAGATAGTTTATCTGATTTATGAAGTTCAACCTGGGCTTTTAAGATTAAAGCAAAAGGCATAGCTCATGAATGATACTAAATACACCGTTCAAAGCTGATCTAAATATTCAAACTAAAAATGAAATAACCAGAACAAGGAAAGAAAGCAACAAGAAAAGGATGAAGCATCACTACCCACATCATTAAGCATTTTTATGCGAGAAAAAAGAAAATGATAGAGAACTTCTTCTCCCGGTAGTGTTCTTGTAAGTTACGGGAGATTATCATTTTTGTTATAATATTTACCGTTATTGACAATGTCCAATAAAGGGCCTCCGTACCTCATAGTTTGAAAACATGCACTCATCTTTATCACCTTGTAACAGTCGTGACATAACGGGAGACAAGACCATGTACGAGGGGCACCGGTGACCAATCAAATCTAAACTTGATGTCAAATACATTTTTGGCACTTTCTGGGAACAACTTCAATAAGAAAGGTAATGACCTTTTGAAAAAGAATGCTAGAGATAGATCAATTCAACCGAGAGAAAAAAAAAAAAAAAAGGAATGTGCAAACTAAGCTTACGTAGCCTTTGCTCTTGGTGGTTGTATGGGGCAAAGGGCAAGCTTCGCAGTTCTTTATAATTAAAATTGATCTAAGACTTTGATGGCGGGATCTTAGTAGCCAAATCCAATCCCTTGTAGTCAATCACTCCCTATTGCAAGTGGGTTCTCAAGCTCCTGGATCAGAAGATATCTACACCGCAAGCAGATGCATAAGCCTACTGCAAGTGAACACCTAAGCTTGATAAATAAATGGAGGGACAGCAGCGTTATCTCCACCTCCCATAATGAAAAAACTTGTCTCATGTATAATATTATAATATTAAATAATTGGATCTACAAATATACAAGAGTCGAGGGCATTGAATTGCAGAAACTTTGAGTAGAAGTGTAGTCCAATCTTTTTTATTACCAATATTTCTCAATTATGATTTTCTTCACTATAATTTTTTTTTAAAAAAAAAGGTGGTATCCTAACACATTTTATTAAAATAAATACGATTAGATATAATAATTATACCTTGAAGAGACAAAATACAGTGCATAAAACTAACCCTTGAACAATTTAATTGTGTAACCTACAAATTAGGTTCTTAGGTTGAGCATATATATATATATATGTTGAAAAAACATAAATAGAAAAGGTTGTTATCAACATAACCCTATAGAGACCTATAATTCCCTAGATCAACATGCCCTCATACATTACGCTTAAACTCACTTGGTAGAGGTGGTCTTCATCTAACCCATGCACTTCCATTGACGACAATATGCTTTATATGTATACACAAACTCTCTAAGGCAATATGATCTTGAAAATGTACCTAGGTGGTGATAGAAAGAGAAGTGGGGAATTGGAGTAGCCAATCTTATATGTTTTTGTATATGTGGGGCAATACCATTTATATTTCCTTATGTTCAAAATCATTTTTTCCAATCAAATGTCTTGAGTGATTAGACTTCTAAAAATGCAATAGTGGCTCTTGGTTGGTTGTTCTAAGTTGCTTAAAAAAATATTTACATGAATCAAAATTAACTGCTTCGAGTTGAACATTGACTACTAAAATGCAAATGTCCTTTAAACAAATGAGTAGGAACACTTAACTTGGATCAAACATAACATCCTAATCACTTTAAAATGCCAATTCCAACCCCTTTATCAACTTCAATCCCAAGATGTCCTCTCTCTTATTGATATTTGAACAACAACAAAGATAAACAACCATTATCCCTACCAAGCAAGTAACTTGTAGAAAAAAAAAAGAAAAAAAAATAGAAAAAAGGATCCTTTAAAAAGCCAAAAGCCACAAAAATTCCAACCTTTTTATCAACTTCAATCCTAAGATGTCCTTTCTCTTATTGATATTTGAACAACAACAAAGATAAACAACCCTTATCCCTACCAAACAGGTAACTTATAGAAAAAAAAAAAAAAAAAAGATCCTTTAAAAAGCCAAAAGCCACCACAACTTCACACTCAACTTTAAGTTAGAATTGTAGCTCAACCTTTATTTATTGCATGTCTTTGTCAATTTCTAATTTTCTTCCCTATATATAGATTGGTGTTTTTACATATGTTATTAGTGAGAAGTAGAAGCATAAGCAAAAGCTAACAAAGTGAGTTTGTGAGCTTGTGAGAGAGAGACAAAGAAATGGCTTTGACAGAGAAGCAAGAAGCTTTGTTAAAACAATCATGGGAGGTCTTGAAGCAAAACATCCCTGGGCATAGTCTTCGTCTCTTTGCCTTGTAAGTAAAGAAAGAAAGAAAGAGAGATAGCAAAAATAATCATTTCTTGTTTTCACATTTATAATAATATTGCTTGCTTGATGATGAACTAGGATCCTAGAAGCAGCACCAGAATCCAAGTATGTGTTCTCCTTTTTGAAAGATTCAAATGAAATTCCTGAAAATAATCCAAAGCTCAAGGCCCATGCTGCAGTGATTTTCAAGACAGTGAGTATTTCTAAGAGTTGTGATTGTAATCTACTTATACAAATGAGAAAAAGACACAAAATATTCATTTTTCAAGATTCCGCACTCCAAAGATTCAATATATGATTACAATATTAGACTTGAGTTTCCCGTTTTAATTGAAATTATACTTAAAGTGGGACAATGTTCATGAAGATTAACTAGAATATGAGTTAGGATTTTTCTCTCCTTTCAATTCCAAACATTTTATCAAAAATTAGTCAACCCTAATACTTATAGAAATAAGTTGAGTAGATTTAGATATTGGCTTGATTCTATTTCTTACATCAAAATAATCAAAATTGGGGTTGGTGCACTTCCTCCTTTTCTTTTCTTTTCATTTTGTTCATTTCAATTTTTTTCTTATCAAATGCACAAGAGTCTTCATAAGGCTTGCATCTCGACTCCTATTCTTTTTCTTCTTTTTCCTAATAAAGTAATTTTGATCCAAGTATTTCAATGTCTAAAGCCATCTTATGGTGATCTATGACTTGATGTTTATGGGTGCAATGATACTAAAGTCTACTTGTTTAACACTTGAACATGAAAATTTGACTATTCAAATACTTATTGTTGGTGTTTATGATGTTATTCAAAGTATTGCTTAAATTGGGTTTACTATTGTGGTGTATATTTTAAGATATGTGAGTCAGCCACTGAGTTACGGCAAAAAGGCCATGCCGTGTGGGACAATAATACTTTAAAGCGCTTGGGTTCAATTCATCTTAAGAACAAAATCACTGATCCACATTTTGAGGTATAATCATCTTGTCCATGTAATTATGGGTATCATTTTGTATTTTATTCATGTACCTTCAATGCCTATTAATTGTTTTCCCATGAATTTAGGTGATGAAAGGAGCCTTACTAGGAACAATCAAAGAGGCAATTAGAGAGAATTGGAGTGATGAGATGGGTTGTGCATGGACTGAAGCCTACAACCAGCTGGTTGCCACCATTAAGGCTGAGATGAAAGAATAAGCCCATCGTATATCTTCAAATTGAGATATTTAAATATAAATGTGTACTTTTATGCATGTTCACTTATATGTATTTGAGGTATCAACCTACATCATGCACTTTCACATACTTCATGTTTGTGATTTGTGTATAAAGGGTGTAATGCTTACATAGGTTCTCCTAGTAGGCAAGTAAATTTCCCATCTATAATAAATAAAACTTTTTATTGGGGTTGTAACCAAGGTCCTGTTACTTTAAATGTGTGACAAATAAGGGATACTATGCCGCCACCATAAAGCTCTAATCTTAATTGACTTAGACAATCTAAATTTAGAAGTGTATGGTTTTTTTTTTCACATGCCTACAATGCTTCTTAGTCACACGACAAAGCGAGAAGCCAAAATTTCTTTTTCAGTAAACAAAACTTTGGTGACGATATTTAGCTAAAGTATTCATTGTTAAACATATTTTGTTCAATAACCACTTATTGCAACTTTGGTAAACATGACATTGAACTATTTAGAAATGTCAAGTCATTATGATGATTTTTGTCATTTGCCTTTCAATCTTCATTGATTATAGCTGAATATGAAAATAAGATTGCTCGTTAGCTATAGCTCATTATGGAAAAATTTAAACTCACCTATGACTAATGGAGATAAAGACCCTTAACTAAAGAAGATGAAAATGGTCCATTGGCCCAGTGATAATATTAGTTCTTAAAAAATAACCCTTGAATGAGATAAAAAGTTTAGTATTTAGGAGTTAGGTGAGTAGATGACATGTAACTTGATTGGGATATACAATGGGTTCTTTCTACTCCCCTAAATGTTTTCTTAGTCAATTTTAAGCGTTTTATTTGTTATGAACTAGTTATTTGAAAAAGATCTCCACACATGTTTCTATCATGTTTCCATATGCATCAGTTTAAGAAGGATAACAAGGCAATCTAGTTTAAATTTGGTTGGAACATATGCTAAGAAAGAAAAGGAAAAGTTTTTCAATATCAAACTCAACTTTATAAAGCATATATCACATGGTACAAAGTTTTTCTCCACTTGTGTGGTGTCATAATCTTAATGTCATGAATCTTTGATAACCTCGTTATATTATTATTGGATATTGAGTAGATAAGTAACAAATACTTAACACTTTGTTATGGCCCATTCACATCTAGTTCAATTATTGAGCTGTAACCTTTTTTTTTTTCACTTTCTTAAGTAACTATAACTTGTATATACACAAATTGACTCGTAACATTGAACTAAATTATAAAAAAGTGTTAGACTTTGGCTT
The DNA here is from genome assembly GCA_028551475.1 of Casuarina equisetifolia. Classification (NCBI taxonomy): domain Eukaryota; kingdom Viridiplantae; phylum Streptophyta; class Magnoliopsida; order Fagales; family Casuarinaceae; genus Casuarina; species Casuarina equisetifolia. The sequence goes on from CM052355.1 coordinate 28,950,858, forward strand.
TTGTTTTGTCATTATCTCAGTTTGGATCATTACAATTGGTTGCCTTCAAGCAATTAGATTTTTTGCTTTCAAAATTCTCATGGTACTAAAGAATGAGATTGTATTAAAAGATTATTTTGCACGTCCTAAACTTATTGTGAAGTTGTGATGTCTTTTGGCTTTTTAGATGAGTCATTTTTTTTTCTTTGACAAGTTTTTTGCCTAATAGGGACATGGGTTGTTTCTTTTGGTTGTTGTTTGAATATCAATAGGGGAGAAAGAGGACATACTAAGATTGAAGTTTGCAAAAGGGATTAGAATTGGCATGGTAATTGGGATTCTATTTCCAACTTGTGTTTTATTTAAAGGACGTCCTATTTTGAATAGTTAATGTTTTGTTTCATATCTCCCATTATCATTATCACCAGATAATATTAATTTTATGCTTCAAACCCAAGCAAGCAATGGAAACAGTAAAAAGTCCTTGGTCATCTTTTGCTACCATGTTGCTTCCAAGACCTTGCTACACATACCATGAAGCAAATGCTACATCTAAATAATGCAAAGTATGTAATTACAAACAACATGTGGGCATGAATGACCATTAAAAGAAATGAATTACATAAACATGAGTATTTTTAGATTTTTTGCATATCTTCAATTGAAAGAAACAAACTTTTGTTTTTTGTTCAATCAAAGCAAAAGTTCCAATCACAATGTCGATGGGCTTATCCTTTGGTTTAATCATAAATCTTGACAAAGTTGATCCTAATTTGGAAATGGCATTGCAGAGAAATGCATCATCTACATGGTAGTTTACTTAAGACTATAGAAAAATTCTTATCTAAATACTATGATTCCAAACATTCCAAATCTCTTTTTCTTAATAAAAAATTTTTAAAAAGGAAGAAACTCAACCTCGCTGTATCAAAGCACTTGCCAATGAGAACTTGGTAGCTATGGCCGTTGTAAACCCAGCAATCCTTGTCGAAGTGTATATTTAAATGAGGTGGATTGTACCTTTTTTTTTTCTCCTCGAATTATAAATGGCGATAACCACGTGATCAGTTGTCATAAACTTATATGACAGGGTCTGGTTAGCCTACATATTCGTGCCTAATGTCCGGATAAATTAAACACTTTCCTGAATACAATATTGGGAAAGCCAGAAAGAAAGTTGGGCATTCCCGTGACCATTGATGAAGTTTGTCACCACGGGAATTTAGTTTTCTCCTTAAAATCACTTTGTAAGGAAGTTGGCATATTTTTCATTTTAAAACTATTTTTAGAATAAAATTTAGATAATAAGAGAATTACATTATTTTCAATACGTCTCTTTACTTTCATTATGAAAAATACTTTTAATGATCATTTTTATTCATAAGTGAAAGATAATTGCACTTAAATGGAAGTTTTAGTATCATACTAAAACCTTATTTCAAAACTAAAAACAAATTAGAAGAACCTTTTCAAACAAATCCAAATATTGGCATGTCAACAGATCAATAGCCTAACATCAGATCAAATCCAAACATTTTTAAAAAAAAAAAAAAAGTCGGTGGTACACTTACAAGTAGAAAGTATGCATCATCTCGCTCAGGCATCCTTCTTACCATTTTGAGAACTTCAAAAACTGAAGCCCCTTCTTCTATATGCATTGCAACGCCACTTTCTAAAAGAATCAGTAGGATCCAAGAACATGGACAACAGATCGAGACCTGGGGTTTCCGAGGGAACAAGAAGCTGAACGTCGCAGTCACCATCCTAAGCGTGCTCGAGAAGATAAAGGGAAACCTTGAGGAAGATGATCCAAGGCCGACTGTGCCTCTCGGCCATGGCGACCCCTCGGCGTTTCCGTGCTTTCGAACCACCAGCATAGCCGAGGATGCCATTGTTGACGCCGTCCGGTCCGCTTACACTCAACTTCAGTGGATTAGTTAGCGAGAAAAAAAAAAAAGGAAAACTGTAAAACCACGATCTGGGGGTGTTCTAGGCCCTTTGACTTGGCCAAATCAGCAAATCTGATGGCATGGCAACCAGTTTCTTTCCTTCACATTTATAAGCATAACATTTCTTCCTACTCGATTTTTGTTTACTTTTTTTGTTAAGAACAAAGAAGAGTTATTCTGATACGCCAAAGAATAAAAATATTAAGCAAATTTTAGTTACTAAAATAAATGACAATAGATATTATAGTGATCAAACGAATGGGAGTAATACAATTTAATAGCATTACATTAGTTTTTGGCACCATGTAGCTTATTCATATTTTGTAGAAAAATATTTTGGTTATTGATCATCCAAAACTAATAATATAATTTTGTTTCTAGGGGACGCTGTGGAAATGAAGAATTGGTTGCGGATTACTTTTGCAATTGATATTTCTGCTCTTAAAGATGGACTAGGGAGGATCAAAGCCTTCGGCGAAAGGCATACCAAGAAACATTAAGATCTATTCTCACTTACAACACCAAGCAATGATGATCAGCAACTATCATTCGATTCCAAGCTCAAGCAGGTTCCTCATGGTGGTTTCCATTTGTGTCTAAAAATTGTTCAAGAGTTTGTCAATACCATCTCGCCTTCCAAGTTTTCCTACTCAAGCAAGACCTAAAGAAGTGGTGATGGTTGAGTCACCACTATAGCATCCATGGGAGATGTATACGTCTAAACATCTTTTCGTTTTTCATCTATGTATCTTGTGGCTTTCAATAGATGTTCTTCAATCAGTGGTTTAACTAAATGAACATCCATTCCAGCCTCGATTGCCCTCTTCGCTTCTGGACTTGATGGATCATGACCAGTTAATGCAATGATCGGAATATGAACATGGTAATCCTTCTCCATTTTCCTTATTTTCATTGTCGCCTCATACACATCCAGATAGGCATCTGTCAAACAAGAAAATCCAATATCGTTAAAAAGAAAATAGTAATTGAACTGATTGAATATGTCATGAAGTTCAAGCAGCTTACTACTGCATTGCACAATATGCTTGATCAGCTGAAACTAGTCTTGGGAGATAAATAATTATGCAACAATCACATATGAATAAGTATATATCTATAAAAAAAAAAAAAAAAAACTATTAAAGATTTACGTAACAAAAAATGATCATGTTTAAATTTTAGGTAAAATTTGCTTGCTTAAATTTTCTATAATAATTGAAAATCAGTCTCCCCTTTCTAGGTTTTCTAAACCTCATATTTAGAAATTGTTGTTAAAAAAAAAAATTGGCATAAGATGATTTTGCCACATGCATTTTGGTTTTACTCTTAATAGGCAATTTCGAGTAGATAATATAGCGCATAAGTTCGGATTTGGAATGGAAAAGGATGTTTCAAAAGAAGAAAAGCCATCAAGAAAATGGGAGGGGATGGAAATATAGTCCTCACCTAACAATCCATGATCATGTAATCTTATAGAAGAATTTCTGGGGCTGCATGTTCCCTTGTTCACTTAGATCACTGCAAACTAGCTGTAAGGCTTCTTGTCCATTTTTAGACTCTTCAACAGTTGCACCTTGCCTTAAAAGAACGGTGCAAGTTATCTTGTGCAATGCTGGATTTTCTTCTGCAACCAAGATCTTCCTCCCACTCAAGATCTTACCCTGTTCTTGTGTTTCTTGCTCTTGTCATGCGATCCCATGTCTAACATACGACATGTTCGGTTTGTATATACGAGAGCCATGAAATGGTTTTGATATGATAACACAGTTAGGATCAATAATGTCCTCTTCAATATCTTTTAAATTGATGCTCTGCATCGTTTGTTTCTCCAGACAACCTGACAGCAACTATTTTGAAGACAGCAAGTACCTTCTGCAGGTCCAGGAACGGTTCAGCGCCAGTGTCAACGACAATTAGTATAAAGCCTGATGTGCATCTAGGGGTAAAAACTAAGGCAGCAGCTAGGAAATCTTTCTTTTGGTTATAAAATTTTCTTTATTAATCTTGTAGTTAAAAAGTTTAGAGTTCGATCCAAAAACTAGTTTGAGGATTAAATGATCTTCTTTTAATTTAAACTTTACATTGTATATTTTATTTTTTAATATAAAACTTTTATCTTTCATGCTTGCTTCAGCACACCTAATGTCATTGGTTCAAATTTGTACAAGATGATCTAAATTCATTTTAGATTCTAACACTAAGTTAGAATACTGAAAGATCAATTCAAAAGCTAACTCACAAGTTATAAGATCTTCTTTTAATTTAAATTTTATCTTTTAACACAAGACTCATTGTAATGGTCCAAAAAATTGGAATGACTCTTCACAAACGAACAAAATTGGGTTCCGGATCATTGACGAGAGCTGTCCTTTTCTTGTCCTCGCACGTAAAAATAGACAATTTGTTGGGAGAGTTTTGTAATTTAACGCACCACATCATTCACGTGATTGGGTGGCATCAAAAACTCAAGTACTTATCCGCCGCATTCTCGCTTTCCTTCAGTGAGAGAATCAAGAACATGGAGAGTAGCTTGGAGCGATGGGGTTTCCGAGTGGAAAAAAACCCGAACGAGCAGCTGAAGCTCAGCGTCCGGGGCGTTCTCACGAATCTAATGCAAAGCGTTAATAAGGACGATCCAAGGCCGACTGTGCCTCTCGGCCATGGCGACCCCTCGGCGTTTCCGTGCTTTCGAACCACCACCGTAGCCGAAGATGCGATTGTTGAGGCCGTCCGGTCGGCTAAGTATAATTCCTATCCACCACTGGAAGGTGTCCTGCCGGCAAGAAGGTATTTACTGCGTTACGTGATGTCAATGGTCTAGGATTCTTGATCTTATCTCCTTTCTATGGCTTTTGGTTGATTGGAAACCTTTAGATTGAAGTTCATCTCTTTCTGTAGATCTTGCTTGCTCTTTTTTCCCTTCTGTAAAGTATTCAAGTTTGTCGGTGCGTCCAATTTTTAATTCCGTTCTTTTCAGGGGTATGATTGGTTGGTATAATTTTATATTAGCAGGGAGGTGGTTGGCGAAGATTACAAGGAGATAGTGTCTCGCACGCGTTTTCCTTGTTAGAATATGAGAAAATGGTTAGGTAGAATCCCATCTTTGCACAAAGTAGGGCGCCATTAAAAGAGTCATATCAGGAAAAGTGATTTTTGTCGAGAATGGAAGTGTCCTCTTCTTTTCGTTTCCGGACAAGTCTTGAACCCATTGATTTGTTTTTCTCCCAACATGGAAAATCCCGATAATCTTTGAGATTCGAAGCTATAGATTTCTTTTCAACCTTCGGAAAAATTTTGTTTTTCCTGGGACTAGTAGAAGAACCTTTCTCAATCTACAGAGAAAATGAACTTTTACTGTAGAAGATTATCCAAGAATGAAAATACCGAAAAGAAGGCTTCTATGCTCTTTGACTTATGGGGAAGTGAACTTTGAATAGTCCTGAAGTAATTTGTATTGCCACATGATGGATTTTGACTCTTTTTTAATTTGTTTGTTGAAATCTCCCCTGTTTTTACTCTAACAAAGCAACCCAAGCCATATATTTTATGGCTAAAGGACAAACTAGCTTATTTATGCAATATCTTTATATTATTTTTCCATTATTGCTTCATTAAGGACAAATTTATTGTCGGCACAAAGAGAGAGAGAGAGAGAGAGAGAGAGAGAGAGAGAGAGAGGGAGGGAATCAAGTCTTGGGGTTCCTGTAATTCCCCTTTTTTATATTTCAGGCTAAAAGTGTAGGTATTTTAACGTGGAGAACAGCTGTTACTTTTGTTGCTTTAGGTATGTTATTTCACAAGAAAGAGGAAAGAAAAATACAATTTACTGTGTTGAGTTTCAAACTGCTTTCAGAAATCACTCCTTATTTAACAGTTTCCATGAAAATAATCTTGGGCTTCACTTAATTTTTAATGCTGCATTTTAGTAGTTCTTTTGTGGATTTCCTTACAAAATCCACATCCTTAAAATGATTATCAGAAATAAGGGAAAAAAAAAACTTGTATATAATTTAAAGATGATAAACTATTTCCAGGCCGAGAAAGTGGTTGGTCACCTCCCAAATTTATGATTCGATAATCCGATGGATCGTCCCTTAGTATCAATTATATATGTGTGTGTGTTACGGTTCTTAATTCTTTGATGGATGGATGGTTGTTTTATCAGGGCTGTAGCAGATTATCTGTCCCGAGATCTTCCATACGCGTTATCATCAGACGACGTTTATCTCACAGTTGGCTGCATACAAGCCATTGCAGTAACACTGACAGCCCTTGCCCGCCCAGGTGCCAACGTTCTGCTTCCAAGACCCTGCTTCCCATTCTACTATTCCCATGCTGCGTCTATAAATCTCGAAGTCCGTCTTTTCGATCTTGATCCAGAAAATGGTTGGGAGGTTGATCTTAAGAGCGTTAAAGCTCTTGCTGATGAGAATACTGTTGCCATGGTCATCATAAACCCTGGTAATCCTTCTGGAAGTGTCTACTCATACGAACATTTGAAGCAGGTGAGTGAGGATATACTTTATTCTTTCTGGTCTTTGTTATACAAATATTATTTATGCTATATAAGTAGGTAATTTAAATCTAATCTGAATTTACTGCATTGCTAAGATTTTTTTAAGAGAGTCAATATTTATATATTTTATATTATCTTTTTCGAAATAATTATAAAAATTTTCAAGTTTTACCTTTTGTAACTAGAGTGTTGTTTTGATGTTTGTGGTGTACGATTTTTCTGCACATTAGGTTGCAGAGACAGCAAGAGAGCTGGGTATTCTGGTTATTTCAGATGAAGTTTATCACCATCTTGCTTTTGGAAGCAACCCATTTGTGCCGATGGGAGCATTCGGAACAACAGTGCCTGTTATCACGCTAGGGTCTATATCAAAGAGATGGGTTGTACCAGGTTGGCGACTTGGTTGGCTTGTGATAACTGATCCTAATGGCGTTCTTCAAAAATTAGGGGTCCTCTCTCTTTCCCTCTCTGCGCTAAACTTAGATGGTCAAATGAAAGAAATACGACGAGGTTCTGCATGGCATTACAATTTACTAGATGAATGAATAACATTGTATTCTTACATCTAGTTCTTTTCCTCACAGGTTGTGCAACGTATTAATGACCGTCTCAATGTGATATCTGGACCGCCAACATTTGTTCAGGTTTATTAACAAAGATTTTCTTTTTTATCAATTTTATATTGTACATTGTTAAAAGGTTTACTTCCCCCTTAAAATTGGATTTTAAAATAGGAAAACACCCTTGCGTATAAAAACTGGATTTTAATGTGCCCTCTTGTCCCGAGTATAGGAAAGCTCTTCCCCCAAAGACCACTAATCTATGGGCTAATCAGAAGATACATTTCCTCCATTAAAATCTCTTTGTGAGAGAAGAGAACGCCTTCATATATAAGTACAACATGTCAATATATGGTTAATGTGGATACACATCAAATTTCAACATGTATATCACCTCGAAAAATTGTTTACATGGCAGACCAAATAAAAGACTTGGAAAGGTGGATATCCCAATATCCTAGTATGACCTAGCTATGTTGTCATCTGCGTTTTCCTGTTGTTTCAGCCCCACTTCTTCCTAATGAAACTTGTGAAAAGAATGAAGACATACTGTAACCATCCGTACGTTCCTCTTTTCCTCTTCTTTGAGTGTCATAATATTGCTTTTTCTGTATTAGGGTGCCATTCCTTACATCATTGAGAGAACAGGCGAAGATTTCTTTTCAAAAATTATTGACATGCTAAGGGAAGCTGCAGACATTTGCTATGAGAGAATTAAGCAGATCCCCAGCATTACTTGCCCGAGTAAACCTGAAGGGTCCATGTTTGTGATGGTAAGGACATCAAATCTTTGAAATATTCGTGCTCTCAAATAGATGAATCATGTGAAGAAGCTACGGCTGTAAATTGTCTCAGGTGAAGTTAGACGTGTCATTATTCGAAGACATTAATGATGATATGGAGTTCTGTGTCAAGATAGCTAAAGAAGAATCAGTTATTGTTTTCCCAGGTACGCAATGAGCTCTTTGAGGTTCCTTGAGCTACTCAAAAACCAATTCACAAGTTCATAATGCACCAGCGTCCATTCTTTCTTTTGGTAATATAACAATTGTTGTACTGTAGTTTTTCTGCGCTAGTTGAGAAATCCTAGGACTTAGGCTGACGGAGAAAGACAAAAGGGGAGAGAGAAAAACTCGTGTAGTATTAATATTAACCTCTGGCTACTGACCCTTCCGTTGTTCCTCCATACTGACTGTTTTGTTAAAAATCCTTGGAAGTTAAATAAAATAGAAAGAGATCAGCTCAAAAGCATTGAGTTTTTAGCCTTCCAATGTCTTGGTGTACATGATTCCCACCCAGGTTTTTTTTAATTTTTTATTCTATTATATGTTCAGGTTATAGGAAATTTTGAAGAGAAAAATTTTCTCGAAGCAGCAACTTGGGATCTTTTTAGACTTTGAGTTCTGGAATTTTGGGTTTGAATTGAAGGAAGCAGGCTGAAGGATGGGATGAGTGTTCGTATTGGTATAATGGAACTCAGTGTCTAGATAAACAAAAATGTACGTGAACAAATAATACAACTGAAACACAATTTACTTATAACTTGCATGTCTAATTTCATTTACTTCATCCTGCTCACAGCTTGGTAATCCTATCATCTTGGTTCCTGTACACAATATCCTTGTTAAGACAACATTTTTCTTGGATGTCCATATGTTGCTTGCTCACTCCATTAAAATTATCGTTTGCTTATTGGGACAAACATCCTTTTTTTTTTCTCATTTTGGAACTCCCATAAGCCTTTAGCGTGACTTTAACATTGTTGCATAGTTTTGGACAAAACCAGAAGTCCAAAAACTTGGCAGAATCACTAGTAATTTGCTTCCAAGATTATTTTTGTATCTATAGATACAAAATTCATCCCAAAAAGTTCATTTAGAACTTTGTGCATATGACCCCAAAGTGTGTTTAAGTTGACACTTTTAGCGCTTCAGTGAAAAGACTAATGAAAAAAAAAATCAATGATGAAAGTTTTTTCTATTTTTTGTAAGTGATAATTTTAGGGTAACAGAGCATGATTTAAGACTTTATCTCCTCTAGGACTAATAATATTTTGTATTTTTGTTTCTTTTGTTTGCACTAGGAGAGGCAGTGGGAATGAAGAATTGGCTGCGGATAACTTTTGCTATTGATATTTCTGCTCTTGAGGATGGTATTGAGAGGATGAAAGCCTTCTGCGAAAGGCATGCCAAGAAACAATAAGATTTGTTCTTACATGCAAGATCGAACAGCGATGATCAACAACTGTCGTTGATCTCAAGCTGAAGCTAGTTTCTCCTGGTGGTTTCCATGAATGCTAATAAGAATATAGACTGTAAGAATTTGTTAATAAAACACCATCGTGAAGTTTTGCTACGCAGCAAAACATGACGAAAAAGGGGTGGTGATGACTGTTGATCAGAAACTTCTTGTTTCTCGATCTTATATTGTTGTTGTAGGTGACTTGGGATCAGCAACATCGCGTTGCTGATTCCTACTTTTATGTGTAATCAGCCTTATGAATAATGGATTCTTATAAGGTGTTCAAGGTTTATGAGATTCGCATAAACCTATTGAAACTGCAACTATTCAAATTATCATTATGTCAGGTTATTATGGCTTATTTGGGATGCCATGGTCAAAGTCTGTGGTAGTTACCAAATGCTAAAGATGAATCGTCTGAAGGCAGCCAGTCCACCATGAACAGAGCAAGAAAAAGCAGCGCAGATGATGGAATGCCCAAGCTAAGCTTTATTTATAAGTGCTAATTGAATCAAATAGTAGATGAGTCTTTTACAGACTTATGTAAAAGGTATGAAAGAAATGGACCTTAACAAGCTGTATACAAGCCTAAATATCAAGTGCCTTGGTTAGGCATAGACATCCCAAGCCTAGACCAGAAGGCATCTAGACTGCTACAAAGTACGAATTGGGTGAAATGAGATAGGCCATTGAAAAAACCAACAAAGAAGAGTTATTCTTCATATGCCAAAAAATAAAGATATTGATCTAATTTTATTGACTAAAATAAATTTGATGAGAAACTTGTTGTTTTCGTATTGTCATTGTAAGTGATTTGTAATCAACAATATTTTGTTGTGTATCTATTCTTATCATCTATTTCCCTAAACTGCAAAGAAGCCAAGAGCTCTTAGTTTTTTCTTTTTTCTTTTATGTTTATTTTTAACTTCATGTGGTCAGTGATGTTTGGCTATTGGAATAGAAAATATTGTTCCATTAGAGAACTTATCGCATGAAAATGGTTACTTTTCATTTTATGATAACATGATTTGTTTAATAAACATTTTTGTCCTACATCAAGAGACATCACTTTGATATATCTAAATGTGTATATATGGGAGTTAGAAAGAAGAAGAATCAAGAGAAACTTTATATACTAAATACATTTTCAAGTATGTATGTAATTTATGCAATAAAAACTATTGTCATAGAATTAAGAGAGTAAGAAAGCTAATAAGTTAAGTGAATTCAATTATATTGAATCTACTGTTTGTTATAATGTATATTGTTATTATTATTTATACAAATTATAATCTTAGAATTCTTTATGTAGCTATTAACTATATAAGAAAAAAATAGAATTCAAATATGTTCAAGATACAACTTACATTTCAAGGAGGTTAATATTATTTCACCAAATTTAGAATATTTTTTCTTTTTTCTTAACATATTTATATTATATACATAAGAAAGATCATTTATATAGGCAATGAAATTCTTAGATTTTCCTATAACAAAGAGAGCTTTAGACCTTTTACAATGCAAATACACAACAATGAAGTGAGTAAAACCTGCAATGAAAAGGATAATGCCCATGATAAACAAAGCCTAAAATGATGCCAAAAAAAAGAAGCTATGAAAGGGCAAGTAAAGCTCTTGACAAGGCATACAAAATCCAAGAGAAAGTGAGTGAAGCTCATGAAAACGTCAGAAAACAGTGGAATGGGTAACCTAGTAAAAAGCTCATGAAAAGGACTAACAAACTAGTGACCTATGATAGGATTAATCATTTAGTGGGTTGAAAGAAGGCAAGGTTCCCTATGATGTGAGGGTAATGATGGGATAGATATCGTGGACAGAAATAAGCAAAGGATCAAGACTTGCTAAAAGAAAAGTACAAATCAAATCAATAGTGATTATCACTACAAGAAAAGGTAAGAAAACACATATAGTTTAAAAAAAGGTCTTATACCATTCCTTAATAAGGTAGGTCACAAACATTTAAAAGAATGATATAATATAAAGGTATAACTAATATGATACTTATATTATTTTTAATATTTTTTTATCCTAAGTATAAATTAATCATAGTAATTTAATTTCATGAGCTGCAGAATATCATAATTTAATTTTAGCTCAACTGTGATGCCATGATAATGGAAATAAGTAAGAGGAAAGATAAAAAAAATAAGGTAGAATTTTGTGTATTGAATATAAGATATCCATGAGAAATCTTTTAAGTGAGTTGTGTAAAAGTATAATTATATAAATACAATAATAATGAAATTATCAAGTTTTTTATGATAAAGAGGTTTCTTATAACACAAAGATCCATAATAACGAAATAACCTTTCTTCAATAATAGGATTTATATTTTTTAACATAAAAAAATGTCTAACATGCGACTTCCTAGACCAACGTGCTTAAGCACATGCTAAATCTAAATACCACCACGAAGTCCTTTAAATTTGCTCTAAATCAACATAAGGGAGGAAGGTTCATTCCCTGGCCCCACACTTCCTTCCTTCCTTCCTTGTCAACTTTCTTCCCCTTTTCTGATTTCTTTTTCCAATAGGGCTTTTTAACCAGTTGATTAGGAGAAAGCGGCTATATTTGTCAACATAGAGCTCAAACCAAACTCACTCAAATTCTGTGCAATCCCTATCTTATTCATTGATATGCAATTGTCATTCTCATATGCATGGAATATTATGACTTGTTGAAGAACATTTAAGCATAAATCATAAAATGTTATAAATGGTAGGATGTGAATTTGTATGAAATATAAAAAATTAATTTACAATTTAAGTTTAAGTTTTTTCTATCTTTCTAGTATATTTTTTATTGTGACAACTTAAGATGTCACAATAGATAAAATAAAATGTTAGGTTATGTCACATTAAGTTATTAAGCAACAAAAGGTACTGTTACAAAAATTCAATCTACTAACTAGCTATGCCATGACAAGTTAAAGACTTTTGTTACATGTTGCTAATCTAGTTAACTTAATAGTGAGTTAATAAAAACTCTAATCTTAAGATTTAAGATTCAATACTCTATATAAATGAGTTGTGTGTATGCAGTATAATATTAAAAGCTTTCTTTTTTAAAAGACCTTTCTTACCTAAACAATGACGTAGCACCTCATCAATTAAACATTTTCAAGTGTGACATCATTTTTGCAAGGTTGAAGTTGCAAAGTTATTTTCTATCAATAGCTCTTCATTTTGACATTTTTGGGATGCTATTTGAACCCTAGCCTTCCTATCAAACAATTCAAATCTTTAGACCATTGTAGTAATAGTAAAAGAATGAAAAGAAGCAGTGCAAGGATTATGAAACAAATTCCACTTATAAGATTTATATAGATGCTTTTCCAACAACATTGTACTCTTAGAAAAGAAACTCACCTCTTAAATCTTTTTATCTTTATTGACTTCTTCCTACCTTATTATTATCTATCATACATATTTAAAAGTTACTTGACTTACTCATTATTGAGATAGATGATTTTTTACAATATTGTACTATTTTAGGGTTTGATAATACAAACTCAATTTCTATCAATTATGTGAAATTGAGTGAGGAATTGTAAGCTAATCTTGTAGTGAAAAATCCATAATGTGTGTTTGCGGTGTCTTGATTTCTTAAGTCTGAGGAATTGTAAGCTAAAGGTTTTGGGATTGATTATTCTATGTAATCAATAGTAAAATTAATTAGTGAAAAATAATCTAGTAAGTTATTAGAGTGGACATAAGTGCCAAACTGACTTGGACCTAACCACCTACCAAAATCTTAGTTTGCAATTATTTGTGTATGCAATATGTACTTCATCATTAATTAAACAACAAAATAAGAAGAAAGTGTTGGACTAAATTAAAAATAAAATTTAATAGGCTAATCCAAAAGATCATCAACCTAATTCAAACATTCTTTCTTTAATTGCTAGAAAACTTAACACATATCATAACCATCACCCGTAGTTAATGATGACTCCTACCCTTAGGACACAAATGGTCAATATATTTTACTTGATTATGACACTATTGCATCCTATTCACGTCCTCATTCACTTAAGCCTCCTAAACTTCACCATTCTACATGTGTCTTAAGAGTTAGCATTTGGTATGTTAACTATATTTGTATCATTATTAATAGTAGTCATCCTTTTTATAGTCAAAATTAATAGCCAATGAAATTTAACTAACTTTCACCTAAACATTGTCCTTTTAGTATGGCCACTTATTTCATCAACAAACCACAAGATATATCATGAGGCACTTAAGGATACAAGTTGGTTTAATGGAATATGAACTACATACTCTTGTGACAAACCATATATAGTGGTTTATATTTCTATAGGTTAATAAACCATATACCCAAAAATATGATTCCAATGGATGAATTGATCAAACTACCACCAAAATAAATTATGAAAGAAATCTAATCAACACAAGTGGTGGCGAACCAACAACATTTTTCAAGACAACAAAAATGAGCAAAGTCTATATTACTTTCCCAAAGAATAAAGTGGTACAAGTGCCATCATCTTCTAAAACTCTCCTACTACTTACTCCCTTTCAAAAGTTGATAAACCAATTACATACTTATGTCACCTAAGATGAAAAATGTCACTAGAAGGCATGTCTTGAAAAAATAAGATAAAGGAGAAAAAGATTGAATTAATTTTGAGTGTTCACAAAAAGAATTCGGCAAGTTATATGAAGAAGGTGACCCAATAGTAGATACATTAAGAGAACCAACGGCTAGGCCAAAATTAACCAAGAAAGGGATATGTGGCTTATATTCGTATAGGTTAATAATCTCTTAGGATATAAATTTGTGCAAGATATTATTAGGATTAAAAGTACCAAGAATGGGTCCTATGTATTTGAATCAAATGTTTAAACCTAGTTATAATTTCTACTTAGTAGGTATTTTAAATTCAAATGTTTAATCCTAGCTTCAATTTGTGCTTAATTTGTACTCTAAGAGGCTTTTTAAATAATAATACAAGCAATTGTAAAGCCTTAATCAAACCCGCCACCCTAAAATTACAATACACTAAGGGTTTTGGATCCACAACAATAGATATGTGCTTGATGATATGCCAAACAATTTAGCACATATACATACAATATGAGAACAAATCTAACAAAACTTGGGATCAAAATCGGCTTTGATACCATATTAAGAAACTGAAGGGCTCAACTAAAATACAGAACTATACTACAGTGGGTTGACAGCGAAAGCTTATAAGGTCAGGTTTTCTCATTACCTTACCCAATGTAGGACTAAATATTTCAACACTCCAACATTTCTCAACATTTTTCGTCACACTTCAACTTGAATATACTTCCATTTAAATGGAGATTGTAGAACGCATCTTTTCCACATAAGATGTAGTCGTTCTAACCTCTGCAATTTCAACAAGTCTGCAGTCGGCACGGAGCACGAAATTTTTCTCTCTTTTGGCTAGGTTTTCAGTTTGCGAAGGAGAAAGACTCCCGTGGCTACTTCAATCTCATTTCTGTTCAAATCCCTTAACAAAAAAACACTCTTCTCCTTAGATACTTGTTTCCAAGTACCTGGGGTCTTCAATAATCACCAATCAAGTCATGGGTCGATTAAGGATAGCATAAGATCTGATTCATTCTGCCTCATTTTTTTAAGTCAGAGCTTTTGGGAATGGCTTGAATCTAACAGTTGATTAATTTCAAGCATCAACTTGTTTTTGGGTTTCTTTATATCTTTCTTTCTTTCTATTTTTCGTTTTCGCCCAAGCTTTCAGGTCGCGACTTGGCTTCTCGGATCATGGCAAGGTTTTTCGTGTTGCACAAGTTTGGAGTTGGGCTGCATGCTTTGGACTGGACCAGATCATCCCACTAGGCCACGCAGAACGAACTAGACCAAGTCGCACGACTAGGCACTGCGATTTCAACTGAACTAGACCTCATCTATTTGGACTTTTATCCATCACATTTTCCCTACAAGGTATTTATATATTATTTATCTTATATTGAATTAATATGCAAATAATGGTCGGAATAATTTTTTATTCAAATATTCTTTACACGAAATTAATAGTATAACACCGACTAAACAAACATAGAAAACTAACTACTTTATAATAATAATATTTATATACTATTTTTGTTTATATTTTAGAACACAAAAATCGCAAAAAACATTTATCTATAATCTAAATCTTTAGCTGAAATAAGGTATAGAGCTATAGTAACTGTGATCACATGAATGACAAGGTTCTTTGAGGACTTTGGGTGTCTCTATCAAGAAGCTCATTCTTTTATTTCATAATAACAAGACAAAGACATTATTGTTATTCCAATTTTTTTTTAAAGATGATAAAAGAAATCGAGTGATTGTTGTATGAAAAAGGTGTATTTGGTTTTCTCAAATTACCAACTTAAGAAGTAATGTTGAAATGTGATGTTGTGACTTATGAGCTTTTTGAGGCCCATCTCTTACTCATTCTAGACACAAGTATAGGTTATATATGGGTTACTATTCTATATTAGAGATATATATATGTATCTTTAAAATATAAAAAGTAAATTGTGACTTTATAAAAAAGTCATTTAAATGTATAAATTGTCTATCGTTTTAAACAAGAAACATAGGAGAAGAAGTCTTGTTTTTCTTGACTCAATATTTGATTTTTTTTTTCACCTTTGGAAACATAAACTACATTTAAGAAATCAAATTCAAAACATTTAAGAAGTAGACTACTTTATCGTATCTAGTGAGGGATAGATTTCAACTTATTTTTTAAAATGTGAAAGTTAGAAAATACAAATACCAGATCACTTCCAACAAAAATGGAAATTACTTAGGTAGGCAACTTTATTTTCTAGATCATCCATATGTTAAATTTTAAATCTTTAGGAAACTACATAAAAAAATATCCCACTCTCATTTCTTAAAATTTATTCACCAATATATTTTTAAATTACTCAATAATGGCTTTCAATAATTTATGAAAATATTATTTTATCATGTGAATTATTCTTAAATAATTCTTTATTAATTAAATAATTATTTAAAATAAAAACTTGTAGCCATTGTCAAGACCAAAGTGAGACAATGTGGACTTGAATCCTAATTACTTATTATTGAGTTTTATATTATTGTTGTGCATTTTAGATAATTAAGTTTTATTTTATTATTTCTTTTAGATAAAGTTTATGATTTAAAATAATATAAATCTAATCATTTTAAGTTGTACTAAGTTACTAGTTCAATCTATTTAATAAGAAGTAAAAATAAGAAAAAAGATATCACTTATTGTCTAATTAAAATTTTGGTATTAGCCTTCTTTACACTTAAAGTTTTAATCTATAATTTTTTATTAATTTTTTTATATGATTTTGGGGAATCTGTTTGAAATTTATTATTATTTTAGTTATTTTTGCCTTGTGTCTTCAGCTGCTGCTAATTTTATTTTGTTTTTCGAGAATAGTTCAAAACCCATTTAAGGCCGTAAAAGCCCCTTTCCTTTATGTTATTCCCTTATGTTATTCTCAATATACATAGTGCGGTGTTGCTTTTGCTCCGTAAGATTGGATTTACGGGGTGCCACGAGTATAGGGCTAGAACCATTATGAGAAGAGAGTAATATTCGAATTATCAAGATTAAAAACTTAAAACTTTCTTAACTATAAAAGTTGAGCTAAGGTTTCAAACTTTTCAATAAACATTCTTCTATCTTTTCACTTGTCCCTTATTTCTACCTTAATTCTTAGCTCAATATAATTGAGTTTTAAATTTTTTAAATGATAGAGTTTTAAATTTTTAAGTGTATTACATTTTAAACATTTTCAAAATACTCCCTTCTTTATCTTGAAAGAATTGGTTTTAAACTCTTAAATCAACTAGATTTTTGACTTCCAACATAATTATGTTTCAACTATTTCAAATCATAAACCTTACTTAAAGAAAATAGAACATAATTATTTAATAAATATTTAACTTAATAGTACCCCACCTAAACCCAAGCTTATATAGCTCCTCATACAAGAAAATACCATCCTTAGGTAACCCAAAACACCATCCTAAGTAATTGTGAACTATTATAAAATTAAATAAATATACTATTTAATGTATTTTATGCTTTTATTATAAGTCTTAATAGTAGTTTGATATGTATGATATTTTATTTTTTTAAGGGTTAGGCTTATATTTTGTCCTTATACTTATCAGTGTATGGTTATTAGACCAAGCCTTGTATGATTATTACGCCTAATTTTATAGTTATTAATAAAATTTGTTAGCTGCCGTCTTTTTTCTTTTATTTTAAATGTTCTTCCACTGCCTCCCTTCTCGTTCTTCGTTAGCATAGGCTCTGAAATTACGATTCTTTCTTCTGCGACTTTTGCTCTTTTCTTGTGGCTTGCGATTAGATTAAATCTCTTAATCATTGACGGAAGCTCGTATAATCTCTCCTGGGTCCTGACACGAGGAAACCCCATCCCTAAGTAACCCAATCGTCTTTCACTCCCTTCTTGTTCTTCTTGTTCTTCTTGTTCTTCTTGTTCTTCGTTAGCGTAGGCTCTGAAATTTCGATTCTTTCTTCTGCGACCTTTGCTCTCTTTTCTTGTGGCTTGCGATTAGATTAAATTTCTGAATCTTTGATCCATTCATCGCCCTTCTAGGTGATTGTCCAGTTTAATGCTAATTGTTTAGTTTGCATTTGATACTGTAACTGATTGGGTTGATCGGGAATGCTGGTAGGTATGGACTACTATCTATTTGGGTCGGTTAGAGCATATGGGGTTTCGGAAAATAAGTATCTGATATGACCCATTTAGTTGCTTAGGAGATTTTCATGTAGATTTTAGGGTTTTAATTGTCTTGGACCGTTGACGCGCTTCACCAAACCTAACTCAAACGATACGAGAATGATTTTTGACGGCATATAGCAAATGACAAGTCTTTTTGGCTGTCTATGTGCAGGTTAAGCGCAAGGTCTAAGATGTCTAACTCAGGTATTGATGTTCCTCCTAAGGGTGGATTTAGCTTTGATCTCTGCAGAAGAAATGATATGCTTAGTAAGAAGGGAGTTCAGCAGCCATCTTTCCGGAAGACGGGAACTACAATTGTTGGCATAATTTTTCAGGTATAACTCTTTGACATGTAACCAACCGGCTATTGTTTTATTTCAATGCTGAATTATAGATATTGAAGTTGTTAATGGCTTGCCGGTTGTCCTTCTTTTCGTGGATAGACACATTAATACGTTCAAGCTAACAATTGACGTTAGATTCACAAAGTAAAAAGTCTATGAATAGATATTGATTGATAATCAAATTCCAGAAACCAAATTGAAGTGAGTAATGTAGATGGACTTTAAGTTCTCAAATATTTTGATTTTAAGGATTTGCAAAGATATGGATTTCTGTAATTCAGCGATGCTCAGTAGTTTTTGACATGTATTGATGACTTTTCAGGAAAAGTCTAGTGTTCTTGCATCTGTAAGGATTTATTACATGTTTCATCATTCATAATTTACATGTCTAATTTGTGTTTCAGAATAAATATAGAATGACAACAATCTTGAGTTAGAAATCAAAGTATCTGCTATAGAGAAGATGTTTTTGTTTTCCAGGCTGTTGTGAATGCATTCAAATGTATGTACATGACGTATAAACTTTGGCACATTTGAAGGCATTTATTTCTTATAGCCATTGGGATGGTGAATATGTTTGTTCTTTTCTTCAATCATGGGGAGTTAGTTGCAACTGGTACAATTGAAAAACAAACTAAATTATAATAATGACTTATTTGCGAAACTAAATTACAGATTGGAATTATCTGCTGAATAAACATGATCTTCTTTTCCTTTGTGTTGTGGAATTAGAATAGGCACATCATCCAAGTTCATGTTCCAAGTTTGCGTGAATTACGTAGATGCTTTTATTTATTTGTTTTAGCTATTGTATTCTGGCAAAGACTCTTCCAGGATTTATATGCTTGTATTTTGTTCTTCTGTGATAATTTGTGCAGGATGGTGTGATCCTCGGGGCAGATACGAGAGCCACTGAAGGTCCCATAGTTTGTGACAAAAATTGTGAGAAGATTCATTACATGGCGCCCAACATTTATTGTTGTGGAGCTGGAACAGCTGCTGATACAGAGGCAGTAACAGGTATTTGTTAGGTCATTCCATGTGGTGACATTGTTGCCCTCTTGTTCTTTGTCATGTCATTGCTGCTTGAAACATGAAGATGTAGAAATTGTTTACGATCTTCATATGGCCATGGCTAATGCAATGCTTTGGTGTTTTCTGACTTTAGACATGGTAAGCTCACAGTTGCAGCTGCATCGCTACCATACTGGTCGAGAATCAAGGGTTGTTACAGCTCTGACCCTTCTTAAGAGACACCTTTTCAAGTAAATTGTCATCTATTTCATGCACCTTTCAGCTCATCTCTGTATAATCAGCACTTGATTCTATCTACTCTATGTTCTCCAGCTACCAAGGCTATGTCCAAGCTGCTCTGGTTCTTGGCGGAGTTGATGTTACTGGACCTCATCTACATACTGTGAGTATGGCTTCAAGCATTAAAATTGGAGTAAACTTGTTGGCTTGCACAACTTGCCGACTTCTTGTAACTGCAACTGTTTGTTCTGCAGATATACCCCCATGGGTCAACTGACACACTGCCATACGCGACAATGGGATCTGGTTCGCTTGCTGCTATGGCCATATTTGAGTCCAAGTACGGAGAAGGACTGAGTGTAAGTGGTATACAGATCTAAAGTTTATAATAGGTTAACTGTTAATATGATGCAGTATTATGAAGATGTGGAATCCTTTGCAAAACGTTTTTTCTTCTACTACAACGAGTTGTAATTAACTCTCCATTACAACTGTCAAGATAATTTGGACAGACTATCAAACAACTAATAATTTATAGAAACTAGAAGCATTTTTATCTGACCTGTTTTCTGCTTCGACATTCTTCATTGAATGTGAGATGGTTTTATTTTTCCAAAGTCCCTTTTTTTTTTTTTAATAACCCACCTTTTGGCTTGCAGAGGGATGAAGGAATAAAGCTTGTTGTTGAGGCTATATGCTCCGGTATATTCAATGATTTGGGAAGTGGAAGTAATGTTGATGTTTGTGTGATA
This sequence comes from Casuarina equisetifolia, assembly GCA_028551475.1. Classification (NCBI taxonomy): domain Eukaryota; kingdom Viridiplantae; phylum Streptophyta; class Magnoliopsida; order Fagales; family Casuarinaceae; genus Casuarina; species Casuarina equisetifolia. The sequence continues at coordinate 28,971,233 of CM052355.1, forward strand.
ACCAAGGTTCGTTGTTCCACGGAAGTTTCCATCATTTATTTATTTATTTTTTTGTGGTGGGATCAATTAATTTAGTTCTGATGCAAGTTTCTTCTAATCATGAAATGCTGGCACAGGGTCATAGGGACTATCTAAGAAATCATCTGTTGCCCAATCCGCGTACATATGTCAATCCAAAAGGCTTTTCTTTTTCGAAGAAGACAGGTCAGTGAGATATTTCATCTGACTTTCTTACTGTACATCTACATCCCCAGCATACAAATCAATTTTCTTTGCTGAATGACTGATTGGTATTTGTTATTGAACAGCTGAAAGTGTATGATTAAACAGCATAATGGCATACAAGTCACGCTTTTCCCAATTCATTATCTTAAACTGTTTTCCAGGGAACTTTATTTGTGTAATTAGTTTTTTCACTTTTCATTTGTGTTTTAAGAAATAGACGACACTTACTCTCTGGTTTCTGGTCATGTTGTGCTCCCTGTGGTTACAGAGGTTCTCTTGACGAAGATTACTCCCTTGAGGGAGAGGGTGGAAGTGATCGAAGGAGGAGATGTAATGGAAGAGTGACAATGATTCTACGGTCCTCTTTAATTTCTAGTTTCAAAATTTCAAAAGAACCAGACTTTAAAGCCTGTCATGTGTTGGATCCTGGTCGCTTTTGTACATACTTGATATTTCTTTAATCACATTTGAGTAATTTTAGTTAGAGTATATTATTGGTTTTTGGTCTAGATTTAATTTTTGAGCAAGGTCTGGGAACTTTGGTCCCCGTATAACCTTACAACATAAGTATCATATTCATGATTTCACCTAACAACAGTCTCCAAAAAGGTTCTCCCAATGTATGATTTTGACTATTCCTATCCGCAGAACTACATAAACAGAAATGGTGTTCTGCTGCAAAACCACAGGATCAATTCTGCAATGAAGGATAAAGTTTAGCGGCAGAATATACCATTCTTCCTATTAAATCTTTTCCGGGGTATAGAAACCAATGGAGGCCATATGAAGATGAATCCTAAAAACACACACGAAAGGGTGAAAAATGATAAAGATAAAGCAAAAACAAGAAAGTGGGGATGTCAAGCCGAATAATCCTCCTCGTATACGTTTATCCAGGAGCCTCAAGCAAACCTTTGCTTTCCGAACAAAAGTCCATTATCTTTTAAACTTCAGGAACCCAACTCAAAAACCACTGGTCCAAAAGCACATAGGCCATCATCATCAAGTAAACGGCATATTCCTCTCCAAGGAACCAAATGAGTTTTCTTTTTCCTTGGAAGCATGTTTTCCACCGAACAAGTTGGCAAAGGCAACCGACGAATCGGGTGGCATGAACATGGAGGATGTCATAGTGCTATACCCCTCTCCAGGACGAGGCCACCTAATAGCCATGGTAGAGCTTGGCAAGCTCATAAACAAACTCTACCCATCTTTCTCCATCATAATGATGACACAGAGAAAACACTTCGTGCCAGAGCCCAATACGTAGCCAGCGCTACCGCACAATACATGGCGGCCATAAACGTTAACACTCCATCTATCACCTTTCACCGCCTGCCTCCCATCTCCGACGCCCCTTCAACTCCTTCCCCTTTAGACACTTTGTGTTTAATCCCACGCCTCAACAACCCAAATCTCCACCAAAACCTTCAAGCCATCTACCAGGCCTTTATTATTGATCTCTTCTGCGATGCTGCTTTCCAAGTGGCGGCAGACCTTAGCATCCCCATCTACTATTTCTGTACTTCTAGTGCAAACGCTCTCGCCCTCTTTCTGTACCGCCCTACGTTGCATAAAACCATCGAAGAAATCCTTAGAGATCACGCTAACATGATTGATATTACCGGCTTACCATCTATCCGGGCTTCAGACATGCCGAAAACTCTATTGAATATTGGTTCTAAGGTGTATGAGGATTCCTTAAATGCGGCAAAGCACATTGCCAAATCAAACGGGATTACCCTAAATACGTTTGACCTGCTCGAGGAAGAGCTATTGAGGCAACTCAGAAGGGTTATGTGTGCCAGATGGACCTACTCCGCCAGTATTCTGTATTGGACTGTGATATCAAGCAGCAATGAAGATGGAGAAAATCAGCACGAGTGTTTCAATTGGCTAAACTTGCAACCAAGCAAAAGCGTCGTGTTTCTGTGTTTTGGAAGCCTGGGGTTGTTCTCCGCGAAACAGTTGAGCGAAATGGCAGTAGGATTAGAAAGTAGTGGCCTATTTTCATTGATATGCAATTGTCATTCTTATATGCATGGAATATTATGACTTGTTGAAGAAATGTTATAAATGTTAGGATGTGAATTTGTGTAAAATATAAAAAATTAATTTTCAATTAAAGTTTAAGTTTATTCTATCTTTCTAGCATATTTTTTATTGCCACAACTTAAGATGTTACAATAGATAAAAGAAAATATTGGGTTATGTTGCATTAAATTATTAAGCAACAAAAAGCATCTACTAATTAGTCTATGCCATGCCAAGTTAAAGATTTTTGTTACATATTGCTTATCTAGTTAACTTAGTGGTGAGTTAATAAAGACTCTAATCTTGAGATTTAAGATTTGATACCTTATGTAAGTTAATTGGGTGTGTGCATTAAAATATATATATATATATATATATATATATATTTTAAAAAAAATAGACTTTTCTTACCTATACCATGAGCACCCCATCAATTAAAAATTTTCAAGTGTGACGTCATTTTTGTGATGCTCTTTGAACCCTAGGCTTCCTGTCAATCAATTCAAATCTTTGGACGATTGTAGCAGCAATGAAACAATTGAAACAATGGAAACAAGCATGACAAGGCCTATGAAGCGAATTCCAGTGATAAGATTTAGACAGATGCTCTTCCAATAACATTCTACCCTTAAAAAAGAAATTGAGTTTGAAATAACATGCTCTTCCAATATATGATAATATATATAATAAGTTTTGATGAGAATAGAATTGTCCTCTTCTCTTTTCTCTTCTTTTTTTTTTTCTACACAAGTTTTGAACCCATTTATTTCTGATCATGATTCTCAGATTTTTATCGAAAATTTACAAAATATAAGATTCAATAAGTTTGGTTTGTATGTTCACGGATTGATAATTTAATTATAGTGGACTTTGATACGATACATAAATACTTCTAAAAGGCCTGTAGCAGAGTATCTGTCACGACAATGAAGAAACCAGTGGAACCTTTCCTTAAAATTCCATCCCATTTGTCTTCGTCTGCTGCATTGACCTTGGAGTGCAAAACGATGTCTGCGCAGAGAACGGCTGCCGCCTTGAGGAGCCACTGCCAAGCAGAGAGGCGGCAGAGAGCCAAGATTAATGCTCATCTTGAATCGCTTCCGGGGTAAGTACCAAGTGCTAAGAAGGTTACGTTAAAATTGTGAGGATTCCATGTAAGGCTTGAAAATTTTTGCTTATCTGCTGTGTCTAATGAAGGAAGAAGAATTGTGCTCAACAAGTTCAAGACCTTTGGTTTATTTTATATGCATATTCTAGGCTGTAATTATTTCATTCCATTTGCTTGATAAATATTCTCAATGAAGAGGCAATGACTTTCATTCCTCAATCGTACAAGTTCACTTTTCCCTAAATCACAACAAATCTTTCTCTCAATCGCTACAGACCCTTCTTGGTTCTGTTTCTGTCAGCACTGTACCACAGGGCACAGAGAGTTGCAGCGATGAACAACAGAACCGCAGCAAAAAACGAGAAGTGCAAAGGGTCAGAGCCTTGCCGGCTACCATACAGCGATAACCGCGCATCTGTACTCGCCACAATTTTTTCATTACGCTTTTCTCCATCTTCATTTATCATAGAATACGAACGCTTAATGGAACCCTTGGCAGTAAACAAATGGGCCACGTCTTCCTTCCCATCAACTTCCCCATCCATTGGCAGAGTTGGTGAACCATCCTTTCCCTGTAAAACAAAGGCATAACCATCACTTTATATATCACATCAACATCAATATTACCTGAATTAAATCCATGGACCTAGAGATCTAAATGATTTATAAAGCCAACATGCCCTTCAAGGAAGAAAATATCAAATTTCGTTCTCTTTTTCTAATTTTTGATCGCACATAAAAATTCTGAAGTTCAGCACATACTTCAATGGCTCCATGCCCAGGATCCGACAGGGAGTTACTGATGGATGCAAATTTGTCCGCTGCACCCAAAGCCTGCTGTATGAGGATGTAATCAAAAAGTGGAGACCATTTGCTCGGTAAGTGCCCTTTCTTCCTTAATATCTCCATCTGGATTTTTGTTGAACATCAGGGAAAATTATTTAGACGGCATACAGAGAAGATTAAATGAATTTTTTTAATCTTACTACCCCAGGAACTTTAAGGCAGAAGACTTAACTTCCCAGGCAGCATTGAACCATACAAAATCCAAATCCACCAAGTTAACAACCAGTTTTACTGAGAGAAACCAATTACTTTTGTCATGCCACGTTATGGGTAATTGCTCCAACAATTCATACGTTGAAACTTATTCTTTTGTAAGAAATAGAAAGAAGAAAAGAGGAAAATGTGCACAGTAACCATGTCTCCAGACATACACATCCATGTGAAACTACGCAGTACATTTTGCTATATTCGAGAAAAACTCCCATACCCGTGGAATCATTAATGCCACATAAACACCAGCAATGCATAGATACAGTGGGCCTAGGCATCCAACTGGTCGTCTGGATCGGACATCTTCACCAACTTTCCACATCCCGGTCTGATCAAATTTACCCACTGGACAAGCTATTACACTATCCTCTTCCTGTAAAACGAAGGCATAACACAATCACTTTTTGTATCCCACATTAACATCAGTAATACCTGAATTAAATCTAATGATCAAAAGAGCTAGATGATCATAAAGCTTCAAGACAAGAGATAATGTTGTCAGAATCCAAATTATATGGTAGTCTCACTCTCTCTCTATCTTTTTCTATTTTGGAATTCTGAAAATATAAGAGCAAACATACATAAAAGCGACACCCAGCCAAGGCCACACTCTGGATTTTACTACCACTGGCAAAATGTTCATAGCATTCGTTCAGGATGTCCATGCAGTGATAATATGAGGCACTATTTGCAGTTTCAAATTCTCCTTTCCCCTCCCCAACAGACAAGGAGTTGTATACAGCCAACATACCCTTCAAGAAAGAAAAGATCAAATAACTATCAATACAGAAAGTCATGAGTAATACATATAAAGATACATGCTAATAAAAAGAATGATTCTGCAATTTCAGTACTACAATTTAACCTTGGTTGAGCTAGTCCTTGATATTATCCCCTTGATCCACTCAACAGTGTTTTTGTAAGCCAGGTCTTCACTCATTCCATTTTCTGTGTACCTTCTAAACAAGGACTCAACAATTCCATGGCCAGCACCAAGTAAAATACCTACAATCCACATGACTAGTTACGGATCAAAGTATTAAAGGAAAATGACAGCACCATAGGAAGGCATGCTTACCGCGCTCCCCAAAGATGTCACTCCTATATTCCTGCTTTAGAGTAGTGGCGAATGTGAAAAGATAGCCAAGAGCAACTGACCATCCTAAGGCAACGTCTGTAGCTCTACCATCAACATCCTGCAGCACAGACACAAACTAATCATTAAGATGAAATAAGCGAACCAGAGAGAGGGAGCAGGGGAGGAAGGAAGCGAGAGAGAGAGATCACCTGGTGGACTACAAAACTGGAATTAATTCCTGCACCATTTATCTCTTTGCCTTGGACATGAAGTTTTCTCACTGAGGGACCCATTCCCTTTGGACACACAGCAATCGCACTGATATCATTGGTATAATCGAGTCCCATTGACTGGAAATGGTCAAGAAGAAACCCATGGGAAAGCCCAAGTATGCTGTATGGCTTCATGTTGGCAAATACTTGCTCATAACTATCAGCCTGAAAATTGTCACGAGATTAATTTCTTTTCATCGAACAGTATGTAGATTATGAAGAGAGCAGAGACAAATCAAGTAAAACATTCCATAAATTTAACTTTTATCCAATTCACCTAACAACTTTCATACTGTTCAAAGGATTTCAGACAGAAAGCTTAAACCAAAAAAGAGCATGACACTATTTTTTCAGATCTTCCGACAAACACAAACTGTGAGGCAAAAGCATAGGCCTACAATAGACATATAGTTCAAGTGCAAGTGCATGCGTTTATCAAAGCTAAGCAATGAGAGAACTAAAATTTTGCAGTTAAAGGAAAACTCAGCTATGTAACAGTTATCACGAATTACATCAAATCAAGAATAGCAAATAGCATGACTTTACAATTACAAGCAACATTCATTTTCCAATCGAACCCACCATCGGAACAGGACTTCCACAGAAACATCTTTCAAAACCTTTAGGCAAATAATACCAATACCAGCAAGGATATCACATGCAATCATGCCAAAATTATGAGATAAGTATGAACCGAGAAATTTCAACCATCAAGTTTGCTTATATAAGCAGAATTCTGAAAAAGTTAGATTTGCAAAATATTGCATCAGATATCAAGGAAAAGGAAACATTGCAACACTAAAATCGAGCTAGAGAGAGGAAAATTAATGGGGGGGATTAGTGTCAAATTACAAACTTCACATATCACATAACCGGAACAAATTAAAAAGTTTCAGACAATGTTTAAAAGTAAACAATTTAAGTGAACACTTAACTGACCTGCACAGCATCAGAAATCAGTAGCAAAACAAGATCACTGCCTGACACAGTTTCCCATGTGTCATCTAGAGTGGCGATCTCTTCAGTAAAGCCAATGGCACGAGCTTCACCAAAGTAACAGGAACCCTTCCTCAGGCCAATCTTTATTAACAGAAAGAAAAGAAAATCCGTACTTAGAGAGGAAGAATAAGCCACATGGGAAACTCTTAGACACCACAAGCCTAAAGTAATTAACTCCAGATGAAACCAATAGTACAAGTAAGAATCACCTTGACCACAATATCAGACTTCACTTCAGCAAGAAAATCCCTTAAAATTCGTGCTTGAGCAAGTATCTAAACAAAGGAAAGGAGAGGTTTGGCTTACTAACACATACAGAGAAGTGATATCTACCGCTGTTTGATAACAAAATAAAATAAGAGAATTACACATTTAGGGAGAGTAAAAAAATTCCAAGCAGAAAAATCAGCCAATGACCGACAGGCCAAACAACATCTCCCCCCTCCATGGCCATTGGGTCATGGTGAGATTGATCAGTCCCTTGGGCGCTCAAGTGAATTTACCAAGCAATAAGAAGGGAAAAAAAATGAGAAAAGGCAAACCATATCAGAGAACTAGCATGCACTAACACTTCAATGGAGAAAGCAGTATGGACAATTAAGTATTAATTAATTAAACACAGTGAATATATTCTATATTCATCACCTAACAAAACTAATAAAGCAACCATAAGAAGCCTCAACACTAGTATAAGCAAATATTGCATCCAAATCCATAGGTCAATAAAACAACTCAGGCAAGATTAAAACGATCTATAAGTTCCTACCTTTCTCCCATCAATACTTTGAACTCAACTTATTTGCATGCAGCATAAAGTACAAATCAATGCTTCAAGATATATGCTTTGCTCTAAGCGAAAACATTAATGCTAGGTACAAAGATCCACATCCCTCTTCAAAATTGTAACCAAGGAATACAAATTTCTTAAATCTGACCAAATAATTACTCACTTAATTCAGAGATAAGATTGAGAGTAACTTATCTACCTGGGAACCAGAGCCAATAATACCAATCTGCTTAATTCCCTTGAATGCTTCGGGAAGAAAAGGAAACAAATCCCTCCCTCCTCCCACAATATACTGCATTTAACATAGCATAACACCATAAACGGCTTATTCACAATAGCATTGAAAAAAAAAAACAGAGAAGAAAAGAAAACCATACAGTCATACAAATAAAGCAAAAGCACAACAAAAATATGATGTATCTACTTCGAAAAAGACTCTAATTTTCAGCATCTTGCTTTATTTATCGATCCAAAGATCTCAATACAGTTTCCCGTACACTAAAGTTGAAGAACCCCAATAAATTTATTTGGTTCCCAAAAAAGCAAGAGACAAAGAGAGCAAAGAGACATTTTCAAACACATTTGCCCGACATAGCCTCACAAATACCCCAAAAAGCAAACGAATACCAACACGAAAGCAGATAAAAACAACGACAGAACTAAATACCTCCTTGTTGCCAGCGAGATTGACCTTCTCCTTCTTGAAGTCCAGCAATATCACGGTCTTGACTGCCGGCTCCGACACCATTACGGCGCCCAGAGATAACCCACCAGCGACGGGAGGGGAAGCAACTCTGAAAGCATTCAGCCCCTTGGAAGGCGACGCCGCGAAGCCCGGACCGAGGGATTTACGGTCGTGCCTCTGGGCTTGGAAGACAGACGACAACAGCGCAGAGAAGGGCGGAGAAGTTGCCGGAGACGCCATTTCTGAGCTCGGAACAGAGAGGCCCAGAAGGCGAAAGGAAAATGGTAAAAGGAACCAAACAGATTGAGATCACGGCGTTTATAACGCCATGTCAGGGTCATCGGAAGCAACTGTCGGAGTTTTGATAGCGACCGAGCCAACAGTATGAGTTTGGATAGCGACATGGAAGATTCCATGGCTGGGATACGGGAGCCGGATACCGGGACCCAAAGGGCCATCGAAGATCCCTTCGACACTCCCACACCGCCGCCCTCCCAGCTACTCCAGACAGATTTTGATACAAAAAGAGCAAAGTGAGTAGCCACGCGTGCAGAAGCTGCATCCGTGTGTGCAGTGTGGTCCTTGTGAGATAAAGGCACCTTTGTATCATTTGCACGTGCCATGTGGCAGCCGCAAGCTAACCCGCGTCCCGGTCAGGACCCGCAGGGGAGACCGAGGTATCCTTTTTCTGGAATCGTAAATATGAGAAAAAGTCAGGAAGAATCTCACCGATGCACACAATTGGACGCCATGACAAGGAGTCATATCAGGAAAATTGAGTTTTGATAAGAATGGGACTGTCCTTTTTCTTTTCTGTTTTTTATTTTTTATTTTTATCCTTTCCCTTTTTTCCTGCACAAGTTTTGAACCAATTTATTTCTGTTCATGATTTTTAGATAAATGGTTGACAGGACACAAGATTTTTATTGAAAAATTAAAAAAATACAAGATTCAATAAGTTTTTTAGGGAAATTTGATGTAACATGAAAATTGCTATTAGCGTATGAAGCAAATCAAAATTGATATGATCGAGGGAGTTTTCCAATTCTCTCGTAGAATAGGAACGAGTATGATTCATGAAATAAGCAGCTTCCCATTTTAGTCACCATGATTGAAGTCATAGACGAGATTTTGATGTGATTGAGTGCACAACCAGCTGGGCAAGAGGTTTGGGATGATAGGTTTGGTCTTGTATTCTTTTTTGAGATTAGTCAATGCACTTTATATTATTCTCAAATGATTACCCTGTAGTCACGTTGATTATCCTATATTATTCTCAAATCATTTTAGTTTCCTTTACTATTGCTATCTCATTTTTGGTAACATGTTCGTGCTACTGGGTACATTTGGATTGATACTACTTATGGTCCTATTAGGGTCTCTTTTAAAACGGATGGGTCATGCCAATTATGGCAACTTGGGTGGCTTGAGATAAATAATGATAATGGAACCTTAGCTTTCAAATTTGTTAAAAATGGTGATTATTTTACATCATTAGTATCTTTTTTTATTAAAAAAAAAAAAAAAAAAAAAAAAAAAAAAAAAAAACAGGGACAGTACCCTGATAAATTTTATTAATACCAACAAAACTAGGCGTAATAACCATACCTCAAATAAATACAATAAACAAAGTATAAGCTTAATCCATAAAAAATAAGCTAATCACTTATATATTATGCTGTCACACATAAGTAAAAGTAAACACAAAAATACATTGGGTAATACATTCACTTTACCTTATGGTGGCCTATAATTACCTAAACTTAGTTGATTTTTGACATAAACATCTAAGCATAGATGAGGCAATGATCTAAATTGGTAAAAAATTGTCACATTTCGAATAGCATGACCATGATTGGTTAGACGGTCTGTTACTATATTTCCCTCACGATGTAAATGGCGCACAAGTGTATGTAAAGGAATCATGGACAAATATTAACGTATGACATACTCTAATTTTTATGGAGTTTTCTACTTTTTGAGTAAACATTGAACTAAATAGAAAGAATTTGATTCAATAACCTGAAGTACTTGACTTGGGACTTATGTGTTTATGTATTTATGTCTTAACACTTAATTTTAAAAGATGAAGTTGAGTTTATTAGAGACAAAGATTGTAAGTTAAAAAAAAAAATACAATTCTTGAATAATATTTAAATATAAAAAAGTCTCTCAATTTCATGAATTAATTTGTGAGTTAGACTTTAGGCTTATTTTTAATATTAAAAAATTACAATCGTTGAGTAATATTTTAATAGAAAAATTGTGCTTCTAAGTTATAAATTGACTTACATAATATCAAATCTCAAATTGATCAAACATAATTTTTTATTCAACCTTAAATCCTTAAAATATGTTTAATGTACAAAAAACATTCATTTCACGTAATTAACTTTTAGTTCAAAGTGTATTTGATGCATGATGAATTATTAGAAACAAAATTTATACTTTTGAATAGTATTTAAATATAAATTTTTTTTAAAACTCATAAAACTAAGTTTTTAATTAAACTTTAAGATTATCTCTAATAATTTTTTTAATATAATATCAAAACTCATATTCAAGTGCAATATATCATCACTTCTAAATCATGTTCACAGGATTTTACCCTCACATTCTATCACCATAGATTAAATATTGAGAGGACACATTGAAAATAGTGATCCACTAATGTTTTTAATATCTTAACAAGATATTATTCTATTTTCATTTAAAAAAAAAAACGATTTTAAGGATGACTGGGTTGCCCAAATATGCTGACGAGTGGTGTCTTTTTCTTATCCTGGAACAATCTTGCAAATGGGACCCAGTGACTTTCTCACTGTTCGGGGAGCTTAAAAGACTAAGGGTTTTGTCTGAAGAATTCCCACGACTCTTCAATACGAGCCCGTGCGAACCAAGAGCATGGAGAACCGCTCGGAGCGATGGGGATTTCGAGGGGAAGAAAAGCGGAACGAGCAGTCGAAAGTGAGCATCCGAGGCACACTCGTGAAGCTGAAGGAAAACCTTAACAAAGATGATCCAAGGCCGACTGTGCCTCTCGGCCATGGCGACCCCTCGGCATTTCCGTGCTTTCGAACCACCAGCGTCGCCGAAGATGCGATTGTTGAGGCCATCCGGTCGGCTAAGTATAATTCCTATGCACCGCTAGAAGGTCTCCTGCCGGCAAGGAGGTATCTACTGCGTTTTGTGATGTCAATGATCTTGGATTCTTGAATTTATCTCTTCTCTATGGCTTTCGGTCGATTGAAGTTCATCTTCTGCTGTGGATTCCTGGTTTCTTTTTTTTTTCTTTTTTTTTTCCCCCTCTTTCGTAAAGTGCTCTAAATTTGTTTGGTGTCTGATCTTTTTAACTTAGTTTACTTTACCTTACTTTTTTAGTGGTGTAGGACTCATTTGATATTGGCAGAGGGGTGGTTGGTAGAGAATACAAGAAAATAGTGTGTAGAACGTGGAATCCTTTTCTGGAATAGTAAATATGAGAAAATGTAAGTGTCAACTTTTTTTTTTTTTCCTTTTCTTTATATTCTGAACAAGTTTTGAGCCCATTAATTTTTTTCTCTGAAAAGGAAAGATCCCAGTGATCTGTGTGATTCAAAGCCATAGATTCCTGTTCACCCTTCAAAAAAGTAGTGTTTTTCTTTGGATTTGTAGAACAACCTTTTTGAATCTATAGAGAAGATGAGCGTCTACCACTGGAGAAGATGATCCAAGAAAGGAAGAAGAAAAAGGAAGACCGTGATACTCTTTAAATTATGGTCATGCCACATGTTAAGTTTTTTTATTGTAGGAGAAAAAGGAACAGAATATTCAATTTATCACGTTGAGTTTTAAGCTGCTTTCAAAAATCACTCTTTGTTTGGCTTTTTCAGTAAATATAATCTAGGGCTTTAGTTAATTTTTAATATAGCATTTCATAAGTCTAAATGTATTTTTGTTGCTAATTATTAGAAAGATGGTTGACATGACACAAGATTTTTTTTTTTAAAATTGACAAAATCTAAGATTCAATAAATTTTTTGAAATTTAATTTGTATGTTCACGGATTGACAATTTAATTATAGTGGAATTTGATATGATACATAAATACTTCTATCAGGGCTGTTGCAGACTATCTGTCCCGAGATCTTCCATACAATTTATCACCAAATGATGTTTATCTCACAGTTGGCTGCAAACAAGCCATTGAAATAACACTGGCAGCTCTTGCCCGCCCAGGTGTCAATGTTTTGCTTCCAAGACCCTGCTACCCACTCTACTATTCACATGCTGCGTCTATAAATCTCGAAGTCCGCCATTTTGATCTTGATCCAGAAAATGGTTGGGAGGTTGATCTTAAGAGCGTTAAAGCTCTTGCAGATGAAAATACTGTCGCCATGGTCATCGTAAACCCTGGCAATCCTTCTGGAAGTGTCTATTCATACGAACATTTGAAGCAGGTGAGTATATACTTTCTTTTTCTTTTTCTTCTCTTTTTTTTTCTGTCTTTCAAAAATAATTCAGTTATATATGTAGGTAATTTAAATCCTGATCTAAATTTACTGCATTGCTAGGATTTTTTATAAGAGAGTCAATATTTTTATATGTTATATTATCTTTTTGGAAATAATTTATAAATGTTTGTAAGTTTTACCTTTCTGTCAGTAGAGTGTTGTTGTGATGTTAGTGGTGTATGATTTTTCTGCACATTAGGTTGCAGAGACAGCAAGAGAGATGGGTATTCTGGTTGTTGCAGATGAAGTTTATCACCATCTCGCTTTTGGAAGCGACCCATTTGTGCCGATGGGAGCATTTGGAACAACAGTGCCTGTTATCACACTAGGGTCTATATCGAAGAGATGGGTTGTACCAGGTTGGCGACTTGGTTGGCTTGTGACAAGCGATCCTAATGGCATTCTTCGCAAATTGGGGGTCATCTCACTCACTCACTCATTCTCTCTCTCTCTCTCGCTACTAAACGTACATGGTCATACTAAAGAAATACAACAAGGTTCTGCGTGGCATTACAACATATTAGATGAATAACATCATATTCTTACAACCAGTTCTTTTCCTCCCAGGTTGTGCAACGTATTGAGGATTACCTCAACGTGACATCTGGGCCACCAACGTTTGTTCAGGTTTGTTAGCCAAGTGTTAAGGTTCCTTTCAATGGCAGTATATAGATATGGTTAGAAGGTTCATTTTCTTCCTTAAACTGGCTTATAAAATAGGGAAATATCTTTGCATATCAAAAACTTAACAAGCCACTAATTTGTGAGTGAATGGTACCTCATTTAAAGCTTAAACTTTGATATCATATTAGAAGGCTTATTTTTCCTACAAAATTGATGTGTAAGAGTAGAGAACACCTTTGTATATATGAAGCAAAACATACTGTTATATTGATGATGTAGATACAAAACAGACTTTAACATATATATCACCCACAAAAACTTTTGTACATGGCAGACCCCATAAATTTCAATATCCAAATATGACTTAGCTATGTTATCATCTGCATTTGATTTGTTATTGTTTCTGTTCCACTTCTTCGTTGAAACTTGTGAAAAAAATGTAGACAAACTATAACCATTGATGCGTTCATCTTTTCCATATCAGGGTGCCATTCCTCATATCATTGAGAAAACAGGTGAAGATTTCTTCTTGAAAATTATTGACATCCTAAGGGAAGCTGCAGACATATGCTACGAGAGAATTAAGCAAATCCCTGGCATTACTTGCTCGAATAAACCTGAAGGGTCCATGTTTGTGATGGTAAGGACAGCAATTCTTTGGAGTATTAATGATTCCCGATAAATGAACCATATGAAAAAGTTTCGGCTCTAAATTTTGTCCCAGGTGAAGTTAAATCTGTCATTATTTGAAGATATTAATGATGATATGGATTTCTGTGTCAAGATAGCCAAAGAGGAATCAATTATTATTCTACCAGGTATGTAACAAGCTCTTAAGGTTCCTTAAGCTACCCAAAATATCATTTCACAGTTCAGAATACAACACATTTTAGTCTTTCTTTTTGGTAATATTTCAATTGTGTACTATAGTTTTTTCATGCTGGTTGAGAAATCCTAGGAATTAGTCAACGGAGAAAGACAAAAGGGAAGAAAGAATAACTCATGTGATATCTAGTTTGTTGCTCTGGCTGCTGACTCTTCCATGCTTCTTCCATGCTTCCTCCATACTGATTGGTGTGCAAAAAATCTTGGAAAGTTAATGAAAAAAGATAGAGATCAACTCAAAAGCATCGAGTTTAACTCAAAAGCATTGAGTTTTTAGCCTTCCAATGTCTTGTTGTACTTCAATGCCTAGCTGATTCTTTTCTTTTTCTTTTTTTAATTGTGTTATATGTTCATACTTGAGATTCGAAAGTTATAGGAAATTTAGAAAAGAAAAATCTTCTCAAAAGAATAAACTTAGAATCTTTTTGGCTTTTAGAATTTTAGAATTTTAGAATTTTGGTTTTTTGGGTTTGAATTGAAGGAAGCAAGCTAAAGGATTGGATGATCGTTGAGTACTTGTATTTGTATTATGAAACTTAGTGTTTAGGTAAACAAGAATGTTACTGAATAAAAATACAACTGAAACACAATCCACTTATAGTTTGCATGTCTCATTTCATTTACTTCATCCTGCACTCAGCCTGGTAATGCCATCATCTTGGTGGCTTTACATAACCTTGACAACTTGGGTCTTCGACATCCGCATGTTGTCTTCTTGTATCATGAAAATTATCGCTTGCTTATTGGGAGAAACTTTTTTTTTTGTTATCTCAATTTGGAATTCCCATAAGCCTTTAGTGCAACTCTAATTCTGGTGCATAGTTTTCAGCCAAAATAGAAGTCGAAAAACTTTCCAGAATGACTAGTAATTTTCTTCGAAGATTACTTTCCACTGCAAATACAAAGTCACACGTAAAGGTGCATCTAAAACAAATGCATATTACCCCAGAGCATCTAAGTTGATGCTTTTAGGGCTTCAGCGAAAAAACTAACGAGAAAAAAATTAATGATAGAAGTTTTTGGGAGCTTTCGTAAGTGATAAATTTGGGATGACGGAGCATGATTTAAGACTTCATCTCATCTAAGACTAGTAATATTTTGTCTTTCCCTTTTTGTGTGCTCTAGGAGAGGCAATGGGAATGAAGAATTGGTTGCGGATAACTTTTGCAATTGATATTTCTGCTCTTGAAGATGGCATTGAGAGGATGAAAGCCTTCTGCAAAAGGCACGCCAAGAAACAATAAGATTTGTTCTTACATACCAGATCAAACAGAGATGATCAACAACTATTGTTGATCTCAATCTAAAGCTAGTTTCTCATGGTGGTTTCCATGGATGCTAAAAAGAATAAAGGCTGTCCAAAGAATTTGTTGATAAAACCGTATCCTTGAAGTTTTGCTACTTAGCAAGACACGATGCAAGAGGGTTGATGATGACTTCTAATCAGAAACTTCTTGTTTCTCAATCTAATGTTGTTGTTATAGCTGACCTGTAATCAGCAACATCAATGGGTTCTTGTAAGACGTTCAAGGTTTATGAGATTCATACAAACCTATTGAGACTGCAAGTATCTAATATCATTATATCATTATGTTAAGTTATTATGCTTTGTTTGGGATGCCATAGTCAAATTCAGTGTAGTTAATCAAACTTGATTTCCAAGTTTATTTTGCAGCATTTACAACCTCAAGTTCATCAAGTCAATTATCCTTAGGGTTCATTGATAAGACTCATCAAATTTCTTCCAAGGTACATTTTGTGGCCTTGAACAATCTTCTGTGGTCTTGGGTGCTATTCCCACACTTGGAATTGCTTGTGATGCTTATACATTCCGTTATATTTTTGTGACTTTCTTTTCTAGTTACTCAATTTTTTTGTCAATTTAGCCATCTATGAAAAGATATACTTATCCTACAAAAACCAAGGGCAGCTTAAAATATTGACCCTATTGCATCCGGCATCTCTGAATTGTCGAGGAAGTTTCATATTTAGTCTTTAACGCCATCGAAATAAAACCATAGGACTCTTTTTCTTTACATACTTGTAAGATGGCAAAATTTGAGGCGTACAAGGTACCAAAGTTTCTAACATAACAACTGATATGTAACAGCATGAGCTCCACATATGCAAGTGTTCAACTTCATTTAACACTAAGAGACTATTGATAAATTTATTTTTTCTTTTTTTCAAAGACATTAGATATACCTTGTTTCTCACCTAAACTAGTTAGAGGGGGCAGTTGGGGCGTTATATTTTCATCTAGGTATTCATTGTGTCCTTGCACATGGAAAAGATACTTTAGGGGTATAATACATGGATCATCTTACGCGAAGCATTAAAAAAAATTACTGGTAGTAAGATGTATACTTTATTTCTTTATTCTCTAAGTCAGTAATACTTGTAGGCTTACGAGCAACTTAAGTTTATGTGTGCCCAAAATACTTCTTCTCCTTCATGCATGTCTCCCAATCTCTTTACAGCTACGACCCTTTCATCCGCCAAAATACCCTATATACAATTCCCGACGCCCCCCTTCCCAACTCTTCCTTGAACTTCCTGGTGGCGTTCTTCAGTTCAGCATAGCTAAATTTCCTGAATTGACTTGATAGCGCACGGTACCCATCTTCCAGAGAAACTCCAACTCCATTTCCTCTGGAAAGGAACCACCAACCTGATATTACAAGAAGAAATTCAACTGTGCCAATTCCAGAAACAAAACTGTAAAGAATAGTCCATGTCAACCTCTGTAAGCCGTCTTTGGGCAGGGAGAGAGACCCTATCACGGTATCAGATTTACCGGTTTCACAGATTGGGTTAGTGCCATTGAGACTTTTGGCTTCTATGGTTGGCAAACGTGCTGGCGATCTTAGATATATACTGCCTGGAAAATTTGGAGACCTGAAGCCATTAAAAAGTGCACTTTTTATGTAACATTGCCCTTTTCCATTTAACCTGTAGCTATAAGCTTGACAGCGGCAATCCTTTACACACAATTTTCGACAAGAGTCAATTGAAATTCCTGTAGAGACATTGAGATCATATCCGTAGAAATCTACTCGTGGAATCTCCACAAATTTCACATTCTTGCCTTTGCTGCAGGTTTCATTGAACATAGGCCTGTAACCTTTATTCCAATTACTCGGGTCAGTGACCACTTAGCCAGGAGGACATGAGGACTGGGCCTCCAATGTATAAATGCAAATCCCATTTCTCCCACGTATACAGTGCACTTTACACAGTTCAGTGATTGCTTCCCATAAAATAACCCACGATCTTGACAAGTTCTTTAGGCTATAAAGTCTTAGGTTCCCATCGTAATCCAATGTCAGCCTCCTCTTGAGCCCAAAGCCCATGTCGGTAGCTCTGAACTTCAACTTGTCACTTGATAAGAAAGTGCCCGTTTCGTCTAAAACTGAGATTCTGCTACTATTATAATTTGTTCTCAGGTATAAACCAATTTCTTTCTGTTTGTAAATGGTTGGTTAGGAAGAAGAGTATCAGTAGGAAAACCAAAACTTGCCACAGAATTTTTCCGTCTTGGTCCTTTAGAGCAAGGTTCCCCGAGTCCAAAAGCTCAGCTCTTTGAACTTCAGTGGTAGTATTGTTGGTCTGCCACACAGTCGAACCATCCACATTCATCAAGACCATGACACCATCTCGCCTTAGGGAGATTTTGGAACCTCGGCCATTGACTGTTGTGTCCCTGTTGGCCATCCAAACAACAGTTCTGTCCTTCGAATTGGTGAACCATATTGAGAAACAGTAAGCGTTCGTTCCCACCTTATTGAAGCCACAGGTGAAATGACTTATCTGGGGAAGTCAGATGCTCTGAATCGGCCTCGACGGAGAGAAAGGACCCCCTTTCCAAATAGTCACAGGTCGTCGATGTTGCAAAAGAGAGTAAGCAAAAGAAAGTAAGAAAACTGTTAGGGTCCGGTGTCTCATTCTGCAGAACTTGGCTCTGGGTAGATCCTCTTTCCAAGTGAAAGCAAGCTCGTTAAATGTCCATACAATTAAGAAGGAAAGTCAACGGTAATCGTTGTTCTTCAAACTTGAAATGGTCCATGTCTCAAAAGCCTCAATCCTAAAATCCTTACATCGTATCGTCTTCCAGTGAACATGAAGAGTTTCATATAAAAGTGTTTGCTGTCAGGACGTGCTGGCGTGTGTAGGAAGGAGCTGCCCGTTCACCCGGTTGCTTGTTAGCGCTGTTTGCGGATCGATTATTGTTCTGTAGTTGGTCAAGGGCACACATAACTTATGCATTCGGTTCCCATTGAGCCTCTCCGCCAAATGAAGGGCGCTGAGACTTTATGTCAGCCAATTGGGCTGTGGGGAAAGTACTATTTAATCGCTAGTATCATCAGCCATCTTCAAAAGATGCTTCTGCACATATAGCCATAGACCCGTTCTACATACTTGCAAAGCAAATGAGCTCCAATTTAAAGACAAAAGTGAATTACCTATAAGATGTTGGGATTAATTTTGATTATCACACCAAGAATCCAGAGAGAAAGTACTTCAAATGTACAAGGAATGAATAATTCATCGTTTTTTAGATTACTAAATTGTAATGTTACAAGAACCTCCCTAATAAAGGCCAACCAACCAACCTCCCAGTTCCCCCAGCCATTCAAAGGATAATTGTACAAACAAATAATTTTATAAGCTAAGATGGTGGAAGTCATCATGAAAGGGAGCTAAAATATTGCCTTGTATTTAAAGGTGAGTAGTGTTGATCATCACACATGAGACCAGCCACTTGCTGGAACTTGAATAACCTTGTTATTAAGTATGTTTTTGATCTCCGAGCCAATACCCATCTAGGTTTGTGAGGAAGACTGGAGGATTGAGGATGAGCTTGCCAACGTGCCAAACACGCTAAGCCTACAATGGTCGGTAGGGCTAGAATTACACCAATATTTTGTATTACTCACCAAATCTCAGTGTTTCTAAGATAACGTGTCATAATCTTTTCTCAAACAATATGTCTAACATCCTTATTAACTACAATTCATGGCATATGGAGACATCGTACATTAATTTTTTTTTTTCGTTAATTTGATCATCTATGTATAGAACGAAAAGCTATACTTTCCCTACCAACATGCCAAACACACTAAGCCTACAATCCTCAGTTGGTAGGGCTAGAATTACACCAATATTTTGTATTACTCACCAAATCTCATCATTTCTAAAATAATATGTTATAATCTTTTCTCAAACAATATCTCTAACATCCTTATTGACTACAACTCATAGTGTATGGAGACATCTTAGATTAATTATTTAAAAAATAAATAAAAGTTTGTTGAAATCTATTTTTTTGGTCAATTTGATCATCTATGTAACAATGAAAAGCTTTACTCACCCTACCAAAAGCAAGGGTAGAGTAAAATATTGCCTTTGTTGGATATGGTATTTCTATATTGTCTAGAATCACGATAAGCAAGTTTCATATTTGGTCCTAGACACCATAAAAATAAAACCATGGGCCGTATTTCTTTACGCGCATGTAACATTCAAAACTTTTAGGCATAAAAGGTACCAAAGTCTCGCATATAACAGTTAATATGTAATAGAAAAAGTTTCACAAACATAAATATTCTCCTTCATTTAATACTGTGATATTGTTGATAAACTTTTTTTTTTCCCAAGACATTGGATTTTCTTTGTTTCTCCCCTTAACTAGTTAAAGCGGGTAGTCATATTTTCATCTAGGTATTCATTGGGTCACTCTTTTTTCTTTTTTGCTTTTTTTAAGGAAAAAGGGTGGTATCTTGGAAATAATATTAATAATAAGTGGGCAAGGCCCTTACAAAACATGAGGCTACTTGGATCTATTAGTACAATGCTTACAGGGTTTAGGGCTTACCTAAAAATGGGCTTACACAAGGGCCTTAAGCAGGCCTAACTACCTACAAGCCCATCAAGAGCCATCCAACCAAAGAGCCCATAGGGCTTAGGAAAGTCAATCCCTTAACCTGAAAGGAGACTTTAGGTGCAAGTAGTTTATGCATGCAACATTTTCCCAAAAACTTCTTGATTCTTTAGCTTTTCTTAAGTGCACAATAAAACGCTTACTTGCCTAATAAGGACATCTACAACTCTCCCGATTATTAGCTCTAAGGAAAACGCACTTCAGCTTCATCTGCACTTTCTAGTAGGGATTGGACAATCCATGACATTGTTGGTCTTTTGCTTCTATCTTCCTCCACACAGGAAATACCAACTTCAACCATTGTTGTTGCTTGTCTCTTGCTAAAATGACCTCCTAATCTTGGATCCACTACATCCTCTACCCATGAGTCTTCTCCACATTCAATTTTCCTTTTCACCATCCTAACAAAGCATGTCAATTCTAGTTCTTGCTCCTCACTACAATCATCTATCACCCGACTTGAGAACCTAGTTCCCTTCACTATTTCCAAAATTACTACTCCATAACTATAAACATCAACTTTTGCTGTGATAGGATGTGTCAAAGCCCATTCTGGAGCCATGTACCCCTTTGTACCTCGAATTCGAGAAAATTCTGAGCCAAGGCATCCTCTTTGAGACAACTTTGATAGCCCAAAATCTGCTATCTTTGGCTCAAAATCATTATCCAAAAGTATATTTCCAGGCTTCACGTCACAATGAACAACCCATTCCAAGCACTCATGGTGAAGATAGGCCAAACCTCTGGCTGTTCCTACTGCAACTTTGAACCTCTCTTTCCATACGAGAAAGTTCGGGGGAAATAAGTGCTTGTCCAATGACCCATTTTGTACATAGTCATACACTAGGAGTTTGTGCCCACGTTCCGAGCAGAAGCCCCACATCTGAACCAAGTTCATGTGGTTGATTCTCCCAATTGTACTTATTTCTGCCCAAAACACTTCTTCCCCTTCATGCATATTCCCCAATCTCTTCACAGCTACAACCCTTTCATCCGCTAAAATACCTTTATATACAATTCCGGACGCTCCTCTTCCCAGCTCTTCCTTGAACTTCTTGGTGGCGTCCTTCAGTTCAGCATAGGTAAATTTCCTGAATTGACTACAAAGGCTACGGTTCCCATCTTCCGCAGAAACTCCGACAGCATGTCCTCTGGAAAGGAACCACCAACTTAATATTACAATAAGAAATTCAAGTGCTCCAATTCCAGCAACAAAACCGTAAAGAATAATCCATTTCGACCTCTGTGACACGGTATCAGATTC
This sequence comes from Casuarina equisetifolia, assembly GCA_028551475.1. Classification (NCBI taxonomy): domain Eukaryota; kingdom Viridiplantae; phylum Streptophyta; class Magnoliopsida; order Fagales; family Casuarinaceae; genus Casuarina; species Casuarina equisetifolia. The sequence continues at coordinate 28,992,684 of CM052355.1, forward strand.
ACCGGTTTGACATACTGGATTGGCGCCATTGAGACTTCTGGATTCTGTGGTTTGCAAACTTGCTGGCAGTCTAAGGTATACACTGCCTGCCATACTTGGAGACCTGTAGCCACTAAAAAGTGCACTTTTTATGTAACAACGCCCTTCGCCTACTAAACTGTAGCTAAAAGCTTGACAACGGCAATCCTCTTCACACCATTTTCTGCAAGTGTCAATTGAAATTCCTGTAGTGAAATTGAAATCAAATCCATAGAAATCCACCAGTGGAACCTCCACAAATTTCACATTCTTGCCTTTGCTGCAAGTTTCGTTGAACATAGGCTTGCAACCTTTGTTCCAATTACTGGGGTCAGTGACCTCGTAGCCAGGAGCACACGAGCACTGGGCCACTTCTGGTGTGTAAATGCAAATCCCATTTCGCCCACATATTCCATGCACTTTACACGCTTCAGTGACGGCTTCCCATGAAATCACCCATGATCCTGATAAATTGTCTAGGCTATAAAGTCTTAGGTTCCCATCGTAATCCAATGTCAGCCTCCTTTTGACCCCAGAGCCCATGTCGGTAGCGCTGAATTGCAACTTGTCACTTGATAAGAAACTTCCCATTTCGTCTAAAACTGCGATTCTGCTACTATTAGAAATTATTCTTCCATTTTTGTATTGGTAGGAATAAATATCAGGCCAATATAAGCTTGATATATCAGGTCCATCATACATCAAACTCAACAAATTGTTCACATCAAAATATAGACTAAAATAACCAGAATAATAAGAACCTCTTCCTAGATTGGAAATCAGTTTGTTGCTGCTTGTAAAGGGCTGGTTAGGAAGAAGAGTATCAGTAGGAAAATCAAAACTTTGCCATAGAATTTTACCGTCTTGGTCTTTTAGAGCAAGGTTCCCCGAGTCCAAAAGCTCAGCTCTTTGAACTGCTGTGGCGGTGGTGCTGGTTTTCCACACGATCGAACCGTCCACATCGGTCAGGACCATTACACCGTCTCCCTTCAGGGAAATTTCGGAACCTCGACCATTGACTGGTGTGTCCCTGTTGGCCATCCAAACAACAGTTTTGTCCTTCGAATTGGTGAACCATATCGAGAAACAGTAAGCGTTCGTTCCCACCTTGTAAAAGCCACAGGTGAATGACTTATCTGGGGAGGTCAGGTGGTCTGAATTGGCTTCAACGGAGAGAGAAGACCCCCTTTCCAAAAAGTTACAGGTCGCTGATGTTGCGAAAGAGAGGAAGCAAAAGAAAGTGAGAAACCTGGAGGATAGAAGGATCCGGAATCTCATTCTGCAAAACTTGCCTATGAATAGATTCTCTTTCCAAGGGAAAGCAAGCTCGTTCAGTCAGATCAGGCGATACGACTGCTCTAAATGCTCTGCCATTTCCATCCTACGTATGGTTAAGCAGGAAAGCCAGCGGTAATTGAATTGTAATTTGAAAGGGTTCTTAATTAATGCGTATAAAGTGTTCCTGTGGACAGTGGCGGGTTGACGGATAAGAACAACGAGTCCCTGAAAGTTACTTGCTGTGGGCCGTGGCATGCGTCCGAAGGAGCTGCGTTGTATGGTTGCTTTTTCATGTACCCCATGGTTTCTGGACGAAACAGGAACTCTGTTTTTCTCCAGCTTTCCTTGTTGCTTCCCAGAAAAAGAAAAGGAAAAATGAGAAACAGGTAAAATTTGAATACATTCATTTATTCATTCAGCTTTTGTCCTCTCCTTAAAGGATTAGCTTCATGGTTGTCACCAGAGCTTTGCTTTTTTCAAATTATTTTATGCTCTATAAAATATAAATTAGCATTCGTATTCTAATTAGTGTTGGTGTCTCTAGGCTATATATTAGTCTTTCTTTCTTTTAGTTCTTCAAATGTGAGATCACCACGTACTCACTCTTTTTGCTTGCTTCTGCGGAGCCATGGACCACGCCATCGGAAATGGGGTTTGCATCCTTCATTTGTGTTCAAGGTATGCTCGACCAACTTGATTGGAGAAGGACATCATACTTTTATGAGTCTCAGAATATCTTTTTACTTGTCCAATCCAAAACTCAGATCACATCATTCTCTACCTCAATCATGATACTGCTACTCGAAGTTAGGCTGCCTTGCAAACACCCAAATCACATATTCTAAAGAATTAATTGGCATTCATATTCTAATTAGTGTTGGTTTTGCTAGGCTATATATTATTCTTTCTATTAGTGCTTTAAAGTTGAGATTACCACGTACTCACTCTTTGCTTGTTTCTGCGGAGCCATGGACCACGCCATTAGAAGTGGAATTTGCATGCTTCATCTCGGTTCAAGGTATGCTTGAACAACTTGATTGGAGAAGGTGCTACTCGAAGGTAGGCTGCCTTGCAAACACCCAAATCACATATTCTAAAGAATTAATTGGCATTCATATTCTAATTAGTGTTGGTGTTCCTAGGCTATATATTATTCTTTCTATTAGTGCTTCAAAGTTGAGATTACCACATACTCACTCTTTGCCTGTTTCTGCGGAGCCATGGACGACGCCATCAGAAGTGGAATTCGCATACTTCATCTCGGTTCAAGGTATGCTTGAACAACTTGATTGGAGAAGGACATCATATTCTTACAAGACTCAGAATATCTTTTCTAATTGTCCAATCCAAAACTCAGATCACATCATTCTCTACCTCAATCCCTGTCTCCATGTTACTGTTATTCGAAGGTGAGCTGTATTTATGCTTACGCAAACACCCAAATCACATACTGCAGCTATCAAACCTAGGATTTCTTAGTCTTAAGTCTTGTTAACTTATTACTGAGTTAACAAGTAATTGATATTTCTTTATCTCTATTGTCTCATTAAATTCACCAAAAGAAAAGCAAAAAAAAAAAAAAAGAGTTCATGTTTGGATATATCATTTATTCAACTTCTATCTTCTCCTTAAAAAAATTAACAATATAGCCATCACCAAACATTAATTATTCTATGCATGTTTTGAAAAGGAACATACTAGCAACCACACGCTACCGTTGGTTATCTTAGACTATATAATTAGTCCATCTTTCTATTGGTGTTTCAAAGCCGAGAGCACCTCATACTCACTCTTGGTGGTTGCTTTCGTCTAGCCATGGACCAAAGCCACCGGAAATGGGGTTTCCAGGGGAACCAAGAGCTGAAAGCTTCCTCCATCTCCGTCCGAGGTACTCTCGACCGGCTGATGGCAAATCTTAACAAAGATGATAAACGTCCCACCATTCCTCTAGGCCGTGCTGACCCTACGGGGTTCCCCAGCTATCGGACTTCCGCTTCGATGCCAGATGCCGTCGCTGACTCTGTCCGATCATTTAAGTTCAACGGCTACCCTCCCACCTTCGGTCTCGCCGATGCAAGAAGGTACGTCTGTAAAACCCTCAAATTTACCGCATTAGCTATTCTTTTCCGAAGCTTACTTTCTTTTTCTGTTTGTAACTACTTTTTATTTTAAAAGTAATTTTTATTTGGATAAGAGACGTGAAAAAATATCAGATTGTTCTGTAGTAGCTAATATGCCATCCTATCTAACATAGATTCCATTCAAACTATAATGGACACCGTATTTCGTGCATAAGAGCATTATTTTATGGGACTAGACTTTTATATCATAAGTTGGTAGTTCTGTCATTATCATTTGGACATTGATTCTTGTTTATATGAGAGTATTATTTTTATATAAAATATACTTAAAGTTCAAATCAAAAGTTGACTCTTAAATTTAAAAATTTTCTTTCATCTAAATTTCATATTATGAATTTTATTTTTTGATATAAGATTTTTATCTTGCACAATTTTCTTACAGACTAAGTGTTATTAGACTCAAGATTGTATGAGGTGATCTAGAATCAACTTAAACTCTAATACTATATAGAAAATAAGTTCAAATATAACTTAAAAATTAATTTATGAGTTATATGATTCTCATTCATTTTAAACTTTACCTTAGCATTTAACCTTAACTCTCACCTTAGATATAATTCATTTCGAGTTTTTCATTTTCTTTTTCCTTCTATAAACTTCTTTGCATATTTTCCTAGAAACTTGCCATATTTGGTCGGCAAATGAATAGTACTTCAAGATCCGTTTCGATTAGCGGATATCCCGCAAGTACAACCCAAATCTCCTCTGAAAAAATATGGACTGGAGGGATCTCATTGTTGAAAGAAACTAGCTTGTACTTGTGTTGTCACTTGGAAGGGTCGCATGGCGCTACTAAAGAATGCATGGAAAAGTTTTCCATCGGAATGTGTTGAATTCATTTTATCACTCTTTTATTTGTTGGTTTCTTTATCATGGTACAAAAGAAAAAAAATCAAGTTTTTAACATAATGTCATAGTTAATAGTGAGATAAAATTAAATCTTTTTTTAATAATTTAAATGTACAAATTCCTTCATAAAATCACACGATGCCTACAACTCTATTTATGATACAAGGTGGTGTCAAAATAAGTTATAGTATTTACAGCCTGTTATGGAATCTTAATAATTTAAATAATAATAATAATAATAATAATAATAATAATAATAATAATAATAATAATAATAATAATAATAATAATAATAATAATAATAATAATAATAATAATAATAATAATAATAATAATAATAATAATAATAATAATAATAATAATAATAATAATAATAATAATAATAATAATAATAATAATAATAATAATAATAATAATAATAATAATAATAATAATAATGGTAATAAAATAACACCTGATGGAGTCGAAGAGTCCTTATTTTTTCGTATATGAAAGTCTAGGCTTTATATTATAATAAATGTTGTATTGCATGTGAGCTGCCTTTGTGGTAAACTAAGTGGGCGGATTATTTTTAGTGGCATGCCATGGTAGGATTTGTCTTCATTTGCTGATCGAATCTTTTTTAATATAATATCAAGAAAGAGGAAAAATTAGTGGCATATTATTATTTGAAACACTACTCAGAATTGGTATAAAAGAAGATATTTTCTACTTGATAGAATTTTGTATGCGTTAGGGTTTGATTTATAGATTACTGTTTTCTTTTTGTCTATCACCTCACATGAGTAATCAGCACAAAATGATGAATTTTTAAAATTAACTGTACTGAAAGTTATCCAAGTGAAGAACACTAGGTTTATAACTCCAATATAAAGTCCTTGAAAGGTCATGATCCTTTTTTAACTAATTGAAAATGGAAGACCCCAAACCCAAAGCTTGAAAAATAATTTCTATTGAAAGCAATAGTTTCTGTTTTGGGCTTAAACAAACAGGTATTTTGTCCTGGGAATTTTGTAAGATTTTTACCAACCAAATTATGCTCTATCTCCCAATAAAATGACAATGAAATAAAATCAAGACTTTAACCATGGAATAAGGTAGAAAAAATATGCATAATTATCAACATATATTGATCAACGACAAATGATATTAATTCAAATAAATTGTTAATGAAATGACTAAATTCACTAAGTTTTATCAATCTAAAATTTTAAAACATTTAACATCATAGTACTACTTCTAATTTTTAAAATACAATTTTTGTCTTCTATTATAAATATGTTAATGTATAAAGATATTTTCTTTTCTTAAAAATTGATTTTAAGAAAGAAATTCGAGCCATTTCAAACGATAATATATAGTATATACACCAAAATTTCCTTTGAATCGGAGCTAATAATTGAGTTACAAAACTAATAATGATCTATTTAATATTTTTTCCTCTTAAAATTTTTGACATAAGTATTTTGTGCTAGTTCATTGGACTAATATAATGAAATTGATAATGTTTTTGCTCAATTCATCACAGAGCTCTTGCAAAACATCTCTCTAAAGATCTTCCATACCAGTTGATACCGGACGATGTTTATCTCACAATAGGTGCAACGCAAGCGATCGAAATCGTGGTGGCTGTTCTTGCACGGCCTGGTGCTAACATTCTGCTTTCCAGACCGGGCTATCCGCACTATGAAGCTTGTGCTGCTTGTAGTAAGACTGAGACTCGCTACTTTGATCTCATACCCGAAAGAGGTTGGGAGGTGGACCTTGATTCCGTTGAAGCTGTGGCGGATGAGAACACAGTGGCTATGGTTATAATAAATCCCAGCAACCCATGCGGGAATGTCTTCACATACCAACATTTGAAAAAGGTGATTCCTGAAATTTATATAAAACCTTCTGAAGATACCATTGGGGTTTCAACTAAAAGTTTTGCTGTTGTGTTGTAGATTGCAGAGACTGCTAGAAAGCTTGGGATTTTTGTGATTGCGGATGAAGTGTATGGCCATCTTGCTTTTGGGAGCAATCCGTTTGTGCCCATGGGAGTGTTCGGATCAACTGTACCTGTTATAACAATTGGGTCTTTATCAAAGAGATGGATTGTACCTGGATGGCGACTGGGTTGGATCGCCACAAACGACACCAATGGCGTTTTCCAAAAATCTGGGGTTGGTTTTCTCTACTCCTCTGTCTTGCAATTTGCAATTTGACATGTACTAACGTCGCCATGACAAACTTGGCTTTGTTGGGATGTTGCCTTTGTAACCAAACTGGCCATAGGTTCTTTCTTGTGATGGCTCCTCTTTGTTACGGGCCTGAAATTTTAACCCAATAGCCTAGTCTTTTGTAAACCCAAGATTTTCCACTTATATTTTCAACGAAGGACAATGTTCTATATATTCTTTCTCTTAAAGTGTTTGTACCTTGGAACATCACATCTTGTTTGTTTAGAGGCAAAAATTGTGTACAGTTTTTTGGGGTTGTATTATATTGCTCAAGTCTTTTTTTAGAACTATCTGTAAAACGAAGTATATTTTTTTTTTTACAGATTAGTTCTAAAGAGGAAATGAGTTTTGGACATAATATTAGAATTCCACTTCAAGGGGGTACTTCCGTGCACGAAAACTATAGCCTAAAGTAATTTTTGAGAAGTTGTATTCCTCTTAGCACAAAGCTTGTAACTTACTTCGACCTCAAAAGGGTGTGTTAAGAATGAGTTATCCTACATTGCTTCAGAATCATTTTAAAAATAGAATACATGTTCTTTCCTCAAATATCAGGGCTAAAAAAGAACTAAGCTTTCCAACAATGCTAACCCTATTATTGTTAGTGAGAGTGTTTCCTTTTCGTTGTGAATGTACTCTCATCAATCCCTATGTTATAAACCGTGTACAATCATACGCATTAACGGCAAATTTTGGTAGTAGCTCAATGTGAAGTTTGTGCGTGCCTATTTAAATTAATGGCTTTACCTTGAGCATTGTCTGGTGAGAGGAGATGAGTTAAGAAATTTTTCTCATGATGAGCTTAGTACCTGTGTTTTCTTCATTCCAGTTTGTGGAGAGCCTCAAGGACCTTCTCAACATCACCACTGATCCTCCGACCTTCTTACAGGTACCTAGTTCAAGTTTATTTTTCTGAATATCATTGAAAGAATAACTACAAAGAGAGTGGAAATTTTTTTCTGCCTTTTTATTTAAGTAAAGTTTACTGGGATATGCATACAACTTGTAAGAAATGTTGCGCAATAAAATCCCACGGTAGAACTCTACAGCGTTCATTCCCAATAACGTCCCAAACCCCTAATAGACACCAAGTGATGCAGCTCAAACATGTCAATTTTTATACATAAATGTTCAGCATTAATTATGAAAAATAAAAAGTTGACTACATAAAAAGAATAAGGGGGGTGGGGATCCAAACAATGGCGTTACTATTTGCTGAAAGATAATTGCAATGGCTTGGTGAAGTTATGTACTTCCTCGAATGCTTAAATCTTATATTTTCTTGGGGTTTTCTCTTTAGGATTTTTTTTTTCTGTTGGAAACTTCGTCTCTAAACCAAAGGTCGTCGATATTGTCGTTCATCCTTTAAATTCCTTGCCATATTCTGTCCTTGCAAAAGTTATGAAATGGTTTGTCTGCAGGGGGCACTTCCTCGAATCCTTGAGCAAACGAGTGAGGAATTCTTTTCAAAAATTCTAAACTTGTTGAGAGAAGCTTCAGACCTTATTTATGAGAGGATTGAAGAGATCCCCTGCCTGACTTGTCCACACAAACCAGACGGGTCCATGGCTGCAATGGTAAGAGCATAGCGACTGTTTATTATTATGCTTCAAACAGAAACGTCAAATGATTAAAAAACAAAGTATCTTGTTTTGTTTTTTGGTTTGGTAACAGGTGAAGCTAAATTTATCAGAACTTGAAGGCATCACTAATGATGTGGACTTTTGTATGAAGTTGGCCAAGGAGGAATCCGTGATTATTCTGCCAGGTAAAATATCAACAATTTAGAACTTTTTCCCAATACTTCCATAGCAAAATTTGTTTCCTTTATTATAGATATTGTTAGTAGGCTTCACAACCTAACCCAAGAATTAACTTAAGAGTTGGAGGAGCACTTTCTTTATTAATGTTTTTATAACAATGGATTACATCATTTTTTTTATGAATATGTAAGTTTATTTATTAAAGAATAAGAGAATACAAAAACTTAGAAACATATTTTAGTATTACAACTGATTTAAAAGAAAATAAAGTTTAGAATTCTCTAATTATAATACAATAAAACATTCATCTAATAAAGTATAATGTTCTTAGACAAAGTTACTCTTTCACTCTACACAATGGATTACATTTTTAGTTGGAACTTTTACCTTACACATACACTCCCATATGATGACCAATATAAGGTTCGAAGTTGCATAGCAAGAAGTAAATTCATTACCATATTAGAAGGCCTGACAATCCAATCCAAAAGTTATCTCAAGAATTACGGAAATACTTTTTTCATTCAAGTTTTTACTCCAAGGAATCACATTTTCAATATAAGACACTTGTCCTATACATAGATATGACTGTTGTGTGGCAATCTCTAGCATATATATGATACTACCAATTTAAAGACTTGAATTGAGATAGATACCTTATTTTATTGGAATCATGAATGTATTGGTCTTCTTACTTGAATCAATTTCACCTAATACCAATTCTTTTTTTGGCATTTTGATTTCCAAATACTTTGACAAGGCCTTTCTTATCCGTTCAACTATCAAAAAACATAGTTAGTAAGCGGCAAAATAAAAATAGAGTTTCCTTGTTTCTCATTTTAATACTAGTTATTAGTTGGATGACTCAAAGAGCTTGCTTTAGTAGATTAGAAGCATTCACCATATAAGACGCTTCAAAGATGATTTCAATTCTAGTGGTTAAGTTGTTGCACTTGTTAATGAATTTTCTAAAAAATACAAAACTTTTCAATTTGATAACAGGCTCTTATCCTTGAATCATTGTATATTTTTATGAAAGTGATTGTGGCTTCACATACCATGATTATACTTCCAGGGATCACAGTTGGACTGCAGAATTGTCTTCGAATTTCTACTGCCACTGAGTATTCGTCACTTGATGATGGATTTAGAAGGATAAAATCCTTCTACCAGAGGCATGCCAAGAATAATTAAGATTCATGTTTGTGCAGCAGTAAAATTGGGATGTTAAGATCTATAGCTTCAAGATGGATCTCATTAATCCATGTTATGTAGTTGCATGTATGGGGAGGCATTGATTTGTGCGCATTATTATGATTTTCAATTAAGTTGTTGAATGTAAGAACTACTTTAATTTAAATAAATAAATTTGTTCCCCAATGTCAGTTGAAAAGGAGAGATTATACCAATAGTATTTAGTTAAAGTAAAACAACTTTCAATGCTTATAGTCTAAATTGATTGCATGTATCCACTAGAATACAACACATAGTCAATTGGTAAAGTTCCCCCTGAACTAAAAATAAAGTAGAATGGTAGAATTCCTTTTTCATATCCATTAGTTAGGAATTTTTTAAGAACAAGGTGGATTTGTTTAAGGCTTAGAATGTAAATGCATATGAAATGAATCATGGGATTGAAAAAGGCCTCTAATTTATCTTAGCTAAAATTAAATGATATAAAACTCACTAGTCATTTGTTGTACATCAAGCCTTTCTATAGTTGATAGCTTTTACTATAGTCATAAAATAATCACAACTTTCTGGTGATCACTCATTAAGAAATTGGTTTGGGGGGCTTAATTCTCTTCTCAACTCATTATGATTTTCTTCATCTGGATTTTTGCTTTTGCATATTAATTATACTTTCCTTGAATGGAGATTAGATCTGTAAATTGTTTCTACTCCCGGGAACAAAGATGACAAGTAGATATTGTGTGATCATTTTCCTGTGTGAGACAATTTGAATGCAAATATTTGAAGGGTAGTAGGAAACTGCATCCCTCGTAGGATTATTTTTGTTACTTATGAAGTCAAAATTAGGAGTAAAGTAGTCATTTTTTCTTATAAGTGTAAAACCATCTTTTCCCAACCTAGTTTTTAACAATAGCTTATAAATAGGATACTTAGAAAGCCGAAGTAATAGTAAACAAATAAAAAGAGTGATATTTAGCTATTATGAAAAACCCAAACTTCAAAAGACTTTTAGAATGAAAAATTGTAAAACCTTGAAATTGTAAAGAATGAGTTATTATTATATGAGGTTAGGAGCCATTATTTCCAAATAACATAAAGCTTCGGTATGTTTTCTGTCTGTTCCATCTGAAGTTCTCTTGCATAATCACTTCACTGCATTAAGATTGAATAATTAGATCATAATGAAATTTTGATTATTGCACCAGGAGTCCGGAGAGAAAGTACATCAAATGTGCCAGGAATGCGCGTTTCATTGTTCTTTAAATTACTAAATTGTAATATTACAAGATCTTCCCTAACAAAGGTTAGCTAGTCAACCTCCCAATTCCCCGGCCGCTTAACGGATAATTGTACAAACAAATAATTTTATAAGTTAAGATAGTGCAAGTCATCATGAAAGGGTACTAAAATATGGCCTTGCATTTAAAGGGGGTAGTGTTGATCACCACATCAGAGACCGGCCATTTGCTGAAACTCCAATAAACTTGTTATTAATTTTGTCTTTGATCCCGAAGCCAATGCCCATTTAAGTTTGTCAGGGAGAATAGATGATTGAGTGAGGATTGACGAAGAGCTTGTCAATTAGTCAAAAACACTGAGACTACAACCCTTAGTGGGCAGGCCAGAATTACACCAGTATTTTCTATCAGTCGCCAAATCTCATAGTTTCTAAGATAAATATTATGATCTTTTCTCAAACAATATCTCCAACATCCTTATTAACTACAACTCATGGTATATGGATACCTCTTAGATTAATTCTTTTTTTGAGAAGTTAGTTGAGACCAATTTTTGTCAATTCGATCATCTAAGTAAGGAAAAAAAAAAGATATATTCACCCTACCAAAAGCAAGGGTAGATTAAAATATTGCCATTATTGCATCTGGCATTCATGTATTGTTTGGAATCACAATGAGCAAGCTTCATATTTAGTCTTAGACACCGTAGAAATAAAACCATGGGCTCTTATTTCTTTACGTACTCATAACAAGGAAAAATTTAAGGTGTACAAGGTACTAAAGTCTCTCATGTAACAATGGATATGTAACAGCAAAAGCTTCGCATACATAAATATTCACCTTCATTTAATACTAAGAGACTATTGATGAACCCTTTTTTTTTCTTGGTTGAAGATGTGGGATATACCTTGTTTCTTAGCTAAACTTGTTAGAACGGGTAGCAGTAGCTTCATATTTTCATATAGGTATTCACTGGGTTCATGCACACGGAAAGATACTTTAGTGGTATGATTATTATATTGATCATCTTAAACTAAGCGCCAAAAACAATTGCTGGTAGTAAGACTTATACGTTATTTCTTTATTCTCTATAACATAAATAAATAAATAAATAAATTTGTTCCTAAATGATACGTGAATGGTTAATGCCAGTTGAAAAGGAGAAATTATACCAATAGTATTTAGTTAAAGTAACACAACTTTCAATGATTATAGTCTTAATTGATTGCATGTATCGATTATAATACAACACACAATCAATTGGTAAAGCCACCCGTGAGCTAAAAATAAAGCAGAGCGGTAGAATTCCTTTTTCATATCCATTAGTCAGGATTTTTTCAAGAACAAGGTGGATTTGTTCAAGGCTTAGAGTGTAAATGCATGTAAAAAAAATAATGGGATTAAAAAAGGCCTCTAACGTATCTTGCTAAAATTAAACGATATAAAACTCACTAGTTATCTGTTGTACATCAAGTCTTTCTATAGTTGATAGCTTCTACTGTAGACATAAAATGTCACAACTTTTTGGTGATCACTCATCAAGTAATTGGTTTGAGCAGCTTAATTTCTCTTCTCAACTCATTATGATTTTCTTCATCTGGATTTTTGCCTCTACATATTGAGTATACTTTCCTTGAATGGAGATGAGCTCTGTAAATTGTTTCTACTCACAAGAACAAAGATGACAAGTAGACATTTTGTGATCATTTTCCTGTGTGAGACAATTTGAATGCAAATATTTGAAGGGTAGTAGGAAAATGCATTCCATGTAGGATTATTTTTGTTAGTTATGAAGTCAAAATTAGAAGTAAAATAGTCATTTTTGCGTATGTGTAAAACCATCTTTTTCCAACCTAGTTTTTAACGATAGCTTATAAATAGGATACTTAGAAAGCCTAAGTAATAATAAATAAATAAATAAGAGTGGCGAAAGCCCAAACTTTATAAGACTTTTAGAATGAAAAATTGTAAAACCTTCGAATTGTAAAGAATGAGTTATTGTTGTATAAGGTTGGGAACCATTATTTCCAAATAACATAAATCTTTGGTATGTTTTATGTTTGTTCCATTTGAAGTTCTCTTGCATAGTCACTTCACAACATTGTGATTGAATAATGAGATTATTATCAAATTTTGATTACTGAACCAAGAAAGTACTTCAAATGTACAAGGAATGCACGTTTCATTGTTCTTTAAATTACTAAACTGTAATATTACAAGAACTTCTCTAATAAAGGTTAGCCAGTCAACCCAATTCCCCATACGCTTAAAGGATAATTGTACAAACAAATAATTTTATAAGTTAAGATAGTGCAAGTCATCATGAAATGGTACTAAAATATTGCCTTGTATTTAAAGGTGGGTAGTGTTGATTACCACATCGGAGACCAGCCATTTGCTGAAACTCCAATAAACTTGTTATTAATTATGCCTTTGATATCGAAGCCAATGCCCATCTAAGTTTGTCAAGGAGAATAGAGGATTGAGTGAGGATTGACGAAGAGCTTGTTAACTTCTAAATGACACTAAGACTACAATCCTTAGTGGGCAGGACCAGAATTACACCAATATTTTCTACCACTAACCAAATCTCATAGTTTCTAAGATAAATATTATGATCTCTTCTCAAACAATATCTCCAACATCCTTATTAACTACAACTCATGGTATATGGACACCTTTTAGATTAATTCTTTTTTTGAGAAGTTAGTTGAGATCAATTTTTGTCAATTCGATCATCTATGTAAGAAAAAAGAAAGATATACTCACCCTACCAAAAGCAAGGGCAACTTAAAATATTGCCTCTATTGCATTCAGCATCTGTGTATTTGTCTGGAACCACAATGAGCAAGTTTAATATTTAGTCTTATACACCGTAGAAATAAAATCATGGGCCTTTTTTTCTTTACATACTCGTAACAAGGAACAATTTAAGGTGTACAAGGTACTATAGTCTCTCATATAACAATGGATATGTAACAGCAAAAGCTCAACGTACATAAATATTCACTTTCATTTTATACCAAGAGACTATTGATAAATCTTTTTTTTCTTGGTTGAAGATGTTGAATATACCTTGTTTCTCAACTAAACTTGTTTGAATGGGTAGCAGCAACTTTATATTTTCATCTAGGTATTCATTGGGTCCTTGCACACGGAAAAGATACTTTAGTGGTAGGATTATTATATGGATCATCTTACACTAAGCATTAAAAAAAATTACTGGCAGTAAGATATATACGTTATTTCTTCGTTTTCTAAGGCAATAATAGTTGTAGGCTAACTAGCCACTTAACATCCCCATCAAGCCCCGCAATCCTCCTTCAAGCTATTTATCGTGGTTCCCCAACATTTCTCCTAGAAGACTTTTTTGTGAATATGTTAGTGATCTATTCTTTTGTTTTGTGTATTCCAACTCAATTTCTTTTTATCTTCATAGCTTTCCCAATAAAATAATATTTGATGAAAATATGATTTGTCCTTGAATAATTCACTAGTTGTTATGGTTGAGAATAGGGATTTGTTATCTCAAAAGATTCCTCTTATGTTAGCTTGCTTGGCTAGTTGCAAATATAGCTACGACATACTTAGTCTCACCCAAAATATCATTAAAATTGCAATTTAGAAAGTATATATCTAATAGTACTTTATATATTGTTAACACGCCCAACCTAGTCACCATCACAACATCCATCCAACTAAATTTCTTAGTTGCTCCATATAGTAAAGCCCTACTCTTTTATTGCTAGCACATTTCTAAGGATTCTCCTTGCTTTATTGAAATAGACAAAACTTGGTTATACCTATATCTAGATGGCACACTAATAGCATATATAAATTAAGGTTCATCAGCTGTAAGGTACATCATATTATTTGTTAAACTTCTAAATTGAATTGTATTATTCTTATTATTACCCTACTTTTACCTTCATTTTGTCATTAAGTACTAGTGGTGTGCTTAAACTCTTATGATTCTCCATTTGATTTTTCTTCAACCAGTTTCCAACAAACCTTGATTGAGCAAGAAACATACCCCTTTCACATTGATATACTTCTATTCTTAGGAAATACTATTCCCATCCAAGATCATTCAACCTTATATGTTTTTGACCTTTTTGAATTATTCACTATTTCCAACAACTGTTAATCATTAAGATGTTGTAAAATAATAAAAAATGATTACAAAGATCATAGGAATCCTTTGCTTTAGAAATAGTCATTTATCATACTATAGGAGGCTCTTGCAACTAGTTTCGAGACATAAAAACCTTATTCAATCTCAAAACTTCATACATTTTATCCTTAACTTCAAATCCTTTGACTATTGTATATAGATTTCTTCTTTAAGATCCCTCTTCAAAATTGCAAATTTCACATCTAACTGTAAATTTATCATTTTTTTAATTAGCATACACAACTATTGACATTTCAATGCTTTCTACTTATCATAAAAATAAAAAATAAAAACATTTGATTGGTTTCTAATTGAGTAATATGTGCAACTATTTCTTTGTAGTTCATCTCTAGTATTTGAAAATAACCTCTAGCCACTAATCTTACTTATTTGAAATTAATCTCTAACCACTAATCTTACTTTGTGCTTTTCTATACTTCTATTTCAATTACACTTAGTCTTAAATATTTTTGTTCTTAGACAACTCAACTAAACTTTAAATGTTATTCTTCACAACTACACTTTGACACCTCCATTATAATCTTGACAAAGAGATTTGTTTATAAGACAATGAAATATATTCTTAAGTTGAGTGAATAGAAAGGAGTTTTAGGATAACAAAGGAATTGAACATACAACAAACTATTTCTAGAGTACAAAACTTTTCTTACACAAAACTAAGCAAATAGATTGAATAGGAAAACTTGGAACCTTCTCAATTCAAAAAACTTTATTATTAACTATTTCAACACTCTATTCTCACAAAGTAAACCAGTAACTACCACACAACTTCATGCATCTAATATTCAAAAACACAAAGCATACAAATTACTTATAGACTGGATTAACAATGTAACAACATCACAAACTTACAACACCTATCTAATAGACTTATCACTTAACTTGATCTCCATATTGTGGTTGCACAGTCCTCATCTTTCTTCATTAACCAGTAGCATGCAGTGGAGAAAGTTGAAAGTGTCAAGATTTGCAAGTCCTTAAAAGCCACAATGTCTTAAAAGGAAGCTTAGTGAAAAGTTGATCTCCTAACCCTAAAAGGAAGCTTTAGCTACAAATAGTTTATGCATGCAACATTTTTTCAACAACTCATTGATTCTTTAGCTTTCTCAAGTGCATAGTAAAAAGCTTACTTTCCTAATAAGGACAATTGCTACTCTCCTAATTATTAACTCTAAGGAAAATTAACTTCAGCTTCTTTTGCACCTTTTAGTAAGGATTGGACAATCCATGACATTGTTAGTCTTTTGCTTCTGTCTTCCTCCACACAAGAAATACCAACTTCAACCATTGTTTCTGCTTGTCTCCTACTAAAATGACCTCCTAATCTTGGATCCACTTCATCCTCCACCCAAGAGCCTTTTCCACATTCAATCTTCCTTTTCACCATCCTAACAAAGCTTGTCAACTCTGGTTCTTGCTCTTCACTACAACTGTTTATCACTTGACTTGAGAACCTGACTCATTTCACTATCTCTAAAATCACCACACCATAACTATAAACATCAATTTTTGCTGTGATAGGAAGAGTTGAAGCCCATTCTGGGGCCATGTATCCTTTTGTACCTTGAATACGAGAGAATTCTAAGCCAAGTCCTCTTCTTTGAAACAACTTTAAGAGTCCAAAATCTGCTATCATTGGTTCAAATTCACTGTCCAAAAGTATATTTTCGGGCTTCACATCACAATGAACAACCCATTCTAGGCACTCATGGTGAAGATAGGCCAGACCTTTGGCTGTTCCTACCACAACTTTGAACCTCTCTTTCCATCCAAGAAAGTTCGGGGGAAATAAGTGCTTGTCCAATGACCCATTTTCTACATAGTCATACACCAAGAGTCTATGCCCACGTTCTGAACAGAAGCCCCACATACGAACTAAGTTCATGTGGTTGATTCTCCCAATAGTACTGATTTTTGCCCAAAACACTTCTTCCCCTTCATGCATATTTCCCAATCTCTTCATAGCTACAACCCTTTCATCTGCCAAAATACCCTTATATACAATTCCCAATGCTCCTCTTCCAAACTCTTCGTTGAACTTCTTGGTGGTGTTCTTTAGTTTAGCATAGCTAAATTTCCTGAATTGACTAGATAGCGCACGGTACCCATCTTCTACAGAAACTTCAACATCATGGCCTTTATAAAGGAACCATCAACTTAATACCATGACAAGAAACTCAATTGCACCAATTCCAAAAACAAAATTATAAAGAATAATCCATGTCAAGCTTTGTGAACGGTCTTCGGGCATGGAGAGAGACCCTATCACTGTGTTAGTTTGATAACTCTATTTTTATAGAGTTATTTTACCTATTTTAGGCAATAAATAACTTTAATAATTGTGAGAAAACATTTGAACTCCTCTTTATTTATCTAAATTTATCTTGTTTATGTAGCACAAGGAGGCAAGGAGAAAAGGGATGAACATAGAGAGCATGATGCTTATTGTGTGGCAAAATCGTAATATCAAGATCAAAAGAGTCAAGATGAGCTTAGGCTTTGAATGATTGTTATTAGATTTTATTGTTATTAGGTTTTTTAAATAATTAGAAAACCTAATCATATTAGGAGTTCAAAGCCTAATTAAATTAGGAGTTCAAAACCTAATTAAATTAAGAGTTCAAAACCCAATTGTTTTAGATCTCTAAAACTTAATTCTACTAGGATAAGAGTAGGTCTAAACCTAAACCCTATTTAAGAGAAGAGAAGAGGCAAAAGAAAAAAGGAGGAGGAAATTGAGCACAACTCAAGAGAGAGGCTAAGAATTCAAGGTTTTCTTGAAAAGAATGCAAAAAGGGTGACAGACTTCTTGTTCTTGGATTCAAGATGCCTTCTTTATTCCCTATTATTATTCTTCCTCATTATTTCTTTATGCTTTAGTTTATTTTTGTTAGAGCTACGATGTAACCTAATTATGATGTTATGAATCTTATGATTATTATGTTTTGCAAAATATTTTATTTATGTGAGTTATATATATTTATGCTTAATGCTTTTAAGTGATTGGCCACCACTTGAATGATTTGATGTGCATGTTTAAGACTGAGAGGTAATAATATGCAATTGCTTCTTATAATATATAACCATGAATTAAATGTGGATAGACATATACCATGTTGTTTGTGTGACTTTTGGTGATAAGATAATCAAAAGATTTATTGTAAACTGGGAATGTTCATAGATCCTAATGCATTTGGTTTGTTTCAATTCACATATAGAAATATAGTGAATTAATGAACTAAGTAGGTTTGTTATACCTAGACATAGGATAGTAAATAAATTAGAAAGTTTCACCATCACATAAATATTATTTCTCTTGCAAGCATACATAATCTACATTAGTACCTCATAGTTATGGTGAAATCGGACACTCTAACATATTTTGTGTATTTAGTTTTATTAAATTTAGTTGATTAGTTTATTCTCTATTAATTTGGATTTGTTAGATAAATTTTAGGAGTTGTTCACCGTTAGTAATTAGTTGGCATAGTAATCACCAATCTTTATGGGACGATATCTTTCTTATCATTATATTACTTGTTCGACATGTTCACCTTGCATATAAAATTCATCGAACATAGTTTTACCGATTTCAAATAGTGGATTGGCGCCTTTGAGACTTGTGGGTTTTGTGGTTGGCAAACTTGCGGGCAATCTCAGATATATGCTGCCTGGAAAATTTGGAGACCTGTAGCCATTGAAAAGTGCACTTTTTGTGTAACAACGCCCTTCTACTGCTAGCCTGTAGCTAAAAGCTCGACAACGGCAATCCTCTACACATAACTTTTTGCAAGAATCTATTGAAATTTCCATAGTGAAATTGAGATCATATCCATAGAAATCTACCTGAGGAACCTCCACAAATTTCACATTCTTGCCTTGGCGGCAGGTTTGGTTGAACATAGGCTTACAACCCTTGTTCCAATTACTCAGGTCAGTGACCTGGTAGCCAGGAGGACATGAGCACTGGACCTCTGGTGTATAAATGCAAATCCCATTTCTCCCACATATACCGTGCACTTTACATGGTTCCGTGAGGGCTTCCCATGAAATCACCCACAATCCTAACAAATTGTTTAGGCTATAAAGTCTTAGGTTCCCATCGTAATCCACTGTCAGCCTCCTTTTGACCCCAAGGCCCATGTCGGTCGTGTTGAACTGCAACCTGTCAGTTGATAAGAAAGTGCCCATTTCGCCTAAAACTGCGAGTCTGCTACTATTATAATTTGTTCTTCCATTTGCAAACACGCTATTATTGGGATTAGGCCAATACAAGCTTGATATATCAGGCCCATCATACATGAAAGACAGCACATTATTCTCATCAAAAAATAGACAAAAATAACCTGAATAATAAGAACCTCTTCCTAGATTGGAAATCAATTTATTGCTCCTTGTAAAGGGCTGGTTGGGAAGCAGAGTATTAGTTGGAAAATTGAAACTTTGCCACAGAATTCTACCGTCTTTGTCCTTTAAAGCAAGGTTCCCCGAGTCCAAAAGTTCAGCTCTTTGAACTTCAGTGGGAGCGTTGTTGGTCTGCCACACGATCGAACCGTCCACATCCTTCAGGACCATGACACCGTCTTTCCTCAGGGAAATTTTGGAACCTCTGCCATTGACTGGTGTGTCCTTGTTGGCCATCCAAACAACAGTTCTGTACTTTGTATTGGTGAACCATACTGAGAAACAGTAAGCGTTCATTCCCACCTTATAGAAGCCACAGGTGAATGACTTATCTGGGGAGGTCAGGTGGTCTCAATCGCCTTCGACGGAGGAAGAAGACCGCCTTTCCAAAACGTTACTGGTCGCCGATGTTGCGAAAGAGAGGAAGCAAAAAAATGTGAGAAAACTGGGGGACAGAATGGTCCAGTATCTCATTCTGCAGAACTTGGCTCTGAATAGATCCTCTTTCCAGGTGAAAACAAACTTGTTAGATGAGGATGTGAGAAGGGTGATGATACTCCTTCGTAACCGTAACATCATGAGGGTGCGAGTCTTCTAAGTGCTCTGCCGTTTCCATCCTAGATATAGTTAAGCAGGAAAGCCAGTGGTAATCGAATTGCAATTTGAAAGGGTTCCCTAGTTCACACGTCGCAGCCCTTACAGGCTAAAGTCGTGCAGCGAACAGTGACAGGTTCACGGACATGAACATCGAGTCTAAGAAAGGTCTTTGCATTTGAAAAGTACAAACCATATAGTCGAACGACAAAAAGCATGCACAGTGTTGTTTAGTTCCGACAGAGACCTTATAAGTGATTACTCACATACTTTTCCAATAAAACTAGGATGTGGGTAATCACTTATCGAGTAGTTCTTACGAATCTTGACCTAGATGGTAGACATTCCAGACAACTTAAATTCCCATTTAATTCAAAAAATAAAAAAATAAAAATCCTAAACTACAATATGGGTAAAGGTTCAAACACAGAAAATGAGTAAAACCTTTCCGTAAAAAAAGTGAGAGAAAGAGAGATACCATCCACGTTTGCTATTTCTTTTTCTTTCTTTGAACTTCTCTACATATTTTCTTGGAAACTTGCCCGTAGTTTTGGTCGGAAAATGAGTTTCTTAAAGATCGTCTTCAATTATTATGGTCACAAGTACAACTCTAATCTCCACTAAAATACATGGAGTGGAGGGATCTTATCGTTGAAAGAAACTAGTCTGTGTTTTCAATTAGAAGGATCACGTGTTGCTGCTAAACCATGCATGGAAAAGTTTTCCATCCGCTCAGAAATTACGCCGAGCACGAGAAAGTGGTCGTCTGTATGTAACATCGTCGGCACAAAGACGCATGGCTATCACTTTTAAGGTTTATCATCTAAAGTTTTAGATGTCGAACGTGAGGGTGCGATATATAATTGATAAAATAGGTTTTTGTAGCACCAGAAATTAATTTTAAAAAACTGATTTATTTCTAGTAATGGTCTATAATATATTTTCTCCTTTTCAAATTTATGAAATCAATAATTTATGCAAAATAGTGGATTAATATAACGAAGTCGATAATCTTTTAACTTCGATTCATTACAGAGCTCCTGCAGATCATCTCTCTAAAGATCTTCCATACCAGTTGTTACCGGATGATGTTTATCTCACAGAAGGTGCGACGCAAGCGATAGAGGTTGTGGTGGCTATTCTTGCAAGTCCTGGTGCTAACATTCCGCTTTCCAGACCAGGTTTCCTGTAGGATGAAGCTGGTGTTGGTTATAGTAAGATTGGAGCTCGATACTTCGATCTCATACCTAACAGAGGTTGTGAGGTGGACCTTAAATCAGTTGAAGCTTTGGCGGATGAGAATACAGTGGCTATGGTTATCATCAATCCTAGCAATCCAAGCGGGGATGTCTTCACATACCTACACGTGAAGAAGGTGTTAGGATTGGTGGAACAATTAGGTTAAAGGATATGATTGTCATTACAATCAGGGGTCTCTATGTAATTGTGAAACTAGAAAATATCTTCTAGATGTAGTGGATTTCCTAGTAGTGTTGGATTAAGATTCTTATCCTTATGTGGAAGTAAGTTTTCCTAGTAGTATTCAACTAGGATTCCTTCAGGGTTTCTCTGTAAATAAGAGATGTATAGAAAAATCTAGTGGGCAAATTGAGAGAGTCCCATGGGGGGCTAATTGTTGAAGAGGGCCCCCTCTCATAGATTCTAGTTTATGAGAGAATCCATGAGATACCTATTTGAGGAGAGGGAATGTATGAGAAAATCTAATGAGAAGAGACTACAGGGGATGTACGACATTATGATGTTCCGAACCTCTTAAATCTGCTGTGTTTGGGTGTGTGCGTTCTTATATTTGTATGTTCGATCTCATTGTGGTAGATGCGACTTAGTTGGATTCCCCCAACAGAAGGTGATTTGGGAAATCTGTTTCATAGATTTTGAAGATACCATTGTTACTTTAGGTTGCAAAGACTGCTAGAAAGCTTGGATTTTGTTGATTTCCGATGAAGTTTATGGCCATCTTGCATTTCAGAGCAATCCATTTATGGCCATGGGAGTGCTTGGATCAACTGTTCCTGTTATAACGAGGGTCTTTATCAAAGAGATGATTATAACTAAGTTAAGTCAAACACTCAACTCAAAAAGTTAGTTTATGGGTAAGATTATCATTTCTTTTATTTAAACTTTACTGCAAGAAATTATACTTTTAGTACAAAACTTTTATCTTGCACACATACCTTTGTACTTGTATGACATTAGACTCAAAGTCGCATATTGTGAAGCAAATCTAACTTGGGCTTCAATACCAAGTCAAAACACTTCTAAGCCCAACCTAAAATTTAGTTTATGGGTTGAAATGATATTTCTTTTATTTAAGATTCATCAAAAAAAAAATTATATTTTAATATGTGACTATTATCTTCCACAATTGGATTGTCATAGGCAACACCAATGACATCTTCCAAAACTTTAGGGTTGGTGTTTATTACTTCTTATCAATCTATATCTCACAATTTGCAATTTGACATGTACGATTGTGGCCATGACAAATTTGGCTCAATTGGAATGTTGCCTAGTTGTAGCATTCAACCAGTATATTTAGTGTAAATGAAAAGGTTCCTTCTCGTGACACTTCCTCATGCTTGCTTAGTAGTGTGGGTGTTTGACATTGTTTAATCCTTTTAGAACCTTTTTTTAAAATGAAAAACATACCATCTTTGGAGGCCAGTTTTTATTTAATAAAAAAAAATCTAGCTTTATATTAAAACAAAAGTTCAAGAGGGCCCATCCCATTCATGGAACTTGATTAAGAATGATATGATTTATTTTACATTGCTTAAATCTTATTTTGGAATTTGCTTTAAGATGAAATATACATCCCCTCCTTATAAGTTGGTTTTAACAATTCCTACCCGACTGCTATATGTCGAGGAGAGAGTTTCCCATTTGTTTTCAATGTACTCTCATAATTCCTTATATTATAAACCCTATACATTCAAATGCATTGCAAGCAAATTCCATCAGTAGCTCATTGTGGAACTTTGTGATTGCTTACTTGAATTACTAGTTTTACCTAAGCAATTTGTCTTGATGAGAGAAGATGTCTTTAATACATGTTTCCCATGGAGAACCAAGTGCCTATATTTTCTTCTTTCTAATTTGTGGAGAGCCTCAAGGGAATTCTCAACATCGCCTCTGATCCTCCGACTTTCTTATGGATACCTAGTTTATTTTTCTAGCTGTCATTTGAAAAGAATAACTGCAAAAAGAATGGAAAACTTTCTCCTGCGTTTTATTGACCAAGCTTATTGGGATTTGCATACAACTTGTATGAAATGTTGCCCAATAAAATCTCGTAGTAGAACTCTGTAGGGTGCATTCTCAATAACATCCTTAATTCCTAATATACACCAAGTGATACAACTCAAACATGTCAAAATTCCATACATAAATGTTGAGCATTAACTATTTGTACAAAAAGTTTGGTACATATAACGAGTAAGGTTGTTGAAATCCAAACAATGCTAATATAATATGATGATAGATGATTACAATTCTAGCATATTTTTATTTTTCTATCTTCCTCTGTTATTTTTATTTTAACAACAATGTCAAAAAAATAAAAAAAAAATCCAATCCAACCCCTCTTTATTGAGTTAATCTATATCCAGCACCTTTCAGCCCATGGTGTTTTAGTTGCTAAGTCACACTCTCTATATTTCAAACTCAAGATGTGAGATTAACTCTTATTTGAATTGCAGCAAATTTGATCACTTTACTAAAAGACCTAAACTTAATCACAAATCATGATCATTATTTCTTAATATTATCATGCATCCATGCTCCCATAAGTCCAAATGTGTCTTGACCCCCATAAGATTGTTACAATGTCTTTCTAATTTTCTTTTGGTTCATTGCTCAAACTTCTCAAATTTCTACCATGATATTTTTGTGGCCTTAAACCATCTTTTCCAGTATTGGATACTAGACCTTCACTTGGAATTTTAGGTAATGTTTCATGGAGATTACACTTGTAGTTGACACATGCAAAATGAGATGTCATCAATTTTTTTGTCATTATCTCCTTACTTTTTATACGGTAACTTGCAATCATAGGATCTATACACTATCAAATGAAAGTTTCATACAAAATCAAATGAAAATTTTTCTTTCATTTTCATGCACCCCATGTTTAGATAGACAAAATAGTAATCTTACCATGTAGTTTTCGAAATTAAATTGGCCATTAATTTGGTGAGGGAAAAAATTTTACGGTGATAAAAGGTAGTTGGCCTTTCTTCTCTGATTGATTTGAAGGGATTCTTCTATATGGTTGGTAGCTCAAAATAGGATGTCTTTTGGCTGCAAATCTTGAATGAAGAAGATGTTCCACAAAATAAAGAGACAATACAGGAATAGATACCTTTTGGAATTTTCTCACTATAAAACCTGTTAGACTAAATTAATAGAAAGTTCACCACATTATTGATTTTCCATATCAAAGAACTTAAGGACCTCTTAGGAGACCCATAAGTGCTAGATTGTTCGCCTAGCAACTGATGTTTAACCAAAATGCCAAGGCAACAATAAAGAAGTTTTGGTTTTTGTACTTCTTTCTAAAGTATGTGGTTACAAGTTAATCTAACAAGTATGAAGTTGCAAATCTGGAGTGTGCTTTTATTAATGAGCACATATTCAATGTGCATGCTAGCTACTCTTCAAATCTAGTAGCTAGACGCATGTTAAAGATTGTTATTTCGCATGCTAGAAAATTTATCATAATAAGATATTATTGCAGAGAGATTTCTCCACCTTTTAGTTGTCAGACAATGTTCTTCCACATCCTAGCATTTCATTGTTTGCTTTTGTGGTCAACATAAACATGTTTCATGGCAGTGATCAGATGTGTGTTCCATATTGTTATTCGATGTCCTAGCAAATTTATCATAGTAGGATATTATTGTAGAGAGATTTCGCTACCTTCTTAATAGCCAAATTGTGTTCCTCTACGTCCTAGCATTTCATTGTTCATTTTTGTGGTCAAAATGAATGTGTTTCATAGCCACCATTGGCATTCCAGGTGATGATTTTCTTGTTTACAGATTTTCAAGGCTTTTATTGGCTGTAGTTTGTTGGATTTTGTTGAAAAATTGGTTGTTACATTTCAGGTTACTATAGACTTTGCCAAAGAGGAAAAATACGATCCTTCTCTTATTAGATGGATTTTTTTGAATCAAATCCGTGGCATACGGATTTATGGTGAGTCACTCTATCAATTGACAATTTCGGTTTTGTTGGAAAATGTCGCTAGCTAGCAAAAAGAGCTAGCAAATCTGGGAGTGTTCCTTCATTAGTGAGCACATATTCAACATGCACATTGGACATTATGCCCCAAAAGCAAGATGAGCGCTTGACAATCATTTAATGGGCATTTTTTTTTCTTATTTTATTTTATTTTATTAATATAAGGATTGTTAAACACAACTACTAGATTAAAAGCCATTGATAATAGCTACATTTCAACACTCTATTCTCAAAGAGCAAACCCATAACTACCACAACTTTATGCCTCTAAGATTCAGAAGCACAAAGCACGGAGATTACATATAGACTTGATGAGCAGAGAAAGACAACCCAAACTTACAACACCCATCTAATAGACTTTCCTTGATCTCCATATTACAGCTGCCCAATCCATTTCTTGCTTCATCCAGCAGCGGTGTGCAGTGGAGAAAGCTGAAAGTGTCGAGAGCTGTAAGTCCTTAAAAGCCACAATGTCTTAAATAGAAAAGTCTTAGCCTAGCAAAAAGCCGATCCCCCAACCCCGAAATGAAGCCTTAGCTGCAAGTAGTTTATGCATGCAACATTTTTCCAACAACTTATTGATCCTTTAGCTCCCCCTTAGTGCAGAGTAAAAGCTTACTTTCCTAATAAGGACAACTACAGCTCTCATGATTATTAACTTTAAGGAAAATGAACTTCAGCTTCATCTACACTTTCTAGTAGGGATTGGACAACACAGGACATTGTTGGTCTTTTACTTCTGTCTTCCTCTACACAGGAAATACCAACTTTAACCATCGTTGCTGCTTGTCTCCTATTAAAACAACCACCAAATCTTGGATCCACTACATCCTCCACCCAAGAGTCTTCTCCGCATTCAATTTTTCTTTTGACCTTTCTAACAAAGCTTGTCAACTCTGGTTCCTGCTCCTCAATCTGACCATCTATCACTAGACTTGAGAACCTAATTCCCTTCACTATCTCTAAAATCATTACTCCATAACTATAAACATCAACTTTTGCTGTGATAGGAAGAGTAGAAGCCCATTCTGGAGCCATGTACCCCTTTGTACCTCGAATGCGAGACAATGCTGAGCCCAGGCGTCCTCTTTGAGATAACTTTGAAAGTCCAAAATCTGCTATCTTTGGTTCAAAGTCACCATCCAGAAGTATATTTTCGGGCTTCACATCACAATGAACAACCCATTCTAGGCACTCATGGTGAAGATAGGCCAGACCTTGGGCTGTTCCTACCGCAACTTTGAACCTTTCTTTCCATCCAAGAAAGTTCGGGGGAAATAAGTGCTTGTCCAATGACCCATTTTTGCAAAGTCATATACCAGGAGTCTGCGTCCACGTTCCGAGCAGAAGCCCCACATCCGAACCAAGTTCATGAGGTTGATTCTCCCTATAGTACACATTTCTGCCCAAAACACTTCTTCCCCTTCATGCATGTCTCCTAATCTCTTCACAGCTACAACTCTTTCACCTGCCAAAATACCCTTATATACAATTCCTGACGCTCCTCTGCCTAACTCTTCCTTGAACTTCTTGGTGGTGTTCTTCAGTTCAGCATAGCTAAATTTCCTGAATTGACTAGACAGTGCACGATACCCATCTTCCACAGAAACTCCTACACCATTTCCTCTATAAAGGAACCACCAACCTAATACTACGACAAGAAATTCAACTGCACCAATTCCAGAAACAAAACTGTAAAGAATAATCCATGTCAACGTCTGTGACACGGTATCAGATTTACCGGTTTCACATATAAGATTGGCGCCTTTGAGACTTGTGGGTTTTGTGATTGGCAAACTTGCTGGCAATCTCAGATATATGCTGCTGGAACATTTGGAGACCTGTAGCCATTGAAAAGTGCACTTTTTGTGTAACAACGCGGCCCTTCTCCTGCTAGCTTGTATCTAAATGCTTGACAACGGCAATCCTCTACACATAACTTTCTACAAGAATTTATTGAAATTCCCGTAGTATAATTGAGATCATACCCATAGAAATCTACCTGAGGAAGCTCTGCGAATTTCACATTCTTGCCTTGGCTGCAGGTTTGGTTGAACATAGGCTTGCAACCTTTGATCCAATTACTCGGGTCAGTGACCTCGTACCCAGGGGGACATGAGCACTGGGCCTCTGGTGTATAAATGCAAATCCCATTCTTCCCACATATACCAGACACTCTACACAGTTCAGCGACGGCTTCCCATGAAATCACCCACAATCCTGACGAATTATTTAGGCTATAAAGCCTTAGGTTCCCATCGTAATCCAATGTCAGCCTCCTTTTGACCCCAAAGCCCTTATCGGCAGCGCTGAACTGCAACTTGTCACTTGATAAGAAAGTGCCCATCTCATCTAAAACTGCAATTCTGCTGCTGTTATAATCTGTTCTTCCATTTTGATACACGTTTAAATTAGGATTAGGCTAATACAAGCTTGATATATCAGGCCCATCATATATCAAACTCAGCACACTGTTCGCATCAAAAAGTGGAGTAAAATAACCAGAATAATAAGAACCTCTTCCTAGACTGGAAATCAGTTTATTGCTCCTTGTAAAGGGCTGGTTAGGAAGCAGAGTATCACTTGGAAAATCAAAACTTCGACACAGAATTTCACCGTCTTGGTCTTTTAGAGCAAGGTTCCCGAAGTCCAAAAGCTCAGCTCTTTGAACTTTAGTGGCAGTGGTGTTGATCTGCCACACGATCAAACCATCCACATCCGTCAGGACCATGGCACCGTCTTTCCTCAGGGAGATTTTGGAACCTCTGCCATTGACTGGTGTCTCCCTGTTGGCCATCCAAACAACAGTTCTGTCCTTCGAATTGGTGAATCATATGGAGAAGGGGTAAGCGTTCGTTCCCACCTTATAAAAGCCACAGGTGAATGACTTATCTGGGGAGGTCAGGTGGTCTGAATCGCCTTCGACGGAGAGAGAAGACCCCCTTTACAAAAAGTTACAGCTCGCCGATGTTGCGAAAGAGAGGAAGCAAAAGAAAGTAAGGAAACTGGGGGATACAAGGGTCCGGTATCTCGTTCTGCGGAACCTGGCTGTGAATAGATTCTCATTCCAAATAAAGCAAGCTTGCTAAATGAAGGAGATAGCGCTCCTTCGGAACGGTCATATAAGGAGGCCCGGATCTTGAAAGGTCTTCCTGTGAACACTGACAGGTCAACGCATACGAACGCGAGACTTAGAAAGGCATTTGCCATTACTGCTTTTCCAAGGTGGGGAACAGTGACAGGTTGACGGATACGAACAGGAGACTTAGAAAGGCCTTCGCCATGGTTGCTTTTTCATGTCGCCCATGGTTCTTAGGTGAAACCATAGGCGACATGGTTTATTTGTCACATGGTTGCTTTTTCATGTCGCCCATGGTTCCTAGGTGAGACCATGGGCGACATGGTTTATTTGTGACACTGATGTACTCTTACTAAAACTCATCACTAACTTTATCAAATAACAGGCGCCAGGGAAGTTAGGCCTATCCCAAGAACTGCATAAAAAGAATATTTTATTTCTAATTCAGTAAAAAATTGTCCAAAGTATTTGGATTCACCACTCCTAACTTTACTTCACCTCTTGCCCCGTAAGCAAACTCTTTTATTAAACTAACTTGATAAGAGGGGGGAATACCACACCTTTATAAATTTTAAAATATTTTTCTTTTTACTTTTCTTTTCTTCTATGTTTTGTTGTATCCAAAAAAAAATTAAAAGAAAGAAGAAACGGGCCAAATTTTAATACATTCATTTATTTAATTTTTATCTTTCCCTTAAAAAATTAACACTGTAGCCATCACCAAACCCGTGTCCTTTTCCAATTATTCTGTGCATGTTCTGAAAAAAGAATTAATTAACGTTGGTAATCTTAGGCTCTATAATTAGTCCATCTTTCCACTAGTACTTCGAAGCCGACGGCACCACATACTCACTCTTGTTGCTTGCTTCCACGTAGCCATGGACAACAGCCACCGGAAATGGGGTTTTCAGGGGAACCAAGAGCTGAACGCTGCCTCCATCTCCGTCCGCGGAACTCTCAATCCGCTGGTGGCAAATCTTAACAAGGACGATAAACGTCCCGTCATTCCTCTTGGCCGTGCTGACCCCACGGTTTTTCCCACCTATCGGACTTCCGCTTCGGCGCCAGATGCCGTCGCCGATTCTGTCCGATCGTTTAAGTTCAACGGCTACCCTGTCACCGTCGGGGTCGCCGATGCAAGAAGGTACGGCAGAAAACCCCTTGAATTTATCTTATAAGCGACGCTTGAAGCTTGCTTTCTTATTCTATTTGTGCCTATTTTTTATTTTAAAAATAACTTTTATTTAGATAAGAAAGGTGAAAAATGTTAATATCCCGTCCTAAATAATATAGATTCTTTGTATGGGATAATATAGTCCATTGCATTATAAAAAATTAGAGATTTGAACCGAAGACATTAATATAAAAAATTAGTAGTTTTGTCACTAAGATATTACTCCTAGTTCATATGAAAGTGTAGTTTTTTAAATTTAAGTTTCATGTTACATTAAAAAATTTAATATATACCAAAAAATCGAACTAAAAAAGCTTATAAATAAATTTTTTTAATAATATAAAGCTAATCTACTTTTAACTGATCTTTTGTTCTTAGAATTTACCATTATATTTCTAATTGTTTCTCAAATAATTCTATTAAAAAAGTATAAACTTTACTATTCAATAACAAAAAACCATGCATGCCATTATTCGTCTTCGCAAAGATATACTTTTTCAGAACTATCAAAGATTCTCACAAGTAGGATTCAAAACATCCATCCCTTTTCACTTTTTTTTTACTTAAATCAATTAGACTATACAATATGGGTAAGGTTGAAACACGTTGAAAATAAATAAGACTTGCCCATACATAAGTGAGGGACCGTTCTAAGTTTGCTATTTTCTCTTTCCTTTTATGAGCTTCTCTTCATAAAATTTCCTTCAAAATTTCTTCATATTTTGTTAGAAAATATCAAAATTATCTTCAATTATAATGTTAAAAAGTTTAAAAGTCTAATTTAAAAATTAACTTAAGAGTTAAATGACCTTTTTTTTGTTTAAACTCTACTTAAATAATTTTAATTGTCCTGCATATCAAGTTTATTAGACTTAAAGTTATACAAAAATAAAATAAATTCAAACTAAACTTCTATAGATTCCTTCCTAAAATGCTTGAAAAAGAAACTAGTCTACTATACTTGTGTTGTCAATTGGAAGAGTGAGGTGGCGCTGCTAAAGGGTGCACGAAAAAGTTTTCAACTACATCACCACGAGAAAGTGACCGTCTGTACGTGGCTCGCCGGCCCAAAAGGAATTTTGTATGCGTTAGAATTTGATTTATGGATTACTGTTTTCTTTTTGTCTATTTGTGGGTCTCAAAAATTTTATTAACTAAAAAATTACCCCACATGAGTAGTAAGCACAAAATGATGAATTTTTGAAATTAGCTATACTGAAAGTTATCCAAGTGAAGAACACTAGATTATAACTCCAATATCACTAAGTCAAAGTCCTTGAAAGGGACATGATACTTTAAGAAAAAATATTGTAAATGCAAAAATCTAAACCCAAAGCTTGAAAAAGAATTTTTAGTGAAAGCAATAGTTTCTTCTTTAGGCTTAAACAATCAGATATTTTGTGTTAAGAATTTTGTTAGATTTTTACTAAGTAAATTATGTTCATCGCACACTAAAATGACAATATAATAAAATCGAGACTTTAACCACGGAATAAAGTAGAAAAAATATTTATAATTATCAAAATATCTTGATCAACAACAAATGATATTAATTCAAATAAATTGTTAATGAAATGATTAAATTCACCAAGTTTTATTAATCTAGAATTTTAAAATATTTAAAATGCTAGTATTATTTTTTATTTTAAAGTTATGATTTTTCTCTTTTGAATCGGAGTTAATAATTGAGTTACAAAACTAATAATGATCTATTTAATATTTTCTCCTCTTAAAATTTTTGACATAAGTATTTTGTGCCAATTCATTGGACTAATATTCATCACCGAGCTCACCTTCCATACCAGTTGATACCGGACGATGTTTATCTCACAATAGGTGCAACGCAAGCGATCGAAATCGTGGTGGCTGTTCTTGCGCGGCCTGGTGCTAACATTCTGCTTTCCAGACCAGGCTATCCGCACTATGAAGCTTGTGCTGCTTGTAGTAAGAAAGAGGTTGGGAGGTGGACCTAGATTCCGTTGAAGCTGTGGCGGATGAGAACACATTGGCAATGGTTGCCATAAATCCCAGCAACCCCTGTGGGAATGTCTTCACATACCAACATTTGAAAAAGGTGATTTGAGAAATTTGTATTGGAATTTATGAAGATACCGTTGTGGTTTCAACTAAAAGTTCTGCTGTTGTGTTTTAGATTGCAGAGACTGCTAGAAAGCTTGGGATTTTTGTGATTTCAAGTGTATGGCCATCTTGCTTTTGGAAGCAATCCGTTTGTGCCCATGGGAGTGTTCGGATCAACTGTACCTGCTATAACAATTGGGTCTTTATCAAAGTGATGGATTGTTCCTGGATGGCCACCGGGTTGGATCGCCCCAACCGACACCAACTGCGTTTACCAAAAATCTGGGGTTGGTGTTTTCTAGATCTTACAATTTTCAGTTTGACATGTACTACTGTCCCCATGACAAACTTGGCTTTGTTGGGATGTTGCCTTTGTAACCAAGCTCGCTGGAGGTTCTTTTTTGTGATGGCTCTTCATTGTTACGGCCCTGAAATTTTAATCTAAAAGACTAACCTATTAAATGGAGTTATCAAGCCTTTTATAAATCTAAGACTTCCCACTTGTATTTTCAATGACAGACAATGTCTTCACTATTCTCTCTCTTAGAGTATTCTATCATGGAATATGACATCTTGCTTACTTGAGGCAAAAATTGTGTAATTTTTTGGGATTGTGTTATATTGCTGAAGTCTTTTTTGAAAATTATCTGTAAAAATGAAGTATATTTTTTTTTTATAGATTAGTTTTAAAGAGAAAATGAATTTGTGGACATTATCTTAGAATTCCACTTCAAGAGGGTACTTCCCGTGCATGAAAACTACGGCCTAAAGTAATTTATGTGAAGATGTATTGCTCTTGGTACAAAGCTTGTAACTTACTTCGGCTTCAAAAGGGTGTGTTAAGAATGAGTTGTCCTACATTGCTTCAGAATCATTTTTAAAATAGAATATATGTTCTTCCTTACATGTCAGGGCTAAAAAGGGACTAAGCTTTCCGACAATGCTAACCCTATTGTTGTGTTTTAGTGAGTGTTTCCTTTTTGTTTTAAATGTACTCTCATCGATCCCTATGTTATAAACCGTGTACAGTCATACGCATTAACGGCAAATTTTGGTAGTAGCTCTCTAGCCATTAATGGCTTTACCTTGAGCATTGTCTGCTGAGAGAAGATGAGTTAAGAAATCTTTCTCATGGTGAGCTTAGTACCCGTATTTTCTTCATTCCAGTTTGTGGAGAGTCTCAAGGACCTTCTCAACATCACCACTGATCCTCCGACCTTCTTACAGGTACCTAGTTCAAGTTTATTGTTCTGAATTTCATTGAAAGAATAACTACAAAAGAGTGGAAATCTGTTTGTCTTTTATTTAGGTAGAATTTGCTAGGATATGCATACAACTTGTAAGAAATGTTGCCCAATAGAATCCCATGGCAGAACTCTGTAGAGTGCATTCCCAATAACATCCTAAATCCCCAATAGACACCAAGTGATACAGCTCAAACATGTCAAATTTTGTACATAAATGTTCAGCATTAATTATGAAAAATAAAAAAGTTGACTCCATAAAAAGAATAAGGGGGGTGGGGATCCAAACAATGGCGATACTATTTGCTGAAAGATAATTACAACGGCTAAGTTACTTCCGCAAATGCTTAAATCTTACATTTTCTTGGGGTTTTCTCTTTAGGATTTTTTCTTTTTGTTGGAAACTTCGTCTCTAAACCAAAGGGCGTCGATATTGTCATTCATCCTTTAAATTCATTGCCATATTCTATGCTTGCAAAAGTTATGAAATGGTTTGTCTTCAGGGGGCATTCCCCGAATCCTTGTGCAAACGAGTGAGGAATTCTTTTCAAGAATTCTAAACTTGTTGAGAGAAGCTTCAGACCTTATTTAAGAGAGGATTGAAGAGATCCTCTGCATTACTTGTCCACACAAACCAGACGGGTCCATGGCTGCAATGGTAAGAGCATAGCTACTGTTTATCATTATGCTTCAAACAGAAACGTCAAATGATTAAAAACCAAAGTATCTTGTTTTCTTTTTTGGTTTGGTAACAGGTGAAACTAAATTTATCATAACTTGAAGGCATCACTGATCATGCGTCACGGAGGAATCCGTGATTATTCTGCCAGGTAAAAAATCAACAATTTAGAACTTTTTCCCAATATTTCCATGGCAGAATTTGTTTCCTTTTTTATAGATATTGTTAGGAGGCTTAACAATCCAATCCAAAAAATTAACTCAAGAGTTGGAGGAGCATTTATTTTATTATTGTTTTTATAACCATGGATTTTTTTTTTTATGAATATATGAGTTTATTCAACAAAAAATAAAAAAGTACAAAGCTTAAAAGTATATCTCAGTATTATAATTTATCTAAGAAAAAAATAAATTTGAAAATCTTCTGGTCATGACACAATAACATATTCACATAAAAAAGTTTAATATTCTTAAATAAAGATATTCTTCCACTTTGCATAATGGATTACATTTTCAGTTGGAACTTTCATCCTATACACACACTTCCATACACCAAGCGATATAAGGTTCAAAGTTGTATAGCATGGAGCCTATTCATTACCATGTTAGAGCACCCAACAACCAACTCAAAAGTTATCTTAAGAGTTGGAGGAACACTTTTACCATTTAAGTTTTTACTCCAAGTAATCACATTTTCAATATAGGACATTCATCCTACATACAAATATGGCTATTGGGTGGCCATCTCTAACATATATCTGATACTACCAACTCAAAGGCTTGAATTGAGATAGATACCTTATTTTATTGGAATCACAAATGTATTGGACTTCTTACTTGAATCAATTTCACCTAATAACAATTCTTTTTTTGGTATTTAGATGTCCAAATACTTTGACAAGGCCTTTCTTATCCGTCAACTATTAGAAAATACAGTTTGTAAGTGGCAAAATAGAAATAAAGTTCCTTATTTCTTATGTTAATCTATTTGTTAGTTGGATGACTTAAAAAGCTTACTACAATAGATTATAAGCATTCACCATATAAGACATTTCAGAGACGACTTCAATTCTAGTGGTTAAGCTGTTGCACTTGTTAATGGATCTATCAAATTCTAAAAAATAGAAAACTTTTGGATTTGATAACATGCTCTTATCCTTGAATCATTGTATATTTTTATGAGAGTGATTGCAGCTTTACATATCATGACTATGCTTCTAGGGATCACGGTTGGACTGAAGAATTGGCTTCAAATTTCTCCTGCCACTAAGTATTCACCACTTGATGATGGATTTAGAAGGAAAAAAGCCTTCTACCAGAGGCATGCCAAGAATTGTTTCATGTTTGTGCAGCAATAAAATTGGAAGTTGGATCTACAGTTTCAAGATGGATCTCATAAATCCATGTTATGCAGTTGCATTTATGGGGAGGCATTAATTTGTGCACATTATTATGATTTTCGATTAAGTTGTTGAATGTATGAAGTACTTTGACATAAATAAATAAATTTGTTCCTAAATGATACGTGAATGGTTAATGCCAGTTGAAAAGGAGAAATTATACCAATAGTATTTAGTTAAAGTAACACAACTTTCAACCATTATAGTCTTAATTGATTGCATGTATCCATTATAATATAACACACAATCAATTGGTAAAGCCACCCGTGAGCTAAAAATAAAGCAGAGTGGTAGAATTCCTTTTTCATATCCATTAGTCAGGATTTTTTCAAGAACAAGGTGGATTTGTTCAAGGCTTAGAGTGTAAATGCATGTAAAACAAATAATGGGATTTAAAAAGGCCTTTGATGTATCTTAGCTAAAATTAAACGATATAAAACTCACTAGTTATCTGTTGTACATCAAGTCTTTCTATAGTTGATAGCTTCTACTATAGACATAAAATGTCACAACTGAATTATTCCTTAAAGATCGTCTTCAATTATTAGATGCCCACAAGTACAACTCTAATATCCACTAAAATACATGGAGTGGAGGGATCTTATCGTGCAAAGAAACTAGTCTATCTTTGTGTTGTCAATTAGAAGGATCACGTGTTGCTGCTAAAGCATGCATGGCAAAGTTTTCCATCCGCTCAGAAATTACGCCGAGCACGAGAAAGTGGTCGTCTGTATGTAACATCGTCGGCACAAAGAGGCATGGCTATAACTTTTAAGGTTTATCATCTAAAGTTTTATATGTCGAACGTGAGGGTGCGATATATAATTGCTAAAATAGGTTTTTGTCGCACCAGAAATTAATTTTAAAAAAATGATTCATTTCTAGTAATGGTCTATAATATATTTTCGCCTTTTCAAATTTATGAAATCAATAATTTATGCAAAATAGTGGATTAATATAATGAAGTTGATAATCTTTTAACTTCGATTCATCACAGAGCTTCTGCAGACCATCTCTCTAAAGATCTTCCATAACAGTTGTTACCGGATGATGTTTATCTCACAGAAGGTGCGACGCAAGCGATAGAAGTCGTGGTGGCTATTCTTGCAAGTCCTGGTGCTAACATTTCGCTTTCCAGACCAGGTTTCCTGCAGTATGAAGCTGGTTCTGGTTATAGTAAGACTGGAGCTCGATACTTCGATCTCATACCTGACAGAGGTTGTGAGTTGGACCTTAAATCAGTTGAAGCTTTGGCGGATGAGAATACAGTGGCTATGGTTATCATCAATTCTAGCAATCCAAGTGAGGATATCTTCACATACCTACCCGTGAAGAAGGTGATTTGGGAAATCTGTTTCATAGATTTTGGAGATACCACATTGCTTTAGGTTGCGAAGACGGTAAGAAAGCTTGGAATTTTGTTGATTTCCGATGAAGTTTAAGGCCACCTTGCGTTTCAGAGCAATCCATTTATGTCCATGGGAGCGTTCGGATCAAATGTTCCTGTTATAACGAGTGGGTCTTTATCAAAGAGATGATTGTTCTTGCATAGTAAATAAGTCAAATATTCAACTCAAAAAGTTAGTTCATGGGTAAGAGGGTCATTTCTTTTATTTAAACTTCATTGTAAAAAATTATGTTTCAAAGTTGTATGTTGTGAAGCAAATTTAACTTGGGCTTCAATATCAAGTCAAAAAGGCTTTTAAGCCCAACTTAAAATTTAGCTTATGGGTTGGAATGATAAGTTCCACCATAGAAAAATAAAACAATTACATTTTTAATATAAGACTATCATCTTCCATACATATTGGATTGTTATAGGCAACACCAATGACATCTTCCAAAACTTTGGGGTTGGTGTACACGACTTCTTGTCAATCTATATCTCACATTTTGCAATTTGACATGTACGACTATGGCCATGACAAATTTGGCTCCATTGGAATGTTGCCTAGTTCCATAAGATTCAGCCAATATATTTAGTGTAAATGAAAAGGTTCCTTGTCGTGACATTTCCTCATGCTTGCTTTATAGTGTGGGTGCTTGACATTGTTTAATCCTTTTAGAAATCTTTTTTAAAATGAAAAAACATACCATTTTTGGAGGCCAATTTTTTTTAATAAAAAAAATCTAGCATAATATTAAAACAAAAGTTCAAGAGGGCCCTTCCCATTCATGGAACTTGATTAAGAATGATATGAGTTATTTTACATTGCTTAAATCTTATTTTGGAATTTGCTTTAAGATGAAATATACATCCCTTCCTTATAAGTTGAATTAAACAATTCCTACCCAACTGCCATATGTAAAGGAGTCAATTTCCCATTTGTTTTCAATGTATTCTCATAAATCCCTATATTATAAACCTGTACATTCAAATACATGTTTCCCATGATGAACTAAGTACCTATATTTTCTTCTTTCAAATTTGTGGAGAGCCTCAAGGACCTTTTCAACATCGCCTCTAATCCTCCGACATTCTTATGGACACCTAGTTTATTTTTCTGTCATTTAAAAAAAAACTGCAAAAAGAATAGAAAACTTTCTCCTACGTTTATTGACCAGGCTTATTAGGATTTGCATACAACTAGTATGAAATGTTGCCCAATAGAATCTCGTAGTAGAACTCCATAAGGTGCATTCCCAATAACATCCTTAATTCCTGATATACACCAAGTGATACAACTCAAACATGTCAAATTCCATACATAAATGTTGAACATTAACTATTTGTATAAAAAGGTTACTACATATAACGAGTAAGGTTGTTGAAATCCAAACAATGCTAGTATAATATGATGATAGATGATTACAATTCTAGTGTATTTTTATTTTTCTACCTTCCTCTATTATTTTTCTTTTAACAACAATGTCAAAAAAAAAAAAATCCAAGCCAACCCTTCTTTATTAAGTTAATCTATATCCAACACTTTTTAACCCATTGTGTTTTGGTTGCTAAGTGACACTCTCCATAGTTCAAACTCAAGATGTTAGGTTAGCTCTTATACCAATTGTAGCAAATGTGACCACTTTACTAAAAGACCTAAACTTAATTGCAAATCATGTTCATCATTTCCGAAAATTATCACGCATCCGGGCTCTCATAAGTCCAAATGTGTCTTGACCTTCCATAAGATTGTTACAATGTCTTTCTAATTTTCTTTTGGTTCATTGCTCAAACTTATCAAATTTCTACCATGATATTTTTATGGCCTTCAACCATCTTTTCTAGTATTGGATGCTATACCCATACTTGGAATTGAAGGTAATGTTTCATGGAGATTACACTTGTAGTTGACATATGCAAAATGAGATGTCATCAATTTTTTGTCATTATCTCCTTACTTTTTACATGGTAACTCGCAATCATAGGATCTAACACTATCAAATCAAAGTTTCATACATCACCAAATGAAAATTTTTCTTTCATTTTCATGCACCCCATGTTTAGATAGACAAAATAGTAATCTTACCATGTAGATTTTAAAGTTAAATTGGCCATTAATTTGGTGAGTATATATTTAGATGTTCAATAAGGAAAAAATTTTATAGTGAGAAAAGGTATATGGCCTTTCTTTTCAGAATGATTTGAAGGGATTCTTCTATATGGTTGGTAGCTCAAAGTAGGATGTATTTTGGATGCAAATCTTAAATGAAGAAGATGTTCCACAAAATAAATAGACAATATAAGAATAAATAGCTCTTGGAATTTTCTCACTATAAAACTTGTTAGACTAAATTAACTGAAAGTTCACCATATTATTGATTTTCCATATCAAAGAACTTAAGGACCTCTTAGGAGACCCATAAGTGCTAGATTGTTAGCCTAGCAACGGATGTTTAACCAAAATACCAAGGCAACAATGAAGAAGTTTTGGTTTTTGTACTTCTTTCTAAAGTATGTGGTTACAAGTTAATCTAACAAGTATAAAGTTACAAATTTGGGAGTATCCTTTTAGTGGTGAGCACATATTCAATGTGCATGCTAGATACTCTTCAAATCTAGTAGCTAGACGTGTGTTAAAGATCGTTATTTTGCATCCTAGAAAATTTATCATAGCAAGATATTATTGCAGAGATTTCTCCACCTCTTAGTTGTCAAACAATGTTCTTCCACATCCTAACATTTCATTGTTCGCTTTTGTGGTCAATATAAACATGTTTCATGGTAGTGATCATATGTGAGTTCCATATTTTTATTCAATGTCCTAGCAAATTTATCATAGTAGGATATTATTGTAGAGAGATTTCTCCACCTTCTCAATAGCTAAATCATGTTCCTCTACGTCCTAGCATTTCATATGTTTCATAGCCACCATTGGCATTCCAGGTGATGATTTTCTTGTTTACAGATTTTCAAGGCTTATATTGGCTGTAGTTTGTTGGATTTTGTTGAAAAATTAGTTGTTACATTTCAAATTACTATAGACTTTGCCAAAGAGGAAAAATATGATCCTTCTCTTATTAGATGGATTTTTTTGAACCAAATCCGTGGTATACAGATTTATGGTGAGTCACTCTATCAATTGACAATTTCGGTTTTGTTGAAAAATGTAGCTAGCTAGCAAAAAGAGATGGAAAATTATCACAAATATGTGCTTCCTTCTCCTTTGCTTGCAAACTTACAATCTTCTATTCTACCAACCCTCAGGGAGCCTATTAAAGTATGTGATTTCACATGAACAAGTATGGAGAAGCAAATCTAGGAATGTTCCTTCATTAGCGAGCACATATTCAACATGCACATTGGACATTATGCCCCAAAAGCAAAATGAGTGCTTGACAATCATTTAATGAGCACATATTTTATTTTATTAATAAAAGGATCATTAGATACTACTACTAGATTAAAAGCTATTGATAATGGCTATATTTTAACATTGTATTCTCAAATAGCAAACCTATAACTACCACAACTTTATGCATCTAAGATTCAGAAGCACAAAGCACAGAGATTACATATAGACTTGATGAGCACAGAAAGACAACCCAAACTTACAACATTCATCTAATAGACTTACCTTGATCTCCATATTATAGCTGCCCAATCCATTTCTTGCTTCATCTAGCAGCAGTGTGCAATGGAGAAAAAAATGAAAGTGTCGAGAGCTGTAAGCCCTTAAAAGCCACAATGTCTTAAATAGAAAAGTCTTAGCTTGGCAAAAAGCCAATCCCCTAACACCAAAATGAAGCCTTAGCCATAACTAGTTTATGCATCAACATTTTTCCAACAACTGATTGATCCTTTAGCCCTTTCTTCGTGCATAGTATAAGCTTACTTTCCTTATAAGGACAACTCTCTTGATTATTAACTATAAGGAAAATGAACTTTAACTTCATCTGCACATTCTAGTAGGGATTAAACAACCTAGGACATTATTGGTCTTTTACTTATATCATCCTCTACATAAGAAACACCAGCTTTAACCATTGTTGATGCTTGTCTCCTACTAAAACAACCACCAAATCTTGGATCCACTACACCCTCCACGTAAGTGTCTTCTCCGCATTCAATTTTTCTTTTCACCTTTCTAACAAAGCTTGTCACCTCTAGTTCCTACTCCTCAATCTAATCATCTATCGCTAGACTTGAAAATCTAATTCCCTTCACTATCTCTAAAATCACTACTCCATAATTATAAACATCAACTTTTGTTGTGATAGGAAGAGTCAAAGCCCATTCTAAGGCCATGTACCCCTTTGTACTTCGAATGTGAGACAATGCTAAGCCCGGGCATCCTCTTTAAGACAACTTTGAGAGTCCAAAATCTGTTATCATTGGTTCAAAGTCACCACCTAGAAGTATATTTTTAGGCTTGACATCTGTTCGGTGAATTTTAAATACAAGTGAACATGTCGAACAAGTAATATAATGATAAGAAAAGTATCGTCCCACGAAGATTGGTGAATACTAAACTAATTAAATACTAATGATGAATAAATCCTAAAATTTATCTAGCAAATCAAAATATTGTTGATGATGAATTAAAATTTAAAACTTTCAAAACGAAAACTCAAGACTAATTAAAATTGAATCCAAGTAAGAAAAATCAAGATGAGAAACATGTTAGAGCTTCCGATTTCACCATAACTACTAGATATGAATTTTTATAGTTTATGCCTACAAGAATGATATTACCCATGTGATGGCGGAACTTCCTAATTTATTTACTATCCTATGTCTAGGTATAGCAAACCTATTTAGTTCATTAATTCACTATATCTCTATATGTGAATTGAAACAAACCAAATGCATTAGGATTTGTGAATATTCCTGGTTTACAATAAATCTTTCGATCATCTTATCACCAAAAGCCACACAAATAACATGGTATATGTCTATCCACATTTAATTCATGGTTATATATTATAAGAAGCAATTGCATATTATTACCTTTCATTCTCTAACATGCACATCATATCATTCAAGTGGTGGCCAATCACTTAAAAGTATTAAGAATAAATAATATATAACTCACATAAATAAAATATCTTGCAAAACATAAAAACTTATGAAATTCACATCATCATAGTTAGGCTACATCTTCGCTCTAACAAAAGAAATTTAGAACATAATGAAATAACAAACCAAAGCAATAATAGAAATTAAGCAAAACATCTTAAATAGAAAAACAAGAAAGTTGTCACCACACTATCTTCTCTTTAAGCAT
This sequence comes from Casuarina equisetifolia, assembly GCA_028551475.1. Lineage (NCBI taxonomy): Eukaryota > Viridiplantae > Streptophyta > Magnoliopsida > Fagales > Casuarinaceae > Casuarina > Casuarina equisetifolia. The sequence goes on from CM052355.1 coordinate 29,034,167, forward strand.
TCCTCACAGAATTCCTACAATTCAAGAATGATAAGAAGTAGAGGGAAGCTTTCGCGCCTTTATTTCTCTTTTTCTTTCTTGGTTTTCTCTTTCTTCTCTCACTTTTTCTCTCTTCCTTGGTTGATTTCGGCGGCAACACACGGCTTCTTCTTCTTTTCTCTCTCTTCTCTCTCCTATTCTCCTCTACTCTTGTGCAACGCCTTCTCCTCCCCTTTTAATTCACGTTCATTTGCCTTTTTATTCTATCTTGGGATGCGTGCCCTAAGATTCTCCCTTAATAATTCACTTTTTTGCCCCTTTTCCTTTATTTCCTTTCTTGTCCTTTTTTGTCCTTTTCCTCCTCTTTTGCTGCTTTACACGTTGCCTCCTCTTTTCTTCTTTTGACTTCTTTTTCTTTCCTTGTCTTCTTCACGTGCCTTTTTATAACTTTCTCTTCCTTTATTTCTTTTGCTCTTTTGGGGTTTGCTGCATAAATAACACCAGTTTACATAAATATATCAAAACTTAAATATTATCTTATAAAACTTGTATTATTTATATCCTAAAATAGTCAAAATAACTCTATAAAAATAGAGTTATCAACATCACAATGAACAACCCATTCTAGGCACCCATGGTGAAGATAGGCTAGACCTTAGGTTGTTCCTACCGCAACTTTGAACCTCTTTTTCCATCCAAGAAAGTTCAAAAGAAATAAGTGCTTGTCCAATGACCCATTTTCTGCAAAGCCATATACTAGGAGTCTGTGTCCACGTTCTGAGTAGAAGCCTCACATCCGAACTAAGTTCATGTGGTTAATTCTCCCTATAGTACTCATTTTTGCCTAAAACACTTTTTCCCCTTCATGCATGTCCCCTAATCTCTTTACAGCTACAACTCTCTCATCTGCGAGAATACCTTTATATACAATTCCCGACGCTCCTCTTCCCAACTATTCCTTGAACTTCTTGGTGGTGTTCTTTAGTTCAACATAGCTAAATTTCCTGAATGACTAGATAACGCATGGTACCCATCTTCCAAAGGAACTTCTACACCATTTCCTCTTGAAAGGAACCACCAACCTAATACTACGACAAGAAATTCAACTACACCAATTCTAGAAACAAAACTGTAAAGAATAATCCATGTCAACATCTGTGACACGGTATTAGATTTACCAGTTTCACATATAGGATTGGTGCCTTTGAGACTTATGGGTTCTGTGGTTGGCAAACTTGTTGGCAATCTCATATATACACTACCTAGAAAATTCAGAGACTTGAAGCCATTAAAAAGTGCACTTTTTGGGTAGTAACGCCCTTCTCCATGTAACCTGTAGCTAAATGCTTGACAGTTGCAATCCTTTTCACACAATTGAAATTCCTATAGTGAAATTGAGATCATATCCATAGAAATCCACTTATGGAACCTCCACAAATTTCACATTCTTGCCTTGGCTGCAGGTTTCGTCGAACATAGGCTTACAACCTTTGTTCCAATTACACTGGTTAGTGACCTAGTAGCCAAGAGGACATGAGCACTGGGCCTCTGGTGTGTAAATGCAAATCCCATTCTTCCCACATATACCATGCATTTTACATTTTGTCTAAAACTACGATTCTGGTACTATCATAATTTGCCCTTCCATTTTCATACACATCTAAAAAAGGATCAAGCCTATTCAAGCTTGGTATATTTGGCCCATCATATATCAAACTTAGCATATTGTTCGCATCAAAATATAAAGTAAAATACCCAAAATAATAAGAACCTCTTCCTAGATTGGAAATCAGTTTATTACTCCTTGTAAAAGGCTGGTTAGGAAGCGAAGTATCAATTAGAAAATCAAAATTTTGCCACAAAATTTTAACATCTTCGTCTTTTAGAGCAAGGTTTCCCGAGTCCAAAAGCTCAACTTTTGGAACTGCAGTGGTGTTGGAGATCCATGGTTAAGGAAAATATTCCCACATAATAGGGAGGACCTATATTTTGGAAAAATAGGAATTGTACAAATAGGAATTATTATTTGTCATTATAGTTTTCCTTTTATATGTACAAATTATTATATAATAAGTAGACCTACATTATTCTAGGTTTACATATTTTTCAATGAATACAAAAACTTTCCCATATCCTTTTCTCTTTGCCGTTCACTTTGTGTCATGGTATCAAGAGCCACCGTTTTCTTTCCTTTAGCCTAAGTTACCGCAACCTTTCTTTTTCCTTACCTTCCGGCCATTTTTTTTCTTCTTTTCTTGCTTTCATTTGCACGGATTACTCAAGAAGCTGCAAAAGAAAGGCATCTCCGGCCGTGAAATTCACCCTTTTCCTAGAACTTTGTCTTTTCCCAATACCAACCGAGAGAAACACTTACCTTTTTCCCTTTCCCGAAACACCTTACTTTTTTTTTCCCTTTTCTATTCATCTCTCGTTAGCTTAACATGTCAATTCCTATTGTTGATCCTGACACGCCCATCATTGAAGAATCACATGTTGACTCAGGCCATTCCTCTCCATGGCCCTGTTCTTTTACACCATAAAATCAGCTGCCTACTTTTTCCATTCCGAATCTAACTCAAGAAGGGGCCGAATCTTCTATCTCTATGGGCCTCCTCTGGGTTTCATCCCAGGTTGGTTTTACCAAGGTTCCAACCCAAACCCCAAATTTGCTCCACCGGGTTTTGGAATTACGGATCCCTACCGGACTAGCAACCCATTCGGGTCGCGATACCTTGCTGCACCTAGCCTTCGCCCAAAACCTGGTGACCCTTTTTTCACCAGCGCCACCAACGAACCGAAACTCTGACAAGTTACGCAACCTCTTTCTAGCCAGTCTGATTATCCCTCTTAGGCACAGGATCTCCATTGAGCCATTGTCACTAAAGACAAGGACTCCTTCATTGACGAGACCTTCCCATGTCTAACAGATGAACGTTTGGCCAGATATTGGCATCGCTACAACCATCTTGTTCGATCTTGGATCAAAAATTGCTTGACCAAAAAGGTGTCTACTAGCCTTCCTCCAACTGATGATGCTCAGCAAATTTGGGACAATCTTTCTGAGATGTATAGCAAAATTGATCAAGCCAAACGCTTCTCTCTTTTTCAGGCAGAAAGTGAGTTTAAGCAAGGGGATCTTTCAGTCACGGCATGCTTCTATTAGCTCTTTACTATATAGAACGAGCTTGACATCGCTGAAGAAGCTTTCATAGGGCCCGACTCCACCATTCAACAATATCATAGAATCAAAGAAAACAACTGGATCACTAGGTTTCTTCTTATTCTGAATGATTCCTACTTACCTCTTTGCTCGTAGATTTTGGCTATGGAACCATAGCCTTATCTTCACCGGATTTTCTTTTTGGCTGTTCAGGAGGAGAATCAACACCTCACCTCATCGAAATATCTCCGTGTAGGTGATACCGTTGTCCTTGCCTTTCGTGCTACTCTCACCTAACGCCATATTGCCGCAACTCAAGCTTTGGGTGACGGGTCCATTTTTTCGGGTTAAGGGTTTTCAAACCCTACCAAGAAGGTAACCCTTTTCTCTGGACCCAATGGGTCAGGCCTTCTATTGGGGTTTGATGGCCTACTGCCTTTTCTACCTGTGTTGGATGCCTCTCAAACTACCACATCTGCTCCTATCTTTAACTCCTTTCATGGTCGGCAAGGTGCCCCCTCATCCAATAGGTCTACTAATTCTAATTCCTCTCGTGGTAATTATAATGAAAAATATTGTGACCATTGCAAGCGTAAGTACCATACTCGAAAGACCTATTGAAAGCTCCATGGTGAGCCTATGGACAAAGAGACTAAAGAACGTGATGCCTCTACTAACCAAGTTCGGTTGTTGGTTGTTGATTCCCCTCATCAGCCTCTATCTGATGCTCAATTTTAGAAAATAATGTCTATAATCAATCAGCTTGGAATTCAGGAACCTTCTGTTAACTTTGTAAGTACCTCTTTTTGCTTGATGAATTCTCTTTCAGCTAACAGTTAGATTATTAATTCAAGGGCCAGTGACTACATCATCTATAATAAACGCTTCCTTACTTTTACCCTTCCTAAACCCAACCCCCTGATTTATGTCCGTTTACCCAATGGAACTGTTACTCCTGTCACCAAAATTGAAACTGTTACTCTTAATCCTTCCATTACTATCCAAAATGTCTTTTTCCTTCCCGCTTTGCAATTTAATCTCATTGCTATCTTCAAAGTTTTCATTGACAATAATTGTTGAGTTGCCTTTGATTCTGACATTTTTCTTTTTCAGGTTAGTTTGACCAGAACAGTGATGGGCTTAGGTATCATTCACAACAGCCTTTATTTTTGGAATTCTCTTTGTCTGCATTTTACTTCAAAGAGTTGTATTTCCCAACGTACCTTATGTAATGCTCATTCAAATAATAATAAAAAATTTCTTTCACACCAATGTTTGGGTCATACTACTTTCTTTCCTCATCCCAATTGTCCAATTTGCCCCTTAGCCAAATAACCTCGTGCCCCATTTCCTTCCAGCCACTAACGAGCCACTTTTCCTTTTTTTCTTATTCATCTCAATGTTTGGGGGCCCTATCACACCCCCCATCGTGATGGTTTCCTTTTTTTTCTTACCATTGTTGATGACTTTTCCCATAGCACTTGGGTTTTCTTCATGCCCTCAAATACTCACATTTTGTCCATCTTGACTCAATTCCATTGATTAGTGCAAACTCAATTTTAGACTTCCTTTCAGTGTATTCATACTGATAATGCTTAGGATTTTTTTAACCATGCATGTTCTTCCTTTTTCACCTCTCATGACATCCTCCATGAAAGCCCCTGCCCTTACACCCCCCAACAAAATGGGGTTTTTGAGCGTAAACATCATCACCTCCTAGAAGTTGCTCGTGCCCTCAACTATCAAGCCTCCATTCCTGAATGCTTCTAGGGTGATTATGTGGTCACTACTGCCTATCCGATCGATCAGATTCCCACTCATCTCCTTCATGGCCGAATTCCCTTTGAGCTTCTCTTTGGGCAATCCCTTGATATCAGTTACCTTCGGGTCTTTGGTTGCTTATGTTATGCCACTATTGTGGGCCCTAGGGATAAGTTTGGCCCGCGTGCTATTTGCTGTGTTTTCATGGGCTATCATTCTTTTTAGAAGGGTTATCGGATTTTGGATCCATCTACTAGGTGTTTCTTTGTTAGCCGTGATGTGGTTTTTCATGAGGACACCTTTCCTTTTGCCACTTAGCTTACACCAACTTCCCCAGCTCCCACTTTACCTACAAGTCAGTTTTTGTTTGGTGATGATCCCTCTCCAGCACCTCCCTTGGTTTCTATTGAGCCGCTTCTTGTGTCTCTAGATTAGCCCTCTGTCAGCTCTCCCCTTTGCTTAACATGGTTGTTTCTCTGCCTACTACACATGTTCTGGACTCATCTCCTACTGGGTCTTCTCCTTTGGCTTTTGAACCCTTGGTGCCTTCAGTTGCTTCACCTGAGCTTTCTCCATTGTTGCCTTCTGATGATTCCTTGGTCATTGTTCCTCATTGTTCTGGGCGGGCCACCCGACCTCCAACTTGGACCAAGGATTATATTTACTCTAGCTCTAGTTCTTCTAGTACTCATTATCCTATTACTACTTATGTTAGTTTTGCTCACCTCTCGCCTGGTCATTTTTGCTATATCAGTCGTATTTCTAAAGATCAGGAACTCTTTTCTTATACTGAGGCTGCTAAGGATCCTTATTGGCAACGAGCCATGGAGGTTGAGATTCTTGCCCTTACTGAGAATAACACTTGGGAGCTTGTTCCTCGACCACCTCATCGGAAGCCCATTGGCTACAAATGAGTTTACAAGATCAAGTATCGGGCTGATGGATATGTTGAATGTTACAAAGCTCACTTAGTGGCTAAAAGCTTTACCCAATGCCCTAGCTTTGATTATGTAGAAACTTTCTCTCCAGTTGCAAAATATGTCACCGTTCATTCCTTTCTTACCATTGCTGCCATCTGTGATAGGTCTCTTTATCATATAGACGTCAACAATGCCTTTCTCCATGGTGATTTGGATGAAGAAATTTACATGGATCTTCTATAGGGATTACGCAACCAGGGGGAGGATCGAGTATGTCGCCTCCATAAATCCATGTATGGCCTCAAACAAGCTTCTCGTTAATAGTATGTAAAATTCACTCAGGCCCTCCTTGATGCACACTTTCATTAATCTAGACATGAGTATGCTCTCTTCACCTGGATGTGAGGTAAATCATCCATCTATCTCTTAATTTATGTGGATGACATATTGATCATGGGCAACAACAAGACTGTTATTTATGATTTCAAGACCCACTTGCATGCCATATTTCATATTAAAAATTTAGGCACTCCTAAATATTTTCTTGACATAAAAATAGCTCACTCTGAAAAAGAGATATGTCTAAATCAACGCAAGTTCATTTTAGAAATTATCTCTGAAGCAAGATTGTTAAGATGTAAACCAGTAGTCATTCCCATTAAATAGAATTCAAAATTGACAACAATTAAATATAATGTGGGAATATCTCCACCGGATGAAGACCCATTACTTAAAGATCCATTCAACTATCAACGACTTGTGGGAAAGCTTATCTATCTCAGTATGACTAGACCTGATATCAACTATACTGTATAAATTTTAAGTCAATTTATGCAAGATCCAAAGCAATCCCATATCGAGGCCGCTCTTAAAGTAGTCAAGTATCTAAAAGGATGTCTAGAACTAGGAATACTTTTGTCTCAGAAATGTGACTTAGAATTACAAGCTTATTGTGATGCTGATTATGCCAATTGTCCAATGACTAGGAATGCATTACTAGTTTTCGTGTGAAATTGGGAGATTCTTTGCTATCTTGGAAGACCAAAAAACAGTCAACTATGTCATTATCTTCGATTGAGGCTAAATATCGAGCAATGGCCAAGACTGTCTGTGAAGTAGTTTAAATGTAAGGTTTACTTCAAGACCTTGGATTAAGAATAAATGGTTCAACTACATTATTTTGTGACTATGATGCAGCACTCAAACTTGTAGCAATCCAATGGTACGTGAAAGAACGAAACATATTGAAGTCGACTACCATTTTACCAGAGACAAGATTCAAGAAGGAATTGTCAAGACTAAAGGAATAAGAATCACAGAACAACCCGCAGACATTTTCACCAAACCATTATGCCAAAGACAACAAACGTATTTATTAAGCAAGCTTGGTGCCTTAGATATCTATAGGCCGCCAGCTTGAGGGGGAGTGTTGGAGATCTGTGGTTAAGGAAAATATTCTCACATAATAGACAAGACCTATATTTTTGGAAAATAAGAATTATTATTTTTCATTATAGTTTTCCTTTTATATGTACAAATTATTGTAATAAATAGATCTACATTATTCTAGGTTTACATACTTTTCAGTGGATACAGAAACTTTCCCATATCCTTTTCTCTTTGCCGTTCACTTTGTGTCAAGTGGTAGTGGTGTTGGTCCGCCACACAATCAAACTATACACATCCTTCAGGACCATTATGCCGTCTCCCCTCAATGAGATTTTGGAACATCAGCTATTAACTGGTGTGTCCCTATTAGCCATCCAAACAACAGTTCTGTATTTCAAATTTGTAAACCATATTGAGAAGGAGTACATATTCATTCCCACTTTGTGGAAGCCACAGGTGAATGACTTATCCGGGGAGGTCAGGTGGTATGAATCATCTTCGACAGAGAGAGAAAACCCTCTTTACCAAAAAGTTACGGGTCACCAATGTTGCAAAAGAAAGGAAGCAAAAAAAGGTAAGAAAATCGGGGGATAGAAGGCTTTGGTATCTCATTCTGCAGAACTTGGTTCTAAATGGATTCTCTTTCCAAGTAAAAACAAGCATGTTAAATGAGGAAGATGACACACCTTCAAAACGGTCATACCAGGAGGTACAAATCTTCTAAATTCCCTACCATCAAGGGTAATCGAACTGTACTTTGAAACAGTCCTTAGTTCACACGATTTTTGCAACCAATGCTTACTTTTTCATGTCCCCAGTGGTTTCCAAATGAAACAGAAACTATTACCAAACAAGTTGCTTAATTTGTCACATTGGATATACTCTTATCAAAGTCTTGCTTAACTTTGTCAAATTACCGGCGTTAAGACTCTATTTGACTAATGAATTGTTAACATGACTAGGAAGTTAGGCCAGTCTCAAGGATTGCATAAAAAGTATATTTTATTTCTAATGCTGGTCATGTGTTAGCCGTAGAAGATAAGTAATACTTTCCTTTCTACAAGATTTGATGAGTATATTTTCAAGTTTAGTTGCTTTAGAATTGCCATTGAATGAACTCTAAGATGTTGGTATAAGATTTTGAATACCGCACCAAAATCTTAGATAAAGTACATCAAATGTACAATGAATGTACATTTCATTGTTGTGTAAATCATGAAAATGTAATGTTGCAAGAACCTCACTAATAAAGGTCCTCTAGTCAACCTCCTAATTTGCCTAGCCACTCATAAATAAAGATGATTAACTTTATAGATTAAGATGGTGCAAGTCATCATAAAAGGGTACTTAAATTGTTTTTAATGGTGACATGGGAGAGCAGCCATTTGCTATAACTTTAAATAACCTTGTTATTAATTATGTCAATTTGACCCATAAGCTAATGCTAGTTTGAATTTTTCAGGGAGAATGAAGGATTGACGATGAACCTTTTAACTTGCCTAACATATTGAAAGTCCAATCCTATTTTAGAAATATGGAGATTCCAACACCTTATGAAGGATTAGGTACTAGTAGCTCATCATTAGTTTATACCACTAGACTACGGCTAGTTTCCCTTTTGCATTTTTCTATCTCTTTCTTGTCATTTTTGTTTTTGTTTACCGCATACCTTGACCTAAACAACTCGTAAGGAAATCTTGCTAGAATAAAAGACCTAAGCTAGTTTACAACTTTCTAAAGGTTTAAGTTTAAAAAATTTTAATTTTGAATTAATCAAGTAATTGCAAAAAGTATGAATATATAAACAAGATTAAATTCAAACAAAATGAAACAAGTATAAAAAGTTCAATAAAAACTTTCCCTAATAATATTACAAGAACTTCCCTAATCAAGGTTAGCAAGTCAACCTCCCAATTCCCTAGCCGCTTAATGAACCATTGTACATATAAATAATTTTATAAGCTAAGATAGTGCAAGTCATCATGAAAGGATACTAAAATATGACCTTGTATTCAAAGATGGCTAGTGATGATCACCACATTAGAGACCAACCATTTGCTGAAACTCCAATAAACTTGTTATTAGTTGTCTTTGATCTCAAAGCCAATGCCCATCTAATAATCATACCACTAAAGGATTGAGTGAGGATTGATGAAGAGTTTGTCTTTTTTTTTTTTCAACACTCATGCACTGATAACTCTATTTTTATAGAGTTATTTTAGATATTTTAAGATATAAATAATACAAGTTTTATAAGATAATATTTAAGTTTTGATATATTTATGTAAATTTATGTTATTTATGCAGCAAACCCTAAAAGAGCAAAAGAAATAAAAAAAAATATAAAAAAAGCTACAAGAAGGCAACGTGTACAAATCCAAAAGAATAAAAGAAAAGACCAAAAAAGTGAATTCTAAATTGAGTAGGACAAGGACACATTGCCAAGGAGGAGGAAAAGATAGCATAAAAGGAACCGAAAAGAGGAGAAAACGAGAAGAGAAGGAGGCGCCGCACAGGAGAGAGGAAAAAAAAAGAAAAAAAGGGAGAAACCGTGTGTTGCCGCTGGAACCAAAGAAGGAAGAGAAAAAGTGAGAGAAGAAAGAGAAAACCAAGGAAGAAAAAGAGAAATAGAGGCGCGAAAGCTTCCCTCTACTTCTTATCATTCTTGAATTGTAGAAATTCTGTAAAGAATTCTTAAAGAGAAGACAGTGTGGTGACAACTTTCCTGTTTTTCTATTTAAGATGTTTTGCTTAATTTTCACTATTACTTTGGTTTGGTATTTCATTACGTTCTAAACTTCTTTTGTTAAAGCGAAGATGTAGCCTAACTATGATGATGTGAATTTTATAAGTTTTTTTTGTTTTGCAAGATATTTTATTTATGTGAGTTATATATTATTATGCTTAATACTTTTAAGTGATTGGCCACCACTTGAATGATTTGACGTGCATGTTAGAGACTGAAAGGTAATAATATGCAATTGCTTCTTATAATATATAACCATGAATTAAATATGGATAGACATATACCATGTTATTTGTGTGGCTTATGGTGATAAGATGATCGAAAGATTTATTGTAAACCAGGAATATTCACATATCTTAATGCATTTGGTTTGTTTTAATTCACATATAGAGATATAGTGAATTAATGAACTAAATAGGTTTACTTTACCTAGACATAGGATAGTAAATAAATTAGGAAATTCTGCCATCACATAGATAATATCATTCTTGCAGGCATAAACTATGGAAATTCATATCTAGTAGTTATGGTGAAATTGGAAGCTCTAACATGTGTCTCATCTTGATTTTTCTTACTTGGATCCAATTTTAATTAGTATTGAGTTTTCATTTTAGCAATTTTAAATTTTAATTCATCTTTAACAATATTTTGATTTGCTAAATAAATTTTAGGATTAATTCATTATTAGTATTTAATTAGTTTAGTATTCACTAATTTTCGTGGGACGATACTTTTCTTATCATTATATTACTTGTTCGACATGTTCACTTGCATCTAAATTTCACCGAACAAGTTTTTGGCGCCGTTGCCGGGGATTGGTTGTTTTACTACTCATTAATATTAATACCGAATAATTCTAAGTTTAATCTAGTTTTTATTTTCTTTAAAAAAATGATTTTTTTTGTTGTTTTGTTAGATTTTATTTTTGCTTTGCTTTATTATTGTTATTTTTACATTAAAAAAATTAATTAAAAAAAAATATCAATCATTTTTTTTTAGTTGCTACTTTTCAGGATTGTTACAGACGTGCATGACCCGTAGCCAAAGAGAACAACTTGTCAATCTTGACCCAGAAATTGAACGCACAGTCAGAAAGCAACGAAAGAAGCTAAGAGAACAAAGAAGTGAAGCTACAAAAATGGTAGAGAATGATGATCCACGCAAGCTTCTAAAAGAATATGTTGCACCAACAGTTCAAGGTGCCACATCAAGCATCAAAAGGCCTGCAATTCAAGTAAACAACTTTGAAATCAAGCCAGCACTCATTCAGATGCTTCAAAATTCTGTGCAATTTTATGGGCTACCAAATGATGATCCAAATGCTCACATTGATGCTTTTCTTGAAATCTGTGACATGATTAAATACAATGGAGTCACAGATGATGCTGTTAGATTAAGGCTATTCCCATTTTTTTTAAAAGACAAAGCTAAAAGTTGGCTTTCTTCTCTTCTTGTAGGATCAATTACAACATGGGATGATTTGGCTCAGAAATTTCTTAGTAAGTTCTTTCCTCTAGCAAAATCTGTAAAAATGCGTAATGATATTACCGCTTTTATGCAGATGGACAATGAATCATTGTATGAAGCTTGGGAAAGATTCAAGGAGCTTTTAAGAAAATGTCCACAACATGGACTACCCACATGATTACAAGTACAAACTTTCTATAATGGGTCTAGTACAAATCTTCGTTTTATGCTTAATGCAGCTGCAGGAGGGGCTTTGAACAATAAGACACTAGAAGAAGCATATGATCTTTTGGAGGAAATGGCAAATAATAGTTATCAATGGCCTACTGAGACTACATCAATGAGGAAAGCTAGTGGAATTCATGAAGTAGATGCTTACACTGCAATGTATGCACAAATTGAAAAACTCAATAAGAAAATAGATAACCTGAGTGCTCCAATCATGAGGATTCAGAACATATTATGTGATCATTGCGGTGAAGGACATGCAAGCATAGAGTGCCAAGTAGGTAACACCTTTGCACAGGGTCGCGAAGATGCTAATTATGTTGGAAATTCAAGTAGGCCACAAAATAATCCATACTCCAACACTTACAATCTGGGATGGCGTAACCACCCAAATTTTTCATGGAGTAATTCTAATGCAATGAGGCCACCACCAGGGTTCAGGCAACCAGAAGAAAAGAAGCCTAACTTAGAGGAAATGGTTGCCAAGATGTTACAGAACAACGAAACAAGAATGCAAAACCAAGAAGCTTCAATTCAAAATTTAAAGGTGCAAATAGGTCAGTTGGCTAATATGATTTCTGGAAGACAACAAGGTTCATTGCCAAGTAGCACAGAGAAGAATCCTATAGAAGATGCAAAGGTAATAACCTTGAGAAATGGCAAACAAGTGGGAAAAGATGATGTTGAGAAGGAAAATGTCAGGGATAAGGAAGATGATGTTAGCACGTAGCCTGAGGAGGCAACCAATAGGACATTATTCCCTAATAATCCCAAGCCTTATGTGCCTCCAGTTCCATTTTCTCATAGACTCCAGCAACATAAAATAGATAAGCAGTTTTCTAAATTTTTTGATGTATTTAAAAAATTGCATATCAACATTCCTTTTGCAGATGCATTAGCTCAAATGCCCAGTTATGCAAAATTTCTTAAGGAGATATTGAAAAACAAAAGGAAGCTGGAAGAGTATGAAACTGTGAAGCTAACTAAAGAATGCTCAGCCATCTTACAAAACAAACTGCCTCCAAAATTAAAGATCCAGGGAGTTTTACAATTCCTTGTATTATTGGAGATTCTCACTTTGATAAGGCATTATGTGATTTAGAAGCTAGTATTAATCTAATGCCTTTTTCTGTTTTCAGGAAATTAGGATTGGGTGAAGTGAAGCCAACCACAGTGTCCCTACAATTGGCTGATCGATCAATTAAATATCCGAGGGGCATTGTAAAAGATGTATTGGTAAAAGTTGACAAATTCATTTTTCCTGCAAATTTTATAGTACTTGACATGGAGGAAGACTTTGAGGTACCACTTATCTTAGGTCAACCTTTTCTAGCAATAGGGAGAGCTCTAATTGATGTACAACAAGGGAAGTTAATATTAAGAGTTTAAAATGATTCTGTCACTTTTAATGTTTTTACTACTATGAAACATCCCTTTGATGATAATTCCTGCTTTAGGGTTGAGACAATTGATAAGTTTGTGAATAAGATCTTTTAGGAAAAAGCTTTCAAGGATCCACTTGAAGCATGCTTGGTTCACCCAAAGAATGAGGAAATTGAAAGTGAAGAGATACAGGAGTATGCCAATCTCATGGAGGCAAATCCACCATATTCACAGCAAAAGGTAACAAAGTTTGAAGAGTTGGGACAACATATGACAAAACTTAAGCCATCAATTGAAGAGCCCCCAACTCTTGAACTCAAGCCCTTACCTTTCCATTTGAAATATGTTTATTTAGATGAAGTTTTTACTTTGCCAGTAATTATATCTTCTTTTTTAACAAAATCAATGGAAGAGAAATTACTTCAGGTGTTGAAAAAGCATAAAGGAGCAATTGGATGGAAAATAGCTGACATCAAGGGAATTAGTCCTTCACTTTGCATGCACAAGATTTTGATGGAAGAGCAGTACAAAGCTACTGTTCAACCTCAGAGGCGATTGAATCCAAAGATGCAAGAAGTGGTGAAGGCTGAGGTAATCAAGTTGCTTGATGCATAGATCATTTATCCTATCTCAAATAGTCCCTAGGTAAGTCCTGTGCAAGTTGTGCCAAAGAAGGGAGGTATGACTGTTCAAAGAAATGATAATAATGAATTGATTTCAACTAGGACAGTTACTGGATGGCGTGTGTGTATAGATTATAAAAAACTGAATGATACCACTAGAAAAGATCATTTCCCTTTACCATTTATTGATCAAATGTTAGAAAGACTTACAGGACATGAATTTTATTGCTTTCTTGATGGGTATTCAGGATATAATCAAATTCACATTACACCAGAAGATCAAGAGAAAACCACTTTCACTTGTCCTTATGGTACCTTTGCTTTTAGAAGAATGCCCTTTGGTCTTTGTAATGCACCAGCCACTTTTCAGAGATGCATGATGGCCATTTTTTCTGATATGGTTGAAAAATTCATTGAGATTTTCATGGATGATTTTTCTGTATTTGGTTCATCATTTGACATTTGTTTAGATAATTTAGCAAGGGTCTTACAAAGGTGTGAAGAGACTAACCTTGTTTTGAATTGGGAGAAGTGTCATTTTATGGTGCAGGAAGGAATAGTGCTTGGGCATAAGATATCTAAAAAAGGATTAGAGGTTGATCGAGATAAAGTGGAGGTCATTGCAACACTGCCCCCACCAACATCAGTGAAACTTGTTAGAGGCTTTTTGGGGCATGCAGGATTCTATAGGCGGTTTATAAAAGATTTTTCTAAAATTGCTAGACCCCTTTCAAGTTTGTTGGTTAAAGATGTGAAATATAACTTTTCTGATGAATGCTTGCAGGCTTTTAAAACTTTAAAGGAAAAGTTAATATCAGCACCAATCATGGCAGCACCAGAATGGGACTTACCTTTTGAGCTAATGTGTGATGCTAGTGATTTTGCAGTAGGAGTTGTTTTAGGACAACGGAAGAATGGAGTTTTTCAGACCATTTACTATGCTAGTCGAATCTTGTCAGGTGCACAATTGAATTATTCAACAACAGAAAAAGAAATTTTGGCAGTAGTATTTGCTTTTGATAAATTTCGTTCTTATCTAATTGATTCAAAAGTTATTGTTTATTCTGACCACTCTGCTCTTAAGCATCTACTTAAAAAGAAAGAATCAAAACCTAGGTTAATCAGGTGGATTCTATTGCTACAAGAGTTTGATTTGGAGATCAAGGATAAGAAGGGGACCGAAAATCTAGTTGTAGATCATTTGTCCAGAATTCCCAATATGAAGGAAGAAGATCACCCGATTATAGAAGAATTTCCTGATGAAAACATTTTTGCACTCCAATCCATCCAAATTCCCTAGTATGCTGATTTTGTCAATTATTTAGTAAGTAATGTTCTTCCTCCTAAAATGTCATATCAACAAAGAAAAAAATTCTTTTATGACCTCAAACATTATTTTTGGGAAGAGCCTTTCTTGTTTAAAGTATGTGTAGACCAGGTTATAAGGAGATGTGTTCCTAAGGAAGAGATGGCCAATATCCTACACCATTGTCATGCTAGAAAGGTTGGTAGTCATTTTAGTGCCACCAGAACTGCAGCTAAGGTTTTACAGTCTGGATTTTATTGGCCCACACTTTTTAGAGATGCATATTCATATGTAGTTGCATGTGATCAATGTCAAAGAATTGAGAATATTTCTAGGAAACATGAGATGCCTCTAAACAATGTTATTGTGTGTGAGTTATTTGATGTTTGGGGTATTGATTTCATAGGACCTTTTCCACCTTCTTATGGAAATATGTATATTTTGGTGGCTGTTGAGTATGTGTCTAAGTGGGTAGAAGCAGTAGCATTGCCTATAAATGATGCTAAGGTTGTGGTTAAAGTCTTAAAGAAAAATATTTTTACCCTTTTTGGCACTCCTAAGGCAATCATAAGTGATAAAGGGACCCATTTTTGTAACAAACAATTTGAAGCACTTTTGGGTAAGTATGGGGTTACTGATAAGATTGCTACCCTTTATCACCCTCAGACTAGTAGTCAAGTTGAGATATCAAATAGGGAAATTAAGCGAATTTTGGAAAAAACTGTGAATGCCTCAAGGAAAGATTGGTCAATGAAACTTGATAATGCACTTTGGGCCTATAGAACAGCATTCAAAACACCAATTGGAATGTCTCCTTTTAGGCTAGTGTTTGGGAAGGCTTGTCATCTACCTGTAGAATTAGAGCATAAAGCATATTGGGCTTTGAAATTTTTAAACTTTGATATGCAGTCTACAGGTGAAACTCGATTGTTGCAGCTGAATGAATTACAGGAATTGCGAGATGAGGCCTATGAAAACGTCAAAATATACAAGGAGCGGACAACAAGATGGCATGACAAACACATATTAAGAAGAGAGTTTGTAGTTGGCCAGAAAGTATTACTTTATAACTCTCGTCTTAAATTGTTTCCAGGTAAATTGCGATCTCGATAGTCTGGCCCTTTCATAGTCACTAAGGTATTCCCATATGGAGCAATAGAAGTTGCAAATGACACCCAAGGCACGTTTAAGGTGAATGGTCAGCGTTTGAAGCCCTACTTTGAGGGAGTCAATATGCAGAAGACTACCATTGATCTTCTTCCTCCTTGAGTAGCCCCATTGAAGATAGTTTGGCTGAAAACTATAAAGCAAGCACTTCTTGGGAGGCAACCCAAGCATTTTGTTGGTTCTTTTGCTGAAAGCTTGTCACCACCATCTCCTCAAAACTCGCTATGGCTATCACCTACAATCAGGGGAGTTTTCTCATTCCTATTTTACTTTTATTTTTCCTCTATTTTTGCATTATTTCTTTTTGCATTGAGGACAATGCTTCATTCAAGTTTAGGGGTGGGAAAATAAATCTTTTCTTGCTAAATCTAATTGAATTTGTTTTCTCATGTCATTATTGAATTCTTTGTTTTGAATTCTTAGCGATTCTTAAGAAGATGTAGATTCTATTCAAACCTACAATTGTGATGTGAGTTAAGTGTGATTCTGATTATGTTGATCCATTTATTAAACATTAAAAGTCCTTCATTTTTGAAATTGTATGTATTTCTGGAGAACATTCATGTGAAGTATGTGATTTTCTTAGATCTCACCCGGATCTTAGAATTTGCTTGATTTCCTCTTAAGGCAAAATCCTAGGCTACATCTAATTGAGAAAATGATTTAGGCCATTCTTTGGATCGTTTGAGCCTTTCAAGCCAACCCTATTTATTTATCCCCAGTCACCCCGCTGAGCCTTGATTTATATCTATTTTTTTATTTTAACACCCACATATATATACCTTTGAGCCTTTGACAAATTATCCTTTCGTCCTACACCCTTGAACATATTGATTTTTAGGATATAAGTCTATTTAAGTGAAAGAGAAGTCGAGGGGAAGGATGTTATATGGGAAGGATATTGATTGCAATGATTATGTAGCATAATATGTTGCTTTTGTGAATGAAAAAAAAAAAAAAGGAAATGCAACATCTGTCCAAGAATGGAATTCTCTTATTGGTTATTGTCAAATTCAAGCCACTCAAGGTTCAGAAATTGGCTTTTGCATAGTAGTTGGATCTCATCAGCAAGATAAGATTATAATGGTTACACTTCTAGTCCTACTACTGGCTTTATTATTGCAAGCATAATTGTGACTTTTGTGAGTGTTAAAAAAATCCAAGTGAAATCAAGTATTTTTAAGAAGAAAGGAATAAGAGAAATGGTGATAGAAAGATCATTTGCGAAAAAAAAAAGTGACAAAAGCTCAAATTAGATCCTAGAAAGCAATGTGTTCATGGGTGAATTAAGCTTAAATGACTTTCATCTTACCCCTAGCCCAGCCTTACATTACAAGCTTATAAAGTCCTATTGATTCTTGGTTAGATGATTGGCCTACATTAGTGGAGAGAGGAATGAAAAGCAAACTTATGAGGTTTGGTTAAAGATTTTAAGAGATTGCATATTAATGTGGATCTATTTAGAGTGCACATAGTTGAAAAGATAAGGACTCACACTCACACATAAGCACATGGTCAACATAGTTAAGAGTCTATCTTATCTTATGAAACAATTGTTGTGTTTGGATGAAAGCTATTTTTTTCTTTGAATTGTTAAGTTGAGCAATTTTGAGTGAATTTTAAGAAGGGGTTGTGTCCAAAATATATATTATCTCTTATTTTTGTTCGAGGACTAGCAAAATGTCAAGTTTGAGGGTCTTGATAACTTTATTTTTATAGAGTTATTTTAGATATTTTAAGATATAAATAATACAAGTTTTATAAGATAATATTTAAGTTTTGATATATTTATGTAAATTTATGTTATTTATGCAGCAAACCCTAAAAGAGAAAAAAAAAAAAAAAGCTACAAGAAGGCAACGTGTACAAATCCAAAAGAATAAAAGAAAAGACCAAAAAAGTGAATTCTAAATTGAGTAGGACAAGGACACGTTGCTAAGGAGGAGGAAAAGATAGCATAAAAGGAACTGAAAAGAGGAGAAAACAGGAAGAGAAGGAGGCGCCGCACAAGAGAGAAAAAAAAAAGAAAAAAAGGGAGAAACCGTGTGTTGCCGCCAGAACCAAAGAAGGAAGAGAAAAAGTGAGAGAAGAAAGAGAAAACCAAAGAAGAAAAAGAGAAATAGAGGTGCAAAAGCTTCCCTCTACTTCTTATCATTCTTGAATTGTAGAAATTCTGTAAAGAATTCTTAAAGAGAAGACAGTGTGGTGACAACTTTCCTGTTTTTCTATTTAAGATGTTTTGCTTAATTTTCACTATTACTTTGGTTTGGTATTTCATTATGTTCTAAACTTCTTTTGTTAGAGCGAAGATGTAGCCTAACTATAATGATGTGAATTTTATAAGTTTTTTTTGTTTTGCAAGATATTTTATTTATGTGAGTTATATATTATTATGCTTAATGCTTTTAAGTGATTGGCCACCACTTGAATGATTTAACGTGCATGTTAGAGACTGAAAAGTAATAATATGCAATTGTTTCTTATAATATATAACCATGAATTAAATATGGATAGACATATACCATGTTATTTGTGTGGCTTCTGGTGATAAGATGATCGAAAGATTTATTGTAAACCAGGAATATTCACAGATCCTAATGCATTTGGTTTGTTTTAATCACATATAGAGATATAGTGAATTAATGAACTAAATAGGTTTACTTTACCTAAATATAGGATAGTAAATAAATTAGGAAATTCTGCCATCACATAGATAATATCATTCTTGCAGGCATAAACTATGGAAATTCATATCTAGTAGTTATGGTGAAATTGGAAGCTCTAACATGTGTCTCATCTTGATTTTTCTTACTTGGATCCAATTTTAATTAGTATTGAGTTTTCATTTTAACAATTTTAAATTTTAATTCATCTTCAACAATATTTTGATTTGCTAGATAAATTTTAGGATTAATTCATCATTAGTATTTAATTAGTTTAGTATTCACCAATCTTCGTGGGACGATACTTTTCTTATCATTATATTACTTGTTCAACATGTTCACTTGCATCTAAATTTCACCGAACATGCACACAAAAAGGTGAAAAGGTAATTGAACCCTGATTGTTTGGACTCATTGGTCAAGGGGCTAGCTTACCACTAGGTTAAGGAATTCCCTCGACAAAGAGCTTGTCAACTTGTCAAAAATACTGAGACTACAATTCTTAATGGGTAGGGCCAAAATTACACCAATAATTTCTATCACTCACAAAATCTCATAGTTTCTAAGATAATATATTATGATCTTTTCTTAAAAATATCTCTAACATCCTTATTAACTACAACTCATGGTATATAGACACATCTTACATTAATTATTTTTTTTTTTTGAAAAGTTAATTGAGATCAATTTTTGTCAATTCAATCATCTATGTAAAAATAATAATAAAAAGATATACTCACACTACTAAAAGCAAGGGCAACTTAAAATATTGCCTCTATTGCATCTGACATCCGCATATTGTCTAGAATCACGATAAGCAAGTTTCATATTTAGTCTTAGACATCATAGAAATAAAACCATTGGCCTTTTTTTATTTACGTACTCATAATAAGGAAAAATTTGAGGTATACAAGGTACTAAAGTCTCTCATATAACAATGATATGTAATAGTAGAAGCTTTGCATACATAAATATTCACCTTCATTTAATACTAAGAGATTATTGATGAACCTTTTTTTCTTGGTTGAAGATGTTCGATATACCTTGTTTCTTAGCTAAACTTATTAGAAGGGTAGCAGCAGCTTCATATTTTCATCTAGGTAGTCATTGGGTTCTTGCACACAGAAAGATACTTTAGTGGTATGATTATTATATGGATCATCTTAAACCTAGCGCCAAAAACAATTGCTGGTAGTAAGACTTATAAGTTATTTATTTATTCTCTATGGCAATAATAGTTGTAGGCTTACTAACCACTTAACATTCCCATCAAGCCTTATAATCCTCCCTAAAGCTATTTCCGTGATTCCCCAACATTCCCTTGGAAAGCTTTTTAGGAATATGTTAATGATCTATTCTTTTGTTTTGTGTATTCCAACTTAATTTCTTCTATCTTCATAACTTCTCCAATAAAAATAATATTTGATGGAAATATGTTTTGTCCTTGAATAATTCACTAGTCATTATTGTTAAGAATGGGGATTTCTCATCTTAAAAGAATCCTCGTGTTTGCTTGCTTGGCTAGTTGCAAATATAGCTACAACATAGTCTCATCCAAAATATCATTACAATAGCAAATGAGAAAGTATATATCTAATATTACTCTTTATATCGTCAACACACCAGCCTAGTCACCGTCACAACATCCATCCGGCTAAATTTCTCTAGTTGTTCCATAAAGTAAAGCCTTACTCTTTTATTCCTAGAACATTTCTAAGGATTCTCTTTGCTTTATTGAAATAGACAAAACTTGCTTATGCATATATCTAGATGGCACATTCATAGCATACATAATATAAGGTTTACCAATTGTAAGGTACATCATATTATCTATTAAACTTCTAAATTGAGTTATATTAGTCTTATTATTACCCTAGTCTTTTACCTTCATTTTGTCATTAAGTACTAGTGATGTGCTTAAAATCTTATGATTCTCCATTTGATTTTTCTTCAACCAATTTCCAGTAAACCTTGATTGAGCAAGAAACATACCCCCTTAACACTGATATATTTCTATTCTTAGGAAATACTATACCCATCCCAGATCATTTAACCCACATGTTTTTGACATGCTATTTTTTAATTCATTGTTATTTCCAACAACTATTAATTCTCAACATATTGTGAAACAATAAGGAATGATTATGAAGATAGTAGGAATCCTTTGCTTTAGAATAGTCATTCATCATGCTATAGGACACTCTTACGATTAGTTTCGAGACATAAAGAGTCTTTCTTCAATCTCAAAACTTTACACTTTTCATCCTTTTACTTCAAATCCCTTTCACTATTGTATATAGATTTCTTCTTCAATATCCTCATTCAAAATTACAAATGTCACATCTAACTAGTAGCTTATCATTTTTAATAAGCATACGCAACTACTAAAATTTTAATGCTTTCTACTTATCATAAAGATAAAAATTAAAAACTGTTGATTGGTTTCGAATTGAGTAACATATGCAACTATTTCTTTATAGTTCATCTTTGGTATTTAAAAATGACCTCTAGCTACTATTCTTACTTATTTGAAAATAATCTTCAGCCACTAATCTTACTTTGTACTTTTCTATACCGTTATTTTACTTACACTTAGTCTTGAAAACTCATTTAACACTCATAATATTTTTGTTATTAGACAACTCAACTAACTCCAAACGTTATTTTTCACAACTACACTTCAACATCTCCATTATAATCTTGACAAAGAGATTCATTTACAAGGCAATGATATCTATTCTTAAGTTAAGTGAATAGAAAGGAGTTTTAGGATAACAAAGGAATTTAACATGCAAGAAACTATTTCTAGAGTACAAAAATTTTCTTACAAAAAACTGAGTGATTGAACTAAACAAAACCTTGGAACCTTCTTAATTCAAACAAATTTATTATAAACTATTTCAACATTCTATTCTCACAGAGTAAACCAATAACTACAAAACAACTTCATGCATCTAACATTCAAAAACACAAAGCATGCAAATTACTTATAGAATTAATAAACATTGTAATAACATCACAAACTTACAATACCTATCTAATGGACTTATCACTTAACTTAATCTTTGTATTACAGCTGCCTAATCCTCTTCTTCTTCAACTAGTAGCATGCAGTGGAGAAAGCTCAAAGTATCTTAAACAACAAAAGCCTTAGCTCAGTGAAAAGTTGATCCCCTAACCCTAAAAGGAAGCCTTAGCTACAAATAGTTTATGCATGCAACATTTTTCAAATAACTCGTTGATCCTTTAGCTTTTCTTAAGTGCACAGTAAAAGGCTTACTTTCCTAATAATGATAACTATTATTATCCCAATTATAAACTCTAAGAAAAATTAACTTCAACTTCATCTGCACTTTCTAGTAGGGATTGTACAATCCATGACATTGTCAGTCTTTTGCTTCTATCTTCCTCCACGCAGGAAATACCAACTTCAACCATCTTTTTTGCTTGTCTCCTGCTAAAATGATCTCCTAATCTTGGATCCACTACATCATCCACCCACGAGTCTTTTCCACATTCAATTTTCCTTGTCACCATTCTAACAAAGCTTGTCAACTCTAGTTCTTACTCCTTACTATGACCGTCTATCACCTGACTTGAGGACCTAATTCCTTTCACTATTTCTAAAATCACTACTTCGTAACTATAAACATCAACTTTTGCCGTGATAGGATGAGTTGAAGCCCATTCTAGGGCCATGTACCTTTTTGTACCTTGAATGCGATAGAATTTTGAGCTAGATCCTCCTCTTTGAGACAATTTTGGCAGTCTAAAATATGCTACTTTGGTTCAAAGTCACTGTCCAAAAGTATATTTTCTAGCTTCAAATCGCAATGAACAACCCATTCTAGGCACTCATGGTGAAGATAGGCCAGACCTTTGGCTGTTCCTACCGCAACTTTGAACCTCTCTTTCCATCCAAGAAAGTTCGGGGGAAATAAGTGCTTGTCTAGTGACCCATTTTATACATAGTCATACACCAGGAGTCTACGCCTACGTTCGGAACAGAAGCCCCACATCCGAACTAAGTTCATGTGGTTGATTCTCCCAACAGTACTTATTTCTGCCCAAAACACTTCTTCCCCTTCATGCATGTCTCCCAATCTCTTTACAGCTACAACCCTTTCATCTGCCAAAATACCTTTATATACAATTCCCGACGCTCCTCTTCCCAGCTCTTCCTTGAACTTCTTGGTGGCGTTCTTCAGTTCAGCATAGCTAAATTTCCTGAATTGACTTGATAGCGCACGGTACTCATCTTCCACAGAAACCCCAACACCATGGCCTCTGGAAAGGAACCACCAACCTAATACCACGACAGGAAATTCAACTGCACCAATTCCAGAAACAAAACTGTGAAGAATAATCCATGTCAACCTCTGTGAACGGTCTTCGGGCATGGAGAAAGACCCTATCACGGTATTAGATTTCCTGGTTTCACATATTGGATTGGCGCCTTTGAGACTTGTAGGTTCTGAGGTTGGCAAACTTGCTGGCAATCTCAGATATATACTGCCTGGAAAATCTGGAGACTTGTAGCCATTAAAAAGTGCACTTTTTGGGTAGCAACGCCCTTCTTCATTTAACCTGTAGCTAAATGCTTGACAGCGGCAATCCTCTTCACACAATTCTCTGCAAGAGTCAATTGAAATTCCTGTAGTGAAATTGAGATCATATCCATAGAAATCCACCTGTGGAACCTCCACAAATTTCACATTCTTGCCTTGGCTGCAGGTTTCGTTGAACATAGGCCTAAAACCTTTGTTCCAATTACTGGGGTCAGTGACCTCGTAGCTAGGAGAACATTAGCACTGGGCCTCTGGTGTATAAATGCAAATCCCATTCTTCCCACTTATACCATGCACTTTACACGGTTCAGCAACGGCTTCCCATGAAATCACCCACAATCCTGACAAATTGTTTAGGCTATAAAGTCTTAGGTTCCCAACATAATCTATTGTCAATCTCCTTTTGACTCCAAGGTCCATGTCGGTAGCGCTGAATTGCAACTCGTCACTCGATAAGAAACTGCCCAGGTTGTCTAAAATTGCGATTCTGGTACTATTGTAATTTGTCCTTCCATTTTCATACAGATCTAAGGAAGGATCAGGCCAATACAAGCTTGATATATCAGGCCCATCATATATCAAACTCAGCAAATTGTTCGCATCAAAAAACAGAGCAAAATAACGAGAGTAGTAAGAACCTCTTCCTAGACTGGAAATCAGTTTATTGCTCCTTGTAAGGGGCTGGTTAGGAAGAAGAGTATCAGTTGGAAAATCAAAACTTTGCCACAGAATTTTACCCTCTTGGTCTTTTAGAGCAAGGTTCCCGGAGTCCAAAAGCTCAGCTCTTTGAGCTGCAGTGGCAGTGGTGTTGGTCTGCCACACGATCGAACCGTCCACATCCGTCAAGACCATGACACCATCTACCCTCAGGGAGATTTTGGAACCTCGTCCATAGACTGGTGTGTCCCTGTTGGCCATCCAAACACCAGTTTTGTTCTTAGAATTGGTGAACCATATCAAGAAGCAGTACCCGTTCGTTCCCACCTTATAAGAGCCACAGGTGAATGACTTATCTGGGGAGGTCAGGTGGTCTGAATCGCCTTCGACGGAGAAAGAAGACCCCCTTTCCAAAAAGTTACAGGTCGCTGGTGTAGCGCAGTAGAGGAAGAAAAAGTAAGTAAGAAAACTGGGGAATAAAAGGTCCGGTACCTCATCCTGCAGAAGCTCTGAATGGATTCTCTTTCCAAGTAAAAGTAAGCTTGTTAAATGAGGAGATGACACTCCTTCAGAACAGTCATATCAGGAGGTACGAATCTTCTAAATTCCCTGCCGTCAGGGGTAATCGAATTGTACTGTAAAACAGTTCCTTAGTTCACATGTAGCAGCCTTTCGAGGTTGAAGTCTTCCTGTGAACGATGACGGGTTAACGGATAAGAACCCGATTCTTGGAACGGTCTTTGCCATGGTTGCTTTTTCATATCCCCAATGGTTTCTTTGATGAAGCAGAAACTATTACCAAACAAGTTGCTTAATTTGCCATGTACTCTTATCAAAGTCTTGCTTAACTTTGTCAAGTTACCGGCGTCAAGACTCTATTTGATTAACGAATTGTTGACATGACTGGGAAGTTGGGCCGGTCTCAAGGACTGCATAAAAAGTATCTAATGCTGATCACGCGTTAGCCGCAGAAGAAGATAAATAATACTTTCCTTTCCACAAGATTTGATGAGTATATTTTCAAGTTCAGTTGCTTTGGATTTGCCATTGAATGAACTCTAAGACGCTGGTATAAGATTTTGAATACCGCACCAAAATCCTACAGAAAGTACATCAAATGTACAACGAATGCACATTTCATTGTTGTGTAAATCACTAAACTGTAATATTACAAGAACCTCACTAAAAAAAGTCATCTAGTCAACCTCTCAATTTCCCAAACCACTCATAAATCACTGTAAAAATTATTTATAGACTAAGATAGTACAAGTCATCATGAAAGGGTACCTAAATTTTTTTTAATGGTGACATGGGAGAGCAACCATTTGCTATAACTTTGAATAACCTTGTTATTAATTATGTCAATTTGACCGGGAATCTAATGCTGGTTTGAATTTTTTAGGGAGAATGAAGGATTGACAATAAACCTTTTAGAAACATAAGAATTTGAACACCTTATGAAGGATAGGTACCAGTAGCACGTCATTAGTTTATACCACTGGACTACGGCTAGTTTCCCTTTTGCATTTTTCTATCTCTTTCTTGTCATTTTTGTTTTTGTTTACTGCGTACCTTGACACAACCAACTCCTTAGGAAATTCTGCTAGAATAAAAGACCTAAGCTAGTTTACAACTTTCAAAAGGTTTAACTTTAAAATGTTTTAATTCTGAATTAATCAAATAATTGCAGTAAATATGAATATATAAATAAGATCAAATTCAAACAAAATGAAAGAAGTAGAGAAAGTTCAATAAAAAATTTCCAAACTATTTGAATCCTTGAGCAAACGAGTGAGGAAATCTTTTCAAGAATTCTAAACTTGTTGAGAGAAGCAGCGAACCTTATTTATGAGAGGATTGAAGAGATCCCCTGCCTGACTTGTCCACACAAACCAGACGGGTCTATGGCTGCAATGGTAAGAGCATAGCAACAGTTTATGTATTCTGCTTCAAACAGCAACCTCAAATGATTAAAAAACAAAGAATCTTGTTTTCTTTTTGGTTTTGGTAACAGGTGAAGCTAAATTTATTAGAACTTGAAGGCGTCACTGATGATTTGGACTTCTGTATGAAGTTGGCCGAGGAGGAATCCGTGATTATTCTGCTTGGTAAAAAATCAAGAATTTAGAATTTTTTCCCAATACTTCCATGGCAAAATTTGTTTCTTTTTTTATAAATATTATTAGAAGTCTTAATAATTAAAATCTAAAGACTAACTCAAGAGTTGGAGGAGTATTTTCTTCATTAAAGTTTTTATTATAATAGATTATATTATTTTTTTTTATGAATATGTGAGTTTATTCATTGAATAATAAAAGAATTTAAAAATTTAGGGACATATCCCAACATTACAATTCATCTAATAAATTATATTTCTGATTGGGACTTTTACTCTACACACACACTTTTATATGTTGAGCAATATTAGGCTTATAGTCACATAGTATGGAGTAGATTCATTATTATGTTAGAAGGCTCAATAAGCTAACCCTAAAGTTAGCTAAAAAATTAAAGAAATACTTTTTTTATTCAAGCTTTTACCTTAAGAAATCACGTTTTTAATACGACAATTTCGTCCTACACACATATATGATTGTTGAGTGGCCATCTCTAGCATATATCTGATGCTACCAACTTAAAGGCTTGAATTGATACCGACACCATTTTTTATGGGAATCACGAACGTATTGGACTTCTTACTTGATTGTATTTCACCTGGTACCATTTCTTTTTTGGCACTTAGATGTCCAAATGCTTTGACAAGGCTTTTCTTATCCGTTCAGCTATCAAAAAATACAGTTCGTAAGTGGCAAAATGCAAAGAGATTTTCCTTATTTCTCATTTTAATCCTATTTATTAGTTGGATGACTCAAAGAGCTTACTTCAGGAGGTTAGATGCGTTCACCATATGAGACAATTCAAAGACGACTTCAATTCTGGTGGTTAAGCTATTGCACTTACTGCTGGATATATCAAATTCTAAAATATAAAAAATAAAAAATTCGATTTGATAGTATGCTCTTATCCTTGAATCATTGCATTCTTTTATGAGAGTGATTGCAACTTTACATATCATGATTATGCTTCCAGGGGTCACGGTTGGACTAAAGAATTGGCTTCTAATTTCCAATGCCATTGAGTATTTGTCACTTGATGATGGACTTGGAAGGATAAAAGTCTTCTACCAGAGGCATGCCAAGAACGGTCAAGATTCATGTTTATGCAGCAATAAAATCGGGAAGTTGAGATCTACAGCTTCAAGATGGATCTCATAAATACATGTTATGCGGTTGCATGTTTGGGAAGGCATTGATTTATGCATATTATTATGATGTTCGATTACGTTGTTGAATATATGAACTACTTTGATTTAAATAAATAAATATGTTCTTAATGAATTTGTGAATGACGGATGGCAGTTGAAAATTAGAGATTATCCCAATAGTATTTAGTTAAGGTAACTCAACTTTCAATGCTTTTTGCCTTAATTGATTGCATGTATCCACTAGAATAAAATACACAATCAATTGGTAACGCTACCTCTGAATTGAAAACTAAGCAGAATGGTAGAATTCTTTTTTCATAGTCATTAGTCAAGAATTTTTCAAGAAGGTGAATCTGCTTAAGGGTTAGAATGCAAATGCATATGAAACAAGTAATAGATTAGAAACGGCCTCTAATGTAATTAACTAAAATTAAAGGATATAGAACTCGCTAGTTATCTATTGTACATCGAGTTTTTCTACAGTTGATAGCTTCTAAGAGAGACATAAAATGATCACAACTTTTTGGTGATACTCATCAAGCAATTGGTTAAGTGGCCTAATTTCTCTTCTTAACTCACTATGATTTTCTTCGTTTAGATTTTTGCTTCTATATGTTGAGCATACTTTCCTTGCATGGAGGTGAGCTTTGTAAATTGTTTCTACTCACGGGAAAAAAGATGAAAAGTAGATATTGTATGATCATTTTCCTGCATGAGACAATTTGAGTGCAAAAATTTGAAAGGTGGCAGGGAAATGCATTCCTTGCAGGATTATTTTTGTTACTTATGAAGTTAAAATTAAGATAAGAACAAAATATTCATTTTTGCATATAACTGTAAAATCATCTTGTTCCAACCTACTTTTTAACAATAGCTTATAAATAAGATACTTAGAAAGCCTAAGTGATAATAAATAAATAAAAGAGTGATATTTAGCTATTATGAAGAACCCAAAGTTTACAAGAGTTTTAGAATGAAAAATTGTAAAACCTTGAAATTGTAAAGGATGAGTTACTATTATATGAAAGTAGGAACCAGGAACCATTATTTTCAAATAACATAAATCTTCGATGTCTTTGTGTTTGTTCCATCTAAAGTTGTCTTGCATAATCACTTCACAACATTATGATTGAATAATTAGATTACAATCAAATTTTGATTCTTGCACCAAGAATCCAGCGAGAAAGTACTTCAAATGTACAAGGAATGCACGTTTCATTGTTCTTTAAATAACTAAATTGTAATATTACAACAACTTCCCTAACAAAGGTTTGCCAGTTAGCCTCCCAATTCCCCAACGGCTTAAAGGATAATTGTATAAACCAATAATTTTATAAGCTAAGATGACGCAAGTCATCATGAAAGGCCACTAACATATTGCCTTGTATTTAAAGGTGGGTAATGTTGATCATCACATTGGAGACTAGTCATTTGCTAAAACTTAAATAAACTTGTTATTAATTATGTCTTTGATCTCGAAGCCAATGCCTATCTAAGTTTGTCAGGGAGAATAAAGGATTAAGTGAGGATTGCCGAGGAGCTTGTTAGTTTGCCAAACACACAAAGACTCCAATCCTTAGTGGGTAGGGCCAAAATAAAACCAATATTTTCTATCACTCACCAAATCTCATAGTTTCTAAGATAACATATTATGATCTTCTCTCAAACAATATCTCCAACATTCTTATTAAGTAGAACTCATATTATATAGACACATCATAGATTAATTCTTTTTCTGAAAAGTTAGCTAAGATCATTTTTTTTTTAATTCAATCATCTATGTAGGAAAAGAAATATATACTCACCCTACCAAAAGCTAGGGTAGCTTAAAATATTGCGTTTATTGCATCTGGCATTTATATATTGTCTGGAATCACGATGAGCAAGTTTCATATTTAGTCTTGGACTTGTAGAAATAAAACCATGGGCCTTACTTTATTTACATACTTGTAACATAAAAAAATTTTGAGGTATACAAGTTACTAAAGTCTCTCAGATCACAATGGATATGTAACAGCAGAAGTTTTGTATACATAAATATTCACCTTCATTTAGTACTAAGAGACTATTGGTAAAATTTTTTTTTTTTTTTTTGGGTGGGTGGGGTGTTGAAGATGTTGGATTTACCTTGCTTCTCAACTAAGATTGTTAGAATGGGTAGCAGCAACTTCATATTTTCATCTAGGTTTCATTAGGTCCTTGCACACTGAAATATACTTTAGTGGTATGATTATTATATGAATCATATTACCCTAAGCATTAAAAATAATTGGTGATAGTAAGACAAATAGATTATTTCTTTGTTCTCTAAGGCAATAATATTCATACGCTTACTAGCCATTTAATATCCCCATCAAGCCCCATAATCCTCTTTAAATATATTTATCATGATTCTCCAAGATTTCTCTTGAAAGACTTTTTATGAATATGTTAATTATCTATTCTTTTGTTTTGTGTATTTCAACTTAATTTCTTCTATTTTCATAGCTTCTCCAATGAAATAATGTTTGATGGAAATGTGTCTTGCCCTTGAATAATTCACTAGTTGTTATCATTAAGAATGGGGATTTGTTATCTCAAAAGAATCCTTTTATGTTAATTCATCTGGCTGGTTGCAAAAATAGCTACAACATACTTAGTCTCATCCAAAATATCATTACAATAGCAATTGAGAAATTATATACTAATTGTACTCTTTATATTGTCAACATACATGCCTAGTCACCATCACAATATTCATCCAACCAAATTTCTTTAGTTGTTCCCTATAGTAAAGCGCAACCCTTTTGTTCCTAGCACAAAACAAAACTTGGTTATGCATATACCTAGATGGCACACTAATAGCATATATAATATAAGGTTTACCAATTGTAAGGTACATCATATTATTTATTGAACTTCTAAATTGAGTTAAATTATTCTTATTATTACCCTAGTCTTTTACCTTCATTTTGTCATTAAGTACTAGTGATGTGCTTAAAATCTTATGATTCTTCATTTGATTTTTCTTTAACCAATTTCCAACAAACCTTGATTGAGCAAGAAAGAAGCCCCTTTGACATTGATATACTCCTATTCCTAAGAAATGTTATACCCATCCGAGATCACTCAACTCATATGTTTTTGACATGTTATTTTTTAATTCTTCACTATTTCTAACATCTATTGATTCTCAACATATTGTGAAACAATAAGGAATGATTATGAAGATAATAGGAATCCTTTGCTTTAAAAATAGTCATTTATCATGCTATAAGATGCTCTTACAACTAGTTTGAAGACATAAGGAGCCTTCTTCAATCTCAAAACTTTACACTTTTCATCCTTTAACTTCAAATCCCTTGACTATTGTATATAGATTTTTTCTTTAATATCTCCATTCAAAATTGAAATCTTATATCTAACTAGTAGATTATCTTTTTAATAAGTCTACACAACTACTAACATTTAAATGCTTTCTACTTATCATAAAAATAAAAAATAAAAACATTTGATTGGTTTATAATCGAGTAACATGTGCAACTATTTCTTTGTAGTTCATCTCTAGTATTTGAAATAACCATTAATCTTACTTATTTGAAAATAATCTCTAGCCACTAATCTTACTTTGTGTTTTTCTGTACTTCTATTTCAATTGCACTTAGCTATTCTTCACAACTACACTTTGATACCTCCATTACAATCTAGACAAAGAGATTCATTTATAAGGCAACGAACTTTATTCTTAAGTTAAGTAAATAAAAAGGAGTTCCAAGATAATAAAGGAATTGAACAAGCAACACACTATTTTTGAAGTACAAAATGTTTCTTACAAAAAACTAAGCAAATAGACTGAATAGAAAAAACTTGGAACCTTTTCAATTCAAACAACTTTATTATAAACTATTTCAATGCTGTATTTTCACAAAGTAAACCAATAACAACCACACAACTTCACGCATCTAATATTCAAAACATAAAACATGTAGATTACTTATAGACTTGATAAATAGTGTAACAAAAACACAAATTTACAACACCTATCTATCTAATAAACTTATCACTTAACTTGATCTCTATATTGCAGTTGGCTAGTCCTTTTCTTTCTTCATCAACCAGTAGCATGTACTGGAGAAAACTGAGAATGTCAAGAGCAGCAAGTCCTTAAAGCCATAATGTCTTAAACAACCAAAGTCTTAGCTTAGCAAAAAGCCAATCCCTTAAGCCTTAAAGGAAGCCTTAACTACAAGTAGTTTATGCATGCAACATTTCTCCAACAGCTCATTGATCCTTTAGCTTTTCTTAAGTGCATAATAAAAAGTTTACTTTCCTAATAAGGACAATTACTGCTCTCCCAATTATTAACTTTAATGAAAATTGACTTTAGCTTCATCTGCACTTTCTAGTAGAGATTGGACAATCCATGACATTGTTGGTCTTTTGCTTCTATCTGCCTCCACGCAGGAAATACCAACTTCTACCATTGTTGTTGCCTGTCTCTTACTAAAATGACCTCTTAATCTTGGATCCACTACATCCTCCACCCATGAGTCTATTCTACTTTCAATCTTCCTTTTCACCATCCTAACAAAGCTTGTCAACTCTGGTTCTTGCTCCTTACTACAATTGTCTATCACCTTATTTGAGAACCTAACTCCTTTCACTATCTCTAAAATCACTACTCCGTAACTATAAACATCAATTTTTGATGTGATAGGAAGAGTTGAAGCCCATTCCGGGGCCATGTACCCCTTTGTACCTCGAATGTGAGAAAATTCTGAGCCAAGTCTTCCTCTCTGAGACAACTTTGATAGTCCAAAATCTGCTATCTTTGGTTCAAAGTCATTGTCCAGAAGGATATTTTCGGGCTTCACATCACAATGAACAACCCATTCTAGGCACTCATGGTGAAGATAGGCCAGACCTTTGGCTGTTCCTACCGCAACTTTGAACCTTTCTTTCCATCCAAGAAAGTTCGGGAGAAATAAGTGCTTGTCCAGTGACCCATTTTCTACATAGTCATACACCAGGAGTCTGCGCCCACGTTCTGAACAAAAGCCCCACATACGAACTAAGTTCATGTGGTTGATTCTCCCAATAGTACTTATTTCTGCCCAAAACACTTCTTCCCCTTCATGCATATCTCCTAATCTCTTCACAGCTACAACCCTTTTATCTGCCAAAATACCCTTATATACAATTCCCGAAGCTCCTCTTCCCAACTCTTCCTTGAACTTCTTGGTGGCGTTCTTTAGTTCAGCATAGCTAAATTTCCTGAATTGACTGGATAGCGCACGATACCCATCTTCCACAGAAACCCCAACACCATGGCCTCTAGAAAGGAACCACCAACCTAATACTGCGACAAGAAATTCAACTGCACCAATTCCAGAAACAAAACTGTAAAGAATAATCCATGTCAACCTTTGTGAACGGTCTTCGGGCATGGGGAGAGACCCTATCACTGTGTCGGTTTTGCCGGTTTCACATACTGGATTGGCGCCATTGAGACTTGCGGGTTCTGTTATTGGGAAACTTGCTGGCAATCTCAGATATATGCTGCCTGGAAAATTTGGAGTACGGAAGCCATTAAAAAGTGCATTTTTTGTGTAACAACGCCCTTCTCCCACTAACCTGTAGCTAAATGCTTGACAACGGAAATCCTCTGTGCACAATTTTCTGCAAGAGCCTATTGAAATTCCTGTAGTGAAATTGAGATCATATCCAAAGAAATCTGCCTGTGGAACCTCCACAAATTTCACATCCTTGCCTTGGCTGCTGGTTTCGTTGAACATAGGCTTACAACCTTTGTTCCAATTACTCGGGTCAATGACCTCGTAGGCAGGATGACATGAGCACTGGGCCTCTGGTGTATAAATGCAAATCCCATTTCTCCCACATCTACCATGCACTTTACACGGTTCAGTGACGGCTTGCCATGAAACCACCCACAATCCTGACAAATTGTTTAGGCTATAAAGCCTTAGGTTCCCATCGTAATCCATGGTCAGCCTCCTTTTGATCCCAAAGCCCATGTCCGCAGCGCTGAAGTTCAACCTATCAGTTGATAAAAAAGTGCCCATTTCGTCTAAAACTGCGATTCTGCTACTATTATAATTTGTTCTTCCATTTTCATACACATCTTTATCAGGATTAGGCCAATACACGCTTGATATATCAGGCCCATCATAAGTCAAAGACATCACATTATTCGCATCATAAAATAGACTATGATAACCAGAATAATAAGAACCTCTTCTTAGAGGAGAAACCAATTTCTTGCTTCTCGTAAAAAGCTGGTTAGGAAGCAGAGTATCAGTTGGAAAATCAAAACTTTGCCAAAGAAGTTTACCGTCTTGGTCTTTTAGAGCAAGGTTCCCGGAGTCCAAAAGCTCAGCTCTTTGAACTTCAGTGCCAGTAGTGTTTGTCTGCCACACGATCGAACCGTCCACATCTGTCAGGACCATGCCACCGTCTTTCCTCAGGGAGACTTTGGAACCTCTGCCATTGACTGCTCTGTCCCTGTTGGCCATCCAAACAACAGTTCTGTCCTTCGAATTGGTGAACCATATTGAGAAGGAGTAAGCGTTCGTTCCCACCTTATAAAAGCCACAAGTGAATGACTTATCTGGGGAGGTCAGGTGGTCTGAATCTCCGTCAACGGAGAGAGAAGACCCCCTTTCCAAAAAGTTACAGGTGGCCGATGTTGCACAACAGAGGAAGAAAAAGAAAGTAAGAAAACTGGGGGATAGAAGGGAGTTTCTCATTCTGCAGAACTGAGCTATGAAGAGATTCTCCTTCCAAGTAAAAGCAAGCTTGTTAAATGAAGGAGATAACACTCCTTCAAAACGGTCATATCCGGCGGTGCGAATCTTCTAAATGATCTGCCGTCAGAAGAAATTGAATTGTACTTTGAAACGTTCCTTAGTTCATGCGTATAAAGTCTTCCTGTGAACAGTGGCTGGTCTACGCATACGAACGCGAGACTTGGAAAAGTCTTTGCCATGGTTGCTTTTCCAAGGGGGAACAGTGAAAGGTTGACGAAGACGAACCGCAGACTTAGAAAGGCCTTTGCCATGGTTGCTTTTTCATGTCGCCAATGGTTCCTAGGTGAAACAGAGACTTACTAACAAGTTGCTTTATCTGTCACATTGATGTACTCTACCAAACTCATCACTAACTTTATCAAATAACAGGGGTCATGAGTGTGATTTTTGACTGGGAAGTTAAGGCCGATCCCAAGGACAGGATAATAAAAAGCATAATAATTCTGATCACGCGTTAGCCATAGAACTACAAGATTTCAAAAGAGTATTTTCAAGTTCAGCTGCCATGGGAGTTGCCATTGAATGAACTATAGGTTGCTGGTATAAGATTTTGATTACTGCACCAAAATCCTAGAGAAAGTACATCAAATGTGCAACAAATGCACGTTTTATTGGTGGGTAAATCACGAAAGTGTAATATTACAAGAATCTCCCTAATAAAGGTCCTCTAGTCAACCTCCCAATTTCCACCAAGTCATTGTGAAAGAATACTAGAATTTTGCCTTTTATTTAGTCGTCACATCAAAGAACAGCCATTGGCTGTAACTTTGAATAACCTTGTTATTAATTATGTCAATTTGACAAAGAAACTAATGCCGGTTTGAATTTTTAGGAAGAATAGAGGATTGATGATGAACCTTTTAACTTACTTAGTCTAAACTTTTGAAGAAGAATAGAGAATAGACAATGAACATTTTAACCTACTTAGTCTAAATTTTTGAAGAAGAATAAAGGATGTACAATGAACCATTTAACTTGCCTAACACATTGAAACTCC
Source organism: Casuarina equisetifolia (assembly GCA_028551475.1). Classification (NCBI taxonomy): domain Eukaryota; kingdom Viridiplantae; phylum Streptophyta; class Magnoliopsida; order Fagales; family Casuarinaceae; genus Casuarina; species Casuarina equisetifolia. Next base: position 29,069,252 of record CM052355.1, read on the forward strand.
AATCCTATTTTAGAAATATGGGGATTTGAACACCTTATGAAGGATTTGAACACTAGGCTACGGCAAGTTTCCTTTTTACATTTACCTCTCTTTCTTGTCATTTTTGTTTTTGTTTACTACGTACCTTGACTTAACCAACTAGAAAATCCTGCTAGAATAAAAGACCAAAGCTAGCTTACGACTTTTTGAAGGTTTAACTTTAAAATGTTTAAATTTTGAATTAATCAAGTAATTGCAACAAATATAACTATATAAATAAGATTAAATTCAAACAAAATGAAAGAAGTAGAGAAAGTTCAATAAAAAATTTTCAAAGTACTTCGATTCACTACTCTTAACTTTACTTTACATATTTTAATAAATCGTCAACAGCCAATGGTATAACAGTTTGTAATCTCTAGGATTACAAATAGAACAAAGATACAACTTAAAAATAAAAAAACTAACTTTGAGGTTATTATTAAATCATAATCAAGTCAAGAAATTAGAAAATATTCAAATAAACACTTGTAAGATTTGTAGAATAAAATCCCTAAAATGAACCCTGCTTTCTAGGGTTTGGACTATATTGCAGTATAAAAAATGTAATTAAGTCTCTATGTATTGCAAAAATAGTAAATTCTTACAATAGACTCTAAAAACACAATAAGTAACAAGAATCTTGCCACGTTTAAGCATGATTGTTGTCTTTGCCTTCATGTACTTGTCCTTTATTTTCTTTTGCATAGTCCCTTGCAGAAGCTCCTTCATTTATAGTTGACTGATCTAAGATAGGAGCTGCAAATTTTAGCATTGCTAGGACAGAACGGTCAACTTGTAGGCCGTTAGGGCTTACGACTAGGGTTTCATTTTTTGGAGCAGGCTAGTGACTTTTGACAAAAAGTCTCTGTTTTTCGTGAGATATTCAACCTTGGAAGAAATCCGATCTTGTCGAACCATTAACAGGACGACACCATTTGTTCATGTACTGTGCCTTCTTGAGCAGGGAGATTTCACTTACAGGCCACATGAATTGCTCATGGACTCGGCTCGTGGATCATCTCTTGGCCCGTGTGAGCAGCTTTGGGGTTGCTCATGTATCACTCACATGTGGTCCAGCATTTACAAGGCCCAAGACCAACCACATCCCAAGTTATTTTTTGGCAGGTTATCATATAAAACTTGCATTAATACGATATCCAACAATGCATAAAATATGCCAATATTTTTTAATCATACGAAAAATTATAAACGCGAATAGGGTGAAAGATCTAAAAGATTATAAATATTTTGATAATGCATGAAAATTATAAATTAGTATTGGTTTTCTTAGGTTATATTAGTCTATCCTTCTACTAGTGCTTCAAAAGACTTCAATCAAAGGAATTGGTGATGCTTTTTGTTGCTTTAAGGGTTTATCAAAAATAATAAAAAGATTCAACTTCCAAATTTTTTTTGAAAATTTTCAAAGCTTACAAGTATACTTACTACCACGGGTGTAACATGCACCCACATGATAGAATAGAAGTGGTCAAATTTGCCCTTTCCCAACTAAAAATATCATCTCATTTTTTGGGGAGCTAACCTTAAGGTAGGTTGTTTGTATGTAAAGAAAGCCAATCTTACATAACATACTAAGATACCTTTCAATCTAGAAATTTCAACTTATAGTTTTGAACCTGATTATGTCATAAAAAGTGATAAAGAATTTGATATTACTCTAAAAATATATCAAATAATATCAAATAAAATTCAAATAATGTAAAATTTATATAATATTATTTTTAACAAAAACTCATTAAACTTAAGACATTTATTAGAATAAATAGTTAACCCAATCTTCTATTTGTATCTACTCAAAAGTTTTCTTTTTTTTTTTTTCCTTGCTCGCCAAGAAATGATAGAAAAGTTGACTTGACAAAAGTGAGATATCCCACCTTTATAAATTTCAGAATATTTCTCTAATTGTCCATAGAATAGCTCTAATATTGCCCCCTAAGCAAGCTCTTTTATTAAACTAACTTGATAAGAGGGGGGAATACCACACCTTTATAAATTTTAAAACATTTTTCTTTTTACTCTTCTTTTCTTCTATGTTGTCTTGTTGAATCCAAAAAATTGAAAGAAAGAATAAACGGGTCAAATTTGAATACATTCATTCATTCAATTTCTATTTTTTCCTTAAAAAATTAACACCGTAGCCATCACCAAACCCGTGTCCTTTTCCAATTATTCTGTGCATGTTCTGAAAAAAGAATTAATTAACGTTGGTAATCTTAGGCTATATAATTAGTCTATCTTTCTGCTAGTGCTTCGAAGCCGAGGGCACCACATACTCACTCTTGTTGCTTGCTTCCGCATAGCCATGGACCATGGCCACTGGAAATGCGGTTTTCAGGGGAACCAAGAGCTGAACGCTGCCTCCATCTCCGTCCGAGGGACTCTCAATCAGCTGGTGGCAAATCTCAACAGGGACGATAAACGTCCCGTCATTCCTCTCGGCCTTGCTGACCCCTCGGTTTTCCCCAGCTATAGCACTTCCGCTTCAGTGCCCGATGCCGTCGCCGATTCTGTCCGATCGTTTAAGTTCAACGGCTACCCTCCCACCGTCGGTGTCGCCGACGAAAGAAGGTACGCCTGAAAAACCCTCGAATTTATATTATAAACGACGCTTGAAGCTTTGCGTTCTTCTATTTGTGCGTTTTTTTTATTTTATTTTAAGAATCACTTTCATTTAAACAAGAAAGGTAAAAATGTTATAAAAAAAAATTAAGGGATTTGAACGAAAGACCTAATATAAGAAAGGTGAAACTAACCTAGTCACCATCACAACATCCATCCAACTAAATTTCTCTAGTTGTTCTATATGGTAAAGCCCTACTCTTTTGTTGCACATTTCTAAGGATTCTCTTTGCTTTATTGAAATAGACAAAATCTGGATATGCAAATATCTAGATAGCGCATTAATAGCATATATAATATAAAGTTTACCAATTGTAACAAACATCATATTATCTATTAAACTTTCAAATTGAGTTATATTAGTCTTATTATTACCCTAGTCTATTACCTTCATTTTGTCATAAAGTACTAGTGATGTTTTTAAAATCTTATAATTCTTTGATTTTTCTTCAACCAATTTCCAGCAAACCTGATTGAGTAAGAAACATACCCCCTTGACATTGATATACTTCTATTACTAGGAAATATTGTACACATCCCAGATCATTCAACCCATATGTTTTTGACATGTTATTTTTGAATTCTTCATTATTTCTAACAACTACTAATTCTCAACATATTATAAAACAATAAGGAATGGTTATGAAGATAATAAGAATCCTTTGCTTTAGAAAAGTGATTTATCATGCTATAGGATGCTCTTATGACTAGTTTGAAGACATAAGGAGCCTTATTCAATCCCAAAACTTTATATTTTTCATCTTTTAACTTCAAATTTCTTTGATTGTTGTATATAGATTTCTTCTTTAATATCCCTATTCAAAATTGCAAATTTCACATCTAACTAGTAGATTATCATTTTTAATAAGCATACACAACTACTAACATTTAAATGCTTTCTACTTATCATAAAAATAAAAAATAAAAACATTGGATTGGTTTCTAATGGAGTAACATATGCAACTATTTCTTTGTAGTTCATCTCTAGCAATTGAAAATAACTTCTAGCCATTAATCTTACTTGTTAGAAAATAATCTCTAGTCACAAATCTTACTTTGTACTTTTTTGTACATCTATTTCAATTACACTTAGTCTTGAATGCCCATTTAACACCTACAATGTTATTGTTCTTAGACAACTTAATTAAACTCTAAACACTATTCTTCACAACTACACTTTGACACCTCTATTATAATATTGACAAAGAGATTCATTTATAAGGCAACAAAATCTATTCTCAAGTTAAGTAAATAGAAGGGAATTTTAGGATAACAAAGGAATTGAACACAATAAACCATTTGTAAAGCACAAAATTCTTCTTACAAAAAACTAAGCAAATAGACTAAACAGAAAAACTTGGAACCTTCTCAATTCAAAAAACTTTATTATTAACTATTTCAACACTTTATTCTCACAAAATGAACCAATAACTACCACACAACTTCATGCATCTAATATTCAAAAACACAAAGCACACAATTACTTGTAGATTTGATAAACAATGTAACAACATCACAAACTTACAAGACCTATCTAATAGACTTATCACTTAACTTGATCACCATATTGCAGTTGCCCAGTCCTCTCCTTTCTTCATCAACTAGTTGCTTGCAATGGAGAAAGCTGAGAGTGTCAAGAGCCGCAAGTCCTAAAAAGCCATAATGTCATAAACAGAAAAGGTCTTAGCTTCGTGAAAAGCTAATCCCTTTAACCCTAGAAGGAACCCTTAATTACAAATAGTTTATGCATGCAACATTTTTCTAACAACTCATTGATCCTTTAGCTCTTCTTAAGTGCACAATAAAAAGCTTGCTTTCCTAATAAGGACAACTATTGCTCTCCCTATTATTAACTCTAAGGAAAATTAACTTTAGCTTCATCTGCAGTTTTTAATAGGGATTATACAATCCATGACATTGTTGGTCTTTTGCTTCTATCTTCCTCCACACAGGAAATGCCAACTTCAACCATTGTTTCTACTTGTCTTTTACTAAAATGGCCTCCTAATCTTGGATCCACTACATCATCCACCCATGAGTCTTTTCCACATTCAATCTTTCTTTTCACCATCCTAACAAAGCTTGTCAACTCTGGTTCTGCTCCTCACTACAACTATCTATCACTTGACTTGAAAACCTAACTCCTTTCACTATCTCTAAAATCACCACACCATAACTATAAACATCAATTTTTGCTGTGATAGGAAGAGTTGAAGCCCATTCTGGGGCCATGTATCCCTTTGTACCTCGAATACAAGAGAATTCTGAGCCAAGTCCTCTTTGAGACAGCTTTGAGAGTCCAAAATCTGCTATCTTTGGCTCAAAGTTGCTATCCCAAAGTATATTTTCAGGCTTCACATCACAATGAACAACCCATTCTAGGCACTCATGGTGGAGATAGGCCAGACCTTTGGCTGTTCCTTGAACTTCTTCGTGGCATTCTTCAGTTCAGCATAACTAAATTTCCTAAATTGACTAGATAGCGCACGGTACCCATCTTCCACAGAAACTTCAACACCATGGCCTCTATAAAGGAACCACCAACCTAATACCAGGGCAAGAAACTCAACTGCACCAATTCCAGAAACAAAACTGTAAAGAATAATCCATGTCAACCTTTGTGAACGGTCTTCGGGCATGGAAAGAGACCCTATCACTGTGTCGGTTTTGCCGGTTTCACATAGTGGATTGGCGCCTTTGAGACTTGTGGGTTCTGTGGTTGGCAAACTTGCTGGCAATCTCAGATATATGCTGCCTGGAAAATTTGGAGTCCTGACGCCATTGAAAAGTGCACTTTTTGTGTAACAACGCCCTTCTCCTACTAGTCTGTAGCTAAATGCTTGAAAACTGCAATCCTCTACACATAACTTCCTGCAAGAATCTATTGAAATTCCCATTTTATAATTGAGATCATATCCATAAAAATCTACCTGAGGAACCTCCACAAATTTCTCATTCTTGCTTTGGCCGCAGGTTTAGTTGAACATAGGCTTACAACCTTTGTCCCAATTACTCGGGTCAGCGACCTCGTAGCCAGGAGGACATGAGCACTGCGCCTTTGTTGTATAAATGCAAATCCCATTTCTCCCACATATACCATGCACGTTGCACGGTTCAGCGATGGCTTCCCATGAAATCACCCACATTCCTGACAAATTGTTTAGGCTATAAAGCCTTAGGTTCCCATCGTAATCCAATGTCAGCCTCCTTTTGACCCCAAAGCCCACATCGGTAGCGCTGAACTGCAACTTGTTACTTGATAAGAAAGTGCCCATCTCATCTAAAACTGCAATTCTGCTGCTATTATAATTTGTCCTTCCAATTTGATACACGTCTAAATAAGGATAAGGCCAATACAAGCTTGATATATCAGCCCCACCATATATCAAACTCAGCACATTGTTCGAATCAAAAAATAGAGTAAAATGACCAGAATAATAAGAATCTCTTCCTAGACTGGAAATCAGTTTATTGCTCCTTGTAAAGCGCTGGTTAGGAAGCAGAGTGTCAGTTGGAAAATCATATAAGGAGGCCCGAATCTTGAAAGGTCTTCCTGTGAACACTGATAGGTCTTCGAATGCGAACGCGAGACTTAGAAAGGTCTTTGCCACGATTGCTTTTCCTCCAAGTGGGGGGAATAACGACAGATTGACGGATAAGAACAGGAGACTTAGATAGGCCTTGCCATGGTTGCTTTTTCATGTCGCCCTCTTGGTTCCTAGGTGAAACCACGGGCGACATGGTACTCGTACCAAAACTCATCACTAACTTTATCAAACAACAGGCGTCAAGGAAGTTAGGCCGATCCCAAGAACTGCATAAAAAGCATATTTTATTTCTAATTCTGATCACGCGTTAGCCATCGCACTGTACTTTAACACAGTTCCTTAGTTTTGGATAACGTATAAGAAAACGATTTTTGGAACCAATGGTTGCTTTTTCATGTCCCTAGTGGTTTCCAAATGAAACTATTACCAAACAAGTTGCTTAATTTGTCACATTTGATATACTCCTATCAAAGACTCTATTTGATTAATGAATTGTTAACATGACTGGGAAGTTAGGCCGATCTGAAGGATGGCATAAAAAGTATATTTTATTTCCAATGCTAATCGCGCGTTAGCCGTAGAAGATACGGAATACTCTCCTTTCCACAAGATTTTAAAATATATTTTCTGGTTCGGCTGCCATGGGAGTTGCCATTGAATGAACTCTAAGATGCTGGTATAAGATTTTGATTGCTGCACCAAAATCCTAGAGAAAGCACATCAAATGTACCACGAATGCAATTTTCGTTGTTGTATAAATCACGAAACTGTAATATTACAAAGAACCTCACTGATAAAGGTCCTCTAGTCAACCTCCCAATTTCCCTAGCCACTCATAAATAACTGTAAAAATGATTAACTTTATAGATTAAGATAGTGCAAGTCATCATAAAAGGGTACTAAAAAATGATTAACTTTATAGACTAAGATAGTACAAGTCGTCATGAAAGGGTACTCAAATTTTGCCTTGTATTTAGTGATCACATCAAAGAATAATCATTAGCCGTAACTTTAAATAACATTGTTATTCATTATGTCAATTTGACATGAAAATTAATGTCGGCTTAGATTTTGAGGGAGAATAGAGGATTGACAATGAACCTTTCAACCAACCTAATACATTGAGACTTCAATCCTACTTTAGAAATATGCGGATTTGAACACCTTATGAAGGATTAGGAGCCGCTAGCATTTCATTAGCATTACCACTAGACTACGGCTAGTTTCCTTTTTGCATTTTTTTTATCTCTTTCTTGACATTTTTGTTTTTGTTTACCACATACCTTGACTTAACCAACTCCTAAGGAAATCCTACTAGAATAAAAGACCTAAGCTAGTTTACAACTTTCTAAAGGTTTAACTTTAAAATGTTTTAATTCTGAATTAATCAAGTAATTGCAGCAAATATGAATATATAAATAAGATCGAATTCAAACAAAATGAAAGAAGTAGAGAAAGTTCAATAAAAAATTTTCCAAAGTATTTGGATTCACTGCTTTAACTCTACTTCACATCTTTCAATAGATCATCAACAGCCAATGGTACAATAGTTTGTAATATCTAGAATTACAAATCAAACAAAGATACAACTTAAAAATAAAAAACTAGAGGTTATTATTAAATCACAATCAAGTCAAGAAGTTAGAAAAATATTTCAAATAAGCATTCCTGAGATTTATAGGATAAATTCCCTAGAATGAACCCTACTTTCAAGGGTTTGGGCTATACTGCGGTATAAAAAATGTAAGTGAGTCTCTAAGTATTGCACAAATAGTAAATTCTTTGAATAGACTCTGAAAACACAAAAAGTAACAAGAATCTTGCCACGTTTGAGCATTGAATGTTGTCATTGCCTTCAAGTTGAATGTTGTCATTGCCTTCAAGTATTCTTTTTTTCTTTTTCATAGTCCCTCACAAGCTCCTTCATTTATAGTTGACTGATCTAAGATAGGAGCTGCAAATTTTACCGTTGCTAGGACAGAACGGTCAATTTGTAGGCTGTGAGGGCTTCCGACTAGGGTTTCATTTTTTGGAGTAGGCTAGTGACTTTTGACAAAAAGTCTCTGTTTTTTGTGAGATAGGTTGAAGCTTTGAAGAAATCTGATCTTCTCGAACCATTAAAAGGACGACACCCTCTGTTCATGGACTGTGCCTTCTTGAGCAGGGAGATTTCACTTACAGGCCACATGAATTGCTCATGGACTCGGCTCGTGGATCATCTCTTGGCCCGTGTGAGCAGCTTTGGGGTTGCTCATGTATCACTCACATGTGGTCCAGCATTTACAAGGCCCAAGACCAACCACATCCCAAGTAATTTTTTTTGCAGGTTATCATATAAAACTTGCATTAATATGATATCCAACAATGCATTAAATATTCCAATATTTTTTAATCATACGAAAAATTATAAATGCGAACAAGGTGAAAGATGTAAAAGATTATAAATATTTCAATAATGCAAATTAACATTATAAATTAGTATTAGTGTTCTTAGGTTATATATTAGTCTATCCTTCTACTAGTGCTTCAAAGGACATTAATAAAAGGAATTGGTGATACTTTTTGTTGCTTTAAAGGTTTATCAAAAAGAATTAAAAGATTTAACTTCCAAAGCTTTTTTGAAAACCTTCAGAGCTCTAAAGTACACTTACTGCAATATGTGTAACATGCACTCACATGATAGGATAAAAGTAGTCAAATATGCCCTCTCTCATACTACAAGTATCATATCTTTTTTTTTTTTTCTTTTTTTTTTTTCGGGGTAGCTAACCTTAAGGTAGGCTATTTGTATGTAGAGAAAGACTTTTTTTTTCCCCTCTTCTTTTCTTCTATGTTGCCTTATCGTACCCAAAAAAATAAAATAAAGAAGAAGCGGGTCTAATTTGAATACATTGATTTATTCAATTCCTATCTTTTTCCTTAAAAAATTAACATTATAGCCATTCCCAAACCCGCGTCCTTTTCCAATTAGTCTGTGCATGTTCTGAAAAAGACTTCATTAGTCTATCTTTCCACTAGTGCTTCGAAGCCGACGGCACCACATACTCACTCTTGTTGCTTGCTTCCGCCTAGCCATGGACAACAGCCACCGGAAATGGGGTTTTCAGGGGAACCAAGAGCTGAACGCTGCCTCCATCTCCGTCCGCGGGACTCTCAATCAGCTGGTGACAAATCTTAACAAGGACGATAAACGTCCCGTCATTCCTCTTGGCCGTGCTGACCCCACGGTTTTCCCCAGCTATCGGACTTCCGCTTCTGCGCCAGATGCCGTCGCCGATTCTGTCCGATCGTTTAAGTTCAACGGCTACCCTGCCACCGTCGGTGTCGCCGATGCAAGAAGGTACGCCTGAAAACCCCTTGAATTTATCTTATAAGCGACGCTTGAAGCTTGCTTTCTTCTTCTATTTGTGCCTATTTTTTATTTTAAAAATAAATTTTATTTAGATAAGAAAGGTGAAAAATGTTAATATCCCGTTCTAACTAATAGAGATTATTTGTATGGGATAATATATTCCATTGCAACCCATTATAAAAAATTAGAGATTTTAACCGAAGACATTAATATAAAAAATTAGTAGTTTTGTCACTAAGATAAAGATATTAGTCCCAGTTCATATGAAGATGTTGTTTTTTCAATTTAAGTTTGATCTTACATTAAAATTTTTTAATATATATCAACAAATCGAACTAAAAAAGTTTATAATTAAAGTTTTTTAATAAATAAAACTATTCTTCTTTTAATTAACCTTTCTGCTCTTAAAATTTACTCTCATATTTCTAATTGTTTCTCAAATCATTCTATTGAAATTGTACAAACCAAGATATACTCTCTCAGAACTATCAGAGATTCTCATTAGTAGGATTCAAAACATCCATCCCTTTTTACTTTTTTTACTTAAATCAATTAAACTACAAAATGGGTAAGTTCCAAACACATTGAAAATAAAGAAGACTTGCCCATAGCTAAGGGAGGGACCATTCTAAGTTTGCTATTTTCTTTTTCCTTTTATGAGCTTCTCCACATAAAATTACCCTCAAAACTTCTTCATATTTTGTTAGAAAATGTCAAAATCGTCCTCAATTATAATGTCAAAAAGTTTAAAAGTTTAATTTAAAAATTAACTTCAAAGTTAAATAATCATTCTTTTATTTAAACTCTACTTAAATAATTTTAATTATCTTACATATCAAGTTTCATTAGATTTAAGGTTATACGAAAATAGAATAAATTTAAACTAAATTTCTATATATTCCTTCCTAAAATGCTTGAAAAAGAAACTAGTCTACTGTACTTGTGATGTCAATTGGAAGAGTGAGGTGGCGCTGCTAAAGGGTGCATGAAAAAGTTTTCAACTACCCCACCACGAGAAAGTGGTCGTCTGTACGTGGCTCGCCGGCCCAAAAGGCGCATTGGTATACCTTTTCCTTCGGCTATTAGTGGAGACGGAAAGATTCCACTTCTACTGGAAAACACGGGTTGAATTCACTTTATCAATCTTTTGTTTATTGTTTATGCTTTTACCATGGTACGAAAGAGTAAAAAAATCAACTTTTTAATTCATATTATTTACACTAACAGTAATAATAATAAAGCAACGCTTAAAAATATCAAGTCCTTTTTTCTTTTATTTGAAAGTTTGGGCTCGATATTATCTTAAATGTTGTAGTGCATGTGAGCTGTCTTTTGTTATGGACTAAGTGGGCGGATTATTTTAAGAGGCATTATCATCTTTCAAGATTTGTCTTATATTGTTGATTGATTTTTTACAATATAATATAAAGAGAGTATTTCTTGAGAAATGGAATTTCAGAACCTTGGGATAAAATTTTTTGTATGCTTTAGCATTTGATTCTCACTGTCTTTTATTTGTCTATTTTGTGGATTTCAAAAAAAAAATTATTAGTTTTTAAATCACCTCATAAGAACGAGGAGTACAAAGTGCTGAATTTTTAAAGTTATATAGTATTTGGATCTCAAAAAAATTTATTAATTAAAAATCACCTCACATGAGGCAATGAGCACAAAATGGTGAAATTTTAAAATAAAGAACACTCGATTTATAACGTCAATATCACTTATTAGAAGCCATTGAAACGGTCATTTTCCTTTTAAAAAAAATGAAAATACAAAGCATAAAACCCAAAACTAGGGAAAATTTTGTAAGGTTTATATTTTTACTAAATTATTCTCCCTTCACCCAATAAAATAAAATCAGAATTTTCACTATGGAATATAGTAGAAAAAATGTGCTTTATATTAAACATCATATCTTGATCTACAACAAATGACATTAATTTAATTATATTAATAACTAAATTATTAAATTTTCTAAGTTTTATCAGTCTAAAATTTTGAAATATTTAACATGATAGTATTATTTGTAATTGTCGAAATATAGTTTGTCTTCTATTATATACTCTTTATATATAAATGTATTTTATTCTCTTAAAAATTAATTTTAAGAATCGTATGTTCATAAAAAGTTTCTTTAAATTGGAATTAATAGTTGAGTTACGAAGCTAAATAATAATCTATTTAATATTTTTTCCTCCTAAAATGTTTTACGTTATTAGTTTGTGTCAATTTATTGGACTAATGTGATGAAATTTATAATGTTTTTACTTCAATTCATCACAGAGCTCTTGCACAACATCTTTCTAAAGATCTTCCGTATCAGTTGTTGCCGGACGATGTTTATCTCACAATAGGTGGAACGCAAGCGATAGAAATCGTGGTGGCTGTTCTTGCCCGTCCTGGTGCAAACATTCTGCTGTCCAGACCAGGTTATCCGCAATATGAGGCTCGTGCTGCTTGTAGTAAGATTGAAGCTCGATACTTTGATCTTATACCCGAAAGAGGTTGGGAGGTGGACCTTGATTCTGTTGAAGCTGTGGCGGATGAGAACACAGTGGCTATGGTTATCATTAATCCTAGCAACCCATGTGGGAATGTCTTCACATACCAACATTTGAAAAAGGTGATTCCAGAAATTTATAGTGGAGTTTCTGAAGATACCATTGTGGTTTCAACTAAAAGTCATGCTGTTGTGTTTTAGATTGCAGAGACTGCTAGAAAGCTTGGGATTTTTGTGATTTCGGATGAAGTTTATGGCCATCTTGCTTTTGGGAGCAATCCGTTTGTGCCCATGGGAGTGTTCGGATCAACTGTACCCGTTATAACAATTGGGTCTTTATCAAAGAGATGGATTGTTCCTGGATGGCGACTGGGTTGGATCGTCACAAACGACACCAATGGCGTTCTCCAAAAATCTGGGGTTGGTGTTCTCCACTTCTTATCTATCTATATCTCACAATTTGCCTAAAGTAATTTATGAGGCGATGTATTACTCTTGGCACGAAGCTTCTAACTTACTTTGGCTTGAAAAGGGTGTGTCAAGAATGAGTTGTCCTACATTGCTTGAGAATCATTTTCAAAATAAAGTATATGTTCAATCCTTACATATCAGTGTTAAGAAAGAACTAAACTTTCTAAAAATTCTAACCCTATTATTGTGGGTCAATGAGAGCGTTTCCTGTTTGTTTCTCATAAACCCCTCTGACATAAACTCTGTATATTCAGATGCATTACCTACGAATTTTGATAGTAGCCTAATGTGAAAGTTTATGCATCCCTATTTGAATTAATCGTTTTACCTTGAGCAACTTGTCTTGTTAAGAAATGTTTCCCACAATGAGCTCAATACCTGTGCTTTCTTTATTCTAGTTTGTGGAGAGCATCGAGGGCTTTCTCAACATCACCACTGATCCTCCAACGTTCCTACAGGTACCTAGTTTAAGTTTACTTTTTCCTAATATCATTGAAAGATAAAGAATAACTGCAAAAAGGATGGAAAAACTTTTTCTGTCTTTTATTTAAGTACAGCTTACTAGGATATGCATACAATAAGAAATGTTGCCCAATTGAATCCTATGATACAGCTCAAACATGTCAAATTCTATACATAAATGTTGAGCATTAATTATTAAACATAAAAAGTTGACTACATAAAAAGAATAAGATAGTTGGAAGTCCAAACAATGGCGATACTATTTGATGAAAGATGATTACAATGGCTTAGTGAAGTTATGTACTTCCTCTAATCCTTAAATCTTACATTTTCTTAAGGTTGTCTTTAGAATGTTTTTTTCTATTTGAAACTTCATCTATAAACCAAAGGGCGTGGTTATTGTCTTTTACCCTTTACATTCCTCGCCATATTCCATCCTTGCAAAAGTTGTGAAATGGTTTGTCTTCAGGGGGCACTTCCCAAAATCATTGAGCAAACGAGTGAGGAATTCTTTTCAAGAATTCTGGACTTGTTGAGAGAAGCTGCAGACCTTATTTATGAGAGGATTGGGGAGATCCCTTGCCTGACTTGTCCGCACAAACCAGAAGGGTCCATGGCTACAATGGTAAGGGCATAGTGACTGTCAATTATTCTGGTTCAAACACAAACGTCAAGTGATTAAAAAAGAAAATATCTTGTTTCCTTTTTTGGTTTCGTAACAGGTGAAAGTAAATTTATCAGAACTTGAAGACATTACTGATGATATGGACTTCTGTTTGAAGTTGGCCAAGGAGGAATCCGTAATTATTCTTCCAGGTAAGAAATCAGCAATTTAGAACCTTTTCCCAATACTTCCATGTCAAAACTTGTTTCCTTTCCTATAGATACAATTGTTGAGTGGCTGTCTTTAGCATATATCTGATGCTACCAACTTAAAGGGTTGAGGCAAACACCTTATTTTCTGGGGTTCAGTAATATATTGGACTTCTTGTTTGAATCAATTTCACCTAAAATCAATTCTTGTCGGCATTTAGATGTCTAAATACTTCGACAAGGCCTTTCTTATGTGTTCAGCTGTCAAAATATAGTTTGTAAGTGGCAAAATGGAAATACAGTTTCCTTATTTCTCATTTTAATCCCGTTTATTAGTTCAATGACTGAAAGAGCTTACTTCTGTAGATTAGAAGCATTCACCATTTGAGATACTTCAGGGACGACTTCGGTTCTGATGGTTAAGTTGTTGTACTTATTAATGGATCTATCAAATACAAGACCTTTTGGATTTGCTGACATGTTCTTACCCGTGAATCATTGCATACTTTTATGAGAGTGATTGTAGCTTTACATATCATGATTATGCTTCCAGGGATCACCGTTGGACTGAAGAATTGGCTCCGAATTTCTACTGGCACCGAGTATTCGTCACTTGATGATGGATTTAGAAGGATAAAAGCCTTCTACCAGAGGCATGCCAAGAACGGTTAAGATTCATATTTGTGCAGCAGCAAAATTGGGAAGTTGAGATCTACAGCTTCAAGATGGATCTAATAAATCCATATTGTGCAATCAGATTGTTGCATGTATGGGAGACATTGGTTTGTGCACATTATTATGATGTTCAACTAAGTTGTTAAATGTATGAACTACTTTGATTTAAGTCAACAAATTTGTAAATGACTGATGCCAGTTGAAGGGAAGAGATTATCCCGATAGTATCTAGTTAAAATAACATAACTTTCAACTCTTATAGTCTTGGTTGATTGCATGCATTCACTAGAATACAACACATAATAGATTTGCTAACGCTACCCTTGAACTGAAAATGAAGTAGAATTGTAAAATTTCTTTTTCATATCCATTAGTCAGGAATTTTTCAATAACAAGGTGAATAGTTCCTGGCTTATAACGTAAAAATGCGTGTGAAACAAATAATGTGATAAAAAAAGGCTTCGAATGTATATTTATTTACCCCTTATATGTTGTATATTGAGTCTTTCTATAGTTGATAGCTTCTACTTTAGACATGAAATCATCACAGCTTTATGGTTATTACTCATCAAGCAGCTGATTTGGGGACTTAATTTCTTTTCTCAACTCATTATGATTTTCTTCATCTAGATTTGTTCTTCCCTGGAAAATGTTAGTACTTACAAGAATAACGGTGACAAGTAGACCTTGTATGATCATTTTCCTGCATTAGACAATCTAAACGCCAAAATTTCAAGGGTAGTATGAAAAGGCATTCCGTGTAAGATTGCTTTTTTTACTTATGAAGTCAAAATTAAAAGTAAGAACAAAATAGTCATTTTTGCATAGAAGTGTAAAATCATCTTTTACCAATCTGATTTTCAACAATAGCTTATAAACATGATGCTTAGAAAGTCTAAGTGATAATGAGAAAAAAGAGTGATATCTAGAGTTTGTTATGGGCTCATATAACATAAATCTCTAGTATTGTAAAACCCTACTATTGTAAAGAATGAATTACAACTCTATAAAGTAGGAACCATTATTCTCAAATAACATAAATCTTTGGTATTTTTTGTGTTTGTTGCACTTGAAGTTCGCTTGCAGGATCTCTTCATAGCTTTGTGGTTAATAATTAACTTATGAACATAATACTTAGAAAACCTAAGTAATAATGAGAAAAGAGAGTCACATTTAGCTATCATGAAAAACTCAAGTTTGTAAGAGAGCTTCATAATCTCTCAACAACTCTATGATTGAATAATTAGCTTGATCCTAACTATTTAAAAGCCTTCTTCAAAAAATATGCTAATAAGCAACAAGAATTCCCTATTTATTTTCATGGCAGACATTACTAGTTTAGATTATGATGTCAAGGATCTTTCAAGATATAAATCCAAAGGCCATAATTACGTCCAAGATAGACTAAAATTCTTTGATTATTGACCGTCAGCCGGATATGGGAACCCCACTAAACGGCACAAAAATTAGACGGCCCACACCTTCTTCCCGTTGCAGCTCACGGTCCCACTGTCCCCGCCGTTAAATTCAAAAATCCGAGCCCTAACGGCTACTACACTCGAACTCATTTTCAAGAACCAAGGGAACCTGCAAACCCTCTGTCTACCTTTTCCTATCGATTCAATCAAAACCTAGAATTCTGTGTTGAATAAGAACCCCAGATAAGGCTTTCTCTTCAATCTATAATTGCTGATCTCTGTCTTCGTTCAGAAAATCCAGGAAACTCTTCTTTTTCTTGATAGTCTGATAAAGTCGAAGTCATTAATGGATTCAACACCTCCCTCTCATCGATCCGAGCCCAGGTCCCGAACAAAGTCGGCATCTCGTCTAGCAAGAATTGGAGATCTCATCCTTCAGACCGACGAATCTCCCCATGTCTCTCTTGACCTCGTCCCGTCGCCGTCTCCCAAGAAAACCGAGTCGCCATCGGCGCTGTCTGTAAGAAGTTCTAATTCTCTTCCTCTTCAGGAGCTCTTACTTCTTTCAGGTTCTCCACTACGAAAATCCAGGAGCCGTCTTGGGGAACGGCTCGACATGGGGGAGGAGCCGGCGGATCCTGCTGGCCCCCGTCGACGGTGCAAAAGTCGGACAAATCAAATGGGTGTACTGGGTTGTGCCTCGCCAAAGAATGCTAGAAGGTCCAGAAGGCGACCGGATATCGAGTTTCGAGAAGAGAAGGAATTAGCATTGGCAGAGGAAATTGCAAAGCTGAGGAAAAAAAGGCATAGCGGGCGGCCGAAGAAAGAGAAGCTTAGTTTGATTGCCTCTGTGCCTTCATCAACTTCATCTCCAAGTAAAGCTGAAATCCCATTTTTCTCTGTTCATCCAATTTTTCATTGAATTTCTTTCTTCGGGAATTAATTACTGATTGGTGGGCGTTCTGGCTGGTGATTGTGGAATTAGAAACCGAAGAAGAAGACGGAGGTAATCTTGATCGAATTGGGCAGATGATAACTGATTTGATCATGTGGAGAGATGTTGCCAAGTCAACCCTCTGGTTCGGCTTTGGAACTCTCTGTTTCTTGTCTTCTTGCTTTACAAGAGGAATTAACTTTAGGTTTGTACTTCTCTCTTTTCCCTTGGCTCCCTTTCTTTCTGTTTTTATCAAGGATTATGACATGCTCCATGTAATAATTGCAGCATTTTCTCGGTGATATCCCAACTGGGTCTTCTGTTTTTGGGGGCATCATTCTTCTCGAACTCAATCTGCCAAAGGTTTTACAACAAGTTCATAAATATCATGTTCCGACTTAGTTTCCTCCATTGTTTAAGCTAAAGGATTCGATGAAATTGCAGAAACAATGTGGAAAACAAGCGTGATCTTAAGCTTAAAGAAGATGACATCTTCCGTCTTGCTAAAGTGATACTTCCACCTACAAATCTTGCAATTTCAAAGACAAGGGAGCTCTTCTCAGGAGAGCCATCCATGACTCTCAAAGTAAGAACTTCAGAATCTGTTAATCATACTTGACACCATGCTATTTGAGATTGCTTTGAGTTCAATCAGCCCTCAATTTACTGGCCACAGGTAGCTCCATTCCTAGTTTTAGGAGCTGAGTATGGACACCTTATAACACTATGGAGGCTTTGCGCAATCGGTATGTTTACCCTTAAACTCACCCCCCATTTCTGATTAACATATTTGTTGTTACATATTGCTGCATCTTATTTAGTTCTTGATGTGAAGATTTTGTTTGGCTGAGCAGGATTTTTTCTCAGCTTCACCATCCCAAAACTATACTCATGCTATTCCATTCAGATAAACCAAAGAGGTAGCCCAAAAACATAAACCTTAATGTATTAGGTCTGTCTTCATTCCCATGTTTCACTAACAACGAGTGACTTTTGACCTTACAGTTGAGGGCTTGAAATGGTGGGTGTTGGAAGTATGGAGTGCTTGCTCTCACAAGAAGATTGTGGCTGCATCAGCTGTCACAGCCTTTTGGAATCTGTCTTCTCTCAAGACCCGTATCTTCGCTGGTAAATTTCCAGACAATTTATTGGGCTTCTGTTTCAAGATTTCAATGTTTCACTCCATGAGATATCAACATTAGATGAAAATAAAAGAGAAGTCACAGAGCCATCTCATGCTGTTCCAAAGAAGAGTTAGATAAACTCCTGAGTTCATCGTCCATATCAGCACATTAGCATCGAATATGGGACACATAAATGCATGAATATCATCTCCATCTTTCTTTAATATGGGGGGGTTATTAAAGAACAAATTTGAAGGATGACACCAAATTTCTTTAATTATGGGGGTTATCAATTGCCATGGTTTTAACATCCCTTTTATCCAGTGCCTACAACGAACCCAAATAAAGAACAATTTCATGTTGGTTGTTGATATGGAAATTGCAGTAGCATCAGTTGTAATAACTTACCAATTGTAATCTCCTTTCCAGCATTCATAGCTCTGGTTATACTCCGACACTGCCGACAGCACCTTGCGCCAAAATTGGAGGAAGTTGAAGCAGAAGAAGGGGAAGAAGAGCAGGAAAAGCAGCAGGCACTGGTTGTGGTAGCAGAAGAAGGAAGTTGCCAGAAGTAGAAGTGTTTTCCCCTCATCTAACACCAACGTTTTCATTACCGAACAGAGTCAGTCAGCTATTCCTGATGCTGAACGACAAAAAGTGGCTCTCATCCATGTTTAACATGTATGAATAAAAGGCTTGAATGTCTTGCTCTTCTGATCCATTCTCTCTGGCTCTACTGATCAACAACTCCCGAGAAGAAATCAAGAACAGATTTCACTAGAAGTAGTAGTAGTAGTACTTTGTGTACCTTTTACATGATTTGGCTTTGTTATCATGCAATTTGAGTATGATTTGTTAGGTCTTTACGTCTCCCATTTCAAGTTGTTTCCACTCTGAAATGATAGAAAATAGTCTCTTCACTTGCAAAAGTTTTTGACCCTCCTTATTTTCTGATAAGTGTTGAACCTGAAAAAAGACTCGATGATTAAATTGCAAAGAAACCCTTGACAAAAGTCCCTTATTGGGACAATATACATCTTCTCATTTTCAAGTGTATCATATTGCTTATGAATTAAATTTTTCTATTTTTTCTACTTAAGGGTAAGGGATACATTGAAAATAATGTGGATGTAAATGCCACATTACGAATTCCCCTATATAATATATTTCTTATATACAAGAATATACTATTTTGTTAACAATCGGATTTAAAACAGATAATGAATATTTTGAATAAAATTAATATTTAAGCTTTATTAAATCCCCTAATTGTATTAAATTAAATAAATACATGTATATTTATTGTTAAGAACAAAAGTCCAATATGAGAAAAAAACAATATTGGGTTAGTGAGTAAAAGATAAAAATTGTCTATTCAACTTATGAGTTAATATTTTTGTTAGATTTTGAACTTTTTAATATAATATCATAATCCATTTCAATTTATGTTCAACTTTAAACTCATTATATACTCAGTATGTAAAATCATACATTTCACTTCATTCAATCTTAACCTAATGGATAAGGAACTAATAAACGTAAAAGTCTATTATTGGATAATGTTTAAATAAATAAATCATTTTTTCTAATTAGTAAGGTAGATTTAGGACTCTAATTCTAAGTTTAAATTTTTCTTAATATCTTATATAGATTAGGGAAATATTATTTTATTAAGTTGGTTATATTAATTACTAAGAGTTTTCTTGTTTTGCATAATTCCTATGATGCAGAAGGAGAGATTTTTTTGGTTTTTGGTGAAAGCGTTGAACAGTTAAACGACGACGTCTATGGAAAAGACCATCCCTGCCCAACGCCTGGGCATTATCGTCAATTGGCACACATTATCCCCTTCAGCTGGCTCCTATGCTCCTCACCCTCTGCTCCAATTTTCTCAGGAAAATTTTACTCAGTGAGAGAAAGAGAGCACAACGAAAATGTCAATCTCCCTCTCCTCACTCAGCTCGTCCCTTTCTTCACTCTCATTTTCCTCCCAAATTTCCCAGAAACCAAACAGCCTCTCTCTCCCTCGGCCAAAGACACTCTCGCTCTCCCGCGTGACCGCTACCGCCCCTTCCATCGTCGCCCTTTCCTCCGCCGCTCCTCCCGCCGAGGTGGAGACGGAGGACCTTAAAAAGTATGTGAAATCGAGGCTTCCCGGTGGCTTTGCCGCTCAAACGATCATCGGCACCGGCCGCCGGAAATCCGCCATCGCTCGTGTCGTCCTCCAGGAAGGCACCGGCAAAGTCATCATCAACTACCGCGACGCCAAGGTCCTCACTTTATATTTATAGTTGTATGTGTTTGTTGACTTGAGTTTTACTGAGGTTTCTACTTTGGGATTTTTCAGTTTAGCTTGTCATAGCCTTGACTGAAGTCTGTGAGCTTGTGACCCGAATTGGTTCATTTTAGTTCGATCAGGAGTTTCTTCACTGTGAATTTTGTGTTGCTTAAAGATCTTTTGGAAAGGGAAGGAAATGAGATAAAATGGCTTCTCTAGTTTTGCTTGTTGTTGGTTACTTTACCTGCAATCTAACTCAACTTATGGTTATTCTTCTTGCTTATACGCGATTTGTCTTCCTTTTATGTATTCAATCTTTTCTCTGGCTGAATGTAACTGGTTAGCTAGGCATGCCATATAGTAGGAAGGTACTTGGCTGGACTATTTGTATGTGAATGAGTGTGGAGTTTTATGTTAGTCTATTGAAATTTGTGGATAACATGAGGAGATGATAAGAGAATTGGCAAGCTTTACTTGCTTAGGGGCTGTCAACAAAGAAAGTTTAGAGAAAATGATGTAGTGGAAGCATTATGGAAAGGGACAGCATTGTGCAAAATGCCATTTTCTTTGTGAATAATTCTTCCAATGTGGAATGTTCTTTTGCATCAGGTTTTGCTGCCAATCATCAGTATACTACCTCGTTCCAATTTTATCTGTCATCCTTCAAATACTTGTCTGGACCAGATCTCTCTCTTTACAGAAACTACCATCTTTTATGGATCTTCAGTGCTTGATCTTTGATGATATAGCTATAATTTTGAATTGGTGGTTGTAATTTGGATCCTTAGCCTACCCACTTTTCACGTTCTTTTGAAACACATTGTTGATTGACATGGCATCTGGAATGTGAAATGCATAGCTGGTGGAAGACGAGATAAATGTTTGACCCCCAAGTCACGAATCAGACAGTGTTTTACCATTCTTTGTAGCAGGCTTTTGTATGATATGTATCTGTTTGTCAATTGCAATGGCCATTTTCTTCTCCAGGCAGTTTCATTGGCTTTTCACTAGTTCCTTATGCTTGTGCATAATGTTGCTCAGGAGTATCTTCAAGGCAACCCATTGTGGCTTCAGTATGTTAAGGTCCCATTGGTGACTTTGGGATATGAAAGCGCTTATGACGTGTTCGTCAAAGCTCACGGGGGCGGCCTCTCTGGTCAAGCTCAGGCGATCTCCCTCGGCATTGCCCGAGCGCTGCTTAAGGTGAGTGAGGACCACAGAACACCTCTGAGAGAGGAAGGGCTTCTTACCAGGGACTCCAGAGTCGTTGAGAGGAAGAAACCTGGACTCAAGAAAGCTCGCAAAGCTCCACAGTTCTCCAAACGTTGAGGTTGGGGTTGTTGGATGTAACCTTTGTCAATACCTTTTGCCATTGTTGTTTGTCCCATAGTTAAAAAGTTCTCTTCTCTAGGCTTTAGATTTCATTGAACTAGAGGCTTTCCAGGTAAGATGCTTGTTACATGCTTGGGATTCCTGCTGCAAGTGTAAAAGGGGCCTTTTTCCAATTATATTATCTGATTTTCGCCTTATGAGTTTTATTATTAGTATTATTATTTGTGCTATTCGCCAAGTGCCTATGTATATTTTTTTTCTTTTAATGTTTCATAAGAAGTTTGAGAGTTATTTTGGAAAATAAAAACTTTAAAATAAAAAATTAAATAAAAAAAAAATCTTCTAACTTTTAAGTTAATTTTTGAATTGAATTTTGATATGATAATTCAAGTTAATTTTTTTTTCACCAATATAATCTTGAGTTAAATGATGCATGTTATGCACAATAATATGTGTAAGATGAGAGTCTTGGATTGTTATATAAGATTTTTAATTTTGAGTCCGAAAAGCTGAATTGAAATCTATCAATTCCTAAGAATTGAAAATAAAAAAAATATCTTAAACGGTGTCGCATGGGGCTATCCAAAGATCTCAATCCTAAAGCAACATTGGCCAACAGTTTTGTGGTGGTTAAAGCCGTCTACTGTAGCATCAACCGAAATTTCGTGTACGGATGAATTCTCATATAAAAATTTGTTAAAAATATGGTGAAAAAAGACTTTTATATCTCATTTGAAAATTTATTAAAAAAATTATTTCTTAGTTGAATTTTAAGAAAAAATAAAATTATAAATATTGCAAATTTTTATGTATAAAACAAGTGTCTACGTTTAAAGATAAGATAATACAATAAAACTTAAATCCTTAGGGTATTTTGAGTTGAATGTAAGTAACTTTGCAATTTTTTTTTTAAAAGTCAACTCCTAAATCTAGCATACAGAAATTTAATTAAAAAAAATGGAAAACCAATGAAATTTGTTCTTTTTACTCGATGAGACGAAGGATGTAGGGAATATGCAGGGTAATAAGTTTTGGAAAAATCGTTGTTCTGTAATTCGCTCTGCGTTCGGAAATGGAAGCTTTGGGGGGAGGCTTTGGCGGCTTCTGGAGCCTGAACTGTCGCTTCACGCAAAAAGCAAAAGACGGATCCAAATCCAAAGCCAAATCCAAATCTTCCGATTCCGTTGAGGCGACCAGCGGAGCCGGTTACCGGTTTCCGTTGAAGCAAGCCGTCACAGCTGGCTCCCTTGCTCTAGCCGGAGACACAATCGCTCAGCTCACAGGGCGGTGGAGGAAAGCAAAAGCTTTGGAGGGAAAACCATCGCTTTCTGATCCTGATGACGTCTCTGAGGTTAGAGAAGTAGTGTGAACTGTTTTCTTCGCTTTCCTCGTTTTCTCTTATGCTGCGTCTGGTCGCTGGAAAAATGCCAGGATGAACTATGCTCCGTTTGATTGGTCAAAAACGCTGACTCTTTTTCCTGTTTAAACTGGTCTGGGCGTGGAAAAGCTAGCGTTTGAGTTAGAATTAGAAGTGCGGGAGAGCTTCATGAGAGAGGTTTTGACTCTCTGTCAGTGTGATTAACGAATTTGTTCTCATCTTGTAATTTCTAAAATCCAACTAAGCATAATACCAAATTTAAGACCTAATTTTTGACAAATCAGGTGGACCTATGTCTGTTTATTGATCTATCTGTATTTCTATGCATATACAGATACAAATCTGTATCCTATTTTCACTCCTTTTCTAATACCATTTGAAGTTTGCAACTTATGTTTTTGTGTGGTTGGCAGCACCATAATTACGTGTCAAGATAGTTTCTTCCTTGGTTCGCTTTGTATCTGGCCATTGCATATGGCAATTCTGAGTTTCATCTTTAACCAAAAGCTTCCCTTTAGGATGTAATGCGGAACCTCCTTTTGGACCATGATTGGCTTCGTGCCCTGCGGATGGCTTCCTATGGGTTTCTTCTCTATGGTCCTGGTTCTTATATGTGGTATCAGCATCTTGATCGTTCTTTGCCAAAGCAAACTGTACAAAATCTATTGCTCAAGGTATACTTTCTTTGAGTTTTGACTTTTCAATGATGTGCACTAGATTGATTTTAGTAATTTGGATAGTGAAGGGAAAACTGTTCATTTACTTGCAGGTACTCTTAAACCAAATTGTGCTTGGTCCATGTGTAATTGCTGTTGTTTTTGCATGGAACAACTTATGGAAAGGGCAGCTCTCACAGCTTCCGGGAAAGTACCAGAGAGATGCTCTTCCAACATTGCTCTATGGTATAATATGCTCTTTGACTTCATCTTTATCTTGGCTTCTTCATGTGGTCCAAAATTTTGTGCTATTTGATTTTTCGTTTTTGTCTTCTGCAGGATTTAGATTCTGGATCCCTGTCAGTGTGTTGAATTTCTGGTATCTTTTCTGGTTTACCTCCCTCTTCTAATAAGTACTTGTTATTAGGAGTAAGGTATTGGAATCTTCAATGTGTGTTTCAGAAGTCCTAAAACAACAGAATTACTTCTTTTACGCTCTCTGAAAAGGTTTTTGGGGAAATAGAAAGACAAAAGAGACATTTGATCTGCATCCAGTCGACAAACATTTTCTAGTTCAAAGGGTTTGAATAGGGTGATGCGTAAATTGTGGTATCAAATAAACAGGTCTCATGGATCAAATGGAAGCTATTTCGCCGGCATTAGGAACAATGTAGGGTAGTCTTTGCTAATTGACTTCCTAAGTTGCTGAGGCTCAACTTGAAGGGAAAAGATTTTAAGCATTATATTCCCTACTAGCTTAGAAACCAAGAAGAATGAGTTTAGTTGAGAAGTGTCTAGCTTAGTTAAGATCAAGTGTTATTTGGAACCAAGAGGTTTCAGGTTTGACATTCGAGGGTGCATGAGCTTATTAGGAAAAAAAAAAGAATGAGAATAATGAGTTGACATTTAAAATACACTGGTATATAATTTTCACATATTCTTTTTGGTTTATTTGGCAAACATTTTTCTGCAAACATAATACTCTCGCACTGATTTTTCTTACCATTTATTACGATTAATTAGTGCGTTGCTCATTGAAAGATCCAGCTTAACATATTTTGCCAACATGTGACTTCTGCACAGGGTTGTTCCTCTTCAAGCCCGTGTTGCTTTCATGTCCATGGGCTCCATATTCTGGAATTTCTGCCTGTCTTCAACCATGAGCAAATAATTGATCTGCACGAGTTTTAGTGATGGTTTGCCATCAACATTTGAAACTTTCATTATCCGGTACACTTTCTGATGAAATCTCATTTTTGGATCTGAGATGATTACTTTGACGGTTGTAATGTAATTTTTTTTCCCCTTTTCTAGGTTTAAAAATGTGGTCTGAAATCTTGTCTACTGAACAAGCACGGGACTTGGGAGTAGTGGTTTTTAGCACTCCCCATTTTCCTTTGTCCGCAACTGATTTTTATCAAGTCTATTTAACGTCCTGATGGACTCGTAAACTCAAGACCCAAAGAAAGTCTTTAACCTTTGGGACTGGGGCATTAATACATTAGCTCAAATACAATTGGTGTTCCTGTTCTTTTAGTTGTGTACTAGCAATGTGTTTTTTTTCTGTTTTTGGCTTGGCATCCCACATGAATCTAATCATCACTGACTTTGTTTATAACAAAATATGCATATTATTAATTACCAACATCAGGTGATACTTGATGTAACCAACTAGATATGGTGTTCCTGCGAAGTAGCACACATTTTTATGGGGTTTTCGGGTTGAGAGCTTCTTTGAACTGACATCTTGATGCAGATCTTGATTGATCAGTACATAAATTACTCCGCAATATGTGATTAATTGAAGTCTGATTTCTGACCAGCTTATATGGTTCTGTCTACCAATGGTAGTTGGGGCCCTGATTCTCCTCTCTCATCTTGTTCGAGTTATTGTTTGTAAGAGAAAGAAAAGCCTCACGAACTTGTCTGTAAATCATTTCTTTAACATTGTCTATAAATCATTTCACCTATGGGTGGTAAACTTTTCTTTTGCCAATTAACGTTTTCTTCACATTGCCTATAATTATGGAACTCAGAACATCTTATATGTTGTTGTGTCATTGGAATGAGTTGTCACAGTAACAAAGTGAAGAATGAGTCTTAAAGAGAAAAACTGAGGAAAAACAAAAAAAAAACAAAAAACCTAAAATTTATCTTAGTTAATTGTTGCTCCAAAGTTGTCTCAAACAACATAAATTGTTGAACTGTCTTGTTTGTGTGATTGCTGTACAATCATTTTATATCTAACGACTGGTTGCAAGCAAGTTCTCCCATGCCCGGTATTGCCAGGAGACCAAAGATAGCAATATGACGAGTATTCTAGCGCATTTATTTCTTTATTTAGTTTTTTGTCCTTTGTTCACAGTTTTCAAGAAGAATTTTCATGCTTTTTTTCTTTGTTTTGTAGCATTAGCTTTACATGATCGATAAAATATTGCAGGATTGAATTCGCTTGATCATGCCTAAGAAAAACGCTAAACTTGGTTATCGTTCCTTACAACCTAAATTGTTCGGTGACAATATTGTTGGTGTACGACTTTAACATTTTAAGTTCGACACCTCAACTTTCTTTATCTGGCAAAAAAAAAATTCTAAATCAGTTAAACTTTAGACCAATTAATCATATATTTCATTCTTATTTCAAAGTGAAATATAAAAGAACCTTTTTTTCTTTTTTCTTTTCAAAAAAAATGGTTAAAAAAAGAGAAAAACAAGAAAAGAAGCCTCCTTTAGGCCCAATTAGAAGGGAATAAGAAGCCCAAGGCCCCAAGACCAGAAACTCCCAGTCGCCCCAGAATAAAGATGAGCACCACGCTAGGGTTTAGCTTCAGAACGCATTTGGTTTTTTGATTCTCGTTCGTAAAGTGTCGAGAGCTTCTGAGCTTCTTGGACCGTAGCAATGGCGCAACCGACAACGGCGGTAGGAAACAATGCGGTGGCGAAGAGGAAGCCGGTGTTCATCAAGATTGACCAGTTGAAACCCAGCACGAATGGCCACACGCTTATTGCTAAGGTTGTTAGCTCCAAACCCGTCAAGGTCTCCAATAGCAAGCCTGGCCGGTCGTCCATGCGCCTCTCTCGGCCTCAACAACCTAATCGTATCGCCGAGTGTCTCATCGGGGACGAGACCGGGACCATCGTCTTCACTGCTCGCAATGAACAAGGTATATGGGGATAATGGTAGATGTCGTGTTTGTGAAGAATGGGCGTGTTTGGATTCTGAGAATATGTGTCGAAAGGGAAGAAATTGGTTTCTGGGGGGGTCTTGGTTTCTCATTTTCGTGCTTTGTTTGGGAAACTGATTTTGAATTTACGTGGTTTGTTTGGGTTGAGAGCAAAGCAATCGATATTCTCTGTTCTCTATTAATTAGAGAAAAGGGGAGATATTGCTAGTTTTGGTGTAGGATTTTGTGGTGGTTGGGAGATGTTACTTTAAATATGAGTAATTATTGAGGTTTGGTTACGGATGTCTTTGGATGTGAATGTGTTCTTTGGCTGTTGTGGTGTATTTGATAGGTATGGCAGCATGGAGGAAAGAAATTGATTTTTGGGGTTGTAGGATTTTTCGTTGCCGGGGACTTAGGATTAGTGAAACTCTGGGCGGTTGCTGGAAATCACAACAATGTTTTTCGCTGCGCTTGCCTGTGCCTGCGTATTAACATGTAAATTATTGTTTATAAACATCATTTGTACTAGTCTTGGCTCTGAAAAACTGAGAAAGGTGAATTTCGGGTTTGTTAACGAATTATGCATGTAGTATCTGGTTGCACTGAACCGTGCTGTATGCATTTAATGCGTACAACTCTCCTTTCTCTGATGCAGTAGAGGTTGGGAGTGTTTATTTCTTTGCTGCTGAGGAAGTGCAGGAACAAAAAGGGGTTCTGTATTTGAGTTTTTGGTTTTCTGCTATATTTTTTAGGCAAATGTTAGGCTTTGGGTTTTGTAATTGGTTTATTATATACTTAATTCCTTTGTTAGACGAGTATCATCCTTTTTGCTTGCATATAATTTTAGCTGCTAGATAAGGACTTACAAAGTATTTCTCCTGCACTATATTAATCTACGAATTTATTTATGTACAGTTGATATGATGACGCCAGGCGCCACTATAATCCTGCGGAATGCAAAGATTGACATGTTTAAAGGTTCTATGAGGATAGCAGTTGATAAATGGGGACGTGTTGAAGTCGCTGAACCTGCAAATTTTGAAGTTAGAGAGGATAATAATCTTTCTCTAGTTGAGTATGAACTAGTTAATATTATCGAAGAATGATTTATCTTACAGAAGCCGATGTTTTGATACACTAGGGTTTGATATCTGTTTGATGGCAAATGAACTGTTATCTGGGTTCTGATTTTGACATGTGTGGTATGCAAGTCCTTGCTGTAGTTGTTTCTACCCCACATTTACTGTGAGAAATGCAAGTAATTGTCAAGTCTTTAATATTATTGCCTTTGGAAGGGTTGGTACATGCTGCAGCTTTACTCCCTCCATTGTTTTACACAACTCAGATTTTTCATTCCCTTTTCTGCATTAAAGGTTTGATATTTCTGTCATCATTTTCTGCTTTATTACCCTGTCAAAGCAGCTTAACTTCGAAAAGTAAGAGGTTGAAGAAAAGTAAGAAAACTTGTAGTAGAAGAAAAGAAAGACCAATAAGCAGGGAAATAATTGGTTCTTGACACCCATCTTTGATAAAGAAAAATAAAAGGCTAAGATAAGATCTAACAACCGTCCTTTCTTTTGATATTCTGCCTCTTTTGATTTATTCTAATATGGTGTAACAACCAATCAAGGAGGCCATATCCTGTTTACATGTCCTTTCGTTCAGTGCACTTTCCTCCTCCAACCTGTTATTTTATATTTCACCGGTAACTACTTAAGTCTTTTAAGGGTTTTAGTGTGAAATTGAGCCCACCCTTTACACCCTCCTGGAAGCCAAGGAACTTCTTGCCTTTTCACATTAAAGAAAATGCAGATCTACACTGCAATTGGAGCAATGATTGTAGCATTCCATGCCAATAGAGAGGATTGGCAGTGCCATTTTTCTGATAGGGAGTTCATGCTGTGAGCGTACTAGCAATAACTATAATGAGGCATTTGAGGTTAAATGCTAGTGATGATTCCAAGAAGCAAACCCAATACGTTC
Source organism: Casuarina equisetifolia (assembly GCA_028551475.1). Taxonomy (NCBI): domain Eukaryota; kingdom Viridiplantae; phylum Streptophyta; class Magnoliopsida; order Fagales; family Casuarinaceae; genus Casuarina; species Casuarina equisetifolia. The sequence goes on from CM052355.1 coordinate 29,098,007, forward strand.
CTAGTATTTGTATTTGGAATATTTGACAAGAAAACTGCTACCATCGAAGTACATGATAAGATTAGGCTTGCAATTTGTGCACATCAGTTGACAAATACAATTCAGCTGCATAAAAGGCAGAACTGTTTAAAGATCTATAGGGTCACAATTATCAGAAAAAACAAAAAAGAGATGTTAAGTGACCAATCTAGTAGCCATTATTTGTATGCAACTGTCTACCATGAAATAACAACAAAACTATAGGAAAAAGCAGGGAAAGGTCATCATAGTCCTCCAGGCAGGAGTCCCAACGATTACACGAAATTACAGCCCTAAACAAACAAAAGGCAAGAGTCAGAAATGAAAGAAGAAAACCACAAATGCTGGATGACACGTGCTCGATTAATTTGAGATATAGATAGACTAAAATACAATGATGGCACCATTATAAATCATCACATGGCTGTGAACTATGACTTTGTTCATGCATAATTTTAAGACACGGCAACATTTCCTGCTCGGAGTAAAAGTTCTGATGAAAAAGATGTCGCTGTCATTTACTTACACATCCATATGCCTAGAAATGGACTTTTAACTTGCCCGAAGAGATTTAGCACAGGACTATCTAGCTCAAACACACTGCCTAAACACACAGGGAAGGCAAGTATTTTACTCTGTTGAGTATTCAGGCACAGCATCAATTAATGGGAGAGACTAGGCACTTTCTTCTTTATTTTATTCAGTTCATCAAATGTATCTTAAGATACGTACACAGAAATACAACTCTGCTTCAGATGATTCACTGTTGAAAGGGTGAAAAGATATTGGGAGTGTGCTCAAAATTTTACATCAGGCTCTCATGGCCTTCGGCTAGAGCCAGAGAGGCATGAAAAGGGAATTCAGAACAGAATTTCTGCGACTTTTATCTTATGGGCTTCATTCTGTTAAGAAAGCAAGAACTCTGGATAAAACCTTCCCCGATCTCTTGGGGTGTTCATCATGAATCACAATTGCAAGCTGATCAAATAGGAGATATTGAAGTCATGCTTTATTGACCTTATCAGAGTTGATGCAAATATTTCAGCAAATTTGCAGCGAAAGAGAAAGAAGTAAATGTCCATTCTTCTGCAATACATCTTCCTAATTCAAGTCTATGAGCTATAGACAAAAAATAATCATCAGAAAATTGAAAAAAAAATGCATTTATGACAGATAAAGAAAGCAAAGTCTAAAAAGTTCACTATGTTTTGGAGCTCAGGCAACTTGTTGCCTCCGCAACTCAATAAAAACTTCTAACTTATCAGCAATCACTGTCTTACAATGAAGAGTTTTGCATACAAAACTTGCTTGAATCCTCGGGCATTCATCACACATCATCATTGCAAGCTGGTTGGATGAAAATGATTAGTATGCTTGCTTAATGATCCAGGTAACTAACATTAGCAACAACTTCAATCAAGAAAAAATCCAGAACAAGTTGCACAGAAAATTCAACAACCATAACCACACGCAAAAATTATGCAACATGACTCGTATCATTTAACAGTAAAATTCTACAAGACAATACGTGAGAGGTTGATATCATATATCTAGGTCCTACTGTATTGTGGAATATTGGTGCTTTCTATGACTCAGAAGCAAAATCTAGTACGAAAAGATGAGGGGAAAAAATGCCTCCATTCTGAAATTGGACTCAAGAATACATTACGCAAAAACAACGTCCATAAACAGCTATGGAAAATCCAACCTTTCAAGCCAAATTTGGGCAAATCAGATTCCTATAAGGAAAGTCTAAGTTCATCTACTAGTCTGTGTATTAAGCAGAGTTTACTTCTTTACAGTAAACCTCCTATATACCGCACAACTGCAATAATGCAAGGCCATCATAATTCTAAAAGTAGTCTTGCAGATGTACTGGATACCTCATCATATGATAAGACACCTATATAAGAGTAGAAAGATTACAGTGACACGCAATCCACTACATTATACTATTTGATAAATCCACTGAAAAGAACCTTTTCTTTCTCACTCTTAATTCACGGCTTTACAACATGTTTCATCATTATTCAAAAAGAAGATTATCTTGGCTAACATATTGCTGATAGGACTCCCCACAACTTTAAAAGGTTGAAAACACAGACAAATCCAAGTCATTCCATCTTTGCTCCTTGATCTTCATCTAGTCTTGTCTTAGCCTACAACATAAAAAAGAGTACACATTTTACTGAAGAAAATAGGAATAAGAGAGCAAAGGACGACAATTGAAGAAAGAGACATTAAACTCAAGTGGAGGACCTAACATATTTGGTCTTACAACGGAAAGAGAATAAAGTAAAAAGTATTTGATAGAGCAATTGGACTTGGTTGAAAGCAAAGATTTCAGGATTCTGAGATCAGAAAGGATATAGAAGATATGCATCCTTGCATTTCATATCCTTTCGCAATAGCGTCCTAGTAGCTATAAGCAAGCACCAAAAAGAAGCACCTCATGAAAATAAAGCCTTGAGAGAATATACTTCTTTAAAACCAAAAGGAAACTCGAATAGGACACATGAACTCAGTCACATCACTAGAGAAGAGAAGAGTATACTCTTGGGAAGCCAAAGGCCAGGTTGTTTTGAGTGATCTACTGAAGCAAAATGCTAGGTCTTTATGAGTATTTGGTATCTTCCTAAGCAGTGTGGAATTTTATTTCTTAGGGACATCCCACTAGTTCTACATCTGATGATTATTTCATGCCCATGTTAGTACAGTTTGTATGGCAATGGGTTTTGCTAATTCATTCTCCTAGTGTACGCCAAACTTCTAGACATAAATAAGTAACATCATATGGGATAGATCTACGAAATAGAATCCGTTTCAAATTGGAACATCTCTATATATCGAACAAACTCAAAACCACACCAACATAAGCCAAGTTCCATAATCAAAGAAGCGCAATTGTAATGATTGACTTAGCAACATACTTTATGACAGCACATATAACTGAGAATAAAGTAAAGTAACCACACCTTCAGGGAGCCAGCCGTAACTGCGTTGAGAAATGGATAGCATTGAAGTCATCAATGCCGATGCAGTTGCAGTGTGGTATGGCAGCATCGACTCCACACAGAAACTCAGTTGAACAGGGCACCTTCAATACAAATAACACGTTATCCACGTTATCCACGTTATCTAGTCTCAACTCTAAAATATGTGACATTGATCAATCACTAAACTGACCTTAAACTCCACAAAGAAAAAAGTAGGAAATTTTTTGAATATTGGACGCAACCCTGCTATTTTTAACAGGAAATGAAAGCTTAACTGTCATCAAATCCCATTAGCCGCACTGAATTGATCTAGAATCACAAATTGAACACGTCCCAAATTCAAATATTCCATATGTTTTTCTTTTCCCACATAACACTAACTCAAAACTCCGTTTGGCTTCCGAGAAAATGTTCAACGCTGCTCTGACAGAACAATGACCAAAAAAAAAAAAAGCGAAGTAATTTGAACTAAAGATCTTTTCTTAGGCGTCAAATAATCACTTCCACGGGAAAAGGAACAAAAACAAATCAGATTGAGAATTTTCATATATATACATACACACCTGAGAGTCGGACTAGATAGGGGCTTTTTGGTTGTGCAGCGAAATGGAGAGCCGGAGAATTTCGCTTCGGTCCCTATCCGAGTCGTAGCGCGGCGAGCTGAGGCGGAGCATGACCGGAAAAAGGACCTGGCAGCGGTTGACGCCATCGGAGATTAATCGTAAAGTTCCGGGGACACCCAGCGTCCAGCATAGGGGTTTTTGAGGTTTTATTTAAGCACGCAGTCCAGTTTCTGTTCGGCTGCACGGGTACTGCAGTCTACACTCGGTATAGGATATCAGACTCCAATCCGTGATAAGGTTCCATCCACAGCCCAACAGGCTTCACTCAGATAAAAAAAATTTAATGGCGCTGCCTCTAAATTAATACACAATTAAGTTTTTTTGTTATTAATAAGTCTAGTAATTGGTTTTTGGCTGCCTATAGCCTATTCCTTGGGTTTAAAATCAAGAGTGACTGGTTTCTAGCTATCCAGTAATTGAATCCGAAGTTAAATATTAAATATAAACAAATTAATAATTAATAGTTAGTTATTAGTTACTTAAGACCTTAATTCTTTAACAGACTAATATGTCACCAAAAAAAAATTCTCTTAAATTGAAAAGGAGATTATAAAAACTTGAGTTTATAAATAAATAGCCATTCATTTCAGTAAATCAATTTTTGAGTTAAAATCTAAGTGATTGATAGAATCAAAGTTAATTCTTGTTGACTTGATAACTTGTGCCATGTGCCCTTAATGTGTATGATAGGTATGGGCCAATCATCTAAAGAGTAACATAAATTTAAGCAAAGAAAAATATTTTATAAAAAAATTCTTCTTATATTGAAAAATAGAGTAAGAAATTTTAATCATTTATTCTTTTTATTTTTTTTTAACATCATACACATTTAACTTAAACGTACAAAATGTTAAATCTTAAACCTTACAATTAAAGTCTCTATTAGCACACCACTTAAGGTAACAAGCTAACAATTTACTCTTCTTGTTGGATTGGCCATTTGGGATGAAATTTAAGGCTTGTGACAAATAACTCAATAGTTGCTTATTCAAGATCTAAATCTCTTAATTTTTTAACCTAATAAAAATGTTTATTTATATTTAGGAATAAACACTAAGTATTTCAAAATCCAAAGGCCCATGTCCAGCCCAGAATCAACTTAACGGAAGTGCGGAGTCCCGGCAGCTCTCAGGATTCTCTCTTCCCAGACCGTCCGAGCGTGCGTTTTCATTGTAGAAAGGGTTTTTGTGAACTAGGGTTTTAATTTTCGCGCCAGATTACTCTTTTCATGAAATCGATGATATCTGGTGGTTGATTCCAACGAAATACGCGTACACCAGTGTCTTAGGTTCGTGGTTCGCAAAAGATTTGTAATTCTTGGAGCTGATTTTGGATTTCTGGTCGGGGCAATCTGCGTCGAGTTTCGGGGAGCGATGGCTTCTCTTTTCAAGGTGAGTCTATCTACTTGCTTTTGTTTCAGTTTATTGGCTTTGAAATGCGGAGATGTTTATAGAATGCGGGAACTTTTAGTAGGTGAGTCTATCTACTTGCTTTTGATTCAGTTTATTGGCTTTGAAATGCGGAGATGTTTATAGAATGCTCGAACTTTTAGGATGGTTGAGCAGAAATTTCTGGTTTTTGTGGTAGGGATGGGTATTGAGTTTCACATGTTGTAGTGTTTGCTAAAAAAGTCGTATTGAAACCGCTTGGCTTGCTCGCGAATTTGGGAGTGATTTATGTGGGATTGTGAAAGGAGTTGGGGGAAATGAAGTGGGATCGATTGGAAGTCTATGCAAGATGGTTATATTCATTTGTTGTCTTGGTTTCAAATTTTTGAAGTTTGAAATTTCTGGTTTTTGTGGTAGGGATGGGTATTGAGTTTCACATGTTGTAGTGTTTGCTAAAAAAGTCGTATTGAAACCGCTTGGCTTGCTCGCGAATTTGGGAGTAATTTATGTGGGATTGTGAAAGGAGTTGGGGGAAATGAAGTGGGATCGATTGGAAGTCTATGCAAGATGGTTATATTCATTTGTTGTCTTGGTTTCAAATTTTTGAAGTTTCTGTGCTAGTGTCTTAGACATTAGGTTGTAACTAGGAATGGCGCAATTTAATAGGTTACTGGGATTTTAAGGATAAATATAATTTGATATTATTGTAACTGGTCCAACATTTTGTGATGGTTCTGTTCAGAATAATTGATTTCGCTTTTCCATAGAAAACACATCCAAATCTTGGGGGAAACCCAAGCTTAGTGCATTTGCTTTAGGTCTCTTATTTAACATGATTTCTCAGATTTATTTTGTTACATCTATTAAGGTCAACTAAAAAAAGGAAATGAAACCTAAAAGTGCTTCTCAACATTCCCCACCCCCGTGGCTTTCTTCTCTCTCCCTCTTAAACCAACCCAAATGAAGAGAAACAAGAAACACATCAGTGCTTATATCCAAGTAGAAGAAGAGGACACATGTGCTTTATTTATGTCCACATGTACTTCTGTTTCTTTCTATATCTGTTTATGTAACTTAATGATTATCTTTGCTTACTTAATGTTTAGGATCCGACAAAACTTTCAGCATATCGGGATAAAAGATTTTCTGGATCACAAGATGACTTTGAACATGCACTCCTGACATCAACGACTGTCTATGTGGGGAACATGTCCTTCTATACAACAGAAGAGCAAGCTTATGAGCTTTTCTCCCGGGCTGGAGAAATTAAGAAAATAATTATGGGCTTGGATAAGAACTCAAAAACGCCATGTGGTTTTTGTTTTGTCTTGTAAGGCTTCTCTGTCTCTATAGCTTTTCAAATTTCAATAAATGAAGTCATATGTTTCCTTTCTTTTTTCCACTATCATCAGCTATCGTTAAATAATTTTTGTTAAATATGTGAATACAAGGATCTTTTTAGACATGATGCTTAAGATCTCCTGGTCTCATTCTTAGTCTTATACCTTCTCCAGATATTGGCATTTGTGGTGAGGCCGAAATGCCACTTCAACTTGGAAGTGCTCTTATACACGCTGTATAGTGCATCTTGAACCACTTAGTATATGCTATTTTCTTGTTCTGCACAGTTTCTTCTCAAATGTTGTGCTTAGAAAATTTTTACATAAAACTTTAGTTATCTTACTAAAAATTAAAATGATTCCTTTAAGTAGTTGACAGATGAGTCCTAAGATTAGTGTTGATAGTAATTCAAGTTTTCTTTGTGGAGTATTCAAATGATTTTCTAGGGATGTTCTCATTTTGCATGTTTTATTGTCTTTCAAACTGAAGCTTTCTAGTTTGGTTCTCTCAAATCTTTTAAGTTCCTTCATGCTTCACCACTCCCTATTTCTTATATTTCATACTTTGGCTTCTGTCCAAGTAGTATTGTTTTTCTGCAGGCACCACAAATTATCCCACAGTTTCTAAGAGTCCAGGACAATCTAAGTTGACTAGTTAGAATATAACTTGAAACTTGCATATTCTTTCCTGAATCAACTCAAGTTTTATTGTAGCAAGCAACCATCCCTTTTCTCTTAGGTCGGGCCTTGTTTGTTATGGTACCAGTGCATCCTTTTCATGCATTCTTGTTGTATCATCAAAAGTGTTCTGTTGATGAGCATCATGTATTAGTTTTTTCATTTTTTTGGTGCATATCTTGTTATTGCTCCCATTTACTTTGTTTATGCCCTTTTCCTTTTCCCATTAAAGTCATTTCTTAACAAAAAAATTGAATCTAGAGTTTCCTACATGTGTCCCTGACTGTTTTATCTTATGCAGGCCCAAATGGTTTAGCAGAATGTTTCAATTTTTTGATGAACTCCTTCTTGTTTGATCTCTTCCTTCATGCCTTAACCCTTGGGTTGGTTCTTTTGCGTGCCTTGATCAAATTAAACTGTTTCTAAAACTCATATTTCTAGCTGTTTATTTCATAAACTTGGACAATTCTGGTACCCAAATAAGCATGTGCATTCCATTTACTCCTATAAATTTTAGTCTAGTATTGAATGGGATGACTTGTTTGGATTATGTTTATATCTTTGTAATTAGCATTTGTGGCACTTCCATTTCTTGGTGTTATTTGTCACGAGTCATATGGCTGCTTGAGAGGGATGCATTGTAGACATCTAGTAACTTATTGATTGTAACTAGATCTCTCTTTGAACATTAAGTTTGTGTTGTCAGGTATTACTCTCGAGAAGATACTGAGGATGCTGTTAAATATATCAGTGGAACAATTCTTGATGATCGACCTATTCGTGTGGATTTTGACTGGGGATTTAAGGAAGGCAGGCAGTGGGGCCGTGGTCGAAGTGGTGGGCAGGTGAGCTGCTATACTTTCCATTTATTACGGAAGGTCCAGCCCTTTACTTGCTTTAATTTTTTATCTTATCTTTTCTCAAACAGGTACGGGATGAATATCGTACTGATTATGATCCAGATATCCTTCAGATGGTCAAATATAACACATTTATAATGTCTTACTAGTGGCTTTCTGTCATGATAGTGCTGATTTCCTCTGACGTTTGAACGGGACAGGGGGTTGCAATTTAGTAAAAGTTTTGTTTGCTTGTTTTCAGATTCAGTTAATATATTGTGCTTTTAATATCTTGTTTCTGATTCACATAATTGAGAATGTGTGAGAAGTGGAAGGCTCATTTGGAATTTAATCATTCACTTTGAAATGTCTTTGTTGAGGGGGAGGCTAAAAATGCTCAGATAAATTTCTGAAGATTTTAAAATATCTTTTGTATTCTGTGAATAGAATAGCTTGGAATACTGTCAAGACTTGTGTCCATAAATTGGAGGTCTTTTATAGTTCACTATGGTGCAAGTATTCTATTTGCTTGTAGCTAAACCGGCTTTAGTTTTAGTTTCTGTCCTTACATTTTCTGTAACCTTCCTTTTTACCATCTGACTCTACGGAAGCACACTTTTATTTTTTTGTTTTTTTCAAATGGGCCTCAGGTTGGATTTTTTCGTTTGATCCAGCAGATAGCCTGTCCTGTCTCAAGGATGTCTCAAAATTCCAATAGCTAGATTTATTAACTAATAAATGAACAGAAACTATTGGAGATGGAGTTCATGTTATGAAGTTTTAGCTTGATGGTAGCTGGTCAAAGATACTTTTTCAAATTAATTTCCACTTGTGGGTATGTGTGATTTTAGATTTAAGTTCTATTTGAATGGAAATTGAATTTATTATTCTTGGGGGTTTTGGCCATTGGAACATATTTAGCACTGGATATTGCCTCTATCAACCTAAACACGGTTGAGTTCCTCTTCAATGCTTAATTTCCACTCTTCAAGATGCTTAATTCCACACTTCAAGGTTGCTTGTGGCATTTTTTTTGCATATTAATCTTGCTTGTACATGTGTTCTCGAAGAGAGATCATTCCTCAATGCTGGCCAAGCAATGTCCCTATGTTTTATTATTACAGTGCATCGTAGCGGGAAACATCTTAAGACATGCTTGAGTAATTTCCTTAACTCGTCATACCTAGAGGTGGTTATGGAAAGTTGGTTCAGAGGGAGCTTGAAGCACAAAGGCAGCTTGTAGATTATGGTGGTGGTTCATTGGGCTCTTTCCCACCAATTATGCCACCTCAGTGTAAGTTATTCAGAACTGTTTTGTGTATAGCTCTCTAACTGATAAACTACAACCACAGATTTATTTTCAATTGACCAACTTCATGATTCGATAAATCATAAATGGGACTAAGCTTGGTGAGGTGCAGCTATGGTCTCCGACAATGTGGTGTTGAGTAGATAGGTCTGAGTATGCTTGCCTGTGGTGTAAAACTACTTCTTTAAACACATTGTCAAAGTTCGGTGTATAAAATATGCCTTATCCGTTATTTTCTTTGTGATTCTTGTTGGACGTAAAGGGTTGTTAAGCCACTGTGACAAAATGGCTAACTGACACAGAAAAGTTGGGAGTCTTTGGAGGCCATGGTTCTCAAATTTCAGTTGATAAATCATTTTCCTTGGTGAGGAGCAGCTACCTGGATTAATACATTTGACTTCTTTATAATAAACCCTTCTTGGATGATTAAAACACCGTTAGTTTTGATCAATCTTCTTTGCACCTACTTTCTAACGAAATTTCTTACATGGCAGTGGCGCAAGTTCCACAATCTACCTTGCTGCCCCCAATCTTATACTAGAGATCACTTACAGAGTTCTTAGTTACTATTAGATTAGCAGACTTCTGTCGGTTTCTTTGGAATTTCAAATTCATGCGGTAAATTTGGGTTTTGCATTTTGGGCCCCAAGAGAAGCAGTAGGGTTCATATAGATTCAATATATGCAAATCAACTCCTGTCTTTGCTTCGGCATCCACTGACTGTTTAGTCATGCAGATGGTAGACAAGGTGGAAGTCATGGCCACATGGGTTCTTATCGTAGAGGTAAGAATATACCAAGTGCATGCGGATGTTTGGGCCATTTTGCTATTTCACCAGACTTTCACATGGCCAGAGATTGTACTAAATTGAATGGCTTTTCTGGTGCAGATTACCATAGGAAACGACAACGAGATGATGATCGCCATGCGCATGAGACCTCAAAAAGAACTTCAGATCATGAATCCAGGAGAAGCTCTGATCACGAATCCAGACCGGTAATTAACAGACAATATTTTTAGCCTTATTCATCTGCATTCTTTTGTGCGACCAGTCTGGATGTTTTCCAATCCAATATAAACTTCTGCATAATTTATATAAAGTAGATCATCCCTGTTTATATTGGAAGAGGGATGCTGTGAGCTTTTGTTATATCCTTTCCTATCATTGTTTCTCTCAATCAAAATCATTTAACTTGACAGGAAAAGAATCCACGGTTTCGCGAGAGTGGTGATTCCGATGAGGAGGAAGAAGATGACCGCAAACGGCGAACTTAGCCAGATTCTTGCTGCTGTATTTTTTACCATAGAATGAGTTTCATTAGCATTTCTGTGCTTTGATAACAAAAGATGTTCCTGAATTTCATATTGTTTCGTGTAGTCGTCCAGCAACTGTAAAACATTAGATTTTCGCTTACTTAAGCTCCTTTCCTACATGTAACGCTGGAAATCCTTCCAAGGGTGGCATTGTAACAACTGTAAAACATCAGATTTTATTCTTTTCTTTTTGAAATACTTTTTCTCACTATCTTAGTCCTTGAATTGAAGCTCATTGTCAACAAACCAGTAACTTAGTAATGGACGGAAGTTAAATATTACCAAAGGGAATGCATATGGGTTTGATAGAAGTATTATTCCATTTAAACGTTCTTCAATTGACCTCATCAAGCACCCTGAATGCTTTTTGATTAATCCAAAATTTCTTTGGATTATCCAAAATGGAAGGTACTGGCTTGATAAATAAGGGCATAGAAATCCATTGGCTTTTACTTTTTGTTCCTCGTGTTTAATTACAATTTATGATGTTCGAGATAAACAATTTATACAGATAACAAGAAACGATTTGGCTTCTACTTTGAGATTTTCGTACACTGGAAGACCCACTAAAAACAATTCTTCTAACATATTTTAACATTTTAGTTGCTTACAACTTAATGGCATCCAACTTATAATCTTTACTCCAGGCTCCTGCTGATGAGGTTTGACTGGGTGCCTGGAAAAAATCAATTTTCTTTTTTCCTGATTGAAGTTAGACTATTCCTCATATAAAGATTACATGAGGATAAAATTACCAATGGCTTGATAAACAAGGGTATTGAAGGCTACCGGCTATTTCTTTTATCCTATATTTTATCGAGAAAAATGATTTCTAAGTTTACGAGGAAATCAATTTAGCTTTTACAATGAAATTTTCATACACTAAAGACCCACCGAAAAAACTTCAAACACGTTCTCACATTTTGGTCGCTTACAGCTTACTAAATGACATCCAATTTCTGACTCGGTGCCTGGAAAAAAATCAAAACTTTTTTCTGATTGAAATTAAAGTATTCAGATACAAAAGATTACATGAGGATAAAATTACTGGGTCCACCAAAACTATTACACAGGTATGCACCTTATACTTATCTGGCTTTGGACTACAAAAGGCAGTGGAGTATGATTGGAGAAGGTGATTAAACCCAGGAAGCCTTTCTTCGGACAAGGAAACTCTATATGCACAAGCACGATAACAAGATGCACCCTGAAATATGAAGACCTCACTCAACTTCTTTGATGATTCTTTTCTTGCGTAATGATTGTGTTGTAATGCTTCCAGGGGCACTATGAGCTCTTCTTCTCTCTTCTTTCTTCCTCGCAGCTTCAGTCATGGTGCGCCTGAGGGATGCAGCCTTGTATATTGGTAATGGTAGGTGCCTATGCCTGCACAAACATCACCAAATACAAGCATATGAGTTCTAGAAGTTGATAGGTTTTGAAAAAGGACCCTTTTCTTGCAAAGCGTTTTTGCAGAAATTGGATTAACAAGATCCAGTTACATATGCAACACTTCGTAGTTTTTCTTAGAGGAAACTGGATTAGCCAGATACCAGTATGTAAAATGGATAAACAGATACAATGAAGAAGGAATAGTTATATGCTTTCTTCCTTTGGTCCATACATTCACTGTGTAGTTTCAAATTAACAAGCCGTAGCACCTTGAAAGTACAGTAAATACCTTCTTACATAGTTTGTCCACTTCCAGAGTCTAGACATGGAATGAACACAATTTTTCTAAATGCCTGAACTGACCCTTACTTTCTTCAAAAACTCTACAATCCTTCCTATTTGATCTATTTGATCTATTTGATCTTTAATTGGGGAGGATAATCTTGGAAACTGGTAAGCTTAATTTAAAGGTTGCAATGAATGATATCCGTTGAAAAGGATTATTTTTCTGAAGTGGACAAGCCATTTACTCTGGCATGCCTCAATATCTCACTAGCCATCATTGACCTTGCAAAGAGCCAAAAAACTACCAACTCTTCACCAAACATGTAGATGGAGAAGTTGCTTTAGCAGACCTCTGTGTAGTGGTCCATGTCAGTAATTATGCTAAAAACTGATATATCAAATCACGGGGTTGATTATAACCAAGTAAGCACCCATAGGATGCTCCACACACCTAAGACTGATGATGCTAATGCAGCATCCTAGTGCACTCATCATGTTTCGTGAATGCTTTCTAGCAAAGTTAGAAGACCCTAAGATTAGTCAAAACAAAGACTATCTATGGGCTACTGTTTGTTTCCGTTCATACCTCAATATACGTTTGACCTCAGGTAGGTGTTTGTAGCGCTTCTTGACAGCCTCATGATACTCATGCTTTTTCTTTTCCCTTGGGAGAAGCTGCAGCATGCAAGAGAGAAGATCAGGGCTACACGAAGATTGCACAGTAAAAGATCTAAGCCACAGAGATAAGGAAAACACCGCACTGGAACCATTAATCTTGAATGACAAACTTTATCACCACATTTTCATTTCTGGACTTCAATTCCCAATTTACTAATGTAAACATCCCGCATAAGGTGCACATACCAATCCGACGTAATAGCAAGCCAAAGAAAAATTTTATGGTGTTGGTACTGAAGCCTTGAATGTGCAAGATATGTAGTAAGAGACTCTTACCACTCCCAATTGCTCTGATGCTTTAGCTTTCCAAAGCCTGAGGTTGGTGTCGTCACTCCCGGAAATAACATAGCTTGCATCACAGCTAAACTTGACACAGAATACCCTATATCACCAGGAAACCAGAGAGTGAGAATATGCTTCTTCAACCTTCAATTAGATACACCAGAAAGCTCTAAGTGCAGCTGAAAGGGTTTCTTCATGGAAGTGAGGGGCTCAAACAAAAAGCAAGATTTGGTTACAGAAGCAAGTAGCAGCAATCAAATAAATCTATCAATTCATTAAGAGGGAAGACAGAGATAAATAATAAGTAATATAACCTTTGCATTCTTTGAGTGTGATAGATTTCACGGCTGTGACCACCATTATACGGGAATATTCTCACCTGCAGAGAACAAAGGTTTATTCAGTGCTAAGGCCTATCAATCCATTGATTATAGAATGTAAGTCATGACCTAATGCAAGACAGAACTCACTGTTCTATCATAAGATCCAGTAACAAATTCTCGGCCAGTAGGTGAGTAGTCTATATCCATCCTGGTAGAATTATATTTGGTGTTAGATATTTTGCAGAATGGTCAACTAGGATAAATATATAAAGCATAAAGAAGATAACGATATCAAAAGTACAAATAAGTAATCGTACACAGCAGAAACATGATCTTTGTGCACCATTCTGGCTTCATCCAGCTTTCTGGCATCATAACTATAGCAGTTGGTGTCCTCATTAGCCTGCATTAAGATCAAATATAATCCAATGTGAAACAAGAAAATGCTATATACGGAAAGCACAAAGTGGATGTGTCATATCATGGTGCACGAGCAAAATCATAACCACTTCATAATTCATGATATGGGGCCACCAACAAGGTCCAACTTACATCACAAACTTTATTGGAGGAAAAGCTATAGCATTCAGACAACCAACAGTACTTCTACGGTAAGTTTTTCTAGTTTGGATCAACAGAAGGTATGGCAAAGGAAAAGATTTATGGACTGATAACCACCATCTTGGATAAAGGGATAGGTAAGATTTATGGACTAGTAACGGCCACTAATTGGATGTATGATACTAACGTATTCCAATTTACATCAGGAAGTGCCCTACCCTGGCCACAAAAATTCAGCATCAGACCAACAATTCAGACTTAAGTCTCAAGAATCAAAGAAATCCAGGTGACTCAAAGATAATTTGAAACCCCTCACTCGCACAACAAAAAGGCCAAAATAAATATTTCAAACAAATTAGCTTCAATTCTCATGCTTACAGCTGTGAAGTTCATTGGCTCCATGGGGTTCCAAGCAATAGAATTAGTTTTTGTCTGTAAAACAAACAAAAAACACATGTCAGATTGGCTATAGTCAACAGAATATTATAAAAATTTAGTAGTAACAGAAAGAACATGTTCACTACTCAGAGACATGGAAGAAAGGGGTGGAAAAAAAACTGCAAAGCCATATAAAAGAATGGGCAGGAATCACTAAGAAGATTTTATTTTTTTTGAAAAAAAAAAAGTAGAAAATTTTGTTCTGTGGAGATTTTCACCATCTTTGAACCATTAGACAAAAAGAAAATTAAAGACTGTCAGTATCATAAATGTTAGTTTTGTAAGGTGCAAATTGTTAATGTAAACAGAAGTAAATAGAAACTCAGGAATCTCACTTGCTCATCCAGGGAATAAAATTGGATAAGATACAGGAATAGAAGATGGGAGAATGAAGAGGAGAAGGTATATACTTGCACTGTTTCAGTATTAAATTTGTAAAATCTAGGGTGCCAAATTCTTATTAGGGAAAGGACCAATTGGAGTGTTCTTTTCCCTAGTTCCTCAAGCTTCAGCCTTGATTTAGCACCATTTTGTCAACAATTACTGCTTTCATTAATATGAATCTTCAGAACATCCTTATATTGTCCCAAACGAAGGGACGTTGGTAGACCTTTATTCCAAATTTGGGTTCAGTCTGAATCTAAATTGAATTTGCTGAATCATATGGAAGTAACTCTATATGAAATTTCAACGTATTACCCTTCAAGATCATTTAAGAACTACTAATTCTTAGACCTGTGACTGCGTGCTTAGCTCCTTGATGCAAATTTTTGAAAGAAATTAAAAAATTAGAGGATAAAAATATCAAAAATGCCCTAGGAGCTTATTGTTGTCCAACACCACAATTTCCCACCATAACAAAACCTTTTCCCGATGAGAGAGAGAGTTCGAGAGAAGAAATGTAAACCCATGTTGGAAATGGGCAAGGTTAACATCCGTAGAAACTATGCATTCAGAGGCAGACAGCAGAACATTAGAACGGTGCTCATATAGATAAATTCTCTGAATCCGTTTCCAACCTTTAGACATGGTTAGACAATTGGAGTGATAATTTTGTTAAAACATATATATATAATGCTAAACAATTTCAGAAGTCCACCTAAAATCACTAAAATTAGTATTCTGAAGTATATTCTCTCCATTGCACAATTCTTAACCACTTTTTCCAAATTTTAAGGAGACATCATTTAATGCATTCTCATTGAAATAATTATTACTGAT
Source organism: Casuarina equisetifolia (assembly GCA_028551475.1). Taxonomy (NCBI): domain Eukaryota; kingdom Viridiplantae; phylum Streptophyta; class Magnoliopsida; order Fagales; family Casuarinaceae; genus Casuarina; species Casuarina equisetifolia. Next base: position 29,113,692 of record CM052355.1, read on the forward strand.
CTCCAGAAATACACTCTTCAACTAGAACACTCTTTATCTGGCTTTTTAAAAAAGTTAGTGTCCAATGGCATCTCCTAAAATTTTTACCAAATTGACTTCAAAATAAGTACTAGATTACTAATCATATTTGTTAAGACCACATTTACATCAATTATGTACGTACATTATCATTTTCCTTTTGATTTATTTGATTCTGCAGCAACAATTTAAATTCAAAACTTTCTGCACATTACTTTTGCAACAAGTTACTTCATTAATAAATTCCAGATTTCTATTTGTCAAACCAAGCAATAGATTTTGTCTGTAAATAGACAGTGAGCCGAAATGGGTGGATTTCCAACTGTATTAACACTTTAATTTGTACATTTTGTCAATTATTGCCTTTCTCAGAAAGAAGTTTTTTTTTTTTTTTTTGGGTCTCGAATATAATAGTCTGGATCAGCATTGAACCACAATAATCATGGGTGACGACTCCTACTATATGATTAGTATTCAAGACCCAGTCAAACAAGGGACTAGGATTTTAGTAAGACTTCATCTTCAGAAACATGGTGGGAGAACTCAGAAGATGTCAATTGGATTACCACAGCACAATTATTAAGTTTCAAAGAACAAAACGAAAATTCTAAGAACAATATCCTGTAATATGCAAAAATACCTGCATAATCAATTTCCTTGTTGGGGATGACATGCGCAAATCATATAGCGTTATACTCCGGTCACTATGCAAAGAAAAGAAAAAATATAAATGAAGCACATATTTTCTTTGCCCTTAAACAAAAGAATCAATGGAAAATCTAATTTGTCCTTGGGGGGAATAAAGGAAACAAAACATTTTGATTTCGGAAAAGGAACAGAAATGACTTACAAAGGTCATGAATTAATTAAAGCATACACTAGTAACACAAGTTTTAGCATCCACCACTAAATTTGAAGAGAATCTGTTATATCTACTTCAAAGTAACATCCAAAGAAGATCCACAGATTGCTACCCAAGCAGTACATCTTCCATCCATGCCAGGGTATGACAACCATACAGATCCATTCAAACCCATTACCCCACACTCCCTTTACTGGCTAGAAAATTAACTGGTTTGCTAGATGCAGCCAACTCACCACAAGATTGCCAACAGATGGGAAAAGGAAATGACTTGAACATAAAATGATATATGCTATTATCAGGTTAGTGCCCAATTCTCCAATTGTGAACGCTGAGCCGTCCAATGCTGCAAGTACACAGAGAAGAGCTTCCCCTGAGGAGGAAACACATCTTGATCCATATATTTTGTAATTGAATTGACCTAGTGATTTAATGTAGATTACACCTTGAAATATTTCATATCTGCCTGGAAAGAATGACCATTTGGAGGCCACTTCAGAGGTCTTTGTTTGCAGGACATTCCAACTTTTTTTCACATGAGCTTCTAACAGGCAATTATAGAACCTGATTGAAAACCTAAGACAACTGTGTTCAGTTTTTCAACAAACATCTGTGATCCCATTTTGGGGCTTGTTTTGCCGATCCACCATTCTTTTCTTGACTTCGGAACCCATTCTATTCTTGATTTCAAGAAATTTATCCTTCCTACAATATCCCATTTCATTGCTTGATTTGCCACATATTAAGAAACACAGTCCCTGGTATAGCTACAGCTCAACTGGATGGTCCTCCTACAGATTGCTAGTTGTGGCTTGGCAATACAGCTTGAGGGTACACAATATTACTCTCCCAAGACAAATTGCTATGGTTTCCACCCTAGGTATCCCTGCCTAGCTGAGTCAAACCATTTCTTTAACTAGATAGCTGGGTGATTAACCATAGAAACAGCTTTTAAATAAAATAATTTGGCAGCCCAAAATCATTTTTCACATTCCTCTTTCAATTACCCTGACATTATGAGCTATCAATCAAGAGACCTCAGTGGTATAGACACCCCTGGTGCATCCCTTGATGAATATTGGAATTCCCGTAATGTGGCATGCATGCACTCCAACTTTTCCTTCGAACTACCTTTGAACAGTAGGCATCCAGAAAAGTTCATAATGCTTTGTTCAAATATTGTGCAAACCAGTACTCAAATTAGGTCCATACTGGGGGTTCTAAGATGTTTTGTTTGAATCTCCAGCAAAACAAAGTTCATATGGTCTTGTGCTTATACCTACAGCTCCATCCAAAATGGCAACTGCTTTATTCATGTTTCTTTCATCCGCAAGAAGAACCATAATCCTCAGCAATGCAATCTCAATTACAACTCCTTGAAAAGCTCAACCAAAAATTAGAGACAAAAGGTGAGAAAGAATCGTACGAAACTGAACCCCTTCAGTTCAGTTTAGCCACATCTCAGGTCATTCCAAAAAAGAACCTAGCTGGTTAAGAAGCATCTTATGTCCAATGTAACCATATGGCAGCTGATTATTAATTCCCATGCATTACATATATGCAATTGTAGTGGACAAAGGTTTACTTACTAGTCACCTCAATGTGAGAACCCATAATGAACCAAAATTAAAATCCAACCCAAAATGTGTTCAGGTTGAACTTACTCTTAAGACTATTGAGACGTAAGCTGAATCCCTATAATATAACGTTAAGCGATCCATAGCATACATATAGAATGCACGTTCATAAAGCATGGAGGGGAAAGAACCCTAGGAACCTCAAAAAAGTGCCTTATTGAAAAGAAACTACGTTTCATATTTAATATTTTTGACTTCCACCATTATATGTTTCACATGCTATCATTAGATGAAGAATGGCACAGCCCAAATACTATTTCAAAAGACTTTATCAAGTTAGTTTTTATTTGAAGTTTTTCCATGCTAGAAATCTTCCATCTTTTAGGAATGAAGATCAAGATATGTGTTCTACATTTAACTTCCTGTACTTTTAGTTCTCATACTTGCGAGGATCTGTAAATAGTAAATTTGTTTGACTTCCTCTAAATAAAATACAAGCTAAGGCATAGATTTCAATGAATAGTGATTAATATTTGTATCTTATATCTGCATCATCAACTACAAATCGTTGACCTAGAAGTCAACAAGCATACCTGGCTGACGTCGCCAAGAGGTTTGGTTCTCCAGGATTGAACCGCAGGGATATAACAGTGTCAGTTCCCCATTCAAAACTCTTTACAGGTTGAGACCTAGTTATAGGAGGCAAGTTTTCAAAATATAATTGCAAAATTGCACCTCTGAGATAAATGAAGAAAACTAAGCACGAGGCTAACTAAACCTATTGTGATTCCATATATCCACTTGAGCACCAGCTGTGGCAAAGTAACCACCGTCCCATTGGTGATCAACAGCCCTGAAAATTACAAAGTAAGCCTTGAGGGAAAACAGGAGAAAAAGCAAATCCTGAAACTTTTTGATATTGAAAGTTGAAGACGAATTCTTGACAAAGTCACTGCAGAAATCTTACCAAAAAGAATTCTTCCAAACATAAACTTCCATTGGCTGGGGGGCCAAAAAAAAAAAGAAGGAGACATAATTTACTCAGGATGGTAAGAGAAGAGTAGAAAACACATTAAATTCAACAACATCATAGTAAGTTTGTAAAAACTACCTTCACAGTATTATCAGATAGGTCATCCGACCCCTTAAGAGTAGCAACAGGAACATTCCAAAGCCTGACACTGGACATCAATGACCCAATTCACCAAGTAAGAAATTATATTTTAGTATAGCAACCTGAAGCTCCATCTTCAAAAATTGAAATTACATCTAGCTAGTTGTGCCTTACGTGCAATCAGTGCCACATGATATAATGATACGTCCATCTGTAGATGCTGTCAAGCCTCGTACAGCACCTCGGTGACCGGGAAACTGAGAAACTGTTCGCCTTTGTATTCAAAGTTCAAAATTAAATTTAATAAATCAGAATGTTCGATGAGTCAATAAAGGAACATACAACTAAAGATTTTATTACAAAAAGAAAATACTAATTTGGTGGACTTTTGGTCATGTCAGGTGCAAAAACAGATGAACTGACGTCATTTGAGGGTTCTAATTCTTTCAGGATTGCATGCACAACTAATGGCAACTTGGCCTGAGCCTGATCTAACCCTACTGATTTGCTATTGCAACTTACAAAATATCATCCAACATTATAACATAGAAATAATCTTTTATAAGATTTCGCTTTCCTGGCTCTTCAACAAGAATTTGCATTACTAGTGCAAACCTAATTATGACATAACAAGAGCTGCCATTCTCAATTACTCAAGAGAGATCAATAAGGACGCAATAACACAGACTGAACCATAATACAGACAGAACACTTGCCAGAACAACATAAATAAATGCAACGGAGTGTTTTACACAGGTCAGAACCAAGATCTTCTCCAATCTGTTGTATGTGACTAAAGACTTAAAACACTGTTGGCCTTTCTATCTCAGAAAATCAGTTACAAAAGCACAAATTATCTAAATAAAATTTCACAGTATCCAGAAGAAATCTCAAAAGTAATTAGGAGAAGTAAAAGGATAAAAGTTGTTTTAGTTGTGGATTAATTAACAAACGCTAATGCCATGCATAAATATGTGCGTCACTGTAGAATCCAAGTATAGTGATTGCACATTCAGAATAGCATAAAAAATGCCAAGAATCAGATAATAGTTAATCCAATATCTTTAGAAGACTCAAGTTCATTGCTTAGAGTGATACCTTGAAGCAATATCCCATAGACGGATATCTAGAAAACAATCAGAAAAATGAGAAAGCAGTTAGAATTTATAGAGAGTTTAAGTATAATGCAGGAGTCATGCTACATCCAGAAAAGCTTCAATAAGCAAAGTGGATGATATCATAATAATATGTACCAAATTCAGGCAAACAGACTACTATCTAACCATTGATTAGGCGACAAATTTTTGGAGTTTGTTTATAACCCATGATTAGAACATGCTAATCTAGCACTGCAGTGCAACAAAATCTCAACCTATGCCACCTTGCTATAAGAGATCAATTACTAGGAGCATAAAAGCTACAAAAACGAAAAAAGTTAAGATTATTGTCCAACACTCAGAAATCCCTGAATGTCGATGAGAAAATTTTAAGTAAAAAAAAATAGAAAGTTAAGATTAAAAATCACCCAGATCTTAAGTCCTTACCTTAAAAGCTTTTGCAAGGAGCAAGGAAAAAAAAAAAAGAAAAGAAAGAAAGAAAAAGAGAGAAAGTATATGTTTTCCAAAAAGCTTCACTTGGGTCCTTTTCTCCTACACTGTCCGGAATAGTGATAGAATCAGCTTCATTTATACAAATTCCAAATTTAAAAAACCCAACCTAGAACCAGAGCATACTTTGAGGGGATAGTGAGCAAAATTGCTGACCTTACCTGGTTGCTCACTGCGGATATTGCAGATTTGAAATTATGACATATCATCAACTAATCTATCACATCAGTCAATTCCATCACTCAAATACAATGTAAAGGAAAATGAATGTGTGTGCTTTAACCTAATCTGAAATTAAAGAATCACAGCATGAACCAAACAAAGAGTAAAACCAACTTTCTCTAACTTTATCATCACTGATTTATTTCACAACGTTCGGAATTATTAGCTTGACAACAAAAGAAAAAGTAAAGTACCTCCATCCATTGAACCAGAAAATATTCCTTTCAAATGATTCGGATTCTTTGCCATACACGAAATTGCATCTATATGCCCATCCATTGCCCCAAGAAACGGCCTTGCAAAAATCTAAAAGAAACATTAACCAAAAAAGCACAATTTGACCATATTAAACACAAAGAATCTACGAAAACAAGAGAATTTAAACCTATACCCCAAATTGTAAACCAAAAACCAATGTAACGCGTTAAAAATCTCGTAGAGAAAAAAAAAAAAAAACAAAACAAAAACAAAAACCAGACTGAACACCGTAACTCCAACTTCTCGACGATCAAATAATCTGATTCGAATGTCAACCAACCTTGTCTAATTTGGCCGCGTTAAGAGCTCGCACATACTCCACCGCCTTTTCTTGGGGCCGCAGGTTCGGGTCATAGTTCCGGAACACCCTCTAATCAAATTCAAACCATAAAATTTCACCATTTACAGGGAGAGGAAGTGGAAGAGAGCAATTTTGGCTTACAGAATAAAAGTTTAAAACACATAAACACACAAAGTATTACCTGGAGATCTTTGCTTCGTTCTCGAGTGAACTCGTCAGTCGAGCGTGAAATTACTTTGACCTTCATTGCGTATGAGAAAGAGAAAAGGTTTTCCAGAACCAGTTTGCAGAGAAAAACCCTGCAATGGTGATTTCGTTGCCGGGGAACGAAGCTTAAACCCCAAACCTTGGGCCGGGTCGGTTTAGGAAAGCCCAACCTAATACAGACACTCACATAGAGACATCGGGCCTGAACCCCATTTCTTGGGCCGGGTTGGTTTCGGGATGCCCAATCTAGTACGGCCACCCAGATAGAGAATCCTCCTTATTATAGTTTTTCTAATCCTACATATTAGTTCAAAATTTAGTAAGCTGAATATATTGCACATTAAAGATCCCCTCAATTTTTAGTTCATTATTAAAGAATTTTTATCTGAAGGAACCACTAGAAGTCAATTTGATGATATTCATAATATTGAGGGTTGAAAATTGAATATTGAGAAAAAAAAATAGATATAAACTAGAAAGAGATGAATTATATATAAAAGGAAACTCCAAAAAGTATATATAAAATAATAATTTTAATCTCATTAAAAATAAAATGAAGAGATATTTTCCATCTTTTTTGTTGTACATGTCAAAAAGTAATTCGATAGAAAAGGAGAAACTACTCTACTTCTTATTACCCAATATTTGAAAAACTTGTATTGGATTACAATTATGAAAAATAACATTTAGTGTGAAAATTCAACGTGCATTGAGTTTATTCAAGAGACAAATGATCTCTTATGTTTTTTCCACATGAATGACATCCATAAAAATCTACAAATCTTTAGAAAATTATAATAAGATTTTGATGACTTTTCCTTTTTAAAGAACTACCAATAATATATTGGATATAAGTTGTAAAATCACAATCTTCACGAGAATAACACCAATGCTTTGAACCTTTTTTTCTTCACAAATTAGACAATAACATTCTTTCATTTCATCTTTCTATGAGTAGGTAAGTTTTAAGCAATGTGAATAATATTTATTCCTTGTTAACAATTAATACAATTGTTGTCTCCATCTTCGCATAAAAAGCCTTGACGAAAACGAAGACAAATCTAGCACAAAAGCACATCATCCGTGGACTGTGGCTGTGATTGCACATTCCTTACATGAAAAATGTATTGCAATTCTTACAATTGTAAAATGGGACAAAGAAAATAAATTGTACATCTATTTTTCATTGCTTGTCATTTTCAGAAAGTTACTTAATTATTTATCGAATCTAAATTGCTGAGAATTAACTTATGTTGTGAATGACAATAGTAATAACAACTATTTCACCCTCCTTCATATTTTACCCTTCATTCCAATGAAACCAAATGCCTTCTATGGTCATTGAGCTCAAACTTGTCTTGTATTCCATTTTGTACACTTCTTGTGAACAATATAATCACATGCATACAATGAAACTTTGTACAACAATAAACTTTGGCCAGATCCTCCACCTTTGCCAACAGCAATGCACAAAAGTTGAAGCAGTTCATCTTGCTTTACAAACTGCTCCCAATTATTTACAAATGACTCTTAACAATGATAGACTACTCATGGTATTTCTCTTCCAAGTCTTGCATTCTAGATTCCTCCTTTGTTGTTGTTTGTGCCCATGTTTTGATAAATCCCTTGGCTTTTCTTTTCACCAAATCGGTGTCTCTAATTGTTGTGAACCAGCCCTACATTGGTAAGACGCTTGAGTAAACTACACCTTAATTGTTGTGAACCAATCTCATATCGGTAAGGTGCTTGGGTAAACTACACCTCATTAGTGTGCGCTAGCCCCTCCAAGATTGCCCTGTTCAAAGTTTTCTCATAGGCATTACCGATGTGGGACTGGTTCACAACACTAATACTATTGTTAAGATCAAAGTTCCTACTAATCCATTGTATCAACATTTAGGCTCCTTCCTCTCGTTGGCTGAGTCCTTCCAACCCATGACAATAATCTTGTATTTTGCTATCTTAGCTCATTTATTTCCCTTTTAAGCCATGTTCGCACCCCTTGTTTTTCATTTTTTTTATTTTTATTTTGAAGTCACGTAGGGCCATAAAACATATGCTTTAATGCCTAGATCAAACTTGATCATTTTTCTTACATATTTAACAATTCCATTGCCCCCGATTATTCTTGTAAAGTCCATCCAAAAGTATGTTATATGTACCCGAATCGGGGACTAGTTTATAAACTTGCATTTCACTAAATAGCATCCTTGCATCCTCAAACTTGCCGGCATTAAAAAAACCAGTCAACAATACACTATAGGTAATTGAAATTGATCGGACTCTACAATTTCAATTCAGTTGCGTAAAAAATGACTTGCACCAACAACCAAAGCCAACAATTCCCATTGAGAAAGCTAGAAAACTAAGAACTAGAACTGCCTCATAATGTTGAAGATAAAATTCGTATTGAGACGATAAGTGTTCATATAGAGAGAGACAGAAATCCGAGAATGGTCTGCTTGTTCTTCTCGCGAAGCTTTTATGATCAGAAAAATTCTAGACTGCTTCAATAAACAAGCCAACTAATTAAAGAAATTTACAGTACGTTTCATTTTCCTAGTAGTTTTTCCAATTAACTGGTACGAGAAATAAGCAAGAAACAGATCATAATGAGAAGCTTTCATGATCAGAAACAAGGCAATGTTGGAAGATGGTGACCCGCAAGCCCTTGGCCTTTCATTGCACAAGTAGATGAACAACATAGGCCATACACATCTCAGTTCAAAAAAGGGAGAAGAAAGAACTTGTTTTTGAAGGAAGAAACCTAAAACATTGATCAAACTCTTTTGGTATATATGCCTTTGCTTGTTTCTGGAAGATTAGCTTAAGTGACTAGAACAGATGATCTGCTTTCCCATGTCCGCTGCACTTGACTGACCCACCCCTACTGTTCTTCTGTGTATTCTGGGTTCTCTTTCAAGATAACAAAGCCTTCGAGAATAGGAGACAGAGGGATGTACCTACATCAAAAGTATAACCATCAGGATATAACCATCTCATTTCTTGCATATGTGAAATTGTGAAATCACAATGAAGGGAGTGCTTACTTCTCTGTAGCCAGTTCTGCCCTATCACCAACAGCCAAAAGAACAGGGGTTGAGTGTGTCTGGAAACCGGTTATGGTCTTGGGTCGACCAGCCTGGCCAACGACATCGACCGCTTGGCCCACCCGCACAGGTACAGAAAGAGGTTTGAGATTCTCATCCACAGTCATCAACATTCTTGGCTGCCATTCCATATACACATCATTTTAACCATCAGAAAAGTTGATGAAATTTCCAGAAAGGGGCAAAAAGGGCTACCAAACTAGAACCAACCTGCATCGCTAAAACAAGGAAGTAGAGAACATAATGATATTTTCCCAAGATGATCGCTTTCATGTCAAGGCACGCGTGAAGCATGGTTACTAATCCAGCAAGCGCCGTCCTGTCAATTAGGAAGAAGTTGTTTGGACATGTCATGGAACGAAAAGTAAAGGCATCTCTCAACTGACTCTAGATGCAGTAAAGATAAGACATGTCTCAAGAAATGAAAGGTTGCAAGGTTTCTGTGCAGAACTTTTACTTACGGGGATAGCAAGAACCGTTCAGAATGGTATGGATTTAGAGTTAACAAGCCCTTCCCCAAATGCACAAGACCTTGAGCAATTCGAACCTGCAAAATGGCAAAGTGGCTCAATCATCTAAACTCCATCAAGCAACACATAGAAAGCAAATGGAATTAAGTAGAAACATTACACAGAACAGCAGGCTGGCATCTTTGTAGTAATAGCTTGAAAGGTTGCGAAGCATGCCAGCAATTCGAGCATTGTTGGTCCCCGCACCTATCAAGCCTAAGGAGATTACAGCAGCCTGTAGCATCAAAAATGTATCTTAGCCTCAAGTAAATAAAGAAAAAAGATCACACATTCAAAATCCATTCTAATATCATATTAGTAGCTCTAAAATCTTACCATAGCTACTTCTGAATCTGTATCATGGCTTAGTCTGCTTAATGTGTCCATAACATTGACCTGACAAGAAGAGCCAATCAACTATAGTGTAAAGCAAAATTATTGAAAAACATATCCTCAAAAGCACATGTCAACTCAATTCAAGATCCCTATGTAAACTTAAAATAAGTCTTTAAAAGAGATTCAAACAGCTTACAAGCTCAAACTGAAAGTATATCATTAACTTAAAGTTAATGAATTAAGAGATTAGAAGCAAAAGGCAGAAAGAAATAAAGAAGATAAAAGACTTACTTTAAAGGAAATCAAGTGATTTAAGATTTGACTAAAGGGTTCTAACTTAGCCCAATATTTATAAGCATTACCACAGCAGTTTAGAGTCAATGCAGCTTAGAAAAACTTATGAGCAGGCTTCTTCTAGTCATACAATCTACTAGAAGGTTGTTTCTTTTTCAAGGAAAAAGCCAAAACGGCAGATTTATAAAAGAATTAGATCAACCTAATCCAGAGGTAATCAGATGTAAAAATCTTACTTTGGGGTTTGATACACAAAGAAGACCAAGAGCCAGTGGAACAGCACGACGGATATTCTGCTCGCCATACTGCAAAAGATGCTCCAATGAACGAATTGCCATCTCAAGCCCCAATTCTTCAGCCATTGCTACCATGGCAATTCCAAGCACAGCTGGACCCTGGTGGGTTTCACCCTTGTCAAGATGTTGAGAGCAGTGACCCAGAAGGTTTTGCACCTGTGTGGATTCAGAGAAAGTTATATACTATATAACCAAATATAGAAGTTTATAAGTAGTACAATTATCTAGCCTTGACAGGATACCTTGAGAACATTCCCTGTTCCAGCATAGGCACATGAAAGCAATGTCATGTCACAGTATTTCCTAATTTTTTCATTGAAGGTCTTAGAGACTTCGGCTGTTGCCTCCACACTTTCCTGTTAAACAACAAAGATTGATTGAAAAACAATTAGAACAGAACTGCAAGATTAAGTGTTCTAACATGTTACATTTTTGGCCACAGAGTGCTAAAACCATGCTACCATGCAACAGAAAAAGATACTGACAAAAACTTTATGGAGTGGAAAGAAAATAAAATTAGTCATAGTTAAACTAGGACAACAATAATGAACCATAAAAAAGCCTCAAAGATTAGTTCTTCACCTGCTTCCCAAGGTATAGAAGTCCAAGGCCAAGAGGCAAAAGCCTAGTAAGGGGCTCCCCTAACTCTGACTCACTTCGGTCCATCAATGCAAATATAATTGCCTGAGCAACCTCTTCATTGCAAGAACCCACGTATATCAAGCCCAAAGAGATTGCAGTGAATGCAATTACGTCAAGAGGAGCTTTAGTATCATTAAGTATAGGAGCCAATTTACTCCGAATCTGAAAAATTGCAAACAAGTTAGCTTTCATTTATAAACTGAAATGAAGAAGAAGGAGGGGGGAAAAAAAGCCAATCCAACCCAAATGGAAAAGTCAAAAACACATTTTCAACCAAAGATAGTAATTACTACTTTGTCAACCTTCAAAAGCCAGACATGCATCACCAAAGGGGAAGGATGAATGATATATGAGGTACCCAAACATGCATCACCAAAAACATTATTGCCTGTTCCAAAGCCTCTACTGACATAAAGAAAGCTACTTCACCTGCTCATTTTGGGCACCAGCATATGCAATTCCAAGGCCCATTATTGCACCAATTCGAATTGATGGATCTTCCTTGTCTACGTAGTCACTTAAAAGTGCCAGTGCCTGAGAAATGAACTTAAATAAGAATGGAGAAACAATACAGGATCAAATACCCTTCTTTGGATGGAAGAATAGTCAGTGGAACTCACAGGATCACAATCATTCTTGATACCACAATTCACAATCCCAACTCCTAATAATGCACCAGAAACGATGTAGTTGTCGCTTAGATGAAAGTATTTGTCAATTTGGGCAAGTCCAGCATCGACATCCCACAGTAAAATCATACTCTGTTTTGACAGTAGTCTATGAGAACACAGAAGACAGATTGATAACACAACAAAAAGATAAATCAGGAACTAAAGGGATGCATACAAGACTTGCTGCAGCACTAGTCTTCCCATGCTCTTTATTTTTGAAGAGCCAATTAGCAGAACCACCAGTCCCCGAATTGTCTGATGGGACTGTCATTAACTTATCCTGCAATAAATATAAAATTGATTTGAATAAAATGCAAGATTTTTATGTAGTTTCTTAAGAATATACCAGATATTACCTGACCAAATCCAGCATTTACAAATGCATTAACGAAGGTTGCAGCAAGGTTTTGTCTGGCTGAATCAACACTTGCACCAGCACTAGCCCGGCCATCAAGCAAGTGTGCCTAAGGAAACACAAAACAAAGCAAACAGTCAAATTGTAATATATTCTCTTTTTAATATATGGTAAGCACATGGAGCATTTCTTTGCTAACAAATGAAAAGAAAAAGGAATTATTGGTCGTACAGATTAAATACACAAACCTTGTAGATATCTTCAGGAGATTTGGGTTCCATGACCTCAATATCACGTGCAAGTGTAAGATAGCCTTCACTTAACTTGCTGTTGTTTATAATCTCTTGTAATGCCTCTCTCTCATCATCATCTGCAGCCATGTCTTCATCTAGCTCAAATGTGATGCCCTGCAGCAAAGAAGAACACTTCGATAACAAGTACTAAGAATAAAAGATCCACTTATACAAACAGTTAACAGTGATTTTTTTTTTTAAAAAAAAAAAAGGACAGGCACAAGCATCTACTTCCATGGTCTCATTCATGGGCTTCTCATCCCTTAAACCCTCTCTTTTAATTGTTTACCTAAAATTAACTCCTTTCCATATCTCAAATTCTATTAAACAAAAATTAAATCACTACACTCCAACAAAGCCAAAGAAAAAACCGAAGAAAACATACAAGTAAAACTGGCAAGCAAGAGGAAACAGTCTTCAGTCTATACCAAAAACATTAGTTCAATTATTTTGTAATTATTTTGTAACAATAAGCAGCAACGGTTAACCAAGGCAAATTATCATAAGATAGGGTTACTCCAAATTGACAAAATCAACATCACTGCCTAAAGTAGTTTGTTTCATAAAGAATGCGAAATACACAGATTTTCCTAAAAAGAAATTAATTAATATGAACAAGTTTGTCAATAACAGAAGCCAAAAGAGCATCAAATTGCAAAGTCTGTAGCTTACATGTCGAGCAATGATGTAACAGAATTGCTTCTTTCGTACCAGATCATCACACGATGTAAAAGCCTGCTTTACATACTGCCAACAGATATCTCATACTGTTAGTTCCAAACCATACAATGTAAAAACCGCTTTTTTCTCTCCCCAAACAAAGTCCATTTCCCCAGGCACCCACTTAAAAAATGTACACAATTGTTTAGGCATGAAAGGATGATTGGAAAAGTATATTAGACTCCAAGGAAAGTGCAAACCTGCATGTTATCCAGAAATAGGGCAATCTGAAGTGCATTTGGATACTCCTCAAATTTCAAATAGATCATGTAGGCAATATCCAGGACCAACATATCATCCGGGCCAGGGAGGTACCTGCATTATGTCACCATTTGAAATATCACCATGGCAGAGTGATAAATATAGATGGCCCTTACACATGCACATATACACATATACATGCACACGTGCACACACATATTAAGTGATGAATCCATTTGCTCAATGTCTAAATAAAATTATTGAATACTCTTAATTACCTTGCTGAACTGGTCAAATAGAGACATGTCCTTTTAAAATTCGTATTATCCACATGCTCAATTAGAAGATCAAGGTCTTCAACCTGAACATCAACAGATATTACACATTTCAAGCTTGCCAAAACAGCAAAAACAGTAAGGAAACAAAAGGAGTGTGAAGGCACAATTAAGGAAGAAACTAGAAGAGCAATATAGCTTGGTACCTCCATTAAAAGATCAACAGCCTCGGGTTCAGCATTGTGCTGCAGTGCAATATAAACTGATTAGAAACAGGGAAAAAAGAAAAATTCAAATGTTGCCTAGAAAAATAGTCACTTGTTAGTGAATCATACCTTCATATGAAAAGCAACTATTTGTTGAACAAGCTCCATAAGATCATCAATTGGAGCTTCTTCACTCTGTTATGGTGTAAGAAAGGAAATAAAATTTAATTACACTCGAGAAGATCTTAAAAGACAAACATGAAGAACTCTAGGATGAAAATTCTTAAGGAGATTATCAATGAATGTCCCAATATGTACCACAGATAATGCAGAAAAAAGAATCAATAGAATAAGCATCAAAGATATCACAAAATTCCAACAGCACAACATAATAGATACCATTTAAGTCATACATGCATATCATGGCACGTAATACCATACAAAAAAGATGAAGTACTTTTTTCTATTCTCTAGGTGCACATGAAACCAAGTTTTAATGTTTTACACTGTAATTGCATACATATAAGGAGACCTTATTACTAATTAAAAGAGAAAATTTAGAGAATGATCACAGTACACAAAATTGGTTTTTCAGGAAGAATACCATAGCATTCAAAAAGAATGATTTCTAACCTGTCGCTTAGTATACTCTTGCGCAATTTCTCCAGCTAAGTTCCTGATGACAAACAAATCAGTCACTAGGGAAAAAAACATTTAATTACATCAACTGAACTTCTAGAACTTAAAGCTTAAGAAAAGCAGACCAGGACTAAATAAACTTTCCCTAATTTCTGCCTAGAAACCCAATGCTGACCACAATTCTTTTTCAATCAGCTATGCTCACCTCACATATTCATGGCCCCATGAGCCAATATCACCTTCTGAACCCAATAATCTGTACTTAAGGCTCTCCTGAAAGAGTTGGAAAAAACTTACAATCAACATAAAGGGACATAAATTAACATAATTATGGACAACAAGAAATCTAAAGAAAACATTGACCACTATGTATCTGGTGAACCTGTTGGTCCAATGTAACGTACATGGATGAATAAATAATGTAGGAATGTTTGCACATTGAATAGCATAAAACATGCAACCAAAATGAAGATGCATGAAAAATGAAGTATGGATGAATAAATAACATAGGAAAGTTTACACATTGAATAGCACAAAATATGCAACCAAAATGGAGATGCATGAAAAATGAAGTGTCCATACATAGCTGACTAAATCAACCTCCAAAACAGAATATAGCAAATTTAAAACCAGAAACAACTATGCGTACCCTTTCACCCTCTGCAGACATAGTGAGTGCCAGAACCGACAGGATATCAGCTAAGTACTTCTGCATTTCCAATAAAGTTAATTAGAAACACAACGGGATGATACTATGACAGTATCCAACAAACAAGTCATACCTTCAAATCTGAATCCTGCATTTTCTCATAATATTCTTTCAATGTACCATAATGGGGTCGTAGAAACTTCAATGGCTTTGGGACCGAGGTCATAGAGCTAGTAGAGGTTCGAATTTCCTGCCTACAAGATAAAATTTTACACTCTGTCAACAATTGAGTGATGCGATCATTGCTGCTTGCAAATTCCATATAGCATATTAGAAGAATCACTGGAATCGACAGGGCTACTACGAAAGATAAAAACTGACATAGTTCACTATTGCCTGGACCATTCATCTGATAATGACCTATTGATCCACTAATAAAATGCATGTATTCTCTTTCTTCTCTAGACAAAAAATTCACTGCAATTTTAGAAAGTGGGCGACATTCTGACTGCAGTTTCAAACTCAGAATGAACTGTCAATTCTCTCGAGGCCTTCATGGACGACAAGGACCTCTCAAATCCACTTCTACCTGCCATTGCATTCTTACCAGGAATTACAGAAAGATTATGTAAAAAGGCTCAAGTTTGATCCTTATCTTCCACATGTAACAGCATAGTGCTCTAAATTCTTTTATCCATCTATAATTGAAAGTCAGGCGTCCAACTGATAAAGGATAGAGAAATCATAGTTCACTAAAAACATATATAATTAAGAAAAAAAAATTCAATGCTTTTCTTTTTGGCCAAAATAAAGATAATTCACTAATCCATTCAGCGCTTTAATCCAGACATCGTCATACTCTCTGTTTTCACCATTGCAACCCGTATAACTTTATATCTTTTCACCATAGCACAAGGTATAGACAACACGTATATCATCTAGAATAAAACTTCTCACGTCCAGAATAAACCGACATGACCACCCTAATTATTTGTTCCTCCACCAAGAAAATTCATATTAATTTAACAACGTTATTTCTAAATTCTATTTTCTCATTCAGTGAACTATTCATCCCGATCGACATTCAGAGTTAATCTGAAAGAGCAAAAGGTGAAACTGTTTCAGGAACCAAAACTAATGAAGTATCACCGAAATGAAATGCACCACCAAACACGAGTAATAAGACAGAAAGACAACAAATCTGACAGTGTAGGAACACAAAGCGAAAGAAAGAGTTCCATAATTTCTTACCCTAACATAGGTATAATTTCTAACTCTAACCGAGAAAAAGTAAAAAGCATAGCCCTAAAGGTAAGACTAACAACCACACAGATGACCAGAGAGTGAACGGAAAAAAGAAATTACCTCATGCTCTCAAGCGCGACCTTCTGCAAGCCAGGATCAGGATCCTGAACCCTTTCCACATACAGCTCCAACTGCTGCTTCAACGCCAAATCCTCATCTGACTGCAATACACAAATCGACACACCACATAATTTTGATCCACCTACTAATTCCCTAAGAGAAAAGCGGATAAACATCCAGAAAACGAAAAATTCGCGAGAAGAAGCCAACAGTAACACTCAAACAAAACCAAGGCTCGCGAGTTGCAAAGCTCCTATCTATGCTTTTTCTCCAACAAAAATTGTACAGAAACCCTAGCAAGCACAAAACAGCCATTCTCACCAGATCTTCTTCCTTTTTCTCGTCCTTCTTCTTCTTGGGGTCCTTCGGCGGAACCGTGCCGCTACCACTGGCATTTGGATCCGGCGCCATGTTAGTACAACGACGTCTACCCTGAGAGAGAGCTCCTGTGGTGTTTGGACGTGTAGAAACGGGTTTCTTCAGCTCTCAGCGAGAGATTGCAGTGACCTAGGGAACAAGAAACTAACACCTCCTCCTTTTTTATATGATTTTACCTTTTTTTCTTTTTTCTGTTTTTTCAAAACAGAGTCGGAACCATGACTCAAGTACAAGTCGGGCTCGAGTTGAACCATGCCTTGGTAAGCATTCTAGATATGATAGAAATAAGGTCTTTTTTTTTTTCATCTTTTACTTTTTAAAACTATTTCGTTAGAAAATAGCTATATATGTATCCAAATATTTTTTGGAAATTATTTATTTTATTTTATGTCATATAATTGGAAAAATTAAAATAACTTGAAGGGGATAGGTTATGTATTTTTAGTACTTTTGGTAATAATATTTTCATTAGTAATTTCAATAAGAATCAAGCTTACAACTATTAAAAATATGAGGTTTTTATTTATTTTTTAAACAGAAACAAAAATATACCAAAATCCAAGTATCTACTTTTATAAAACCATTAAGAATATAAACAAATGACTAGTAATCATCTTAGTCGGATTAATGTTAAAATACTATTGAGTACTGTAAGCTTTGATATTAGTTATACATTTTTAATTCTTTATTCACTTATAAAATAAATAAACATCACAAACTAGAAATGATAGTAGATTTGATTGTCAAAATTGAAAAAATAGAAAATAAAATATTAGAGTCAAAAACACAAAAGCACAAAGGGTTGTATTAATATTTATTGAACAATCATGTAAAAAAATATAAAAACACCTATGTGTTTTAGATATGCACAGTTAATATAATAAATTAGCTTTATTTGACTAATATTCTCACTAAGTTCTGATGTTTGTCAAGTAACCTGAGTGTTTCTTGAGAAAATCAATGTGCCTTTCTGCATAGTTGATTTATTTCCAACTAAGTCTCATTCTTTGAAGAATCCAATAAATGCTCTTAATATGTTGGATGATACCAAATTTAATTAGAACATATTTTCTAGATGGACAACTTCTAAAGCTCATTCACCTTCTAGAGTTTTGTCTAAATCTGGAGCCTATTTGTCTCTTCATTGCTCTCATTCTTAAAGTTTTAACTGATTTGGAAGGGATCCGGATGTCAAAAGTGCCTCTAAAATGTTAAAGAATGCTTTAGTTGGAAGAATAGTACGCCAAAATTCTAAGATGAAATATCCCAAGTGGTTCATCTTAAGCATACAAGAGACTTGGTTATCTCTTCTCATAAGGTGTCTTTTGGACATAAACCTCTAAACCCATGATGAAGTGGTATTAGAGTAGATTCAACCTATTTTAAATGCCAACACCTTAGGTGGATAGGTAGGGAAGCTCTAGTTGTGAAGGTGATAGTTATGTTAGTAATACATGGTCATTTTGAAGGTAATGTAAATCTAAGTGGGAGAAAATGTCATGTTTTAAGATAAAACATTCAAAAAAGGAAAACTTTGTCTTATATTGAAAAAACAAGTAGGTAATTTTAGACATATAAAAGGTTTAATTACTTCATCTAATAGGCCAAACTTTTGAGTTGTCTCCATTTTTATATGATAGAATTGAGGTCCATTTCCTTTTTTCTGTTTTTTTATTTTTCATCTTTTGCTTTTTTAAATTATTGTGTAGAAAATAGCTTTTATAAACTACTTTGGTATTTAATTATTTATTTTGCATATTATGTCATATAATTGGAAAATTTAAAATAACTTGTACAATAAGTTATGTGTTTTTTTCCCCAAAAATATTTGTTAACATGAGTGAAATATTTAAGTGAATACTAAATAAAAACTATCCTTTTAGTAAGATTTTCATTAATAATTTCAATAAGAATTGAGTTTACAACTATCTAAAACATGAGGTTTTTATTTATTTTTAAATAAAAACAAAAAAAATACCAAAATACTATTATAAATTATAGTAAATTTGGATGTTAAAATAAAAAAATTAGAAAATAAAATATTAGAGATAAAAACACAAAAACACATAGGGTTGTATTAATATTTTGTTAAATAATCATGTAATAAAGAAACATAAAAACACTTGCGCATTTTAGGTGTGCACGTCTTATATAATAAATTAACTTTATTTGACCAATATTTTCACTAAGTTCTTATGTTTATCAAAGAGATATGAACATATTCTTGACACCAAACCCAAAGGAAAGAATAAAAGACTTGCTTTTGCTCCATTAATTGCTTGTTTAGAACAAAAAAGCTATGAGGTGGGAAGATAATTCATTTGGAAAATAAAACTAAAATTTTTATTTAGACAATAATGGTTAACAATTATCATGGATAAAAATATTCAATAGAGTTACCAAACTATTTATAAATCTAAAATTCTCTAGTTGTTATAGTTAGGGAAATGTCGTCCAAAAGAAGTATATTAAGGGAGAATATTTTGTCCTACATTTGAATGACAAGTAGATAATCGTAGGCATATAATGGATCTCAATACTACACCTATAAGGCTAATCTTTTAGGTTAGAGTTCAAGTCCAAGATAAAATAATATCAAAACAAACTTAACCTATTTTTAATGTTAACATCATTGTCACCTAATTGTGACAATGCTACCCTAAGGTCGTGATGAATTAAAAATTTTTAATTGTGACAATGCTTTGCTCATAAACCAACGGATTAATGGGCGTATTATAAATAGAGTATATCTCACCTTGCCTAAATATTTTCAATATATAAAAAGATTGGCGTTTATATATGAACTTGCACTCTGTTCATCTATGGGTTCAAAGTCACGGTTTGCTCCTAACCTGCATTAGAAAGCACACGCCACAAGTAGCAGGCAGATCATTAGTCCACAGGGCCCATCGAGAGACGAGGCCCGAGTTCTGAGCTCACTTTTAACAATGGCACGGTATCCAACTTTTGCTGTGAATGCTGGCCTCTTGGAAGATAGAAAAGTCCAATCCACTAGAAAGAATGCTTGTTAAGCATGTTTATACGTCTAAGAATTTTCATGGAAGAACTTTTTCAATAACATTTTCTTCCACTCAAATTAATATTACTTCTAGTATGGGTGGTCTTCTTGCTTAACCCACATATTAAAGAGCACAAGATATAAGTTATATTGAGTTAGATCATGAATCAGTTTCGATACTATTTGTTATATACTTGAGTTTTATCACAAAAGATTAATTCAATAAAAATAATAATCAATCTTGATTATATTACTAAAGTTTTTAATTTTTCTTTCTAGAGAGGAAGTCTTTTCCACGGCAATGGGCTGAAAATATGGGCCATGGATTGAGGCAGATATCGCTCTAATGCAACACATTGGATTCTACTTTTGTACAATGTAGAAGCAGATTCTTCCTGCAAAAGTAAAAAGTGCCTGTTCTGTTAGAAGAGCCACTAAAGCAGATTCTTCCCTTAATTCTCGCAGGGGCAAATCAGCGTGGAACTCACAATGAATGTGTCAAAATAGAATAATAAGGTTTCTTCCGAGTTTGATATCAAACCTTGTGTATAGAATATCATTTGATAAACTCTCAAAATCGTGAAGGAAAACTTTTTAATGGCTCCCAGAAAAAAAGTAATAGAATCGCTCATCATGGACATAAGAATTAGTTTATTTTAAATCATGTAAAGTCTTTAGTGTATGATTGTTGAGCATATATATATATATATATATATTTGATATTTAATCCGCCTTTACCTTCCAAACAATCTGCTTAAAGGAATTCTATGCCACCTTTTTCTTTATCATTCATATATTTTTCCCACATAAGCCATGTTTTCTTATGCTTGAGACAACGGAGTTGTTGAAATTTGATGTGTTTTAGATTATGAATAGATCAACTTACTGTTTTGATCTATACAAAACTGTTTTTATTTTAAGAGAGAAAATGCAACTTCTAATATGTTAAAATTTAAACAAGTGCAAGATTAAAGGATGGAGTTATATTATGAGTTAATTCTTCAAGGAATAAAATCTGTGCAAAACGAAAGATGAAAACTGGAGATCACGCATAAAGATCTACCAAATATGGTCTTCACCTTTAAATTAAACCAAATCCTCACATCATCTCTGATCTCTCTGCCTCTCTCTGGGTTAATCATGGGCCAATGCTTTATGGCACAAACTCCTCCTGGTTGTCCTGCTTCCCGTACTCTTCCATGGAGTTGATCTCATTTGGGTACATATAATTCGCATAGTATCCTCCGTTTTTGGTGGTTTCCCTGGTTGTCTCGTACCCATTAACGTTGTTATTCTCATTGTTGACATGAAAATGATACTTACCGTTCTCCAAGAACCGAGTGTCACTCATCCCTTGTTTCTCACTCTGGTAGCCATTGCCATTGTAGTTGTCGGAGTAGCCATTGCTGTTGACGTTGTAGTTCTTGGAGTAGCCATTTCCGTTGACGTTGTAGTTGTCGGAGTAGCCATTGCCGTTGACGTTGTAGTTCTTGGAGTAGCCATTTCCCTTGACATTGTAGTTCTTGGAGTAGCCATTTCCGTTGACGTTGTAGTTCTCGGAGTAGCCATTGCCGTTGATGTTGTAGTTCTCGGAGTAGCTATTGCCGTTGTAGTTGTTGGAGTAGCCATTGCTGTAGTAGTTGTTGTACTTGTTGCCGTTACCGTTGCTACTATACAAGTTGGTCTTCGGATAGCCCGTCTCGAATCTCTTATCGGCGAGTTCTTCGGTTAGAAATTCATCTTCAAACTCGGTGGTGGTGGTGGTGGTGGGTGTCTCCTTTGTGGGGGTGAACTGGTCAGAGCCACCGCCGTAAAGGCCATAGCCGTTTTCAGCTTCAGTTGAGTAACTTGGTGCTGGTGCCGGTGTGAGAGCAACTACTTCTGCTGGTCCTGGCGTCGGTGCAGCCACCGGTTCTGGTGCCGGTGCCGGTGAAGGAGATCCAGTAAGGGAGGCTCTCGGTTCCGTGACATTGCTTTCGGTACCGAAATGAATGACTCTGCTAAAGAACCGGCTTTGTCTAGCTTGAATCTGAAGGGAGGCGAAGAGCACAAGAAACAAGAACACAGAGAGTTCTTTAGCAAGGGAAGCCATTAGAGAACCAAGAAAACAGAATCTAGACTGCCGGTACTGAAGTTTCCATGGCGCCATTGATCCTTTTATAGAGCTTCCTCTCTTCCACCTAATGCTCCGGGCAATTATGCGCGGATTGAGGAAATGCAAGCACAGTGGGGTCGCAACATAATGGCATGTACTGCACGCTGCATGTGCATCCCTGAAATTAGTCCGACAAGGAGGCACTAATCTTTTCAAAAAGAACAAGAACAAGAACAAGAACAAGGACACGAGAAGTGCTGCCGAGTGTCCTGGTCAAAAGGGGAGCATTTTCTTTTCTATCTACGAATTCCGACACCTCTTTACTGGCTGAAATTAGCGGTTGAGTTAGTTAGGCACCTTCCGGAAAGTGAAAAAGAAAAAGCAGTCAACAGAGAAAGCAAAAGAGAGAAATAAGGATCTTGGTGTTGGGTTAGTTTGGTTCTTTGCTGTGTCCATTTGAATCTCTAGATCTACTGGTGCCAATAGAGAACTTTAAGGAAATCCCATGTCATCATCCCGCTGTTTGTACTAAAAGAAATTGTAACTTTTGAGTATTTAAACTTGTTTCACAGTTTTATGATGCAAAATCTGCATCATAATATTTTTTTGACATATTCGTATGTTTCAAGGAAAATCACAATAACCCAAATCTACAATTGATGCTTAAGAGTGATTGAATGAAATCATAGAGATAGTTAATAGTGAATTGTTTTAAAAAAATAATAGAGATTTAGTTTATGGGTAATGAACTATTACACTTAAATTTGGCTTATCATATTATGTTAAAAAATATTAATTTTTTTAATCTTAAAAACATATTATTAAACTAAGATATTAATAATATAGAATGATTACTGTTTAGTCCTAGATATGGGCGACGAGAGGTTTTTATAACTTATGGAAAGAAACAAAGGTTCAATTTCCAAAAAATATAATGAGAACGCAAAGTTCCCTTGTGACGAATAAATGCCTTTAGGTATGGTGGCTACTCTTTGATTTCTTTTTTGAGTGATCTCGAAGCAATTCTTCCGAGGCAGCGTAATCACCGGAAGAATGGTTGAAAAAGCATAGAGATCCCAAACACTTCAGACACCATGATTGTCCGGCTTTGGTTGGTGGCATTCGAGCTTCGATTGAAAGTCAACTACTGAAAAGGTAGGGAAATTATGGGAAAGTATAATGGGCTTAGGTTGGAATCTTAAGGCCCACATCGTGATAGGCCTAGACATTGGATCTCATGAGGCCAATTGGGAGCTTGAAGCCCACAATGAATATGCCTATGAAACTTTGCTGTCTATACATAAAGTTTATTTTATAGTAAAATAGAATGAAGTAATTTGAACCAAACTTTAATGTCATGAGAACTTTTTCTAGAAAGCTAAGCAATAATCCTAGTTATATAAGCAAGATAGTTGCTTCTTTCATTTAATTACTTTTTTGGTATGAAACTTAAATGTATAACATATAATATTAAAAACAACTGACAATTTTATTCTATATTCTTGTGTTAAGCAACCAACTCAGGTCCGCAAGAGGGACCATTTACATCGAGGACAACATAAATTTGGGTTAAAAAAGTATCTTAGTGACTTCCTCACATATTAAGAAGGCAAGTAAAAAATCTCATCATTACAAATGAGTTTGATTACTATTTTTTTGTTGGGTGAGTCTTTTGAAATAAAACTCAAACACGTGACTTCAAAGGTTTTTATCAAAATTTTTGTCACTGGCTAGAATTGACATGTTCACTAGATAATTATTGTTTGAATATATTCTTATTTATTATGAAGATTTTCAGATGGGATCCAAAGGAGATCACACTGTCAATGTCATTGCATCCGTGGAGACCGCGTCGTCTTCGCCGGTCTCCAACGTTGGATTTTACAGTGCTTCCATGAGCAGGGGACCAGGGACATGACAGTCTTGTGGCTGCTGCTGCGGGAGATTTCTCGGGGCCTGAACTAATTAATTCAATCAGAAGGTAGGCCCACGCACAGCCAATCATAGCAGCCACACGTGGGTGGCATAGATTCGTCGCAAATATTTTTGTCCCGTACAACCAGAGAAAATAATTTCATAAAAGTAAAGTCAAATGTATGTGCATCTCGTTTACTTCCCAACCAACGAGTGAAATGCTTGTTTCACTAAAAACACTCTCTGCGGGCCTAGGCCTTGAATGTGGATTGGGTCTGAACCTCGTCAAGGCAATCCAGCATATCAGCCTAACAATTTAGTCTAATTAGTAATATGTATTAATGTAGGGCACTAGGACAATCTTTGATGTAAATATGATGTTAACTAATATCTTATATTGGTTTTCTTTTTAGGACATATTTTTATTATGAAAAAAAATCATTTTAAAGGTCTTTTTTCTTTTTTTTTTTTTATCATCAATATAATAGTAGAATAATAAGTATTCATTATAGAAGTGAGTTTGGTTATAATCTAATGAATTAATTGGTGGCTAAGGATGTTTTTAAAGTGGTCAATAAAGATTATTTTAACAAAGTCTGATTTTCCAAAATATTTCCATCTTGGAGCGTAAGTGAGGATATTTTAAATCTACTTCTCCTTGAATGCATGGTCCTGAAGAAGCATATTGTATTTCGGTTATCCAATTGTAATAATTAAACTATAGAGTTATCCATATATCAAAGAACTTAAATGGTTTCTTAGTTATGGGTCTTTTTGAGATGATCTTTGCTATGACTAAAGTATGATATGATGTTTCATGGTTTAAGAATTAAGCTTTGGATTTTGGGAAGCTTAAGTTTTACGTGTTGTTGACCAAGACTCTAGTCATTATGGCATATTTGGTTCTTCTATTAGTCCATATGAATAATGGGCTTAAATATTAAGATCTTCCAAATTTTCCTCCCTTAGAACTAGTGAAATTTCCCCCATCTTAGAACTCCAAGCTTATGATCCACTTTTTCTCTCTTATGAACATGTTATAACATTGATATCAATACTTAATATCCATGGTAGCCCACTAAATAGATTTGTTGTGTCTCAATGTCTCTTCAAAGAAGTTATGTTTCCATTGGATTAATAAACCCATAAACAACAATAAGGAAGTACCTAATGCCATTAACTTTAGATGATATTTCAAAATGCATTGTTGGGTTAGAGTATTGAAGTAGATTAAGAGACAACTAGTTAAGATCCAATTCTATCAATATTCTTTTATAACTATTAGGTGTATCATTGTCACAAAAAGACCAAGTATTATGGATAAAATGCTAAACCTTGCTTTTGCTTGACTTTGTTTCCAGCAATGCAATAACAAGCAACTTGTATTCTTTAATAAATAACCATACTTCTTCTTACTTAAAAGGATTATTTAATTCTCTAGTATTTATTGAAGTTTACGACTATTGTAGCGTATTGATAGTAGTTTAATTGCCTGTTTTTTTCTTGTTCTTTTTTTTTTTTCTTTTGCTAGTACTTTAGTACCTACATCACCTTGTTTATCTCATCTTTCATTCTTCATTGCTTCAATAGTGTCTTGTATCATTTTATCCCAAAAGTTTGTAAGAGATGGTGGTGATTCTTTTCCAACTAGAGTGGACCATTCAACTTCCCTATTCACTGGAGTAGTAGCTATACTTTGGGCTTGATTGTTCTTGTTAAGCTTACATATATCAATTTATTTCATAGTCACTTCACTTGAGTTGAGATCATTTGCACCATTGACATTGTCACATTGCATGGTTTTTATTTCTTTGGGTTGACTTTAGTTCACCTTTTGAGCTTTAGGTGAAGGTGGACGGATGTCTTCTTCTTTTTTTTTTTTTTAATCTTTCAAGCTGTATAATGACATTGATATTTGTTATGTAGATGTAGGTTTTCAAAGTTGAAATAGTCTTAAATTACTTGTTAAAAAAAATTTATTTGTGACGTTACTCAAATCATGTCCTATTATTTTCTTTACACAAAAAAATGGATCTCTAGATACATTTTGATCTTGAAGTAGAAAGGTAGTTCAATCCTTATTAATCAAATATCCAAATTCAAACATGATATCAAAGCTCACATTTAAGTGTAATATAATTTTACTTCTGATTAGAAAAATTATGCTAATGCTTGGGGAAGTGTGTTTCATATTGTTTAAAACTATTTTTGGTATCCATTTTATATGAAAAAATAACTCTTTTCTTCAACATTTCTGAGCCATGTGTCACAAATTGACACATTTGAAAAGAAGGAAAGAAATAACTTTATCATTAAGAAATATAGAAAAGCCTTTCCTTTGTGCTAGTTCAGTGTTCTAGATAATGTTTGACAAGCGAGAAAATTCTGCTAGATTTCCTTGCCTACAAAGTTTCTTTCTCCCATTGCAAAAAATTACTGGCTAGCTTAATTATTACTCATGGATTACCTAATAAATGAAGGTGAGAAGTTGTCAAATAAAGGATTTGGATGCATGAATCTAATGCATATGAAGAAAAGTAGAGATTGTGACACACAAAAGTAGATAATGCTCAACCTTGCATTTACATAGCAAGAGTGTCAAGCTCCAAGCATGACATTATGTTACCCAAAACATTCTTAGTGGGTTGCTAGGAAATAATTACATGAAGGCAAATACGAAGTCATTTTTGGTCAAATAGTATCTCTATGTCCTTGCCATCCTCTTTGTTGAAACATTTGAGTTGCGCATCATACTAACAACGCACAATAATACGAAACATAAATCAAGGCATACACAAAGACACAAGATTTTTAGAGTGGTTGAGCCAAAGTTGCCTACATTTATTGTCACTAGTAGATTTATCAGGCTCTTCTTCTTTTCCATTGATAAAACCATTGAAAGTAAAAATATTATCTTTCACTTTCTAAATCTGGCTACTCTCTATTGAACTCTTGAATGTTTGCATAACTTCAATATTTTGTCATTCTCTACAACTAAGGGGTTTTGCAAATATTCTTTACCATCTCCTTACACATCAAGTTATTAAGCCATGCCAAGCCATAGAGAGTTTTAAGCCTAAGGCTTTGGAGCACCTTTCAAAGCCATGAAGCTTATTCCATGCCATTCCTCTTTATAAGATTTTCTGTTTAGAGACTCTTTATATTTTCTTTGCATGTTGTACAATTACATCTGCACAATTTTATAATTGTCTAGCACATACCAACTCATTATACATGGGTCCTAAGGGGTGTAAGGACCAGTTTGTCCTTACAATTATTACAAATATCCAACGCTCCTTGCTTTGTGCGATTGTCAAGGTGGCTTGCCATTCTCCATCCATGAGTCGTAAAAGGCCAGTTGAGCAACAACCGACTGGTCGACGTGAAGTTTAACTGTTGTGGAAAACGGGGGTTGTGGTCTGTCCTTTTACCTCATGTGTAGTGGCTGTCGGGGTGCCACGTCCATACTTGAAAGAGACTGAGGTGGGAGCAAGGGAGAGAAGATTGATGCTAAGGAGGCTGTCTCTGTGTGGGAGAACAAAGGATGCAGTGCATGATTTGCTCGAGTTGAAGCCAAAGCGTCACCGGTTTGGACTGCACTCATGATCTAATCAGTTAAAGCTGCCATAGCTTCGCTAAAGCATTTCCAAGAGCTGCATCTACGCATTCTTTCGTCCGTCACGCAACAGACATCCAGAAATCAACATGGTCTCCTTGAGCTTCAGTTTTTGTTGGAATGAAGAAATTTGATACCAAAGGGGCTAAAAATCAGAGCTGAAAAGTCAATCAATGATGACTTAGTTTGATGACGGATAATGACAAACGGCCAACTCGACCAAGGACCTTTCATGAACCCATTTTTTTATAATTATTTTTTGTCTGGGAATGGAAGATTTGAGCATGCGACAGAAACTAACTATTCAATTATTGACTTGTTAATAAGCTTTTATGATTAAACTAATGTGAATAGAAATTTAGTCATGTCATAACAAGATAGATGATGTTCGAATTCTTTATTTGTCCATAAGCTTTCATGATTAAACCAGCGTTAACAAAAACTTGGTCGTATCATAACAAGATAGATGATGTTTGCTTTGAAAGGAAATGTGATGGCAAAAAGGAAAGCGTGGCTGTTGAGAATTAAATTCATGGTCTGCATTTAGTTTACGTTGTATGCTTTTCATTGGTTAACTTGCATATATGTTGATTACTAGTGAGTGCAGTAATAAGTTAGTAGGATTTAAGACTTTTTAGTCTTCGATTTGACACCTAAGTAAGTGAATGTATAATTTTTTTTTTGCATATATCACTTAAAAAATATAAAAAACTTGAATTACTAAAAAATGTTAAGATAAATAGATTGATATCATTAAATACTGAAGTATTTAATTTTAGCTTACTCTCGATTGCCGTTGCCGGCTTTACTGAACGGCGACCAGACATGCTAACCAATTTTGGTCACGAACTCCCCCATCTTTGGCCATCATCACTACCCTTTCCAGCCATCATATCTTGATAACCCTCCATTGTCGTCTTCTATCTTACTTCAAATCCTCAAATCCAAACGCCATAGTTGCTGCTGGTAACCAAATATCTAGAAATTTGAAAATGTAGTAAAAATGTGTAATCTTATTGGTGCCTCTTTAGCATATATAGGTTTTTAAAGTTACTACATACTACAAGATATTTGCAGCGAGCTTAATTATTACATATTTATTAACTGCGACTGAACTGCCTTTCGGAGGGACGTTTGGCGTTCAAGCAGAAGAGGGTGGCATCTTCCGAATCCCTAGTCGTTGCAGTTCCTCCGTCACGCTCTCCGGTGATGGAGCTTTCAAGCCGATAGGAAATGGAAGCCATGGCTTCGATAAAACATCTGCAATGGCTGCATCAACGCTTTCCTCCGTCTGTCACGAAACAGAGACGCAGAAACACACATGGTTTTACTCCAACATCAGTTTTGTTGGCATGCAGAAATTTGAAAGCAAAGCGTTAACAGTCAAGCTATAATGATGGAATCTGTCAGAGATTTGGCTTGTCGGGAACATGTGGAATACTCTGTAAATGTCAATTATTTCCGATGTTGCTGCCGACAATGACATTAATCGGAATGGGTTGCATCATAAAATGACAGCTGATGTTTGTTTGAAAGGAAATGTGACGGGAAAAAGGAGAGGGTGGCTCACCGGTGATCGTCGACCAGAGGGTGGGGGCTTGGTTGTCGGGGTGGGACACCGACGCCGGTGTCTACTTCGAACATGGTGTGGGGTGGGATGGCCGGGGCAAGTGCCGAGGCAAGTCTCTGCATTAATGCATGTCAAAACTTTAAGCCAAAACCTTCTCATGGTTCAAAAAGATGCCAAAGGAGCAACGCTGGACGGAGATGGATCCAAAGCTTGAGGAAGAGACACCATGGAAGGGTCCAAAATAGTAAGGATTGGATAGTTACTGTTGCAAGAAAGCAGAACACTTATTTATATTAATATTTATTTATTAAAATATAAATATTTTTATATTTATTTATTATATAAAAATATAATAAATCTTGACATAAGAAAAATGCTTCTCGCACAAACTTAATTTATGAGTAAATAAATGTCTCACTTAAAATCTGAATTTTGATATATTATAAAGAAAAGACAAATAAGTGATGAGGTGAAATTGAACATTTTGTTCACTCCAAGTGTTCTTTGTTCTATAATTTTTATTTGTCTTTTTCTTGTAGTATGGAGGGTTTATTTTGGATAGAATGGAGCCGGAGTTCAGCCTTTTACGCACACATGCAAATCTAGTTTTTTTTTTTTTTCTTTGGTTAGTTAAATGAAGGATAGGGGTTGGATGTGGACCTAGGACATTTAGTTTCAAGTATCATAGGCTGCTAACGGAGCCACATGTATGTCGACCACCTTCAAATATAAGATTTCACTTCCCTAACTAATATCAAAGGATGTTTTCTTTAGTCCTTGATTAAAACCAAGCGAAGGACTACTTTTGGGAATGGTTAGCTGCAACAAGAGAGCTTTTCCATTTCTTAGGTGTTAAGAATTAAAGTTAAAGTTAGTAATACTAACTTGATCCTTTATTCTGTAGAAGTAAAGATAACACATAATTTAACTTTTATCTTTCGTCGGCATATTCTAGTATATTTCATGGTTTTCTTCCTATGGTAGTTTACAAAGGAAAAGGGTTTTTCTGTGTGTATTGCAGGTTGTTCCTACATTCTTTGACACCATGGTAAATACAAAATTTCTTTGATACTGTGGACGTAGGAAAATCATTCCAAACCCTAAAATTGTGTGTATTCTCCTTGATTGCTTTTCATTATGTGCTTTGTGTGAAGTGTTCTTGAAATTGCTGTTTTTTGATCCAACATTAGGTAAATAAGCTGCAATTGTGGATTTGACTCTTAATCTTTTTCGGCACTGTGATAAACTTTGACTTGCCTATTTGGGTACGAAATAGAAGAAGAGAACAAGAAGAAAAGAAAGGTCGTGGGAACTTACACGATGGTGGTTAGGACGCCAATAGGAAAGGTCCGATGTTGGCAGTGTAGCAGGTGCCAATGTAGCTGCCAGAGGCAGCGGCGGCGGCGGCAATGAATGGACTAGATGTTTAGGCCACGTGGGTGGATTTATTTGATCCATGGGAGGATAGCCCCATACGTGTAGGGATCTAAAGTGGTGCATGGGTGTCACCGGAGGTGGGAAACCCATGGTCGGTGCTAGCCAAGGACTCATCGCTATCATACCTCCTCCTACCGGAGCTGCCCCATACATCTGCCTTCCCTGGGTCCAGCTTGCTGCCTCCGCTTTACACGCCAGCAAATGCTTCCGGTGTGACCTATACTTCTGCAAAAACTCAACGAAAGCGTTGAGGAAGAAAAGACTTTATTGATATGACTTCGGCAGAAAGTTCACAAAACCTTGATGAATTTACAGACTTTACGTAAATGATATCTCTGGATTTATGATTAACGCTTTTCTCCACATGGGTACCAATTTATGCAAACTCTGGACCCAAATTAGATGTGAATACACCAGAATACAGGAGTTCTCATGATTGGAGAAGACCCTTTTCTCTTAACGAAACAGCGAATTAAAAAGAGAAAGGAAAAGAAAATCGCAGAGTAAGGAGAGCCATTGATGTACCTGAAGGTGGCTGGCGATGTTGTGGCGAGTGAGACCATCGACTCCCATAACCTCCAAAATCCTTAAAGGCACAGCCTTCTCCACCCCGAGCTGCTCCACGGCTTGCACGAAGCATCGGTGAAGTTCCGGGGTCCAATCCACCTACACACAGTTCAACAACTTCTTATCCTTTCAATATCCGAGGAACACCAGATCAGAAAACTGAGAAACGAAAGGTCCCGCTCGACATTCTGGGTGTTCACGGACTCCTTGTCTGTTTGGGTGCGTTTCTCTCCCGCGATTTCTTTGTCTCTTATGAAAGGAGCTTAGTGTTATTTACCTTCACTTTGCGCTTTCCCTGAGAGTTCTTTGAACGCGAAGACGACCTTCTGCCTTTGCCAGCTTCCTTTGTTGGTCCTTTAACCACATCGGATTCATCCCTTTTGCTCACAATTTCTTCCCCTAGGCTCGTGCTAGAGTTGAAGCCAGAACCTGAAACCGAAACTTTATCTTCGTCTTCTTTCTTTGTATCATCCTCTGATTTCTCCCGGAACCTCGATGCGTTCATGCTGGATTCCTCACCCTCAGAAACGGAAACCTCAGCCAGGATCTCCGGGTCCATCTCCAAATCTGGAGACACGTCTCCGTCGTTGATCCCCACGAAAAAGATCATCGAAATCGATGCTGTCAAGCAAGTTCCCATCCGAGAAGTCTGGGAAGTCATTGGCATCCATCGAAAAGCTCTCGATCTGTCCTTGGTCCTCATCATTGAAGTTCCTCAAAGATGACACAGCAAGCATGAATTCCAAATTCAAATTACTTTTCCCGAAGCCTGCAATTCCGTTCTACTGCATGAACTAGAAAGTCCAGCCGAAGTGCATACTTTGGAGGTATGACAGAATATGGATTTCCTTTGGTGACTATCTTTCTCGCGGAAGGGATGGAGAGAAGCAACAGATAAGCTTTCAATAAGTGCCATGTTTCAATAGAAACAGAAGTATTTGGGGAATGAGATTTTTTATGGTTCCTAAGAAAACCTAGAGAAGAAGTGCAACATTATCTGAGCAATTAAAGAGTTCTGTAAAGGAGTTCTCCAAATCGTATTATGCATTCAATTTTGATTTAACTGATTTAGATTTGAACCTATATATATATCCCCTATGCAAACAAAGAAAAGTTACATTTATAAAAATGTATTGTTGATGACCAAGACTTTACCAAGTTTAGTCAAACTTGGTTCTTCAATTAACCCATGTGAATAATGGGCTTGAATATGAAGATCCTTCAAATTTTCTTCTCTTAGACATTGTGAAATTTCCCCATCTTAGAACACCAAGCCTTTGAGCCACCTTTTCTCTCTTGTGAACATGCATATAACATTTGTTAAGGATGCTTAGATTTGTCCCACATTTGAAGGAGATGATCTAAACCTAGGCCTTATAAGTGATGACTTTTCCTTTCCTCTTGAGATGCCTTTTGAGGGTAATCATAGGACTATTTAATATTCTTAATATAATATCAAAGCTGTGGGACCCCCTTTCTTGATGTGATTCCCTCCGCATCCTTTACTTATTATTTGTCTACATGTAAAGTTAATTTTTACTGTGCATACGGGTGTGTTAAGGATGCTTGGATTTGTCCACATTGGAAGGAGAGGATATAAACCTTAGGCCTTATAAATGGTGGCTCTCCCTTTTCTCTTGAGGTGCCTTTTAGGGGATAGTAATGGAACTACTTAATATTCTTCATAACATTGAAAATCAACACTTAAGATCCATGGCTGACAACTAAATAGATTTCCTTGTGTCTCAATGTCTCTTTAAAGAAGTTTCATTTCTATTAAATTATTAGATCTGTAAACAATGGTGAGGAAGTACCTAATTGCATCAATTTTAAATGACATTTCAAATTGCATTGTTTGGTTAGAGTATTGAATAGATTAAGAGACAATTAGTTAAGATCCAATCTTATCTTTATTCTTTCATTACTATTGGGTGTGTCATTGTCACAAAAAGACCAAGTATTATGGATAACATGTTGAATCTTACTTTTGTTTGAGTTCATTTCCAACAATGCAATAACAAACAACTTGTATTCTCTTATAAATAACCTAACTTCTTTTTGCTTAAAAGGATTATTTAATTTCTAGTATTTGATGAAGTTTACAACTATCTAAACACATTGATAGTAATTTGGTTGCTTGTTTTGTTCTTCTTTTTCTTGGCTAGTCCTTTAGTACCTACATCAACTTAATTACTCTCCTTTCATTCTTCATTGCTTTAATAGTTTCTTCTATCATTTTATCCCAAGAGTTTGTAGGAGATGATGGCGATTCTTCTCCAACAAGAGTTGATGCCTTCAAGGTATTCATTGGAGTAATAGCTATACTTTGGGCTTGATTGTTCTGGTTAAGCTTACCTATATCAATTTGTTTGATAGTCTCTTTACATGAGTTGCATCACCTTCTTCATTGACATTGTTACATTGCTTGGTTTCTAGTTTCTTGGGTTTGACTCCTGTTCGCCTTTTAGCTTTAGGGTGAAGGTGGACGGATGTCTTCTTTTTTATGTTTCGAGCTATATAATGACATTCATATTTGTTACGTAGATGTAGGTTTTCAAAGTTGAAATAGTCTTAAATTTCTTGTTGAAAACAATTTATTTGTGACGTTACTCAAATCATGTCCTATTATTTTCTTTACACGAAAAAATGGCTCTCTAGCTACACGTTGACCTTAAGGTGAAGAAGTAGTTTAATCGTTATTAATCAAATCCCCAAATTCAAACACGACATCAAAGCTCAAATTTTAAAAAATTATGCGTATGGTATTCTCATTCTTGGGGGCGAAGAAGCATGTACAAAAAAGTGTGTTTCACATTGTTTAAAACTATTTTTAGTGTCCATTTTATATGAAAATATAACTTTTTTCTTCAGCACTTCCGAGCCACGTGTCACGGAGTAACACGTCAGCAAAGAAAGAGAGAAACACACTTTATCATTAAGAAGTATAGAAAAGCATTTTCCTTGTGCCATTTCAGTGTTCTGTATAGTGTTTGGCAAGCGGGAAAATTCTATCGGATTTTCTCACCTACACAGTTTCTTTCTCCCATTACAAAAATTGCTGGCTAGCTTAATTATTACACATGGATTACCTGATAAATGAAGGTGAGAAGTCACCAAATAAAGGTTTTGGATGCATGAATCTAATGCAGATGAAGAAAAACAGAGATTGTGAAACACACAGGTAGATAATGCTCGACCTTAAATTTACATAGCAAGAGTGGTCGAGCTCCAAGCACGACATTATGTTGCCCAAAACATTCTTAGCGAGCTGCTAGGAAATTACATGAAGACGAAGACGAAGTCTCTGTCGGTGGGACAGTATCTCCGCGTCCTTGTCATCCTCTGCTTTCTGCGATTGTCATGGTGGCTTGCCACTGTCCATCCATGAGTGGTAGAAGGCCGGTGGAAGAACCAGCGACTGGTCGACGGGTTTGTGGTCTGTCCTTTTAGCTCATTTGTAGCGGCAGTCGTGTTGCCACGTTAATACATGACAAAGACTGTGGTGGGTGCAGGGGAGCGAAGACTGATGTTGAGGTGGCTGTTTATGTCTAGGAGAACAATGCATGCTTTGATCGAGTTGTGGCCAAAGCTTCCCCCGTTTGGACTGCACTCATGATCCAATCAGCTTGTGCTGCGTTTACGGTTAGAAGTTGTCAAATTTAAGATTTTTTTCGACTAGAAGTCAGTGATTGAACAGCCTCTCTGGAAGAGGTTGGAAGTGGCAGCCATGGTTTTACTAAAACATCTTATCTCGTTTCACATTATTAAGGAATTTATTAAAAATTTAAATTCACTCTTTTACTTCTTTACTTGATGATAAAATTTTTTCTGAAAAGTGTTGCTTCAAACTT
Organism: Casuarina equisetifolia; assembly: GCA_028551475.1. NCBI lineage: Eukaryota > Viridiplantae > Streptophyta > Magnoliopsida > Fagales > Casuarinaceae > Casuarina > Casuarina equisetifolia. Next base: position 29,148,866 of record CM052355.1, read on the forward strand.
GGGAAAAGAAAGTGACATATTAAATTTTATAGAAAATGACTTATATCTTATTTAAAACTCAACCATTAAGTAAAAAAAACTCATATCTGTTTAAATTATATTATAAGTTTCTTTGATACACTTGTCCTCTTCAAAATAGACAACTAAAAGTTCTTTGAACATCAGTTTTGTTGGCATGCAGAAATTTGATGCCTAATGGGTTAAAAATCAGAGCTTAACATGATGGAATTTGACAACAGATAATGACAAACGGCCAACTCCACAAGAATCTCTCATAATTTTTTTTTTGTCAGCTATAGAAGTTTTGAACATACCATAGTAGCCAAGTCATTAAATTCTTGACTTATTGATAAGCTTTTATGATTAAACCAATGTTAATAGAAGTTTGGTTTTATCATAACAAGATGAATGATGTTTGAATTATTGACTTATTGATAATGTTTCATAATCAAAGGAACGTTGTCAGAAACTTGGTTGTGTCATAAAAAGTTAGATGATGCTTGTTTTGAAAAGAAATGTGATGGCAAAAAGGAGAGTGTGGCTGTTGAAAATTAAATTCATGGTATGCACTGAATTTAAGTTGCATGATCTTGTATTGTTTAACTTGTATATCTGTTGACCATTTTCCAGTTCAATGGTATGTTGCTGAGACATCTTAGTACTAGGTTTGATGAAAAAAAAAAAACCCTGCATATATCACTTGGAAAATATAGAATACTTGAATTAGTAAAAGATGTTAAGACAAATGGATTTATATCATTAAATACTGATTTTTTTTCCAAGTTTAAACTATTTGATTTTAGTTAAACCTGAGATTTCAAAAGTTATGAAAATTAAGTATTTATACCAATTTGGTTACGAACACCACCATCTTTGGCCATCGTCACTATCACTTCCAGCCATCATATCTTGTTAACGTTGTTTATCCTCAGTAGCCACCATTGCAACAATCATCAACACCTCCATTGTCGTCTTCTATCTTACTGCAAATCCTCAAATCCAAACGCCATAGTTCTCTGCTTGTTACCAAATATCTAGAAATTTGAAAATGTAGTAAAAATGTGCAATCTTATTGATACCAATTTACCATATATAGGTTTTTAAGTTCCTACACATTTATGAACTGATAAAGGAAGCTGTTTTCCTTGACAGTGAAACTACACTGACATCTAATGCAGGTGAAGTCGTCGAATAAGCAAGAGACTGAACAGCCTTTCGGGGTAGCGCTAAAAGTTCAAGCAAAAGAGGGTGGCATCTTCCGAATCCCTAGCCGTTGCAGTTCCTCCGTCACGCTCTCCGGAGATGGAGGTTTCAAGCCAATAGGAAATGGCAGCCATGGCTTCGATAAAACATCTCCGATGACTGCATCGACGCTTTCCTTCATCTGTCACGAAGCAGAGACCAGGAGACACACATGATTTGCTTGAACATCAGTTTTGTTGGCATGCAGAAACTTGAAAGCAAGGCCTTTTAAAGTCAGAGTTAACAGTCAAGCTATAATGATGGAATCTGTCATAGACTTAGCTTGATGGAAACATGTCGAAAGCACTGGAAATGTCAATTATCTCCGATGGTACTTGGTTGTGTCATAAAATGATGGTTGATGTTTGTTTTGAAAGGAAATGTGGTGGGAAAAAGGAGAGGGTGGCTCACCGGATGAACGTCGAGGGGAGGGTGGGGGCCTGATTTTCTGGTTGGGGCGTGGGGTGGGATGGCCGGGGCAAGTGCCGAGGCAAGTCTCTGCATTAATACATGTCAAAACCGTGAACCAAACTCTCTCATGAGTCAAAAAGATGCCAAAAGAACAAGCCTGGACATGGATCCAAAGCTTGAGGAAGAGACACCAGGGAAGGGTCCAAAATAGTAAGGATTGGATAGTTACCGCTGAGGGAAAGCAGGGTGCTCCTGGTGTCACTGCACGTGGAACCTAGAAGTAAAAAAGTAGAATAGGCCCTTTTGGTGAGAGGGAGGGAGAGAGAGAGAGAGAGAGAGAGAGAGAGCAAGAGAGAGTATTCGACAGAACACTTACTTTTTTATTTTATTTTATTTATTAAAATCATGTATAAGAGAGGAGAATAGTTCTTATATAGAAAGTATAATAAATCTTGAAATAAGAAAATACTTCTCAGACAAATCTAATTTATCAGTAAATAAATGTCTCACTTAAAATCTGAATTTTGATATATTCTAAACAAAAGAAAAATAAAGATGATGATATGAAATTGAACATTTTGCTTACCTCAAGTGTTTGTTTTTTTTTATTCTATCACCTTTATTTGTCTTTTTCTTATACTATGGAGGGTGTGTTTTGGATAGATACACGTGCAAATATATATATATATATATATATATATATCTTATTAGGTAAGCGGAAAATGTGAGGGATTTGGATGTTGAAATTAGGACCTCTAGCTCCAAGCATCATGGGTGACTAACTAAGCTACATGTATGTCAACCAGCTAGACATATAGTTGATTTCACTTTCCTAACTAGTATTAAAGGGTGTTTTCTTTAGTTCTTGGTTAAAAACCAAGCAAGGGAGCTTTTCCATTTCTTTGGTGTTAAGAATTAAAGTCAAAACTAGTAATGTTAAATTGATCCTTTACTATGTAGAAGTCAAGGTAAACATGTATACTAACTACCATATGTAGTTGATGGGTAGCTAGTGTGTATCTTTTAGTAGTATCCAATCATTATTTTTTTCTATGGTAATTTACAAAGGGAAAGGTTTTTCTATATGCATTGGGGATTGTTCCTACATCTTTTGACATCATAGTGAAAAAAAGTTATTCTTTGGTCCAAAAAATAATTCCAAACCCTAAATTTGTGTATATTTTCCTTTGGTTGATTTTGATCATGTAGTTTTTTTTTTTTTTGTAGAGTGCTCTTGAACTTTCTGCTTTTAATCCAACATTATGTAAATAAGCTGCAATTGTGGATTTGACTCTTAATCTTTTTAAGCATTGTGATTAAACTTTGACGTGCCTGTTGGGTACTAAATAAAAGAAGAGGAAAATGAGAAAAGAAAGGTCGTAGAGGCCTACACGTTGGTGGTTGGGACGCCAGTAAGAAGGGTTCGATGGTTGCAGTGGAGCAGGTATCAACATAGCTGGCGGCGGCGACGGCGATGAATGGGCTAGATGTTTAGGCCACAAGGGCATCAATGTTTGATCCGTGGGAGGATGACCCCATACGTGTAGGGGTCTAAAGTGGTGCATGGGGGTCACCGGAGGTGGGAAACCCATTGTTGGTGCTAACCAAGGACTAATCTCTGTCATGCCTCCTCCCACCAGAGCTGCCCCATACATCTGCCTTCTCTGGGTACAGCTTGCTGCCTCCGCTCCACACGCCTGCAAATGCTTCCGATGTGACCTATACTTCTGCAAAAACTCAAAACGAAAGCGTTGAGTAAGAAAACACTTGATCATTGATATCACTTCAGCAGAAAGTTCACAAGTTCACAAAACCTTAATGAATTTACAGAAGTCGTTTCATAATCCACCAAACAGCTCTGGATTTATGATTAACAAATCTAAATCTTTCGAACGCTCTTCTCCACATCGGTGCCAATCTATGCAAACTCCAAAACCCAACTTAGATGCGAACCCATTAGAATACAGAAGACTTCCCATGATTAGAGAAGACCCTTTTCTCTTAACGAAACAGCGAATTAAAAAGAGAGAGGAAAAGAACCTCGCACAGTAAACAAGCAAGGAGAACCATTGATGTACCTGAAGGTGGCTGGCGATGTTGTGGCGAGTGAGACCATCGACTCCCATAACCTCCAAAATCCTTGAAGGTACAGCCTTATACGCCCCGAGCTGCTCCACGGCTTGCACGAACCGTCCGTGAAGTTCTGGGGTCCAATCCACCTACACACAGTTCAACAACATCTTATCCTGTCGATATCCGAGGAACACCATATCAGAAAACTGAGAAACGAAGGGTCCCGCTCGACATTCTGGGTGTTCACAGACTCCTTGTCTGTTTGGGTGCGTTTCTCTCCCGCGATTTCTTTGTCTCTTATGAAAGGAGCTTAGTGTTAATTACCTTCACTTTGCGCTTTCCCTGAGAGTTCTTTGAACGCGAAGACGACCTCCTGCCTTTGCCAGCTTCCTTTGGTGGTCCTTTCACCACGTCGGATTCATCTCTTTTGCTCAGAATTTCTTCCCCTAGGCTCGAGCTAGAGTTGAAGCCAGAACCTGAAACCGAAACTTTATCTTCGTCTTCTTTCTTTGTATCATCCTCTGATTTTTCCCCCGACCTCGATGGGTTCAAGCTGGATTCCTCACCCTCGGAAACGGAAAACTTAGCCAGGATCTTCGGGTTCATCTCCAAATCCGGCAACACGTCCCCGTCGTTGATCCCCAGGAAAAGATCATCGAAATCGATGCTGTCGAGCAAGTTCCTGTCCGAGAAGTCTGGGAAGTCATTGGCATCCATCGAAAAGCTCTCGATCTGTCCTTGGTCCTCATCATTGAAGTTCCTCAAAGATGACACGGCAAGCATGAATTCCAAATTCAAATTACTTTTCCCGAAGCCTGCAATTCCGTTCTACTGCATGAATTAGAAAGAGCAGCCGAAGTGCATACTTTGGAGGTATGACAGAAAATTGATTTCCTTTGGTGACTTTCTTTCTCGCGGAAGGGATGGAGAGAAGCAACAAATAAGCTTTCAAGAAGTGCTATGTTGCAACAGAAAAGAAGTATTCGGGGAATGAGATTTTTTATGGTTCCTAAGAAAACCTAGAGAAAAAGGTGCAACATTATCTGAGAAACTAAAGGGTTCGGTAAAGGAGTTCTCCAAATCATATTATGAATTCAATTCTGATTTAAATGATTTGGATTTGAATATATATATATATATATATATATATATATATATTATGATATTATGATCTTTGTTTACATTTTTAAAAATATATTATGATATTTTATGTATGAAAAAATTTGAGAACAATCAAAAATTTAAAAATATTTTCATTATTGTCAAGATCAAGAAAGATATATACATAAAGTTTTAAGTTATATATACTTAAATTTGTATTTACATCTTTTATGTATATTGTTGAGAAGGAAGGAAATAGTACATTTTTTAAAAACATTGTAGGTTTTAAAGATGTAACTCAGAAAGCTATTAAAAGGCTTTTAAGAGATAGATTTTGTTTTGCAAAAAAGATCAACAAAAAAATTAAAAACTTTTATACTTACGCACATTGAAACTTGAGGAAGCCATTTTTGATTTGAGGTAATGTTATATAAGATATCTTCGTAGAGGCAATGCCCTTGACAATCTTGTATTTGTTATTGATATATATTAAATTTTTCCTAAAAAAGAAAAAGAATAAGAAGGATGTGACACATAATTTTATCAAGTGGGGATGTAAGGCTTATCATTATAATAAGTTTTTGAAAGAGTTCTTAAATTTTTTAAGTATTATTGTTTAGTCTAAGTATGTGGATGATTGATTAAATTATTTATACTATAAAATTTGTGATATATAAAACATATGAAAATTTATAACAAAAAAAGTCGAATATTGGGTTCTAATTAAAGACTTGAAATTTCAAAAGTTACGCAAATTAAATATCTAATGAAATGTAGAAAAAGCAAATCCTTATCACTTCTGCACGTTCCACTTTGAAGTATGACATTCTAGCCGTATGACATACAAGCGAGTGGCAGATTCCAGCAGGTTCTAACCCGCCATGTAGTGTCGCACTGTCAGCTTACTAACCATTTTTGGTCATGATCACCGCCGTCGTCGCCCACTATCACCGCCGTATTGAGTTATTATACCTCGTTACCAGTGTTTATCATCACTAGCCACCATCACCTTCCCTTGTTGTCTTCAAATGCTCCAATTTTCTCACCATAGTTATCTGTTTTGGTGATTAAGAATTTGAATAATGTAATAAAAAAAATAGCGACCTTGATATCTGTTTATGTAGGTTTTCAAAGTTGAAAAATCTTAGATTTCATGTCAAAACTAGTGTATGATTGACTTTTTTATTTAGTTGGGAAAGGGGGTGCAGGTAATAAATGTTGAACTTGAGACCTTTTAAGTAAAGGAAGCTTCAAGCTACTAATGGTTGTATTAAATCACTAGCAAATTAACAATGTATATGTGACATTGTTATGAAAAAGTGGTTCAATTCTCAGTAATCAAATTTTCAAATTCTAACATGATATTCGAACTAATGTTAAATCATAATATCAATTTTTTTTGTTAATAAAAAATATTTTCAAGGTATTCTCATGCTTGGGGTGAAGAATAATGTTGAAAATGGTGTATCTCCATGTCACTTATTTTTTTTTTTAGTTCATATTTTATATGAAAAAAGGACCATTCATCTCATAAGTTAGTTTCAAGAAAGAAAAAGTCATCCAATCTTTTTTAATCAAACCTACAACTTAAGGAAGATTTTTCATTATAAGGAAGATATCTAAAATAGCTAAAAATATGTACATTCATTGTAGTTAAAGGTTAAACGACACTATTTTTTATTTGATACGATATTGTATGTGATCTTAATTTGAGAGTATACTACAATATTATTATGTAAATATATTTTAAGCATATAAGTCATTTACTTATAAAAGAATAAAAATCAAACCCACAACTTACACAATCTTTATTTTCATCTCTTTTAGATTCAAAAACAAGAAACTTTTCATCTGCAATGAGGAGAAAACAACATGTTCTCTCTCTCTCTATTGTTGGAACCAAAGTAAAAAAAAAAAAAAGGTACTCCAAATCCTCACACATACTGCAGTCTCACACTAATAAAATCCATTACAAAAAATTGCAGCCAGACTAATTATTACACATGCATAACCTGATAAATGAAGATGCTTTCCAAGGAGAAAAGAAAGATACATAAGATTTTGTAAAGATATCAAAAAAGAAGGAAAAGCTCGCATTTGGATTCATACATCTAATGCAGGTGAGAAGTCGTCAAATTGAGGATTTTTGTGGCCTAAAAGTCAGAGATTGAACAGCCTCTCGGATTGGCGTCAGGCGTTCAAGCATACGAGGGAGGAACTTTCGGAATCCCTACTCGTTGCAGCTCCCCCATCACGCTGTCCATGGATGGAGGTTTTAGGCCTAGAGGAAGTGGCAGCCATGGCTTCGATAAAACATCTCCAATGGCTGCATCTACGCTCTCCTTCGTCTGTCAAGCAAAACACACCAAGAAATCAGCACGGTCTACTTGAACATCAGTTTTGTTGGCATGCAGAAATTTGAGACCAAAGGGATTAAAAATCAAACCTTAACAGTCAATCTATAATGGCGGAATGACAGCGGATAATGACAAATGATTAATGGGGTATGCTTTTTGTATCGTCGTGCACTGGTAACAAATATATATACGCACACACACACACATCTTTTTACTTAAAAACGGCCAACTCTATTAAGAATCTTTTATTTTTGTCTTCATTGAGTGAAGGATATTCGAAGAGAGTATCAAACTTAAGTCTTATATGGTTAATAACCAATTACTGAACTACTATTTTGTTCGTAAACTTTCATGATTAAGACATCGTTAATAGAAACTTGGTCGTATCACAAAATGACAGATGATGTATGTTTTGAATGGAAATGTGATGGGAGAAAGGAGAGCATGGCTCACCGGATGAAAGTCAAGCGGAGGGTGGGGGCCTGATTGTCCGGTCGGCACACCAATACCGGGATCTACTTTATACATGGCATGGGGTGGGATCCCTGGGACAAGCGGCGAGGCAAATCTCTGCATAAATACGTGGTTAACAAGGTGAGCCAAAAGCTTCTCATGATTCAGAAAGAAAGACTCCAACGCTGGACAGAGATAGGTCCAAAGCTGGTGGAGACACCATGGACAAAATAGTAAGGATTGAAAAGTTACCGTTGCGGGCAGTGGCTGTGGAAAGAATGGCGTTCCTGGAGTTAGAGCATGTGGAACCTAGAACAAACAAATAAAGAATATGCCGCTTTGGTGTCAGTGAGAGAGAGAGAGAGAGAGAGAGAGGAAAGAAAGAAATTGCTATAAGATTTACTATCTCGCCTAAAATCAAGACAAAATACATCCAAGAACATAACAAATGAATATTTTAGAAATATAAGATATCTAGCAGTATGAAATGTCCAACATAGACATAGGTTTCGGGTAATTAGTAGTCAACTACTGCGTTATTAGTCTGTTGACAGTTTAGGGTTTAGATATACAGTCACTTAGGGTTATGATATAGTATAAGAAAAAGGCAAATAAAGGGAATGGAATGAAATTGAACATTTTGTTTACTTCAGTGTGTTCTTCGTTACACCCCCTTTTTTGGCCTTTTTCTTGTAGCATTGAAGTTTGTTTTTGCATACAGTGACTCCCGGGATTCAGGACCTTATATACCCCTGTAAATATCGTTGATTTCATTACTAAATTAAAAACCAAACAAGGGATTACTTTCTGGAATGATTAGCTGCAACAGGAGAACATTTCCTTTATTATTTTGGTAATTAAGCTGAAATTATAGATTTGACTCTAAATCTTTTTCAGCTTTGTGATCAAACTTTGACGTGCTTTGTGTGTGCGGACTAAGTAGTAGAAGAAGAAAATAGATACTTCGAAGAGATCTTACCCGTTGGTGGTTACGGTGCCAGTAAGAAGGGTCCGGTGGTGGCGGTGGAGGACCAGGAGTCCATGTGGGCGGCGGAGGCGCCGGAGGAGGTGACGAATGGGCTAGATGTTTAGGCCACATGAGCATCAATGTTTGATCCATCGGAGGATGACCCCATACGTGCAGGGGTCTAAAGTGGTGCATGGGTGTCACCGGAGGCGGGAACCCCATGGTCGGTGCTATCCAAGGACTCATCTCTCTCTTGCCTCCTCCCACCGGAGCAGCCCCATACATCTGCCTTCTCTGGGTCCAGCTTGCTGCCTCCGCTTCGCGCGCCAGCAAATGCTTCCGATGTGACCGATACTTCTGCAAGAATAAAACGAAAGCGTTGAGGAAGAAAAGCTTTGATCAATCTAAGCAAGCTCTAAGACCCAACTTAGATGTGAAACCATCAGTAAGAGGAACTCCCTAGACTTAGAACTTAAGCGGAAACTGGGAATTTAAAAGGTAAAGGAAAAGAACATAGCGGTGTAAACAAGCATGGAGAGCCATTAATGTACCTGAAGGTGGCTGGCGATGTTGTGGCGAGTGAGACAATCGATCCCCATAAGCTCTAAGATCCTTGATGGCACAGCCTTGTCCACCCCGAGCTGCTCCACGGCTTGCACGAAGCGTCGGTGAAGTTCTGGGGTCCAATCCACCTACACACAGTTCAAGAATTTATCCTTTCATATCCGAGGACCATCGTTTCAGAAAACTGTAAAATAAAACCTCTCTTTCCATAACTGGGTGTTCATGGACTCCCGTGATATTCTTTGTCCCTTATGAATTTTGTGAACCCCAAAGAAGAGAGAGAGAGTGAAAATCTTAAACCTATTGCAGTGTTGATTACCTTCACTTTGCGTTTTCCTTGAGAGTTCTTTGAATGCGAAGATGATCTTCTGCCTTTGTCAGCTTCCTTTGGAGGTGGTTTCGTCACAGGAGACTCATCTCTTTTGCTCACAATTTCTTCTCCCTGGCTCCAGCTAGAGTTCAAACCGGAACCAGAACCAGAAACTGAGCCTGAAACTTTATCTTCGTCTTTTTTCTTTGTGTTATCCTCTAATTTCTCGCCAGACATGGACGTGTTCATCTCGGATTCCTCACCCCCACAAACTGAAAACTCAGCCAGGATTTCGGGGTCCATCTCCAAATCCGGCAACACGTCTTCGTCGTTGATCCCCACGAAAAGATCATCGAAATCGATGCTGTCGAGCAAGTTCCCGTCCGTGAAGTCCGGGAAATCATTGGGGTCAGTGGTGAAGCTCTCCATCTCTCCTTGGTTCCCATCATTGGCGTTCCTCAAAGATGACACAGCAAGCATGAATTCCAAATTCCAAGCTTAAAGGAATAGCTCAAATTACTCTCCCCGAAGCCTGTAATTCCGTCCTACTGCTGCATGAACTACAAAGACCAGCCAAAGTCTATACTTCGAAGGAATGGAGAGACTATGAATTTCCTTGGTGACTTTCTTTCTCGGGAAAGGGATGGAGAGGAGGGACAAATAAGCGTCAATAAGTGCTATGTCCTCTGGTGCTTTCCTGCTGTGGAACTTGGAATACAAAAGAAGTTGGATCTCCGCCACATCTTGTGTTACGATCTCTGAGATTTGTTTTTATGTCTGTTTTTCTTTTGGTTTATTGCAAATAGTTCTCCACCTTTTTTGGTGTGTGGTTGGCCTTTTTTTGAAGCTTTTAAAACTCAGAAAGTGGTAGCTCGTGAGCTTTATTTAATATTCGAGATGGGTCCTCAATAGAGAGAAAAGTCTGGAATCGGATATACATTTCCAACGGATATTATCGATTGTACAGTGTAAAAGAAAGTGACATAGCCATGTGGCTGTTCCAAGCTATGCCTTTGCATTCTCCCTACAGTCAAGTGGTAAAATCATTTTCACTTGTTGTAATCTGATAATCTGAAAGCTCTTCGTCCTTCTAATCTTTTGGGGCAGATTTGGAAAGGTCCAGCCCCTGTAAACCTTTCTGCTTCTTCCTCTATGGCTAGAATTTTAGTACTTTTCTTCTGTAAAAGTCTATTCAGGAGACCTATAATCATGAAAGATGGACACATGCATTAATTACAAAAGAGGTAACTTTTCAAACTAGAACTTTGCTTGAGAAATTGCTTAAGGGGATCGAGAACTCTCTCCTGTCTTCACAATCAGCGTCAGATGGATCAAGACGAAATAGATTGGACCAAAGAAGAAAATGGTAATGGTACGAAATATTGCAGGAAGTCCTTGCTTTTTTGGGTATGGCAGAGCCTGAATTTGAAGCAAATCATTTGAAGAGCATCAGGAAAGGAAAAGGTTTTCAAGTTCTCCTAGTCATTCATGGTGGGATCAAGTTACAAATGCTCAGTACAGATGCCTGGGTATTTTAAGTGACATCAGATTGGCTTCACAACTGTTATTTGTAGGAATAGAAAATACATAGAAGCTAAAAAGGCAACTGAGGTCACGATCAAGCAAACCTTCAAGCAAACGTTCAAGCACCATTTGGAAAGTTTTAACCATTCACTTAAGAATTGCTGGCTCTGAAGGACTGTTTGGACATCCCATCTAATTCATTGACTTATAATTCCTACATCAATTGATTTTTTCTTTTAAGCACATGCACCAAGTGTTGAATTTGTAACCAAAAGATCTTAAGTTGTGTATGCTCCCAATTGAGCCAGAGTCTACAAAAAGTCTAACTTATTCCTAGAAGATCAATTATATAAAAAATAAGACACTTGAATATATAAGGAGAACATTAAATTAAAATATTGGTATTATATGAAAAATATCATTTTTAACACATCGTTTTGCCATAAATATTAAAAGTTCATCAAATTTCAAATCTACAAAATTATATAGATTTAATCTCATACATCTAGGTGTCAAACATAGACCAAAAGTTCTCAAGCTACATGTATTTTCAACTGAGTAAGACTACTTTTTCAAGATAAACAAAGCTATTACTTAACGTCCCTAGCCAACTTGGTTAAACATGGGTCATCTCCAAAGGGGTTCAAAAGCAAAATACTTAACGTAAGCAAAGGGGAGTCTAAGCACAAAACTTCATAAAGGATAAACCAAAAAAGATTGTTACTGTTTGAAGCGTTTCTTTTCCCTTACCGCCCAAATCCTTTGGTCATTCCAATGAAGGCAAGAAGATGAACAGGCAGCTCAGAAAAACAAGAGCTTTGAGTAATAATTTCAACAACCGCATTGGTATTGACTCGCAAAAGTTACTATGCTTGTGAGGTCCACTTCTGTTATTATATGGTTAACATACCTGCTGGCTTTTCGGTGTAGGATAAGATTGTGTCAGCCTTTGTATCCAAAAGAGTATATAATCTGCGCCAAAAAGCTTCGGCTGACAATAATTATCGTCTGCGGCAGATTTCTGGCGGAAATGCTCTCTGTATACATCGCACTTCCGCAGACCGATTGGATTACGAGGCGTCTAAAGTTCAAAAGCTAGTGAAGAAGGGAGGTACCTACGGACCGGAGTATGTCTGCAACGCGAGACAAATTCGCATATGGACTAATAGAATGTATGGATCTGTCAAAATCGTTCCTTGCTTCCAAGAGTGGCATGTATTCGTCTCATAATATGGAAGCTGTAGGTTAAAGAAAAAAAAATTTTCCTCCGTAATGTTAGATACTATGTATAGGATAAAAATCACATATTGAGTATGTAAATTATTGTAGGAAAACTTCAATAAAAGAAATGTCCTAATATGCTTAAGTTAGCATTTAGGTTGAGTTTCAGACCTTTTAATATGGTAGTAGAGTTAAGGTTGAATTTGATTCATCTTATGTGATCTTAAACCTAATGGTACATGGCGTATGAAGACATGTGTACATGTCAAAAGTCTTATATCAAGTATGTGATCTATTATGGTAAAACTTAAATAAAAGAAGTGTTTATTCAATTTTTAAATTAACTTTTGAGTTGGACTATTAGGCTTTCTAATAGTTATATTTCTTTCACTTGTTTTCTATTAAGCCTTTGACATTCTACAAAAACATGAAAAAAAAAATAAGTTAAATCAGCCATTGATGATGTTACAAAGCCAATACCATCATTAAAACCTTAAAACAATGAGAAGCAGTTTATTTTCAAATTTAAACTTGGTTTTTAATAAAATTTTTTAGCAATGTGAAACAACAACTTCAAATTACTTAATAAGCCTCATAAAATATGAATTTTTGACTTAAGAACAACTACATGTGATGTCACACAGGTTGGACTCTAGACTTTGACACTAGCTTTCAAGCTGAAAGTGTACATGTGCTAGTGCACACTTACGTTTTCTTCACTATAAGAGCACACTAGCTATGGGAGTGTTAAAGAAAAATTAAAGCTCTGATACCATGTTATAAAGGTATATTCATCTCAAAATCTTACAATAATGAGAGGTAATTTTGTTTTACATTTAAATTAAATCCTTAATAAATTCTTTAGTAATATAATATAATGACTCCACACCCCTTATTTAACTAATAAAACCACTTTCGTATCTTGTTGATGAAACTAACTTTAAGTAGACACAGTAGCTACATCAAACAACAAAATACTATCTAGTAGATGCAATCGCCTGCTAGTCGGGAGTTAAAATTAGGAATAAAAAGGAATTCATCCTGTTAAGATTTTTCCAAAGTTGTAAGAAGTATGAAATTGTGAAAAATTCTACATTGTATGTTGATTGGTGAGTTTGAGTTAACAACTTTGGTTAAAAAGAGAAATATTTTGACGACTCTTTAAAGTATGAAATCTCTAAATAGAATGCTAAATTGCTGCTTTTAAAAGTAAACTCTAAGTTGCAACCTCTGCCAACAAGAAGAAGAATCACATGAACATTTATTTTTTAAGTGCAGGTTCACAAACTACATCTGGAAGGCTTTGTTAGGCATGAATGGATTAACTCGAAGAATTGAACATTGGAGAACTGAAATATATTGGATGATCAACACTGTTAAGAAGAAGAGCTTTGCAGCTACTTTGCTTAGTATATCTTTCAAGGCCGTATTGTATCACATTTGGAGCGAAAGGAATAGAAGAAGATTCAGCAATACAAGTCTAGAAAACTCAACCATTATTGCCAAAATCAAGAAGGACGTGAGAGGCAAGATTTCATCTACTAGAGGAGTTAAGCTTACAAATTGTAATAAATTTTTACAAGAGCTTTGGAATTTGCCAAGTGCAATATTTGAGCTTAGATGATGATATTTTGTAATCGAACAATCTTGTAAATTTTTTATGAGTGATATATAATTTGACCTTTCACCAAAAAAAAAAAAGAAGTAAACTCTAAGTTATTTTGAATCATGAAATATTTTATTTTATTTTCATTATTTACATTTATTGTACGACCCTCTAGTCGACCAACAACTAACTAGTACAAGAGCCTTTTTAAACACTTCAACATCGACGACATGTTCCTTCGTCTTACTAGGCTAGCTTTGCAAGGTAAGCTTTTCATCACCATTCCATGATTGATAGAATACGGACATGATCTTGAAAACGAACCACCGTCGAATGCTAGACGATTAGAATTCATGTGAGTGTACATCAGACAACGACGCTGTCAAACTTTCTGTGGTGCAGCTTTCACGTAAGAACAATTCCTTCTCAGCTGCTTAACAGTTGGGTAACTTTTAGAAGGATAAGCACACGCAAATCGAAGAATTTTCTTTGTCGCCATCCATGAAACGTTAACCAAATTGCTGAAAAGCTAATGACTCTTGCTTCGAGAAGTTTGAAGAAACATTGTTCAAAAGAAATGTTTAACAACCCAATCTTAACTTAAAAGTGGTTTGTGCTTCTTATAATCGGATTTCTTAGATCCCACCTTGTTTAATATGCTCTCTTTTATGATAACTAAATAATGGTCTAACCTAAATCATCTTGTAACATTTATTTTTTTGGTGTGAGTATTGGGTTTACTTATATTTATTAAGATGTTAAAAGAGAACTTGAATTCCAATACTAATTATAAATTATAGATAATAACTCATATCTAACTTAAAACTCTAAAGTATTAGAATTTAATTATAAACAATAGTGAATTTTATAATATAAGGGTCTTTCCTCATTATAAATGGGATTATCAATAAAATATAAATAGTATAAACTTATACCATATCGTTTTTAATAAGAAATTCTCTTCTCTTTTCTTGGCAGCCATTCTTTAGCTGGAATACAAGTGTACTCAAAGCAACAAAACTGAAAGTTTGGTCGTGACAAACATGTTTTGTTCTTATAGAAATCTTGCTTTCTGCCACGCACAAAGGAACAATTTTTCTAGTGGATAAGACATAGACGGGCAGTCTACTGTTGTAATTGTTGCATAGACTTGACTTGAGTGTATTAGCATTGTTTATCTTATCTGTTGGTTTTCAAGTACTTTTAAGTAAAAACAAAAATATTTACCAACAGGGTTTCTGTCAATATTTTATTTTGTAAATAAATAATCTACTTATAATAACATTTTGAACCACCTGATTAAAAACTATTGGCTAAGATTCCAGACCTTTTGATTGCATATTTATTTAATTAGAGAAAAAGAATCCTTTGTCAACAATAGAGCTGCAACTCTTGACTTAAAAGCACCTTCAAGGTCTCAATATGCCAGGGCATGCCTGTGATTAGCCTATCAACGGTCATGATTTAAGAATTGTCAGGTGTACTGGAGAATGTTAGTTGCCTGATAAGTCAAGTTCAAATTGCATGGACAAAGCCGCATGGTGTTTGCAGTTTGCTTAAAGAGGCAACTTGTAGTGTAGGTTCCTGTTTCAGTTCTTGCCTTTTTATTGTCATCATCTACATCCACCTGCAAAGTGGATCTATCTGGTTTTCTTTCTTCAGGGAAAATGTCAGGGTTGTTGCATGTTGCAAGACTGCCTTCTCACATCTGACAACGATATGGTAGTAGAACTTAACCCTTGGTATACGGTTTAGTTGAATGCGTTAGAAAAATTAAGATACTTCAATGTACAAGAAATATGTTAGTCTATGAATAATAGTGCAACACAGTGAAACCAGAAGAACCTAATTTATAAGGGATGGTGTGTCATACTTGCACATGATTTTGACACTATGCTAAAAAAGGTTTAACTTCTATTAAAACCAATCATTGAAAAAGAAGAAAAAAATATATATATATAAGGAAGATATAAGTTAAAATATTAGTTATATGAGATATAATAAATTAACGGGAATAATAATTACTTGATAATAGATTAATAATTTCAGGACCATACCTAAAAAGATAAGCTATAATTAAGTGTTTTCACTTTTTTATAAGTAATTTTTTTTATAGATCTAAGAGATAACTTTACATGATAAAATTAGGGGCATACCCCTAGGTTAAGACCATATGTAATATTATATCAAATAAAAAATAATCTCATATAAACTTCATGCACATCAAATATACATGTTTTTAATATATTTTAGGTATCTTTCTTATATTAAAAAATCTTTCTCTAATAAGCCTCTTAATAACTTCAAGATTAAGATTTTCAAAATTGATAGTGTATTGAAAATTCTATCATTCATTTCCTTTTAGATTGCACCGATCATAACATTCTCATTGTTATATAACCCAAAATGGTATATCGCATGTACAATACATAGGACATCTCAACTACACTTACTCCATTAGCCACCCTCCGTTTAATGTGGCAAGACTTAGGAACATTTAGTGTTCAATCATGCTAATGGGTCCAAAAACATTTTGTATTCACAAGTGGTTCGAGTAAAATAGTAAAGATTTCTCTACCTAAAATAATAAAGTTTCATGTCGACATCTCTCCCCCACAATATGCCAATAATCTGTTCCGTCCACTTGAAAAAATCGCATTCATTATGAAAAATTCATTTCAGATTAGTGACAAACAATTTTTGGAGGTTATTCGCCAAAGAGATTCTCATAATAATCGGAACGGACTTGAAGTACCGTGGCCACCCCATTTCAAACGCTGGCAGAAAATCCAAGCCATGCAGAAAATATCTGACACGATGACTCGGTACGGGTCCTTGAATTGATTGAGCTATTTTGTCAACCAGCTACAACCTTTAATAAGGGTACATCCTCGAGAAATTAATGTTACTGAGACTCTGGAGCTTATTTTTACCTTTAGATGTATTACAGCATTGGAATTCAGAGTTCAGGACCATGCTTTGGAATATGACCCGACGTGCATGTAGGGCATCGTGTGAAGAAAGAAAAACGTCAGAGAGGATTGCATGGCGGTAAAAAGCAAAGCGTAAGAAAAATATTGTTAAGAAAGAGAGTGATATAGATTTTATATCTCTAAATGTTATTTTGAGAATCTGGTATAGTCTCATATTATAATGGGCTTAAGCTTGTGGGGCCGAAATTGGTAATGATATTTAAATAAAATACTAATTTTTCTTAGTACGGAATTGGTCATTCAAACAATGGAATTGGCAATTTATGAAAAATGCTACTTAGGCTAGGCTAGAGTAAGAGTCACCGTAGAGTAGGAAACCAAGGCATTAATTGTAAAGCATAGGGAGTTATACAATCTTAGATTGTAATGAACTTGGATATGTAGGAGCCTAAATTGGTGATGATATTTAAATAACATGTCTTTTAATTAGCTTTCAAACCTAAATCTTTTAGACAATGGTTGAGGCACATAACGAAATTCTCTCTATAAAAAGAAAAAAAGATCTCATACTTTTGAGTTAGCTTTTAAATAGAATTAATTCTATTACATGTTATTAAAATTTACTTTAGATGTAATATATTTATGCTTATAGATAAATATTTACATAGAAAATATTTCTTTATATTTGAAGTGATAAAACATGTTAAAAATAGTATAATATAAGTTTCATATTAACCAAATTTTGTTAAAAAAATGTCATTAAATTTTAAATAAAATTTATTTTTTTAACAATCATGATGTATCTACATTGCTAATAGTATTGAAGAGCAAGCTGTTCTTAGCACTAAAATACCTAAGGATGTAAAAGTAGCAACGATAATTAAGAATGGAGGGTAGAACTTACATATCAATAGGAGATACTCATGGCAAATGTTTACAAGCAATATCAATAATTTGTTAAAATTAAATAATATGAGAGAAGATAAGCTTGTGTAGACTACTTTTGTTGATTGAAGGTACTCAATTGAATCTACTTAGAAAAGTATTACTCCCTAAGGCTCCAAAGGGATTGATATACAATTGTATGGTTCAAGTTTGCAATTCCTTGTCAACGTACACTATTATGACTAATTATACAAAATTAGTTAGTTGACAGTAGATAGACTATAATTCCTTGAAACATTTAGAAATAAGAGTTGCTACCTATAACATATTTTAGATGAGTCTAGGGACCACATCTTCATAGGTGTTTATACTCTATAACAATATGGGAACATCTAAAGACTATTCTAAATGTATAACAATCTTGTTTATCATGGAATGCAAGAATCAACTAGTTTCTTCACCATAAGAAAAAAAAGGGTTCTAAGGTAAGTATTGTTAAATCTATATTTGTTTCATTTGTTTGTGCTATCTAGAAGGAAAAGAATGATATATTTTTAAATGTATTGTTTGTTTTGAAAATGTTACTCTTGAAATTGTTAAGAATAACTTTCTTAATCAATGAAGATACCAAAAAAAAAAAAAAGAAAAGGGGCCAGGATCAAGAAAATTTTGCAACATCGTTTGCTAGAACCTCCGAAAAGGACACTACTCCATTTAATGAATGGTCCTGTCAGAATGGACGTGGATGACATAAATGGGTCCCTGAGACTGCCACGACCGATCTGGCGATTATGTTGTACCTAATGAGTCCGTCTTTCTTTATCATGGGGTCATTTTCACTGGGGTCCCCAAACCCCCCCAGGATAATGACGAGATTCACATTCAATAATTCAACCCAATATGGGTACAACTTGTCAACCCTGTTTCCCTTTCTGGGCAGTATTTTCGTTCAAGTAATTATCAGTCTCTGTTTTTTTTTTTTTTTTCTGAGAATTGAGAATGACATAAATGGCTATTGGATATTTTATAACACCTACGTCCTTGAGATGGACTGAATCAAGGTTCAGGTTTCAGTTGACATCAACTTCTTCCAGTCAGCTGGTGACAGTCTCATGCGTAAGAGTAAGGGCTGCAGCAAGATCTGTACATAAATGAAGGAGTGATTTAGAGGAAGACTAGAGTAATTTTTGTCTAACCTAATTATGTTTTAAGATAGGCTATTATTCTTTAATCTAAGCCATCAAGAAAGTTTGAAAGGGGTTTAATCACTCATGATAAAAGGTATGCTAGAAGTAATAAATGACTGAACTCAAGTAATCAGAGAGGATATAATATTAAGATATTAATTGCATAGAACAATTATGTTTAAAGATGTTTCTTTTAAGTAAATAAATTATGAAAACTTAGTACAGAGATGTGTCTGGAACAATATAGTCATATCATAGAAACCTATTTCCTAAGTGATAAAACATCACATTTAAAACTGCATTATTAAGCTAAAATAGTTTTGATACAAAATGATTACGTTCAAATAATGAAGCCAGGATTGTTGCGAATGAAAAGGTGACACAAAGCTCCACGCTGTAATGATTTATAGATTTTACTTGTTACAACAAGTTTGAATCTCCATGCCATGGCTAGTAGCTTAAGTGGAACTGTCAGGGGTGGAGACATTAATACCCTCCCCCTTTAACAAATCCGAATCTCCAACATGCCCAATAATAGAGCACGGGCTTGTCAGCAACGTAAACTGATATTTTAACAAGAAGGTCGAGTGCAGCTGAAGATATATGTGGAGAAGAACTGTTTGTCCTTCATGGAAGGACTTCATGAATATGTTGTGGTAAGGAGTGTTTTGTTTGTGAATGAATCCATGTGTCTGGAGAGAGGGAGAGAGAGACAGAGAGACAGAGACGAGAGAGAGAGTTGATTGTTTGGTTCCTCCACGACTCTTCTTGGCTCATTGTTCTTGCACTCACAAGGCAAGTGCGGTAGATTCATCACGGTAGCAAAACTCATCACCAAGAAGTACTCAGTTTACGAGACTCGTGACATCTATGGGTATCTGTCCTTGCATAAAGCTTGCTGGTTCTTGATGAGCATGGAGCTTAAAGGGTTTTATATATGCAAAATATTACATTCACGGGAGTGAACGGGGTCAAGTCCATGGGAATGCTTCCGGAAAATTGATACAAGTTCCTTTAAGTATGATCATTATAAGAAATAATGTTGAAGATGAAAGTTTCACATTAGAATAATATGAATTTTGAATATTTTAAATATAAAAATGTCTTGTGATTTATTTATTAATTTTTAAATTGAGTTTTAAGCCTATTGTTAATATAGTATCAAAATACAAGTTAGTTAACTATAATTTTCTTTCAATTTTGAGTCCTTAATAGATGCTTTATTATGTGAAAAACATCAATTCTATCATATTCAACTTTGTGTTAGAATTGGTAAAACAATTAGGTTAAATGTCATAATTGTAAGACCATAGTTTTTCTCTATAATGTAAGAAATATTCAAAAGCCTAATGATTGAGCCGTTTCACTAAGAAAGCCTCCTTAGGACATGACTAGTTGGTTAGGAGAGTCCCTCTCATGAATTGTAGATAATGTGAGAATTCATGATTTACGTATTTGATAAAAAAAAAAATGAAAAGAAAATTTAACAAGAAAATATTATAAGAGAATATCCTATTGATCCAAACATATTAAATTTGCTATATTTGTGTATGTATATTTCTATAATTACTTTTTCAATTCATTTGTGGGTGATATATTTTATTAAATTTTCACAACACATTGAGTCTAAAGTATACTCAGTACGCAAGAGAGAGATAATAACAAAAGTCTCATATTAAAAAAGTAGTGTTCAAATATATATCCTACAATTCATGAATTACTTTTTAGATTGGACTTTTGACTTAACTTTAACAAAACAATCTATACAAAACAAGATCACAAATCAAAATATTGATAATATAATTGAGTGTTACACTATATGAGAAAAATGTTTATTTACTTTTTTAAAACCAATTCATAAGAAAATGAAACAATCTTATATATATATAATAGATTGTAGAATGAGATATTAGTACCATGAGACACTCATCAACCTGTTTTTCAAGAGTTGCCTCTCTTTAAAAACTTGGACCACGAACAACAGATAAGCAAGTATGGAATGAACGTTAGAATTAAGACGTAAAATTGCCCATCAGCAATTATAATCACGTGAGAGTTCCCTTCTAAAGAAAGTACTGCTCTCTAATGAGACTACGACCAGGACAGACTCAACCTGTGCATATTAGGATGGTAGGGTTTGACAGCCTAGGCAGATTGCGTACCTTACTGCAAGATTGATATCGATTTCAATCCCTGTGGTCCAAGATTCCTAATGATGACGTACGAACACTGGCATTTCCTTTGATCTCAGACTGTTTTGGGAGGTATCACTTTTTCTCTAGTCTTGACAAAGAAAAAGGAAGAAAAGAACAAAGTTTTATTAAAAAATTATAGTCAATTATATATTAATAATGTATGAAATACCCAAATTTTAATAGAACTTATCAAAATCAGGTTGCAATGTGAGAAACTCAGGCTGCATTTGATAAAACTGGCTTAACACCGTTGGATGGACCTGATCCAGTTCCATGGCTACAGCAAAGTGGTGGTGTAGCAGGCTTAGGCCTCAAAATGGTAGCATTCCTATGGGCCTATCATTCTGAATTCATATGGGCAAACCCTAAACCTTTTAAAAAAAAAGAGTAAAAAATAAAATAAAATCAAGTACTTATATATAAGGTTCATTTTTATAATATCTTTTTTTAGTAAAACGAAGGGTTAAATAAAGATATTAAAATAAGACTTAATTTTATACGTTATTAACTTATCACTGAGTTAATAGATGACCAACTATATATAATATTTGAAAAAAATACTTATTTCATGTTTTTAAAACTAAAAAATAAAAAAATAAAAATTATTAGATTGCCGAAACCATAACCTGGTCAAATTCAAACTTTTTAATAATGTTGGGAGCCTCCAATTTTGATGGAGACTTCTGTAATATAAACACATGAAGACGTGTTCTCACGTCCATGGATTCTGAATACGTGACCAAAGCGAAATGGGGAGGAAGGTTCTTACAGAATCCATGTTCCCAAACTACCCCGATAGCGTCCGGAAGGAATGGGGAGCGCCTCCGTACTGCGGGATGGTAATTTAAGATTTCACAAGGGTAATACGGGCAGCATGGAAGTCCTAGGAGGCGGTAGTTATCTTCCGCGTCTGCGTTGCTGTACATTTCCTATAAACGCCTACATTTCCCAATAACAAATACCCCTTCTTCTCTTCCGCACACGAAGAATCAACAAAGGAAGTTTTAAAGAGAGAGAGAGAAAGAGAATGGCTTGCAGGCCTCTAGGCTTCTTGCTGGGGCTGCCGTTCGCGCTGGTGGCACTGGTTCTGTCTCTCATCGGTGCGGTTGTGTGGGTTATTGGGTGAGTTCTTGGATGCTCTTGCTAATCTCCATTGATGTTGTTTCTCTGTTTCTCCATCTCTTTTTCTTTCTGCAATGTGGTTTCCCTGCGATCTTGATTCCCTAAGTAAAAACCTCGATCATCGAAGAAGTCCCAGTTTGTAAATCCTTTGATTCCACCAGTCATAATTTTCTTGGAATCAAATTGATGCGTTGTGTATTAGAAATAGTTTGTAGGCATTTTTTATATTTATATAATTTTTAAATATACCAAATTATTTCTTATATAGAAAGTATATTTTAAGAACTCAAGTTTGATTTTTGATACTATTTGAGAAATAAACTTATAGACTCATAAATTGATGTGGTATTAATTAAAAATCGGGTATTTTTAATATGGGACTTTTGTGTCAAATAATCTACGGAGATGTTCTTTTAAGTAAATTTCATGTTAGCTGAAGACTTTTTCTTTTCCTTGTTAATTTCAATGCCAGGTCTCTGCTGAGTTGCTTGTGCCCATGTTGCGTATGCTTTGCTGGGCTTGCGAATATGGCTGTGGCTCTTGTGAAACTTCCTGTGAAAATACTTAAATGGTTCACTGATCAGATCCCTTGTTGACACTTATTATTCTTTCTGGTTTCTCCCTCAGATGGCTGTTCAGATATTCATTCAATGCTTGATTGGTTTGTAAGATTGTTTTGTGAGGTTTGATCAGGTACATAACCTGTAATGTCAAGATTATTTATTTTGGAGAGATTTGATCAAACTTCGGTGCTGTATGGCTCAGGAAAGGTTCTTAGACATGTTGAACTTCTTCTCTAGCTTCATGTTCATTCTTTCTGCAGAAAAAAATTGAAGGGCATTTTTTATTGGAGAATTCAATGCGTAGCCAATTGGTTCCAGAACTGGTCTTCGGAAAATGAAAAATTGGCAAAAGGCTAAATGGGTTCCACTAACAGAGTAATTAGGATGGTTATTATACAGGAGAGTGTTGGCTCTATTTTCCCCTTCTTTTTTTTTTTTTTTTTTTTTTCACACACGTCCAAATTAACAGATCTAGTGTTAAATCTATGATTAAGAGGTTTCAAGTAATATTTACTTTCAATTAAACTAAATATTGGTTGACAAGAAATGCTAACTTGTTAAGCATCACATTTAAAGCCCTATGTTACCTAGTAGTCATACCTTGGAGGACCTATTTGTAGCCTTCTTTTTAAGGAAGGGAGTGGATACTCTATAAAATATTAAAATATAAATTTCTTGTAAAATACATCATTTTTCATGAGCTTTGCCTCATGAAATATGTCTCGTATGCTTTATATAAGGGAGTATGTTAAAATTAAAATTTATATTTTAAATTCCCAATATATTTGATTTGTTACATTTTTTATACATAAATATTTTTGAAAAAAATAAATAAATCTTGTAATAAGTTTCAAGCAAAATATCATTTTCTTCATAGACCTTGAAATACATATTTTCCCTTACCTGAGGGAAGTTGAAATCTAATGCATAACCCACCTGGGACAGGTTGATTTCAATAACAAAAGTGACATTTTGTAACACTTATTCTCTTGTTTCATATTCATTATTCCTTCAGAAAAAGAAAAAGGACAATATTTTTTGAAGGTGGATTCAATGCATTATCAGAAAATGACAATTGATAACGGCTAAATGAGCTCCACTAACTCAATTATCAGAACGAATGTATGGTAGAATAGTGAGTTGGATCAGACATCAAGCTTGGCCTGCATTTAAATATATTATTACAAGTTGCTTGAAGATTTCACTATTAATTAAATTTTTATATGTTTTGGTAGAAAGAGACTTTATGGGCTTTATATAACTGACGTTTTGCTTTTGAAGGAAGCCCGTAGGTTTGGGCTTTTCCTCGCAGCCCCTGTGGTGCCAAAACAATGGGAATGACATAGATTCGGCTAAACATGTTGTTTAAATGTATTAGAATCCAATTCAAACGGATCATTTTCACGCTTTTCAAATGATATGTCTATAACCTTTTTACCCAAATGACCACAATTTTACCATACATTTTGATTCGTTAATTCCCCTACACTAATGCCCAATTTTTATTATATATGAAATTTACATCCGTTTATTTAAGAAAATTGAAAAACTGCTTGGGGAATATTCATACAAAAGATTGAAAACCCTGAATAAAATGTAAGAAATCATTACCCAAAAAATTATTGTAAATGCTTCCATGATGTCATGATATTTGACATAGTTTGTTAATTTTTCTTTTATGTTGCTTTTAATCATTTATATGGACGGGATTGTTAATCAAATTTTTATTATGATTTTCCTTTTATTAACGTTACACAGGGAGTTTTGAGAACATAGCCCTATTTATAAGATTAGCTTCCTGAATGGTTGATAGTGAGGAAAAGACTTGATTTTGTAGCATCATAACATAGCTTTCAAATTTCTCTAATATCATTGAAATAATCAAACTTCTTTTCTTAGAATCAATTCTTAAGAAATAGAAACACTTAAATATATAAAGAGGATATTTAACTAAGATATTAGTAAGAAGGGATAATTACTATTTTTAGCACAACTCCTTAAGCGTTATAAAAAACATAATTACACCATTTATAAGTCATAAAATGAAATTTTAGGAACCTAATTATGAGTCATAAGTTAAAATTACAATAACTTAGTTAACAAACAAAGAGATGTATTATACTTTAACTTAAATTAGTGTAGAACTGTTGGGACTTCAAACATCTATTATAAAAAAGTGGTAGATGTCACCATTCTTTTGTACCTTTAGAAAAGCAAATTAATTTGTGTATCAAAAAAAGAAAAATTAAAAAGAAGTAAAGAAGACACGTGTACACGAAATGCAAAGTATACAAAGAAAAAGACAATTAAAAGTATGATAAGATAACATTTATAGAAATCAAAGCAGGTTTTTAGATTTATAGGATAGTATTTTATTTATTTATTTTTCTATATGTTCTGTAATATTTTCTTTTTGCTACACATGGCCCTTTATTCCTTTACCTTAAAAAGAAAAAAGAAAAAAGAAAAAAGAAAAAACGGAAAATTAATTCCCCTGAGAGGAAACCGGTCAGCATGACCGCACCTGATCTTCTCCGCAAGTAGGTGACAAGTGTCATGCCTCGGGTCGTTCGTTTTAAGAATGTAATTTAGCATACTTAATACGCCAGCCTCTCCTGATGTGAACATAATAACCTGCCACGTAGCTTAGCACTAGCTCAACATCACCTTTTCAGGAAGAATCTCGTAGTCTATGAAAAAACAAAAACAAGGCCATATTATTTTGTAATTAAATAATTATGGTAAAAACTAAAATATTATTATCAAAAATTGAGGAGGAGGAGGAGAAAGGAGAATAACAATTGTATATTTGTTATAATAAATTTTAATTAGCTTAATTTACTGACATATTAATCTAAAATCACTTTTCAGCATGAATAAACAATGATGAAAGAGTGTTAGCCAAAGTTGTTGATGAATTTATATATATCATAAATTTACCCAATTTATCAAATTTATTTTCATATAACTGTAAGTTTACATAACTATTTATTTTTTTTGATAAATTTAATAACTCGTTTAAATTTTTATTTATTTATTTATTTGAATAATACTTACAAGTTTTTTGCGAGGTCCAAATAATTATTTATTTTTGTTAGTAGAAATTAATTATTTACTTTCATAGGACATAGCCGCCTCTAGAGAAGGGTGTAGTAATTTCTGGAACCTTCTACAGGATTCTCAAATCATCGGAAATGTTGTACGCACTTGGGCACGCCCTTCACACGTGACACCGCTCCAGACCACAGCGATAATACCCCGGCCTCACTAGAATGCTGGTTATCTCCAACTTCAGGCTCTGCAAGAAGTGAAGACGAAGCGGATTGAGAGAAAAGATTTAGAGTTCTAGACTTGGAAGAAGAAGAAGAAGAAGAAGAAGACGAAGAAGAAGAAGAAGGTAGGAGTAGTAAAGGTGGGGAAGAGAAAGAGAGGAGTGGAAAGCAGAATGGGGGTGGATTACTACAAGATTCTACAGGTTGATAGGAATGCAAAAGATGACGAATTGAAGAAGGCTTATAGGAAGCTTGCTATGAAATGGCACCCGGATAAGAACCCGGATAAGAAGAAAGAAGCTGAAGCCAAATTCAAACAAATCTCTGAAGCCTATGAGGTGCTTATGCTTCTCCTAGATCAACTCTTCTTCTTTTTTTTTTTTTTTTATATGTTTGAGCACAGGTGCGATTGCTGTACGAATTCTTTCTTGTTTTAAGATGATCATTGGATCGAATTTCTAGCTTTTGCTGGGTTGTTTTTAGTTTTCTTTTTTGGATTTGGATGTTTCATGTTCAAGTTCTTGGAAAGTATTGGTATTGGTATTGGTATTGGAATCTCTCTTTTTCTGCCTAATTTACTTCTTTTCAAGGAAGGATGACCATCCATGATTCGAGTGTGTGTAGAAGTTTCTGGTTTTATTAATTCTTGAAGGGAAATCTTGCAGGTTCTCAGTGATCCGCAGAAGAGAGCTGTATATGATCAGTATGGAGAAGAAGGGCTAAAGGGTCAGGTGCCACCACCTGACGCCGGTGGCCCAGGCGGAACTACATACTTTTCAACCGGCGAAGGGCCGACGACGTTCCGATTCAACCCTCGTAGCGCCGACGACATTTTCGCCGAGTTCTTTGGATTCTCAAGCCCCTTCGGTGGTATGGGAGGTGGCATGGGAGGTGGCGGCGGAGGCATGAGAGGCCCGAGGTTCTCAAGTGGGTTTTTCGGTGATGACATGTTCGCATCCTTCGGAGAAGGAGGTGGAGGGTCCATGAACCAAGGTGCTCCCAGGAAAGCTCCTCCGATCGAGAGCAAGTTGCCTTGTAGTCTTGAAGAGTTATATAAAGGAGCAACCAAGAAGATGAAGATCTCTAGAGAGATTGCTGACATAAGTGGGTAAGTAGTCTTTCTTGATTGGTTATTTAACTTATCTCAAATTTTGATCAAATTGAGCGACTTGTTTTGATTCCTGGTAATTCTTTGCAGCATCTTATGCTTTTTAATTCGGGTTATAATGAAATATGCCATTTATGGCGAAAAGTAGATTTTCACTTTTGAGTTGTTTTCTAAGCACTAATTGATTTAGCTTAAATATTAGTTTTCATTGATAAACCTGAACCATAAGTGTCCTGATTTGTTCAAATGAACACAAAACCAGAGAGGCCTTTACCCTGTTGAGGATCTACTAAAGCAGGGTTTTTAAAACAAGTTTTGCAGGTCATGTTTTGATCGTTTTAAGTAAGCTAGTTGAGGTATAATGGAGTTTTTATACTGTGTTTTCACAGGGTCCTTAAACATTAACGCTTGTGTAAAGTTTAGGGTCTTAGATGGACACAAAGCTGGGGTTTTAGAAATACAATTTAATAAACTTCTTGCCTGAAAGATTTGTCTTCCGATAATGGTCTGTTTTATCTATGATATGATGACAAAACTTGCTTATATTTATATCGATATCTTGCTTGTTCTATGGTCTTTGGCTATTTGTAAGTCACTGTTTAGTTGAGAATAGGGTTTGGCATTTCCCTTTGCGGTGAAGGAAAGATTCCATTAACGTTTGGCATA
Organism: Casuarina equisetifolia; assembly: GCA_028551475.1. Classification (NCBI taxonomy): domain Eukaryota; kingdom Viridiplantae; phylum Streptophyta; class Magnoliopsida; order Fagales; family Casuarinaceae; genus Casuarina; species Casuarina equisetifolia. The sequence continues at coordinate 29,176,626 of CM052355.1, forward strand.
AAGTCTTTGTGTAATAGTTCTAATCTAGACATCATTCATTGGTTGAAAATAAAATAATGGTTTCAACATCGTTTTGTTTAAGATTATGTTTTGGTGAGTGGTTTTCTTTTAGGAATTTGGTACGGTCCTTACTGCATGACTCTGGTTTCCATGGTTGTTCTTGAATAGTACTGAATAGCATCTTTGGTTCTGATGATGTGAATGTTGAACAAGAGTTTCATTAGATCTTAAGGATCACTCTGCAGGCTAAGCAAACCACTGAACATTGACAACATTATCTAGCTACTTTTAATGCTACCTAGGCCATTGATTTCTGCATATGTTTCTCACTCACTCATTCTGTTCTGCAGGAAGACGATGAAGGTGGAGGAGATTCTCACCATAGACATAAAGCCTGGTTGGAAGAAGGGCACAAAGATCACCTTCCCAGAGAAAGGCAACGAGCAGCCAAACGTCTCACCTGCAGATCTCGTGTTCATCATCGATGAGAAGCCCCACAGTGTCTTCACCCGAGACGGAAACGACCTGATCGTGACACAGAGGATATCCTTGGCCGAGGCGCTGACGGGTTACACGGTCCACCTGACAACCTTGGACGGCAGACACCTGACCATCCCAATCACCAGCGTGATTCATCCGGACTACGAGGAAGTTGTGCCCAGAGAGGGAATGCCAATCCAAAAGGACCCCACAAAGAAAGGCAACCTGCGAATCAAGTTCAACATCAGGTTCCCGACGAGGTTGACGGCGGAGCAGAAATCTGGAATCAGGAAACTCTTGGGTCCGTGAACAAGTTCTACTCGGAGACAAAATGTAGCAGCTCTTCTGTGAATACGTGCCAGGGATCGCCATGGGGATGAGGAGTCTCTGTTTGTTTCGTGATATACGTTAGTGATTTTGGTAATATATAGAGAACTATTTCTATTATTGTCATTCTTGTTTAAGAGTTTGAGAATTGACAGAATGATTATGTTACCAAATGCAAAAGTAGTCCTTAAAGCAGCGTCCAGTTCTCGTCTCCTGGCTTTTGGTTTGCTATTGATTAATGGAACTCTGGAGAATGGAAAATGGATTCGCAGGTTATGTGGTAGCACTAGTTATTGGATTGTGAAAAGGGTCTGCTGTTCTAGATTTTGCGACACTTAAGAGTTTCTAAGTGATACTCTTTTACTTCATAGGACAAGTATTTTCAAGACTAGAGATGAGAAATTTACTCCCCCGATAAGCATTAGAAAATGGGATTATATGGGATAAATACATGTTACTTGAACCTAAAAGTGAAAAAAAAAAAATAGTCTTTTAACAAGTAGTCTAACTTCTTGTTATGACCATGCTTAATTATGTTTAAGTAATATTAATTAGGTTTAAGTAATTATAAATTATTACAGGGTTAAGTATATGTATTATTTAATATATTTATGATTTTTTGGTATGTTTAATTTTAACTTGTAAATTTTAAGCTAACTTACTAAGAATTATATTGTTTACGTTTATAAAAAAATTAATAAAATAAAAAAATAATGTGACTCAGTATGGGGTATTAAATATTTGCAAGTTCCTTGTTTATCTAATTCAAAAAATACAAAATAAAAAATTCCACCGCCTCTTCGACCGCCTTATATAAAAACCCTTCTCTTTTGCCTATCCGTTTGGGGAATCGTATCCCAATCAGGAAAGGCTAAATCCCCCGAGTCTTGCGCTCCAAGCAACGAAACTCCTTATAAATCCAACCCTAGTCGTGCGTTCATTCCCATCAGAAATCGAAGCGGAGCAACTGAGAGAGAAAGAGAGAGAGAGAGAGAGAAGAATTGGTGTAGGAATTGTTACTGTGATTGTAGTTGAAGAGAGGAAGAGGACGATGGCTGCTGCTGTGTGTGGGATAAAGAGATCTTTTTACGAAGAGCTTCCTGCGCCGCCTCCGGTTTCCAAGAGGCTCCGCTGTGGCTCTTGTTCTTCGCCGGTTTGGCTCTCTGCCCCGACTCTTCTTGATCAGCTCCGCTGCGTCTTTCCTCATTTGGAGCTCTTAATTCTTGAGAAAGCACTGGAAGAATGTAACAATGATTCGGATGCTGCCTTAAAGATCCTGCATGAACTCTGCTTAGGATCTACGGAGGAAAATTCAGGTTCTGCTGAAAAATCGGATCTGAATGCGGAGAATGATAGATTAAAAGATGATGAAAACACGGTTGCTCCTGATAATTTTCCACCTGGGAACAACATTCCCGTGCAAGGTGAAGAATGGGTAGATCTGTTTGTAAAGGAAATGGTGTCGGCTACCAGTATGGACGATGCCAAAGCTCGTGCTGCAAGACAGCTGGAGATTTTAGCGAAGTCCATTAATTCACGTGGTGGTGCTGAGGCAACTAAAATTCACAATGTGAGTATCATAAATTCCTAATTTTAAGTCTGAAATCTCTTAATTTTAAGTTCAGCATTCAGGGTATTTTTTACAAATCTTTCTTTGAAAAAAGTAGAATGAGGATTGTTCTTTACTTGCTTATAACTATTTGTTATACAAATTTCTTTAGCATATCTACTGACTTTCTTGAAATGATTTAAAATTTCAGGAAAACATGATGATGAAGGAACAAATTAAGGGACTAATGAAGGAGAATACCATTCTCAAGCGTGCAGTGGTTATTCAACATCAACGGCAGAAAGAGTATGATGGCAATAATACAGAATTGCAAAATTTGAAGCAGCTGATGTCCAAGTACCAAGAACAAATGAGAACACTTGAGATGAACAACTACGCCTTGTCAATGTATCTGAAGGATGCTCAACAAAGCGGCTCCATTCCTGGACGATTTCATCCTGACGTCTTCTAAGAAGGAGATGGAAGTTAGTGTCCTCTGATTATAGGGCCTGCTACATGCTGCATCGTTACCTCATTACAAATCATTAATGTTGTAATTGAACATTAAGCTTTTACAAGAGCTTTAGAACTTTTTGTATTCCATTTAGAAGTACATACTTTACAAGTATATGTAATACTTGACATTTCATAAAGAAACAAAAGTTTGATATCTCATATTCTCAAATTACTCTTTTACCTAACAAAATAAAATTAAGATATAATAATAACAAATTCTCGTAGGTGAATGTTGTTGGATGACAGGGAAACTGAAAAAATGAGATATCCATCCATATATTAATTTCAGTAACTGTGCTTTGCACATTTTATAAGACAAGCGTTGGATTACAGTGATGGTCTTGCAACATTTACCTCACAGAAAGGATAAAATAAAGAAGAAAAAGCGAGATGAAACCTCTCTTATACAGCAAAATGTATGATTTTCTTTTTACTCGCTGAAATCCGAGGATGTATATCCTGCAGCTTGGTCGTCGTTGGCGTTCTGCTCTCCGTCACCCTCCTGGCTCCCCTCCTCGTCGGGGTCTCCATTTATATATTCCTCCATATCAACATCTCCTTGTTCTTCTTCAGCATCTCCTATATTGTCATCGGCTTCATCGTCTTCTTCCTCTGCATTTACGTTATAATATGTCCTTTGCAGCAAGGCATCAGACCTGCTATTGTAGGGAGGAGCATGGTCGTCTATCACATTATCATCATATTCGTCTCCGCTTGCAATACCGTTTTCTTCATCATAATCCAATCTTTCCGAACTGCTGGAGTTTCCGGCATCCTCCTCTTGGAACCGCAAGTGTTCATCTCCGTTCCACTCTTCCCTGACCGAGACACTAGGTGATTTCTCGAGTATGAGCTCCTCAGGACTCTCTCTTTCTATATCATCCATAACCACCTTTGCAGCAGATTTCTGTCTGCTTCTAATGCTCCGACGACCTCTCCCACGACCTCCTCGTCCTCGTGGCCGCCCTTTCCATCCTAGTATCTGCCCAAATCTGTCACTGTTGCTAGCAGTTGTGCTTCTTTTCCGGGAATCAGTTCTAGAGCGACTGACCCTCCTTTCTGATCTTCCACCACGAGTTCGGCCACGGCCCCTTCCACGGCCCCCTCGTCCACGACCAGAGCTAGAAATTCCACCTCCTGAATCAAGCCAGTTTTCTTCCTTAACATGGTCATCTTGATATGGTGAACAAGCTGCACCATCATCTTTTGAACTCCTTCCTAAAGCATATTTTGATGGAAGCTTCTGAGAAATAAAGTTAAGAAAAGGAAAAAGTCAGAAGCATATCTTTTAAACAGAAATTATTCAATCAAAACACAAGTTTGTCCAAAAAGAGCAGTCAGCCCGGGGGCTCTAGTCAGAACTTCTGCCAACTCATGCTTTCATGCCGCAAATGTTGCCACTGGAGGAAGGCATCCCACCAATTTAATACTAGCTAGATATCTATGTTCATTCTCCTAATGTCAGAGCAACAAACTCTGTCAAGACCACGCAATCTCCTCTCCACACAATATTCTTATTTTCAGGATATGAATCCTAGTGCCTAAGTGAAAGCCACTGGTGAAGGCATCCCCATCTTTATTTGAATTTATTCGTTCTCTCTGTTTGAAAAAATTCATAGTAATACAAAAGGAATACTCACAATGACCCAAGGTCCCTTGTTCTTTTGAGAGTCCATCTTCTGCTGCAGCATATAGGATAGTGACGCATCAAAGTCCATGAACCTTAGAGCCACAGCAGCAGTTGTATGTGGTATCCAGGGAAGTGAAGGAACTCTTTCAGGACCCAAAGAATTATATGTAGCACATCCTGAAGGGTTGGAAAAACCCAAAAGCTCACTGGTAGCCTCAAAGTTTGAAGACAAATAGTCCCTTTTTATGGCGGCTTCAAATGATGTCAGAAGCTGCAAAAAAACACATTCTACTTGGTAAGTTCTTCAGAGATATATCAAAAGAGCTCAATAAACCAAAAACAAGGAGGAAGAAAAAAAAGAGGCAAATTGGTTTCAGTCATATTTGTCATAGAGCACAATCGGTGTAAGACTAAAGGAAAGCATAAATCTAGAGCGCAGCCTGATTTATCTTGAACCAGATTACAAAATGACTAAATCATGGGGGACAAAATTTGAACCTCAAAGCATGGAGAGGAGAAAATCAAAATATGCCCTCTTATGAACAAGTGCATTTGGGGGAAATGTCTCTTTAAGCAGAACGCATGTTCAAGCCCTCTGATTAAGGTACCAGGGCCTCACTAAACTATCAAGATATGGATTTTTGGCCTAGGGGACTGAAAGCTCACTAGAAAATGCCTTCATCGAAATTCACTAAGTATCTGCTTGAGAAGAACATCATACTAGCAACCAATGCACCTATTGATAGCAAGTGGAACCAAATAATTCAATTGGGTTAGTTACTGAAACACACCAGTTCTTCCTTTGTTTACTTGTTAAATGATTGAGCTATTCACTGATGAAAATCATTTCAAATAAAAATGCAACATCAGAAAGCTGCCAATAAACCGGCGAGCTGAAACATGCCACAATAAGTCTTTTAATTTCTGTTCCCAACGGCAGCCCCTTCAACTTTTATGGTGTCTTTCCAATACTGGCAGGAATCCAGCACACATGGTTAACCATTCCGAATCTCCTTTTTGCATCTCCTGCATTTCCATGCCGATGTATGGCAGGTATTAGAACCCATTTGTTGGTTCTTGTCATAGACTTAAAGGTTTTAGAAATTGTGGCTCCAGGGCTGTTGAATGACATCCAGGGTAAACAGATGTAGAATTCAATAGCAAAGAAAAAGGCCTGGAAAATGAACAAAATGGTTGGAGAAATTATCTGAGTGACCGTTTGAAGGGTTTTAAGGCCAGGGCTTTACGTAAAAAGGAATAAATAAACCGATAGGTTTCTCCCAAAACCAAAAAAAAATTACAGATCTACTTCCCCTTAGAAAAATAGCTGCGGTATCTAAAACAAAAGGCCAGATCAAAAATCCACTTTAACTCGAGTCTCCTTGAATCATGATCTCCAAAACCTTAATATGAGTCATCCCAATCTGACGTTGCACATAAGCCAACAGAAGTAAACCTCCAAAGTGGCAAAATTGAAAATCATTCTAAAGAGCGTGACTAGACCATTCTTCCACGTCAGCCACAAGTGTTCCCAGATTTTCAAACCTTCTTAATGCATTCCTAAATTCACTCCTGTTTCCCTACAGAGCAGCACACATAAATGGAATTTGAAACGCACAATATTAGATATCATGTGGTTTTCTAATATCATCACCCACTTCTTAATGAAAGGCCAACTGAGTAGTTATGTTATCATTAACTCTCATACTCCAAGATTGGGCCAAAAAAGAAAGTGATGAAATTTGAAATCACAAGCAAATGTAACAAGAATGATGTTTGGGAGTTCTAATGCATAACCTGAAGAAGGTCTTCTGCCAATGATGAGGAGTGCAATTTCATTCCCCATGATTTTCGTTGACTATCCGTCCAAAGAGGTTGAAGAGATTCGGGTGGAACAGAAACCTGCCAATCAAGAATTAGGACCAAATAAGCTGCATAAAACCAACACCACCCACCACCCACCACCCCCCACCCCCGAGCCACAAGAAACACGCACACAAAAGATAAAAAGTAATAATAGGCAACAAAGTTTGATGGCTAAATGAGTGCAATGTTTCCATTATAAACTATGGTAACTTATATATACAAGCATAAGTAGGCATTACCTCAACTAAAGCTAAGAGCACCTTAAGTAATCGTAGCTGGATGGGTACAGAAAGTGGTTCACACCAAGGAAAATGAGGATCCCCCTTCAGTTTCCCTTCACACTGAGACACATGTTCAGAAAAATTTGAGCTGCTCCCAGATGAACTGTATGTCTTATGGCAGGAAAGACAGTGGTTCTCTTCAAAAGTATAAATATCATGACAGTGAACACATTTGCCCAGTAACTGTGTACACCTTTTTTTGCCATACTTCATTGCACATAATGCTGAGCAGTTAAAGAATTCTTCCCACATCCACTTTTCAAAATCCTGGTACCTCTTCAATGCATAATTTTTTTCCTCTTCATTTCTTCCAATCTCAATTGCGAAAGATGTTGAGGTCTCTGACATATCAGAATCAGAAGCACAAACAGCACTTCTTGGGCTATCAGCACCTGTGCTGCAATCAAGGTCAGCAGGCATTTCCATGGCTTCTGTTTTAACAGGTTCTCCACTATGACTACTCATGTTAGTACAATGCATCTTCCTCCTGAGAGATTCCTTAAAGGACATCTCAATCTTTTGCAACATCGTGTGCAAATGAGATTCTCTAAACCCTCGTACATCTAAAGATGACAATAAGGCATCAAAACCCTGCATGCAGATGGTAGAAAATTGTGAAAACCAGCATAATCGATATGGAATGTGTGTAAAGGTAACTTTAGATTAACCAGCCAATAATTCAGCATAAGAAGCGCTTCAGAAGAAGATGATAAAATAAAATATTAAATCATTATAGCTCTGCAAAGCCAATACTGAGTGTGGCAAACTTGCCTGAGTTTCAGCACCCAATATGCTAAAGTAATAAGCATCTCATTACTAAAGGGTAAGGAGAATTTAAAACAACAAATACACGAGCAAAACAAAGGAAAAACAGGAAAGTACCTCTTCAGAATCAATGAGCCTCCAGCGGCCATCATGTAACTCAACAAAGATCCTGCCACAGCCAGGCTCATTAAGGGAGGCAGATGTAGTGAACTGCCAGTATCTATTACGCCTACGATCCTGACCAAGAGGTAGTGATCTATACACACACATCTCTTCTGCCTTGTGACCAACATAAGATTTTAGCTGCGAGCGTGATCTTTCAGCAACATAGGCTGCTTGCTGAGATGGAAGATTCTCTGGACCAGCAGAGTAATCTTGCATTTGCAGGTTCTCTTCAGAGGGTAAACTGCTAAGGAAACTTTGGTCATTCTGGACCTCACTTGACTGTTCCTGCTGGGCAACAGAAGCCACAGATGTCCCATTGTTTTTCTCATTAACAGTGGGAAATGGACTTTGCCTACCCTCGGCCAAGGAAATTGAAAGGTTAGGTTCAGCCTTGTTTCCCATAAGTGGTGAACAATGCATCTTCATTATAAACTCTTCTTTCATACGACGTTTATCGAGTTGAACTTCAGCCCACATTTGCTTTTTTAGGGCATTTGCTGCCTCCAAACGTTCCTGAAAAGCATTCTTGTTTCAGATCAAAGGAAATCAGAAGTAATTCCACAAATGACTAGAGAAAAAAGTTGAGAAATGATACCTCAAGCACAATGCGGATTGAGTTTCCCTCCATTGCTACACAAATTAAAGCAACAAGTGCACTAAGGCGCTCCTCAACACTCAGATCAGAGTACTCTCCTTCTGTAAGTCCCTGAACCCAAGGTTCACCAGGATTGTTTTCATCAATATCTGTATCTTCTTGGTTAACAATGGCCATATTGTTTCTGATTCCAGATGCATCAATAGTCTGTCCAACAAAAGGAACAGTATCTTTATCCTTATTTAGCCCTCCAGATTGCCTTGGAGACGTACGTTCATCAATGTTTCCAAAACCAAGTTGTGGTGTTTTCATGAGATCATGACTCCCCTCTCTATTTCCTACTGGAGTTGCAATCAATTGGGTTGCTTCTTTGGAATCGTCACCCTCTTTAATTGGTTTTATTTCAGCACCTAAATCATCAACTTCAGGATCCTCTCCTACATCGCTTTCAGAATCTCCATCTCTTTCAGCATCATCAGCATCTTCTCCATCCACAATCCCGCATTTAAATATGCGGATTCTTTCCCTTGCTGCAGAAAGTATGGCCTCTGCATCAGCTGGGTCCTTCCGAAAGGGGGGACGTACACAATATGTTGAAGGAGCTGTCCTCTCAAAAAGTTTGGAATCTCTAGATAAGGCGGCAGCAATTGAAGCTTCAGGTGTCTTGCTAGTCGTGAGGTCCCGAAGTCCAGATTTCTAAGACAAAATAGATAAGCTAATAAAATGAATTAGTTAAATACACAAAAATGATAGCTAATACAATCACCAAATGACAATTACCTGAATCTTTTCTGCAACCTCTAATATGGTAAGACCCCTACTTCCCTCAAGAGAAAGAACATGAAATGCTGCAAATTTGACAGTTCCAGGTGTCAAACGATGCCTAGACCTGCGTGGATTTGAGAAACCCCTTTCTTGCATTATAGCAAAAGCATTTTCAACAGCTGCTCCATTTCGCAAATTAGAAACTACATCATCGCCATCATTACCCTGCATTGCACCATGGAAATAAAATTGTAAAACAAACTTCAAGGAGCTAAATGAACATATCAGGCTGTCTTCAGGCATTTCTACCAAAGGAAAAAAGAAAGAGCTTAACACTAATCAGCTAAATGCACCAATTATCTTTTCTAGGTTTATAAACAAGAAAAGAGAAATATATGTTCTTAAATGATAGGCTAAATGAAGATATGTTTCCTCAGTCTTCTGAAAGTCCATTAACACATCCTCAAAGGAAACAATTCTCAATGTGAACACAACATGAAAAATCATCATTATACTGTTATACACCTTCAATGAATCGGGGAAAGAAGGCTATAGAATACTCTAAAATGTGGCATCTATTTTGTTTTGAGGCTGAATCAGCAGTCCTACAAAAAGCTGCACCACTTGTAAAACCATAGAAAATTTCATGACCCACAATATATCTGACTAGAAAGGTTTTAGCATGAAGAAAAGTAATAATATTTGAAACACCTGAGGCTAAATTACCTAATACGTAGAAGAGCTATCTAATTCAAATGCAGTCAAGTAAAAGATTGCAGCATGGTAAGAAAGAGAAATCTGGCTAGCAATAACACAGGCGCAGAAAGTTGGTTACCTGTGCTGGAAGAAATGACAACAAAAATTAGCATATTTTTCATTGACAAAAAAGCTGAATGGAAGAGGATATCACCTCATTGTCGTCACGATGATAAGTCTGTTCAATGTTTGTTCTCTTCAGTTGTGGTCCAAAACCTGCTGATATAGCAAATTGCCGCAAAATTTCTGGCCATGTCAAGGGATTTAAGTGGCGTTGCCAGTTATGTATGTCAAAACCCCAAGCATATGCCTGATGCAGGCAATATTGGAAAATAATTACAGAATGCATAAGAATTTAGATGGAAAACAAAGCAAGAGACCAGACAAATATGAGAGCAAAAATGCACATATTACAATCACCTCTCAATAGCTTACCCCTTCAACAATCTGCAGATGCCCACCTCCAGGGTTAGCTGCACTATTTTGAATTGGTCCCAAACCTGTAGAGGGCGTTCTGGCAACATCTTCTATATCTTTTATGATGGATCTCAGAACAGCAACATGTATCTCACTCAATAACCTTGAATCCTGAGATTCCAGAAGCCAAGGTTGCTTCGAATGTCATTAAGAACAAAACAATGTAGAATCCTATCCTAGGAAATAAACTTCAACACACACATGTACAGAGCTCTTTACTTACATAGTCATGCAAAGCTTGGATGAACTCATCCAAAGTAAACGGCCAAAGTCCAAGAACATCAGCAAAAGTAATCAAGAACCTCCAAACCTAAAAACATATGTCACAATTCAATACATCTAATAAGATGGAAAAAAATATTTTATAAGATCAAGGAAATAGATATAGACTGGCAAGCTACGAAAATACTCAGGATTTCACACAAGAATTCTCCTCCTTGGTACTCGAATGCTTCTTTTCTTTTTTCATTTTCTTTAAGTTATCAATAAGAGCACAGCAAAATAAATAAGAGAACACCATTAATATTTGTACTTCCATTTTTAATTGCAATAAAAAAGGAGATCTAGTACTGGCTCAACATGAGCAGACCATCATGCTGGTCACAAGAATCATAATTAAGGTGCATAAGACAGCAAGGTTGTTTCCTTGTTTCTAAGTAGCCGTAAGGAATGTGAGAAACTATGTTTGCTCAGACTCACCATAAGAAGATTCCCAACATTTTCCTCCGAGCCACTCCAAGGTTGTATGGCAAAAGGCCTTTTCAGTTGCACAGTTTTGGGTGGAAATATAGTCCGCATACCTACAATACAGACAATGTTAGCTGCTGCACAGATCAAAATTCAACTATACATATTGTACCAAAATACAAGAACCAGGAGTCAATACAGAATTTAAGCAACTGTGTAGCAAAAAAGTAGTTATTAATACAAACTGCACACTCAACAAAGAACCTGCATGATAAGAAAGTTGACAAAATAACCAATCCGATTGTGCAATAATTCTAACAAATAATAATTTTATGATGTCCTGGCCGTACTTTTCTCATTGACAAATACAAGAGAAACTATATTGGATTGAACCCATGACTACACTCCCCACCTCTTACAGTGGAAGGAGATAACATTGGGTTGACAGACCATTGGCAATGATTAGGGCATGTGCAATGGCTGTTCCTCAAAATTTTATGATTATCCTTTTTTCTTTTTTAATCTTTTTAGGACTGGGGGGCATCCCACATTCTAGTTTCCTGAAGATCAAGATAGATAAACAATACAATGAGCTAAACATCTAACAAGGATTTAATGTAGCTAACACTGTAAAATTAAGTTTACAATTCATATAGACAAGTGCTTTCCATAACAAAAGGAACTTGATGACTTTCATAACAAAAATATTTTAAAAAATATAAATTAAAAAAGTTTATATAAGCCAATAGACTTTTTACCCAAGTGGGAGGATGAAGAACTAAATAATTACATATTGATAATAATTTATATGCATATAAGCAAACTTTTTCCCTAATAGCACAACATATTTGCTAAAAATTACAGGACAGAGGCCGTAGAAAACCAGTGACTCACTTCCGTCTAGGTCAATGTATACTGTTGAATCATTGAAAAGTATTCCTGATCATTTGCAAATTAATAAAACGAACTATGAACTATTCAAACTTTCATATTACATTGTAAACAAGATAAAATTCAATTTTAGACTTCCACTTAAAGGATGAGTTCATTCATAATGCACCCAGAAGATCTTGCTGATTCAACTTATGCCATAAAAATTTTCATTGCATACTAATAACTCATTTCAAATTCTAAAATCCTATCTGACTAACGTGATCTATGGATTGGTCAGAGAACAATGTGTCCAGATCAGTTCTATTTTCTAATATCACCATTCTTTATATCAGGCTGAGTTATCATCATGAAGTATTTACCTTTTAAGTTTCTGAGACAATGAAATACAGTTCTGGTCAAGACTCTCCTTCAAGATGTAACATCTACCTATGCAACAAGTTAGACACTTTTTTCCCCGCTTATAACAAAATAACTGGTCCACAAACAATGCTCTCTACATGAAATGCATAATTTACATGCAAAAACCAAACCCAGATGTTTGTGAGTGCGTGTGAGAGAGGGAGAGAATTGGAAAAGGATCACATGAATACCTTTATATAACTCAAGATTTTGCAAAGTCTCATAGTCAAGAGACAGCAGCGAAGGCAGCCCCTTGCTAGAAGTGGCTATCTCCATGAGTTCCAGGCGTTCATCCTCAATGAGTTCCATTGATTCTTTCGCAATTCTGCGAGCAATAGCTCTCTCATTGGCAGCTTTAAGCCTTGCTGCCTCCTTTTCCCTCCTATGTTCTTCTTTTTGTCTTAACTTCTCAGCCTGGGTACATGAACAAAATTGTAGCAACTCTTTTTTATCTTTGTTGAGTTTTTCAATAGGTCAAAAACATCATAAAAATTGTTCTAATGTCAAATTATAAGGAGGCAGCTTTGACATCAAATTCTTTGAACTTACTCTTATTGACTCCTTCTGCAAAAACTTCTCCCTCCGCTCTAGTTCACGCCTTTGCTCCCTTTGGTATCTTTCCTCCTCCCGCTGCTTTTCTCGCAGCAGCCTTTCTTCTTCCCTCCGCCTTTCACGATCATGCTTCTCCATTTCTTTCCTCATTTGCTCCTCTCTCTAAATGCCAAAGAAGCATGTATTAGTCCAAACAAATAATGTCTACAGGTAAAATTTGGGAATAGGAAGGGGCACACCTTGCGCCTCAAAATATCTTGCTTTTCAAGCTCTTTCCTAATCCTTTTCTCTTGAGCTTCAACTTCCCGCGCTATTCTTGCTTCCTCACTCTGCAGGAGAGAAAATATGTTAGAGTAAACTGATGATCATTAGATGAAAAGTATGCAAAGCTTCAAAGTACAATAAGATACCTTCCGCTTCCGCTCCGTCCGCAAAACATCTTCATCCAGGGTAACCCCTCTGTCAGATGGTATGAATGGATTTTCCACTCGAGTTATTGGGTGGGCACCAAAATGAGAATCTCTAATATTTGGAAATGTGTTCTTTCGTGCAACAGTGTCATTCTCTACCGAAACAGAAGACAAGAGGTGAGCCTGCGTGCCTTCTTGAGGCAAAAGATTTAGACCAGGTACCTGACCTGGAAAACCATATCCAGAAGGTACTTGCTCATTCCCATGCATGAATGAGCGCCCAGAGGATAATGATGAAGTCCTTGGATTGGAACCATCAGCAGGTGGACCATAGTGGTAAGATGGCACAACTCTCTCGTATGCATCAGTTCTAACAGTTGGTTGCTCAGGAAGAAACTGGTATTCATGGATAGCCCTGCCAACACCCTGAGAATGAACCATGTGAGTCTATATGGTCCTTTTTCTGTTTCTTTTGGTCAAAGATATGGTCAATAAAGACACACGAGGATTATCCACCTTGGAAAACAGGTGTGTTCAAAGGACAAACATCAAAGGAAATGAAAATTACAGCAGAAAAGTTCTACACAGAGAAACAGAGAGCATCAGTTCTGTAAAAACCAGAGTAATTAATAAAAAAGAGTTGAAAATGGTAAAACTGTAACTAATGAAAGGAAGTAGGAAAGCCCGAAAGAAAAAATGCAATCAATACAACCAGAGCCAGAAAACAAATGCTTCATAGTTCAAATGGAAAAACAAATGCTTCATGGTTCAGATGGAAAAACAAATGCTTCATAGTTCAGATGGATCCTTCCAAAAGAAACAAGGCAATTCTTCTAAAGTGACAGTGTAGCTTTAACATAAAATTTACACCTCATAAACACAGCCTTTGCTTTTATATAGCTGAGAGACACATGATAGCAGAAATCACAGATCATTTTGGTAAAATGTTTCTGTTTTGTATTTTCGAAAATATTTCCAAAAAGGGATTGAAGAGTATGACATGTTATGTCACCACCAGGGGCAGACTGCATCCTTTTTTATTTTCTTTACTAGTAACAAATTAGCTTTCACATTGAAAAGGAAGCATGTAGTTTTAAAATATTCTTATATAAAGATAAAGAAAGTAATCTAAAAAAGTTTTCCTTTTTTATTTTTTTCAAAAGGATTGTTAGTCGTGAAGGTTGTACGAAACCTTGTTTCCGAGTAGCTATTATTTCAAACGCATTTCTCAGTGCAAAATTTTACCGAAGAGAGCCCACACTCTTGGAATCAGCAATGATACACAATCGGTAAAATCTTTATATAATTGAAAAAAAGTACACAGTTGAACTTGGTCAAGTCAATCTTTTCTCTTTAATTCTTAATGCAAGCTCGTACTGACAATGAATTATCTAGGTCGGCAGCACAAAACACAAAGACTCCACATAGGACACCGAACAAAGCAGACTAGATGTAAACATCGAGGGCGTTAGGCACAGCCATGCAATACTTGAAAGAACAGCCTTACCTTGACTGATTTCGCATCAAGACGCTCATATAGCTCAGGTTCAAATGGCCGTCCAGAGTGCTTATGCTGCTCTACTGTCGCCAATCCTAAAATGATTTAAAATGGTTATTAGAAAGCAACCACTTCAGAGTAGCTAATCCTTAAAAGGGCATGCTTCATGTAAGTACTAGAAAACAAGGAGAAGAATTCAAGACATGACACAGGCTGCATTGCAAGCAAGAATTCATAAGAAAGTCAAAACAACAAAACTCAAATCCTACGTTACCCTTTTTGGCTTCAGCGCACCTTTGAACTTAGAACAACGGGTTTGCAGCATTTAAAAGAAGAATGCAGACCAACTATGCCCAGCCTCTCCCGAGTCAGACGAGGTCATGAGTAACCAAATTTAACTTTAAGACCCACACATTCTCTCTCCTATGCCAGAAATAGCTTATGGAAACTTGGAACTTCTAGGATAGAACTCTAGCAGTTGGTCACTTCTTAGGCCATTCCTTTAACTGTTATTGCATCAATGTATGAGGGAGAAGGAAAGGGATTTTCGGTAAAGCGATGCAAGAAGGAAGTTTGTACTTGATGCAGATAGGTGTAATTATTAACCTCGTCTGCTATCATTACCCAGGGTCAAAAAACTTAACTTGCATCATATTTTCCTAGTCAAAAACTACGTTCGTGTTCTTCCCGCAATGCTTGCGATTGGAAGAAGGAAACTTTACCTATAGGCGCCCCAAATGCGTCCGGAGGCAGAGGATCAAACTCCATCCCGAGAATCGGCCCATCCTCCCTCAGCTGCTCACCCAACTGCGCCTCCACAAAGGCAATAGCCCGAAGCTGAGCTACCGACTGTTGTGGCTCATAGTACCTACTCAATGCCGCCACATCACCTCCTATCCTCGCAACCGCAACCCCAGGCCTCCCAACAACTCGCCGCGACTCCACAAACGGACTCAACGCCGAACCCGAAGCCAACGCGCGCTCGCTTCCCGCCTCTCCCACCGCCATTTCTTCTCCAACCGTAGAGTCCTTCGCCTGCTTCTTCGCTGGCGGCCCCTTCCGGTCCTTCAACCGCCTATGACAGAACCACATCTGCAATTGCCGGTCGGAGAGCCCTAATTTCACGGACAGCTCAGCCCGCAACGCCTCGGACGGGTACGCCTCCTCTAAACCAAAAATTTCACAGAAACGTTGTGAAACGTAAAAACCACCAGCCAAAAACAACCAATTCAACAAGAAGCCAAAAATTAAAAACACAAACCGGCGTAAGTCTTCTCCAAAATCTCCAACTGCGAAGCCGTCTTCATCTTCCGCTTCGTCTTGCTTTCTCCTTCCTGCGGCTTCCGCTTCTCCCCCTCGGAACCAGCAGCAGCCTCCATTGCCAAAGATCAAGCACTCCACCATACAAACCCTAACTCAACTCACTAAAAGCCCTCGTAGACCGAAATTCGAGCTCCTCAGTCAAAAACAAAGGAAAAGCGAAAAGAGATTGAGAACAAGAATCGAGCAGGCGGAGCGAGAGTTGCGGTAAGATTTGGGGAACAACAAGACATAGCAGCAATAACAATAAAAATAAAAATAAAAATAAAAAAAAAAAGTAGAAAGAAGGGGGATCGAGAAAATGAGGAAAAGAAAGGGAATGGGGAATTTGATTAAAACAACGACTGCGAACAAACGAACGAACAGTGGGTGTGTTTCCAATCGCACCCATTTCCTTTTTGCCGTATTTGTTATACGAGATAATAATTACAAAAGCGAGCGAGAGAGAGAGAGAGAGAGAGAGAGAGGGAGTGAGAGAGAGAATAATAAATTGGGATTTTAAAGGATGGTATTTGTCAGATGCCTTTTGAAATTTGAGAGCGAGAGGGAGAGTCCGGGGTGTGGGTGTGTGCATGAGCGACTGATTCACGAACCAGTGTTGTAGTTTTGTGTGGTGAGTTTTTCTCTCTCTCTCTCCCTCCCTGTCTCTCTCTTGTTTGCTCGGTTGGGTTTCGGGTCGCGAGGCTTTTATACTCCTCTCGCTTTCTGAGCTCCTCCTACGCTAGAAAAGCTGTCCACAAAGTAGACACTCACCGTCAGCTTTATGTCGCGTGCTGTTCATGCGCCAATTCTAGAGTACGTGATGTGCATATCATCTACTTGTTAGTTATTTTAGGAGTTTGATATTTTGGTATGTAATCGAAACTATTCTTGATTTTAAAGAGAAAAGAATATGTATTTTTCTTTACGAGTTGATCTTAAAAGAACATTTTCTTATGTTGATAAACGTCGGATAGTCAACTTTTAGTGGCTATAAGAAGTAAATGCATCTAGTCAACTTATGCTACATGCTATATAACATGAATATATTCTTATAGAAGGTAATAGGAGAATGTGTGAATCATATTATAATTATGTATACACCAAGTTTTAAGAATATTTAGTCAATGTATTTTGGAATAAATTATTCTTATACTCACGATGCATATAATACAGAGTTTTTATGTAAAAGATTAGATTTTTGAGATAAACTTAAATAAATGAAGAATATTTTAATATTTAAATTAATTTTTTTTATTTAGATTACGTGTTTATATTTTTATATAATATTAAAGTTTAAGTTAAATTTGTTCCACCTCATATAATTTTAGGCCTATTAATACTTAATAAATAAGAAAGTTAATATAAAAGTCTTTAATTAAAAAAGTTTTTAAAATAAAATTTAAATAGAAAAAAGATTTTTTAACACTTGAATTAAACTATAAGCATGTTTTTAACATACAAGAACAATTATATATCATTATTTGAAATTTTTATGCGTAAAGGAGCTGTCAAATTCCCTCCCCCCCCACCCTTTCTCTTATGAAACTTTTTCTTCACTAACGTGGAGGACTAACCCAATATTTCAATACACATATTAACCTAATTAGATTATAATTTTACGTTTACATAGAAAGCTATGGCTTTTATCCAATTCGTAATTTCGATGTTACTCCTAGCCGGTGCATCTGCCGACCTCTGGTGAGTGTCATTATCATGGATGCGTCGAATCTTTTCAACTTTTTCTGCATAAAGAAGGCTTTTGCTAAGATTGCCAAAGATCCTTGCGCAGAAGGGAAGTGTTGTTTATTGCACCTAACTTCTTGGATTATCCAAAAAAAATTTCAATTTTGTGAGCTTTCTAATCATGATTCTCAAAGAGATTATCATGAAAAGTTGATGGAAATGTAACATTGTAACCCATTTAAAAATTGTTCGACTCATATTTCACCATCAATTTTAATCTCACCATGTCATAGGGTGATACTTGTTTGTCGTTATTCTTTCACTAATGACCATGCAACCTCATATTATACATTATATAAATAGCTAGACTAATTAGAAACTAAAATTAATTTTTTAATAATTGGCATTCTTAATGATGATTTAGTCACAAAAGTATTAACTTTACTTCTTTATTTTTTTAACATACATATATAACGTCACGCGCTCTAAGGCAGTAGTAGCGGCGCGTAGAGCATGCGGTATCTCTCTTCGATCTCATCCAAAGTTTTCTCTGTTTAAATGGCCCCAGCTAGATTAGGAACCGGGGCCCACCTTTTTGTTCTTTAAGCACTCATGTTACCTGACTTGAGGAGGCGTTTTCTGTTTTGTTTGGTCCACATAAACTGCGTTCAGAAACAAGCCTTCCTTAAATGCAACCCCATTACCACGTTATCGATCTTGACCAAGCGTCATCCGTACAAAGATCCTGAAACTTGTGTAATGGGATGCATGCAAAATTGATGCAACGTGCAGCAGGCTTCAGCTTTTCAGTGATGTCTGGGAGCTGCCTGAAGCATGCAGGGAGTGAGAAATAAACACGATTTTAAGCTTTAGCATTTGCAGAACCACTTTCTATGGACAAGGGTTTGGTGCCCTTAGGGTTGTCGTCCCTATCCTTCCCTGGATTATTTGGAGTCATAGTTCCCTAATCTAACATTAGATGTAAGATGAGAAAGAAAAACATTTGGGTTTTAGTTCTAATATTCTTGCCAGTCCTTTTCGACCCTTAATGTAGGCTTTACACCCATGTAGGATGCATGCCCATAAAGGCACGACTGTTATGCTCCTTGCTTGCTAGACTGAGGCACTGCAAAGGCAGGAATGTTCTTGGGTAAGGCGCACTGCTGAGTTCTTAACTAAGCATGTGTAGTGCTTGCCGAGAGGACACTTGCCTGGCTCCTTAAGGGACTCACGTGTCCATTCCTACTCCCTATTACAACAATGATACATTTAATTAGAACTAAACCCTAATACTAATATAGGCACCTAAAATATATGTCCTCAAATAATTTGTTTGAAGCATAAGAACTATATTTTAATCTTAACGGTGTGCGATAATATGGATGGAGATTAAGCAGCAAACAAATGATCAAGTGCTCGAATATTGAGGGCTCACTTAGCACATGTAGTGATACATATATTTAATCCACAATGCTAAACCAATTTCTCATTATATTTTCTTCAATAAACAACTTAACCCCTAAGCAAGATGTGAACCAAAACTCAGTGAACTAGGATACTTGCATCAAGGTTTTAATTGCAACTCAATTCTTTCAATTTGACCATAAAAGGATACTTATAAGTTCAAGATGCGTAATTTGAGTTGATGCCAAGGGTGAGAATGAAGCTTTTGGAAAATCTAGTATGCATTGAGATTTTGTTTCCACTCTAATAATAACAAAAGTCTTCTTGTCCTTAATGAGAGCAAAAGTCTTGTTTCACTCAAATGAAATGTCAAAGCCATTTTCCAGTGCGCTAATCCATTTTTCATAACATTAACTATGAGTTTAGAATTTTAATTCAAAAAACAGGCGTAGTAGGAGGAGTTACTAAGCTCCTTATATGCCTAAGATCATCACTTGTTTTCTCATTATGGGACAATTTCCTCCCCTAGAGTGTTGCTTCCTTGGAACATAACAGTTTGCTATAGAGTTTGGCAGATTTGTGAAGAAAACTGGTATACCACGATGATTATAATAGCACAAAAAAAAAAAAAAAAGAGCAGGTTTGCAACCTGATATGAAATTTTTAATATGTAAATAAATTGTTTTGATCCTTACAAGTTTACTTTGAAAAGAAATGTTTAAATATAATATCAAAACTAATAATTAAAATAAATAAAATTCTATAATAACTTATGATTTAAGTGTTGGACTTCTTCATAATATCACTTATAAAGTTTATAATTTCACCTCCTCATAATACTTGTGAAAAATAAGGGTTAAAAACTTCACATTATTTACAACTTATTGTAGAATATAGACTTCAATGGAAAATTAACTTTTTAACATTCCAAATCCATAGTTTCTTCTTGTATCAAATGCATAGCTCAGATCATTTCTCAGTGATAAATTTAGACGTGAGAAAAAAAAACTCTTAGGGTTTTTATCCATACAGAAGAAAACATGGGATTTTAGTGTACGGAAGTCTTTTGTTGTTTTCAAGTTATTAGCAGAGATACTTCCGCAATTTTTATTAGTAGATTTTTCGATTTTATTCATGTAGCCTCTGGAATGCCGTATGTTCAAGCCCTTTGATGGGGCCAACACTACCATCGTGATTATCTCCATTTCCAGCTCCCACCAAACCTAACACCAGCCGAAGGAAAACTTCGCAAGGAAAAGCAGGTGTGCCTAAACGGTGACGATAATATGCGTAGCCTCATCTTCTTGATGGTGATAATTCCAAGGGTGAAACCTACAAGGGAAGCAACACCCATTAATACCTTATTTGGTGTGTATTTGACATTAATAATATTATAATTTCTCATGCTTATTATATAAAGATGTGGTCCACTTATTTACAAGTTGATTTTAAAATAAGAAAGGAGCTTTCTAACAACCTATAAAATGCTTCACGTTTAAACTAGTTCTCTTTTATTTTTTTGTGGAGTCCAGATTTGGTTGGATTAGCATTGCTCAACCCAAATGCCTTACACCTTACATTGCATCGATGCTAAGCACAATCTCTTTATAATTATGAGTGATATTATATGAAACATTTGAGGTCAGTTGCTAACATTTCACACTTAATTCCTCTAGAACAATTTTTAGAGTCCTAAGTATGTTTCTCATATAATATTTTTGAAGTTGGAAATCCGATCTTTGAATTGTAATCCATGATACAATTGATCCTATATATCAAAATGACCATATGTGCTAAATTGTTTAGCATAATTGATTGAAATTTGTTAAAAATAGCGATTATCTTACACCAACAATGTCTAATCCTTGTACCCTCCTTCTATGTTTAAATGTCTTTTTTTTTATTAAATAGTTTATAAGGAGAAAATTTGAATAATTTCTAACATGATATTAACATTGAATTTAGATATAGAAAACCTCATTTAATATGATAGTATTTCATCTAATGGTTTCTTCTCATCACTTGTAAACTTACCAATATTCAAGGCAAATGAGTGTATTAAAAATTGTTAAGAGTCAGAGTTAAAAGTAATATGGTTATATTGGTTCATGTGAAAGTGAGGGAAAACATGTACATTAATTACCATGTATAATTAGTGGATAGTTTCCTGTGATTTCTAGTGGTTTTCCCCTACACAATAGGTTAAGACCATGGGAAGAACGAAATTAGAGAGCTTTTGCATGTATACGTAGTGTTGTTCCTCCACCCTCTGGCACCATATTAAACAAGAGTTACTCTTTGATACTACAGACATATTGTATGTTTTCTCTTTCGATTTCTCTTCAATATATACTTTTGTGTGGAATATTCTTGAATAGCATGTAAATTTCTTGTCTTTCGATCCAAAAAGAATGATAGTTATTTTATATTGCCTATGTTTTGATATAATGTCTTCTTCACATACTTATTTGTTCTCTTTTCTTAATCTCTAATGTTAAGACGCAAAGTTAAAACTCTTTCTAACAAGATTATGACAGAGACCTTTCGTTCCATTTCACAGGTAACGGCGCCAAGAATTGAGAAGGTAAAAGGTTAGCAACTTCCAATCTTGGAATTAAAAGAAAAGGCATTGCGCACTGTCATAAAGGAGACATGTAAAGTGTAAAAAACAAGGAACGAGGAACCACGATCAGGAGCCATTAGTGGCGAGAGAGAGGGAATCCAATTCCATGGCGCTTGGTGGGAAAAGCAACAAACAACAAGCTGCATACCACACCAATCCCAATCGGCAATCCCACCAGAAGTTCCTTAGCTTCCTCCGACGGGGTTGGACAGAAGCACTTGACGATCTTCTGATCAAACAACGCCACTGCCGCAAAAACCAGCAACGACAGGAAGGCATGGAAGAAGTCGATACACCGTATCCTATACTTGGCCACATCCCCCCGCGCCACCGCCCCATCAATCACCCACAAGCCTTTAAACGTGGCTAAACCATGGTGAACTTTGCCTCTTTCATCCCTGAAGCTGTCGGTGAAGCTCAGAAGAATACATAAGAAAGAGCAAACAGCTAGCAGAGCCACAGTCCAGAGCTGGCTCGTGATGGTCTGACAATGGCCTTTGTGCGTGACGGCAGGCGCAAGAAGCTGGAACATGAGCACTGTCCCTGTGGGAAGAAGATTCGCCAAATGCGCTGATATTTTGAAGGTCTTTCTGATAGCCTTCTGTGCTGGTGTTTTCTGGGGTTTGGGCGCATTTCCCAGAAGTTGTTGCTGTGTTTCTTGAACTGCCACAGAAGATTCTTGGTTTTGCAGGCTTCCATCCATGATCAAAGCTTTCCTCTTCGTTCTCTGCACAAGAATGTTCTTCGCAAATCTCAACGAATTACTGGTGCGTTTACTGCTAAAGCAAACGCCACATGCAGAGACAATATACCCCAGGCAGAAACTCAAATTAGCGTTAGATTGTTTTTCTTGTTAGTGTTGGCCTCTTCTTACACACTTTTAATGCTTACAACTGTTATGAAAGCAAGTTTAAATGGCGTTATGGGAAGGGACTCAGTTAATCTGCTTTTATTAGGAGCCCTCCGGCAAAGTTCATAACTGTGGGGTTAAGGAGTTTTCATGTTTGCCAAAAGTAAACGATGGGGAATAATAAATGATGGTTACTTGTTCCAACTTTCCCTACTTTTGAGCACTGAAATGCAAATAATCACAATGGAAGCAGCGGAGGGGAAAGAAGTAGACCACAAAGCTTACGTAGAATCATTCTCCTTGCATATCTCTGTTAATCAAAGTCAAAATTAGGAGTGAGAGTGAAATAAGCATCTTTATCTATAGGATTAGAATAGTCTTTTTGAGAATAAAAAAAGTTATCAAGATTGGGAGAAGAGAGATGTCGAACTTATGACCAAAAAGTCCCAAGAGTCTTATAAAAAAAAAGTTATAAATTGTAAAACCAAGTAAATTTTTATTTTATTAATGTATGAAAAATTCAACTTGAACCGTTTTACTCCACCTAGAGGATTGAAACCAGTTCGGTGCTGGCGAGTATTCCCTCCTGCTAGGTTAGGTTCTAAGATCAGGTTAGGTTAGGTTAGGTTAGGTTTCATTTTCCCTGTAATGAGAACAAAAGTTTTGTTGTCCCTTTAAATGAGGAACATCAAAGCCAATTTCCATTCATGAATCTATTATAATCCTTGATTTTGGGAAGGAATTTCATCGTTTCAAGGCTAGTTACACACTTGATAAGTCAAGCACGTAATGTATTAGAGCGATCGATTTTGAAAAGTGGGTAAGCACCAAATAGGCAATGGCTAATTGGGAATCTCACATCCAAAAAAGGGATGAACAATGGCAACTATTGATGAAGAAACTAAATGCTCAAGTTAATTTATTGTAAGAGAAATTGGATAAGCAAGATAAGGGGAAGACATTGCCTACTGTAGAAGAATTAGGGAATTTTTCTAGGCCAACTAGGACTCCATAAAAAAGTCTCAAAACAAAACCCCTAAACGGTTGGATTTTCCAGAAACCGTTTGATCGTCTCTGGCAATCGAAGTGATGCTGGATCAACCGCAAGTTTCAGTCCAAGTGACGTAAAAGCACAGTGAGCCCCTCCACCCCAAACGTGACCTCCATTCTGGGTCGCACATGTCGAGTCACAGGGCGAGGAAGCACCACCAGAGACAATCTCTACTGTGGGTTGGTCTTTTCAGGTCGCAGGAAAACAAAGCACCTTTGAGTGCCAACTAGGTTCACCGTTATCACCAATGAAGCACCGACGGAACCGTTTAAGACCCACCTGTCTCTTTTTTAGGATTTGTAATCTAACTAGAAAAGCCCACTTGGGCGGTACTAGAGCAGCTGATGGGTCCTAAGTTAACACATGGGGAAGATTGCTGGAGACATAGGCCAATTCAATTGGTGAGAACTTTGAACCGGTACCTATGATGGCAGCCACCGGAGAATCCGAATCTAAGTAGATTCTACCCACATACTGAGGGGGACCTAGTCGGCGAGATAATAATGTCATAGTGTAAAAGGGTGATGGAGGTGGTGTTGGTCCTTTTGGGAAAAGGATGGCCGCTTGATTTTTTCGGCAGTTCGATTGCTAGAAACTCTCTCGCCACCCTTTCGAGGGACAAGAATTGCCATGCCCTTTGTAATTAGATATGTAGCTATTAGTTATCATCATGTGTTTTGTATTATTATGAAGATGAACCTTAAGGACAAGGTATTTATAAATGAGAAGGAATATTACTAGTTCCCTAGCTAAGTCTACTTTATCCTAGTTTCTTTTCGTCTTAGATATAATAATGTGTAATTTGAATTGACATAAAGAGGTTGTGGGAATGATATTATAAGCTAAAAAGGGAAGGGGAATAAAGTTTGTGTTTTCCACAAATGAAATATCAAAGCCCTTTTCCATTTCATGGGCTATTTTGATACCATTTATTCTAAGTTTATAATTTTAACTCAAAGACTAACCTATTAGGTGGAGTTACTAAACTTCTCATATCATCCCTTTGTTTTTTTTAATGTGGAATGAGGTCCTCCCTTTAATTGTTCCTTGAAAGAAAACAGGTGGCTATAGATTTTGACATGCGACGGTGATTGTAATAGCTTGGGGGAAAAAAAAGTGAGCATGCTTGCTACTTGACATGGAATTTTTCATATAAAAATAAATTGTCTGATACTTACAAGTTTATTTGGAAAAGATACGTTTAAACATAACATCAAAGCCAATAATTAAAATAAATAAGATTCCATTATAACTTATGATTTGATTGTTGGACTTCTTCATAATATCACTTATGAAGTTTATAATTTCACCTCCTCATAATAGTTATAAAATAAAAAAGAGTTAAAATATTTCACATTATTTACAACTTATTGTAGAGTATCGACTACAATGGAAAATAAACTTTTTAACGTTCTAAAATCATACAAAGGGATCGCTCTGGTAATTACTCAGTGATAAATTTAGACGTGAGAAAGAAAACATCTAGGGTTTTCAGCCATGCAGAAGAAAACATGGGAGTTTTAAGTGTACGGAAGCCTTTTAGTGTTTTCAAGTAGTTAGCAGAGATAATTTTCGCAGTTTTTATTTTATTCATGCAGCCGTTGGAATGCCGTCTTTTGAAGCCATTTGATGAGATCAACACTACCATCCTAATCATCTACATTTCCGTCTCCCATCAAAACTAACACCAGCCGCAAAAATACAAAGCAAAGAAAGGCAGGTGTGCCTAAACTTTGACGACCATATGTGTAGGCTCTTCTTCTTGATGTTGATTATTCCGATGGTGAAACCCACAAGGGTAGCGACAACCTCAATCCCTAGAGATAGTTTTCGAAACTTTTTGCTTCTACTTTTTTGGTTTTATTAATGTCGTTTATGTTGAAATTTGGTGTGATTTTGGAAAAAGAAAGGAACTTTCTAACAACTTATAAAATGCTTCATGTTTAAACTAGTTTTCTTTTATTTTCGGTAGAGTCCAGATTTGTTTGCTCAACTCAAATGCCTTACACCTGCCATTGCATCAATGGTAGATACAATTTCTTTATAATTGTATTGGATTTTGTATGAAACATTTGAGATCGGTTGCCTACATTTCACACTTAATTCCTTTAGAACGGTCTTTGTAGTCCTATGTTTATTAATCATATAATGCTTGTCTAGTGGGAAATCTGATCTTTAAATTACAATCCATGATACAATTATGATCTTATATATATGGCCATAAGTGCTTAATTGTTTAGCATAATGCACTAAAATTTGTTAAAAATAGTGATTATCTTACATCATCGATATTTCATCCTACTATCCTCTTATGCCTAAATTTCTTTTTTTTTTTTTTTTAAGAATAGTTTTTAAGGACAAAGTTAAGTAATTTTGAACATGATTATTATTCTATCTTATTGTTTTACCTCATCACTTGTAAACTTAATCATGAACGGGGTAAAAACTGTTAGGAGTTATAGTTGAAATTAATAAGGCTAATAGCCCATTGTAGTGTGGAATTGAGAGCAAACATGTAAACTAACTACCATAAGTAATTACTGAATAGTTTCTAGCAATTTATGAAGGATCCAACATCAAGACTAGGCCCATTAAGGTTGCCTTTCATTTATGTTTAGCCTAGGCCCATGTTAAAGAGTTATTGTCTTTTACTAATGAGACGTGTTAGGGTTTGTTGTGTAAGTGAGTGAGAATAACTATTGTTCAGTCCACAATTCAGCTCGATCATCTTTAGTTGTATTTAGTCCGTCTGCTTTGTACTAGAGGTTAGTTATTTCGTTCTCTACTTGTTATCTTTCTTGCTTGGTGGTATTATTATTTAAGTAATTGCATGTGAATCTTATGGTGTAATCCATGTTGATTTATAAGTAGAAGTTTGGTTTTATTTCGTTTCATTTGGTACCGAAGCTACTAGGTTCAATTATTGTGGTTGTACAACCTAATCACAAAAGGGAATGGAGAAAAGGATTGTGAGGTGCGATTTTATTTTTCAAGTAGACGACACTAACTGGAGTGGGTTTAGCAATATCTAAGGAGTTTGGTTGTTGGAGGAATTTCGGGAAAAGAGGGAGGAGGTTTAGTTGTTGGAGGAATCAGGTAGCAGTAGAGAGAGAGGAGGTTCGGTAGTAAGGAAAAGGAGAAGAGAAATTTTGGGAAGAAAGGAGCAAAGAAGAAATACGAAAGTATATATATATATAAATAAATAAAAAAGGCTAATGTTGGCAGCTCACTTTTAGGTATGAAAAGATTAGATAAGAATAATTATAATCTATGGCGTTCATGAAATGAAGCTTACTTACAAAGTAATGAGTTATGAGAAATAACAAATAAGAGTGAACTAATGCAACCAATTCAATAGAATGCACTGAAGAAGTGAAAAACAAAGCCAAGCAAAGCATTATATATTTTGAGAACCTTCGTTGAAGATGAATTTTTAGAAAGTATTTAGTTAACTAAAACTCCTAATGAAGCTTGGAATATGTTAGCTACTTTGGTTTAAGAACAAAAATAAAACAAGGTTGCAAATGTTAGAGAATGAACTTGAAGTCATTTGTCAAAGATTGATGACGATTAATTAATACTTTACTAAAGTTAAGCCTTGTGTGAAGAAATAGGAATAATTGATCCTTAGTCTGTAGTTTGCGAGTAGTGAAGATCAAATAAGTAGGCATATTCTTTGTGGGATATAGGTATAATTTAATCCAATATTTAGTCAACTAAAACTCCTAGTGAAGCTTGGAATATGTTAGCTACTTTGTTTTAAAACAAAAATAAAGCAAGGTTGCAAATGTTAGAGAATGAACTTGGAGTCATTCGTCAAAGATTGATGATGATTAATTAATACTTTACTGAAGTTAAGCCTTGTGTGATGAAATAGGAATAATTGATCCTTAGTCTACAGTCTATGAGTAGTGAAGATCAAATAAGTAGCTACTTTGTTTTAAAACAAAAGTAAAGCAAGGTTGCAAATGTTAGAGAATGAACTTGGATTCATTCATCAAAGATTGATGACGATTAATTAATACTTTACTAAAGTTAAGCCTTGTGTGATGAAATAGGAATAATTGATGCTCAGTCTGCAATCTGCGAGTAGTGACAATCAAATAAGTAAGCTTATTCTTTATGGAATATGGCTAGAATTTAATTCAATTGTTACAACATTGAGGGGATGGTAGGTGCAACGGAGTTTAACTAAATTAGAGAATCTTCATGCAAATTAAGAAATGTTGGAACATCAACTATTAAATGCTTCAATTAACAATATTGATGAGACACTCATTACTCAAAGGAGTAGACAAAGAGGGAGACAAGCAAACTAAAATCCAAGTAGAGATTCATGAAGAAGAGGAAATTCATCTTTAGGGGGAGCATTAAAAGGTGGATCTAGAACTTAACAACACTTGAATGAATGACATAGTCAAGAATGTTATGTTTGTGGTAAATCATGTCATATTACAAAACAACGTTGACATAGAAAATGAAGGTTAGTTTAAGGAAATTATGCTACTTCTAGTTCTCAACAACCAAACAACTTAAGGGGTGAATCAAGTTGTCAAAATAATAATTCAATGACACAATCAAGTTATAAAGAAAAACTTGAAAGTGAAAAAGATTGGAATGTAAAAAAGGCAACTTTGTGTTGTATAGTAGGAAAGAATGGTAAACCTCCAAGGATAATGAATGATTTTGCTTTAACAAGTTTTTGAATGATGATTTGATCAACTATAAAAATGATTAGATTGTTGACTAATCATATGATTGAAAATAAAGATTTCTTTGTGACTAACTCAATGAATAAAGGTGGTAAGATTATGGTGACTACGAATGATGAAAAACTTCCAATCACTCATATTGGTCAAGTTACATACAAGTCACAAGATAATCCATTAGAAGTGAAGTTTGATTATGTATACCATGTGCCAAGCGTGAAAAAAAAATTATTGTTTATGATTTAATCAATTGATTCAGGGAATTATATTTTATTTAGTCTAGATAGTGTAAAAATTTATAAGCATGTACAGGTAAAAGGGATACTTATAATGAAGGGGGAAAGATTGAGAGTTAGATATATATATATTACTTACTAAAGAAATATATATTGACAGGACTCACAAGAGTGAGACAACAGACATATGACATACATTTTTGGGTTATGTTAGGTATAATAAGTTAAAGACAATTAGATAATTAGAAAATTATAAATAAAACAATGGTGAAAAGAATACCTAAGTTAAAGGTGAGAATTAACTCCATTTGTGCTAGTTGTTAGTTTGGGAAGACCTATTAATTATCATTTAGTGAATCAAGATTTCAAGCTTAGAAACCATTGGAGCTAGTCCATTTTGATGTGTTAGGATGAGTAAAGCAAAAATAAATTGGTGAAAAGCAATATATGATGACATTTATTGATGATTTTTCTAGGTTCACTTACGTTTATTTTTTAAAAGAAAAATATTTTTTTTGTTTATTTAATTTAGAGAAAAGGTAGAAAATGAGCTTAGAAATAAAATTCAATGCATACATATAATAATGGAGAATATACTTCAAATGAATTCTCATTATACCCTAAGTTGTATGGGATTTAAAGACAGCTTACATGTCTAAATACATCATAACAGAACAAAGTCCCTACAAGAAAGAATAGGCATTTGATAGAATTATCCAAAAGTATGATGCAAAATAGGAATGTACCTACATTATTTTGGACTAAAAATATATGAATAGCCACTTACATCAGAAACCACTTGCCTCAAGAAGGACTTAGAAATATTTTTCTCTTTGAGAGATTGCTAAATTGCAAGCCTATTGTAAGTTATTTTTGAGTCTTTGGATATGTATGTTATGTATTTATTTTGAGTCAATTGTATAGGAAATTAGATAAAAAGGCAATTTGTTGGATATGATGAAGAAAGAAATGAGTAGAGGTGTTGTGCTCTAGTGTCCAATCAAAGTTATGTTTCTTATCATGTAATGTTTGGTGAAGCATCATTTCAAAGATTCAGAAAATAATTATAGAAGCAAGGAGAATGAAGAACCAAGTAAAGACATTATAATAAAAAAGGATGATCATATGGGTGGTCTTAAAAAGGTTGATTCTATTGTTTGCATCTAAGAGATATACAAATCCATTATGTGCTAGGATTTCTTTTGTCAAAATGCGATAATATGATAAACCAAGCCAATTAGAGAAGGCTAAACAAGAAACACTTGTTATTTTAAGAAGATTTACTAAAGTTAAGCAACTAAACTCTAAGTTTGTTGATGCTAGCCTTGCTATTGAGATTCGTGAAACTAAGCTTGAAACATCTGAAGAAGTATGTGGTTATAAAGAGTGGTGAAAAGCAATGGAAGAAAAGTTTATGGCTTTAAAAGAAAGTCAAACATAGAAATTGGATCCAAAATCGAGTGATGTGAAACCTATCTCATGTTGGTAGGTCTTTAAGTTAAAAAAAAAAGAGGATTATTCTATTGAAAGATATAAGACATGGTTAGTAGCTAAAGGCTTCTCTCAAAAGTATGGCTTAGACTATGAAGAGACTTTTAGTCTTATTACAAAGATTACGAGTATAAGGATGTTGTTGGCAATTGTTGCTAATAAATGATAGAAATTGTAGCAAATGGATGTTAAAATGCATTTTTACATGGAGAGTTGGATAAAGAAATATATATGAAGCAACCAAAGGGATTTGAAGAGAATGGACCAAAGAATTATGTTTGTAAGTTGAAGAAAGTCTTATATGGCTTGCAATAAGCCTTTAGAGCTCGCTATGGAAAGATATCAAAGTTTCTATTACAGATTGGATATTCAATCACACATTTTTGTGAGAATTTAAAACAATAGAATTTCAATCATTTTAATTTATGTTGATGATCTTATAATAACTAGGAATGATGATTTGGAAAATTAACGTGCTAAAGATAATTTGCTTGCTTTCAAATGAAGGAACTTAGGGAGTTGACATAGTTTTTGGACTTGAGTTGGTTTGAACTGTGGATGATCCTTTCATAAGTCAATAAAAGTATGTAGAAGATTTGTTAAAGAAATTTGGAATGAAGGATTGTATTCCAGTTGACACATTAGTTGAGTTAAAAAATAAGTTGCTAGATAAATGTGAAGAATGACAAGACCTTGCCATGTACAAGCAATTAGTTGGCAACTTGAATTATCTAACATCAAAAAGGCTAGATATTGCTTTTGTAGTTGGATTAATAAGTCAATTTATGTACAAGCCTAAAGAACCCCACTTACAAGTTGGATAAAGAGAATTACAATATGTCAAAGGAATAGTTAATCTTAGGCTGTTATATAAAAAGGGTGAGTGTAATTTGGCTAGTTATTGTGATACTGATTATGTTGAAGATAAAGATAATAAAAGATCAATGACAAGGTACTCATTTAATCTTGGGTCAATAGTTATTTCATGCTGCAATAAAAGACAAGCATCTATTTCCTTATTTATAACAGAAGTTGAATACAGGTTAGTAGCAATGATAACATAAGAAGGTACATGGTTAGTGAAGCTATTAGATGACATTGGTTTACTTGAAAATGAAACAATACAAATATTTTGTAACATTTTTTCTTCCATACAAATAACTAAAAATTCAAAGTTTCATGCAAGAACCAATATATAGAAGTTCACTATCATTTCATTTAAGCAAAGGTTCTTCAAGGGGAAGTTGATTTGCATCCAATAAAAACTAATGAATAAGTTGTTGACATATTCACTAAGGGTTTGAATTCTACTATATTATGAACATGGTTGTTCGTAGCAATATTTGCCATAATTTCTTATTTTACCAAGAGAACAAAGAAACAAAAAACATAAAGCAAACTATTTAGATAACTTCTTCTCTATCATTTTTTTTATTGAAAACTATAGCCTTTTAATAGGCTTTACAAAATGTAAAAAAGGAATTTAATCAAAACAAATACAATTAAGGAAAAACATGGAAAGGGAAATAACAACTAAGGAAAGATGACCATGGCCCTAAACGCCCATATCTTTACCAATCCTAGCATTAGCAAATCCTTCATAAAATAATGATATCACCTTCCATTTGACATTTGCATATCCTTTTAAAAGTAAATGAGATCTTCATCAATCAGTATCTTAAAGGCAATATGGATCTGCAATAAATTCATTGGCCGCATTTCCTACTACATAAATAACTAAATAAAAGGAAATCCTAATTCAAATTCTAGACATGTAACATCCTATGTTCAAAAAGCACAGAAGAATGCTCGGATTGGTAAGCAAAGGTTCATTTAGTAAAGTTAATATTGAGGTGGAGAATTGAAGGACCAACATCAAGACCATGCCTATTAAAAGGTTGTCTTTGGTCTATATTTAGCCCACGCCTATGTTAAAAAGTTATTGTCATTTACTTATGAGATTGTTAGGGTTTGTTGTGTAAGTAAGAATAGCCATTGTTTAGTCCTTATATGTGTGTGTGAAGCTACTAAGTTCAACTCAATTATCTCTAGTTGTATTTAATCTATCTAATGTGTACTGGAGGTTAGTTATTTGGTTCTCTACTTATTATCTCCCTTGCTTGGATGGTAGTATTATTATTTTAAGTAGTTGTTTGTGAATCTTGTGGTGTAATCTATGTTGATTTGGAAGTAGAAGTATGGTTTCATTTCAATTTCTAATGGTTTTTCTCCTCCATAATAGTTTAAGATCATGGGAAAAACAAAACTAGAGAGGTTTTGCACGTTCGGGGTGTTGTTCCTACACCTTTTGGCATTATTGTGAAAAGTGTTGCTATTTAATGCTATAAATATATTGTATGTTTTCTCTTTTGATT
Source organism: Casuarina equisetifolia (assembly GCA_028551475.1). Classification (NCBI taxonomy): domain Eukaryota; kingdom Viridiplantae; phylum Streptophyta; class Magnoliopsida; order Fagales; family Casuarinaceae; genus Casuarina; species Casuarina equisetifolia. The sequence goes on from CM052355.1 coordinate 29,208,962, forward strand.
TATTTTCAACACGTGCTTTCATGTGAGATGTTCTTGAATATCATATAAACTTGTTGTCTCTTCGATACAACAAGAATAATAGTTAAGTTATATTGTTTATATTTTGATATAATATCTTCTTTATATACTTACGTGTTCTCTTTTCTTAATAAAATTAAACTCTTCCTGCCAAAATTCTGGCAGAGCCCTTTCATTCGATTTCACACGTAATGGCGCCAAGAAATGAGAAATTATATGTGGCAAACATCGACTTCCAATCTTGGGATTAAAAAAACATGCATTTTGCACTGTCATAAAGGAGACATGTAAAGTGCAAAAAGAAACGAGGAACCAAGATGAAGAGCCATTAGTGGCGAGAGAGAGGGAATCCAATACCATGGCGCTTGGTGGGAAAAGCAACAAACAACAGGCTGCATACCACGCCAACCCCAATCGGCAATCCCACTAGAAGTTCCTTGGCCTCCTCCGACGGGGTTGGACAGAAGCAACTGACGATCTTCTGATCAAACAACGTCACTGCCGCAAAAACCAGAACCGACAAGAATGCATGGAAGAAGTCAATACACCGTATCCTATACTTGGCCACATCCCCCGGCGCCACCGCCCCGTCAATCACCCACAAGCCTTTAAACGTGGCTAAACCATGGTGAACTTTGCCTCTTTCATCCCTAAAGCTGTCGGTGAAGCTCAGAAGAATACATAAGAAAGAGCAAACAGCTAGCAAAGCCAGAGTCCTGAGCTGGCTTGTGATGGTCTGACAATGGCCTTTGTGCGTGACGGCAGGCGCAAGAAGCTGAAACATGAGTACTGTCCCCGAGGGAAGAAGATTCGCCAAATGCGCCGACATTTTGAAGGTCTTTCTGATAGCCTTCTGTGCTGGTGTTTTCTGGGGTTTGGGCTCATTTCCCAGAAGTTGTTGCTGTACTTCTTGAATTGTCACACAAGATTCTATTAGGTTTTGCACTCTTCCATCCATGATCAAAGCCTTCCTCTTCGTTCTCTGCACAAGAATGTTCTTCCCAAATCTCAATGGATTACTGGTGGTGTTTGCTGCTAAAGCAAACGCCATATGTAGAGACAATAAACCCCACTCAAATTAGCGTGGGTTTGTTTCTCTTGTCAGTATTGGCCTCTTCTTACACATTTTTAATGGATAGTAACTTTGATAAAGCAAGTTTAAATGGTGTTAATGAGGAGAGACTCAGTTAATTTTCTTTTATTAGGAATCCTCCGGAGAGGTTCATAACTTTGGGGTTAGGGAGTTTACGTTTGCCAAGATTTAACGGGTGGAAATAAAAAATGATGGTTAGTTGTTCTAACTTTCCCTACTTTTGAGCAGTTCAACGCAAATAATCACAATGGGAGCAGCGGATTGGAAAGAAGCAAACCACATAGCTTATGTAAAGTCATTCTCCTTGCATATATATGTTAATGGTTTAGTCAAAATTATTAATAAGTACAAAATGATCATTTTTGTCTACAAGGTTAAATTAATTTTTTTGATAATTAGCTTTTGTAGACTAAACTATGGAGATTAGAAGACCAAGAGTAATGTTTTCCAAATGAGAATTGAAGAGAGAGAGCCTTATAAAGAAAAGCTATGAACCCTAAAATCTAATAAATTGTTATGTTATAGACATATGAAAGGTTTATTATGATAGCTTCTCTTTGTGAGTACTATTGATCGTATATCTTCCCTATATACTCGATTTGAACTCTTCCCTCCCTCCACCCTTCTTCTCTCTCTCCTGTTTTTTTGTTAACCAAAGCGAATGGAGAAGTCGAACTGAAAACCTTAAGATTGTTCATCAATAACTTTGCCACTGAATTGTTGGTCAGAGAAGTGTTTTGAACTTACTAGAGATAATATCAACAGATCATTCTTAAACATGCGTTTTTGTATTAGGTGAAGCCTGTGCATGGAAAAATCTGTTGTCATAAGTTTACACCAGGGATTTCATTGATGACATAAGGATGAAGCCTGGGTGGGAACTTCGACTTTTTCTCAAATTTGATGAACGATGGGCTCAGGTAGTTTTGTAAACTAATTGGGCCAACAAGCCTTCATGTAAAGGGGTGTTGAGAAGGGACTTTACAAGGCTTTCATATTATGTTAGAAAAATTCATTTACCCCATATATGTTAGAAAAATTCATTCACCCCATATACCTCATAAATATATATATATAAGATATTATATTATATTAACAATATATAATATATTTTAGCCATTTTGATACAAAGGAATAAACATTATTTAAACCCTTCCAAAGACTTCCAAATTTTCATCTCAAATCCCCCTTATTCTTCCCAAGGCATGGCACTTCTCTTCCGTCTCTATATCTCTGCCTCTTTTCCGGCCACCACGTCTCTTCACTGCTCCAACCGCCGCTTACACTTTCCTTCTCCTTTAGTTTGTTTCTTTCTTTTCGGCTTTCCATTACCCTCCAACCACCCCTTTCTTTTTCCGTTCAGCGTTCCTCCTGACCATGTTGTATTACTGCCCTTTCCTTGAGCAACCCATTGTTTCAAAATCCTTTTCTCAATCATATTAATTGTTAGGCTGGTCGGCCAGTGAACCAACCAAAGGAGTTTGGTTTGATTCAGCCACCAACCACCGGATATCAAGGGAATGGACCACCGGTGGTGGAAGCTAGGAAACATGATTTCGTAAATTAAGACGCTAGGGATTGAAATACTCATCACGTCATTTTCTGTAGAATTTACACCCTAAGGGTTAAGAGACGTATCGTGTGAACACCCAATCTACAAATAATGGAATAAGACATTTAAAATTTAAATTTGATATAACGTTAGATTAACATGCTCTTTTATAATCAATATATGTCATAGGTTTGGTATACAAGAATGTCCTTTTTTATTTTAAGAAATTTATTCTCATCTAAAAATTGATATAAAAGAGTAATAATCATTTGTTAGAAAACCTAAAAAATTAACTTAAAAACTAATTCAAAAGTTATTTTTTTATTTAAACCTTATTGCAAAGGATAGTACTTATAGTGTGGGACTTTCATATACATATATGCTATTATATATTGAGTGACACTAGATTTAAAATTGTATAAGATCAATCAAATTTAGATTAAATTCCAATATTATGCTAAAATGACTAAAGATTTAACTTAAGAATTAAAAGAATGCTTTCTCTAAGCTTCACTATGAAAGATTACATTTTAACTATGTAACTTTCGTCTTGCTTACATTATTCACCTATATAAGAAGATTCTGGTTCTGGGTGATATAAAAACTTGAACACGTTATCCTTGCAATACTAACACATCCAAGCTATTTGCTAGATCAGGCGAGTTAGAGGCGTTGGTTTTGATGGAGGATTTGACTCACAATTTGTAAGCTTCTGAGCTTGCGTTTATGACCAAATTTCTGATGATAAAGTCGCTTTTTCCGCGGAAAGGCAAGCTCAGTGCGTGTTTGCTTCACGGCGACCATCACGCTCGCACACGGAACGATGTTCATCGGTTTTCACTCCCCATTTGGACTATTGCAGATGAGAGTTTGCTTTCGTTTTCAGAAAAGTTGATTGATGGCTTTGAATTCTCTGGCTGTAAGCACACTAAAATAACATGAAAAATCCAAAAATAAATTGCTCTTAAACACCTGTTTAGTAGCTAAATTGAAGTTAATGAGGATTTTTTTATTTAATTAGTGGTGATTGGGACACTTCAAGTCTCTTTTTATCTAATACAACCAAAGAAATAATTGCAATTACCGTAAAGAAGATCCTAAAAACTTGTTATGTGAGTAGTTTTCTAGGATCATTCATTCTTCAATCTCAAGTTATGGGGTTCTAAAAAATTGGGTATTATTTGTAAGCATATAATTTAAGGTGAAGTGTATTGTATACGATTACTTCTAATGATTTATATATTAAAAGCAAGAAATAAATGTATGCTCGATTTGTATGATTTATATATTCAAAGCATGAAATAAATGTATGCTCGATTTGTAGAGACAAACAGTATCGAGCAAATATATTAGAACAAGGAAACTTTGTTAAAACCCCCTAAGTTTTTTTAATTATAAATTTTTATACTTTCCATCTCTCTTTTTTTTTTTTTTTTTATGTTTAACTCATACACTCCAGAAAGGTGTCAAAATCTCTACCTTTTGGCCTAGCAAGTCAAGGGTCCCTTTACTTACGATTGAGCCAAAAGATAGTCGATTAAATGATTGTTCAAGGGCTAAAATAAATGAAAAGGTTGGTTTTACGGATACATTCTTCATTTTCATAAAAACAATTTTATCCTTTTCTTATGAGGTTTATTTCACCTATAAACATTAAAAACTAGGTTTTTACGTCACATACCAGGTTATTTAATGAAGTAACTTGTGGTATTAATTTGAACTAATTAATTTTAGATGGAAAAACATAATAAAAATGTAAAAGAAAAATCTAAAGAACTAAGATACAATCTTTTTTTAGAAAAAAGTTTAAATCAAGTAAAAAATTTGAAGTCATAATGATATTACAAAAATCCAAGCATGTCACTCCCTTCCATCGTTATCTTCATCATTGTTGTTATGTTTTAACTTTCTCTCCCGTCAATCGGCATGTAAACTGAAGCATGTTGTAAAATGTGAAAAATTTGCTGAACTTGAAGCAGGTACAAAACTCTTCTGGGTTCAGCATAATATAATTGTTGTTGACGATGAAGATTGCATTAGGAGAAATATACGGTTTTTAGGTATAATGAAACTTAGAAACTGTAATCTTAATTTATGAGTTAGTTTTTGAGTTGTATTTAAACTTATTTTTAATATAGTATTAGAATTTAGGTAAAAAAAAAAAAATTAACTCCTACCCAACTTGAATCTGTTCAAATATGTTTTATGTATAAAGACAAAAATGTCGTGTACAAAAAGTTAAATCACTGAGTAAGATTCAAACATAAAAAATATCATCTTAATTGTGAGCTAGAGATAACATTTAAAAAAATAAAATAAAAAAGTTGAGGGTTATGTCAGTATGCATTCTGTTCTGTTTAAAATACTGATGTTTACCCCAATAAAAGTTGGGGGTAAACATCTCTGATCTTTCTTTTTTAGCATCATTGTATATGTTCTCTTCTGTGGAGTGCATCTAACGTTTTGAACATGTCCAGGAACAATTCTGGACACCTCCAAAGATGACATCACTGCTAGACTTAGCAAGGATAAACCAGAAACTCGGGAGGATGCTAATACCACTAATGAGGCTTGTGACAGTAATTATGTCCTTGCCAATTCTTCTAGAGAAGCCATGGACTTGATTGGAGCATTTCATAATCTTCCAAACAACAGTAGGAGAGGCATAGGCATAGGCGAGTTCGATTCTTTTCCCCAGTTGGATCTTTCCTTGAAAAGATCTCATCCCTGTGGTTTTTGGACTGAATCTCCTGAAGAAAGGCGTACCCTTGGACATTCTAATTCTTCAGCCTTTACCCGGTGAGTTTACTTTTCTTTTTCTTGTTTTTGTTAATTGTTATCTGTTCCTCTTGGAAACTATTTACATTGGTCTAGAATTTAGCCAATTTGTTAGATAAGTTGTTGTTTGGCTGCACATCTTTAATGCAAACCATTGGATTTAATAAAACTAAAATTGGGATGTCATTATTACTTGATATCTATTCTAATTCTTTGTCAGTATGCATTCTGTTACCTTGCAAATACAGCTCAACGTTTGAACAAAAGCCATGTCCGTGTATTACCTCTCCATTAGCTACTTCAACCTTAAAGCTTCTCTCTGCCTCAGGTTGTAACTTCATTTTCTTAGCTAGTTCGGCACTCACAAAATTGTGAGTGCTGCCAGAATCTATCAATACAACAACCCGTATCTTAGGCTCTCCCATATATCCTTGAACCCATATAGTTTTAGGACATCTAACACCACTAAAGGCTGCCAGAGATAACATACAAAGTTCTCCACGGGTTTCCTCCACTTCTACATCAGTAATTTCCACAAATTCTTCAGGGTCTAGTACTTCCAAGAGGAAAAGTTTCTTGCACCTATGCCCTGGGGTGAATTTTTCATCTTCTGTTTAGAATAGATATCAAGTAATAATGACATCCCAATTTTAGTTTTATTAAATCCAATGGTTTTCATTAAAGATGTGCAGCCAAACAGCAACTTATCTAACAAATTGGCTAAATTCTAGACCAACGTAAATAGTTTCCGAGAGGAACAGATAACAATTAACAAAAACAAGAAAAAGAAAAGTAAACTAAACGGGTAAAGGCTGAAGAATTAGAATGTCCAAGGGTATGCCTTTCTTCAGGAGATTCAGTCCAAAAACCACAGGGATGAGATCTTTTCAAGGAAAGATCCAACTGGGGAAAAGAATTGAACTCGCCTATGCCTATGCCTCTCCTACTGTTGTTTGGAAGATTATGAAATGCTCCAATCAAGTCCATGGCTTCTCTAGAAGAATTGGCAAGGACATAATTACTGTCACAAGCCTCATTAGTGGTATTAGCATCCTCCCGAGTTTCTGGTTTATCCTTGCTAAGTCTAGCAGTGATGTCATCTTTGGAGGTGTCCACAATTGTTCTTGGACATGTTCAAAACCTTAGATGCATTCCATAGAAGAGAACATATACAATGATGCTCAAAAAGAAAGATTAGAGATGTTTACCCCTAACTTTTGATGTTCGTATAAAAGGAGAAGATCACAGGAAAACCCTAAGGGCCGAAAGAGAGAGGGTTATGTCTTATGAGGGCGATAGCCCGCGCCTCATGAGGGCGGCAACCAGAGAATGCTACTTTGTGTAGCAGCTACAGGCCAAGAGATAATCAAGTGAGTTGCTATGAATATTGAGAATAGCTGTGTGAGAGTTATATGTGTGAATATTGTAATCAACACCTTTATGAAAAAATCTAATAAAAGGAGAAGGAGCCAGTAGCTGCGCCAGTGACAGGGGACGTAGGACATTGTGTTGGTCCGAACTTCTTAAATCTTCTTGTATGTTTATTTTTTATCTATGTGTCTATATGTTCATGTGATGGAGTTGCTTCCACAACAAAATGGCATTGGAGCTAGGTTCCATGGCTCAAGAGCATCACATGGAACACATAGAACTAGATTGGTATTAAACAAGAGATTGACAACTCCTCTTGGTATTTCTTAACCAAAGATTTGGTTTTTATGTGAAGAAAAAAAATGTGATTTTTCTACATGGGTTCTTTTCTTTCAAGTTTCAAAACTTATCCTTGTCAAGCAATAAGTGAAAGAACGGTTATTTGATGTGAATTGAGCATACCGTGTACAAGAGATAAGCTATTAACAAAGGTTTTGTTCTAAAAAAACCTTTTTGTCGAACACTTGGCATGCAACCCATGGTGAGAAAGGTCAAAAATTAGTGATTAAGTTATGGATTTTCTTCTTTGGACTTCGTTTATGAGATTTCCAACTTCTTGGTGGCTAGAAAATTCCAGATTTCGTCAAAAATTGATTGGGAAGCTGTGGGTTATGTTAAACCTACATGGTCGGAAAAGGAAAGTTGAAATTACTGCTTTGTTTGACCCTTTTTGGAAAAAATGAGGCTAGATTGAAAATCAAAGTGTCCTGATCTACAATTCTAGAGATTTTCGTGAAAAATGATTGCCAGAAAGTTATTGGACGATGGCCAGAATGACAGAATCGGTGCTAGCAACGCCGACGCCGGTGAAGTTTAAACCGGGTCGCTGAACCTAGTTCAGGACCTAAGTAGAGAGGCGCGGATCTAAATTTGGAGCAAAGCATATCAGATCAGGCACACGGGTGATCTAGGAGAAAACAGATATGGCGTGTTCCGTACACGCGTGGAGCAGTGAATCTGGGTACGGGTCGATTCAAGCCCATAGGTTAGAATATCCAGAATATTGGGCTAGGTTGAGCCCAGGTGGAATAGGCCAAAGTGTTGGGCCAATACGAGCCCATAGGGCAGGCCTAAGAACAATATGCACCAGATCCAATCCACTCGAGACGAGCCTTAGCAAACATACCAGAAGTTGGACCAAATCAATACCAAGCCCATTGAGAACGAGTCGAGTTGCATAAACAAGTCAAGTATGACTTGGATTTTCTAACCCATCGAATCGCAGATGGATGGCTGAAACTATTTTGGCTGATCTATGCTAATCAACAATGTCTGGTGACAAGATAATGGTGTTGAGGTGATCTATGGAAGATTTCGATTCTATCCATGGTGGCAGATCAATGAACAGTGGCGACGTGTGGTCAGAAAATTTGAATCAAGTTGTAAATGTCGCAGATAGTGGCAAAAATTCGGCAACCGACAGCCAATCAGAGAAAATAAGGTGTCTGAATGGTTTAACAGTCGAGTATGAGGTGATTTTTGGTGAAAAGCAACCAGAAAAGCAAAGAGAAATGGCAGTGGCAGTGCCGAGTCGCGAAATGGGTTAACTTGCGTGAGAGCTAGGTTGGGCACAATTGTGTGCGGGCACGTGAGTTGCATGCGCATGCGCCTATGCAAGTTGCATGCGCATGCGCCTATGCAAGTTGCATGCGCATACGCCTATGACATGCACTCGCGCATGGCACGTGAGGCCCACACGCAAACAGAATTGGTAAAGCGTGAGTTACACATGTTGGTAAGATTTTTTCCAAGGTTCCAATGGAAGGTTAATATTTCAAAAGGTCAATAATTATGCTCTTAAATAGGGATGGAAAAGGTATTCTTCATCTATTACCTTCATTATTGTCTTTGGACAATGGTAAAGGGGGAGATAGCTCTGGTTCCTCTGCAATTATCTGACATTGGTAGAATAGGAGACAGTTTTGTCTATTTTACAATCATTTGAGATCTCTTGGTTATATAGTAGATCAAGGCATAGGATTCCAAAGAAAAGTTGATATCTCAAGAGGTTGTTATACTCTTGAAGGAGAATTTAAGGAAGATTTAAGGAGGATAGTTCTTTTCATTTGGTGCTTCTAGTATGTTGTCAGTTAATAGTCGTAGATATGAGAGATAGAGTTACATGACACCAGCAACAAGAGGTAGAAGAATGAAAGTCTCAAGCGATGGTTTCACATTGCTGAGATTATAAGATAGCAAGACAGTTTAGGAATTATTATTGAGCTTAAAAGTAAAGTTATTCCTTAGAGTATGATTGATTTCTTGTAAGATGTTACATTGCATATGTGGAAGAGGTAGAGATAGTTTTCTCTGTTTTTGGATTCCACAAGATTAGGTTGGTTGGATGACACTAGTATAGAAGGTGTCTTGATTTTGGGTTTGATGAGACCCAAGGGATTTATGATGTGTTAGACCCCAAGGTCAAAATTGATATTTTGACAAATACCAAGATAATGATTAGAAGACTGCCTACAACATGGACACTTAGAAATATAGTGTTCATTCAAGGAAAGTTTGATAAAGCCATAGTTAAGGGGGAACTAACAGATGAGTAAAGGTTGCCTGGGATTACTCAGTTAGATGACTGCTTATAACATGAACACTTAGAGATGTAGTGTTCATTCAAGGAGCATTTGATAAGCCATAGTTAAGGGGGAACTAACAGATGAGTAGAGGTTGCTATAGAGTTGATGTACCTAGGATTGCTCAGTTGGTTGATGTTATCTCTCTAGTTGCTACCCTAGTGATTGTATAAATAGTGAGATTCATTTTTATCTTTGATCACTCTATGGTTGAAATGTTCACAAGAAAGTAGTGAGATATTCCTTAATGTGAGCTCATGTTTGAGGGGGAATTTATGATGGTGCGAGTACCCGCTGTGATTAGTTGTAGTCAGCTATCAGATGATACACCATATGACATGGACAATTACAAAGTAATGCAATACATTCTCCTTGTTGATTATAAGAACTTCGATATGGGTGATATTGAGTTTTTTTATTGCATTCTATGTTGTAGCCTATGGGATTTAAAGTTAAAGGACAATGTAATGTACGGATAGAAAAGGATCATACAAATTTTTGTTATTTCTTAAGCGATATACCTAAAGTTATACAAATTCATGAGTGTGCATGAATTTGTTAGATGGTCGAGCAATAATGTTGATGTTTACTTCAGGGTGACTCTATTTTTTTTGGTATGTTATTCACTTCTCAAGTATGTTAACAACATGATTAGTTGTTGAACCTTGCAAGGATCTTTAGAGAAGTTACAGAGGGAGCTTATGACAGAATCTATTATAGAAGACTTGAGTGATGTGGTATATACCTTGGGAAGAGATACTTAAGATGAAGTGTCGTGGGATTCCTTCAACTAGATTGAGTTTAAGAGGGAGACCTAGAGATAAAGAGTCTATTCATTGGAGGCTGAATGCCTATCACGCATGTTCTCGGTTCATATTTTGAATTGTTGAAAAATGGACACGATTAAAAACTGTTGAGGTTGTACCAGCAGTAGATAGCTTGAGAAGAGACCTATTGAGGTCAAATATTGCATGTGGACTAAATTAATTAATAGAAATAGACATCTATGGTAAGACTTATTTGTAGTGAGATATGGACTCTGACTTGGTGAATCTTCACAGTTAGCTGGAAGACTAGCTAGATAAACTAGAGTTAGTGGTAGAGGTCCCATTCATGGAAGCCAGGAGATGGCTGTGATAATGGGAGCCATGAAGTTCATGAGATTTTGGCAATTCATAGAAGAGCCTAATATGAGCTTGATTTCTTTGACCATTCAGAGATGATAAACCTTCAGTTGGGTATCATTTTTATTAAATCAAAGATAAAGGAAGGGCTTGAGGAGCTAGGGGAAATATATATTTCCATACAATTGATGTGTTATTCAGTTGAGTCTCCCTTCACCGATGATGGAGGCAGAGCTCAGAAAGCTAGAGAAGAGATGTATTCAGATGCAACTAATGTACTACTCAGGATGGTGGAATTATACTAAGAAAATGCTCAACTAGTGGAGGGCTCAAAGATCATATATGCAGCAGGTCAATCTATTGTATAGGGTTGTTGCACTAATTTTACTCCAAATGAGAAAATTGTTAGGATTGGAGTAAAAATTAGTAGACCTAGATAGATTCCATGTATGTTATAGGAATATTTTAGGAATTATTGTCCTCTGTATTGATTAAGATTCCCAGTGGTATCCGGTTAGGACTCCTAGCAATATCAGCTAGGACTCTCTTTTGGTGCTAGTATAAAAGAGGAAGATCACAGGAAAACCCTAAAGGCCAAAAGGGAAAGGGTTATGCCTCATGAAGTCGGTAGCCTGCGCCTCATGAGGGTGGCAACTAGAAAGTGCTACTTTGTGTAGTAGCCACAGGCCAAGAGAGAATCAAGTGAGTTGCTGTAAGTATTGAGAATAACTGTGTAAGCGCTATATGTGTGAATATTATAAGCACCTTTGTATACTCATGAAAAAATCTAATAAGAGGAGAAGGGGCCAGTAGCTACGCCAGGTGACCGGGGATGTAAGACATTATGTTGGTTCGAACCTCCTAAATCTTGTATCTCTTGTGTATTTATTTTTTATCTATGTGTATGTGTCTTTACGTTCATGTGATGGAGTCGTTTCCGCAACACATGGCTGTCCTACTTTTTTACTTGCAGATCAAAAAAATCTGAGTCTCCACTTCCAAAATCAAGACGACAGTGACAGAAACGATCTGTTTCCACATTTGAAAGAAGCCAAGCTGAAAAGTTATGATAATTGCTCTCCACTGCATCTTGCTTTTCGCCGGCGGACCACCTACCCTGTTTCGTTTCCGCCGGACACAAAGTCTTGTACAGGAGTAGATCATGGCGTACAGATGGTGGCATGTGTTTTCGTCTTATCTTTCTCCTTTCTCTTCTCTGCTTCTCGAGCACGTGAAAAGCCTCCATCTTCTTCTACCCACTGTATCGACCAATACTGTGCACGAATCACGGGAAAAACGCAAGGAAGAGGAAACGGAAACCATGGCCAAGGAAGGCGACAAAGACAATGAAAAGACAGTAAATTTGTCCTGTTCTAACACGATTCATGCACACTGCCATCTAGGGATGTTTTCTGTGATTTCTTGAATAATAATAAAAGAAAAAAGTGTCCATTTTTTATAATCATTTATATATTTAAATATTATTATGATATGCATGATTAGTCTCACACTGTTAAATATAATTATTTTCCCTATTTCATGAATCAGTTCAATTTTAAACCACATAAATACCCTAAGGGTGGCCCCTACTAATAAGAGAGTGCTGTATCTCCACTTTATTATCTTCCTAAAATGAAAAACATAGTCATACAAAAAAACAGTCTTCATTTTGTCTTTTCTCTGTTCTTTGTGCTTACTCCGGTTTTTCAAAACAGATTGTAACCTGTTGAGAAAATTGCCATGTTTACCTGCACCGTGACCACTAAGGTCCCTGCAATAATTGTGAAGCCTGCTGGAACACATCTGACTAATATGGAAAAACTAGGTGCGGCATTTATGTGGTTTTATGTGGACTATAAGCCTTGCTTGGTTTGGTAAAATGATCAGCACCATTCTCGTAAAAGCAGCTTTATCCTTTTCCTTTGAGGTTTATCTTTCCTGTAATATTAAAAACTAGTTTTTTACGTCAGATGACATGTAATTTAATGAAGTAACTTGCGGTATTAATTTGAACTAATTAATTTTAGATGGAAAAACACAATAAAACAAAAAAGAATATCTAAAAAAACTAAGATACAAACTTTAAAAACAAAAAAAGTTAAAATCAAGTGAAAAATTTAAAGTCATAATGATCTACAAAAATAATAGTAAAATAAATAACTAAATCCAAGCACGATCATTCCCTCCATCATTATCTTCATCATTGCCATTATGTTTTAACTTTCTCACCCATCAATTGGCCTATAAATTGAGGCATGTTGTAAAATGTGAAAATTTTACAAAACTTCAAGTAAGTTAAAAACTCTTTTGGGTTTAGTACAGTATAATTGTTGCTCAAGATAAAGTTGTATACGAAAAATGTCATTTTAATTATGAGTTAATTTTTAAATTAAAATTTAATCTCACTTTTAATATAGTTTTAGAATCTAACTAAATTTTTTGAACCCTCATTCGACTCTGAGCTATTCAAATAAACTTGGTGTATAAGGACAAAAATGTCGCATAAAATAGATTCAATAGCAGAGGAGTCATGTGCTGGAGAAGATGAACATGGCTATACTCTTTTATCTGCAGACCACTCAATCTTGGTCTCCGCTTTCAAAATCAAGACGATAGTGACAGAAGCGATCGGTTTCAACATTTGAAAGAAGCCAGGCTGAAAAGGTATGATAATTTCTCCCCACGACATCTTGCTTTCCGCCGGAGGACTTACCTACCCTGTTTCATTTTCGCCGGACAGAAAGTCTTGTACAGGAGTGATCATGGCGTACAGATGGTGCCATGTGTTTTCTTCTTATCTTTCTCCTTTCTGTGCTCTGCCGCTCAAGGTGGTCGTTGTGGTGCACATGAAAAGCCTCGATCTTCTTCCACCCACTGCATCAACCAGTACTGTACGCGAACCATGGGAAAAACGCAAGGAGGAGGAAACGGAAACCAGGGCCGAGGAAGGCGACAAGGACAAGGAAAGGAGAAGCCACTAAATTTGTCCTGTTCTAACGATTCATGCACACTGCCATCTAAGGATGTCTTCTGTGACTGCTTGAACAATCAAAAATAAGAAAGTGTCCATTCCTCATAATAACCTATATATTTAAATATTGTTATGGTATGAATATCTAGTTCCATATTATTAAAGTGTAAAATTGGGTATTTAATTAAATATAATTATTTTCTTTTATTTCATGAACCAGTTCAATTTTAACGAACATAAATATCTTAAAGGTGGCCTCTCCTAACAAGAGAGAGCTGTATCTCCACTTTGTGATCTTCCTAAAATGAAAAGCATAGTCATACAAAAAACAGTCTTAATTTTGTCTTTTCTCTGTTCTTTGTGCTTATTCCGTTTTGTCAAAACAGATTGTAACCTATTGAGAAAATTGCCATGTTTACCTGCACTATGACCACAAATGTCCCTGCAATAATTGTGATGCCTACTGGAACACATCTGACTAATATGGAAAAACTAGGTACGGCATTAATATGGTTTTATGTGGACCATAATTCTTGCTCGGCTTTTGATAATGACATCTCATGAAAACATTAGCGAAAAAACAATCATTATTCAACTTGTTTCGGTACTTGAATGTGAGTAAAATATGTACAAGATTTCAACGTTATAATGAGGCTAATCTAACTTAGCCCCCGATTATGGAAACTTGAGGGAAAATTCAAGAAAAAGACTCAGTCCAAACACTTTTTTAAAAAAATAAATCAAGAAAATTGATGGGAAACTAAAGGTAGTCCACCTCCAGACTCCAGTCAACTATAAAAAAAGCAACCACCTTAAGAAGATAACTCATGTGCTGTCGATCATGTCTGAATCGTTTAATAATGATTCTTTGACGGTGGGCGTGGAATTCATTGCATGCTGCCCCATTTGGGAGACTTTGAAACCCACGTGTTAGAACTTTCATATTCCTTTTTACCTCGAATATCATCGTTGTTCCCGTGAATCTAACACTGTTCTTGAAGATTACAACTTTTCACTTTATGATAACTTTGTTTAGTTAAGGGGATTGGTCTTGTTGTATTTGAAAGAGTTTTTGGAGAAGTGAATCACGCAAGCATATGGTCCACATCTCACCGAAAGATCATGACTCGGTTTTCAAATTGAAAAGAATAGTCAGCTGTTTTCAAAGGGTTTTAGAATAATAAATCGCGTGAAGTATTTCAATGGGAGTTGATACCAAAATTAATTATTTAAAACAAAAAAAAAAGTGGGTTTTGTTGGGAAAGTTTAGAAAGTTTTAGAATAATCAACCGTGTGAAATATTTCAATGGTGGTTGATACTAAGTTAAATTTTCGAACTCACAAGGAGGCTTTGTTGAGAAAGTCTATTTGAAGTAAAAAGAAAATATATCTTAAATAAAAAATAGGATATTCATCACCATCATTTTTTAAGCACTTTATCATTCAATAGATAAGAAAATACTTGCCTCCTCTAAACAAAGTTCTTGTATTGTTATATTATCCACATAAATCTTCTCATAATTAGAGTAAAAATTGCACAACAAAAGTATGATAAGACAAAACCTATAAGTCTTAAGATTCTTTCATATAGTAAAATGATAAATAATGATGTATCATTTTATGCAAGAAAAAAATATTATGTCAAAGTATAAATTTTTATAACAAAAATTGAATTATAGAAAGATTAAATTTTAAACTTTTCACATAATATTAAAATTCAAGTTAATTTTATTTCAAGACTTTTGAAACACGTGTTAGAACAAAAATTTTTATTTTATGTAAATAAAAAATAAAAAAAATTAAGAAGTCAAATGAATTTGGTTTTTATGGGTGAAATGTCCGGATGACCGGACAGATCTATGAACGTTACTCACTCTACATCGACGAAAGTTGTCATTTTCATCTTCTGTAGCGGCCCCCAAGCAAACAACGAAGAACAAAACCTACATGTCTTTTCACACCCAAGTTTCAAACCTGTCTCTCCGGTCAAAGATCACGGCTTTGAAGTCCGACTAGCCCTGGCGGTCTCCTCCTGTCCAAATCTTCGATCTTTACCTTTCACCGCCCCCTCCGTTCCCATTGACTGCGTCGTGGACTCGGGAGTGAAGCCCTTATTTACTTGACATATGCAGCTCTAAGTGGAACCAGGACGATTCCAGTAGAAACATGACAAAAACATCTATTTTCCGGCGCTCCAAAACCACCTTTTTACAGCTGCGTCCTTAAGTGACGCCACGGTAAACGATAATTCAATATATATATATATATATATATATATATATATATAAGAAAAAAAGGTTGTTGGTCTAGTAAGAAGACTAGTAGGAAACTCGTCATCTCTTGAAAACGACTTAAAGAGTAATTATTTTCTATTTTTATGTAAGACTAGTGTAAAGCAGACTTGCATCATAGTACTTTTTATGAAAATATTTATTGAAGGGTGAAATGGGTTATATTTGGTTCAAGAGTAGGAAATTTTGATTTTCTTATCTCTAAGTGCAAAAAAATCATAGAAGTTAATAAAGTGAAATTGGAAAACTTTGAAATATTATACTTAATGTATGAAATATTTTTTCATTCTTACTAAGTAAGGTGGGTTTTTCAGGATTTGGGATGTGTTATAAACGAAAGAATTTTTTTTTATTTAAAAAAAGCAGGTAATTGGTCTAGAAGTTGGCTAATCTCCCAAAACAAAAGAGAAGAGAACTTCTTCCTTGCAATAAAAGCAAGAATTAGATCCAGTTAGGGGAGCTTGGACCTATGATAATAAGCAAATCATGCATGCTTGCATTCATGAGCACTAATATAAGAACAGAGTAAATACTTCCTAAGAGTAGTTTGCAAACAAGCTATTACATAACTAAATATAATCTTTTATTGGAAATTCAGCTTTCACTTATTCTTATTTTTCTATTAAGATTGCTATAAATTGCCTAATGATATTGGTGTTTTGCCTTTGAAATTGTGCTCTTGTATGATTAATAATTACCTATTAAATTACTTATTAAAATGTATGAACTTGTAAGAAATAACCTAATTTTCTCTGCTTAATTCAATCATTTTTTTTTAAATCCAAGGAAAAAAAAAACTCGTGATATTATTGATACAAAAATCATTAGTGGGGTACTTTTTGGCTAATGCCCCCCTTCTTCAGCTGCTTTCGGTTTCCTGAAGGCTGCATTCGCAAAAGGGTCACGTTATTTCACCGCTCTGTAACTATTTATCGGCCTCCATCTTCGGCTCTTCGACGGAACATCTCCTGTCCAGGCCCACTTCTCCTGCCCTAACTTGCTCTTCCTCAAACCCCCACACAAAAACAGTGATCGGAAATTCTCCCTTTCTCAAGCCCCAAACTAGCAATGCTCTCGCTTATCTTCTTCCTCTTTATAGTTTCTGCTCCAGTGACTCTGTCTTTGAACCAAGACGGTCTTTTTCTGCAGAAATTCAAGCGCAGTCTCCGGGACCCGGAGGAGTCTCTTGTCTCATGGAACAACCGCGATGAGACACCGTGTCTGTGGCGTGGCATCAGCTGCGACGCGGCGACCGGCCGGGTATCCTCCGTGAACCTCACCAACTTTCAGCTGGCCGGGCCATTTCCGACCGTCATCTGCCGCCTGCCATCTCTCTCCCTCCTTTCTCTCGCCAACAACAACATCAATTCCACCCTCCCGCGCGACGTCTCTGCATGTCAAGGTCTGCTGCACCTGGACCTCTCCCTGAACCTCCTCGTGGGTGCCATCCCGGAGACGCTCTCTGAAATCCCGAATCTCAGGCGGTTGGACCTCCACCAGAACAACTTTTCCGGCGAGATCCCAGCGAGTTTCGGGCAGTTTCGGCGGCTTGAAACGCTTAACCTGTTTGGGAACTTGCTAAACGGTTCGATACCCATTTCTTTGGGCAACATTTCGAGCCTGAAGGAGCTCAGGCTCGCTTACAATCTGTTCTCGCCGAGTAGGATACCTAGTGAACTCGGAGGCCTGACGAATCTCCAGCAACTTTGGCTCTGTAAGTGTAACCTGGTGGGGCAGATACCGGCGAGTCTCGGCCGGTTGACTAGCTTGGAAAACCTCGATTTGTCCTTAAATGGACTCTCGGGGCCGATCCCGAGTACAATCACCGAGTTGAGAAGTGTAATCCAAATTGAGCTATATGGCAACTCGCTCTCCGGCGAGTTGCCTCCTGGGATGTCGAACTTGACATCGTTATTGAGGTTAGACGCGTCGATGAACGAGTTGACGGGGACGATTCCGGCCGAGTTGTGTGGCTTGCCCCTTGAGTCACTGAACCTGTACGACAATCGCTTCGAAGGGTCTTTGCCCGAGAACATAGCTCAGTCGGCAAATCTGCACGAGCTCAAACTCTTTAACAACAAACTCAGTGGCCAATTACCGAGTCAACTCGGCAAGAATTCGCCGTTGCAGTCCCTTGACGTTTCGTACAATGGATTCTCCGGTGAAATTCCCCACTATTTGTGTGAACACGGTGCTTTGGAAGAACTGGTTTTGATATTCAATTCCTTTTCCGGAAAAATACCTGAGAGTCTGGGAAAATGCCGGAGCCTACGGCGGGTTCGGTTCAGGCACAATAATCTTTCAGGTACAGTTCCTGAAGGATTTTGGGGACTACCCCATGTGTATTTGCTCGAGCTTGAAGCGAATTCACTGTCTGGAAACGTTGCCACAACGATTTCCAGTGCACACAACCTGTCTTCGTTGTTGATTTCAGAAAATCGGTTTTCAGGGTTGATACCCGAGAAGATAGGGGCTCTGAGAAATCTTGTCGAGTTTCAGGCTAGTAATAACAGGCTTAGCGGTCGAATTCCCGGGAGTTTGGTGAAGTTAAGTGAATTGGGTGTGCTTGATCTCAGTGATAATGAGCTTTCAGGCAGGATTCCGGTGGGAATTCGAGCTTGGGAGAAGCTCAACGAGCTGAATTTGGCGAACAATAAGATAGACGGTGAAATACCAAGTGAAATTGGGAGCTTGCCTGTTCTTAATTATCTTGATCTTTCCGGGAACCTCCTTACCGGGAAAGTCCCACCGGAACTGCAAAATTTGAAGCTCAATATGCTGAACTTATCAAATAATAGATTGTCCGGTAAACTCCCTCCTCTTTATGATAGTAATAATTACAGAAATAGCTTTGTAGGCAATCCAGGCTTGTGCAGTGACCTTCCGGATCTTTGTACCGAAGAGCGTGGAAGAAAGAACCAGAGCAGCCTCTGGATTCTCCGATCGATCTTCATGCTGGCCGGCATTGTTTTCATTGTTGGGGTCCTATGGTTCTATCGGAGGTACCGGACTTTCAAGAACAACAAGAAAGGAAATATCCTTTCGAAATGGAGGTCGTTCCATAGACTCGGTTTCAGTGAATTGGAAATCGCCGATGGTCTTAAAGAAGAGAATGTCATCGGAACCGGCGCTTCCGGGAAAGTTTACAAGGTTACTCTCAGCAACGACGAGGTGGTGGCGGTGAAGAAACTATGGGGAGGAGGAAAAAAGAAAGCGGACGGCGGCGCCGAGTTGGAAAGAGATTGGTTTGAAGCCGAAGTCGAAACGTTGGGGAAGATCCGGCACAAGAATATAGTGAGGCTATGGTGTTGCTACAACACCGGGGATTGCAAGCTTCTGGTTTATGAATACATGCCAAACGGAAGCTTGGGGGATCTGTTGCATGGCGGCAAGGGAGGGTTGTTAAACTGGCGGACAAGGTACCAGATTGCTCTGGACGCGGCGGAGGGGCTTTCTTATCTGCATCATGATTGTGTTCCTCCCATTGTCCATAGGGACGTGAAATCAAACAACATATTGTTAGATGGAGAGTTCAGAGCCAGAGTTGCAGACTTCGGAGTTGCCAAGGCTGTTGCAGCTGTCAGCAAAGATGGGATGGAAGCCATGTCTGTGATTGCAGGCTCCTGTGGATACATTGCTCCAGGTTTGTTACCACTTAGAATGGATATCAAATTTTAAAACTTCATGGGTAAAAGAAGTTTTAGACCCGTTAATAGTTTTTTTGAATTACTAACAAATTGATAAGAAAGGTTGTATAGAATGTTATTAGCTTCATTTTTTAATTACTAACCTAATGAATTAACAAGAAGATTGTTAGTAGTTTTATTAAAATGAGTCTTGAATTGAAAACTTTCCAAGTAAAAGAGGCCTTTGATTATTAGTAGTTTCATTGGATTAGTAACAAATTGACAAGAAAATCTAAAACCATCAGTAGCTTTATCAGGATAGGTCTTATTAACGAATTGTCAAGAAAATCTTATACAATCAGTAGTTTTATCAAAATGGGTCTTATATTTGAACTTTTTTGAAAAAGGAAGTCTTAGATTGTTAGTAGTTTTATTAGGTTACTAACAAGTTGTTCAAAAGGCCTAAAATTGTTAGTAATTTTATTAGATTACTAACGAGTTGACAAGAAGACCTAAGATTGTTAGTAGTTTTACTAAGTTATTAACGAATTGGTAAGGAAACCTCGAAAAATGAATCTTGAATTTTATACCTCTCAAACGAAGGAGACCTCGGACTGTTTGTAGTTTTACTAGGTTATTAATGAATTGACAAGTTTGTTAGTATTGCATAGAGATGTAAATTTTGCATATAAGTACAAAATGGTATTTTTAGTAGTTTTTTTTTCAAGTTATTTATGAATATAAGACTTCGAATAATTTATGTGTATCGTGTTAATTCGATTAAGCATTGATCAAAGAGAAATTATCTAATGGTTTAAGGGTATGAAAAAGTATTATACCATTTTGATTAAAACATTAGAATATCATAGAGAAAGATCTGTTAATTATTTCTTCAATCCATATTCCTAATTCAACCTACTTTGATTTGAATCTGACCAGAGTATGCATATACACTTCGAGTCAATTACTAACAAGTTGTCCAAAAGACCTAAAATTGTTAGTAATTTTATTAGATTATTAACGAGTTAACAAGAAGACCTAAGATATTAGTAGTTTTACTAGGTTATTAATGAATTGACAAGCTTGTTAGTACATTTTTGTTGCATACAATTAGTGACATTTTAGTAGCTTTTTTTAAAAAGTTATTTATGAATATAGGACTTCGAATAATTTATGTGTATCGTGTTAATTTGATTAAGTAGTGATCAAAGAGAAATTATCCAATGGTTTAAGGGTATGAAAAAGTATTATACCATTTTGATTAAAACATTAGAATATCATAGAGAAAGATCTGTTAATTATTTCTTCAATCCGTATTCCTAATTCAACCTACTTTGATTTGAATCTGACCAGAGTATGCATATACGCTTCGAGTCAACGAGAAGAGTGACATCTACAGCTTCGGAGTCGTCCTTCTGGAGCTGGTAACCGGACGGCTCCCCGTTGATGCCGAATACGGCGAGAAAGACTTAGTGAAATGGGTCGCAGCTGCCGTTAATCCGAAGGGTGCGGACCACGTAATCGACGGCAATCTCGATTCCGAGCACAGGGAAGAGATCTGCAAAGTGCTCGACATCGGCCTTCTCTGCACCAGCGCCCTTCCCATCAACCGCCCTTCCATGAGGAAGGTGGTGAAGCTGCTGCTGGAGGCCGGCGAAGAGAGCAAGCCCAAGGCTCCGAAGGACGGGAAACTCTCCCCGTATTACTACGAAGAGGGCTCCGATCCAGGAAGCAGAGTATAGAATTCGCTCTGTTTTTTTTCTAGAGTTTCTCTGTCAGAAGTTGCTTTCATGGAGGATAAGAAACAGAGGGCAATGAACGCTTGAAATGGTGGATTAGGTACAAGATTAGGACGTCGATGGGTGTAGCCATTAAAAATAGCTACAAGCCTAGTTCTTGCTTCTTCGTATATTAGGTGAACGTAACTCCAGAACTGCCCAGAAAAGGACATAGTTTCCCTGGGAGCGAAGGCAGAGTTTGTCTGGTTGGTGAGCTTTGATAAGTTAAAAGTTCACTTGTATCATTTTCTAAAGAGAAACAGTTAAGAAGTCTTTTTCCAATATTTGCTTCTTGTTAGAATTAGTGACTTTTTTTTTTCTTTTTTTCAAAAAAAAGTAATCCACTTGACATTTTTTTTATAACTCAAAATCATATTAAATTTTATTTGATAGCTTAAACTAAAAAATAATAATTCATCTTTATCTGACAAATTTTCTTAATAATAAAAAGTATAAATGATAAAATATAAACTTAATATTTACAAAATAATGGTTAATAACAACTTGTATAATTAACTCACAGAATAAATAAAAGAATACAAGTAAAAAAAATCAAGTCAAAGGAAAATAAAATAAAGGATAACACGTAGGTTTAACCTAATTGGTGACTTTGGGTACCATTGATCGAGTTTTTTTTTTCTTTTTAATTATCAAGATAAGCTTTAAGCAATCTAGGATAAATACATACATATTTCTTAATATCCCATTGTCTTGGTCTTAAACGAGGGGATATTATGGGACTTTTCAATCTATAAATGAAAAAATATCATATTTAAATTTAACTTTAATACCAACTTATAATATATTTAAATTGTATAACAAAGACTATGTCATTCTTTTAAGAATATCAGTCAAAATCAATCAAGTCTCTTTCAACAGTGCTGAACATGCATATGACACAAATGTCAAAAGTTTCAGATATGTTTTAAATTAGCAACAGCTGTGATCCTCGTAATGATTAAGGCTTTAAAAGTCCGAATGCATATCTGATGGGGGGGGGGGGGGGGGGGGGTCCTCATTTTCTGTCCTAAATTATACCCTAATAATGAGGGCAGTGGGGAGAACATCTCTAATTATAAATGAAAGTTGTTCTCTAAAGTGCCCGTCTTCTATGGCCGCCCCTTGTTTAGGGAAATGGGCCCTTAGGCTGTGCCCCTATTTTCTAAGCCAAGTGCCGCATACTCCATGGAGGGAGAGGTTGGGGGCCCTGGCAATCTTTTTCTCTGAAAGTGGTGGGGATGGCCACCAAATTTGACCAAAAAGGGCATAAATTCTAGCCTCGAAGCTTTGTTTGGCAACTTAGGTGGTAGTGTTCGAGAGGAATAAGTTCTGGAATAAGAAGCTTTGTTTGGCAATCAAGTTGGCAATTCATTCATGAGTATTGGAATTTGAGGATTTTCTATTGTTTGGAATAAATCAACATCAATGTTTACAAAGGTAATAATTTACTTTCTACATAAGGTTTTTATAATTTAAGAGTAATGGAGTTTTTATTTTTGTTTTTATGAGAGTTCTCTATCTTGATAGTATATGAATTTAGTAATTTAGTTGAGTTGATATAGAAAGAAGAGCTTGTATAAGATATCTAGATTTTACAAAGTAAATATAGTTGTATTTTGATTGATTTGAGTATGTTTTGGACCAAATTTTTGCTTCTATAATTTTATTTTTGATAACTTTCTCTTTTTAATTAGTGTGACAATTTATCATATGACATAATAATAAAACTTTAACAAATAAAATTATCATATGATCGTTTTATGTTTATCACTAAAATAAATATAGAAATTTATAAATAATATATCAATAAGTTTTATGTGTTTTACGCCATTTTAGATTTTAGGTTTTGAATTTTTGTTAAGTATAATTATTATAAGCAACTTTTGAGAGTAGTAGTTTTGTAGACTTCTCTTTTTCGGCTTGGTTAGGTATTCTATTGTATCAAGAAAGGTTTTGATGCTCTTAGCTGTGATATGTTCCCGAGAATCAAAAGGTGTCAAATAAATAAGGTACAATGGTGCAGCGTAGTCAAGGGAAGATTCTAAGTGAACACAAAAGGGCCAAGTAGAAGACAATTGAAGTGGAAGACCAAATCTAATCGAGGCTTTTGCTGCCAAATTGCATACATGACGTGCTACTTTAAATTTAGAGTGGTCGATTTGAATGGTGATTAGTTAGGATTAAGAATAGACATCAGCTAGAATCCCATGGACAAAGTGAGAAATCTAGATTTTGTATACTTCTTAATTATGGAGTCAAAATAATAATCTTGTGCGGGTTTAAGTTTTTCTCAAATTATCAATAAATATAAATTTTGAAAAATCTTCCTCGTGTTATGTTATCTAGTGAATTGTTAGTAGATAAAGAAAGAAAGCTAAGGCAACAAATGTTCAAGTAACTCTTTAAAATAAAAGTTCTAACCTAAAAAGTAAGTTGTTTCTTCATACACATACATATAGGGATTAATTTATCTTAAATTACATAAAATCTTGATGTTATGTATGAAAGCAGTCTCTATGTTTTTAAAAAATCTACTACATCTTTTTATTAAATAATTATTAGAAATATGTTTAAAGTTTAACTTAGAAGTTAGCTATTAAGTTAGAGAATTTTTTTTACATTTAATATTACATAAAGATTGTTTATTTCCGAGGTAAGTTTTTTTCCTAATATTTTTAAGCATATTTTGAACTAAAGATTTAAATGAGGTGAAATAGACATTTTCACACACTAAACATATATGATGAGCTCAAAATTAAATATGAATTAAAAAAGATTAATCCAAGCTCTAAGATTATAGTAGATAAATTCATAGTCTTAATTAAAAATTGGCTTATGAATTAAAAAGATAACTTAAATTTAATATTACTTAATAATATTTCTTTTTTTATGTATGAATTTTATTTTTAGTAATAAACTAATAAATTAAATAACTATCTATCTTGTAGGTAAGTCGTCAGGAACCTCAGGTGCGAAATGCAATGATTTTCATGACAAAGCATGCATGAGTTCAAGTATTTACATTCTATTGCCTATTCTCTAAGTGTATAGCACTACAAGATCAAAGCCTTTCAAGCATGATATCTTTGAAAGAGTAATAGATGAATAAATGAACAAAGTTTTTATAGTATCAAAATTAATGATTTAGATTAATAAAATCTTATTGTAGTCTATGATTTAGGTGTAAAATTTCTTTTATGATATTACTTAAAAAGTCTACATCTTTACCTTATAATGGTGGTGAAAGGATGTTAAAATGTTGCATTTTACTCTCAATATATTGTGCAATCCTCTATACATGAAATATTTGTTTTCCTATAAAATCAATTTTAAAGAGGAAATAATTTAACAATATAATTTTAATAACCAGCTACTTCATTTATCATTTTTTAAGAAAAATCTTAACTAATAAATTATTTTTTTATTAACTATAAAATCATTTTTTATGTATGAATTTCATTTTTATGTATGAAAAATCGTAACAACTGCGACTCCCTTTTTTTCCGTTCTTTTCATCCTTCAGATCATGCTAGTATCCCATGAAATCATAAATTCCTTCTATGTTTTTATTTTTATTTTTCTTATGTCTTGAATCAATAGCGTGAAAGCTTTTTTTGTCGATTTGCTTGATGGTCTTGCTGCTTGCATCATTTCTCTCAAGTGGATAATTATGTATATCCAGTTGTAGATACTTTATGTCCCATCAGTTTGACAAAAATATTTAATCATGATTTCTATATTTATTTTAAGACTTAATCACAACCTCACAATGTTGATGGATTATGTTGAAATTTCTCCAATATCTAAAAAATTAAATAGTAATAATTTTTTAAAGTATTAACATATTAATAGTAATATTCTTATAACTTAGGGGAGTGTGAAGGACATATGACTAAGAAGTCAAGGGTTTGAGGCACATTTTTTAATAAATAGGAAAAAAAATATGCCAATAACTTAATGATTAGTTACTAATCATGCAAAATTAGGTTATAAATTCGATATGTTGTACTTTTAAATCTTTTTTATTATGTTCTCGGAACTATTGGTTTGTTGACATTTGATGCCTTTAAATCCTGCTCATCTTAAATAATGATAATAATAAAAAACCATCGTCCATCCACGTGCAAGGTTATCTTAAAACCTGAGCCTGAGTAGTTGGACTACCGACTGTCGGAAGCAGCTTTCGTCTCTTTATTGTGCTCCTGGATTTCGGCGAGGGTCTTACAGTTCCTTCAGCTTCAACCAGGCGCTTTGGGATGCTTGAACATCTCCCCAAAGACGTGACCGTCGACATCCTCTCACGACTACCCGTGAAGACGCTTATCGGATTGAGGTGTGTGTCCAAGACGTGGTATTCTGTGATCTCCAGCCCCCACTTCGTCGCCACCCACCTCAGTCGAGCTCTTTCCGACCCCCAATACCCGCCTTACCTTATCTTGCGCCACTATGACGACAAGCTTCAGAAAGAGCGCTTCACTCTTCATTCCTCTGATGACCCGTTCCCTCGCAAGCATATTTACGAACAGGTGAACTACAGCTTTGCGGCTCTGAATGAGCTGTATTATCACGTAGATGAAGTGGAACGTAAAGGGGGTTTCTTTGAACACGCTTCGGACTTTGTAGAGTTCAGTTGTCCGGAGAAGAGCGCCGGCCGATTCTTCAGCGTCGTTGGTTCGTGTAATGGCCTTCTTTGTCTCGCTGATGATGTTTCGGGTTACCGTAGCGATGCGTATGTTCTCTGGAACCCTTCTATTAGGAAGGCTGTACGCCTTCCAAGCCCCGAGATTCGGTTCGCATCTCATGGTCTGCATAGGCATTCTCTGGGTTTTGGGTATGATCCAGCTACCGACGATTACAAGTTGGTAAGGATTGTGTATCTTGGAGGGGCGACTCGTTTTGGTTTCAACAGGGTTCCACCTCAGGTCGAGATTTATACGCTTCGTACCGGCGCCTGGCGCCCTATTGCGGCCCAGGGTCCTCCCTATGCGATCGGCGAGCGGTCCTTTTCAGCTTTCGTCAATGGGGCAATTCACTGGCTGGGGCGCACTCCATTTTTCCAGAATGCTTTTCGAAGTGTTATCGTGACGTTCAATGTGGGGGACGAGGCTTTTGGTGAATTGGCTGTACCTGAGAGTCTACAAGGGTATTTGTTGAACATGACTGTTATGGTGCTTAATGGTTCCCTTGCACTTGTCCCGTGTAATCAATGGTTGGGAGACAAATGTCATTCAGTGTGGGTGATGATGGAGTATGGAGTAGCGGAATCTTGGACTAAGATGTTTGATATCGAGATTGAGGATGGATTGGAAAGGGTTATAGGCTTTACAAAGAATGGTAAAGTTCTTTTGGCTACCAAGGCTGGAAAGTTGCTTTCTTACGAACCTAGTAGCGGAGGAACCATGGATCTTCACATTCGTGGTCTGACGCGATCGCTTTATTTGGATACTTACGTGGAGAGCCTTGTCCTACTGAATGTCGCAGATCGAGTTCAGGGGCAGCAGGGGAATCGGTCTGGTGCTAATTAAGCACAAGGCATAACAAGTGAAGGCGAGATACTTGATGCTAGTTTTATTTTGTACATATTTGTGAGTATGCTTGGTATTGGTTCTGTAGATATTATACTGAAGGTAGATTTTTTTTTTTTGGGCTATGCCACTTGTTACCTTCTTTAGCTTGTTTTTGGATTGTTGTCTTGGGTTGGATAAACTTTGATGGATGCTGCTGGTTTTTTTTCCTTTCAGCACCAATTGGTCAATGTTTTGGATGGTAAGTAATTCTTCTAAATGTTCTTTAAAATGTTTGAGTCACTGTTGGCTGCTCAATATTTGTGTTCTCTTGGGTTCGTTCATTTGCAATGGACGATGACAGAAGTCAAATAGTTAAATTGGGTTGGAACTGGAATGAAAATCAATGTGATAAGAGCATGCGAAAATTATGTCATGTGCGTCTATCTTCTAATCAGAAAGTTCAACAGATCAGTAACACGCACTATTATGTTTTTAACTTCCTTCTAATTGTTCATTCTGTATGGTTAAAGTTGAAAGGGGCACAATGAAATAGGTAATGGGGGTAGACTGACTTTTTATGAGTTGTCTTTGGTAGATGGGATGAAGGCGAGGCCTTATTGTTGCAGTCCCAGGGAGTTTCACCGTGACTTTTCAGAAATTTTTATGGTTGTTTTGATATGCTTGAGAGTATCGTGGTTTTTAATTTGTGTGAGTGCATACCTGCTGAACCCATTATATGCATGTGCACCTGCTTCTGTAATTGTTGCAGGCTCCGAACGTGTTTGGCCAGAATGCATGTGATGCTCATTGTGTCTTGGTACCAAGTTGAAACGGAGTATGAAGTTATCATGACTTAATACGCTCTTTATTAAGGAAACTCATCTCATGTGGCTAAAGATCGTTGCATGAATGTTTGTGAAAGTTACATTCATTGGTTGCTCTAGGATCCTCCCCATGCTAGTCTTTTATTTTTGGTGGTAAATCAAGAGGTGGTGTCGTTTGGTATGTCCCTCTTTGATATTTTTTGAAAACCAGAAACGGATCTTTGATAAAAATCTTTCTAAATTGATGATGTGTTGAATATTTTGATTATTAGTATCTCACTGTTTTCTACATTTTATATCATTCTCTAGGATTTGTTTATGACTAGAACACTGACAATTACAGATTGGTGAGGCTTGTGTATCTTGATGGCAGAGCTGATTGCAGTTTCTACAGTGTTCTACCTTTGGTTGAGATCTATGTGCTTGGAACCGGCCCATGGCGCTTTGTCATGTTCCCCAATTCCTTATGTCGTCGAGATGTGGTCTTTATCTATTCGCTTGAATGGGGTTGTCCACTGGTTAGTACACACTTCGCAACAGCAAGGTTCATTTCGTAATGTAATTGTCTTGTTTTGGCACGGAGGATGAAGCCTTTCATGAAATTGCTGTACTGAGGAGTTTACAAGTCCATCCCTTGAACATAGCAATTTCGGAGCTTGATGGGTCTCTCGCACATGTCCTGTGTAATTATATGGTCGGGAGACGAGTGTCGATATCGAACATGGAGTGACACTAGTCTCCCAACAATTGATTACAAGAGACAAGTGCAAGAGACCCATCAAGCACGGGAGCTGCCACGTTCAAGGGATGGCATTGTAAACTCTTCAGCACAGCAAACTCCGTGAAAGGCCTCATCCTCCATGCCAAACAACATGATTACATTACGAAATGAAACTTGCTGTCGCAGAGTGTGTTAACCAGTGGACAATCCCATTCAAGAGGACCGATAAGCACCACATCTTGATGACATGGGGGGAGCATGACAGAGTACCATGCGCTTGTTCTAAGCGTATAAATCTCGCCCAAAGGTGGAAACCAATATCAACACTGCCATAAAGACCTAAAAGCCTCACCAGTTCGTAATTTCGATCTTGGTGTCATAAACAAATCCTAGAGAATGAATAAGTGGGCCGTGAGATTTCATTGAGGAGAATATTGAATTGTCAGGCTTATAGGCTCTATCTAGACCTCCTTTTGCAGTTTAGCTTTGGTCCAGCAAAAAGAACAGATGGTTGGGTCTCTAAAATGCTCTGCAGTCCACCCCTTGCTGTCACAGATGCCATCTAGAACCAATCTAATCAACCTAAATGGAGCTTATGCACCATTATTTGAGATGTTCAGCAGATGATCCCTGCTTTCAATATGAGGCGTGTTCTTAAAAGCTTAACTGCTACTACTGGATAACATAATCTTTACCTAAAGGGGCCACTTATGGCAGACTTGTTTAGAGAAATAATTAGTCAGAACAGAAAATAGCGAGTCCTGAGAAGCTCAAATTAATAGTAAATCCGCAATTCTCAGAGTTCACTAGTTATGAGAATTACCAGTTACTACCTGAAAAGGATGCAGAAACTTCTTACAGTTGCACGCTCCAATTACCCAGTAAAGATAGTAAAGGTAAAAAGCAACCACAGTACTAACAAAATTCAACACCATCGGATCAAAAAAATTACCCGTATTAGATAGTTCAACCTATAACCTTTTTAGGTTCTTGAATTGGCATTATGGAGTTGTCTCTCAGCCCCCCCCTCTCTCTCGGACCTTCCATAAACGCAAACAGACAACTAAATAGTCAGATTTGAACCCAAAAAAATAAAGGAAACAAGCAGAGAGGACAAAAAATCTCACTGAAAAGAAAACTAGAAAACAATACTAGAGATAATATGGATAATCAAAATGCGAACTTAACTTTTCACCCAAAGGAAAAAAAAAATTATGGATAATCTGATCACATGCACTTGCAGCTTGCTTGGCCAGGTTATGTGCTCTTAATCCATTACCTTCAAACTCATCAATAAGATGTATCTAAAACTAATTGGCATGTAATTTTTTAAACATTTTTTTTTTCAAATTATGGCTGCTTCCTGTGATTTGGAGTCAGAAAATATTGTATAATGTCAAATGTAGAAAGCACTGGGCAAAAGACAATCCAAATATTCAACCAACATCATTTCAGAAACTATGTTTAAATCTTAATTCCCTTCATTTAAATAAGTATCTTCTTTAGATTAGGAGGTCATACTAGCTTTACTTTGAAAATCTTAAAGGCTTGTCCCAAGTTTGAATGTGAAAGTTATTTTCATTGGTTGCTCTAGTATTTTGTTGATGTTACTCTTTTACTTTTGATGATACATTAACAAATGGAGTCCTTTGCTATGTTTCTGTTCTACATTTTCTGAAAATTAGAAATAGAGCATGGGAAGGGGAACTTCGATATAAAAAGTTTTAGGTCAATGATGGAAGAGAAAGAGGGTCAGCAGCACGCTTGAACGTCACATAGAAAAGAGGGGGTGGGGGAAGGAAAGAAAGATCAATACAGCAAAAATTAGACGTCCTTTTCATCTGAT
Source organism: Casuarina equisetifolia (assembly GCA_028551475.1). Classification (NCBI taxonomy): domain Eukaryota; kingdom Viridiplantae; phylum Streptophyta; class Magnoliopsida; order Fagales; family Casuarinaceae; genus Casuarina; species Casuarina equisetifolia. The sequence goes on from CM052355.1 coordinate 29,239,104, forward strand.
CCATATTTTGTTATAATTTTCCAATGAAATGAATAAAAGGGGAGAGATAAGCCGAAGTGTTGCAACAGTGTGTAAATGATCGTAAAGAAAAATAAATTAGAGTCTGACCCTCATGCAAAGGCTGTCTTAGTTGTCAAAATAACTTCTCCTAAGTAAAAGCCAGCCAATTGTGTTCTGTAACTAGAGATTGACCTAGTGCAGCAACATGAGCCAATTAAGGGGATGTATAGATGATTTTTTCAATTTTCTCCTCAAAAGAATTGAATCATCCAATCTGTAATTGAATTCATAGCAGGTACTTTTCATTTCTTTGCAAAAGAAAATTCATGAAAGTTCCCATAAATATTGAATGACCATTAGCCGAAATTTTTTTGGCCTGTTTGATTTAAGCAGGCAACTTCCCTTGACATTCAAACGACTTGATATAAGTTGACAGTAATGGACTTCAAGATTTTCCTTGAAATAAGCTAACAATTTTGTGTTGTTCGTCAAGCTTTCTTTCGTGTCTATAAGTTAGGTTAATGATACCATTAATTCCATTTTATTGAGACTGCTAAACAAAAGTGATAACATTATGGCTTCATCGCTTTCTTTGTTTATTGCCGTGCCCTTGCCTTTCTTAATTTCACAATTGCATCTTACACTCACTCATTCTTCTCCTCTCACTCAAGACTAGTGCCATGACGACGAGTGGTTAGCCTTCTTGCAAGTCAAGGAAAGCTTCATCCTAAACAAGAGTGCCTCTTACGGTGATATCCTTAATTCAGGGAAAGCCTCATCACAAATAGGAGTGCCTTTTACCTCCACTTCATCATAAACAGGAGTTCCTTTTACGGTGATCGTTGGGCATATCCAAAGGTTGCATCCTGGAAACTTGAAGGAGCCGAAAGTGATTGTTGCTTTTGGGATGGAGTGGAGTGCGATAAGCACAGAGGTCATGTAATTGGCTTTGACCTCAGCACTAGCTTTCTCTATGGTTCTATTAACTCCAACCTTTTTCAGCTCGTTCACCTCCAGAGACTTAACCTTGCCAACAATCACTTTAGCCACTTCCATATCCAATCTTGGGTGTGCAATGTTTCTAGACTAATGGAGCTCAATCTCTCTTGGTCTGTATTTTCAGTGAAATCCCATTAGAAATTTCACAATTGCCATACTTGTCATCTTTGGATTTGTCTTGCAACTATTTTGTTTTCCGTGCTAGAGATTTCAGCCTATAAAGCCTCATTAGAAGTCTAACTTGCCTAGAAAAGGTGGATTTGAGTTTGGTGGACATTAGTTCAATGATGCTTGATATCTTAACAAATTCGAATTCCTTATTGTCCCTCACTCTCTATTCTTATGGTTTATATGATGAATGGCGAAATGTGTTTTGGGCTTATGAATGAGACTAGATTAGCTGTCCTTGACCTACATGGAAATTGATTAACTAGTTCAATTACTTCAGGACCTTGTAGCCATTTATGTTTCTTAAACTATGTAGCCAATAAGTTCATAGCCAAATTCCAAGCTCAATCTTCAAGCTCAAAAGTCTTGAATTTCTTAATTTTTTTTTGACAACCATCTCAATGGCACCATGGAGTTTGTCAAGTCTTTAAAGCTTAAACACATAGTATCCTAGCATCTCTCTAGCAATAAATTATCTTTACTTACTAAAGCACCAACTTCCTCTACAATTCTTAGACAATTTGAAGTTTTAGGTTTTTCTTCATGCAACTTAAGCAAGTTTCCAAATTTCCTAAGAAACCAAGATAATCTAAAGTACTTAAGGTTGTCCCATAACAACATTCTGTGGCCAAGTCTCACAATAGATATGGAACATAAGCAAAATAAGCCTATAATATTTTGATCTTTCCAATAATTTTCTCAATAGCTTTGGTCAACATCCAATTTTTCTCTCATGGATTTTTTTAAATATACTTTATATGAGTACCAATTTCATCAAGGATCACTTCCAATTCCACCATTCTCCACTTTGTTTTTTACTATCTAAACAACTCCTTGATTAGAAATACCAAAAATATTTTGCACTTTGAGTTCTCTACAAATCCTTAATTTTGCTTATAATGACTTAAGTGGCCCATTTTCTCCATGCTTAGGCAACTCTATTGCTTGGCTATCAATACTTAATTTGTAAAGGAACAAATTTCAAGGAAGCATTCAAGAGATGTGGACAAGTGGAGCTAGATTGAATATGATCAATTTTAGTCAGAATTGAAAAATATAATATTTTTGATGATATAATAAGAAATTGAATTATATTTTATTTAAATTATTTTTGGTAAAATATTAATTATAAAATTTCTTATGCGCAAGCCACACTAAGATTGGATAAAGAAATGAAAGCACAGGCCCGAAAGTCCAGCCCAAGCATTGACTCGCTCAAAAGCCTTGCAAGTTCCGGCCCAGGCACGACGCAGCCCAGGCGATCCTGGCGTGATGTGACCCTACTTGGCCTTCTTCACGGCTCGCGCGAAGTGGCTCCATGCAGCCTCTGCGACTTGGCCAATTGCTCCTCACGAAGTTAGATCGCTTTTCGTCTAAGCTGGAAGGCTGTCTGGTAGCAGCAGTACAGAGAAATCTACCCAAGAGGAAGCCGCTCCATGTCGCCCAGATCGAACCTCCAGAAGGCAAATTTGCACCCTAAGATTCATCGTCTACTTGCTGCTAGCAACCCACATCTTAGGCCAGCAATAAACAGCTAGATCGGTCTCAAAGGTTCTCATTTGTGACGTGTAGTTTTTCATGACTTGGATCTGATGCCATGAAGAGAGGCCCGTATGCCTGCAACCCACGACCCATTTCCTGCAACCTATGATTTCAAAAATTCAGAATGACGTTGTGCTTCTTAAGGGGGAAAAACGAAAAGAAAGGGATAAACCCAAAATCCTGAAATCCATCTGTTGGTATGGCTTAACCCAATAAGGGGGTTAGATTGGATTAATTTTAATTTTTCGAAGTTGTTGTTTAATTTTAAATGTGAAAGTAATACTCCCAATTTTTGTACACCCTTGATAATTTATTCACGGAACAAAATCAAGACACCACATTCCATTACAAGCCACACATGGCCAGTCAACAACAACAAACCAGCCTCTTCAAGGCCTTACAAAATCACCTACAGAACACAACTTTAACACTTGGGCCCACACACGGCCGTTTAAACAACAATAAGCCACACGGCTTAATTTAATACAAAAAGAAATAAACTACTAATCAAATTTATATCTTCTAGATAATTAGCAATAGTCTTAACTTAATCTGCACACAATCACACTCTAAACAAGACAAATAATCCCCTGCACTTAGTGTTAGATTTTCAACAACAACACAAGTAAATCTTAATCAAATATGCACCAATTATTACGATTTAAACACTTAAACAAACAACCAATTTCACAAGTTGGAGCACTCAAATAGCAATCAATCAAAGCTTAAAAAGACTTAAGAAAGAGGCGATGTTACCCAGTATAGCTTTGCGGCAGTAATGAGGAGTGTGAATAAAAATTTCGTTCAACAACAATGTGCTTTCTAATTTTTTTTTCTCAAAACCGTGAGTTAACCTAAGGCTTAGCTTCACATACATAGATCCATTTGTCAAATTAGATATGGAAGAGGGAATCCTTATTGTTGGAGATACGCATGTATATTTTCCCATATTAGCTAGATATATTTTTTCTTTTTAGAGTTATCCACTTTAGGTATTGTTTGTAAAATTAGCAACGTGAATATTCTTTTTGTATTATTTCTTTATTTGGTCCGTTTCCTTATTATTAAAGGAACGTGTCCTGTACATCTTTTCTCAAGAAAAGCAATATACCTTTTCCAAAACTCTCATGCTTTCACTCTTCCTTAGTTTGTGACATGGTATCACGAGCCTAGTTTTTTTCTTTTCTCCTCTCTCGCTTCCGCCCTCTTCCTTTGGTTTCTGAACGTTTTCTGCCCTCTTTTGCTCTCGTTTTTTTGCCTCTACCTGCAAAACACGTTAGCACTCCGGTGTGGAAATCAGATAATTAGAACCATTTTTTTTCCTTAATCACTTAACCACTTACCTGCACTATGCCGAAGTCCTCCAAGCCCGTTACCTCTGCTCCCGATGCCCCTGAAATTGAGGATATCACCGAGCACAACGATGTCCTCCTTCCTGGCTTCTCTGGGGTCTCTTTGGGCACCTCTCCAAGCCTTTCCTCGGCCTCTGCCCCTCTCCCCGTGCACAACCCCACCCCATGGGCTCCCTCCTTCGGCCAACCTTTATCATGGGCTCCCTATTACCTCTCCTAAACAGGCCCTTATCAGCCCGTCTCTGGCCCCTCTCACCTCTCCACCTAGCCCACCATACCAGCTGTTAGTCCCGGGCCTGACCCAGCCACGGGGCCCAACACCTCTGGCCTGGGTTCTTCCACTCTGGGCCAACCCTCCCTCTCGGGCGGGTCACCTTCTCCGAATCCGGGTAGCAATCCCTACCCGTTTCCCACCTTTCCCCAATTTTCGGGTCCCGCCAACGGCTCGGGTTTGGGTTCGGGTAGCAATCCCTACCCGTTCCCCTACCTGTTTGTCGTTCCCCCTTCCGCCGCCGCCAGAAATCGCATTGAGCCCGGTGATCCTCTCTACACTGCCGTTTCGGACGGCCCCGAACTTTGATTAGTGGCTCAATCTCTCACCGGCGCCGACACTTACCCAGTTTGGTCTCGCGACCTCCGCCGTGCCCTTCTCACGAAGGACAAAGATGGTTTTCTCGACGACTCTGTCCCTCTGCCGGCGGATCCCCGCCTCGCTCGACAGTGGCGCAAGTGCTCCCAATTGGTTCAGACCTAGATTGGGAACACGATCTCGCCAGATGTGGCCGCCGGAATTCCCCCGACAAAAGATGCTCAGATTTTATGGGACCATCTCCGCGAGATGTACGGCCGCACGGATCAGGTGTGCCTCTTTCAGATCGATCGCTCTCTGATCGATCTGAAACAAGGAAACCTCTCGGTTTCCATATTCTTCCATCGGTTCGCTGCCTTATGCAACGAACACGATCAAGTTGAAGAGAAACTTGAAGCCCCCAATTCCACGTTGCGCCAATACCAGAAAATCAAAGAACACAACCGGGTTATTCATTTTTTATTGCTGTTAAATGAAACTTACAGTGGTTTTCGTTCGCAGATTTTGGCCATGGAACCGCCTCCTTCCTTGCGTCGTCTCTTCCATCTTGCTCTTCAGGAAGAACATCACAAATTGGCTTCATCCGAATATCTTCGGATCGGTGACTCGGTCGTCCTAACCGCTCGCGCCTCTGCCGCTCAGAGAGCTCTCGCGGCTCGGGGGTCTGGGGGCTGGAGCGCTAATTCGGCTCTAGGGTTTTCTGAGACCGAATCGCTTTAACCCCTCCAACCCTCTCTCGGCACGGACGGCTCAGATGCGCTAGTCGCATCTGACGGCCATTATTCTTTTGACCCCTCGCGCTCATTAGATGGCCCGCACCGCGCGACCACTACACCTGTAGTCCGCCAATCTAACGGCCAGCGCTCTTCGCCCGCTTCTCGCCGATCCAACGGTCCAAATGGTTCCCGCGGCCGATCCAACAGTCCAAATAATCTTTATTGTGATTATTGCAAACGAACAAATCACACTAAAGATCGATGCTGGAAATTGCACGGGAAACCAGCTGATAAAGAAAACTTGGACAAAAATGTGACATCTAACGCTGTTTCTGTTCCAGATGGGTCCAATTCTCAGCTCACTGATGCCCAACTTCAACAGATTATACAGGCTTTCAATCAACATGGAACTCCTGACAAAATTGCCAATTTTGTAGGTACTTCTTTTTGTTTTTCCAGCTCCTTATCTCTGACTGCATGGATTATTGATTCGGGTGCTAGTGATCACATTATTTGCGACAAAAAATATTTTTCCAAAATTTATCCCCATCATCGATCTCTGTCCGTTCATCTTCCGAATGGAACTCTGACCTCCGTCACTGATATTGGTGATGTCCACCTTAGTAATTGTGTCACCCTACACAATGTCCTTTTTGTCCCTACTTTTCATTTCAACCTCATTTCTGTTTCCAAAGTTTGTAAAACAAATGATTGTCGCCTTATTCTTGATTCCAACTTGTGTTTTTTCCAGGCCCGTTCGACTGGCAAACTGATGGGCTTGGGTAGCGTCCAACAAGGCCTTTATTTTTGGGTTCCAATTAATTCTGTTTTATCTGCTTGTAATTCTCCCATTCGGGACACCTTTTGTAATGCCAATTTTCCGAATAATAATAATATTCTCCACCAACGTTTAGGCCATAGTGCCTCGTTCCCACTCCCAACATGTCCTATTTGTCCGTTGGCAAAACAATCTCGCCAACCTTTCCCCTCTAGCACCTCTCGTGCCTCTTCCATTTTTTCCCTCATTCATCTTGACATTTGGGGCCCCTATCACACCCCCCATCGTGATGGGTCTCGTTTTTTCCTCACCCTTGTTGATGATTTCTCTCGCGCTACATGGGTTTTCCTCATGCAATCCAAAACCCAAGTCTTACCTCATCTCACCCATTTTTTTACCCTTATTGCCACACAATTTCATACTTCTGTCCAACGTGTTCGCACTGATAACGCCCGTGATTTTTTTAATCATGCTTGTGCCTCATTCTTCTCATCCCATGGCATTCTCCATGAAAGTTCTTGCACCTACACCCCTCAACAAAATGGGGTTGTTGAGCGCAAACATCGTCACCTTCTCGAGGTCGCTCGCGCTCTAAAATATCAAGCCTCCATTCTTGATATTTTTTGGGGCGTTTGTGTGATCACTGCTGCCTATCTAATCAAACGCATGCCTTCTCGGGTACTTGCTGGTAAGACTCCCTTTGATCTCCTCTTTGGGAAGCCACCCGACACTGCTCATCTTCGTGTCTTTGGCTGTCTCTGCTTTGCCACCACCGTCGGACCTCGGGACAAACTTGGTCCCCGTGCCACACGTTGTGTTTTTATGGGGTACCCCCCCTTGCAGAAGGGTTATCGTGTCTATGATCCCTCTACTGGTCTCTTCTTTATCAGCAGAGACGTTACTTTCCATGAGGATGTCTTTCCTTTTGCCACTTCGTCTCCTCCGGATGGCCCCTCCGACTCCTCCCTCAGATCTCGGCCTTTCTTATTTGAGGATGATGTCTCAGCCCCCCTATTATTGCCACCCCTCCTACCCTCCCCTCCCCCTCCTATCCCCCATGATTCACCTCCTAATCCCTGCCCCTCTCCTCCTCTCTCCCTCAGCAATGCACCCACCCCTCCTACCCCTCTAGACACATCCCCCACCCCTTCTGCTTCTGATGACTCTTTGGCCATTGTTCCCTACCACCCTCCCTCACCACCTTCTTCCTCTCCTCTTGTTGTCCCTCGTCGCTCTGGGCGTCCCACTCGGCCCCCTACTTGGACGCAGGACTACCTTTGCTCCTCTGTATCCTCGCCCAGCACTTCCTACCCTATTTCCCACTACCTTAGCCTTGCTCGCCTCTCTCCTGACCACCTTTGCTGTATTAGTCGCATTTCTGCCGACGTGGAACCTTATTATTATCATCAGGCTGTTAAAGATCCCAAATGGCAAAAGGCCATGGCGGATGAACTTCGTGCCCTTGCTGATAATCGCACTTGGGATGTGGTCCCTCGGCCCTCTCATCGGCGACCCATTGGCTGCAAATGGGTCTATAAGATCAAGTATAAGGCTGATGGCTCTATCGAACGTTATAAGGCTCGTCTTGTGGCCAAAGGTTACACTCAACAGGAGGGTTTCGACTATCAGGACACTTTCTCTCCTGTGGCTAAAGAAGGCACTGTCCGTACTTTTCTAGCCATTGCTGCCTTTCGTGACTGGTCTCTCCATCAGATGTATGTTCATAATGCCTTCCTTCATGGTGATTTGGATGAGGAAATCTATATGGAGCTTCCTCCGGGTTTACGGAGACAGGGGGAGTCTAGGGTTTGTCATCTCCGCAAATCCCTTTACGGCCTTAAACAAGCTTCTCGCCAATGGTATGCCAAATTCACCTCTGCACTCACAGCTGCCCATTTTCGACAATCCCGTCATGATTATGCTTTCTTTACCTGGCACAAAGGTACCTCCTCCATCTACTTGTTAATTTATGTTGATGATATTTTGATCATGGGCAACGACATTCTTTCTATTGAACGCTTCAAGAAGTTTTTACATTCCACTTTTCGGATTAAGGATTTGGGACCGCCCAAATATTATTTAGGCATCGAAATTGCCCGATCCGACAAGGGTATTTGTCTTAGCCAACGTAAGTTTGTTTTGGAGATCATATCAGATGCTGGTTTATCTGGATGCAAACCTGCTATCATTCCTTTTGAACAAAATTTGAATCTCACCACACCTGAATATGATGTTGGCGTCTCACCACTCGATGCGGACCCTCCGCTTAAGGATCCTTCAAGCTATCAGAGACTGGTTGGAAAATTTATCTATCTCACAATGACCCGACCTGATATCTGCTACTCAGTACAGATTCTCAGTCAGTTCATGCATCAACCCAAACAATCTCACATGAATGCAGCCTTGAAAGTTGTAAAATATTTAAAAGGATGTCTTGGATTGGGAATTCTTCTCTCTCGACGTTGCAACATGGAAATGACTGCATACTGTGACACGGATTACGCCACTTGTCCCATGAGTAGACGATCGACTACTGGATTCTGCATTAAATTTGAAGATTCTTTATTATCATGGAAAACAAAGAAACAATCCACTGTTTCCTTGTCCTCTGCTGAATCTGAGTATCGAGCTATGGCCAAAACTACTTGTGAAGTTATTTGGTTAAGAGGTCTTCTTCGGGATTTCGGTGTTCATGTAAAAGGACCCACTCTTCTGTTCTGTGACAATGACGCTGCTCTTAAACTTGCAGCAAATCCTATGGTTCATGAACGGATGAAACATATTGAAGTTGATTGCCATTTTACCAGAGATAAGATACATGAAGGTGTCATTCGAACCAAGAAAATTCGAACTACAGAGCAACTTGCAGATATTTTTACCAAAGCGCTTTGCCATAGACAACATGTATATCTATTAAGCAAGCTAGGTGTGTTTGACGTTTATAAACCACCAAAACCACCAACTTGAGGGGGAGTGTTGGAGATACGCATGTATATTTTCCCATAATAGCCAGATATATTTTTTCTTTTTAGAGTTATCCACTTTAGGTATTGTTTGTAAAATTAGCAACGTGAATATTCTTTTTGTATTATTTCTTTATTTGGTCCGTTTCCTTATTATTAAAGAAACGTGTCCTGTACATCTTTTCTCAAGAAAAGCAATATACCTTTTCCAAAACTCTCATGCTTTCACTCTTCCTTAGTTTGTGACACTTATCATTGTGCCATAATTCCCATATACTCATCACCATCTTCTTCCTTTAGAGATGAAATATTCATATCTTCCATGATTAGTGCCTTGATGTTTAAAGGAATATTTGCCACAATTCAGAAGCTAATGGTAACGATATTGATTGCAAAAAGGTTACCATTAAAGAGCTATGAAGGTTTATAAGAAGAGAAGCCAACCTTGAAGAAACTCATCCAATAAAACAAGAAATCTAAAATCATCTTGTGATCAATTCAAGAGGTCTACATTTTGTAAGGATTTTCTTTTCTACAAGTAATAATGTTTTTTATTCTAGAAAATATTCCTCTGTTGTTCCTATTAACCCTAAGCAATTGAGGATTTAGTTATTTACTTCAACATTGTGCTTTTGCATATATTCTTTAATTATTGAAGTAATCTATTGATATCGTTTTTGCTCACTAAATTTGGTTAAAGCTAGACTATAATCCTAGAATTATCAAGTATTTTGTAATTATGATTATCAAATAAAAATGGAACCCTTTAGTGATTTACTAAAGGAGGTGAAGTAAGGCTTGTTGAAAAGCCTAATTCACTTTAAATTCTGTTGTCATTTATTTGGTGTTGATTGAATTGTTTGATATAGTTGCATACTTAATTATTGTTTGTTTAATTGACTATTAAAATAGACAAATCAAAAGAAAAATTAGAGACACCTAATTTGACCTCCTCTTTTAAGTGACATAGGACATAACAAAAACAAATTTCAAAAGCCTTTACTAAGATCCTTGGCCAATTGTATGATGCTAAAGTTCCTTGATCTTAGTAATAACCAATTCATGGGTTCATTTTCATTTTGGTTCGGCCATCAACCTAATTTAGAGGTTTTGAATTTACGGTCAAACAAATTCTATGGTCCTAGTGGGTACTCTTGAAACTTATTAAGTTCCCAAACTTGAAAATCCTTGATATCTTACACAGTAATTTTATAGATAACTTGCCATACATACCTTTTGAAAATTGGAAAGGTAGTAAATTTAAGGACTTGCATAGCTTAACATACATTCATGAAGACCTATAAGTATGAATAGGTGTAGGTTTTCATATGTATTATTTGAGGGTTCATGCTTATAATTTTTCTAAAATGTTAACAAACAAAGGTACAAATATTTTATACAAGAAAGTCCAAGAAGGATTCTTAGCCATTGATTTCTCAAGTAATACATTTGCTAGTGAGATCTAGAATATATGAAAATTTTAGGAAATGTAATTTTCTAAATCTTCCCAATAATGCTCTTACTAGCTAGATCCTGTTTTCCTTGGAAAACCTTTTAGATTTGGAAGCATTAGACCTTTCTTAAAACCAATTGACATGGGAGATTCCATAACAATTAACATAGCTTATTTTCTTAGAGTTCTTCAATATTTCTTATATAATCTCTTTGGTCCTATACTATAAGGAAAATTGTTGATACTTTTGAAAGTAACTCATTTCAAGGAAATCCAAAATTGTGTGGCAAACCATTGACAAAGAAATGTGTGAATTCTGTTGAGCCCTATATTCAATCTCTAGTCTCCAATAATAATAAAAAAATTCAAGACTTTGGATTACCTTTTTAAATTTAGTTGAAAAATAGAGGTGATTAGATATTGAATTGGACTAATTTTTGGAGGAATAATTGGACACATTTTTTTTTGTAAGGAAACATGATTGGTTGATGAAGACCTTTAGAATAAGGTAACCAGGTAGGAAAGGATGTCGAGGAAAGCAACTTTGACAAGACACTTTCCACAGAAAAAATGGATATGAATGTATGTTTGCTACTTCATTCATATTTTTTTTTTATAATTTTTTAAATGCATGCCTCCCTTTTTTGTTATTTTTTTGTCCTATCTAAATGTATTATCAAGATATGCTATGCAAAATGTAGGTCTAGGCATAGGAAAGAAAATTAATGAACCAAAAGAAAATGCTATGTAAAATGCATTGTGAAATATATGTAAATAGTAAAATAGAAGAGTATAATTAAAAATTTTTGGTTACTTACAAATGCATATCTAATAACTATTATAGTGGCACTATCCATTTGCTTAAATCTTATATTAAGCAAAAAGCAATCCAAGGAAGGTTGGAAATTTGCTTTCTTATTAACCTAGTTGGCAACAAAGCATGCCTGTGTGAATTTGCAGCATATATGATTTGCTTTACCTAGATATTTATTTGAAGAGCCTTGTTATACTAAATGTAGCATATCAAGCTCTTAGACGGAAAAGGGATTTAGTATGGTGTTGTTTTTACTTTATATATAATTTCTCTATTTATTCTCTTACTATAATGCTCTAGTTTCTTTCTAGTTGTACGCACTATTTTTCTTTGATTGAATGAATTATGGCAGTTGTCACTTGGTTTTTGAAGGGGGCAATTTACATTTGATCGATGTCAAATCTTCTACCTTAAAAAATATTTAGGATATTGAATGGTGATGATTGCAGAAATATTTGTTAGGAGTGTTAGCCTCCAATATGGAATTATCAAGAGTCAAAATGCCAATTGCTTGGCAATTAAATAGAAGATTAATTGATAAATCAGACCTATAATATATTACCCTTGTCTATCGTACAACCAAAAGAATGGTTGATGTTGTAAATTGTTTGCTAGAGCATCCAAACTCTCACACACACACCTTATGGTTGGGATCTCTATTAATTCACTATTGAACTAGCTAGCTAAGTAATAGAAGTAGGTTTTCTTTTAGTCTATTTTGGTCTTTTGGGAAATGGATAAAAATGAAGGCAAAGCTTGTTGAAGCACTAGGGAAGTTTAGTATGAATTTTGCAATAGGTTCCACGGCTGTTTTATATTTTGATACTTGACCATCATCTTCGATTTATGTTGTTGTTTGTGATAGTCTATTTTCCAAGGAGCAGTATCAAGCTAAATTTTGATAATTGTGCTTGATGATTGTCTTTATACCTTGGTAACACAGAGTATGAACACCATGTAGCAAATCGACTCAATTTTTAGGTGCAAATAAATCATCTCACGTGATGAAAGATGGTTTCGTGATTACATTTTAAAGTATAATGTCCATTAGCTCTCAATCCGTATGTGCACAGTTTGTATACAATGTAACTAAGAGTTACGATGTTATACAAAAAGTGCATCAACTTCTTTTCCATGCCCTTTTTTACTAACTGAGAATAAATTGTATTGGAACAAATTGTAATGGCAGGTTATCATGCTATGAAGAAAAATAATCCTGCGTAAGTTTTTGTAGTAAGTGTTGGTTGCTCCAGCATCTTGGTTTCCGTACTTTGTTAGATGTTTTCAGGGCTTTATACTTTATTTTGACATTGAATCTCGGATGAGTTGTTTGTTGGATAAAATTAATATACAGAAAACGTATTAAAAATATTGAGGATTTTACATTGGTTAAAATAAATCAATCTTTTCATTTATAAAATAATAATTTATTTATATTTAAAGACCATCATATACCAATGAGTCATTAAGCTAACTTTCCTCCAACAGATGTCATGTTACTTGGACCAAACCCAAATGTATTAAATTATCATTTTGCACTTCCACCTAATTCCGTTTTCATTGCTAGCAGTTTACTCATCGGACATCCTGGCTGTTGGGCGGAAAAGCTGCCGCGGGGTGGATGTTGAGCCCGGAAATCTCGAGATAATTGGGAAGATACTCAAACCAAGGAAAGAGGGAGATGTCGTAGGGGAAGGCAATAGGAAGACACCTCAAATCAGGAACAAGAAAGGAGTTTCTATTGGGATCCTCATTAAAGTTGACGACCAACTCATAGCTGCAAAAGGAAAGATGGACAGGTATGTGAATCGTTAATAATGATTGGAGTTATTATGGACGGGTGTGGAAAATCAAATCACAATATATAGACTGGTTGAAGTTAAATAGGGCAACAACAAGGATAGGAAATTAAGAAGTTGAGAAGTTTAAGACAATTTTTTGATCAATTTCCAAGTTTGTTCCGGGGCCTGGCTTTCTCCTTTCTTCCGCGGTTGGTTCTCCTGCGTCAAAGCTGCTGGCGAAGACGAGACCGATAGCTTATATCAAGAGAACGGAACACTTTTGCATAGGGGGTCCTGTGGTTAGTACAACCGCTATCCACAAACCACAAGCTCGGATCTGCACAGGTCACTGACAGACTAACAAAGAACAGAACCTCCTCATCCTTCTTTCTTTCTTTTTCAGCCAAATTAGCCCCGTTTTCCTTGAGTCTACAATTCTTTTCCACATGGCTCGGCCGTTTCTCTCCTCACTTCCCTCTCCAGAGGCGGGCTTTGTCGCCAACGATGTAATCTTCGAAATCCTCTCCCGACTACCGGTGAAGTCTTTAATTAGATTCAGGTGTGTTTGTGAACCGTGGTACTCTCTTATCTCCAGCCCCCAGTTCATCGCCACCCACTGCAAACGCTCCCTTTCCGACCCCCAAAACCCCCCTTGCCTTCTCTTCTACGGGTTCGACTCGTTTCTCAACAAACCGCACTTCACGCTTCATTCTTCATACGATCCGCCCCCTTGGGACCATTGCACCAAACGTCGGGAGTCTTATTTCCCTGGCGTGCTTGCCCGTCTGCACTCCCTTGCTCGAGGGACAGAAGTCAAAGGGGGCTTCTTCGCCTACCCATGCAATTCCACAGAATTGCTTTCCTTATTCCGACGCATCGGCCCAAGGGGGCTTCTTCGCCTAGCCATGCAATCGTTGTTGGTTCCTCACACGGCCTAATTTGTTTCGCCAGTGCTAATTCCTGCACCGGTCTTTCGGGATTTTTTTCTGGAACCCTATTATTAACAAATCTATATCCCTTCCAGATCCTACCATTTCACTCAGCTCTCACGTTCCACTTCGTTATACTCCAGGATTTCGTTATGACGCCAAGTCCGACGATTACAAATTGGTGAATCTCGTGTATCGTTGCGGTGGTGCTGATACTAGTACTCACACCACCGTTCCACCTTTAGTTGAGATTTATACGCTTAAAACCCGCGGATGGCGCCGTGTCATTGTTCCTGGTGCCCCCTACATCATCGATACGGAATCTATGACAGTTTTCTTGAATGGGGCAGTCCACTGGTTAGCAAACACTCCGCCACAGCAAGGTTCATTACGAAATGTAATTGTGTCGTTTAACATGGAGGAGGAGGCTTTTCATGAAATTGCTCTGCCCAAGTGTTTACAAGGCCATCGTTTGAACATGGTAGTTTCGGTACTTGATGGGCTTCTTGCTCTTGTCCCGAATAATCAACTGTTGGAACATGAGTGTCACTCCATATGGGTGATGAAAGAGTATGGAGTAGTGAAATCTTGGACCAAACTATTTGATATTGATGTAGGTGGAGGATTGAGGAAGGTGGTAGGCTTTGGAAGGAATGGTGAAGTTCTATTGACTAGGTATGAAAGTTTTTTTTCTTACGAAGCTAGAAGCCAAAGAAGAACAGAGATTTACACTCTGAATTACTATTTCAGATCTCTTTACAATTCTTTTTTATTTTGATACTTATGTGGAGAGTCTTGCTCTACTTAATGTAGCAGTGTAATGCTAATTAAGCAAAAATAAAAGCAAGGGGTGGCTTGATGCTAATTTTACATTAGACATGCTTGTAAGTGCTTAGTATGACGCTATAGATATTTTACTTAAAAGTATATTTATTTTTCTATGCAATGTCACTTGTGTCCTATTTCAATTTGATTTTGGATCTATTTATTATCTATGGTTAGATAAATTTTGATAAATGTTGCTGGTTTTTTTTTTTTTCAATGTTCTTTGATCTACACTTTTAATAAGATATTATTGGAAGTAAAAATTTCTCATAACATTTAAATGGCTATTGGTTGCATATTATGAATATTCTCTTTAGTGATCATCATTGGTTGTGCAAACATCCTGGTTCTATGCTTTATTACATGTTTTCATAGCCTGATGAGAGATTAGTTGGATCAAAAATTGAGAATTTTATAAAACTCAGTTCAAATCAATCATTTTATCTATAAAATAATAATTTATTCTCTATATTGGGGCTTTTATATGTCAATAAGTCTTTAGAAAATAGTTTACTGGTATGAAATCATCCTCAAGCACCCTATCATTCACTACTTTTAATTTGCGTTTTTTCACCATATAAAACTAACTTTAGTCTCTTTTGTTATTCTATTATCTGTAGCTCAAATTTCTAATTCATAATTCAAGAACAATAGCCACGTTTCCCCGGGTAGATAGAAAAACATATATCTTAACTATCTTGCCAAAACTACCATATTTTTTGGAGTCAAAAGATTGTTGTTTGACTTAGAAGTGTCTGCCCTCGTGTTCCCCTCGTGACGCTGTATTCTTCTTTGAACTTGGCAAAGAGGTCACTCTCCAATACATTTATGGTTTGGAGCTTATCTTTGACGCAATTTGTGTAAGTCCTTCCTATCTGAACTTGTTAAGATCTCACGGGTGCTTGCACTTTGGAGCTTCATGCACAAATATATGACGTGCTTCGGGGGCAACCATTGGCCAGTCAGATTCATATGGTTGAGATCTACGTGCTTAGAACCAGCTCATGGCACTTTGTCATGGTCCGCGGTTCCCCTATGCCATTGAGATATGGTCCTCATCAGTTTTCTTGAATGAGGTTGTCTACTGGTTAGTGCATACTCTGTGATAGTAAGGTTCATTTCGAAATGTAATCGTGTTGTTTAGTATGGAAGATGAAGCCTTTCACGAAATTGCTGTGCTGAAGAGTTTAGAAAGCCATCCCTTGAGCATTGCAATTTCGGTCCGTGATAGATCTATTGCATTTGTCCCGTGTGATTACATAATCGAGAGACGAGTGTTGCTTTGTATGGGTAATGAGTGTCGATATCAAATAGTTTGGTCTAAGATTTCCACTACTCCATACCCCATAACCCACACACAGTGATGCTCGTCTCCTAACCGTTGATTACATGGGACTAGTGCTAGAGACCCAAGCACGGGATGGCCTTATAAACTCTTTAACACAGCAACTTCAAGAAAGGCCTCATCCTCCATACTAAACATGATTACATTATGAAAGCAACCTTGTTGTTGCAGAACGTGTGCTAACTAGTGGACAACCCTATCCAAGAAAACTGGTAAGGACCACACCTCAAAGACATAAGGGGACCATGACAAATCGCCATAAGCCGGTTCTAAGCGTATAAACCTCACCCAAAGTTGGAGTAATGTGAAAAGCAATATCAACACGGCCATGAAGATACAAAAGCCTCACCAATTTGTAATTTCTGTCTTGTTGTCATAACCAAATCCTAGGAAATGAATACGTGGACCGTGAAATTTCATTGAGGGGCATATTGAATTACCTAGCTTAAAGGCTCTATCTAGACAGCAAACCTCCTTTTGCAGTTCAGCTTTGGTGTAGCAATAATGAACAGATGGTTAGGTTTCTAAAATGCTCTGCGGTCCACCCCTTGCTGTCACGGATGCCATCCAGAACCAACCTAATCAACCTAAACGGAGCTTCCACACCATTATTTTAGATGTTCATGAGATTATTCCCTGTTTTCAATACGAGGCATGTTCTTAAAAGCTTAACAGCTACTACTACTGAGTAACATAATCTTTCCTAAAAGGGGCGACTTATGGCAGACTTGCTAAGAGAAATAATTAGTCAGAACAGAAAATAGCTTGTCTTGAGAAGCTCAAATTAAGAGTAAATCCACAATTCCGGAAGTTCACTAGTTAGAATAATCACCAGTTACTACTTGAAAAGGATGCAGAATCTTCTTAAATTTGCACGTTCCAATTACCAGTTACTATTAGATAGTTCAACCTTTAACCTCTTTCGCTTCTCGAATTGGGCATTATGGAGTTGTCTTTCAGCACACAATGCGCCCCCCGTACACACAAACAGACAGCTAAATAGTCACAGATTTGAACCGAAGAAAATAAAAGGAACAAGCAGAGAGGACCAAAAATGTCACTGAAAGGGAAAACTGGAAAAAAATATAAGAAATAATATGGATAATCAAAATGTGAACTTACCTTCAAACTCATTAATAAAATGTATCTAAAACTAATTGACATGCAATTTTCCAAGCTTAATCTTTTCAAGCTATGGCGGCTTCCCATGATCTAGAATCAAAAAATACATTGATTCCAATGGGCAAAAGACAATCCTAATATTCAACACGACATCGATTCAGAACATTTTATCAAAGTTCCTTTTCTGATGCTTGTGTTTATGTTTTCCAAAAAAATGTAGGAGATGGTCATACCAAACGACCTTATCTTTTGAAGAACCATCAAAAGTAAAATAGTAATACCTGGTTATAAGACAAGCAACACGTGGCTTTACAGGGTTTATTTGAATAGAAAGATAGAATTTTTAATATATGCCTGACTCCTTGACAATTCTTCACTATAACTGAAAAATCAGTAGAATAGCAAGGAAGATGTGTGTCAAATCGAAAGTTTCAAATGTAAATTAGGGTTTTCTTTAGAAAAATGATTTCAAACAACTAAAGACTTTAATAGAAGATGAGGATTATGAAAAAATAGGTTCAAACATTCAACAATCACTCATCAATCATAAACAAAAGCACAATTTAATGTACTACAATTCCACGGCGACAGCCCAAGGTATAATCAACAAATAAATGGGGTGGATGTTGAGCCCGGAAATCTCAAGATAATTGGGAAGATACTCAAACCAAGGAAAGAAGGAGATGCAGCAGGGGAAGGCAATAAGAAGACACCTCAAATCACCAAAAAGGAAGGAGTTTCGATTTGGGATCCTCATTAAAGTTAGGGGACCAACACAGCTGCGAAAGGAAAGTTCAATTGTGAAATTATATTACAGTTTGGCAAGGACGAATTATGCGGATCAGGATTGATTGGATGAACAGGTATGGGAAACGTAATAATGATAAAATCAAATCACAATATCTGGACAGATTGAAGTTAAAATAGTGAAACAACAAGCATAGGAAATTTTCGGATGGTGGGGCACGCTGGGGTGTAGTCTTGAGGACGAAAGACAATTTTTTGGTCAATTTCCAAGTTTGTTCCGGGGCCTGGCTTTCTCCTTTCTTCTGCGGTTCGTTCCACTTCGCCAAAGCTGCTTGTGAAGACGATGGCGGGCTTCCTCCTCGACGAGGTAATCTTCGAAATCCTCTCACGACTACAGGTGAAGTCTTTGATTAGATTCAGGTGTGTATCCAAGACGTGGTGCTCTCTTATCTCCAGCCCTCACTTCATCGCCACCCACCGCAAACACTCTCTTTTCAACCCCCAAAACCCGCCTTCCCTTCTCTTCTACCATTTCGACTCCCGTCTCGACAAACCACGTTTAACACTTCATTCTCCTTACGATCCGTTTCCTCGGGACCATTTCACCAAACATTTGGATTTTAGCTTCCCTGGCATCCATGCCTTTCTGCTTTCCCTCGACCGAGAGATAGAACTCAAAGGGGGATTCTTTGCGTACCCATGGGATTTCACAGAATTGCCTTGCTGACACCGACCCATCGACCCAAAGGCGATCGTTGTTGGTTCGTCACACGGCCTAATTTGTTTCGGCAATACAAATTTCCACACCGGTCTTTCGGGATATGTTTTCTGGAACCCTATTATTAACAAATCTATATCCCTTCCAGATCCTACCATTTCACTCTCTCACGTCCCACTTCGTTATAGTCCAGGATTTGGTTATGATGCCAAGACCGATGATTACAAATTGGTGAACCTTGTGTATCTTTGTGGTGGTGCTGATATTAGTACTCACACTGCTGTTCCGCCTTTGGTTGAGATTTATACACTTAGAACCGGTGGATGGCGCCCTGTCATTGATCCCGGGCCCCCTTACATCACCGATATGAAGTCCATAGCAGTTTTCTTGAATGGGGCAGTCCACTGGTTAGCAAACACTCCGCCACAGCAAGGTTCATTACGGAATGTAATTGTGTCGTTTAACATGGAGGATGAGGTCTTTCATGTAATTGCTCTGCCCAAGTGTTTACAAGGCCATCGTTTGAACATGGTAGTTTCGGTACTTGATGGGTCTCTTGCTCTTGTCCCGTATAATCTATGGTTGGAACATGAGTGTCACTCTGTATGGGTGATGAAGGAGTATGGAGTAGTGGAATCTTGGACCAAACTATTTGATATTGATGTAGGTGGGTTTGTGAGGAGAGTAGTAGGTTTTGGAAAGAATGGTGAAGTTCTATTGATGAAGTATGGAAAGTTTTTTTCTTACGAACCTAGGAGCCAAACAAGAACGGAGATTCACATTATGAAGAACTCATTTGATTCGCTTTATTTGGATACTTACGTGGAGAGCCTTACTCTGTTTAATCTAGCAGTATAAAGCTAGTTAAGCACGTATAAAAATATCCGTTAGATACTATTTTTACATTAGACATGTTTGTAAGCATGCTTACTATGACGTTATAGATATTTTAATTAAAAGTAGAGTTATTTTTCTCTGTAATGTCACTTGTTACCTATTTCAATTTGATTTTGGATTTATTTGTTATCTTTGGTTAGATAAATTTTGATAGATGTTACTGTTTTGTTTTTCAATGTTTTTTGATCTATTTTTTTATTAAGGTATTATTGGATGTAAAAGTTTCTCAGAATGTTCAATTGCCTATTGGTTGCCTATTATTAGTATTCTCTTTAGTGATCATCATTGGTAGCACAAATATCCTGGTTCTATGCTTTGTTACGTGTTTTCATAGCTTGATAGAGATTAGTTGGACCAAATATTGAGAATTTTATGAAATTCAGATCAAATCAAACATTTTATCTAAAGAATAATAATTTATTCTCTATATTGAGACTTTTATATATCAATAAGTCATTAGAAAATAGTTTACTCGTATTAGATCATCCCTAAGCACCCTATCATTCACTACTTTTTAATTTGCCTTTTTGTCACCATAGAAAACTAACCTTAGTCTTCTTTGTTATTCTATTATTTGTAGCTCAAATTTCTAATTTATAATGCAAGAACAACAGCCACGTTTCCCGTGTAGATAAAAAGCATATATCTTAACTATCTTGCCAAAGCTACCGTATCTTTTGGAGTCAAAAGATTGTTGTTTGACTTAGAAGTGTCTGCCTTCGTGTTCCCCGGATGATGCTGTATTCTTCTAAATGTGAAGTTGCCAAAAAGATTGTTTTTTCGCTTGAAAAATGAAGGTGGAGATAAAATGATTTTATCTTGGTTTATTGAAACTAGAACTACACTGTTGCTATGTACAAGATTACGTAATGAAAACTAACTTCCCAATTTTCAACAATGATGGCTATTTTTTTGGAATCCTTCAATTTGGAAAGCCGTATACGTTCCAGAGCCCTACCCGAATCCTTCGTAGATTTGGTATGATGTCGCAGGACCTTCCAATGAAGAGTTTTCCCCAACATAAGGCAAGCCGTAGTTGCTGGTGAAGCTTCTAGTATGAAGCGCAAAAAGGAAGCAAGAGCGTAGAAAAGAGCAGAGTTGATAGGGTTGAGAGAAGTCAAAAGTGTGAGAACAGAATGAAGAAGAGAGAAGTCAAGAGTGTGAGAACAGAATGAAGAAGAGAGAAGCTGTAAGCTCAGGAAAAGCAGGAAAAGCTAACCTATACAGCATTTTTGGGACTTGATCGAAGGCTGTATACTGGGTTAGAGAATTGAGTGAAGATCGTATTTTTTTTTTCCACTCTTTCAATAAAAAATATTCTCCTTGATTTTGCTTGTGGCTTTAGGCATATTGCCAAAACATATAAACTGTTTTCATCTGTCTTGTCTATGCTTATTTTCATCTTATGTTCTTTAAATTTAATAGAACTATTATAGAATCAAACTTTACTTTAAGGGGATTTCTTTAAATCATAACCCATTATTCAGTTTATACTACAAAACTATGTGCAACAAAAACACTTAGACGTTGCATTTTCGTTCCAGTGTTTGTGAATTCTTGCTGTGCAGGAACTAACGCATTTTTAAGTGTCTGTTATGCATAAGAGAGAAGTGACTGTAATGTCATGGTACGTATTGTATTGCGTCTAGGATTGGCTTGATTCTTAAGGAAGGATATATTGACATTTTATTAGGAAAAACTTTATTAATTTTACATTTCAAATATAATCAGTCTTTACTTAAAAAAAGAAAAAGAAAAAAAAAGTAGATGGTTGTATAACGGTGTTTAACTCAAATTATTCAAATAGAAATTTATAGCTTGCGAGTTTGCTTTTGAATAGTCAACATCGCTGCACTTACGTGGTGTTGCAGAAGATGGAAATTCTAAACTAACGACTATATGTCAAGTAATGATACACAAGAAAGCTATAAGTTATTAAGAAGAATACCAAAACACCACGCTAGAGGCAAAAGCGATTATGAAAACTTCAAATCAGACTATATCAGCCTTCAAATATTATCCACAGATTGTGTTTAGGTCAACAGGTTCTTGCAACTTTTAACATGAAGGATAGAAAAGAATCATAACTCAGCACCTTGCGAGCAGTAAGCTCAATTAGTTGCATAAGAGATTTATCAGTCACTTTGCCTGGACATAAGACTTCAGCTGTAACTCATAAACATAAAGAATAGGTGTATCTTCCTCTAGAATAAATGGGTAGTGCACAAACCCAAACATCGGTTCGTTATCTTTGATGCAATTTGTGTAAGTTCTTTTCCTATCTGAACTTGTTAAGATCTCAATGGTACTTGCACTCGGAGCTTCATGCACAAATATGTAACATGCTTCTGGGGCAACCATTTCCTATGTTTTACCTTCTCTTCCATTAGCCACTCAGATTCATATGGTTGAGATTTATGTGCTTAGAACCGGCTCATGGTGGTTTGTCATGATCCACGGTGCCCCTTACGTCTTTGAGATAAGGTCCTTACCAGTTTTCTTGAATAAGGTTGTCCAGTGGTTAACATATACTTTGTGAGAGCAAGGTTCATTTTATAATGTAATCTTGTTGCTTGGTATGAGGATGAAGCCTTTCACGAAGTTGCTGTGCTGAAGAGTTTAGAAAGTCATCCCTTGAACATAGCAAATTTGGTAATTATATAATCAAGAGACGAGTGTTACTCTGTTTGGGTAATGAAACACCCACACAAAGTGATGCTCATCTCCTACCATTGTTTACATGGGACTAGTGCAAGAGACCCAAGCACGGGATGGCCTTATAAACTCTTTAGCACAGTAACTTCAAGAAAGGCCTTATCTTTCATACTAAACATGATTACATTATGAAAGCAACCTTGTTGTTGCAGAATGTGTGCTAACCAGTGGACAATCCCATCTAAGAAAACTGATAAGGATCACATCTCAATGACATAAGGGGACCATGACATAGTACCATGCGCTGGTCCTAGGCATATAAACCTCACCCGAAGTTGGAATAGTGTGAAAACCAATATCGACATTGCCATGAAGATACAAAAGCCTTACCAATTTGTAATTTTGGTCTTGGTGTCATAACTAAATCCTGGGGAATGAATAAGTGGACCGTGAGATTTCATTAAGGAGTATACTGAATTGCCCAGCATAAAGGCTCTATCTAAACAGCAAACCTCCTTTTGCAGTTTAGCTTTGGTGCAACAATAATGAATAAATGGTTGGGTTTCTAAAACGCTTTGCAGTCCGCCTCTTGCTGTGATGGATGACTTGTAGAACCAATCTAATCAACCTAAATGGAGCTTCCACATCATTATTTCAGATGTTCAGCAAATGATTCCCTGAAATAATGGTTGATTAGATTGGTTCTCACCTAGAGGGGCCACTAGATAAAAGATGATGAACAGTAAAATAGAACTATATTATGTTTCCACCTTAATGTCTATACATTAGTGTACACATATATGTAGAGTGTAAAAACAATAAAATAATATACAATAGTATCCCTAGGCTAGAATACAACTGTGACCCTAGTCTAGGTAGCTGTAGGCCTATGGGACCTAGGAGTGAGACGTGACGTCTTGTCTAACATCCTCTTGCAAGCTGATGGGTCAAGAGGACCGTCAGCTTGGATCACAATAATTGGAAGCGAGAGGTGGATAAGCCTTTGGTGAAGGTATCCACAGGCTGATCAGTAGAGGAGATAAAGTGAACGAGGAGTTGCCCTTGGAGGTAGCGTCCCTGAATAAAATGATAATCAATCTTAATATGCTTCGTGTAAGCATGGAAAATTGGGTTCGTTGCCAAGTAGAGGGTAGAGAGGTTATCGCACCACAGGACGGGAGGATAAGGATCAAGTGCATGGAGATCTCGAAGAAGATACTCAATCTAAATAACTTCAACAGCGGTGTCAGCCAAGCATTTATACTCGGCCTCGGCACTGAGCGGGCAACTATGCGTTGTTTATAGGAACACCAAGAGATAAGGTTGGGGCTTAGGAAAATGTCAAAGCCACTAACGGAGCAACGGTCATCACGATCATCGGCCCAACTAGCATTAGAGAAGGCATGGAGAGTTGTGGAAACACTCCAAGTAAGATGAATGCCACAACGGGGAATGTCGGTGAGATAGCGCAGAATGCGTTTAACCAGATGCCAGTGCGTGGTGGTGGGAGGATGGAGGAACTGGCAAGCCGAGTTAACGGCATAAGCAATGTTTGACCGAGTGAGAGTGAGGTATTGGAAAACACCCACAATGCTCCGGTAATGCAAAGGGTCAGGTAGAGGGTCACCATCCCATTGAGAGGGAGAGTCAGTAGGAGTGCAAGGTGTCAGAATAGCACGGGCATTAGACATTTGGGCACGAGACAAAATGTTATGAGTAAACTTGGCCTGATGAATGAGCAAGCCTTGGGAGGTGTGAAGAGCCTTAATACTAAGAAAATAATGAAGGGTGCTGAGATCTTTAATGGCAAACTCCCACTGAAGAGCAGTAAGTAAGGAAGTAAGAGGGGCCTATGAAGACCTTGTCAGCAAAATATCGTCCACATAGACCAATAGGATAATGCTGTACTGAGAGGTGTGGAGTAAAAAGAGGGAGGTGTAAGTAGCAGAGATGTAAAAACCCAAGGAGAGGAGAAAAGTGCTTAACCGCTGTTACTAGGCCTGTGGGGCTTGCTCGAGTCCATAGAGAGCGTCGGAAGCAGCAGACATGGTGGGGGCAAGAAGCATCAAGGAAACCAAGGGGTTGAATCATATACACCTCTTCAGAAAGAGACCCATGCAAAAAGGCATTGGAGACATCAAGCTACCGAAGTGACCACCCCTGAAAGTAGGCCACAACAATGAGGATGTGAATCGTAACCGGTTTGGCCACCAGACTAAAGGTCTCTGTATAATCAATATCAGGTTGCTGATGAAATAGGAGGAGTGGGGGAGGGAGAGGAAGAGGGGTCGGAAGCAGATGGACGAGAGAAGGGAAATAGGGTCTCATCAAAGAGAGCATCGACAGTGATGTAGAAGCAACGGGTGGAAGGACAATAACATCGATACCCACGGTAGCCGAGGGGGTAACCCATAAAGATATAGAGACGAGAGCGGGGAGCGAGCTTGTAAGGGGCATGGGGATAAAGATAAAGAAAGATGGCACAACCAAAGACATAAAGAGATGAAAGATCAAGAGGATGATGAAAAAGGGTCTGCTAGGGGGAAGGTGGTTGATCAACACAACATCAGTCTCGAAGGAAAATTCCCAAAATGAGGGGGGAACAAAAGCATAAGTTAGTAATGTAAGACCAATCTCAACAATGTGACGATGTTTCTGTTCTGCAGTCCCATTCTAAAACGGAGAATATGGGCAGGAGATGTGTTGGTGAATACCATGAGTAGAAAGATAGGAATGAAGGTTAGAGGAAAGAAACTCGGGAGCACCGTCACACTGAATGGCATGGAGAAGGAAGGAGAACTGAGTGGAGATAAAATTGTGAAAAGTGCAAAATATGGTGGAAAATTGAGCACGAGTGGTGAATGGGTAAAACCAAGTGAAACAAGAATAATCATTGATGAAACAAACATAATATTTATAATCATGAAAAGAGGTTACAGGGGCAGAGCTCCAAACATCAAAATGTACTAGTTCAAGGG
This sequence comes from Casuarina equisetifolia, assembly GCA_028551475.1. Taxonomy (NCBI): domain Eukaryota; kingdom Viridiplantae; phylum Streptophyta; class Magnoliopsida; order Fagales; family Casuarinaceae; genus Casuarina; species Casuarina equisetifolia. Next base: position 29,264,475 of record CM052355.1, read on the forward strand.
GTTGGGAAGCTCGAGACTGAGTAGGGGGTGGGGATGGCGATGACTTTTACTAAGAGCACACGCAGTACATAGGGGGAAGAAGTGTGAGTAAAAAGAGTGTTCGTAGAGGACAAAAGACAAATAACAGTGTCAAAGGAGGCATGACCACAAGGAGAGAGAGCAAGTGGAAGTAGCGGAAAGGGCAAAAGGGGGTGAAACAATGCCAGGGGGCGAGACACGGTATAGACCATAATCAAGAGTGCCACTGAGTACGATCTGGCCAGTAGAGAGAGATCAGGCAAAGAAATGAGTGTTAAAGAAAATAAAGACACAATGATTATTAGATACAAAGTAGAAAACAGATAATAAATTTCTGGCAATGCCAGGGACAACTAAAATATCAATGAGACGAATATAAAGAGGAGAAGGGGAGAGAAAAGTACCGATGTGGGTGATGGGAAGAGAAATGCCATCATCGATTGTCAGCTACTAAGAGCTAGTGTATAGCAGAGGTGAGGCCCTCAAGAGAATCAGTGACATGGTGAGTGGCACCAAAATTGGTGAACTAGGAAGAGGTAGCAAAAGTATAGGGAGGGGGGTTAGGAGGTGAAAATGAGGTAAGATGGGCTTGGGGGGAGAAAGGAGGAAGAGGAGTATATGGGGCTTAAGAGGTGAGGTGGGCTTGGGCTTGGGCGTGGGTCGGGGTTTGGGCTTGGGAGGTGAGGGGGGTTTGGGCCTGGAAGGCAAGGTGGGCTAGGCCGTGGGCTTGGGCCAACTGATATAAGGGAGGATATAGGTTGGGATCCAGAGAAAGGGGGTGGGTCGGGTATGAGGGATGGGCCAAGGGGGAGTGGGCTAGAGAGGACTAGGGTGGGTAAGAGGGAAAGATGAGCTGGGCTGAGGGGGGATGAGGAGCCTGGCTGAGAGGGGGGGTGGGAGAAACAAGGTTGGCCGAGGGGTTGGAAGGGGAAAAGGTCGATTAGGGGGGGGTTAAAATGCACGTTGAAGCGCTCGTGACAGGTGAGGGCTTGGTGGCCCCGGTGGCAGCAAAGCTGGTAGAAGGGTGGACGCCGCTTGCCATGGTCGCTATCAACCATGGCGGTGGGTGAAAAATTTGAGGGATTCAAAAGAAGAGGGGGTAGGGAAGACGAGGGTGTGGCGCATGTGAAGCCATTTGCTAGAGAAGGTGGTTAGTGGGGGAAGGCAGTAAGGGACTAGGTTTGGGTTGCAAACACCACAGGAAGCAAAACGGCCGTGAGATCTCGGTTGTTGATGTCGATGGAGGCCTCGTGGGAGAGGAGGAGACCATTGAGGTCTTCCCGTGACAGCGGCGCCACCCAGGAGCTGACGAAGACCGCGACAGCTAGGGCATGATATTCTAGCCTTAGCCCGCGAAAAACGTGAGTATGATACTCACTATTGTGAAGCCGTTTTCCGATGAAGGCTAGTTGATTGGAGATTTGCATTACCTATTGAAGAAAGTCTGCGACAGAGAAGTCACCACGGTTGAGGTTTTGAAGATCAAGATGGAGGGCAGCGGAACGTGTGATGGACTGCTACGCGAAGGTGGTGGTGAGGTGGCTCTAGATGGTGGCGGAAGTGTGAAAGGTAATAAGTTGGGCGACAATGGGGGCGGTGGTGGTGGTGAGAATCTACCCCATTGCTGTGAAGTCTTGGATGCGCCAATAGGCATGGGCTAGGTTGGGGATGCGGGTTAGGCCGACTGTGGAGGAAAGAGAGGCCTGGGTCGAGTTGGTGGGTGCAAGCAGGTGGGTGGGTGGTTTGGGTTCGAAGCCCTCAACGATCGGGAGAAGTTGAGCTACGTCCAGGAAGGGTTTGAGCATGGTGCGTCAAATGATGTAGTTTAAGCCATTTAGGCGTTTAGGGAGGGAAGGAGAAGAGAGGAAAGTAGGGGTGGGAAGAATAGCGGTAGAAGGATGAGGCGGGTCAGTGAGGCAGGTGTAGGAGAAGTCAGACTCGGAAGAGGAAGTAGACATGGTGGGTTGGGCTTGGGTCAGTAAACAGAGAAGGGAAAGGGAGAAACAAGAAAGAGGGGGGAAGAAAAAAAAGAAAGGAAAACAAAGGAGGGATGGAGGCCCAAAGAGAAAGGAAGGGAAAGAAGGTCAGGATTGAAGGCTTTTGCTGGAGCTGAGCTCGATGCCAAGATAGAAGATGATGAATAGTAAAATAGAATTGTATTATGTTTCCACCTTAAGGTCTATATATTAGTGTAGACGTATATGTAGAGTGTAAAAATAGTAAAATAATATACAATAGTATCCCTAGGCTAGAATACAACTATGACCCTAGTCTAGGTAGCTGTAGGCCTATGGGACCTAGGAGTGAGACATGAGGTCTTGTCTAACACCACTTGTGGCAGATTTGCTTGGAGAAATAATTAGTCAAAATAGAAATTAAGGAGTCTTGAGAGGCTCAGATTAAAAGTAAATCCTAAATTTTCACAGTTCACCAGTTATAAGAATCACTAGTTACCACTTGAAAGGGATGTACAAACTTCTTATATTTGCACACTTCAATTGCCCTTTTTATGGAGTTGTTTCTCATCTCTCTCTCTTTTTCCCGCCTCGTAAATAAGAAAAGACCGAAGAAGAAATCTTGGAGCTTCCATACAAAAAAACAGACAACTATGTAGTCAAATATATGAACCTAAGAAAATAAAAGAAACAAGCAAAGTGGACAAAAAATGTCATTGAAAAAGAAAAATACTAGAAAACAATACAACAAATAATATGGATAATCAAAATGCAAACTTACCTTTCCATAAACGAAAAATATATGGATAATTAACCACATGCGCTTGCAACCTACTTGGTAGGTTATGTGCTCCTAATCAATTACATTCAAACTCATTAATACAATGTATCTAAAACTAATGACATGCAGTTTTCTAAACTTATTGTTTTCAAACTATGGCCGCTTCCCATGATCTGGAGTCAGAAAATATTCTATAATGTCAAATGTAAAAAGCACTTGGCAAAAGACAATCTAAATATTCAACACAACATTGATTTAGAAAGTATGTTTAAATCTTAATACCCTTTGTTTAAATAGGCATTTTCTTCACAATAGATAGAGCAGCTAAGTGCTCTATGATAAATTCAAAAACTCAAAAGGAGGTCATATTAGCTTTTCTTTGAAAATCTTAAAGGCTGGTCCCAAGTTTGAGTGTGAAAGTTATTTTCATTAGTTGCTCTAGTATTTTGTTGATGTTACTCTTTTACTTTTGATGATACATTAACATATGGAGTCCTTTGGTATGTTTATTTTCTATATTTTCTGAAAATCAGAAATAGAGCAAGGGGAACTTCGATATAAAGGGTTTTAGGTCAATGATGGAAGAGAAACAGAGTCAGCAGCACGCTTGAACGTCATAGAGAGAAGAGGGGGAAAAAAGAAAAGAAAAACCAATTAAGCAAAAATTGGAGGCCCCTTCATCTGATCGATATTTTATTATAATTTTTAACAAAATGATAGTTATTCACGAAATGTTAGGGAAAGTAAAAAAAAGGGGAGAGATAAACCGAGGTGCTGCAGCAGTTTGTAAGTGATAGTAAAGAAAAATAAATTAGAGACTGACCTAGTGCAGCGACATGAGCCAATTGAGGGGATGTATGGATGATTTTTTCAATTTTCTCCTCAAAAGAATTGAATCATCCAATCTGCACTTGAAATTCACAGCAGGTACTTTTTATTTCTTTGCAAAAGAAAATTCGGTGAATGTTCCATGTGAATGACCATTCGGTGAATGACGTGTTACTTGGACCCAACCCAAATGTATTAAATTATCATTTTGCACTTCACCTGATTCCGATTTCATAGCTGGCAGTTTACTCGTCGGCCACCCTGGCTGTCGGGGGGGAAAGCTGCCGCCGTGTGGATGTCGAGCCAGGAAATCTCGAGATAATTGGGAAGATACTCAAACCAAGGAAAGGAGATGCCGCAGGGGAAGGCAATAGGAAGACACCTCAAATCACCAACAAGAAAGGAGTTTCGATTTGGGATCCTCATTAAAGTTGACGACCAACTCATAGCTGCAATAGGAAAGTTCAATTCTGGAATTATATTACAGTTTGACGAGGACAAGATATGCGGATCAGGAGTAATTGGATAGACAGGTATGGGAATCGTAATAATGATAAATGGCAGGAAATACGCTGTAAAATTAGATCACAATATCTCGACATATTGGAGTTAAGTCGGGCAACAACAAGTATAGGAAATTTCTGGTGGTAGGAGAGTTAAGGAGTCGGACATTTTTCTATTTCCAAGTTTGTTCCGGGGCCTGGCTTTCTACTTTCCTCTGCGTCAAAGCTGCCATTGAAGACGATGGTGGACTTCCTCGCTAGCGAGGTAATCTTCGAAATCCTCTCACGACTACCGGTGAAGTCTTTGATTAGATTCAGGTGTGTTTCCAAGACGTGGTGCTCTTTTATCTCCAGCCCCCACTTTATCGCCAACCACAGCAGATGCTCTATTTCCAACCCCCAAAACCCGCCTTCCCTTCTCATCTACCATTTCGACCCCCGTCTCGACAAACCGCGTTTAACGCTTCATTCTTCTTACGATACGTTCCCTCGGGACCATTTCACCAAACATCTGGATCTTAGCTTCCCTGGCATCCATGCCTTTCTGCTTTCCCTCGATCAAGAGATAGAACTCAAAGGGGGCTTCTTCGCCTACCCATGGGATTTCACAGAATTGCGTTGTTCACACCGACGCATCGACCCAAAGACCTTGTGTATCCTCGTGATGCTGCTGATATTGGAGTGGAAATTGTTCCACCTTTGGTTGAGATTTATACGCTTAGAACCGGCGGATGGCGCTCCGTCATGGTTCCTGGTCCCCTCTACATCACTGAGACGGAGTGCATATCAGTTTTCTTGAATGGAGCAGTCCACAGGTTAGCAAACACTCCGCCACAACAAGGTTCGTTACGGAATGTAATTGTGTTGTTTAACAGGGAGGATGAGGCCTTTCATGAAATTGCTCTACCAAGGAGTTTACAAGGCCATCTCTTGAACATGGTAGTTTCGGTGTTTGATGGGTCTCTTGCTCTTGTCCCGAGTAATCTATGGTTTGAACATGAGTGTCACTCTGTATGGGTGATGGAGTATGGAGTAGTGGAATCTTGGACCAAACTATTTGATATTGATGTAGGTGGAGGATTGAAGAGGGTGGTAGGGTTTGGAATGAATGGTGAAGTTCTATTGACCAAGAATGGAAGTTTGTTTTCTTACGAACCTAAGAGCCAAAAAAGAATGGATCTTCACATTGACCACTGATTTGATTCGCTTTATTTGGATACTTATGTGGAGAGCCTTGCTTTACTTAATGTAACATATTGATTTGTGGAATGGAAAGGGACTTAGTGTAATGCTAATTAGGCACAAAGAATAGGAACGGTGAGATGCTTGATGTTATTTATACATTAGACATATTTGAAAGTTTGCTTAATATGATGCTATAGAAATTTTACTTAAAGTATAATTATTTTTCTTTGCAATGTCATTTGTTACCTATTTCAGTTTGATTTTGGTTTTATTTGTTATCTTTGGTTGGATAAATTTTGATAGATGTTGCTAGTTTCGTCTTCAACGTCCTTTGATTTGTGTTTTGGATAATAAGCCATTATTGGATCCAAAAGTTTCTCGATTGTTTGAATGATTATTGGTTGCTTATTATTCGTATTCTCTTTGACGATCATTGATGGTTGCATAAGGATTCTAATTCTATGCTCCATTACATGTTTTCATACGCTAATGAGATATTAGTTGGATCAAATACGGCAAATTTTAAGATACAAAAATTTAAAAAAATTCAGAATAAATCAATCATTTCATCTATAAAAAATAATTTATTCTCTATATTGAGACTTTCATATATCAATAAGTCATTATGAAACACTTTACTTATTGGATCATCATGCATGCTATCATTTACTACCTTTAATTTGCGTTTTCTTAACCATGTAAAACTAACTAGTCTTTTTTCATATGTAGCTCAAATTTTTGATTCATAATTCAAGAACAATGGCCTTGTTTCATTGGGTAGATAGAACACGATATATCTTAATTATCTTGCCAACAACACTATATTTTTTTGGAGTCAAAATATTATTGTTTGATTTAGAAGTGTCTGCCTTCTTCTTCCCCCTCATGGGGCTGTATTCTTCTTTGTAATGCGAAGTTGCCAAAAAGAACACTCTCCAGTGCATTTATGGTTCTTTCGCTTAATAAATGGTGGTGGAGATTAAATGATTTTATCTTGCTTCATAGAAGTTGGAGCAACATTGTTGCTATGTACAAGATTGCGGAATGAAAGCTAACTAATTTCTCAATTTTTATCAATGACAGCTACTTGTTTTTTGGAATCCTTCAATTTGCAAAGTGGTATACCTTCCAGATCCCTACCAGAATCCTTGGTAGACCTTTGTGTTTTGGCGAAGCCACTTGTTATCTACTTTATCTTTTCTTTTCTTTCTTTTTGGGCTGTTGTCTTAGGTTGTATATATTTTAATAGATGCTGCTGGTTTTTTTGTTTCAGTGTCCATCGATCAGTGTTTTAGATAATACATAATTATTCTAAGAGCTCTTTAAAATGTTTGAATGACTGTTGGTTACTCAATATTTGTGTTCTCTTGGGTTTGTTCAGAACATTAAATTCGGTTGGAATTGGTAGGAAAGTCAATGTAATAAGATCGTGCAAATTTTGTCATGCGTCAAGCTTTTGATCAGAAATCCTAATAGAGCAGTACCATGTACAATTATGTTCTCAAATTCCTTCTGTTTGTTGGTGCTCCTAATTGTTCATTCTATGTAAATAAAGTTGGAGGAGCACAATGAGAGGCCATTGTTGTAGCAGTCCCGGGGAGTTTCATTGTGACTTTCAGAATGTTTTATGGTTGTTTTGCTATGCTTGCTGAACCCATTATTTGCATTTGCACCTACTTCTACAATTGTTCCAAGTTAGTTGGAATTATTGGCCTAATGAGTGTTATCAATATGTGGATCACACCATATTCTCAGCTTTTTGCCTAAAGTATATAAGGCAATACCATACTTGCTTATGATAAACTCGCTAATGACCTTTCATAGAGATGGCCTATATGAGAGTAAGTCTATGATTAAATTTAAAACAAACTGTTGGCATCTAGTTTCCAAAAGTCTTTTGATTTCTTTGAAAATTCTATCCAGTTAAGTAAACCCAAAAAAAAAAAAAAAGAGGAGAAAAGAAATAGACTTTCCAAGAGACATTCATTAAAGTGAAATAATAAAGGTAAAATCACAAACAACAAACTAAACAACTACCAAAATATTATTGGTGACTTAAATGGTTTGATTTAAGTATTGTTGTCTTACATCTTCTAAAATTATATGGCAATCTCTAAAGAGAGAATAACATGAAATTCTCTTAAAAACTTATGCATCTTAATTACAAAATTCCTACATTCATGTCAAAGATCAAATATTTCATCATTAGCAAGAATTATGAAGCAAAAGACATCCAAGAAAAATGGTTCCTTACAATCTTTACTTGACAAGTGCAAAAATAGATTTGCTTCCAAATATTTGGAGTGAGATTTTAGGAGTAGTTAGTTATTATAGAGTAAAATAATAATCGAATTGTATTCAAAGACTTAAAATCCAAAAAAAGAAAACTTCAAAGAAATAAGTTTGCAATTTACCTATTTGTAAATAATAGAGATTCAACAAGCTTACCTTTGACAACAAATTCAACTTGGGCGCAACCAATAACACTGTATTAATTCAACCAATCAAACCCGGAAGGTCAGGTGATTTTATTGGCTTGATAGGGCCAGTGACTTCTAGAAGATATGTTAAAGAATCATCAATGTTTTTCGAGTCCAAACGAAGTGAAAAAAAAGATGTTACTAACGACTTTAGAGAACTTCTATTCACTATCCTCATCTAGGAGAGATGCCCCACACTTGTTCATCTTTACATTGTCGTGACTTGTGATTGAAGCCAAGTAACTTCTCCCTTCCTCCAACGATGAAATCTCCAATATTTATGAACACCCATACACCATGTCTCCAACATGAGCTACTTCAGCTACTCAAACGACAAAGGTCTATTGTATACTTGTTTTCTTGACTTATAATTGACAAGCAAATTTAGGAAAAAGACAGCTATCATCGTTACATGTTCCAGTATCATTACTTATTTCCTTAACACGAACTATAATCTGACTTCTCAAGTTCATCCAACTTTTGTTATGGTTGAAAAGGTCAACAAAGCACACGCACATGTTTAAAAGGCCAAAATAGTGTGCTCCAGCCCAGCCCTCACATGAACTATACCTGCTCCAGGCACTACCGAAAAAAAAAAGGTGGAGGGGGGTGGACCCAGAAATGTTAACCATAACTCTTCACAATTCCAATCTGCATGAAAGTGAAAAAAGCACTTCAACGTAATATTAGAAAGGAAAAAAAAGGGTAAGATAAAGTAATGCTACATAATTTCCATACCAATGGATCAACCCGAGGGTGAAACAATTGATATGAAGTTTCTGCTCAAAACTTTTTTTTTAAAAAAAGGGCTCACTCTAAATGCTTGTCACTCTAAATAATGAAGCCGTAAACTGACTTTTGGATGATGAGTAAACACTGTAGACACAAGTTGGTTTTAACGATTATAGAATAGCTTCTCATTGATGATATTGCATTTCAAATATCAAATGCTTCTTACAGGCTATGTCTATACGGGGGACATGCCTTAGGCAAAACTTGTTGCTAATGTTAAGGGGGGTATAAAAAATTTCTCATGTCTGTGTACCTCTGTGCAAATCGATGAACTTGAGAATAGAAAGAAGAAGAAAGAATCTGTAGGCTCAGGAGAAGCTAACCTATACAGTCACCTGTGAGACTTGATCTAAGGATGTATACCGGGTTAAGGAGTGAATGAAGATTGTATTTTATTTTCCACTGTCTTCTTCTGTCTTGCTTATGCTTATTTTCATTCTTATTTTCCGGTTTTTAGCGTAACAGAACCATTATGGAATCAAATTATACATTAGCGTGATCTCTCTAACTCATTGTTCAGTTTGTCACTGCAGAATTACGTGCAAAAAATCACTTAGATGTTGCATTTTTGCTCCAAATGTTTGTGAATTCCTGCTCTGCAAGAACTAATGCATTTCTAAGTGTCTGTTATGCATAAGAGAGAAGTGACCGTACTGTCATGAGATTTATTGTATTGCCCCTCAGATTGGCTTGATTCCTAAGGAAGGATATACTGACATGTTATGAGGGAAAACTTCCCAGTTTTACACTTCAAATATAATCAGTCTTTACTTGAAAAAAAGAAAAAGAAAAAGAAAAAGAGTTAGATGGTTGTATAATGAAGTTTACCTCAGATTATTCAAATAGAAATTTATAGCTACAGAATTTGCTTTTTGAACAGTCAACATTGCAGCACTCATGTAGTTTTGCAGAAGTTGGAAATTCTAAACTGACAACTATATGTGAAGCGATGATACATAAGAAGGCGGTAAGCTTATCAAGAAGAATACCAAAACAACACACTAGAGGCAAAAGAGATTGTGGAAACTTCAAAATGAGACTGTCAATGTTATTATCAAAAATACTATCAGAAAATCTTTTTTGAGTATCATATATCAGTCTTCAAATATTACCCACTGATTTGTGTTTAGTTCAACAGGATTTTTAAGGATAGTGAAGAATCATAGCTCAGCACCTTGCAAGCAGTAAGCTCAATTAGTTGCATTTGAGATTTCCTAGTCCCATTGCTTGGGCATGAGGCTTGAGCTGTAACTCATAAATATGAAGAACAGGTATATTTTCCTCCAGAATAAATAGGAAGTGTACAAACCCAAACATGGATTCCTTACCTTTGACGCAGTTTCTGTAAGTTCTTTTTCTCTCTGAACTTGTTAAGATCTCACAGACACTTGAACTTGGAGCCTTGCACAAATATATATGTGCTTCTTGGGCAACCATTTCCCTACGCTTCACCATCTCTTCTATTGGCCACTCAGATCCATATGGCCCCTCCATATCGGTCTGCAGATTTTAGAAGGCTAGCCAATTGTATCCATGGAGAGACAAAAAACCTAGTCCCAATAGATTGATACGTATTGTATATATGGGCGTTTGTGTGTGCGCGTGTTTTCCTACATATGACGAGAAACGAAAGAAAGTGAGGGCAAACTTTCATCATTGTCATTTAGAAAAATAAATTAGCAAAAACATATGGTCAGCCTTCCATTACCTTAAGGAGGCTTATAATGAATTGCTTGATAGAAGAGGAGAGCTTATCCCGACATCCCGATTTCAAGTACACAGAAAGGCCTAGGCGTTACAAGAAAAGTTCAATTTCAAAGTACAAAATTATAAGACCTAATTTGGACATCAACCAGTATGGTGGCGACACGTGGTTTTAATGCAAAAGACAAAGAGGCAGTTGAGATGATAAATTACAGTAATTTGTCTTGGGATTCTCATGACCAAGTATTATGAAGATGCATAAGGAATATCAGCAAACATCTAGACTACAAAGGTAGCAAGAGACTTCAATGGAGCAAAAATGGAGTTAACTTTTGCTTCTTTACTTTTCTAGTTCCCTCCTTTCCCCCCTCCTCGGTTGGGCAAAACATAATCACAGAGCATACGCCAAGCTACGCTGGAGAAAACAGAAAAAATAAACCAACAGGAACCCACAAAAGTATAATGTAGGCATGAAAAAACTAAAAAATGAAGAAGATTTAATCAAAATTCTTAATTGTTAAATTGGTACATCGTTTGCTTAACAATCATGGCTTATATAAGTCCAGTTATCAGATTGATATGGCTTCTGTTGAAGCGGTGAAAGGGCGAGAAAGAAGCAAGAGGATTTTTACCGGCAGAGGCTGATTTGATAAGCTCATCGGCAGCCTCCTTCTCAAGAATCTACGAAGACAAGACCAAGTATTGGCAGAAATTGGAATTTACGGTTGAAATTTATCCATTTGTCAATTTGCGACAAGTCCCTTTGATTTTTTGTATTAAAGCTATTCTTATCATCAATTCGTATGTTAGAGTTTTGAGGTCCTTGGCTTTTTAGTTTTATGCATCCTTTGAGGGACTGTTTTAATAAGAAAATGCTACCCCTCATTTCAAAGATACCATTTCTCATGTTATCTTTCATCATACTTTTCTCTTGTTAGTTACAGTGTTTTTGACGTTGTAATCATCGTGATTTACAATATGGTGTCCGATAAGTTGAATTCTTATTTTTGTATTTACATTGATGAACTTTTTCATATCTGTAATACACTTTTCTAGCCTCCTTGTACATCTGACATTTATTACTATGGGGGATTCTCAATTTTCACTGTTAAATGATGCCTCTTTACGTGTCATGTCAAAGTTTTACTATTATTGTATATGATACATTTTGGTCTGAGCGTCAATGTTAAACCAAATGAAAATGAGAGAAAATGTAAAAAAATTGGAAAGAAGAAGTAGAAGAAAATTTCTTTAGATACTTCTTGTCTTTTGTGATTGCCTGGTGTTTTTGACCACTGTTTGGCTCTCGAAATACTTAACAGTACTGTTATTTTGAGTTTCACAAGCATGTAGTAACAATACTTGGTTGGAAACTTTTTTTTTGGGATAGAGACCGCCGCTAGCGGTGCCGCCCTTATAAGTTAAGACAACCACATAGGGCCTTCAAAAAATGCCTCTAAGTAACACATGCTCCAACTTGTGTTACAAATCACAAAAAATTGTTTCATTTCTTTCGAAAAGATGATGGCATTTCGGGATAGTTCGCGTAAAACACTTAGACCACTAATCCAAAAAATCCTGGCGTGTATGATTTAGTTAGAAAGAACTTAAAAAAGAAAAAAAACACACAAAAGCGGGTTAAAGCTTCAAGATCAAGGTTGGTAAAGCAGCACCATAAAAGATGCACGTAATATCCACCAAAAGAGCATTTGAAAAACTGGAAGGTGCACTATCTTATTAACTTATTGAGTGAACAAATCTCATTGAACTAAAAATGTCTCATGGAATCATTAGTGCTCTTAAGTGAAAACTTTCTTCAACCTGGTAGAAGAAAATCTCAATCACACTTATCTCATAGACGTGATTTATGATATCCATGTTTCAAATATATCGAAGGTGCATTAAGTGACAATGTTTTTGATCAAATTCATTCTCATGTTGCTCGGTACAGATTTCTTTAATTTTATACTAGAAGTGAGTGTATTTTTCTGACAGTTTCTGACGTCTATTAGCAAGAGAAGTACTGCTGGAGAAAAATCGGATGTGCTTTTATGTGCTCTCTCTTTATTTTTTTTGGTTGGTCTATTTGGCTTTTTCTTTCAAAGACACGTATCCAATTAATCCTCTTCTTTCAACGTTACCTCTATATATTTACGTAACGGGGTCAGACATGACAAGAAATTGCATCGTGTTTTAGAGACTGACCACGGTGCGATGACATAAGTAAATTTTGGGGCATTTATGTTTGATTTACTGTCAATTTCCACCTAAAAGAATTGAATCATGGAATCATGCAGGTATCTTTCATTACTTTCCAAAAGATGATGGCCGCTTCCATAAAAGTTTGTATAACAAGTCCTGCAATATTAACTGGGAAAACATTGGCGTCTTTGATTTAATCAAACTTAAACAAAAAGAGGGGGTGTGTGTTAAAGTTGGAAGATCAAGATCGACACGCCAGCACAATGAAAGTTGCACGCACTTTTCACCCAAAAAGAGCATTTAGAAAACTGAAAGGTCGAGAAGGCACGCACTGTCGTGTTTTCCATGATGGCACGCACTATCATCAGTTTCCATGATGTTTCAGTATTAGTCATCATTCATGATACTAATTGAATAATTTTTTTTTTTTTACATATAAGGGCATTAAGTAACAAGCTTTTTCGGAAAATTCATTCCTATGTTGTTTGGTAGGGACTTCACCAATATTTTACAAGTAGTAACGTACGGTTCTTGCAGTTCCTAACCGAGACTAGCCTGGGTCTCGTATCAAAGTCTACCCGAAGTCTTTTTGAGCTACTGATGAGGACGATTTACCTAAAAATTCGGTCCTGTCCACCAAATCTTAATTCTCTATTAACGTTAGGTTATAAAAGCACTATAACTTGATACCTTAAAAAGTGTGTTATGTGTGATAACTTTTGAATAACCTATGGTGTTTGACGAATGAGACTACTAAGAATAATCTTTGTAGAGAAATGCTAGATGTGTCTTTTTGTTAACATTGGGTGGTTTTGGTTTTGGTTTTGGTTTTGGTTTTGTGGAAGATGTCTCCAATTGTTCTCTAACTCACACAAATGATATGATTTTCGTGCCATGCCGTGATCTCTCTCTCTGGCTTACAAATTATGCCCCCTACCTTCACTTTCGTGTGCGCCAAATAAACGAAAAAGCATGATGGGCTTATCCCTTTCTTTATTTATTTTCTAAATCTCTCAATTGCATTTTGCGTGCCTTGATTCTTCTCCTCTCATTCAACACCTGTGCCATCATCCCAAACGATCAGCCTTATTGCAATTCAAGCAAAGCTTCATCCTAAAAGAGAGTGCCTCTTATGTTGATCCTAGGGCATATCCAAAGGTTGCATTTTGGAAACTTGAAGGAAACAAGAGTGATTGCTGCTCTTACGATGGGGTGGACTGCGATAAGCAGAGAGGCCATGTAATTGGCCTTAAACTCCATAGCAGCCTTCTCTATTGTTCCATTAACTCCAGTAGCAGCCTTTCTCGCCTTGTTCACCTCCAAGAGCTTAACCTTGCCAACAATTATTTTAACTATTCCCAGATTCCATCCCACGGACATGATCTTTATACACTAAAATATCTCAATCTCTATCGTTTTGGCTTCCCTTGATGTATTTGGCAATGAGGATGTTTTCTATCCTCGAAATCTTAGCCTAAGAAGGGTCACTAGAAATCTAACTTACTTAGAAAAGTTGGATTTGAGTGGGATGAAAATTAGCTCTATGATGCCTAATATTATTAACAAACTTGACTTCCTTAACGTCTCTCACAAAATGAACAATTAGGAGCATCAACAAATAGAAAGAAGTTGAGAACATAATTGTATATGGTAATGCTCTGTTGGACATTTTGAGAAAGGCGTTGCAATATGCTCCTGTTAGATCCAGAAGATTGATTTGCTTGATGGATAGCTTCCCTGCCATCCATGCCTTTCTGCTTTCCCTCGATCGAGAGATAGAAGTCAAAGGGGCTTCTTTGCCTACCCATGGGATTTCACAGAATTGCGTTGCTCACACCGACGCATCGACCCAAACGCGCTCGTTGTTGGTTTGTGTAACGGCCTAATTTGTTTCTCCAATAATATTTTCTGCGGCGAGCTTTTGGAATATGTTCTCTGGAACCCTTCAATTAACAAATCCATATCCGTGCCGGACCCTACCATCACTTCACTCAAATCTCACGGCCGGCTTCGGCGTTGTCCAGGATTTGGTTATGACACCAAGACCGATGATTACAAATTGGTGACCCTTGTGTATCTTCGTGGTGCTGCTGATTGCGAAACTGTTCCACCTTTGGTTGAGATTTATACACTTAGAACCGGCGCATGGGGCTCTGTCATGGTTCCTGGTCCCTCCTACGTCATCGACGCGCAGTGCATATCAATTTTCTTCAATGGGTCTGTCCACTGGTTAGCAAACACTCCGTCACAGCAAGGTTCATTTCGAAATGTACTTGTGTCTTTTGATATGGAGGAAGAGGCCTTTCATGAAATTGCTATACCGATGAGTGTACAAGGCGATCCCTTGAACATGACAGTTTCCGTGCTCGATGGGTCTCTTGCTCTTGTCCCCAGTAATCGATGTTCGGGAGAGCGGTGTCATTCCGTATGGGTGATGAAGGAGTATGGAGTAGCGGAATCTTGGACCAAACTATTCAATATTGACATTAATGAAGGATTTAGGAGGGTGGTAGGCTTTGGAAATAATGGTGAAGTTCTAGTGACCAAGAATGGAAGTTTGTTTTCTTACGAGCCTAGTAGCCAAAGAAGAATGGATCTTCACATTTTGAGCCGCTCATTCGATTCAATTCATTTGGATACTTATGTGGAGAGCCTTATTCTACTTAATGTAGCAGATTGAGTTTTGGGACGGTAGTGAACTTAGTGAATGCTAATTAAGAACAAATAACAGCAAAGGTGAGATGCTTGATGCTATTTTTACATTAGACATGTTTGGAAGGGTCCTTAGTATAATGCTATAGGTGTTTTACTTAAAGCAGAATTAGTTTTCTCTACAGTGTCACTTGTTACCTATTTTAGTTTGACTTTGGTTCTATTTGTTATCTTTGGTTAGATAAATTTTGATAGATGCTGTTGGTTTTTTTCTTTCAGCACTTACTGATCTATGTTTTGGACAGTAGGCTATTATTGGATCTAAAAGCTTCTCGAAATGTTTAAATGACTATAGGTTGCTTATTATCGATATTCTCTCTGGTTGTTTCATCTGAAGGTAGAATGACAAAAGTCAAAACGTTAAATTGTGTTAGAATTGGATGGAAAATTACTTTGATAAGATTGTGCCCAATTTATGTGATGTCTGTCTATCCTCTCACCAAAATTTCCACCAGATGTACTAAATCGTGTTCAGGTTGATGCTTCTGTTGCTTACTAGGTGTAGATAAAGTTAGAGTGCTCAACAACATGGCTAGTGGAGGTATAGGGGTTTTTGGTGTTGTCTCTTGAGGATGGATTGAAGGTGAGACCATGATTGTTGCAGCACCTGGGAGTTCCACTATCTTCTTTTTCAGAATATTATATAGTTGTTTTTAGGAAAATAGAGTACGAAGTTACCATTAGTTGATGTGCTCTTTATTTATTTATTTATGACAAAAATCATCTCATGTTAAAAATGTTTGTAT
The DNA here is from genome assembly GCA_028551475.1 of Casuarina equisetifolia. Taxonomy (NCBI): domain Eukaryota; kingdom Viridiplantae; phylum Streptophyta; class Magnoliopsida; order Fagales; family Casuarinaceae; genus Casuarina; species Casuarina equisetifolia. The sequence goes on from CM052355.1 coordinate 29,280,381, forward strand.
AATTTATGTGAAACTTACATTCAAAAGTTGCTCTAGTGTCCTTACAATGTTATTTCTTTTACTTTTGATGATACATTAGAAGATGAAGTCCTTTGGAATGTTTTTTTTCTTTAATCTCTCCAATCACTCATTTGAATTGGAGGCATCATATTTGATAGGAGTAGTCATTATAAATGATATTAGATAATGGACTTTTGGGGTTCTTGAACTGACGTAAAGATCTCAATGCCAAGTCCATTGGTTGTAAGCTTTCAACTAGCATTCACATTTGGGTTTCAAATAACATTTTCATGAGAAGATACCATTTTATTTGAAAATTTTGAGCCAAGTCTCTATTTAGGATCTCCGTGAAAATCAATTGAAAACTTCAATTCCTTTCAACCTAGTAAACTTAATGCAACAAAAGTCTTTTATCTAGATTTAAATCATTTTACCAATAAGTGAGATTTTCAACCTTGGAGGTATCAATCATCAATACTTTTTACCAAAGCTGGTGCTAGTGCTATTCTTCCAAAGTCCCCAATATCTAGACTTGTCTTCATACGATTTACGTCAGATACGTTGGTGAATGGTGAAGATATTTAGGAACAACATTCATGGCTTGAAGAAAGTAGTTTGAGAAAGAAGTTTTCAAAATAAATGAATATTTATATATGGATGCTACTCCATTTACTCTTTTGTCCCCCCCTTCTTTTGTTCATAATGTGCATGTTTCTTTTTTGTTATTTTTTTGGTGTGTTTAAAATTGGTTAGATATTTTTTGGTTATTATATAAATAATGAAATAAAATATTTATTGTATTGTTTTTCCTTTTTCTTTTTCACTCACATTGTTGTTTTATCTACTTGTTTCTTTTATAGTTTTGGGTTCAAATGCTTGATGTTTAGTTGTCTGTTTGTGCGAACGGAAGCTCCAAGATTTTTTTGTGTTTTCTTTTTGTGGGGAGAGAGAGAGAGAGAGACTAAGACAGGAACTCCATAATGCCCAGTTAAGGAGCTAAAGAGGTTCAAAGTTTAGTATCTAATATGCTTTAGTTATTTGCTTTGATGGTGCGTAAGATTATTTCTCCTTTAACAAATGGTTATAACATGCAACTATGAGAAAATACCAGAAATAAGGACAAGCTTTTCAATTAGCAGTTAGTCCACTTACCTTTTACCTTTATTGGGTTATTGAAGCCCGCAAATGTAGTATTACCTTTCTTTAGTAAATCTGTCAAAAGTAGCTCCCTTGGGTAAGATCTGCAGTAGTAGCAGTTCAGCATTTTCAAAACATGCCTCATATTGAAGCAGGGAATATCTGAAATGATGGTGCCGAAGTTCCATCTAGGTTCATTACCCGACAGCATTTTAGAAACCCAACCGTTTGTTCTTTGTTGCAGCACCAAAGCTGAACTTTAGGAATTGCTGCTAAGATAGAGCGTTTGAGAAAGGAGCTGCAATGCACCTGGTAGACCTTGGAGTCTGATTTGCTTGATGGATAGCTTCTGGTTGTTTTTGGTATTCCAGACAATACTGAGAGCTCTAGCTTAGAAAAGGAGTTAGCGTCAGGATATCAACATAAAACACTCAAAAGTCATCTAGTTGAAGCATATGTATTTCTTTGAATATCACATCATGAAAAAAGTTATCAAGCTACTTTCCTCCAACGATTTTCTTTCTTTGACCATCATAATGTCTTAACCAGATATTATGTAACTTGGACCAAACCCAAATGTATTACATTATCAGTTTTTCACTTCCACCTAATTCTAATTTCATAGCTAGCAGTTTACTCATCGGTCACCCTGGCTGACGGGCGGGAAAGCTCCGCGGGGTGGATGTTGAGCCCGGAAATCTCCAGATAATAGGCAACATACTCAAACCAAGGAAAGAGGGAGATGTCTCAGGGGAAGGCAACTCTTGAGAACGCCTGGGTTTTGTTGACGATCCGTTCCCTCAGAACTATTTCACCAAGCACCTGGATTTTAACTCCCCTGCCATCAACACCTCTCTGATCTCCCTCGATCAAGAGATAGAAGACAAACGGGCTTCTTCGCGTACCCATGGGATTTCACAGAATTGCCTCGCTCAAACCGACCGATTGACTCAAAAGCAGTCGTTGTTGGTTCGTCATGGGATTTCACAGAATTGCTTTGTTCAAACCGACGCATCAACTCCAATGTGATCGTTGTTGGTTCGTCAAATGGCCTAATTTGTTTCGCCAACGATAATTTCCGCAACGGTCTCTTGGAATTTGTTCTCTATTAACAAATTTATATTCCAATCAGGTGAAGTTACCATCAATTATGTGCTCATTGTGTCTCGGTACTAGAGGAAAACTAAGTATGAAGTTACCATCAGTTGATGTGCTCTTTTGTTTTTGTTTTTGTTTTTTTTTTTTTTTCTGTTCTTCTTTTTGGACCAAAAAAAACTCATGTTAAAAGTGGTTGCATGACTGTTTGTGGAACTTACATTCAGAAGCTGCTCTAAGATTCTTCCAATGTTATTCTTTTACTTTTGATAATAAATTAAAAAATAGAGTCCTGTGGTCTTTTTTTTTTTCCCTTTAATCTCTCCAATCACTCATTTGAAGTGGGGGCCCATGTTTGATAACAGTAGCCATTACGCATGATATAAGATAATTGTTTTTTTGGGGTTCTTGAACTAATGTAAAGATCCGAATCCCAATCCCATAGGTTGTAGCCTTCAAGTTGCAAGTCGTGGTTATCTTGGGTTGTCAATTAACAATTTCAGTCACAAGGTCTCTCTTCACTTGCAAGCCTCACAAGTTTCATTCATCTTTGGGGTCTTAAATAACATTGCCATGAGAAGGTCTCATTTTAGTTAAAAACTTTGAACCAACAGCATCTTGGTGAAAATCAATTTAGAGGTTCAATTCTTTTTATCCTTGTAGACTTGATGCAACTAAGGGTTTTTTTAATCTAGATTTAAATCATGTTATCAATGAAATATCTATTGAGATTTTCAACCTCACACATATCAGGTTCTTGAGAATCTTGAACATATTGATCTTTTTATGAGCTACCTTACACGCATCATAGAGCATGACAGGTTTGTTAAGTGCAAATATTTAACTTACTTTCTCTATACCATAATCAATTATCAATACATTTTACTAAAGCTAGTGGGAATTTTATTTTCAAAGTCCCATATATAGACTTGTGTTCATACAACTTTCGCAAATGTCAATATTTCCTAAGGAACTAAGATAAGTTGGTGGATGTGAAGCTACCCAAGAACAACATTCATGGCAAGCGCCAAAATGGACGTTGAACATAGGCCAAGCTAGCCCAGAATTTATTGAGCTTTCAAATAATTTTCTCGTTGGCTTTGCTCGCCAATCCAATGTTCTTCCACTGTCTTGTTTGGCCATTTTAGAAAGGACACATATATTGAAGAAAGGAGAATGAAAAAGATCTTTTCAAAAGAAATGAATATGTACATGTGGTTCCTTCTCCATTTATTTATTTACCTACTTTGGCTTCTATTCATAATTTGTAATATTCTTTTTCGTTATTTTGTTGGTGTGTATAACATTGGGGTAGATACACTACATAAAATGCAATGTGAAGTATATAAATAATGAATTAACTGAATTAGCAAATACTTGTCTAATAACCAATAAAGATGTGAAAATATGTTCGAGAGCTCCGTTCTTCACTAATAAAGGCTTCTCCTTATATGATCATAAATAGTTGGTCCCTCTTCGATAAGTTTCTTTAGCTCTATATCTACTTAAATATTTTAAATATGTAGGAACGGAATTAATCATGTCTTTGACAGAAGACGATTTGCTCACATTTTAGCCGTGTGAATATGCCTCTCCCCTGTCTTTTCACAATGAGTTACTAATGAAAGATTAAATGGATCAAATAAACACACAGAACAAATAATAAGAACATTGAATATTTTATGAAGTTCAAAATAAATCAATCTTTTGATCAATAAAATGGTAACTTACTTTTTAATTTAAGACCTTCATATTTACCTTCATATTTCAATGAGTCATACAAATTTCCTCTAATGATTTTTTTTTCTTTGATCATTCTAGCGTCTAAGCGGATAACATGTAACATGATCATTCTAATGTCTAAGCGGATAACATGTAACATGATCATTCTAGCGTCTAGGCGGATAACATGTAACATCATCATTCTAATGTCTAAGCGGATAACATGTAACATGATCATTCTAACGTCTAAGCTGATAACATGTAACATCATCTTTGCTCTTCCACTTAGTTTTAACTTCATAGTTAACAGTTTACTCAGGCACCCAGTCATTAACTGCCTTTGACTTGCGTTTTTGTTAGAACTTTGGTCTTTTTGTTGCCCTATTATTTGTGAGAAAAATTTCTGGTTCATAATTCAAGAACAACAGCCTCTTTTTCTCAGGTAAATAAAGAAGGATATATCTTAATTATCTTGCCAAAAATACATATACTTTGGAGTCAAAATATTGTTGTTTGACGTGGAAGTGTCTGTCTTCATATTCTTCTTTGCAATGCGAAGTTGCAAAAGTAGACACTGTCCAGTTCATTTATGGTTCTTTCTCTTGAAAAATGGAGGTGGAGACTAAGTGATTTGATCTTGGTTTATAGAAAATGGAACTACATAGTTTCTATGTTCAAGATTACGTAATGAAAACTAACTAATTTACCAATTTTAAACAATGATGGCTATGTTTTCGGGAACCCTTCAATTTGAAAAGCTGTGTTCCTTCCCAAATTTATCAAGGATCTTTTTTTATTCTTTTTTACGGCAATGTCACTTGTTACTTACTTTAGCTTGTTTTTTAAGCCGTTGTCGTGGGTTGGATAGACTTTGATAAATGCTACTGTTTCTTTTTTTTTTCTTTCAGTGTCAAATAAATCAATGCTTTGGATAGTAGTAATTATTCTATCTAAAAGTTCTTCAAAATGAATTTTGGTTGCTCAATATTTGTGTTCTCTTGGGTTTGTTCATTCGCAATGGAAGATGACAAAAGTCAAAATGTTTAATTGGGTTGGAACTGAAAGGAAAATCAATATGATATAATTATGCCCAAATTATGTCATAGTTGTCTTCTAATCAGAAAGTCCAACGGAGCAAAACCACGTAATATTTGTCGACGCTCCTTATTGTTCATTTTGCGTGGTTAAAGTTGGAGGAGCAAAATGAAATAGCTAATGGGAGTAGTGGGGTCTTTTGAGTTGTCTTTTAGGGGAGGGGACGAAGGTGAGGTCATTGCTTTCTATGTGATGCACCATCGTATTTCTCTTGCTGTATACAATACCATTTTGATCTGTATGCCATTGTTAAACTGAGGGAAAACGAGAGATAATATGGTGAAATATGCTAGAAAGTGAGAAAAGTTTTGGAATTGTTTTATTTTGATGGGTGGTTTTTATTTAATTATATTTACTGTTAAGGTGATGCCTTTCTGTGTTTTGTCATAGCTTTCCTCTTGTTGTATATGACATCATTTTGATTTGGGTGTCAATATTAAACCAAATAAAACTGGAAGAAAATACGAAGAAATAAGAATGAGAAAGTGAGAAAACTTCTCTCGATACTTCTTGTCTTGTGTGATTGCTTGGTATTTTTGACTGTCGTTTGGGTCTTGAAATCCTTCAACATCACTCTTATTTTTGAGTTTCTCAAGCATGTAGCGAGAATGCTTGGTTGAGAACATTGTTTGTGACAGGGTATGCTGTTTCTTGGATGTCCTATGCATGTATTCAATTGAAATTCAATACTATTTATTTGTAGACACAAACGGGCTACTGGGACTGCTCTTCTAATTTAAGATGAGCACAAAGGGCCTTTATCAATGTCTCTCCGTAACACATGCTCCAAAGTGCGTTACAAATCACAAAACCTTGTTTTGTTCGTTTAACTTGGGGAAGCAAAGTCTGATTACCATATTTAATTTTGTATCTAACAACAGATTTGCAAATGGTGTCATTGAACATGAGACTTCAGAATAATCATGGAAAAAACCTTGTAAGGTGTTTATGCTTGGTAAGCAGTGATATAACAAGCCAAAAAAGAAAAGAGAAAAAAATTGTTGCAGGTGATCTGTTCCACCATTCATTTAGATTGAAGGCACCACATTTGGTATGGGTGCAAAAAGTTACTCTAGCCCATACAACTTTGAACCCAATGATACTTGGTGTGCAGAAACATATGTATAGGACAAGAGTTTCATATTGGAATATAAGTTCTTTGAGGTGAAGTTTAATTAAAAGAGAAATCTTTAATTTTTTAGTTAGCTTTTGAACCTTTAAGCCTTCTAACTAATACAATACCTTATAACAAAAAAAATTAGTTGATCAAAAACTTAACTATGAAACTGCTGTGAAATGACGGTTTCCAATAAGTAACATCAAAAAAAGAAGGAAAATCACAATATTTTAGATTTTAATCCGTATAGAAATCATTATCTAGCTATGCTCACGTCTCTTTTTTTGTATAATAGATGTGTTAAGAGGAACAAAGATGACAAGGCATAAAACTTAAGATATAAGGTTGTTTATACATTGGTAGAATATGGTGCGACTTCTGGGTCACATTGCAAACATATAACAAGGCACTGAACTTCAGATACGAGGTTGTTTATACATTGGTGGAATAAGGTGCGACTTCTAAGTTCACGTTGCAACCACTTGCGTAATTGAGATACGTATATGATTGAAAAGTTTTTAAGCCAAAGCCAAAGCCAAATCAAAATAGTCAAAAACCTAATTTGATATGAATATACATGTGTAGGAAGTAGTTAAGAACAAAAAGTTTTTTAAACACAAAGCCAAATCAAACTCGTCAAATACTAGATTTGCCACGAACATACATGTGTAGGAGATCCTGGAAGGGGGCACTCAAGGAATTCCATGTGAACACCAATATTTTTTCTAAAGGAAAGTGAAAAAGTGTGTAAAATAATTAACCCAAAGTTTACATTGTTAGTGCAAAGTGAGAACATGAATGCCTCTTTCGGGAAATAATGAGGTCTTACGTCATATTAATTAGAGTAACGTTGTGCTGTTTGCACTTGGATGTTCAATAAAAAGAAAAACATCGAGCTGGTGACAGAAAAAAAAAAAAAGGGAAAAACTGACAATTTAGACTCCAATAAAGAAGACTTCCATCTGAAACCCAAAAACAAGCGAGAAACCATCTTAATCTCTCATACCATACATTTCAAATGGAGGCAGCACATCCTACAAGAGTAGCCACTATGTCTAATCTAAGATTCCAAGTGTTGACCAGAAAAGCTAAGACTATTCAGTCTTTGGATCTCTGTTTTCAATTCAATAGTTTTCATATTTTGACCTAATCAATCAAAAACTTCATTCCAAAACTGCTGTAAAATGCCTGAAATCAAATGAGTAATATAAAAAAAGATGGATATGTACAAGTTTTAGATTTGAAACCGTTTGATCCTATAAAGAACGCCGTATCTAGCATCGTTGATGCTGGTTTTATTGTATAAAAAAAGCATTAAGAACGAAAAGTTTTTAAAAGCATAGCCAACTCAACCTCGTCAAAGCCCAGATTTGCTATGAGCATACATGTGTAGGAGATCGTGGAAGGGGGCATTCAAGAAATTCAATGTAACACACCAATATTTTTTTCTGAAAGAAAGTGGAAAAGGGCGTAGCATAATTAACCAAAAGTTCACGTTGTTAGTACAAAGTGAGAACATGAATGGCCCTTCCATGAAATAATGAGGTCTTATGTTATATTAATTAGAGTAACATTGAGGTATTTGCACTTGGATGTTCAACCGAAAAGTATTAAGTTGACAATGGCGAAAAAGGGAAAAACTAAAATTTTTCGCTTCAGTAAACAAGATTTCCATCTAAAACCTAAGAGCAAGCAAGAAATTATCTTAATCTCTCCAACCACACATTTGAATTAAAGGCATCACATCGGACAAGAGTAGCCATTACGTCTGATCTAAGATTCCAAGTGCTGACAAGAAAGGTGAAGACTATTTAGTCTCTGGGTCTCTATTTTCAATTCAATAATTTTCATACTTTGACACAATCAATCAATAACTTCAACAAAACGAAAAGTATTAAGCTGGTGATGGAGAAAAAGGGGCAAATTGACATTTAAGACTTTAATAAACAAGACTTTCATCTAAAACCCAAGAACAAGCAAGAAATCGTCTTAATCTCTCCAACCCCACATTTGAATTGGGGGCATCACATAAAACAAGAGTAGCCATTGTGTCTGATCTAAGATTCCAAGTGTTGACAACAAAGGCTAAGACTATTTAATCTTTGGTTCTCTGTTTTCAAATCAATAGTTTTTATATTTTGACCCAGTCAATTAATAACTTCATTTCCAAACTGCTGTAAAATGATGGTAATCCAACGAGTAATATAAGAAAAAGATGGAAATGTACAAGTTTTAGATTTAAGTCCATCTAATAGTATAAAGAAGCCTGTATCTAGCATCTCTGATGCCGAGATGATTGTATAACAAAAGCATTCAGAACGAAGAGTTTTTAAATGCAAAGCCAAATCAAACTCGTCTAAAACCAGATTTGCTATGAACATACATGCGTAGGAGATCATGGAAGAGGGCACTCAAGCAATTCCATGTGAAACCTCAATATTTTTTTCTGAAAGAAAGTGAAAAAGTGCATAAAATAATTAACCAAAATTTGATGTTGCTAGTACACAGCAAGAACATGAATGGCCCTTCCGTGAAATAATGAGGTCTCATGTTATATTAATTAGAGTAACGTTGTGGTATTTGCACTTGGATGTTCAACAGAATGAAAAGTATTAAGCTCATGACGAAGAAAAAGGGAAAAAGTAAAAATTTAGACTTCATTAATAAGACTTCCATTTGATACCCAAGAAAAAGCGAGAAATCATCTTAATCTCTCTGACCCCACATTTGAATTAGAGGCATGACATCGGACAAGTGTGGCCATTATGTCTAATCTAAAATTCCAAGTACTGACGAGAAAGGCTAAGATTATTCAGTCTCCAGGTCTCTACTTTCAATTCAATGGTTTTCATATTTTGACCCAATCAATCAATAACTTCACCTTAAAACTACTATAGAATGACAATAATTCAATGAGTAATATAAGAAAAAGAACGAAACGTAAAAGTTTTAGATTTGAATCTATTTGATTGTCTAAAGAAGGTTGTATCTAGCATCATTGACCCCAACTTGACTGTATAACAAAAGCATTAAGAACAAACAGTTTTTAAACACAAAGCCAAATCAAACTCGTTAAAAACTAGATTTGCTATGAACATACATGTGTAGGAGATATTGTTTGCCCCGAATTCAGGTAATACATATTGTGTCACAGTTCCTAAGAAAAATAGAGTATGAAGTTACCATAATTTGATGTGATCTTTTGTTTAACAAAAAATGTCTCATCTGATGAAAGTGATTGCATAAATATATGTGAAAGCTCAATTCATAAGTTATTCTAAGTCTTTTGATGTTACTATCTTACTTTTGGTAGTAGGTTAGAAAACGAGTCCTTTGGTATGTTTCTCTTTTATATTTTTTGAAAATCAGAAACTGAGCATAGGAACGGAACTTTGATATGTCAAGTTTTAGCTGGATGATGGAACAAAAACAGATTAGAAATAGATTCATCAGCACTCTTGAATGTCAGAAAGAAAAGAGGTTAAAATTTTTTTTAAAAATAAAAATACAGCAATTGGACATCCTTCTCAACTGATCGATATTAGAATTTCAGTTATTTATGAAATGGCAGAAGAGGATAAAGGTGGATAGATAAACCGAGGTGCTGCAGTAGTTTATAAACGATGATAGAGAGAGAAGAATCAGTGAAAAAAATCTCCTCAAACGTCAGCCTTTGTTACTGGTTCCCATCTTCCTACAGCTTGGGGTAAAGGCCGTCTTGGTTGTCGAAATAACTCTAAGACAAAGTCAGTCAACTGTGTCTTGTTTAGAGATTGATCCCGGCACTGACTGGAAGCAATTAAAGGGCACCATGTTTGATTTTTCCAATCTTTTACCCAAAAAGAATTGAATCAGGCAATCCGTATTTGAAATTTAAGGTAGGTAGTTTCTCTTCTTTCCAAAAGATGGAGGCCACTTCGGTGAAAGTTCCCATGCCAATAGACAAAAAAGCTTTTGGTGTGTTTGGTTTAAGCAGGTAGCTTCATATAAGCCGACTATCACGACAATTACTTAAAATCCTTGGCACATGCAAACGACCTGACTTTTGTGTTGTCATCAAACTTTCTCGCCATGCTATAAATTAGGCTACTAATACTTTCACTTCCATTGTATTGAGATTGCCAAACAAAAGTGATAACATTATGGGCTTATCACTTTCCTTCTTTGTTGCCTTGCAATTGCTTTTCTTAATTTTAAAATTGTGTCTTGTACTCACTCATTCTTCTCCTCTCGCGCAACCCCTATGCCACGATAATGAGAGGTCGGCCTTATTGCAGTTCAAGGAAAGCTTTATCCTAAACGAGAGTGCCTTCTATGGTGATCCTTGGGCTTATCCAAAGGTTGCATCGTGGAAACTAGAAGGAAACAGTAGTGATTGTTGCTCGTGGGATGGGGTGGAATGTGATGATCACACAGGCCATGTAATTGGCCTTGACCTTAGTAGTAGCCTTCTTTATGGTTCCATTAACTCTAGTTGCAGCCTTTTTCACCCTGTTCACCTCCAAAAGCTTAACCTTGCCAACAATGACTTTAACTATTCCCATATTCCATCTCGGGTACGTGATCTTTTTAAGCTAAAAGAGCTCAATCTCTCTCAATCAGGCTTTGCTGGTGGAATTCCGTTAGAAATTTCTCAATTGTTGTACTTGTCATCCCTTGATCTGTCTGGCAATGAAGATGTTTTTTGTCCTAGAAATCTTAGCCTAAGAAAACTCATTGGAAATCTAACTCACTTAGAAAAGTTGGATTTGAGTTTGGTGAACATTAGCACCATGATGCCTGATATTTTAACAAATTTGACTTCCTTAATTTCTCTCTCTCTCGACTCATGTGACTTGTTTGGGAAACTTCCAATAGGAATTTTTAAGCTACCCAATCTATAAAAACTAAGTTTAAGTCAAAATGAAGGGATCATTGGTTCTTTGCCAAAGTTTACATGGAGTGCCTCACTTGAGGAATTGCACCTCTCATCAACAAGCTTGTCCGGTGAACTACCTGCTTCTATGGGTAATCTTGCAAAACTCACTCACTTGATGTTTCATATAATGTCGTTGTGAATAATATCCCATTTTCACTTGGTAATCTTACACAACTCAGTTTCCTTGACTTTTCATATAATGCCCTTGTGGATACTGTCCTATTTTCACTTGGAAACCTTACAAAACACATTTACCTTGACCTTTCAAACAATGGCTTTGTGGGTAATATCCCATATTCACTTGGAAATCTTAAGCAACTCTCTAAGTGCCATATTGCCAACAATCAATTAACTGGTGAAGTGCATTTTGGGCTTATGAATCAGACTAGATTGGCCTCCCTTATCCTAAACAACAATAAATTAACTGGTCCTATTAATTTGGGACCTTGCAGCAAGTTACGTTTCTTAGACCTTGCAGCTAATGTCCTTCTTGTCCAAATTCCAAATTCAATCTTCAAGCTTAAGAATCTTGAATTTCTTGATTTTTCTAGCAATCAACTTAGTGGTACTATAGAGTTTGTCAAGTTTCTTAACCTTAAATCCTTAGTATCTTTGCATCTTTCTTGCAATAAATTATCCTTAATTACTAAAGTACCCACTTCCAATATAACTCTTAGATAATTTGAAGCTTTAGGGTTTACTTCATGCAATTTAAGTGAGTTTCCAAATTTCCTCAGAAACCAAGATAAGCTAAAGTACTTAACATTGTCCTACAACAAATTCATGGTCAAGTCCCAGAATGGATATGGAATATGAGCAAAATAACCTTACAATTTTTTTTATCTTTCCAATAACTTTTTCACAGGCTTTGGTCAACAACCAATTTTTCTCTCATGGATTAATCTACATGTATTTGATCTCAAATCAAATTTTCTTAGGGGATCACTTCCAATTCCACCATTCTCCATTTTGTATTATGCTATCTCAAACAACTTCTTGACTAGACATATACCAAAAAGCTTTTTCAATATGAGTTTGCTTCAAGTCCTTGATTTGGGTTATAACAACTTAAATGGCTCATTGCCTCCATGCTTAGGCAACTCTCCCACTTCTATATCAAAACTTGATTTGGAAAGGAACAAACTTCAAGGGAGCATTCCAGAAATGTGGACAAGTGGAACTAGATTGAAGATGATCAGTTTAAGTCAAAACAAGTTCCAAGGGCCTTTACTAAGATCATTGGCCAACAATACAATGCTAAGGTTCCTTGATTTTAGTAATAACCAATTCATTGATTCATTTCCATTTTGGTTAGGTCATCATCCAAATTTGGAGGTTTTGAGTTTACGGTTAAACAATTTTTATGAGCTAATGGGGACTCCTAGAAGATATTTTAAGTTTCCAAACTTAAGAATCCTTGACATCTCCCATAATAATTTTACAGGAAAACTGCCATTTGTGCTTTTTGAAAATTGGAAGGCCAAGAAAATTAAGGATATGAGTAACTCAACCTACATTTATGAAGTTGTAGAAATCCCAATAGATGTAGGTTCTAATTTTTCTTATTCAATTCAAGCTTATACTTTCTCTATAATACTAACAGACAAAGGCATAAATCTCACATACGAGAAAGTGCAAGAAGGATTCTCAGCCATTGATTTCTCAAACAATAAATTTATTGGTGAGATTCCAGAATCTATTGGAAATTTAAGGAAATGTTATTTGCTAAATCTTTCCAATAATGCTCTTATTGGGCACATCCCAATATCCTTGGAAAAACTTTCAGATTTAGAAACATTAGACCTTTCTCAAAACCAATTGGTAGGAGAGATTCCACAACAACTAATACAACTTACTTTCTTGGAATCTTTTAGTGTTTCTCATAATAATCTTTTTGGTCCTATACCACAAGGGAAACAATTTAATACTTTTGGAAATGAATCATTTTAAGGAAATCCAGGGTTGTGTGGTGCATCATTGACTAAGAAATGTTTGAGTTCTATTGAGCCCCATAATCAATCTTCAATTGTAGAAGAATAAAAAGAAAGTCAAGAGTTTGATTGGAAAATAGTGGCGATCGGATATGGAATTGGAGTAATTTTTGGAGGAATAATTGGACACATTTTGTTTGTAAGGAAACAAGATTGGTTGATGAAGACCTTCAAAATAAGGCAATTGGGTAAAAGGGGACATTGATCATGAAGAAAGCGAACAAGATGTTTTTTTGAAGAAAAGTATGTGCATGGTATGTTTGCTACTCTATTTACTTGTTTTCTTTTTATTTTATATTATTTTCATTTTCTTTTTTTTTCCTTTCATGGTATATGCCTTTCATTTTTGTTATTTTGTTGCCTAAAGGAAATGAGGTATTGTTAAGACATGCTATGATAAGTGGAATGTGAAGAATATGTAAATAATAAAATAAAAATAATAGAATTAACAAGTATAGGTAGTAATTTACATACACATATCTAACAACCACCAATGTGGTGCTTTCCATTTGCTTAAAACTTGTACAAAGTAAAAAGTAAATCCAAAAATGGCTAGAAATTTGCTTTCCTATGAACCTAGTTGGCAATAAAGCACGCATCCTCAAATTAGGGCCTAAATGATTCATTTTATTTAGATACTTTTGTGGAGAGCCTGGTTCTTTTAAATGTAGCAAATCAAGCTTTGGGACGGGAAAAGGCTTAACTTGATGGTGTTTGTACTCTGTATATGTGATTTTTCCATTTTTTTTTTTATTGTGATGCTTTAATTTCTTTCTAGATAGATATATTTTATTTGATTGAATGAATTATGGCATATGTCACCTTGTTTTTAATTGGGGTAGTTAGCACTTGATCTATCTTAACTTGTTTTTAATTGTTTAGGATGTTTGCATGATTGATGATTGCTTAAATATTTTTGTTCCCTTATGAGTGTTAGTCTACAATAAGGAATGACCAATAGTCGAAACATTAAATTGCATGGCAATTTGATGAAAGATTAATGTGATAAATTAGGATTAGAATATATCATCCTTGTCTTTTCTCTAACTTAAAAAAAGTTCAACTAGAGTAGTAATATGTCCCATAACATCATGTTACTTTCTTTTAGTGATTGATATTGTCATTTGTTGCTTTTCAAGAAACATGAAAATAAAATAACAAGTAGAATTGGGTTCTCTTCTAGTTTGGTCTTTTATGAAATGGGTGAAGCTGAAGGCAAACCTTGTTTAGGATTGGGGAAATTTTGTATGGGTTTTGTAGTATGTTCTATATGCTTTGACGCTTAGGGATTATCCTATATTTTTATTGATTTGTACTTGCTTTTTATGTCTATTATAGTATACTTTTGAAGGGCCAATATCAAGCTTAATTCTAATAACCATGCTTGGTGATTGCCTTTGTGCCTTGGTAATAGGAAGTTTGAACTCAATGTTTGTAGATCTACTTGATCTACTTCTTTAATAGGTCTAAAAAAAAAATCATCTCATGTGATAAAAGAAGGTTTCTTAATTACACTTTAAAAGTATAATGATCATTAGCTCTTAATCCTTAACTTTAATTACATTTTGTTTACAATGTAATTAAGAGTCACTACATCATATGGCCTTGGATATTATGCTAAACTACAGCAACTTCTTTCCCATGCGCATTTTATTACAAACTCTGCCTTGTTTTTGGTTCATGCTCTATTGAGTTAGGGTGGGATAGATTTTGATGAGTGCTACTGAGTATCAATTGGATACAACAAGTTTTGATAGTAGGCAATCATACTTTGAAGAAAAATAGTCTTATATATTTTAGTGACAATAGTTGGTTGCTTAAGCATTCTAGTTCTATGTTCTATTACATGTTTTTAAAGCTTTATATCTGTCTTTTCACAATGAGTTCCTAATAAAAGATTAAGTGGATCAAATAACCACACATAGAAGAAATATTAAGAACATTAAGAATTTTATGCAATTCAAAATAAATCAATCTTTTTATTAGGAAAGTAGTAATTTACCTTTTATTTTGAGACCTTTATATTCCAATTAGTTGTACAACTTTCTTCTAATCATTTTTTTCTTTAATCATTCAAATGTCTAAGTGGATAACAAGTAACATGATCTTTGCTTTTCCACTTACTTTTAATTTCATAACTACCACTTTACTCCGGCACCTAGTCACAGTTACCTTTGATTTGCATTTTTGTCAAAAATTTGGTCTTTTTTGTTGTGCTATTATTTCTAGCACAAATTTCTAGCTCATAATTTAAGAAAACAACCTTTTTTCTTCAGGTAAATGTTTACGATGTCTAACTGATTGATGATTGCTAAAATATTTTTATTCTCTTAGGAGCGTTAGCTTGCAATAAGGAAATGACTAGGACTCAAAAAACTAAGTTGCATAGTAATTGGATGGAAGATTAATGTGATAAATTATTATTAGAATATATCATCCATGTCTATCTACTAACCCAAAAAGAATTCCACTAGTCATAATATGTTTTATAATGTCACTGCTTCCTTCTTATGGTTGATATTGATAATTGTTGCCTTTTAGGAAATAGGCAAATTTGGAAGGCAAAATTAAGTAAGGGGTAGAATCAGGTTCTCTTCTAGTTTCATTCTTTATGAAATGGATGAAGATGAGGGCAAAAAAGCTTGTTTTAGCAATGAGGAATTTTAGTACTAATTTTGTAGTATGTTTTATGGTTGTTTTGATGTTTGAATTCTTGAGGACCATCTTGTATTTATGTTGACATGCATGTTCTTTGATATGTCTATTATAGTCTATTTCACAAGGGCCAATATCAATTTAAATTTTGATAAACATGCTTGATGATTATCTGTGTGCCTTGATCATAAAGAGTATGGACTCAATGTTTGTAAATCTACTCATTTATGGATTCAAATAAATCATCTCATGTGATAAAAGAAGGTTTCCTAATTGCTCTTTATAGTACAATGATCATTAGCTCTCAGTCCTTACCCTTAATTATTTTTTGTTCACAAAATTATGAAGAGTTACTATGTCATAGGGCTTTGGTTATTATGCTGAAAGTGCATCAACTTCTTTTGCATGCCCTTTTTTTTTTTTTTTCAAACTCTCATTCGTTTTTGGTTCCATGCTTTGTTAAGTTTGAAAAGGATATATTTTGATGAATGTTGCTGATTTAGCTGACCATAAATTATATAGGAACAAGTTTTAATAGTAGGTCTTTTTTATCTTGGGCATAAAACTAACTTTGGTCTTTTTATTGTGGTATTATTTGTAGCACAAATTTCCATTTGATAACTCAAGACCACCAACTTCTTTTCCCCCAGTATATAGAGAAGGATATATCTTAATTATCTTGCCAAAATTACCATATTTTTTAGAGTCAAAAGATTGTTGTTTGACATAGTGTTTGCCTTCGTGTCCCCATCCGCGAGGCTTTATTTTTCTTTGCAAAAAAGGCACTCTCTAGTACATTTATGGGTCTTTCTCTTGAAAAAAAGAGAGATTGAGATTAAATGATTTTATCTTGGTTTATAGAAAATGGAACTACATTGTTGCTATCTACAAGACCACATAATGAAAACTAAATAATTTACTAATTTCAAACAATGATGGCTATGTTATTTGGAATCCTTCAATTTGAAAAGCTTGTACCTTCCCAAATTAAACAAAGATTTTTTTTTAAAAAAATGGCGATGCCACTTGTTACTTACCTTTGCTTGTTTTCTGGGCTATTGTCTTTTGCGTTGGATATACTTTGATACATGCTACTTTTTCTTTTTTTTCTTCTTTCTGCTCTCAACGTCAATCGATCGAGGCTTGGGATAGTAGTAATTATTTATCTAAAAGTTCTTTGAATGACTTTTTGTTGTTCAATATTTGTGTTCTATTGGGCTTGTTCATCTACAATGGAAGATGACAGAAGTCAAAACGTTTAAAGGGGTTAGAACCGAAAGGAAAATCAATATCATAAAATCTGTCCAAATTATGCCACGTGAATCTATCTTCTAATAAAAAAGTCCAAGTAGCAGTACCACATACTACTGTATTTTCAACTTCCTTCTATTTATCGACGCTCCTTGTTGTTCATTCTGTATAGTTAAAGTTGAAAGTGAAAAATGAAATACCTAATGGGAGTAGAGTGGGTTCTTTTGAGGTTACTTTTGGGGATGGGATGAAGGTAAGGCCATTGTTGTTGCAGCGCCGGGCAGGTCTACTGTGATTTTCAGAGGAGTATCTTGGATTTTTATTTGTGTGAATGCATGCTTGTTGAACCCATTATATGCTCGTGCACCTGCTTTTATAACTGTTTCAAGGCTCTGAACATGTTCGGCCTGAATGCATGTCATGCTTATTGTGTGTTGGTACCTGATTGAAACGGAGCATGAAGCTAGGATAATTTGATATGCTCTTTTCAAGGAAAATCATTTCATGTGGTGAAATTCACATTCATTAGTTGCTCCGGGATCCTTCCAATACTTTTTTGGTGTATCAAAGGATGGAGTTTTTTGGTATGTCCCTCTTCTGCATTTTCTGACAACCAGAAACAGAGCACGGGAAGACGAACTTTGATAAAAATGTTTAGATTTGAAGTGGGACTTTCATCGTTTTCTACATTTTACATCATCACAATATTTTCTGATTCCGGATCATGAGAAAAGGCCATAGCTCGAAAATCATAAGTTTGAAAGATTACATGCCAACTATTTCAGATTCATTTTATTAATTAGATTAAAGATAATGAATTAAGAGCACTTAACTTGGCCAAGCAGGCTGAGAATTGTGGATTTCCTCTTAGTTTGAGCTTTTTTCAAATCTTTCACTTTTTTGTTCGGACTAATTATCTCTTTAAGCAAGTCTGCCATAGGTAGTTCCTTTGAGTAAGATTACGTTCTATGCAGTAACAGTGGAGCATTTTAGTAACATGCCTCACGTTGAGTAGGGAATCATCTGCTAAGTACCTGAAACAATTGTGCAGAACCTTCATTGAAGTTCATTAAAGTTGTTCTTGACGGCATCTCTCACAACATTTTAGAAACCCAACCATTATTCTTTTTTGCTGCACCAAAGCTGAACTTCAAGAGGAGATTTGCTGTTGAGAGAAAAGCCTCTAAATCGGTAAACCCCACAAGTTTGATTCGCCAGATCAATAACTCTGCTTATTTTTGGTCCTCCAAACAAAATTCACAACTCCAGCTGAAAAAAATGAGTTAGAATCAGGATATTAATAAAAGAGACCCAAAAGTAATTTGGTTAAACATAGTAATAGAGTAATAACGAAGAATTATAAAAATTTAGTTTGAGATTAGTATTATTCACAAAAGATAGCATTTTTTCCCCCACAAAGTAGCTCACCCAATGCCTTTTGCAATTTTATATTGCGGGACAGTTTGGCTTTTTTCCTTTCTTCTGCGGTTCGTTCCTCTACGTCAAAGCAGCTGGTGAAGACGATGGCTGACTTCCTTCCGAACGAGTTAATCGTGGGGATCCTCTCACGACTACCGGTGAAATCTGTGGTTAGATTCAGGTGTGTTTCTAAGATGTGGTACAATCTTATCTCTGGCCCCCATTTCATCGCCACCCACCTCACTCGTTCTCTTTCCAACCCCCAACATGAGCCTTCTCTTCTCTTCCACCGTTTTGACTCCGGCCTTAAGAAAGCGCGTTTCACACTCCATTCTTCTCACGATCCGTTCCCTCGGGACCATTTCACCAAAGATCTGGATTTTAGCAACCCTGCCATACATATCCTCCTGCTTTCCCTCGATCGAGAAATAGAAGTCAAAGGGGGCTTTTTCGCCTACCCATCGGATTTCACTGAATTGCGTTGTTCACACCAACGCAATAGCCAAATATCAATGGTAGTTGGTTCATCTAATGGCTTAGTTTGTCTCGCTGATGTTGCTTCCGGTGACGGTCTTTTGTCATATGTTCTCTGGAACCCATCTATTCACAAATCTATATCCCTTCCGAACCCTAACATTTCAAGGAAATCGCATGGCCAACTAATGGAATCTGTAGGATTTGGTTATGATGCCAAGACCGATGATTACAAATTGGTGAGGCTTGTGTATCTTACTGGAGGTGTTGGTATTGGTTTCCACAATGTTCCAACTTTGGTTGAGATCTATACACTTAGAACCGGTGCATGGCACTCTGTCACGGTTCCGGCTCTCTCCTATGTTGTCGAGATGTGGTCTTTATCTGCCTTTTTGAATGGGGCAGTCCACTGGTTAGCAAACACTTCACGACAACAAGGTTCGATTCGGAATCTAATAGCGTCGTTTGATGTGAAGGATGAGGCCTTTCATGAAGTTGCTGTGCCAAAGAGTTTACAAGGTCATCCCTTGAATATGACAATTTCAGTGCTTGATGGGTCTCTTGCGCTTGTCCCCTGTAATCAATGGGTAGGGGATGAGTGTCACTCCGTGTGGGTGATGAGGGAGTATGGAGTAGCAGAATCTTGGGCCAAACTGTTTGATATTGACATTGGTGGAGGATTGGGAAGGGTGATAGGCTTTGGATACAATGGTGAAGTTCTAGTGACTAAGGATGGGAGGATGGTTTCTTACGAACCTAGTAGCCAACGAAGAAAGGATCTCCACATTTGGGGCCCAACAGATTCATTTTATTTGGATACTTATGTGGAGAGCCTTGTTCTACTTAATGTAGCTAATCAAATTCGAGAATGGGACGAAACTGAGTGTGATACTAATTAAGCTCATAGAATGGCAAGTAAGGGTAATATGCTTGAGACTAGTTTTACATTAAAGATGCTTGTAAGTATGCTTAGTATGATGTTGCAGATGTTATACTGAAAGTAGAATTATTTTTATTTGTTGCCATTTGTTACCTACTTCAGTTTGATTTTGGTTCTAAAATTGGATTGGAGAAATTTGATTTTGCTGCTGGTTTATTCTTTCAGCATTCGTCCATCTATGTTTTTGATAGTAGGTCATTATTCTACCTAAAAGGTATCCAGATGTTCAAATGATTGTTGGTTGCTCGCTATTATTTTTTTCTTGGGCTGTTTCATCTGAAATGCGGAATGATAGAAATCAAAATGTTTAATTGTTTTGGAAGTGGAAGGAAAATTAATATGGTAAGATCATCCCCAAATTCTGTCATGGAGGTCTATACTCTGACCAAAAATTCCATCAGATGTAATAAAATGTTGGTCAAGTTGCTGCAAATATTGATGCACCTGTTGTCTATGGGGCGTAGTAAAGTTGGAGGGGTACAATGAAATAGCTTATGCAGGTAGAGAGGGGCTTTTTGTGTGGTCTTTTCGGAATGGCATGAAGGTGAAGCCAAGATTGTTGCAGCACTTGGAAGGTTCGCTCTGTTTTTTTAGAATGTTATATGGTTGTTTTCATATGCTTGAGAATTCTCTTAGATTTTTATAGTTTGAGCTTGTGTTATTCACACAAAATTCAAGGCATTCTCATTGTCCCGATGCCTGACAAAAACAGAGTATGAAGTTACCATGAGGTGATGTGCTCTCTTTTACGAAAAATCATCTCATTTGGTGGAAGATTGTTGCATAAATGTATGTGAAAGTTACATTCATTAGTTGCTCTAGGGTCCTCCTGATGTTACTCTTTTACTTTTGATGGTACATGAAAAAATGGAGTACTTTGGTATGTTTCTCTTTTATCTACTCTGAAAATGAGAAATGGACCAGGGGAATGAAGCTTGTTGTACTCTGTATTTGACATTATAGCCATATCTGTTTTCTTGTGTGTTTGTGGAAGCTCCAAGATTGTTCGGTGTTCTTTTGTTTGGACGGGTGGGTTGGGCGGTGTGGGTTTAAGCTTGAAGTACCTAATAATGCCTTACTATTATGAAGCATTAATTTTTAAGAAGATAAAGAGTTAAAGGTTGAAGTATCTAATAAGGGTAGTTGTCTGCTCTGATGGTACTAAAATTTATTTCTCCTTTAAGCAATCACAACATATTTTTGCATCAGCAAAAACAGTGATCCTATGGTCATTGAACTTGGACATCATTTGAAGTCTTATTACCCCGTTTAAACTTGGTATGTGTTATGTGAATTGGTGCTCTAGTTTGCTTTTGACCTTTATTGGTTGTTCGGGACATGCAAGGATAAGAAATGCAGCATCCTTTTAATTAGTAGCAGATGTGTTTATCATTACTGGAAACTCTGAGAATTGTTGATGCTCTTTGTCGATTTTGTAACAATCAGTTTGAGAACAACGTGATTTTTCACTGGGCGAAGTGAATTGTGGATGCACTGTATGACATCTTTGGAACTATTTTCTTACTATAGGGGTTTTTCCTCGCTGTTGAGATGAAGGCTTTCTATGCAATGCGCCATCTTTTTTCTCTTGCTGTATAGAATAGCATTTTGATCAGTCTCATTGCTAAACTGAGAGCAAACGAGAGAAAATATTATGAAATATTCAAGAAAGTGAAAAGTTTTGAATTGTTTTATTATTGATGGGTGGATTTTATTTAACTATACTCTCTATTGAGATAATGCCTTTGTGTTGTGCCTTAGCTTTCCTCTTGTTATATATGATATCATTTTGTTTTGGGTGTCAATGATAAATTTTTTTTAAAAAAAAAAGAGAGAGAGAGAGAGAAAATATGAAGAAATAGAACACGAAAGTGAGAAAATTTCTTTGGATACTTATTGTATTGTGTGATTGCTTGGTGTTTTTGACAACCGTTTGGCTCTCGAAATCCTTAACAGTACTCTTACTTTGAGTTTCTCAAGCATGTAATGAGAATGCTTGGCTGAGAAGATTGTTAGTGATAAGCATGCTATTTTTTGGATGTCCTATGCATGTATTCAATTGAAAGTCAATACTATTTTATTATGGACACCAAAGGACTAGTGGGACCACTCTTCTAATTTAAGAGAAGCACAAAGGGCATTCATCAATGCCCTTAAGCAACAGGTGCTCCAAAGTGCGTTACAAATCACAAAACCTTATTTAGTTGGTTTAACTTGGGGAAGCAAAGTCTGATTTCCATATTTAATTTTGTATCTAACAACAGATTTGTAGAGGGCGTGTCATCGAACATGAGACTTGGGAAGAATCATGGAAAAAGAAAAAAGAAAAAGAAAAAGAAAATTAGGGGTTAATGATAACAATTTAACTTCAACAAATATGAGTTCCATCATTTGGACCCGTTCTACCACAAACGAGTTAACTTCCATGCTATGCACTAGGTTTTCTCTCCCATCCATAAATTATGACTTCAACCTTTGATATATCAAAGGGTACTAATTCAAAGATAGACTTTATATTTTTATCACTTTTTTTGTTTCTTATCATATGCTTTCTTACTCTTAACACATGCATAGTAGATGCTCTCATTTTTCTTTTTTTCACTCTACTTGTGATAACGAGGGGATGGCAGTCTTATTGTAATCCAAGAAAAGCTTCATAATAGACAAGAGTGCCTTTCTTGCTAAATCTTTGACTTATCTAAATGTTACATACTCGAAACTTGAAAAAGACAAACATGTTCATACCATCTTTCGTCCATTCAACTAAAAAGGTGTTTCCTTTTTCATGGATGATGCTTAATATTTTTCAACTTTGATTAAGACTTGCAAATCCCAAATTCACACAAACATCCCAACTTGAGTTTAGACTTAGAGTGATAATTCTAGATGTTGATGTAAGATCTAGTAACTTATGCAAAAGAGTTGACTTCAATGTTGTGCAATAAGATTTCTTTCTAGTCCATAAAGTAGGATTTCTACATTCAATTATATTAGATTGTACTAATCAAAGAGAGAACTTTATGTGTTTTCTACTTTTTCTATTTATTGTCTGATGCTTGTTTTTCTTACATTGACACATTTATAGTAGAAGTTTTCATTCTTTTTCTTTTATTCAACTCATGACTAGGTGCCCTTTTGCTAATCCTATGGCTTATCTAAAGCATCCAATTTTCAGGACAAAAGAGTCCAAACCATCCTTTTATCTATTTGAATAAAAATGTGTTCAGCTTGTTGCAAATGTCGATGCACCTGTTGTTTATTGGCCATAATAAACCCGAAGGGGCACAATGAATAGCTTATGCAGGTAGAGAGGAGTTTTTTATGTTGGCTTTGGGGAATGACATGAAGGTGAGGCAAAGATTGTTGAGTGCAAAGACAGTTTGCTCTAATCTTTCAGAATGCTCTAGGGTTGTTTTGACATGCTTGAGAGTTATCTTAGATTTTTATGGTGTGAGTGCATGCTACTCAACCTAAATTCAACCCACGTTTGTTGTCCTACTACCTGAATAAAAAAAAAAAGAGTATGAAGTTATCATTAGGTGCCATGTTCTCATTTGGTGGAAGATGGTTGCATAATGCATGTGAATGTTACATCCATTAGTCGCTCTAGAGATGTCCTAATGTTATTCATTTAGTTTTAATGGTATATGAAAGAATGGAATGCTTTGGCATGTTTCTCTTTTACCTATTTTGAAAATTAGAAATAGAGCAAGGGAACAAAGCCCATTGTGTTCTACATTTGACATTATAGCAATATTTGTTTTCTTGTGTGTGTGTGTCAAAGTTCCAAGATTGTTTGGTGTTATTTGTTTGAAGGGCTTGGCTTAAGGTTGAAGTACCTATAATGCCTAACTAATATGACGCAGTAATTTTTAAGGAGGTAAAGGGTCAAAGGTTGAAGTATCTAATA
This sequence comes from Casuarina equisetifolia, assembly GCA_028551475.1. Classification (NCBI taxonomy): domain Eukaryota; kingdom Viridiplantae; phylum Streptophyta; class Magnoliopsida; order Fagales; family Casuarinaceae; genus Casuarina; species Casuarina equisetifolia. Next base: position 29,304,105 of record CM052355.1, read on the forward strand.
AGGTTAGTTGTCTGCTCTGATGGTACTGAAGTTTATTTCTCCTTTATGAGATGATTGGAACGTGTTACTCTTCAAAGAATACAAGAATCAGAACATATCTTTGAATCAGCAAAAACAGTGATCCTATGGTCATTGAACTTTTGAAATCAATCAAAGTCCCATTCTCCCGTTTAAACTTGGTATGAGTTATATAAATTGGTGCTCTTGTTTGCTTTCACCTTTATTGGTTGTTCGGTAGATGCAAAGGTAAGAAATGTCGGCATCCTTTTTAATTAGTAGATGTCTTTCTCATTGTGGATGTACTTTTTTGATTTTATAACAATCAGTTTGAGAACAACGTGATTTTGCACTGGGAGTAAAATGAAGTCGCTTTACTGCATGACATCTTTGGAACTATTATATTAGTGTAGAGATTTTTCTAGACTTGTCCTCGCTGCTGGGATGAAGGCTTTCTATGTGACACACCATCGTCTTTCTCTTTTCTTATACAGTACCATTTTGATCTGTGTGACATTGTTAAACTGAGAAAACGAGAGAAAATATCGTGAAATATGCTAAAAGGTGAGAAAAGTTCTGGAATGGTTTTACTATGATGGTTGGTCTTTATTTAATTATATTTACTGTTGAAATGATGCCTTTCTGTGTTTTCTCATATTTCCTCGTGTTGTATATGACATCGTTTTGATTTGGGTGTCAATGTTAAACCAAACAAAAATGAGAGAGAATATGAAGAGATAGGAACGAGAAAGTGAGAGAAAACTTATTTGGATACTTCTTGTCTTGTGTGTTTGCTCGGTGTTTTTCACCGCCGTTTGGCTCTCGAAATCCTTAACAGTACTCTTATTTTGAGTTTCTCAAGCATGTAGTGAGAATGCTTGGTTGAGAACATTGTTAGTGATAAGAGTATGCTGTTTTGTTGAATGTCCCCTGCATGTATTCAACTGAAATTTAGTACTTTGTTGTGGACACAAAAGGGCTATTGGGGCCGTCCTTTAATTTAAGAAAGCATAAAGGGCCTTAATAATCAATGCCTCTTAAGTAAGACATGCTCTAAAGTGTGTTAGAAATCACAAAACTTTATTTAGTTGGTTTAACTTGGGGAAGCAAAATCTGATTACCATATTTAATTTTGTATCCAACATTGGATTTGTAAAGGGAGTCATCAAACATGAGACTCGAGAATAATCCTGGAAAAACCTTGTTAGGTGTTTACCCTTTGTAAGTAGTGACATAACAATCAATAAAAAAAGAAAACAAGTTGTTGTGGGTGAGAGATAACAATTTGACTTCCACAAAGATGAGTTCCATCATTTGGATCTATTCCACCATTCATTTGGATTGAAGCACCGCATCTGACATGGGTGCAACAAATTACTCCGGAGAAAGAACTAGCAGGACATAAAAGTTTAAAATACAGACACAAGTTTTACCTATTTTGTTTAATAAAGTAAAAAAATTAAATAATGAAAGAAAGAAAACCGTTTATTGTGGTCGATGGAAGACTGGTTAGTTGTTATTCAAATTTTAATTAATTATTCTTCCACAAAAGAACAAATGCTTGTTCATACTATCCTTTCGTTTATTTAAGTAAAAATTTGTTTCCTCTTTCATAAAAAATCAATTGATAGGTCCATTGACCGGACCTGCATCTAGTCTAGTTTTTGGAGTAATAATTGGACAGAATGTGTTTGTAAGGAAACACGTTTAGTTAATGAAGATCTTCAGAATAAGGCAACCAACTTAGCTATTGAAGAAGGTAGTTTTGAGAAGATGTTTTCTAAAGACATGGACACGCAAGTGCATTTTTCACTCCATTTATTTATTTATTTATTTATTTATTATGTTCATAATGTGTGCCTTCCTTTTTTGTTATTGGTTTGGTGTATTTGAAATGGGGTAGTGTTAAGGTATGCTACATAAAATGCAATTTGAAGTGTATACAAATAATGAAACAAAACAATAGAATTAGCAAGTATATGTGATTTACAAACACATCTAATTACCACCATAGAGGCACTATCCATTTGCTTAAATCTTGTATGTTTCTTTCGAAACATACATTTTCAAATTTAGGGTCTATATGATTCACTTTATTTAGATACTTATGTGGACAGCCTTATTCCACTAAGTATGGTGTTGTTTGTACTCTATACATGTGATTTCTCTAATTTATTTTCCTTGCGTGATACTTTAGTTTCTTTCTAATTTTGTGCACTACGTATAAAATATTTGTGGTAGTTGCAGTGGAAGCTTGGGAAATGGTGTATTGATGCTTTGTTGTACATAAAATTCTGTTGGCCCATATCAACATACACTAATATTAAGCTTGTTACAAAGTTTTTTTTTTTTGTATTGAAATAATAGTAGCAAGGAGCTTATAAGTAGAACAAACTCATCTCTTGGGTGTAGGTTGGGTGAGCCAAGTTTATATAAGATTACCAAATATTTGTTTCTTAATTGTATAGGTTGGTGAGCCAACTCCGCCTCCCGTCGTCCAAACCTACTTTGTTAGCGCTTAAAAGGCCGGACACATTAACAGGAGGAATAATGCGGGCGGGTGTAGGGGCCGTATTTCGAGTTGGGGACCTTGCTCCTTGTTGTCATGGTGTGGGTTCGCTTGGGACAGTGAGAACAATGGCTGCATGTCAAGCAGAAGTTGAAATCGGTAAGGACGTAAGAGAGCTAGAAACGGGCTGAGTTTTAGGGATTGATGAAAAATAAAATACAAGCGAAAGTTAATAAAATAACCTACATTAAAAGAAATGTAAATACGAAAAAATGGATTTGAGAGACCATGGTCGCCCTGCTCCGAGACTACATTCCGATCAACAAGGAGTATTTTACATGAGACTTGATGACGGAGTGTTTTACGTAAGGCTTTCGTAGCAAAGTGAATGACCGAAACTTTGAACTTACACAAAAAGAAGGCCATGCTTCATTGCATCCTTGTCTCGCGTACTGTCTGTGGTCATTGCTCAAATCCCGCAGAGCATCCTGCGAATCCCACGGCGTATCCTGCAGGTCAGCCGGAAATCCCGCAGGGTATCATTGTTGTGATTTGGCCTCTGACAGCCGATAGGTGTACACGCAAATCCGTATTCTTCAACAGGGATTTACGCCGGAGGAAGAGCAAGTAAAACCGCGTGTTCTTATCCGGAGTGGCTGGCCTTTGCTGATGGTGTAGTGACGGTGGTCTCTTGAACTGGTGCGTGCAGGGAGTGCCGCTGCCAGGCCTCCACGTTCGACTCCCTACTTGCCGTAGAGTGATGAATCGCCGAGCCTATAAGAATAACTAGCCATGTGGCTTTCTTTCGCTAAAAATCATTTTACGTTTGCTAGCCATGAGCCTATAAAAATGTAGATATTGAAAAGAAAATAATCATTTCCTTTTTATTCTGGGATAACGCCGCTTCGGAAGTACGAGTATATATTGCGTGACTGCTCCCCGAAGCTTGCCAAGAAAGTTTGCTCCTTTCTCCTTCTTCAGTCGTCTGTTCCTCTGCTTCAAGCTGCCGGTGAAGACTATGGCTGACTTCCTTCCGAAAGAGGTGGTCTTGGAAATTCTCTCGCGACTACCGGTGAAGTCTTTGATTAGATTCAGGTGTGTTGCCAAGGCTTGGTGCTCTGTTATCTCCAGCCCCAACTTCATGGCCACGCACCTCAGTCGCTCTCTTTCAAACACCCAATACCGGCCTTCCCTTCTCTTCTACCATTACGACCTCCGCCTTGGCAAACCGCGTTTAACGCTTCATTCAGCTGACGATCCTTTCCCTCAGAACCATTTCACCAAGCATCTGAATTTTAGCGCCCCTGACATACAGACCATCCTGCGATCCCTCGATCGAGAGATAGAAGAGAAAGGTGGCTTCTTTGCCTACCCATGGGATTTCACAGAATTGCGTTGCTCAGGCCTACTCTTCGACATTCACTCGATCGTTGTAGGTTCGTGTAACGGCCTGATTTGCATTGTCAGTAATATTTTAGGTGACGGTCTTTTGGGATATATACTCTGGAACCCTTCTATTAACAAATTTAAACTCCTCCCGGACCCTACCATTTCTATGAAATCTCGTGGCCCAGTTAATCATTGTCTAGGATTTGGCTATGACGCCAAGACTGATGATTACAAATTGGTGAGCCTTGTGTATCTTGATGGCGGTATTTTCAACACTGTTCCACCTTTGGTTGAGATTTATACGCTTAGAACCGGCGCATGGCGGTCTGTCATGGTTCCCGGTCCTCCCTATGTCATCGAGATGCGGTCTTATACAGTCTTCTTGAATGGGGCAGTTCACTGGTTAGGAAACACTCCATCATCACCAGGTTCTGTTCGGAATGTAATTGTGTCATTTGATATGGAAGGTGAGGCTTTTCATGAATTTGCTCTCCCAGAGAGTTTACAAGGCCATCTCTTAAACATGGCAGTATCAGTGCTTGATGGGTCTCTTGCCATTGTCCCGTGTAATCGATGGCCAGGAGACGATCGTCGCTCCGTGTGGGTGATGAGAGAGTATGGAGTCACGGAATCTTGGACAAAACTGTTTGATGTTAAAGTTGGTGGAGGATTGGAGAGGCTGATAGGAGGCTTTGGAAAGAATGGTGAGGTTATACTAACCAAGAAAGAAAGGTTGCTGTATTACGAACCTGGTAGCCGAAGAAAGAGGGATCTTCACATTTCGAGCCACCCATGGGATACGCTTTTTTTGGCTACTTATGTGGAGAGCCTTGTTCTACTGGATGCAGGAGATCAAGTACCGGAACAGCAGGAGACTTAGTGTGATGGTAATTAAGCTCAGATAATAGTAAGGGCGATATGCTTGATACTAGTTTTACATTATACATGTTTGTAAGTGTGCTTAACATGATGCTATAGGTATTTTAATTGAAGTAGACTTATTTTTCTCTGCAATGCCACTTATTACTTATTTCAGTTTGATTACGAAATTTGAGGACTTGCATTACTTAACATATATTCATGAACACAAAAACTTCACAATATCTATTCTGCCTCAGCCTTATTCTTTTTCTTATTTCCTTTGATAATGTGCACGCTCCTTTTTTGTTATCTTCTTGGTGTATCTGAAATGGGTTAGTGTTAAGATATGTATATAAAATGCGAGCTGAAGTATAAGTAAATAATGAAATAAAAGAAAATAATTACCATGTATATGCTATTTACAAACACGTCCAATATCATTTTCCAAAATCTTGTACGGACCTAAAAGCAATCCAACAAAGCAATGTATGTTCAAATTTGGGGCCCAGATGATTTGTATCATGTGGAGAGCCTTCTTCTACTAAATGTAGTAGATCAAGCTCTAGGGTTGACAGGGGCTCAGTTTGGTGCTGTTTGTACTCTGTCATGTGATTTCTGAATTTGATGCTTTTGTTTCTTTCTAGTTATGTGCCCTGCTGTCCTTGTTAAATAAATTTTGGCAGATGAAGGTCTGTTTTTAATTGGAGTTGTTTGCACTTGATGTATGTTAACTCTTCTATCTTCAAAAATGTTTAGGAATTTTGAGTTATTGATGATTACTGAAATATTTCTGTTATCTGGGGAGTGTTAGCCTGCATTGAGGATTGACCAAGAGTCGAAAGGTTAAATGGCATGGCAATTGACGGAAAATTAATATGATAAATTAAGCTCAGAATATTTCATCCACGTCTATCTTTCAATGCAAAATAAAGTTCCAATAAAGTAGTAATACATTCTACAATGGCCTTTGACTTGTAAGGTTGATTATACTAATTGTTGGTTTTCAGGAACAAATTTGGAGGGCAAATTGAAGTAACGGGTAGAATCGGGATCTCTTTTGGTTTGTTCTTTTGGGAAATGGAGGAAGGTGAAGACAAAGCTCGCGTTCCAGCACCAGAGAAGTCTAGTGTGAATTTTGTAGTATGTTCTATGGTGGTTTTTGTATTTTGATACTTGAGGATCATCCTGGATTTATGCTAATGTGCTCCTCCTTCTGTCTCTATGATAATTTATTTTCCAAGGGCCAATATCAAGCTAAATTCTGATAACCATGCTTAAGAGTCAAAACATCGTTGTTTACTTAGAAGTAGCTGCCTTCGTGTTGCCCTTGGAAGGTGAATTCTCCTTTATAACGTAAAGTATGCCACCGCCCTCGGTCCCTCATCGACGAGGGTCCCTTATCGGGTTTCGCCAAAGTGCGTTTAATGTTTCAAATGCCCATTTAGAATCTCTATAGTTGCCTTTAGGTTCTTGCGGTGTTATGTTTTTCACAATCTGCCGGGCCTGTTGAGTATAATTTGCACCAACCTAAGTTTGCTCAATCGTCCTTTGTCCGAGTTTTGGTGATCTGCAATGCCGGTCAACGTAGATGGTTTGTATGAGATATTTATGGGCCATCCACCAGCATTATATTAAGCAGTCACGTGTTATAAGCGTTTGGTCCTTATTCATAGCACCTCGAAAGCACTCGAAAGAATTGGGAAAATTTTGAATACGCAGTGTGAAAGGTGGCAGGCTCGCTTAAAGTGTCAACTTGATCTTACAGTGATGAAATGGACATATGTGCCAAAACCAACCGTTAATGGCGAAATTTGGTTCTTCCTGGAAGATTACTCGACATGCGACCCTGGGCTGTAGATCTGGCTTTGTCTGTTGGAATGTTTTGCATGGGTCCTGAAGCTGTTGCAAACGACAACATTGGAACCATAGCAAACTTTTGTTTTCATATGGACAAAGATTCTTGCACTTGAAAAGTCATTACAGGTTTAAGGTATTTTTTTTTAGGATGTTTGAGTGGCTGATGATTGCTGAAGTATTTCTATTCTCTAGGAGTGTTAACCTGCAATTAGTAATGACCAAGATTCAAAATGTTAAATTGCATGGCAATTGGATGGAAAATTGATGTGATAAATCAAACTCATAATATTTCATCCATGTCTATCCGTTATCTTAAAAAAGTTCCACTAGAGTAGTAATATATATGATGATTTCCTTTTACTTCCTTTTAATGGTTGATTCTTCTAATTGTTGCTTTTCAGGAACATGCAAATTTGGAGGGCAAATTGAAGTGACAGGTAATGTTGGATTCTTTTTTGGTTTGTTCTTTTGGGAAGTAGAGGAAGGTGAAGACAAATCTTGTTGGAGCTTTAGAGAAGTTTAGTATGAATTTTGTAGTATGTTCTGCAATTGTTCTTGCGTTTTGTTACTCGAGGATCATCTTGGATTGATGTTAATATGCACTTGCTTCTAGGTGTCGATGACAATCTATTTCCAAGGGCCAAAATCAAGATAAATTCTAATAGCCATACTTGAGTGTTGTCTTTGTGGTTTAGTTCCAAATAAGTCTCTCACGTGATGAAAGATGATTTCCTTATTACCCTTTAAAGTATAATGGTCATTAGGTTGGCTTTACACTTAATTAAGAGTTACGACGTCATACGGCTTTGGATGTTATGCTTGAAAGTTAATCAATTTCTTTTTTGTGCCCTTTTTTACGAACTGTCATTTGTTTTTGGTTCCATGCTTTGTTGAGTTTGGGTGGGATGGACTTTGACAAGTACTGCTAGATTTGTTGAGCATAAATTGCAAAAGAACAAGTTATGATGGTGGATAATCATGGCATGCTAATTATCTGGTCAAAACTACCATATATTTTGGAGTCAAAGGATTGGTGTTTCCTTAGAAGTGCTAGCCTTCGTGTTCTCCTTTGTAATGCGGGGTTGTTGTCAAAAAAAAAAAAAAAAAAAAGGACTCTCTAACACATTTATGGTTCTTTTTGTTGAAAAATGGAGGTAGAGATTAAATGATTTTATCTTGGTTCAATAGAAAACGATACTAGACTGCTGCAACTTACAAATTTACGTAAAAATAATTAATTAATGTACTAATTTTTAACAACGACGGCTATGTTTTTTAAAATCCTTCAATTTCAAAAGCCGTATCCCTTCCGATAATTACAAGTTGGTGAGAGTGGTGTACTCGGAAAGCATTGCGTGGTGAGAGTTTTAACGCCGTGCCACCTCTGGTTTAGATTTGTACCCTTTGCAGCAGCAGCAGCTGGCGGTTTGCCGCCGCCCTCAGTCCTCCCAACATTGTCGGCGAGTGGGCCTTATCTGTAGCTTTTGCAGATATCCTCGAAATGGATTCTTCAAAATGTCTCCAAACGTAGGTCAATCAAATATCTTCTGCATTTTCTGTAAGCCGGAGGGAGAACACAGGAAGAGGAACTTTGATAAAAAAGTTCTAAATTGATGATGTGTTGACCCATTGTTTTCTACATTTTACATTTTATTAATTAATTTAAAGGTAATGGATTAAGAGCATTTAACTTGGCCAAGCTAGCTGCAAGTTCATATGGTTGATTATCCATATTATCTGCTGTATTGCTTTTCCTTTTTTTTTTTTTTTCATTTTAGTGACTTTTTTTTTTTTGTGTTTTTTGCTTGTTTCTTTTACATTTTTGGATTCAAGGAGCCAAGTAAGTTAAGGGTTAGTGTCTAACATGCTTTAGTTATTTGCTCTCATGGTACTTAAGTTTGTTTTTGCTTTGCTAGATGGTTATAACATGCAACTGTGAAAAAATACCAGAAATAACGATAAGCTTTTCCATTAACTTTCATGCCACTTTCGTTTTACTTTTATTAAGGAATCGGAGCCTGCAAATGAAGAAGTATTAGCTTTCTTTAGTAAGAATGGAATATGTGAAATAATTAGATGGTATCTCTAACAGCATTTTAGAAACCCAACCATTTGTTCATTATTGTTGCACCAAAGCTGAACTCTAAGCGAAGGCTTGATGCTTATACAGGCTTGAGAAAGGCGTTGCAATATGCTCCTGGTAGACCCAGGATCGATAGCTTGGTCTTCTAGCCAAACTCACAGCTATAACTAAAAAGGGAAGTTAGAATCAGGATATCAATATAAAACGCTCAAAAATCATTTTGTGAAAACATATATTTTTTTTTGAAGATCACGTCATGAAAAAAGTTCAATAGTCTATTTTTCTTTCTTTTGAAATTAGTCGTTTAGAGAGGCAAACAACTGAACATAGGATGTAAAATAAAATTATAAAAACCTAGTTTCTGATTGGTATCGTAACACAATTTTTTTAAAAGAATTATTCATAATGAAAAACATTGGCTCATCAAGTGAATGTGTCAATAATATACTTATTAGTATCAACATTTTTTCACAAGAAAAATAATCATTTCTTTCTTATTATTATTATTATTATTATTTTAGGGAGAAAAGCCTGCTTCGGAGATACAACTTTGTTTTGCATAACAGCTCACCCGATGGCTTTAGTAGCAGCGGTCACATTGACTACAATGCAAGGCTTGGGCTGACTCTTCTCTTCCGTGGTTCGTTCCTCTGCGTCAAAGCTGCCGGTGAAGACGATGGGTGACTTCTTTCTGAAAGAGGTAATCTTCGAAATACTCTCATGACTACCGGTGAAGTCTTTGATTAAATTTAGGTGTGTTTCCAAGGCGTGGTGCCATCTTATCTCCAGCCCTCACTTCATCGCTGCCCACCATATACGTTCTCTTTCCAATCCTCGACACCCGCCTTGCCTTCTACTCTAGCATTTCGACTCCCGTCTCGACCAACTGCGTTTAACTCTTCATTCTTCTTACGGTCCGTTTCGTCGGGACCATTTTACCAAACATCTGGATTTTAGCTTCCCTGGCATCCATGCTTTTTGGCTCTCCCTCGATCGAGAGATAAAGTCAAAAGGGGCTTCCTTGGCTACCCATGGGATTTCACAGAATTGCATTGCTTTGCTCACACCGACGCATCAACCCAAACGCGCTCGTTGTTGGTTTGTGTAACGGCCTAATTTGTTTCTCCAATGATATTTTCCGGGGTGGGCTTTTGGAATATGTTCTCTGGAACCCTTCAATTAACAAATTCAAATCCGTTCTGGACCCTACCATCACTTCACTCAAATCTCACGACCGACTTCGGCATTGTCCAGGATTTGGTTATGACGCCAAGACCGATGATTACAAATTGGTGACCCTTGTGTATCTTCATGATGCTGCTGATTGCCAAACTGTTCCACCTTTGGATGAGATTTATACACTTAGAACCGGGGAATGGCGCTCTGTCATGGTTCCCGGTCCCTCCTACGTCATCGACGTGCAGTGCATATCAATTTTCCTTAATGGGGCAGTCCACTGGTTGGCTAACACTCCGGCACAGCAAGGTTTATTTCGAAATGCACTTGTGTCTTTTGATATGTAGGAAGAGACCTTTCATGAAATTGCTATACCGATGAGTGTACAAGGCGATCCCTTGAACATGGCAGTTTCGGTGCTCGATGGCTGTCTTGCTCTTGTCCCGAGTAATCGATGTTCCGGAGAGCAGTGTCACTCCGTATGGGTGATGAAGGAGTATGGAGTAGCGGAATCTTGGACCAAACTATTTGATATTGATGAAGGTGGAGGATTGAGGAGGGTGGTCGGCTTTGGAATGAATGGTGAAGTTCTAGTGACCAAGAATGGAAGTTTGTTTTCTTACAAACCTTGTAGCCAAACAATAATGGATCATCACAGTTGCCTCTCATTCTATTCACTTCATTTGGATACTTATGTGGAGAGCCTTATTCTACTTAATGTAGTAGATTGAGTTTTGGGATGATAGGAAACTTAGTGTAATACTAATTAAGCACAGAGAATAGCATGGGTGAGATGCTTGATGCTATGTTTATAATAGACATGCTTGTAATTGTGCTTAGTATGATGCTATGGATATTTTACTTGAACTAGAATTATTTTTCTCTGTGTTGTCACTTGTTACCTATTTTAGTTTGATTTTGGTTTTACTTGTTATTTTTGGTTGGATAAATTTTGATAGATGTTGCTAGTTTTTTTTATTTCAGCATTCACTTATCTATGTTTTGGACAGTGGACCATTATTGGATCTAAAAGCCTCTTGAAATTTTTAAATGACTATCGGTTGCTTAGTATTAGTATTCTTTTTGGTTGTTTCATCTGAATGCAGGAAGACAAAAGACAAAATGTTAAATTATGTTGGAACTATAAAAATTACTTGATAAGATTGTGGCCAAATTATGTCATTTTGTCTATCCTCTCACCTAAAATTCCACCAGATGTACTAAAATTTGTTCAAACTTCCCACAAATAGTTGATGCTTTTGTTGCTTATTGGGTGTAGATAAAGTTGGAGGGGCTCAACGATATAACTAATGGATGTAGAGAGGGGTTTTTGTGTTATCTTTTGAGGATGACATGAAGGTAAGGCCAAGATTGTTGCAGCACTAGGGAGTTTCACTGTTATTTATTTTTCTAAAAACCATCTCAATGGCACTTTGGAGTTTGCCAGGTTTGTTAAACATAAACACTTAGTATCCCTACATCTTTTTGGCAATAAATTATCTCTGCTCACTAAAGATCCTAATTCTAATGTAACCATTCAAATATTTGAAGCTTTAGGGCTTTCTTCATGCAACTTAAATGAGTTTCCTAGTTTTCTTAAAAACCAAAAGAAAGGGTACTTAAACTTGTTGAACAACAACATTCATGGCCAATTCCCAGAAAGGTATGGAACATAAGCAAAACAAGGCTAACAATTTTTGATCTTTCCTATAGCCTTCTCACTAGCTTAGGTCAGCATCCAGTTTTTAGTTCATGGATTCATCTATTGTATCTCAATCTCAAATCCAATTTGCTTCAAGGATTACTTTCCATTCCACCATTCTCCACTTTGTCTTTTTCTGTCTTAAGTAACTTTCTAATTGGAAATATACCAGAAATCTTTTGCAATTTGAGTTCTCTACAAATCCTTGATTTAGAGCATAACTACTTAAGTGGCCCTTTTCCTTTGTGCCTAGGCTCTAGTAGTGATCTATCCATACTTAATTTGTGAAGGAACATATTTCAAGGAAGCATTTCAAAAATGCAGGCAAGAGGAAACAAACTAAGTATGATCATGTTAAGTCAACAAATTTCATGGGCCTTTACAAGATCATTGTCCAATTGTAGTATGCTAAAGGTTCTTGATCTTAGTAACAATGAATTTCTTGACTCATTCCCATTTTGGTTAGGTTGTCATCCCAATTTAGAGGTTCTAAGTTTACATTCAAACAATCTTTATGGTTTAGTAGGAAGTCTTGGAACTTATTTTTAGTTCTTAAACTTAAAGAGTCCTTGCCATCTCTCACAATAATTTTATAGGAAAGTTACTATCAATGCTTTTTGAAAATTGGAAGGTTAGGAAGTTTAAAGATTTGTATAAGTTTAACATACATTGATGAAGAACTAGAGTTCATAATACAAATAGGTTTTCAACTTTCTAGTTCGGCCTAGTTTTATACTTTGTCTATAATATTGACAAACAAAGGCACAAATATGTTCTATGAGAAAGTCCTCGAAGGAATATTGGTCATTGATTTCTCATGGAGCAAATTTGGTGGTGAGATTGGAAATTTACGGGAATGTAATTTGCTAAATCTTCCAATAATGCATTGATTGGGTAGATCCCGTTATCCTTGGGAGACCTATCAAACTTGGAAGCATTAAACCTTTCTCAAAACCAATTTGTAGGAGAGATTCCACAACAATTAACACAACTTACTTTCTTAGTAATCTTCAATGTTTCTCATAATAATCTCTTTGGTCCCATATCAGAATGAAAACAATTCAATACTTTTGAAAACTGAATGTGTTAATTATCTTGAGCCACATATTCAATCTCCAATCTTTAAAGAAAGTCAATACTTTGGATCACCTTTTGAATTTTGTTGGAAAATAATGGCAATAGATATGGAGCTAGATTAATTTTTGGAGGAGTAATTGGACACACTTCATTTGTAAGGAAATAAGATTGGTTGATGAAGACCTCCAATATAATGTAATCAAGTAGGAGATGTTGATCACGAAGAAAGCAGTTTCGACAAAATGTTTTTTGAAGAAAAGGATAGGTATGTATGATTGCTTTTCATTGATTTTCTTTTTCCCTTTGAATAATGCATGCCTTCCTTTTTTGTTATTTTATTGGCCTATTTGAAATGGGATATTGTTAAGATATGCTATGTAGAGTGCAATGTGAAATATATGTAAATAATAAAATAGAAGAGTAGATTTAACAAGAATAGGTTATTTACAAACACAAACCTAATAACTATCAAATAGCAGTACAACGAAGGTTGGATATTTGCTTTCTTATGAGCCTAATAGGCAATGAAGCATTTATCTTCAAATTTGGGGACCGAATGATTCTCTTTATTTGGATGTTAGAGTGAAAAACCTATCAAGCTCTCAAACTAGATGTCCGAATGATTCTCTTGATATGTAGCATATCAAGCTCTCAAACTAGAAATGACTGAATTTGGTGTTGTTTTTACTTAGGCGTGAGATACATTCAGAATTTCATACCCTTACATGTGATATTTCGATTTCTTTCATTTGTGTGATGCTTTAGTTTCTTTTTGTTTTTGTGCATTGTTTTCTTTGATTCAATGAATTTTGGCAGTGCCACTTGATTTTTAATTTAGGTAGTTTTCACTTGATCTATCTTAACTATTCTACCTTCAAAAATGTTTAAGATGTTTGAGTGATTGACTATTGATGAAATATTTCCATTCTCTTGGGAATTTAACCCATAATAAGGAATGAAGAAGAGTCAAAACACTAAATTGTATGGCAACTAGATGGAAGATTAATGTGATAAATCAGGCTCAAAACAAATCACTCACATCTATAATCTAACCCAAAAAAAGTTCCAATAGATAGTAATATGTTATATAACATCATTCGAGGTCCTTTTGATGATTGACACTACTAACGGGTAGGATTGGGTTCTCCTCTGGTTTGGTTGTTTATGGAATGGATGAAGGTGAAAGCACAACATGTTTTAACACTGAAGAGGATTTGTATGAGTTTTTTAGTGTGTTTTATGGTTGTTTTGATGCTTTGATGCCTGAGGATCATGTTGTATTTATGTTCATGTGCACTTGCTTCTATATGTCTATTATAGTCTATTTTCCAAGGGCCAATGTCAAGCTAGATTCTAAAAACCGTGCTTGGTGATTGTCTTTGTGCCTTGATAATAGAGAATATGAACTCAATGTTTGTAGACCTATTCATTTTATGAGTTCAAATAAGTCATCTCATGTGATGGAAGATTGTTCCTAGTTACACACGAAAGTATAATGATCATTTTCTCTCAATCCTTACCTTTACTTACATTATGCTTACAATGTAATTAAGATTTACTGTATCGTACAACTTTGGATATCATGCTAAAAGTGCAGGAACTTGTTTCCCATGCCCTGTTTTTTACAAACTTTCATTTGTTTTTGGTTCCTAGGATCGATTTTGACAAGTGTTGCCGGTTCTACTAAGCATAATTGCATAGAAACAAGTTTTGATGGTTGGAAATCATGTTTTAAAAAACAATGATCCTATATGTGCTTTAATGATGTTCTTGGTTGCACAAGCATGCTAGTTCTCTACTCCATTACATGTTTTCACAGCCTAATGAGAGATTAGTTGGATCAAGTACTGTATATAGACACAAATATTGTAAATATTAAAATAATGAGAATTTTATGCAATTTTGGATAAATGAATTATTTTGTATGTAAAATAATAAGTTATTCTCTAATAAGTTAGAAAATAGTTTACTCATGTTAGATAATCCTTAGGCACCCTATCATTCACTGCCTTTAATTTGTATTTTCTTTCACCATGTAAAACTAATATTAATCTCTCTTGTTATTCTATTCTCTATAGCACAAATTTCTAATTCATAGTTCAAGAATGCCAACCTCATTTCCCTAGGTAAATAAAGAAGGATATACCTTAATTATCTTGTGAAGACCACCACATTTTTTCTCGAGTCAAAAGATAACTTTTTGACTTATACACTCTCTAGTACATTTATGGTTCTTCTATTGAAAACTGGTGGTGGAGATGAAATGGTTTTTTACCTTGGTTTATAGAAAATGGAATTACATTGTTGCCATGCACAAGATTACATATTGAAAACTAACTAGTTTGTTAATTTTCAACAACGTTGGCTATTTTTTTTTGGAATCCTTCAGTTCAAAAAGACCTATCTGTTCAGGAGCCCTACCAGAATCCTTCAGAGATTTTTTTTTTTTTTGGGCGATGCCACTTGTTATCTACTTTATCTTGTTTTTTGGCTTTTGTCTTAGGTTGGATATATTTTAATAGATGCTAATGGTTTTTCTCTTTTAGTGTCCATTGATCAATGTTTTAGTGACTATTGGTTGCACAGTATTTGTGGTTTCTTGGGTTTGTTCATCTGCAATGGAGGATGACAAAAGTCAAAACATTAAATTGGGTTGGAACTGTAAGGAAAATCAATGTGATAACACCATGCTCAAATTATGTCATGTGTGTATCTTCTTAATACAAAGCCCAACAGAGCAGTACCATGAACTATTATATTTTTCACTTCCTTCTATCTGTCGACATTGCTTATTGTTCATTTTGTGTAGTTAAAGTTGGAGGGGCACAACAAAATAGCTAATGAGGGTAGAGTGGAATTTTTTAAGTTGTCTTTAGGGGATGGGATGAAGGTGAGGTCATTGTTGTTGCAACCCCGGGAAGTTTCACTGCGATTTTTAGAATGTTTTATAGTTGTTTTGATATGCTTGAGAGTGTCTTGGATTCTTATTTGTGAGTGCATGCTTGCTAAACATGTTATATGCTTGTGCACCTATTTCTATAACTGTTTCGGCCCGAAAGCATGCCATGCTTATTGTGTCTTGGTCCTTAATTGAAACGGAGTATGAAGTTAGCTCTTTTGAAGAAAAATCATCTCATGTGGTGAAACTTACATTTATTAGTCCTTTTAGGATCCTCTCAATGTCATTCTTTTAAAGAAGATGAACGGGGGCAGTCTTCTGCGTTTTCTGTAAAAACTTTAATAAAAATGTCCAATGATGATGTGTTTACCCTTTGTTTTCTACATTTTATATCATCCAATATTTTCTGATTCCGAACACTGGAAAGGGCCATAGCTTGAAAATCATAAGTTTGAAAGATTACAAGCCAACTCTTTCAAATTCATTTTATTAATTAGTTTGAAGAAAATGGATTAAGAGCACCTAACTTGGGCAAGCTGGCCGCAAGTACGCATGGTTGATTATCCATATTATCTGTGGTATTGCTTCTCCCTTTATTTTTTTGGTCTTTAACATTCTTAGTGACATTTTTTTCCTGTCTGCTTGTTTCTTTTACATTTTTGGGTTCAAATGCACGATTTTTTAGTTGTTTGTTTTTGCGAACGAAAGCTGCAAGATTTTTTGGTGTTTTCTTTTTGTGGGGAGAGAGAGCGACTGAGACAAAAACTCCACAATGCCCAGTCAAAGAGCTAAGTTGGTTAAAGGTTTAGTGTCTAATATGCTTTAGTTATTTGCTCCGATGATGCTTGAGTTTGTTTATGCTTTACTAGATGGTTATAACATGCAACTGTGAAAAAATACCAGAAATAACGATAAGCTTTTTCCATCAACTTTCACTCCACTTGCTTTTCACTTTTATTAAGTAATTGGAGCCCGCAAATGAAGAAAAAAAATAGTAAAAAAATAAAATTGTGAAAACTTTGTTTCTGATTGGTATGTTACTTCAATTTTTTAAAGAAAAACATTAGCTTTTCATATTTTTCTTCTATTTTAAAACAGAAAATGGACAATATTGGCATATCAGGTGAATATGTCAATGATATACCTATTAGCATTAACATTCTTCACAACATAAAAAAAAAAAATGCAAAAAAGGAAAAAAAGTTATTTTTTATTTTTATTTTTATTTTAGGGAGAAGTACAATTTTGTATTGCGTGACAGCTCATCCAATGCCATGAAAGTATTTTACGAGGCCTGACTTTCTCCTTTCTTACGCGTTTCGTTCCCGGCGTCAAAGCTGCTGGTGAAGACGATGGCTGACTTCTTACCAAGAGAGGTAATCTTCGAAATCCTATCATTTCTACCAGTTAAGTCTTTGATTAGATTTAGGTGTGTTTCCAAGACGTGGTGCTCTGTTATCTACAGCCCCCACTTTATGGCCGCCCACCACAGACGCTCTCTTTCCAACCCCCAACACCCACCTTACCTTTTCCTCCACCACTTCGACTCCCGTCTCAACAAACCTCGTTTGACGCTTCATTCTTCTTACGATCCGTTTCCACGGGACCATTTTACCAAACATTTGGATTTTAGCTTCCCTGGCATCCATGCCTTTCGGCTCTCTGTCGATCGAGAGATAGAAGCCAAAGGGGGCTTCTTGGCCTACCCATGAGATTTCACCGAATTGCGTTGCTCACACCGACGCATTGACCCAAATGCGCTCGTTGTTGGTTTGTGTAACGGTCTAATTTGTTTCTCCAATAACATTTTCCGCGGCGGGCTTTTGGAATATGTTATTTGGAATCCTTCAGTTTGATGGGAAAAACGACGTACAACGTTTGAACCTGTGAGGAAATACTAAAACACCAACGATGTATTTGAATTACAAGTAAAATAATCAAATTACAATCAACACAAAATAATTTCTACGTGAAAAAACTCCTCTAATGTGAAGGATAAAAAATCACGGGACTGATCACGGAGTCCATCCAAATCTCCACTATATAAATCGTTAGGTTACAACTCAATCAAGTCCTTAACAATAGCAACAGGACTAAGATTTACTAATTCAACAATAATAGAATCACCAATAAATAGTGAAGAACAAGATGTAAACAACAACTTAACAAAAAAAATTAGAGAAAAATTACCTAGATTTTTGACCAAGATTTGCTGACTTCAAGAACTCCAAACAACGATCCAACCGTTCACAATGAAGAACACCCAATCCCGAATCTGCTGACAAAAAATCAGCTCAATTGGACCACGGATCAACCTTGATCAGACATTTGATCAACTGCTGTGCAAAACCTCTAATTCCTGCGAAATTTTACTTTTTTTTTTTTTTTTCTCTTTGACAGCCACTCACCTTTCTCCTAAAGAAAAAAACTCTATATTTTTTCTTTTAAACCTTATGGTTACATTACCCTAATTGGACCCAATAATAAGTCCCCGAATATGGGCTGGACCAACCCAACACAATTAACAAATCCATATCGCTTCCGGACCCTACCATCACTTCACTCAACTCTCACGGCCATCTTCGTCATTGTCCAGGATTTGGTTATGACACAAAGACTGACGATTATAAATTGGTAACCCTTGTGTATCTTTATGGTGGTGCTGATATCGGTTGCACTACTGTTCCGCCTTTGGTCGAGATTTATACACTTAGAACCGGCATGGCGCTCTATCATGGTTCCCGGTCCTCTCTATGTCATCGACGCGCAGTGCATACCAATTTTCTTCAATGGGGCAGTCCACTGGTTGGCAAACACTCTGCCACAGCAAGGCTCGTCTCGAAATGTACTTGTGTCTTTTGATATGGAGGAAGAGGCCTTTCATGAGATTGCTATACCGATGAGTTTACAAGTCGATCCCTTGAACATGGCAGTTTCGGTGCTTGATGGGTCTCTTACTCTTGTCCCAAGTAATCGATGGACGGGAGACCAATGTCACTCCGTATGGGTGATGAAAGAGTATGGAGTAGTGGAATCTTGGACCAAATTGTTTGATATTGACATTGATGAAGGATTTAGGAGGGTGGTAGGCTTTGGAAATAATGGTGAAGTTCTAGTGACCAAGAATGGAAGTTTGTTTTCTTACGAGCCTAGTAGCCAAAGAAGAATGGATCTTCACATTTTGAGCCTCTCATCCGATTCAATTCATTTGGATACTTATGTGGAGAGCCTTATTCTACTTAATGTAGCAGGAACTTAGTGGAATGCTAATTAAGAACAAAGAACAGCAAAGGTGAGATGCTTGATGCTATTTTTACATTAGACATGTTTGTAAGGGTCCTTAGTATAATGCTATAGGTATTTTACTTAAAGCAGAATTAGTTTTCTCTACAGTGTCACTTGTTACCTATTTTAGTTTGATTTTGGTTCTATTTGTTATCTCTGGTTAGATAAATTTTGATAGATGCTTTTGGTTTTTTTCTTTTAGCACTGACTGATCTATGTTTTGGACAATAGGCCATTATTGGATCTAACAGCTTCTCGGAATGTTTAAATGACTATAGGTTGCTTATTATCAATATTCTCTCTGGTTGTTTCATCTGAAGGTAGAATGACAAAAGCCAAAACGTTAAATTGTGTTAGAACTGGACGGAAAATTACTTTGAGAAGATTGTGCCCAAATTATGTCATGTCTGTCTATCCTCTCACCAAAAATTCCACCAGATGTACTAAAATGTGTTCAAACTTCCCTGCAAGTGGTTGATGCTCCCGTTGCTTACTGGGTGTAGATAAAGTTAGAGTGCTCAACGACATGGCTAGTGGAGGTACAGGGGTTTTTGGTGTTGTCTTTTGAGGATGGATTGAAGGTGAGACCATGATTGTTGCAGCACCTGGGAGTTCCACTATTTTTTTTTCTTCAGAATATTATATAGTTGTTTTTAGGAAAATAGAGTACGAAGTTACCATTAGTTGATGTGCTCTTTATTTATTTATTTTTGACAAAAATCATCTCATGTTAAAAGTTTTTGTATGAATGTATGTGAAACTTATATTCAGAAGTTGCTCTAGGGTCCTTACAATGTTATTCTTTTACTTTTGATGATACATTAGAAGATGAAGTCCTTTGGAATGTTTCTTTTCGTTAATCTCTCCAATCACTCATTTGAATTGGAGGCATCATATTTGATAGGAGTACCCATTAGATATGTTATTAGATAACGGACTTTTGGTAAGATAAGTTATGTAAGTAAGATAAGTTGGTGAATGGTGAAGATATTTAGGAACAACATTCATGGCTTGAAGAAAGTAGTTTGAAAAAGATGTTTTCAAAATAAATGAATATTTATATATGGATGCTACTCCATTTACTCTTTGGTTCCCCCCCCCCCCCTTCCATTCACAATGTGCATCTTTCTTTTTTGATATTTTTTTGGTGTGTTTAAAAGTGGTTAGATATTTTTTGGTTTTTATATAAATAATGAAATAAAATATTTGTTGTATTGTTTTTCCTTTTTCTTTTTCAGTCACATTGTCGTTCTATCTACTTGTTTCTTTTATAGTTTTGGGTTCAAATGCTTGATGTTTAGTTGTCTGTTTGTGCGAACGGAAGCACCAAGATTTTGTTGTGTTTTCTTCTTGTGGGGAGAGAGAGAGAGAGAGAGAGACTAAGAGAGGAACTCCATACTGCCCAGTTAAGGAGCTAAAGAAGTTCAAAGTTTAGTATCTAATATGCTTTAGTTATTTGCTTTGATGGTGCGTAAGTTTATTTCTCCTTTGCCAAATGGTTATAACATGCAACTGTGAGAAAATACCAGAAATAAGGACAAGCTTTTCCATTAGTAGTTAGTCCACTTACCTTTTACCTTTATTGGGTAATTGGAGTCTGCAAATGAAAAAGTATTAGCTTTCTTCAGTAAATCTGTCAAAAGTAATCCCCTTGGGTAAGATCATGTTTTGCAGTAGTAGCAGTTAAGATTTTCAAAACATGCCTCATGTTGAAGTAGGGCATATCTGAAATGATGGTGCCGAAGTTCCATTTAGGTTCATTAGAGTTGTTTTAGATGGCATCTCTGACGGCATTTTAGAAACCCAACCATTTATTCTTTGTTGTTGCACCAAAGCTGAACTTTAAGAGGAGGTTTGCTGCTAAGATAGAGCGTTTGATAAAGGAGCTGCAATGTACCTGGTAGAGCAGGAGTTTGATTTGCTTGATGGATAGCTTCTGGTTGTTTTCGGTATTCCAGATAACACTCACAGCTCTAGCTTAAAAAAGTAGTTAGCGTCAGGATATCAACATAAAACACTCAAGTCATCTACTTGAAAGATATGTATTTCTTTGAATATCACATCATGAAAAAAAAAAGTTATCAAGCTACTTTCCTCCAACGATTTTCTTTCTTTGACCGTTATAATGTCTTAACCAGATAACATGTAACTTGGACCAAACCCAAATGTATTAAATTGTCATTTTTGCACTTCCACCTAATTCTAATTTCATAGCTTGTAGTTTACTCATCGAACCCCCTGGCTGACGGGCGGGAAAGCTCCTGCGGGGTGGATGTTGAGCCCGGAGATCTCGAGATAATTGGGAAGATACTCAAACCAAGGAAAGAAGGAGATGTCGCAGGGGAAGGCAACTCTTGAGAACGCCTGGATTTTGTTGACGATCCGTTCCCTCAGAACTATTTCACCAAACATCTGGATTTTATCTCCCCTGCCATCAACACCTCTCTGCTCTCCCTTTATCAGGAGATAGAAGACAAAGGGGCTTCTTCGAGTACCCATGGGATTTCACAGAATTGCCTCGCTCAAACCGACGCATTGACCCAAACGCAGTCTTTGTCGGTTCGTAATGTCATTTCACAGAATTGCCTTGTTCAAACCGACGCATCAACCCAAAAGCGATCGTTGTTGGTTTGTCAAACGGCCTAATTTGTTTCGCCAATGATGATTTCCGCACTGGTCTTTCGGAATTTGTTCTCTGAAACCCTTCTATTAACAAATTTATATTTCTTCTGGATCCTGCCACTTCACTACTTTACTTAACCCTTCCGGCCCAATTTGTTATTGTCCAGGATTTGGTTACGATGCTAAGACCGATGATTACAAATTGGTGACCCTTGCGTATCTTTATGGTGGTGCTGGTTTTAGTTATACAACATTAGTTGAAATTTATACCCTTAGAACTGGCGCATGGCGCTCTATCGTGGTTGCTGTTCCCCGCTATGTTTGTCAGTGCACAAATCAAGGTGAATGGAGCAGTACACTAGTTAGCAATACCATATCAAGGTTCGTTTCAGAATGTAATTTATGTCGTTTAATATAGAGGGTGAGACATTTCATGAAATTGTTGTGCCGAAAAGTTTACAGGGCCATTACTTGAACATGACAATTTTGGTGCTTGATGGATCTCTTGTTGTTGTCCCAAGTAACCGATGGTTGGGAGAGCAATGTCACTTTGAATGGGTGAGGAGTATGGAGTAGCTGAATCTTGGACCAAAATATTGACATTGGTGGAAGATTGAAAAGGGTGGTAGGATTTGGAAAAAAGTGTCTAAGTTCTAGTAACCAAGGATGAAAGATTGTTTTCTTATGAACCTATGAGCTAAAGAGAAACAGATCTTCACATTTAGGGCAATTCATTCAGTTCGTTTATTTGGATACTTATGTGGAGACCCTTGATCTACTTAATGTGGTAAGTGTAATGCTACTTACGCACAAAGAATAGGAAGACTGAAATGCTTGATGTCATATTTACATTAGACATTTTTGTAGTTGTGTAGTATGATGCTATATTTTCCTTAAAAGTAGAATTATTTTTCTTTGTGAAGTTCAACTTTTTTCAAATGTTATATGGTTGTTTTGATATGTTTGAAAATTATCTTTTATATATATATATATATATATATATTTTTTTTTTTTCTGTAACTGCATGTGGTAACAATAAACTCAAGCCATGCTAATTGGGTCTCGATACTAGAGGAAAACTAATTATGAAGTTACCATTAGTTGAAATCTAGTTATGAAGTTACCATTAGTAGAAATCTAATTATGAAGTTACCATGAGGAAAACTAATTATTTTCATATATGAAATTTATTGATAGTATTATTTATTTTTATGATTATTATTATAGCCTAAGTAAAAAGTTGTTGGCTCATTGTATGAGTTCATGTAATGTGGACTTATATCAATAAGTATAAATTAATATTTCTTATTGTGATAAGTTAATGTTACATTCTAATTGTACACAAGTTGTATTCATATTGCCTTTATTTCGTATAGGGTATTAGTTCATGTGAGCCTTTATTCATTTTATAGGCTTAGATGAGTGATGCTATTTGTATTGATACTTTTACTACTTGGCTAAGTTTTCTCTATAACTTTTCATTTATATACATTAAACCTTACTATAGGAAGATATTTGGAGACAAGAAAGGGGATTCCCTTTGTCAAGGAGAGAATCAGTCTTAATTTTCCATCAAAAGGCGGTGACAATTATTTTATATTGCATTTGGTTGTGGGAAAATGCCCTTTAGGGCATTTTTGTCATATCATCGCTCTCTCTCCCATACAAACAAAAGCACACACACTTTCACTTAAGACATACACGATAACATAGCCCTTTTACTATTGTTCATAGCTTGAGAGAGAGTTCACTGTGCAATCCCGTTTGTTGCTTTCTTCCTCTATCTTTGCAGCAGTTTGTTTGTTGCTTTCTTCCTCTATCTTTGCAGCAGTTTTTGAATGCCTCGTTAAGCTAGTATCAAGAGAGAATAGAGAGTAGAACGTTTGGTCTAAGTTGTAGCTTGAAAATAGACAAATACAAGATGTTTTTCAGACTTGTTTTGAGTTTTGTTAAAAAACCCACTTTTCTCTCCATGATTGATATTTTGATTTTGTAAAAGGCCTCGACTGAGGTCATATTTTCTTATAGTTTTCACCCTTAGAACGGGGGAACACTTGCACTTCAAAACCAAACGTTCTCAGCGACAAAATCAGAATGCCGTAAAAAGAGCTCCTTGAATGTGCAGCAGGTTCTTACTTTTCTTGCTTCTTTTGATGACACATAGCAAGTTTCTTTGCTATGTGAAATGACATGTGTCTTCACCAACATTAATAAAAAGATTGAAAAGGAGATCGTCAGTTGAGACAAGAGAGGCAGAGAAAGAGGTTTCTTGTTCTGCCTGAAAGGTCTACTCAAAGGAACACAGTTGTGGTCGGCTGCTCTGGCACTTTTTTTTTTTTTTTTCTTGGTTTCATATTTTAGCTTTACGTAAAACTCCGGGGTTTCATTAGACCTAAGATCTCAATCTTAACCTTTCTCCCAAATTTGATAGAGAATTTGATGCTATACAGTAGAAGAGAAAGTGCCGCAATATTTTGTAAAAATTCAAGCAAAAGTTGTTTTTGGATTTAAAAGGGGAAAACAGGTTCTATATAGGAATGAGCTGGAATTGAAATATGTTACAATAATGTTAATTCCTAATTCTTCTTTTTTCAAATTTTTTAAATGGGAAGTATTGATAGGAAAATTAGATTCAACAAAATCAAACCGCATCCAGAACTACATAAAAAAAATTAAATTAGAGTAGTTGTTACCAACAAAAAGAACAAGTGAAAAAAAATTGATGTTTTTAACCAAAAAAAAAAAACATAAGAATCAACATAAGTGAATAATTGAACATTGGTTCTTTTTGTGTTCTTAAATATTGATTTCAAGCTTTTGTCTTAATAGTTTGCTTCTTGAAAATATTTATAGCATCTTTAAATTTTCTCAAGATGTAGATATCACATAACAAATTGCCTTCAGATTAAGACAAACCTCCTATCTTTATCATTTCCTGAGTTGAGGATGGAGTTGCACCCTAGATCTTGGAAATTAACTTATGGACCAAACTTGTTGGCAAATTAAGACTCATGACAATCATAGCTAGACTCGTAACAAGCCTCTGTTCTCATCTATAAAATGGCAATTTTAAGATAAGGTGATCTAGTAAAAAAGGATATAGAAATTGAAGTAGTTTGGAAAAGATGATGTCTTCCAAAGATTTCATTGCATGTATAGCCTCTTCCCACATTTAATTGTAAGTTAGTTGTTTACTTGGATTTTTTTTTTTTTTGGGTGGAGAAGTAAATTACTATTATTATTTTTACTTATGCACACAAGGGAGGGGAAGGGGGGAATCAAATTGGAAAAGTAAATTATATTAATAAATATTAAAATATAAAAGTAAAGGAGATACCTTACTATTATATTTGTTTGAGAAGATTTTATATTTTTAAACAAAAACAATTCTTCCAAGAGAACCATTTACAATTTAAACTTTTAACAACTAGCATTTGCTCTAGTAATGTGGTTACTTGGATCTTATTATTGTTAAAAAATCCCAAACTAAAATCTAAAATGAATTTCACTTTAAATATCCCTTCCAATATTGAACGTCCTTGGGAAAAATAGAAAAAGGAGATTGGACATGCAATGGGGCAAGAGGGGAGAGACTGACAATTTGATTTCAATTGAAGAAGAAAAAAAAAAGGCTTCCATCAATAACCCAAAGATCACGAAAGAAGTCGTCTTTGATCTCTACAACTACTCATTTGAATTGGGGGCACCATATCGGATCAGAATAGCCATTACATCTGATCTAAGATCCCAAGTCCCACTTGAATGACTTGACTTCATGCAACTTGCAGCTTCAACATCATGAGTCTATGTCACAAGCCATTTGCACTTTGACTATATCACAAACCTTTAACTTTGGATCATGTTGTGGGACAGAAATGACTTGACTTTATGCAACTTGTAGCTTCAACATCATGAGTATTAAGTTGGTGATGGAAAAAAAAGAAGGAAAAATTGACAATTTAGACTTCAATAAGAAGACTTCCATCTAACCTAAGAACACGCAAGAAATCGTCTTAATCTCTCCGACCATGCATTTGAGTTGGAGGCATCACATCAGACAAGAGTAGCCATTATGTCTAATCTAAGATTCCAATTGCTGACCGGAAAGGCTAAGGCTATTCAGTCTTTGGGTTTCAATTATCAATTCAATAGTTTTCATAGTTTGAATCAATCAATCAATGACTTAACCTTGAAACTACAGTAAAACGAAGGTAATCCAACGAGTAATATAAGAAAAAGAAGGAAATGTACAAGTTTTAGATTTTAATCCTTTTGATTGTATAAAGAAGGCAGCATCTAGTGTCGCTGATGCCTATTTGGTTGTATAACATAAACATCAAGAATGAAATTTTTTTAAATGTGAACCAAATCAAACTAGTCAAAAACCATATTTGCTATGAACATACATATGTAGGAGATCATGGAAGGAAGCACTCAAGAAATTCCATGTGAAACGCCAGTATTTTTTCTGAAAGAAAGTGAAAAAGCACGTAAAACAATTAACCAAAAGTTGACGACGTAGTACAAAGTGAGTTCATGAATGGCCCTTCCGTGAAATAATGACGTCTCATGTTATATTAATTAGAGTAACGCACTTGGACGTTCAACAGAACGAAAAGTTTCCCTTTCGTGTTTAAAGGAACATGGTCGGGAACGTCCAATGCCCATGATTTGTTCATTAAAGTAGGAGGCTTGTTATAAGCTATGGGTTGTACTGAGTTTTTCTTAAAGCTAGTTTCCTTTTCTAGGCTTGTCTAATATCTCTACTGATTTAATGTGTATATTTTTGACATAAAAAATAACGTTTAAGATAAGCATATATTCTGCTAGTGGACGCAAGAAGGGGTCTTTTTGGGCTGCCTTTTGTGGATGGCATGAAGGTGAGGCCAAGATTGACACAGCACCACAGAGGTTCCCTCTGTCCGAATGTTCTAGGGTTGCTTTGGTCTGCTTAAAAATTATCTTAGATAATGATTTGTGTGAGCAGATACTGTTTCCCCTGAATTCAAGCAATGCATATTGTGTCACGGTAGGTACCTAAGAAAAATAGAATATGAGGTTACCATAGTGTGGTGAAAGTGATCGCATGATTGTATATGAAAGAAGCTCCATTCCTATGTTGTTCTAGGTCCCATATTTTTAGATTTCTTACGAGGGAGAGCCAGTCCATCACCATCAGCAACAAAGTAACCTGACTCTAATACCATGTAAGAATGAACTCTATCCTACCAAAACTCATAAGCAATAGTAGGAGGTAGCCTACACCTTATAAAACATAGATGCTTGAGTCTCTGTTTCAATGTGAAACTGAATAACACTTTTGATAATAGTATAGAAACGAGTCTTTCGTATGTTTCTCTTCTATATTTTCTTAATATCAGAAACTGAGCTAAGGAACGGGAACTTTGATATACCAAGTTTTAAGATGGATGATGGAACATAAGCAGATTAGAAACAGAATCATCAGCACTCTTCAACGTTGGAAAGAGAAGTGGTTAAAAAAAAAAAAACAATACAGCAATTGTACGTCCTTTTAAACTGACCGATATTAAAATGTCAGTTATTAATGAAATGGCAGAAGAGGATAAAGGTGGACAGATAAACCGAGGGGCTGCTGCAGTATGTAGACGATGGTAGAGAGACAGGAATTAGGACTGAGCGTCATGTTTGATTTTTCCAATCTTCTATCCAAAAAGAATTGATTCATGCCATCCATATTTGAAATTTGAGGCAGGTAGTTTCACTTCTTTCCAGAAAATGGAGGCGACTTCGGTCAAGCAGGCGGCTTGACATCAGTTGAGTATCAACGCAATTACTTAAAGATCGTTGGAACACGCAAACGAATTGACTTGAGTTGAGAGTAACGCCAATGACTAAAAGGATTCCTTGGCACAAGCAAACCACTTGACTTGTGTGCTATCCACACCAAGCTTTCTGGCCACGATAAACATGGGGTCCTGTGAAACTTTGGTAAATGGGCATGATCATTCACTCACTTTTCTTTATCTACTTTCACGTTAAATATTCCTTTCTACGAGAGAGATTTCATCAATAAAATTAGTCTTCGTCATCAGCAAATGACGATTTGCTTGCATCGTAGTCAATGTGAACGCTACTAAAGCCAATTAAGGTGATTGGTTTAGTAATTAGTGGCCGACATCGTTAATGACTTGCTTTCGCTATGTTCTTGTGAATGCCAGTCAAGTTTGGAGAAAAGCTTGGCCTGCCAACAAAGAAGAAAAGAAGAGCTTGACATCCCTATAACTGCAAAACTTTAATAGTGGGAACGATTAGATTGAGTGTGAAACAAAACTAAACCAATATATACGTAAAAGACTAGTAAACAACCACTATAGAAGACTATTTAATACAAATTTGAGTTAGTTGAGTAATGTTACTTTGACAATAAAGCTGGCAGAATTATGTGAAATTTGAAAAATGTCAACAATTCAGAAAATGATAGCAATACATGGGAAGACATATTTGGGTTAGTTATGTACATGGGTAGTTATCCTACAACTACTTAATCATGTTTGAAAATGGAACTTACGTCGTGTAAACGGTTATTCTTCTTATCTTCTTAATTCCTGCACTATATGATAGGAACGCAATCTTGATGTAATTCAAGGAAAGCTTCATCCGCAAAAGACGATTTACATGTACTTTAGTCGGGTTGAACACTTTTAAAGCCACTACCATATCTAAGACAGGTAAGTGGATTAGTAATTGGTGGCCATCATCATTTGACTAGCTTTTGTCCTGTGAATGCCGCTCTACTTTGGGAAAAGATCTTGGGCTTGTCAGGAAAACAGATTAGACAAACGTCTACATTTAACCTTTTGCTTTAACTTCAAAACTTTGATAGTGGGAACAATTGGATTGAGTTGGAAACAAAAGCAAACCAATCTATACGTAAAAGACTAGCAAACAGCCATCATAAAAGACTATTTAAGACAAATATTTAACTCTCAAAGCCACTGTTATTATCAGAGGAATTTTATATATAACTTTCAAAAGTTGAGCGGAGTTACTTTGACCCTGGTACAACGACATGAGTCAATTCTGGGGCATGCATGTTTGATTTTCCTCCTTTTCTACCTAAAAGAATTAAATCACGCAAGTACTTTTCATTTCTTTCTAAAAGATGATGACCATTTTTGTGCATAAGAGGTCTTGGACCGTTAACCGATAAAAGCCCGCGTGCTTGATTTAATTAGCAAGCACTTAAAATAAAATAAAAAATAAAAAACGAAGTGGACAGATAAACCAATGAAATGTCAATTATTTATGAAATGGCAGAAGATAGGTGGACAGATAAAACGAGGTGCTGCTGCAGTGTGTTGACGATGGTAGAGAGACAGGAATTAGGAAAATAAATCCTTCAAACGTCGGCCGTTGATACCGCTTCCCTTCTTCCTACCACTTGCAGTATAGGCTGTCTGTGTTGTCGAAATAACTTCTCCAAGTGAAGGTCAGTCAATTGTGTCTTGTCTAGAGACTGAACCCAGTGCAGCGGCCGAAGGCAACTAAGGGGCGCCATGTTTGAATTTTCCAGTCTTCTACCCAAAACAATTGAATCATGCAATCCGTATTTGAAATTTGAGGCCACTTCTTTTGGCGTGTTTGACTCAAGCAGGCGGCTTCACACCGGCTGAGTATCACCGCAATTACCCTTGGCACAAGCAAAAGACCTGACTTCTATGCTGTCCACCAAGCGCTCTGCCCATGCTATAAATTAGGCCGCATATACTTTAACTTCCATCGTATTGTGATCGCCAAACAAACAAAAGTGATAACAATATGGGCTCACTGCTTTCTATCATTGTGATCTTGCCCTTGCTTTTCTTGATTTCACAATTGCATCTTGTACTCGCTTACCCTTCTCCTCTCACTCAATCCCTATGCCATGACGATGAGAAGTTGGCCTTATTGCAATTCAAGGAAAGCTTTATCCTAAACAAGAATGCCTCTTATGGTGATCCTTCGGCTTATCCAAAGGTTGCATCATGGAAACTAGAAAGAAACAAAAGTGACTGCTGCCGTTGGGATGGGGTGGAGTGTGATGACCACACGGGTCATGTAATTGGCCTTGACCTTAGCAGCAGCCTTCTCTATGGTTCCTTTAACTCTAGTAGCAGCCTTTTTCGCCTTGTTCACCTCCAAGTGCTTAACCTTTTCAAAAATGACTTCAACTATTCCCAGATCCCATCCCAGGTACGTAATCTTGTTGGACTAAAAGAGCTTAATCTCTCTCGCTCTTGCTTTTCTGGTGCAATTCCATTAGAAATTTCACAATTATCAAACTTGTCATCCCTTGATCTGTCTGGAAATGAGCATGTTTTTCGCCCTGGAAATCTTAGCCTAAGAGAACTCATTGGAAATCTAACTCACTTAGAAAAGTTGGATTTGAGTCAGGTTAGCATCAACTCCGCGATGCCTGATATTGTAACAAATTTGACTTCCTTAATGTCTCTCACTCTCAAATCATGTGGTTTGTTTGGGAGAATTCCTATAGGAATTTTTAACTTGCCAAATCTACGAAACCTAAATGTGAATGAGAATAAAGGGATTATTGGTTCTTTGCCAAGCTTTACATGGAGTGCTCCACTTGAGGAATTGCACCTGTCACGGACAAGTTTGTCTGGTGAGCTACCTATTTCCTTGGGAAATCTTGATTCATTGATTTATTAAGTATGTCGTCTTGCAACTTCACAGGATCTATACCACCTTCATTGGGTAATCTCACAAAGCTCACTTTCCTTGCCCTTCCAAATAATGCCTTTAGTGGTAATATCCCATTGTCACTTGGAAACCTCACAAAACTCACTTACCTTGACCTTTCAAATAATGGCTTTGTGGGTAATATCCCGTTTTCACTTGGAAACCTTAAGCAACTCTCTAATTGCCATATTGCCAACAATCAAGTAAGTGGTGAAGTGCATTTTGGGCTTATGAATGAGACTAGATTGACTTCCCTTGTCCTAAATGGCAATCAACTAACTGGTCCAATTATCTTGGGACCTTGCAACCAGTTGCGTTTCTTGGACTTAGCGGCCAATTTGCTTCTTGGCCAAATTCCAAACTTAATCTTCAAGCTTAAGAATCTTGAATTTCTTGATTTTACTAATAACCATCTTAATGGCACTGTGGAGTTCGTCCACTTTTTTAAGCTTAAACACTTGGTATCCTTGCATCTTTCTGGCAATAAATTATCTCTACTTACTAAAGTACCCACTTCCAATGCAACACTTAGACAATTTGAAGCATTAGGACTTGATACGTGCAACTTAAGTGAGTTTCCAGATTTCCTTAGAAACCAAGATAAGTTGAAGTACTTAGGGTTGGCTGGCAACAACATCCATGGTCAAGTCCCAAATTGGATATGGAACGTAAGCAAAGAAAGCCTACAACTTTTTGATCTTTCCTATAACTTTCTCACTGGCTTTGGTCGCCAACAACCAACTTTTCTCCCGTGGATTAGTCTACGTGTACTTCATCTTGGTTTCAATTTGCTTCAAGGATCACTTCCCATTCCAACATTCTCCATTTTGGGTTTTATTGCCACAAGGAACTCCTTGATTGGAAATATACCAGACACCTATTGTAATTTAAGTTCTCTTCAAGTCCTTGATTTGTCTTATAATAACTTAAGTGGGCCACTTCCTACATGTTTAGGCAACTCTATTTCTTCTCTATCAATACTTAATTTGCAAAGGAACAAATTTCAAGGAAGCATTCCAGAAACATGGACAAGTGGAACTAGTTTGAAGATGGCCATTTTCAATCAAAATGAATTCCAAGGGCCTTTACCAAGATCATTGGCCAACAATTTGATGCTAAGGTTCCTTGATTTTAGTAATAACTAATTCATTGATTCGTTTCCTTATTGGTTGGGCCATCAACCCAATTTCGAGGCTTTGAGTTTGTGGTCAAACAATTTTTATGGTCTAATAGGGACTCTTGAAACTTATTTTAAGTTTCCAAACTTAAGCATCCTTGATATCTCTCACAATGATTTTACAGGAAGGTTGCCATCTACATTTTTTGAAAATTGGAAGGCTAAGAACTTTAAGAAAATGCATAACTTAACATACATGAGTGAAGTCCCAGAAATCCCAATAGATGTAGGATCTAATTTTTCTTATTCATTTCAAGGTTACAATTTCTCTATGCTACTAACAAACAAAGGCATAAATATTTTATATGAGAGAGTACAAGAAGGATTCTTTGCCATTGATTTCTCAAGCAACAAATTTATTGGTCAAATTCCAGAATCTATTGGAAATTTAAAAGAATGTCATTTGCTTAACCTTTCTAATAATGGTCTTATTAGGCAGATCCCAATATCCTTGGCAAAACTTTCAAGGTTGGAAACATTAGACCTTTCTCAAAATCAGTTGGTAGGAGAGATTCCACAACAGTTAATAGAACTTACTTTCTTAGAATCTGTTAATGTTTCTTATAACAATCTCTCTGGCCCTATACCACAAGGGAAACAATTCAATACTTTTGGAAATGAATCGTTTCAAGGAAATCCAGGGTTGTGCAACACACCATTGACAAAGAAATGTGTGAATCCTATTAAGTTCCCTCTTTTGTCTCCAACCTCAAAGGAATCAAAAGAAAGTCAAGACTTGGGTTGGAAACCAGTGGTGATCGGATATGGAATTGGATTAATTTTTGGAGGGATAATTGGACACATTTTGTTTGTAAGGAAACAAGATTGGTTGATGAGGACCTTTAGAATAAGGAAAGTAGGTAGGAAAGGGCATTGATCATGAAGAAAATGGTTTTGCCAAGATATTCCGCTCATGCTTAGCAATTGATAACTCTATTTTTATAGAGTTATTTTATCTATTTTTTAGGCAATAAATAATACAATGCTTATGAGAAAATATTTGAACTCCTCTTATTTATTTAAATTTGTCTTGTTTTTGTAGCACAAGGAGGCAAGGAGAAAAGGAATAAACATGGAGAACCTGATGCTTATTGTGTGGCAAAATTGTAATATCAAGATCAAGAGAGTCAAGATGGGCTTGGGCTTTGGATAATTGTTATTAGATTTTCTATTGTTATTGGATTTTCTATTTAAATAGAAAACCCAGTCATGTTAGGAATTCAAGTCTCAATTAATTTAGGAGTTCAAAACCCAATTATTTTAGGTCTCTAAAACCCAATTGTTTTAGGTCTCTAAAACCCAATTCTACTAGGATAGGAGATAGGTCTAAACCTAAACCCTATTTAAGAGAAGAGAAGAGGCAAAAGAAGGGAGGAGGAAATTGAGCACAACTCAAGAAAGAAGCCAAGAATTCAAGGTTTTCTTGAAGAGAAGATAAAAAGGGTGACAGACTTCTTGTTCTTGGATTCAAGATGCCTTCTTTATTTCTTATTACCATTCTTCCTCATTATTTCTTTATGTTTTAGTTTATTTTTGTTAGAGCTACGATGTAACCTAATTATGATGGTATGAATCTTATGATTATTATGTTTTGCAAGATATTTTATTTATGTGAAGTTACATATTACGGAGTTTAATGCTTTTAGGTGATTAGCTACCACTTAGATGACTTGATTTGCATGTTAAAGACCGACAGGAAATAGCATGCAGTTGCTTCTTGTAATATGTAACCATAAATTAAATATGAATAGACATATACCATATTGTTTGTGTGGCTTTTGGTGTAAACTGGGAATATTCATAGATCCTAATGCATTTGGTTTGTTTCAATTCACATATAGAGATATAGTGAATTAATGAACTAAGTAAGTTTGCTATACCTAGACATAGGATAGTAAATAAATTAGGAAATTCTGCCATCACATAGATATTATCTCTCTTGTAAGCATAAATAATCAATATTAGTACCTAGTAATTATGGTGAAATCATATGCTCTAACATATTTCTTTTATTAAGTTTTCTTAGACTTAGTTAGTTAATCTATCATCCATTAATTTGGTTTGTTAGATAAATTCTAGGAGTTATTCACCGTTAGTAATTAGTTGGTCTAGTAATCACCAATCTCTGTGGGACGATATCTTTCTTATCATTATATTACTTGTTCGACATGTTCACTTGCATTTAGATTTCATCGAACAAGTTTTTAGCGCCGTTGCCGGGGATTGGTTGTTTTACTGCTGATTAATATTAATACCGAATAATTTCTAGGTTTAATCTACCTTTTATTTTCCTTTAATTTTTTTTAATTCTTGAAAAATAAAAAAAATTGTTTCTTTTAATTCTTGAAAAATAAAAAAAATCGTTTCTTTTAATTCTTGAAAAAAAAATCGTTTCTTTTAATTCTTAAAAAAAAAAATCGTTTCTTTTAATTCTTGAAAAAAAAAGAAAAAAATCTTTGTTAAGTTGTTGTTGTTGAAAGATTAAGTAACAAGGATGGAGAGATATGATGATACATATAGACTTTTAAAAGACTATGTTGCACCAACATTTTGGAATGCTACATCAAACATTAGGCTTGCAAATCAGGCAAATAACTTTGAGATCAAGCCTGTGCTCATCAAGATGCTTCAAAAATCTGTGCAATATAGTGGGCTACCAAATGAGGATCCAAATGCTCACATTGAAGCATTCCTTGAATTCTGTGACATGATTGGAGATCATGGAGTTACAGAAGATGTTATTAGGTTGAAACTATTTCCATTTTCTCTTAGAGATATAGCTAAAAATTGGTTCTTTTCTCTTTCTGCAGGATTGATTACTACATGGGATGATTTGGCTCATAAATTTCTTAGTAAGTTCTTTCCTTTGGTAAAATCTGTAAAAATGCATAACGATATTACTACTTTTATGCAGATGGACAATGAATCAGTGTATGAAGCTTGGGAAAGATTCAAGGAACTTATGAGGAAATGTCCAGATCATGGACTACCCATTTGGTTACAAGTACAAACTTTTTATGATGGGTGTAGTACAAATCTTCGTTTTATAATTGATACAGCTGCAGGAGGGGATTTGCACAGCAAAACTGCAGAAGAGGCGTATAACCTTTTGGAGGAAATGTCAGCCAATAGCTATCAATGGTCTACTAAGAGGCTACCAATGCATCAAGCAAGTGGAGTCCATGAAGTAGATATCTTCACCATAATGTCTACACAATTAGAAGTGCTTAATGAGAAGATAGACAACCTAAATACTCCAGTTGTGAGACATCAAAGTAGATCATATGAATTTTGTGGTGGAGCACATGAGAGCACAGAATGTCAAGTAGGTAACCCTAATGCTCATTATAATGATTATGCTAATTTTATTGAAATTCCTAGCAGGTCACAAAATGATTATTACTCAAATACGTACAATCTGGGATGGCACAACCATCAAACTTTTTCATGGAGTAACCCAAGTGAGATGAGACCGCAACCAACATTTATGCAAACAGAAGAGGTGAAACCTAACTTGGAGGACATGATCAATGAGCTAGCCGTCACCACCCAAAACTTTACAGAGGGGATTAAAGCAAAATTTCATAATCAAGAAGCGAGCTTTCAGAGACAAGAAGCTTCAATCCGAAAATTAGAGGTGCAAATGAGTCAGCTCATTAGTATGATCTCAGAGAATCAGGAGGGTCCTTTGCCTAGTGATATAGAGAAAAGTCTTGAAGATACCATAGAGGCAATAACCCCAACATGTGGCAAGCAAGTAGAAGAAGTTGATGTTGACAAGGAGAGTCTCAAAGATAATGATAAAGATGTCAGCATACAACTTGAGGAGGCACTTAGGAGCAAGCTTGTTCCAGAAAATCCTATGTCCTTTATGCCTCCAGCTTCATCTCCCCAAAGATTCCAGCAACGCGTAAAAGATAAGCAGTTTTTGGAATTCCTTGATATATCTTTAAAACTGCACATTAACATTCCTTTTGCAGATGCTCCAGTTCACATATCTAGTTGTGCAAAACTTTTGAAAGAGAAATTGGAGAACAAAAGAAAGCTAGAAGTATATGAGACAGTTGTGCTTATTGAAGAATGCTCAACAATCAAACGACACAAGCTGTCTCCTAAACTATTGGAGTTTCATCCTCCTTGAGCAACATGTGGAGGATAGTTTGGCTGAAAACTATAAAGCAAGCGCTTCTTGGGAGGCAACCCAAGCATTCTTATTCATCTTTTCATTGAAAGTTTTGTCACCACCATCTCCTCAAAGCTTTATGTGGATCTAACCTACAATCAAGGGAGTTTTCTCATTCCTAATTCTTCTTTATTATTGCTTTCTTTTGTTTTTGCATTGAGGACAATGCTTCATTCAAGTTTGGGGGTAGGGAAAGAACCTTTATGCTAAATTTGATTGAAAATTTTTTTTTATGTCATGATTACATCCCATGTTGTGAATTCTTGGTGATTCTTTAGAAGATATAGATTTTATTCAAACCTACAATTGTGGTGTGAATTAAGTGTGATTTTGATTATATTGATCCACCTATTAAGCACTAAAAGTCCTTCATTTTTGAAATTGTGTGTATCTCTAGAGAACATTCATGTGAAGTATGTGATTTTCTTAGATCTCACCTGAATCTTAGAATTTGTTTGATTTTCTCTTAAGGCGAAATCCTAAGCTACATCTAATTGAGAAAATGATTTAGGCCATTCTTTGGATCGTTTGAGCCTTTCAAGCCAACCTTATTTATTTATCACCAGTCACCCCGCTGAGCCTTGATTCTTATCCATTTTTTTTAATGACACCCACATATATATAGCCATAAGCCTTGAACAACTTATCTTATCGTCCCACGCCCATGAACATGTTGACTTGTAGGATGAAAGTTTGTTTGAGATGAATAAAGGTTGAAAGGAAGATGGAGCATGGGAAGAAGAAATTGATTACAATGATTAAGTGGGCATAGTATTCCATTTTTGCAAAAAAAAAAAAAGAATAGAAAAGAAAGGAAGTACAACATTTGCCCAAGAATAGAATCCTCTTATCATTCCTTATCATATTTATGTCATTCAATGTTTTGAGTTAAAGCCATTAAGCATAGTAATTGAAATGATTGGCAAGATAAGAGTATAGTGACTACATGTCTAGTACTTTTACTTGTTTTATTGATGCAACCATGATTGTGGCTTTATGAGTGTTAGAATCCAAGTGAAATCAAGCATTTTTAGATGGAAAAGAATGAGAAAAGTGATGGTAGAAAGTGACAAGAGTTTTTGATGAGATCCTAGAAAGTAATGTGTTCATGGGTGAATTAAGCCTAAATGACTTTCATCTTACCCCTAGCCCAGCCTTACATTACAAGCTTATAAAAGTCCTATTGATTTTTGATTAGATGATTGGCTTACATTAGTGGAGAGAGGAATGAAAAGCAAACATATGAGGTTTGGTTAAAGATTTTAAGAGATTGTATATTAATGTGAATCTATTTGGAGTGCATATAGTTGAAAAGATAAGGACTCACACACACACGCGCGGTCAACATAGTTAAGAGTCTATCTTATCTTATGAAACAATTGTGGTGTTTGGATGAAAGCTATATTTTTCTTTGAATTGTTAAGTTGAGTAATTATGGGAGAATATCATGAAGGGGTTTTATCTAAAACATATATTGTTTATTGCTTTTGCTAGAAGACTAGCAAAATGTTAAGTTTGAGGGTTTTGATAACTCTATTTTTATAGAGTTATTTTATTTATTTTTTAGGCAATAAATAATACAATGCTTATGAGAAAATATTTGAACTCCTCTTATTTATTTAAATTTGTCTTGTTTTTGTAGCACAAGGAGGCAAGGAGAAAAGGAATAAACATGGAGAACCTGATGCTTATTGTGTGGCAAAATTGTAATATCAAGATCAAGAGAGTCAAGATAGGCTTGGGCTTTGGATAATTGTTATTAGATTTTCTATTGTTATTGGATTTTCTATTTAAATAGAAAACCCAGTCATGTTAGGAATTCAAGTCTTAATTAATTTAGGAGTTCAAAACCCAATTATTTTAGGTCTCTAAAACCCAATTGTTTTAGGTCTCTAAAACCCAATTCTACTAGGATAGGAGATAGGTCTAAACCTAAACCCTATTTAAGAGAAGAGAAGAGGCAAAAGAAGGGAGGAGGAAATTGAGCACAACTCAAGAAAGAAGTCAAGAATTCAAGGTTTTCTTGAAGAGAAGATAAAAAGGGTGACAGACTTCTTGTTCTTGGATTCAAGATGCCTTCTTTATTTCTTATTACCATTCTTCCTCATTATTTCTTTATGTTTTAGTTTATTTTTGTTAGAGCTACGATGTAACCTAATTATAATGGTATGAATCTTATGATTATTATGTTTTGCAAGATATTTTATTTATGTGAAGTTACATATTACGGAGTTTAATGCTTTTAGGTGATTAGCTACCACTTAGGTGACTTGATTTGCATGTTAAAGACCGACAGGAAATAGCATGCAGTTGCTTCTTGTAATATGTAATCATAAATTAAATATGAATAGACATATACCATATTGTTTGTGTGGCTTTTGGTGTAAACTGGGAATATTCATAGATCCTAATGCATTTGGTTTGTTTCAATTCACATATTTTCAATTCACATATAGAGATATAGTGAATTAATGAACTACGTAGGTTTGCTATACCTAGACATAGGATAGTAAATAAATTAGGAAATTCCGCCATCACATAGATATTGTCTCTCTTGCAAGCATAAATAATCAATATTAGTACCTAGTAATTATGGTGAAATCATATGCTCTAACATATTTCTTTTATTAAGTTTTCTTAGACTTAGTTAGTTAATCTATCATCCATTAATTTGGTTTGTTAGATAAATTCTAGGAGTTATTCACCGTTAGTAATTAGTTGGTCTAGTAATCACCAATCTCTGTGGGACGATATCTTTCTTATCATTATATTACTTGTTCGACATGTTCACTTGCATTTAGATTTCATCGAACAGCAATCTTCATAATTGATAAATTAGGTTATGGTAACTATAGGCCCCCTTAGGGTTAAGTGTATGTGCTGCCCAATTTATTTCAAGTTTTTTTTTTGTGAGATAGTTTAATATGTAAGTGTTTTGTCATTTCTTAAAGGTTAAGCTTATACCTTACCCTTTGTACTTAATTGAGGTATGTTTATTATATTTAGTATTATGGTTATTAATAAAATTTGTTAACATATTGTTCTTATTTATTTATTTATTTTTTTTGAAGAAATGGATATGTATGGTATATTTATTACTCCATTTACTCTTTTTCTTTTTCTTTTTCTTTTTTCTTTTCCTTTTCATGATGTGTGCCTTCCTTTTTTTCTTTTTTCTTTTTCCTTAACTAAATATGGTATTGTTAAGATATGCTATGTCAAATGCAAGGTGAAATATATATAAACAATAGAATAAAAAAGTAGAATTAACAAGTATAGTTAGTGATTTACATACACATATCTAATAACCATTAAAGTGGCACCAACCATTTATTTAAATTTGGCATAGGGCAAGAAGCAATCCAACAAAGGTTGGAAATTTGATTTCCTATGAACCTAGTTGGCAACAAAGCATGCATCTTCAAATTTAGGCCCTGATGATTCACTTTATTTAGATACTTATAAAGATATCCTTGTTCTTCTAAATGTAGCAAATCAAGCTCTTAGATAATAGGTACTTAGTCTAGTGTTGTATATACTTTTTTTTTTTGGATGAATATGTGAGTTTATGCATTAAAAAATAAGATAGTATAAAAGTTTAAGGACATACTCCAACATTATGATTTATCTAAGAGAAAATTAAATTTGAAATCCTCAAATTACGACAAAATAAAATATTCATGTAAGAGAGTTTAATGGTTCCTAAATAGATATTGTATATACTTTGTACTTATGATTACTCCATTTTTTCTTTAGTGTTATGCTTTAATTTCCTTCTAGTTTATGCATTATGTTTTTTGATTGAATGAATTATTGTAGATGCCTCTTGGTTTTTAATTAGGATAGTTTGACTCGATCTATCTTAACTCTTCTACTTTTATAAATGTTTAGGAAGTTTGAGTGATTGATGATTGCTAAAATACTTTTGTTCTCTTGGAGTGTTAGCTTGTAATAAGGAAATGACCAATACTAACAAGACTAAATTGCATAGCAATTGGATGGAAGATTAATGTGATAAATTGCACTTAGAATATATCGTCCATGCCTATCCACTAACGCAAAAGGAGTTCCACTAGAATCTAAATATTTTTTTAATTTCACTGTTTCTTTCTTATGGTTGATATTGCTTATTGTTGCGTTTTAGGAAATAGGCTAATTTGGAGGGAAAAATTAAGCAAGGGGTAGAAGTGGGTTCTCCTTTAGTTTTTGGTCCTATGTGAAATGGATGAAGATGAAGGCAAAAAAGCTTGTCTTAGCAATGAGGAAGTTTAATACAAATTTTGTAGTATGTTCTATGCTTGGTTTGATGTTTTGATTCTTAAGGATCATCTTGTATTTATGTGGGCACGCACTTGCTTCTATATGTCTATTATAGTGTATTTCATAAGGGCAAATATCAATCTAAATTTTGGTAAACATGCTTGATGATTATCTTTGTGCCTTCATCATAGAGACTATCAACTAAATGTTTATAAATCTACTCCAAATAAATCATCTCATGTAATGAGAGGTTTCTTAACCACACTTTATAGTACAATGGTCTTTAGCTGTCAGTCCTTTCCTTTGATTATGTTTTGCTCACAATGTTATGAAGAGTTACTAAATTATAAGGCTTTGGCTATCATGCTGCAAGTGCAGCAACATCTTTCGCATGCCTTTTCTTCACGAACTCTGATTTGGTTTTGGTTCCATGTTTTCTTGGGTTTGAGAAGGATGGATTTTGATGAGTTCTGCTGATTCAGCTGAGCATAAATTGCATAGGGAAAAGTTTTGATAGTGAGTCTTTTTTATCTTGGTCATAAAACTAACTTTGGTCGTTTTTACTGTGCTATTATCTATAGCTCAAATTTCTGGTTGGGAATTCAAGAACACTAATCTGTTTTCCCCAAGTAGATAGAGAAAGATATATTTTAATTATCTTTCCAAAATTACCTCATTGTTTAGAGTCAAAAGATTATTTGACTTAGAGTGTTTGCCTTCCTGTTTCCCTTCATGAGGCTTTATTTTTCTTTGCAAAAAAAAAAGGGCACTCTCTAGTACATTTATAGGTCTTTCTCTTGAAAAAAAGAGAGAGATTAAATGATCTTATCTTGGTTTATAGAAAATGGAACTATATTGTCGTTATGTACAAGATTAAGAAAACATCTTAATCTCTCCAACCACGTATTTGAATTGGAGGCATCACATCGGACAAGAGTGATCATTATGCCTAATATGAGATTCCAAGTGCTGATGAGAAAGACTAAGACTATTTAATCTTTGGGTGTCTATTGTCAATTCAATATTCTTCATATTTTGACCTAATCAATCAATGACCTAACTTCAAAACTATAGTAAAAAAATAGTAATCAAATGAGAAATACAAGAAAAAGTAAGAAATGCACAAGTTTTAGCTTTTAATCAGTTTGATTGTATAAAGAAGGCAATATCTAGCGTTGCTGATGCCTATTTGATTGTAAAAATTTAAGTGGATTTGTTTTTGGATTTAAAAGAGAAAAAATGGTGCTATATAGGATTGAGCTAGAATTGAAATATGTTACAATAAAGTTAATTCCTAATTTTTTTAATGTGCTTCTAATACTAAATGGGAAGTATTGATAGGAAAATTAGTCTCAAAAAAATCAAAGCACGTCCAGAACTACATAAAAAAAAAAACATAAATGTTATCAACAAAAAGAACAAGTGGAAAAATATTCATGTTTTTTAACAAAAATTTTGAACTACAAACATAAGAATCAACATAAGTGAATAATCAAACATTGGTTCTTTTATGTTCTTAAATATTTATTTCAAGCCTTTGTCTTGATAGTTTATTTCTTGAAAAGATTTATGACATCTCTAAATTATCTCAAGATATAGATGTCACATCACAAATTGCCTTCATATTGAGATAAACTTCCTATCTTTATCATTTCTTGAGTTCATGGAATTGCACCTTAGATTTTTGAAACTAACTTAATGGACCAAACTTGTTGGCAAATTAAGACTCATGACAATTATTATTATTATTATTATTTTTCATGACAATTATAGCTAGACTCATAACAAGCATGTATTCTCATCTATAAAAAGCCAATTTTAAAGCCTATATTCTCAGCTATAAAAAGCCAATTTTAAGAAAAGATAATCTAGTGAGAAAGGACATAGAAATTGAAGTAGTTTGGGCAAGATGATGTCTTTCAAAGATTTGAATTGCATGTATAGTCTCTTGCAGCATTTAATTGCAGGTTAGTTGTTTACTTGGTTCTTATTATTGTTGAAAATTCACAAAATAAAATCTAAAATGAATTTCACTTCTAATATCCCTTCCAATATTGAACGTCCCTCAAAACAATAGAAAAGGAGATTGGACATGCAATTGGGCAAAAAGGGAGAGATTGAAAATTTGATTTTAATAAAAAAAGGCTTCCGTCAAAAACCCAAGGACGACAAAAGAAGTCGTCTTTGATCTCTACAACTACCCATTTAAATTGGGACATCGTATCGGATAAGAATAGCCATTACATCTGACCTAAGATCCCAAGTCCCACGTGAATGATTTAAATTCATGCAACTTGCGGCTTCAACATCATTAGTCTATATCACAAGCTATGTGCACTTCGACTCTATATCACGAACCTTTAGCTTTAGATCCTACTGTGGGACGCAAATGACTTGACTTCATGCACTTGCAGCTTCAATATCATGAGTATTAAGTTGGTGATAGAGTAAAAGGAAAAATTGACAATCTAGACTTCAATAAAGAAGACTTACATTTGAAACCCAAGAACACGCAAGAAATCGTCTTAATCTCTCCAACCACATATTTGAATTGGAGGCATCACATTGGACAAGATTGACCATTATGTCTACTCTAAGATTCCAACCTACTTACGGGAAAGGCTAAGACTATTCAGTCTTTAGGTCTCTACTGTCAATTCAATAGTTTTATATTTTGACCCAATCAATCAACAACTTAACTTCGAAATTGCAGTAAAATTATGGTAATCGAATAAGAAATAAGAAAAAGAAGGAAATGTACAAGTTTTAGATTTTATTCCGTTTGACCATATAAAGAAGGTAGTATCTTGCATCACTAATGCCTATTTGATTGTACAACAGAAGCATTCACATCGATAGGTTCTTAATGCAAAGCCAACTCAAAATAGTCAAAAACCAGATTTGTTATGAACATACATGTGTAGGAGATCGTGTAAGGAGGCTCTCAAGAAATTCCATGTGAAACACCAATTTTTTTTATTTTTTTGAAAGAAAGTGAAAAAATGTGTAAAATAATTAACCAAAAGTTGACATTGTTGTACAAAGTGAGAACATGAATGTCGCTCACCTGAAATAATGAGTTCTCATGTTATATTAGTTAGAGTAATATTGTGTTATTTGCACTTGGATGTCCAAAAGAACAAAAAGTGTTAAGCTGGTATCGGAGAAAAAGGGAGAAACTAACAATTTAGACTTCAATAAAGATGGTTTCCATGTGAAACCCAAGAACAGATAAGAAATCGCCTTAATCTCTCCAACCACACATTTGAATTGGAGGCATCACATTGAACAAGAGTAGCCATGACTAGAAAGGTTAAGACTATTCACTCTTTGGGTCTCTTTTGTCAATTCAATAGCTTTCATGTCTTGACCCAATCAATCAATAACTTAACTTCGAACTTGTAGTAAAATGATGGTAATCCAACGAGGAATATAAGAACAAGAAGGAAATGTACAAGTTTTAGATTTTAACCCATTTAATTTAATAAAGAAGGTAATGTCTAGCATTCCTAATGAATAGTTTATTTTATAATCGAAGCACTCACATTGATATGTTTTTAGCACAAAGCCAAAACAAAATAGTCAAAAATCAGATTTGCTATGGACATACATGTGCAGGAGATTGTGGCGGGAGGCACTGAAGAAATTCCATGTGAAACACCAATATTTTTTCTAAAAGAAAGTGTAAAAGTGCATAAAATAACTAACCAAAAGTTGACGTTGTAGTACAAAGTGAGAATATGAATGATCCTTCCTAACAGTAATGAGGTCTCATGTTATATTAATTAGAGTAACATTGAAATGATTGATTATGGAGGTTGTCGTACTTGCACTTGGATGTTCAACAGAACGAAAAGTTTCCCCCTTCATGTTTAAAGAAACATGGTCAGGAACGTCCAATGCCCATGATTTG
Organism: Casuarina equisetifolia; assembly: GCA_028551475.1. Taxonomy (NCBI): domain Eukaryota; kingdom Viridiplantae; phylum Streptophyta; class Magnoliopsida; order Fagales; family Casuarinaceae; genus Casuarina; species Casuarina equisetifolia. The sequence goes on from CM052355.1 coordinate 29,347,816, forward strand.
TTCGTTAAAGTTGGAAGCTTATTATTAGCTAGGGGTTGCACTCGGTTTTTCTTAAAGCTAGTTTCCATTTCTAGGCTTGTCTAATTTCTCTACTGATTTAATCTGTATATTTTGACAGAAAATGACATCAAACATAAGCATATATTCTGCTAATGGATGTACGAGAGGGTCTTTTTGGGTTGTCTTTCGGGATGGCATGAAGGTGAGGCCAAGATTGACACAGCACCGGGGAGGTTCCCTCTGATTTTTTCGGAATGTTCTACGGTTGCCTTGATATGCTTAAAGATTATCTTAGATAATGATTTGTGTGAGCAGATACTGTTTGCCTTAAATTAAAGTAATGCATACCGTGTCACGGTACCTAAGAAAAATAGAGTATGAAGTTACCATATTTTGATGTGATCTTTTGTTTAACAAGAATCACCTCATGTGGTGAAAGTGATTGTATGAATGTATATGAAAGTTCAATTCATAAGTTGTTCTAGGTCTTTCTGATGTTACTCATTTGTTTTTTATAATAGGTTAGAAAATGAGTCCTTCGGTATGTTTCCCTTCTACAATTTCTGAAAATCGGAAACTAAACATAGGAACGGGAACTTTGATAATAAAAAATAAAATAAAATTAGATGGAATATGGAAGAAGGAAGATGGAACAGAAACAGATTAGAAACAGATTCAGCATCACGCTCCAACGTTAGAGAGAAAATTGGGGAGAAAAAAAAAACAGAAATTAGACGTCCTTTTCATCTGATCGATATTTTATTACGATTTTCCAATGAAATGTTAGTTATTTATGAGAGGATAAAAGTGGAGAGATAAACCGAGGTGCTGCTGCAGTGTGTAAACGATAGTAGAGAGAGAAATTAGGAAGGAAAAAAAACATCCTAGAAACGTCAGCCATTAATACCGGTTCCCTTTTTCCTAGAACTTGAGTAAAGGCCGTCTTGGTTGTTGAAATAACTTTTCTAAGTCAAGGTCAGTCAATCCCAGTGCAGCGCCCAGCGGCAATTAAGGGGCGGCATGTCTAGTTTTTCCAATCTCCTACCCAAAAGAACTGACTCATGCAATCCGTATTTGAAATTTGAGGCAGGTAGTTTCACTTCTTTCTAAAAGATGGAGGCTACTTCGGTGAAAGTCCTCATAAAAGGTTTTATGACCATTAGCAGAAAAACTTTTGGCGTATTTGATTCAAGCAGGCGGCTTGACATCATCTGAGTATCACTGCAATTACCAAAAGATCCTTCGCACAAGCAACGACTTAACTTCTGTGCTGTCCACCAAGCACTCTTGGTACATTATAAATTAAGCTGCTGATACTTTCACTTCCATCATATTGAGATCACCAAACAAACAAAAGTGATAACATTATGGGCTCATCGCTTTCTTTCTTTATGGTCGTGCACTTGCTTTTCTTAATTTCACAATTGTGTCTAGTACTCACTCATTCTTCTCCTTTCACTCGTCCCCTATGCCATGATGATGAGAGGTTGGCCTTATTGCGATTCAAGGAAAGCTTTATCCTAAACAAGAGTGCCTCTTATGGTGATCCTTCGGCTTATCCAAAGGTTGCATCGTGGAAAGTAGAAGGAAACAAAAGTGATTGCTGCTCTTGGGATGGGGTGGAATGTGATGAACGCACAGGCCTTGTAATTGGCCTTGACCTTAGCAGCAGCCTTCTTTATGGTTCCATTAACTCTAATAGTAGCCTTTTTCGCCTTGTTCACCTGAAGGAGCTTAACCTTTTCAACAACCACTTCAACTATTCCCAAATCCCAACCCAGGTACGTAATCTTTCTAGACTACAAGAGCTCAATCTCTCTTGGTCTTGCTTTTCTGGTGCAATCCCGTTAGAAATTTCACAACTTTCAAACTTGTCATCCCTTGATCTATCTGGTAATGAGCAGGTTTTCTATCCTGGAAATATTAGCCCAAAAAGGCTCATTGGAAATTTAACTCACTTAGAAAGGTTAGATTTGAGTTGGGTCAGCATCAACTCCACGATGCCTGATATTTTAACAAATTTGACTTCCTTAATGTCTCTCACTCTCAAATCATGTGGTTTGTTTGGGAGAATTCCTATAGGAATTTTTAACTTGCCAAATCTACGAAACCTAGGTATGAGTAAAAATGAAGGGATTATTGGTTCTTTGCCAAGCTTTACATGGAATGCTCCACTTGAGGAATTGCACCTCTCATGGACAAGTTTGTCTGGTGAGCTACCTATTTCCTTAGGAAATCTTAATTCATTGACTTTATTAAGTATGTGGTATTGCAACTTCACAGGATCTATACCACCTTCATTGGGTAATCTCACAAAGCTCACTTACGTTGCCTTTCCATATAATGCCTTTGGTGGTAATATCCCATTGTCACTTGGAAACCTTACAAAACTCATTTACCTTGACCTTTCAAACAATAGATTTGTGGGTAATATCCCATTTTCACTTGGAAACCTTGAGCAACTCTCTAAATGTCGTATTGCTAACAATCTATTAAGTGGTGAAGTGCATTTTGGGCTTATGAACGAGAGTAGATTGGCCGCCCTTGTCCTAAATGGAAATCGATTAACTGGTCCAATTACTTTGGGACCTTGTAGCCAGTTACGTTTCTTGGACCTAGCAGCCAATGAGCTTCTTGGCCAAATTCCAAAATCAATCTTCAAGCTCAAGAATCTTGAATTTCTTGATTTATCTGGTAACCTTCTTTATGGCACTGTGGAGTTTGTCAAGTTCCTTAAGCTTAAACACTTGGTATCCATACATCTTTTTGGTAATAAATTATCCTTGGATACTGAAGTACCCACTTCCAATGCAACTCTTAGACAATTTGAAGCTTTAGGATTTTCTTCATGCAACTTAAGAAAGTTTCCAAATTTCCTTAGAAACCAAGATAAGCTAAAGTACTTAAATCTATCCAACAATAACATTCATGGCCAAGTCCCAGATTGGATATGGAACATAAGCAAAGAAAGCCTACAACTTTTTGATCTTTCCTATAACTTTCTCACTGGCTTTGGTAGCCAACAACCAACTTTTCTCCCATGGATTAGTTTACATGTACTTGATCTTAGTTTCAATTTGCTTCAAGGATCACTTCCCATTCCACCATTCTCCATTTTGGTTTTTATTGCCACAAGGAACTCCTTGATTGGAAATATACCAGAAACCTATTGTAATTTAAGTTATCTTCAAGTCCTTGATTTGTCTTATAATAGCTTAAGTGGGCCACTTCCTGCATGTTTAGGCAACTCTATTGCTTCTCTATCAATACTTAATTTGCAAAGGAACAAATTTCAAGGAAGCATTCCAGAAACATGGACAAGTGGAACTAGTTTGAAGATGGCCATTTTCAATCAAAATGAATTCCAAGGGCCTTTACCAAGATCATTGGCCAACAATTTGATGCTAAGGTTCCTTGATTTTAGTAATAATCGATTCATTGATTCATTTCCTTATTGGTTGGGCTGTCAACCCAATTTAGAGGTTTTGAGTTTACGGTCAAACAATTTTTATGGTCTAGTGGAGACTCCTGAAACTTATTTTAAGTTTCCAAACTTAAGCATCCTTGATATCTCTCACAATGATTTTACAGGAAGGTTGCCATCTACATTTTTTGAAAATTGGAAGGCTAAGAACTTTGAGAAAATGCATAACTTAACATACATGAATGAAGTCCCAGAAGTCCCAATAGATGTAGGTTCTAATTTTTTTTATTCGTTTCAAGCTTACAATTTCTCTATGCTACTAACAAACAAAGGCATAAATATTTTATATGAGAAAGTACAAGAAGGATTCTTTGCCATTGATTTCTCAAGCAACAAATTTATTGGTCAAATTCCAGAATCTATTGGAAATTTAAAAGAATGTTATTTGCTAAACCTTTCTAATAATGGTCTCACTGGGCAGATTCCAAAATCCTTGGCAAAACTTTCAAAGTTGGAAACATTAGACCTTTCTCAAAATCAATTGGTAGGAGAGATTCCACAAAAGCTAACAGAACTTAATTTCTTAGAATCTTTTAATGTTTCTTATAACAATCTCTCTGGCCCTATACCACAAGGGAAACAATTCAATACTTTTGGAAATGAATCATTTCAAGGAAATCCAAGGTTATGCAACACACCATTGACAAAGAAATGTGTGAATCCTATTGAGTTCCCTCTTTTGTCTCCAATCTTAAAGGAATCAAAAGAAAGTCAACACTTTGGTTGGAAACAAGTGGTGATTGGATATGGAATTGGATTAATTTTTGGAGGGATAATTGGACACATTTTGTTTGTAAGGAAACAAGATTGGTTGATGAAGACCTTTAGAATAAGGAAAGTAGGTAGGAGGAGGCACTAATCATGAAGAAAACAATTCTACCAAGATGTTTCACTCATGCTTAGCTATCTTTATAATTGATAAATTAGGTTTTAGTAACTATAGGCCCCCTTAGGGTTAAGTGTATGTGCTGCCTAATTTATTTCAAGTTTTTTTTTTGTGTGATAGTGTAATATGTAAGTGTTTTGTCATTTTTTAAAAGTTAAGCTTATACCTCACCCTTTGTACTTAATCGAAGTATGTTTATTATATTTAGTATTATGGGTATTAATAAAATTTGTTAACATACTATTCTTATTTATTTTTTATATTTTTTTAAGAAATGGATATGTATGGTATATTTATTACTCCATTTACTCTTTTTCTTTTTCTTTTTCTTTTTTCTTTTCCTTTTCATGATGTGTGCCTTCCTTTTTTTCTTTTTTCTTTTTCTTTTGGTTGCCTTAACTAAATATGGTATTGTTAAGATATGCTATGTCAAATGTAAGGTGAATTATATATAAACAATAGAATGAAAAAGTAGAATTAACAAGTATAGTTAGTGATTTACATACACATATCTAATAACTACTAAAGTGGCACCAACCATTTGTTTAAATTTTGCATAGGGCAAAAAGCAATCCAACAAAGGTTGGAAATTTGATTTCCTATGAACCTAGTTGGCAACAAAGCATGCATCTTCAAATTTAGGCCCTAATGATTCACTTTATTTAGATACTTATAAAGATATCCTTGTTCTTCTAAATGTAGCAAATCAAGCTCTTAGATAATAGGTACTTAGTCTAGTGTTGTATGTACCTTTTTTTTTTTTTGGGGATGAATATGTGAGTTTATGCATTAAAAAATAAGATAGTACAAAAGTTTAAGGACATACCTCAACATTATGATTTATCTAAGAGAAAATTAAATTTGAAATCTTCCAACTATGAAAAAATAAAATATTCATCTAAGAGAGTTTAATGGTTCCTAAATAGATATTGTATGTACTTTGTACTTATGATTACTCCATTTTTTCTTTAGTGTTATGCTTTAATTTCCTCTAGTTTTGTGCATTATGTTTTTTGATTGAATGAATTATGGTAGATGCCTCTTGGTTTTTAATTAGGATAGTTGACTTGATCTATCTTAACTATTCTACTTTTATAAATGTTTAGGATGTTTGAGTGATTGATGATTGCTAAAATACTTTTATTCTCTTGGGAGTGTTAGCTTGTAATAAGGAAATGACCAATACTAAAAAGACTAAATTGCATAGCAATTGGATGGAAGATTAATGTGATAAATTGCACTTAGAATATATCGTCCATGCCTATCCACTAATGCAAAGAGAGTTCACTACTTCTTTCTTATGGTTGATATTGCTTATCGTTGCTTTTTAGGAAATAGGCTAATTTGGAGAACAAATTAAGTAAGGGGTAGAAATGGGTTCTCCTCTACTTTTTGGTCCTTTGTGAAATGGATGAAGATGAAGGCAAAAAAGCTTGTCTTAGCAATGAGGAAGTTTAATACAAATTTTGTAGTAAGTTCTACGCTTGGTTTGATGTTTTGATTCTTAAGGATCATCTTGTATTTATGTTGGCACGCAATTGCTTCTATATGTCTATTATAGTCTATTTCCCAAGGGCAAATATCAATCTAAATTTTGGTAAACATGCCTGATGATTATCTTTGTGCCTTCATCATAGAGAGTATCAATTAGATGTTTATAAATCTACTCCTTTTATGGATCCAAATAAATCATCTTATGTAATGAGAGGTTTCTTAACTACACTTTATAGTACATTGGTCTTTAGCAAGTCAGTCCTTTCCTTTAATTATGTTTTGCTCACAATGTTACGAAGAGTTACTAAGTCATAGGGCTTTGGTTATCATGTTGAAAGTGCAGGAACATCTTTCGCATGCCCTTTTTTCACGAACTCTGATTTGGTTTTGGTTCCATGTTTTGTTGGGTTTGAGAGGGATGGATTTTGATAGGTTCTGCTGATTCAGCTGAGCATAAATTGCATAGGAACAAGTTTTGATAGTGAGTCTTTTTTATCTTGGTCATAAAACTAACTTTGGTCGTTTTTACTGTGCTATTATCTATTGCTCAAATTTCCGGTTGAGAATTCAAGAAAACTAATCTGTTTTCCCCAAGTAGATAGAGAAAGATATATTTTAATTATCTTGCCAAAATTACCTCATTGTTTAGAGTCAAAAGATTGTTTGACTTAGAGTGTTTGCCTTCCTGTTTCCCTTCATGAGGCTTTATTTTTCTTTGCAAAAAAAAAAAAAAGGCACTCTCTCGTACATTTATAGGTCTTTCTCTTGAAAAAAGAGAGAGATTAAATGATTTTATCTTGGTTTATAGAAAACGGAACTACATTGTCGTTATGTACAAGACTACCTAGTGAAAACTAACTAATTTACAAATTTTTAGACAATGAAGGCTATGATTTTTGGAATCCTTCAGTTTGAAAAGCCATATACCTTTCCAAATTAAACATTTTTTTTGTAAAATAAAAAATGGCGACGCCACTTGTTACTTACCTTCGCTTATTATTGGGCTGTTGTCTTAGGTTGGGTTGACTTCGATACATGCTGCCTTTTCTTTGCTACTTCTTTTTGCTTCCAGCGTCAATCGATCAATGGTTTGGATAGTAGTAATTGTTCATCTAAAAGTTCTTTGAATGACTTTTGGTTGCTCACTATTTGTGTTCTATTGGGCTTGTTCATCTACAATGGAAGATGACAAAAGTCAAAACGTTTAACTGGGTTAGAACCGAAAGGAACATCAATATCATAAGATCATGCCCAGATTATGTCGCGTGAATCTATCTTCTAATCAAAAAGTCCATGGGAACAGTACCACATACTACTGTGTTTTTGACTTCCTTCGATTTATCGACGCTCCTTATTGTTCATTTTGTATAGTTAAAGTTGGAGGTGCAAAATGAAATAGCTAATGGGAGTAGAGTGGGTTTTTTTGAGGTGTCTTTAGGGCATGGGATGAAGGCTAGGCCATTGTTGCTGCAGCTCTGGGCAGTTCTACTGTGATTTTCAGAAGAGTATCTTGGATTTTTACTTGTGTGAATGCATGCTTGTTGAACCCATTATATGCTTGTGCACCTGCTTTTATAACTGTTTCAAGGCTCTGGACATGTTCGGCCTGAATGCATTTGTATGTTGGTACCTAATTGGAACGGAGTATGAAGCTGGGATAGTTTGATATGCTCTTTTTTAAGGAAAATCATTTCATGTGGTGAAATTGACATTCATTAGTTGCTCCAAGATCCTCCCAATGTTACTCTTTACTCTTCTACTTTTTTGGTACTTCAAAGGATGGAGTTGGTTGGTATGTCCCTCTTCTGCATTTTGTGAAAACCAGAAACAGAGCATGGGAAGAAGAATTTTGTTAGAAATGTTTAAAATTGAAGTGGAACTTTCGTTGTTTTCTACATTTTACATCACCACAATATTTTCCGATTCCGTATCATGAGAAAAGGCCACAGTGTGAAAATCATAAGTTTGAAAAAGTACATGCCAAATATTTCAGATACATTTTATTAATTAGTTTAAAAGTAATGGATTAAGAGCACTTAACTTGGACAAGTAGGCTGAGAATTATGGACTCTGAGAAATGCGGATTTACTCTTAATTTGAGCTTTTCAAATCTTTCACTTTTTTGTTCTGACTAATTATTTCCTTAAGCAAACCTGCCATACGTAGTTTCCTTTGGATGAGATTACCTTCTTTGTAGTAACGGTTGAGCATTTTAGTAACATGTCTCATATTGAGTAGAGAATCATATGCTAAGTACCTGAAATAATGGTACAGAAGCTTCATTGAAGTTCATTAAAGATGTTCAGGACAGCATCTGTCACAACATTTTCGAAACCCAACCATTTGTTCTTTTTTGCTACACCAAAGCTGAACTTTGAGAGGAGATTTGCTGTTCAGACAAAAGCCTCTAAATCGGTAAACCCCCCAGTTTGATTTACCAGATCAATAACTCTGCTTGTTTTTGGTCCTCCAAACAAAAGTCACAGCTCCAGCGGAAAAGGTGAGCTAGAATAAGGATATCAATATAAAAGACCCAAAAGTCATTTGGTTGAACATCGTGATAGAGTAATAAAGAAGAATCATAAAAGAGACTAATATTATACTTACATCTTTCTTCAAAATCAATCATTAATAATAAAGGGAAATATTAACACATCAATTTTTTATGTCAATAATATAATTACTAGTATTAACATTATTCACAAAAGAAAGTCTTTTATTTTACTTTTTTTCGAGTAAGTCACCCAATGCCTTTTGCAATTTTCTGTTGCGGGACAGTTTGGCTTTCTCCTTTCCTCTAGAGCTCGTTCCTTTGCGTCAAAGCCACGGATGAAGACGATGGCTGGCTTCCTTCCGAACGAGATAATCTTCGAGACTACCGGTGAAGTCTGTGATTAGATTCAGGTGTGTTTCCAAGACGTGGTACACTCTTATCCCCAGCCCCCACTTCATCGCCACCCACCTCAGTCGTTCTCTTTCCAACCCTCAACACCCGCCTTCTCTTCTCTTCCACCATTTTTACTACGGCCTTCAGAAAGCGCTTTTCACACTTCACTCTTCTGATGATCCGTTCCCTCACAACCATTTCACTAAACATCTGGATTTAAGCAACCCTGCCATACATATCCTCTTGCTTTCCCTTGATCGAGAAATAGAAGTCCAAGGGGGCCTTCTCGCATACCCATGGGATTTCACTGACGTCGGTGGAGGATTGGGAAGGGTGATAGGCTTTGGATACAATGGTGAAGTTCTAGTGACCAAGGATGGAAGGATGGTTTCTTACGAACCTAGTAGCCAACGAAGAAAGGATCTCCACATTTTGGGTCCAGCAGATTCATTTTACTTGGATACTTATGTGGAGAGCCTTGTTCTACTTAATGTAGCTAATCAAATTTGAGAATGGGACGAAACTGAGTGTAATACTAATTAAGCTCATAGAATGGCAAGTAAGGGCGATATGCTTGAGACTAGTTTTACATTAAACATGCTTGTAAGTATGCTTAGTATGATGTTGATGTTATACTGAAAGTAGAATTGTTTTCTCTGTGTTGCCACTTGTTACCTACTTCAGTTTGATTTTGGTTCTAAAATTGGATTGGAGAAATTTTGATAGATGCTGCTGGTTTATTCTTTCAGCATTCATCAATGTATTGTTGGTTGCTCACTATTATTTTTTTCTTGGGCTGTTTCATCTGAAACGCGGAATGACAGAAGTCAAAATGTTTAATTGTGTTGGAAGTGGAAGGAAAATTAATATGGCAAGATCATGCCCAATTTCTGTCAGGTAGGTCTATACTCTGACCAAAATTCCACCAGAAGTACTAAAATGTTGCTCAACTTGCTGCAAATATTGATGCACCGGCTGTCTAAGGAGCGTAGTAAAGTTGGAGGGACACAATGAAATAGCTTATGCAGGTAGGGAGGGGCTTTTTGTGTTGTCTTTGGGGAATGGCACGAAGGTGAGGCCAAGATTTTTGCAGCACTTGAAAGGTTCGCTCTGTTTTTTCAGTGTGTTTTACGCTTGTTTTCATATGCTTGAGTGTTCCCTTAGATTTTTATAGTGTGAGCTTGTGTTATTCACCCTAAATTCAAGCCATGCTTATTGTCCTGGTGCCTGACAAAAACAGAGTATGAAGTTACCCTTAGGTGATGTGCTCTCTTTTACAAAAAAAATCATCTCATTTGGTAGAAGATTGTTGCATAAATGTATGTGAAAGTTACATTCATTAGTTGCTCTAGGGTCCTGCTGACGTTACTGTTTTACTTGTGATGGTACATGAAAAAATGGAATACTTCGGTATGTTTCTCTTTTACCTATTCTGAAAATCAGAAATAGAGCAGGGAACGAAGCTCCTTGTATTCTGCATTTGACATTATAGCCATATTTGTTTTCTTATGTGTTTGTGGAAGCTCCAAGACTGTTGGATTTTCTTTTGTTTGGACGGGTGGAGTGGGACGGTGTGGGTTTAAGGTTGAAGTGCCTAATAATGCCTTACTATTATGAGGCATTAATTTTTGAGAAGGTAAAGAGTTAAAGGTTGAAGTATCTAATAAGGGTAGTTGTCTGCTCTGATGGTACTGAATTTTATTTCTCTTGTAAGAAATCACAACATATTTTTGCATCAGCAAAAGCAGTGATCCTATGGTTATTGAGCTTTGAAATCATTTGAAGTCTTATTCTCCCGTTTAAACTTGGTATGTGTTATATGAATTGGTTCTCTTGTTTGCTTTTGACCTTTAGTGGTTGTTGGGGACATGCAGGGGTAAGAAATGTCAGCATCCTTTTAATTAGTAGCAGATGTGTTTATCATTACTGGAAACTCCGAGAATTGTGGATGCACCTTGTTCATTTTGTAACAATAGGTTGAGAACAACGTGATTTTGCATTCGGGAGGGAGGGGGAATGAATTGTGGATCTATTATATGACATCTTTGGAACTATTTTATTACTATAGGGGTTTATTCTTGCTGTTGAGATGAAAGCTTTCTATGCAATGCGCCTCGTTTTTGTCTTGCTGTATAGAATAGCGTTTTGATCTATCTCATTACTAGACTCAGAGAAAATGAGAGAAAATTTTATGAGATATGCAAGAAAGTGAGAAAATTTTTGAATTGTTTTATTATAATGGGTGGATTTTATTTAATTATACTCTTTGTTGGGATAATGTCTCTGTGTTGTGCCATAGCTTTCCTCGTTGTATATGATATCATTTTGATTTGGGTGTCAATTATACATTAAAAAAAATAGAGAAAATATGAATCATAAACATTAGGTTAATATGAATCAAATCTATCTTATCTTTGGCAAAAGACGATTTGCTCGTGTTATGGCCTTTTGAATGTCCCTTCACTCACTACAATGCAACAAGGAATTGGTCTTCCAATGGATTTTTGAAGCGTTAAATATGTGGCCATGTGAAACTTTTTTAAAAATATCTTGGCCCTACACTAAATTCTCTTCATCTACTTTATCATCAAATGTGTCTTTGTACAAGATTACATTACTTTAATCGGTGTACGGCAACGGCAAAAGATGATTCACGTTCATCTTACTCAATGTGAATGCTTCTAAACCTACCAACACATCTAAGACAGGTGAGAGGTTCAGTAATTGATGGCCGTCTTCGTCTGACCTGCTTTCACTGTTGTCCTGTGAATGCCACTCAACTTTGAGAAAAGATGTTGGCCTCCAATTAAAGAAGATGAGAAGAGCGTCTTCATCGTACTTTTTGATTTAACTTCGAATCTTCGATTGTGGGAATAATCGGATTGACTGGGAAACAAAAGCAAGCCAATCTACAAATAAAAGACTGTAAACATCCACCGTAGAAGACTTTTTAAGACAAATATCGACTCAGAAGGTGAATGCTATTATCAGAGGAATTGGAGACATAACTTTAAAAGGTTGAGCGAAGTTTCTTTGACCCCGTTGCGACAGCATGAGTCAATTCTGGGGCATGTTTCTTTCTTTTTTCTTCTCTTTCTACCTAAAAGAATTGAATCATGCCCGTTTGTTTCATTTCTTTCTAAAAGATGATGTCCACTTCCATTAAATAACATTTTTCATGGGAGAGGTCCCATCTTCACTTGAGAATTTAAACAAACTATTTATTATGGATCTTGGTCAAAATCAATTGAGAGATCCAATTCTTTTTGACTTTGTAAACTTGATTCAACTGAGAGTCCTTTATCTAGATTTCAATCGTTTATTCAATGAAACTTAAATCATTTTCCCAATGAAATGCCTAATGAGATTTCTAACCTCCCAAAGTTAAGGTTCTTGTGTCCTAGGTTCAACAAGTTTATAAGTTGTAATCCAAATTCAATCTTTAACCTCAAGAATCCTTAAGATATTGATCTCCACTCTCTAGTGTAGAACAAGCAATTGGTCTCCCGGTTGGTCTTTGAAACTTCGGTAAAAGGGCATGGCCCTCCACTCGCTTTTCTTTATCCACTTTCGGGTTATTAAATGTCTTTCTACAAGGGAAATTCCATCACTTTAATCAGTTTTCGTCATTGTTAAAAGATGATTGCTCGCATCATAGTCGCATCATAGTCGCATCATAGTTGCATCATAGTCGATGTGAACACTACTAGAGCGACTAAAGGTGACTGGTTCAGATATTGGTGATCGTCGTCGTCAAATGACTTGCTTTCGCTATTGTTTTGTAAACAGCCACTGTAGGAAAATTCATTTAAGACATATTTGTATTAGTTGAATAAAGTTACTTTGACAATTAAGTTCACAGATTTAGAAAATAAATTATTTAAAATCTAGGAAAATATCAACAATTTAGAAAAAAATGTAGTTACCTGAGAAGACAAATTTAGGTTAGTCAGGTACTTAGGTAGTTATCCTGAACTTATTTAATCATGTTTGAAATTAATTTTACTAAGCGTTAAGACAAGCGCTTGGATACCATCATTTGAAGATATGTACAAATTACATTCTTTCATTTTAGTTTTTCATTTCCCTTTGGAATTTTGAGGTGGTTCGTCCCAACCCAATGGGTTGGGAGAGAATATAATTCAAAGGTTGCAACTGCTATTAAAATTCTAAATCAGGTTGGCTAAGAAGTTGGAAAATTATATAAAATGTTTAACAAATCTGTCCGATCAACCTTCCTACTTTATCCGGAAATTAAGGTGAAATGGAAAAAATAAAAAGTCACCTCTCTCACACACACAAATAGTATTGAAAGGATTTTTCCTTTCCTATTTCTTTTGCGTTACCGGGTTATAATGTCACGTGAAGTACATAGGAATACATGTCTAATAACTACCAATGATGTAAAGATAAAATTTGAATGAATAACTCGATCTTAGAGATGTCTCGGTAGCCAAGAGGAACAAAATACGAAGTTACGAGGATTTTTCGGGCTCTTTTTTAAGGAAATCGTCTCATTTGCTGAAATATGATTGCATGATTGGATGTCAAAGTTACATGGATTAGTTAGTCTAGGATCCTCCGGATGTTACACTTTTAGTTTTGGTTGTACATTGAAAAATGGAATCCTGTAGTATGTTTCTCTTTTATATGTTTTGCAAGTCAGAAACAGATCGTGGGAAGGGAAGCTTTATGTTACAGATCTGGGCTTCTGTGTTTAGCCTGAAATTAGTTAAGTCAGGTCATCATTAGGACTTTTTACTTTAAAAGGATATGATCTTCGTGAGGAACAGTAATTTTGATTGTTGGTTTTGACTTTAGAATGTAATTTGGTTTGAGTGTTCTCATATGAGCCTTTTTCTTTTCTTCATAAAAGAATCTTTCACCATTCTTCACAAACGATACCCCCGTTAAAATCCTAAATAGGACAGCGACTATGTAGGACTTTTTTTAGTCGTATTCATTCTTTTGTTCTTTGCTATATCTTTCTTTAATTTTATAGCAGGATTAATCGTATTGTTCTGACAATCTATGACCTTGACTAGCATGGGTTTCACATTAGAGCCTACCCGACGTCGTCTTGATCTACCATTGACGACTGTGTGCGATGACATGAGCAATTTTTGGGGCATCTGTGTTTGGTTTTTCCTCTCTTTCTACCTAAAAGTGTTGAATCCTGCGATCGTGCAGGAATCTCTAATTCCTTTCCAAATGATGATGGTCACTTGACAGTTTGCATAAAAAGTCCTACACCATTAAGTGGGAAAATATTGGCGTGTTTGATTTAATCAACAACCAAAGTCGAAGACCAAGGTCGACAAGGCAGCACAATAAAAGCTGCATACACTATCCACCCGAAAGGAGCAATTGAAAAACTGGAAGGTCGAGAAGGCACGCACCATCAGCACTTTCCATGATGATTCGTTATTAGTCATGATTTATAATATTAATTGAATAAAAAATTTTTACATATAAGGGGCATTAAGTGACAAATTTTTTTATGTCAAATTCATTCTTGTGTTGTTTGTTAGAGATTTCAACAATCTTATGGTTATGATAGTTCATGAGCTAGACTTGCATGGGTCTCACATTAAAGCCTACTTGAAGTCCTTTTTGAGCTCTCGACGAGGACTATTTGCCTAACAAATTCGGTCCTGTCCACCAAACCTTCATTCTCCATTAAGATTAGACCATGAAGAGGACACTGAAGCTTTTGATAACTTTTGAATAATCTATGGTTTCTGACGAATCAGACTAGTAGGAAAAATCCATGTAGAGAAAACAAGATGTGTATTTATATGTTTTATCGTTGTGTTTTTGGCCCCTTTTCTTTCTTTCTTTCTTTCTTTCTTTTCTTTCTTTTTCTTTTTTTGGTAAAGAGATGTATCCAATTGATCCCTAAGTCACCAAATAACGTGATTTTCATACTGTACATTGAGCTTTCTCTCGAGTTTATAAATTACGGCTCTTACCTTCACTTCAGTCATATCCGAGAGTGCCATACATAATATAGACATTATGAGCTTTTCCCTTTATTTGTTTCTTCTCATGTGCTTGCTTTTCTTAATCACACAATTACATCTTGTATGTGCTCTTTCTTCTCCTTTCTTTCAAAAATTGTGCCATAATGATGAGAGGTTAGCCTTGTTGCAATTCAAGGAAAGTTTCATCATAAACAAGAGTGCCTCTAGACCTTGGGCTTATCCAAAGGTTGCATCTTGAAAACTTGAAGAAAGCAAAAGGAATTGTTGTTTTTGGGATAGGGGGGAATGTGATGAACACACAAGTCATGTAACTAGCCTTGACCTTAGTAACAGCTTTCCCTAAGGTTCTATTAACTCCACCTTTTTCTCCTATTTTCCAACTTTGATTAGGACTCAAAAACCCCTTTCTCATGCACACAACTTGATTTCAGTTTAGACTTAGAGTTATGATTATGGACTTTCATGTGAGATCCAATAACCCGCACAAATGACTTAACTTTCATGCCAAGTACTAACTTTTCTTTCCAATTCATAAATTAGGCATTCAACCTTCAATAATATTATAGGGTACCAATCAAGGATAAAACTTAATGTGTTCATTGCTCTCTTTTGTTATCACATGCTTATTTCTCTTATTGTAACACATGCATGGTAAATGCTATTATTCTTCTTCTATTACTTAAAACTTGTGCTGGGTGGCTACCTTGCTATAAGTCAAGAAAAGCTTCACATAGAGAAGAGTGCCACTTTTTCTAATCCTTTGGCTTATCTAAAGTTGCAACCTAGAAACTTCAAAGAGATAAACATGTTTGGACCATCTTTCATCTATTCAACTAAAAAGATGTTTCCTCTTTCATGAAAGCTGCTTAATTTCTCAACTTTGATTTAGACTCATAAACCTTAACTCACAAAAAATAACCAAATTGAGTTTAGACTTAGAGCAATAATTCGATAGTTTAATGTATGATCTAGTAACATATGCCAAAGACTTGACTTTAATGTTATGCACTAAGCTTTCCTTCTAGTCCATAAAGTAGGATTTCTACATTTAATTATATTAGAACATGCCAACCAAAAAACATAACTTTATGACATTACTACTATCTCTATTTAATTTCATATGCTTATTTTTCTTAATCTAGCACATGCTTAGTAGATGCTTTTGTTCTTTTTCTTTTACTCAAACCATTGATGAGAGTGTCTCTTTTCCTAATTCTTTGGCTTATCTTAAAGTTTCATCTTTGAAACTTCCATAAAGGAAAGATGTTCATACCATCCTTTTATCTATTTGAGTAAAAAGGTGTTTTCTCATTCATGGAGAATGCTTGATCTTTTCTAGTTTTGATTGGGACTCCTAAACCCCTACTCACATAAATAACTTGATTTCAATTTATACTTATAGCTATGATTTCAAACTTTGATGTAAGATCCAACTACTCATGCAAATTGCTTGACTTCCATGCTAAGCATTAACTTTTTTTTCCAGTCCACAAAGTAAGGATTCAATCTTCAATAATATTAGAAGGTAATAATTAAATGATAAAACTTTGTGGTTTATTACTTTTTTTTGTTTCTTATTGTATGCTTACTTTTCTTACTCTAACACATGCATGGTAAATCCTTTTGCTTAACTTCTATGTGATGATGAAGGAAGGGCAACCTCACTATAATTCAAGAAAATCTTCATTATAAATAAAAGTGCCTCTTTTGTGAATTCTCTTCTAATCTAAAGGCTAATCCTTCTCTTAGAAACTTCCAAGAGACAAAAATGTTCATTCTATACTTTTGTAAAAAGGCGTTTCCTTTTTCATGGAATATCCTTATATTTTTCCAACTTTGATTAGGACTTATAAACCCCTTACTCACACAAACAACTTGGTTTTGGTTCACATTTAGAGTTACAATTTTGGATGTTGATGTAAGATCCAATAACTCACACAAATGCCGTCACTTCCATTCTAAGCACTAACTTTCCTTTCTAATTCATAAAGTAGCTATGTTGACCTTCGATAGTATTAATGGGTGCCGTGCAAAAGACAAAACATTATAAGCTTGTCACTTTCTTTATTTATTATCATGCATTTAGTTTTTTTTTAATTATCACACAAAACTAATTGTCTGAATTGATGGGAAATAGTCCATTACTTTTTGAAAATAATTCACGTGAGAGAAATCTAGGAATGTATAGGATACCATTGACAAAAAGTGTGTCAATTCTATTAAATTTCAAATTCAATCTCCAATGTCAAAAGAATGTCAAGAATCTAGATTACATTTTGGACTGGGTTGGAGAATGAATATGATTCAATAAAAGTCTAGACTTGTATTTTGAATAGATTACATTTTGTTTGCAAGGAAAAAAAATTGGTTGATGAAGACTTCCAAAACAAGGCAATTAGTTGGATAAAGACATAGATGTTAAAGAATGTGATTTGAAAAAAAAAACTTTCTTAAGAAATAGATATGTATATATGAAGACAACGTCCTTTTATTTCATCACTAGTAACAATAAAACTTGGTGACAACCCAATCTCAAATCTATTTTGTTAAAGTAGTTTGCCTTGCCAACTTATCAAACAAATCTACCATTAAAGGAATAAGGTATTTGTTCCTTATAGGTACCTTGTTTAATGTTGATAGTCAATGCATAACTATATTGACCTATCTTTCTTTTCTTGAAAAAACACAAGAGCTTTATATGGGGCCTTTAATGGTTAAATATACCTATCATCTAATAGGGTCTTTAGTTGCTTCCTAAGTTCCTCAAATTTAAGTGGGGACATTTTGTAAGGGGGCTTCACTAAAGGCTTTGCTCCATAACTCCAATTCTATCACATGATCAACTACTTTCTAAAGAGGTAATTGTTTTGACATTTCTAAACCCATCACATCTTTGTTCTCATTAAGAATGTCAATAAGCATTTGAGGAAGATCTTCCTTCTTTGAGATCTCCTCTTCTATCTTCAATATGGCAAAGTAGATTTCCTTACCTTTCTATATACCTTCTTCAGTTGTATGGCAAAAAAGATTTATTTGTACAAGACCTATGACTTTCATATGAACCATGCATGACATATTGTTAGGTTTATTTACTAAGTAGTTTCCTTGTATTTGAATGGGATTAACCACCCAACTTACAACACCTAGTGCATAGTCAAGTCCAACACTTCATGGCCACCCATTGTCTAGTGTGAAGCTTTGTGCTACCAAGAGTTAACTACAAAAAAGGGTCTAAGTGCACTTAGTACAAAATGGGCCCTAAAGGCTGGTCAAAGTACCTAGGCCCAAGTAGTTAGCATAGCCTATGTGAGAATATTAAGATAATAAGGTAACACCTTAGTTATTAGCCATAGCTTTTGGCCTATTAGTAGTATCTAATGATCTTAACACATATTTCTTACAAAAATATACAAGTAACTATGTGTGGGTAATGAAAAGCATGGGCTACCTATAGGAAATCTAATCCAAGAACTAGCTTGTAGTCATCTATAGGTACTACTGTGAATTCACTTTTTCCTTCCATTTCCTTATGTGTAAACCCACTACATGGATGACCCCAAACATAAACTATAATGTATTGTTCACCATCTTCAACAACCCCACATATTTCTTCACTAAGAGACTTAATCTCTTGGCTTTGACAAGTCTCATGAAAGTGTGTGTGACAATTGTATCAACCATAATTATGGTCTTTTTACTATTAACCATAAATTTCACATAAATTAACAATCGCTTAGTTGGTCTAGAAGCCTTACCTTCCATAAAATTAAACATCTAGAGAGTTGCTATGTAGCCATCCTTTATAGGACTCTCCTATGATATTGGCTTTTACTTCATAACATTTAACGATCTACCATTTAGGTAGTCTTACATATAGTATGGACCCATACAAATAAAGCAAGAAAGGGTACCTTTCTTTTTGTTACTATCACAGTTAAAGGGTGGACTACTACTTATATTATAGTTGAATAAAGGTTGACTCCCTCATTCTTTCCTTAAGATGCTAGTTCAGGTAGGTGACTTAAACAATGATTTGATCTACCTACAATCTGTCAAGGACATGACTATTGAGATGGTATGACTCAAGCTTATCTTTCACCCATTTTTGAAGGTTACTCCCAAAGAAAAGCAACAAGGTCTATTTTGATAATTGTTCAAGGTACAATGTTGCATTTGAAAATGCTTGCACATATGCTTGTAGAGTCATTGTTTGCCTCAAGTCCTTCAATGTCTCATAAGCTTTCTTAATTACATTCTTGGGAAAGAACTATTTCTTTAATTATGTCTTAAATATTTCATAAGTTTTAACCTTACCTTTCCCTTTCTCAATCTCATGATGCTTCCTATGCCACCACATCATAGCATTATAAGTGTAATAAAAAAAAATGTATACCTTAGTGCGTTCATTTCTAATTTCCACTATTTAAAGTGGCATTCCATATGCTACATGAAATTCTTTACTTTAATTGCATCTCATTTCTCACTATAGGTTATTCATTTAGGAATATCCTTACTAGGAATAGCAATAGGAGATCTTTCTTTCTTCAAAGCATCAATTTGTTCTTGAAGATAAATTATGGCACATTTTAGATTATGTTCAAGGTGAGCCATCCATTCCTTAACAAGAATTGAGAAATTCTTTAGAACTACAAACTTTTCTTTTAGAGTTGCTACATTGACTTGGGACCTTTTTTCTCTATCTAATTTTTTAGCTATATATCCATCAATCCTTTTTGTGAACTACTAGCCATTTCTCTATAACTTAGTTTGTGATTAAGCTTTAATATTACCTGTAATGCATTTAGAGTAAATAAATTTGATACTTAGCTCCTAGCTTAGAACTAAGTTAGCCTTTAATTAGGATTACCATAAGGAGAGGTTAAAGGAAGAGGAAAGAAGAGTATATGACTAGGGAGTATTGATAACTCTAGTTTTTATAGGATTATTGTGACTAGCTTAGATAATATATAATATAGTATTTGTTAAAGTATATTTGCATTTATCTATATTTATACAAGTTTTGCTTGTTTATGCAACAAAATCCAAAAAGAAGGAAATAAAGCAAAAATAGAGGAGATTGTCACACATGGAGGATATCACTTAAGGAAAAAAGTAAAAGAAAAAGCAATTGTTGAGTGAGAAGGATTATCAAACAGAGCGGGTGACTAGAGAAAAGGATAGCAAAATAGAGAAAAAAGAGAGGTGAGAGGGATTTATAGGTTGGACATCAAGTAGGAAAGGAGTCACTGGAGAATTAGAAACTATGTTCGATTCTTAGAGAAGAGCAACAATTGTGCAAAGGCTAATTGCCCGCCCTACATTATCTCTAGTGACAATAATACACTTGTGATTTTAGCTTGCTTTTGGGTGTTTTCTAGTAAGAAAAGAGTAGATCCTACATATGAGTGCAATTTTTGGTTGTTTTGTGGCATTTGCATGTGATTTGTTGTGGTTTCCAGTGAAGAATGTTGAATGCCATCTAGGCTTTATTCTATTAGATCTATGCATTTCTATGGTAGATCAAAGTGATTTCTCTATAGATAGCACTCTAGACACCTTCCTCTACATTTTCCAGTGTTTTTAGTGAAGAACAGCAATAGTGTAGATTTGTGCAATATTTCTATGAATTGAAGACATATCAATGAAAGTTTTTGTGTTTTTAATTTTAAGAATACTTTGTTTAAGTTTCTACATTGTTTCTATTTATTTATAAACCATGTTTTAGTTTACTTTTGTTAAAGTTACGATTTAATTTGATTACGATGGTATGAATGTTATGATTATTATACTTTGTAAGATATTTTGTTTATATGAAGTTGTATATTACTGCATTTAATGTGTTTGAGTGACTAGTTATCACTTAGATTATTTGATTTGCATGTTAAAGTTTGACAAGAAATGACATGCAATTACTTCTTGTAATGTGAAACCATAGATTAATATGGATAGACATATACCATATAATTTTTGTGGCTTTAGTTGTAAACTAGAATGTTCATAAATTTAAATACACTTAATTCATTTCAATTCACATATAGAGATATAATGAGTTAAAGAGCTAAGTAAGTTCGTTATACCTAAACATAGGATAGCGAATAAACTAGAAAATTCTACCATAACATAAGCATAATCAATCTTGCAAACATAAATAATATACATTGGTACTTAGTAATAAGGTGAAATTGGATACCCTAACATGTTTTGTTTATCAAGTTTAGATTAAACTTAATTGTTTAATCCATGTTTTATTATTTTGATTTGTTAGATAAATTCTAAGAGTTGTTCACTTTTAGTAATTAGTTAATTTAGTAATCACCAGTCTCTCTGGGATGATACTCATTTTCATTATTGTATTACTTGTTTAACATGTATACTTACATATAGGATTTAACTGAACAAGTATAGGAAAAAAGTGTAAAGAATGTGTA
The DNA here is from genome assembly GCA_028551475.1 of Casuarina equisetifolia. Taxonomy (NCBI): domain Eukaryota; kingdom Viridiplantae; phylum Streptophyta; class Magnoliopsida; order Fagales; family Casuarinaceae; genus Casuarina; species Casuarina equisetifolia. The sequence goes on from CM052355.1 coordinate 29,368,979, forward strand.
AGTAGGATGATTCGAAAGGATCACTTTATATAAGTGTCTGCCTTTTCTTGAGTAATCAATATGATATCGGTTACATGTATTGCCATTACAAATATTTTCATTAAGGTATGTCAAATTAAGATACTTAACTTTTCAAATTGAAGATATTCGAATTATGACAAATGTTATTATAAAAAATATTGAATCCTAATAGTAGTCTTATTAAATAGTGCATTTATACAATCAAAATCATTAAGATCATAACGTTCCTTCAATAGAGAGGATGATTACATCCAAGAAGTAAGTACATTTAAAAAGAACATAAAAGGAAGCAAATTGGCACCACCTCAAGTGGACAACTCAATAATAAGGGAAATTAGGTAGGCTAGATTCAACTTGCATAGCCAATCCATCAACCCTAACTATTAGTCCATAACATAGAAGTCCGACTTGTACTTATTTAGCCACTTGGAGGCCTATGCTTTGATTCCAAAACATCAATCTTTCTATAAAAACTAGTTTTAAAAAAGTCATTTCAAGAGAAAGGAGATATTTCATACAAATCTACACTTATAATAACATAGAACAACTCCACACCAACTTTAATAATGAACACTAGGTGGTGTGGTGGTTTGGCGACAACTGTGAGATTGTGATTGTTAGACCAAAGAGGAGGTTTGGGTATACACCGAATTATGCCAACGCGGGGCGTTAAATGAGGTGGATGGGTTGGTTTTACCGGAGGCTTGGACGGCTTACCATGAGTTGGTTTCACCGGAGGCTTGGGTGGGTTAACTTGGGGTGGTTTTACCGGAGGCTTGGACGGCTTACCATGAGTTGGTTTCACCGGAGGCTTGGGTGGCTTAACGTGGGGTGGTTTCACCGGAGGCTTGGGTGGCTTAACGTGGGGTGGTTTAACCGGAGGCTTGGGCGTCTTAACATGGGGTCTTTTGACCGGAGGCTTGGGTGGCCCAACATAAGGTGGATGTTTTTGTGGCTTAGGGTGAACGGGCGTCTTGACAATGGGAGGGCGTTTGAGTGGGAGCTTTGGGGGGTGCTCTGGAGCCGGGCAATAAGGTAAAGCAGGAGAAGTGAGCAGAGTTCTCAAGTTTAGAAGAAAAACCAAGAGACTAGCAAGAGCATGCATCCCCATCTTCAGGAACAACCCACAATGCTCAACTGAAAAATGGCGGGGGAGGAAAGGATGTTTACTTCACTGAGCATTCAGTTAATGAAGCCTTCATATCTGCTGCCGCCTTTTTATAGTGAGTGCAATCAATTGCACTGTAGTATTTGTCCCCTTGATAAATCAGAGGGTCTTCATCTTTATATTTTGACTTGAGGAGCAACACCTATTCTCTTTTGGATTTGCCAATCAAGTTGTGCCGAGTTGTGTTTTTTAAGTTGGAAATTTCAGACCTTTTCATGACAAAGGAATCCAGATCACGCGGTTCCTTTTGTTTTTTTCTTTAAATGGCTTGGTAAAGGGAGAAGAGGGGTGAGTGTCCAGGTAAGCACTTATCGATAAGGATCAAATTATTGTTTTGAACATATAAATGAAAAAACAATTCCACTTTGAATTTCCCTCCAATATCGATGGCCACAATGAAAAAGGAAATTGAATATGTTAAGCTTGTGAGAAACAAAAAGGGGAGAGACAGACAATTTTACTTCAACAGGAGGTCTTCTATCCAAAACTGAAAGAACACGTAAGAAATCATCTTTAATCTCACCAACCACTCATTTCAATTGGAAGCATCATACTGTATTAGAGTAGCCATTACGTTTGATCTAAATTCCCAAATCTCACGCCAACGGCTTGACTTTAAGTTGACCTAATACTATAATGTTTGATTTCTTATTACGATTCTCTCTTTCTCCCTCCCTACGCTAACGGAAAAGGCCAAGACTACTCAGTCCATTGGTCTCTGCAGTAGAACGACGGAATTCCAACAAGTAAGATGAAAAAAAGGAAGGAAATATACAAGTCTCAAGTTTTAATCGCTTTAAAAAGCACTGTCTAGCTTTGAAGGCGCCTCTTTATTTATAACACGAGTTCCTTAGAGGGACAGGAATTCGACAAGGCACAGAGCTTGAGATATAAGGTTCTTTGTCCATTGATGAAGTATGGGGCACTTCAAACTCCAAATTGCGACCACTCGCAGTATCAAGACAAATAAAACCCAAGAACTATATCCAACCGTTAAGATCGAAGAGTTTTAACCCAAAGCCAGTCAAACTAGTCAAAAACCAAATTTAATGTGCATACTTGTATGCGGAAAATAGTTTTTTTTTTTCTTTTGAACAAAGATCAGTTTAAGATGAGCATAGTTTCTTCTATTTACGTTTGCATATCACTTGGTGGACAAATATATCAAGCAACAGAGCAGTAATATACATAGTAATGAAGGTGAGAGAAACAGATTACCTAAGGTAGTTGAGTGTTTCGGTCAATCTTCTCTTGGTCCTTACATCCACTGTCCCCTAGCTAAAATGAGCTAGAAACACTGAACATTTATCACTACAGCCATTTCACCTAGAAACCTCAGATTCCTTTGATGAACTTATAATCTGAGATCAACACTAAGATAGATATGGTTAGTGCAATGTAATACTCTCAACCTATGGAGGAATAATGTGAATGATTAAACCAAATACATCTTAAGCATGTGAAGGATTTCGCTGTGAGCAAGCTATGATCTTCAGACCCTCCTTTCACGTTTAAGTAGCTCCAGGTTAGAGTCGAATATTACCATTACCGTCAAAGACAAGGAGTTTCACTGCGATTTTTTAGAATGTTTTGAAGCTTGTTTTATTATCTAACATTTTTACTTGTGCGAGTGCATGATGTTCACCCTGAATTGCAGGACATGCTCATTGCATTACGGTACCAAAGAAAAGCAAACTTCCTAAGAAAAGTCATCTCATTTCGTGAAAGATGTACTCTTTTACACATTTTCCGAAAATCAGAAACAGAGCATGGGAGGTGAACTTTGTTTAAAAAAAAAAAAAAAAAAAAGCGGTTGAATATAGAAGAGAAACCGATTCAGCAACATGCATTAACAGCAATAGAAAACAAAAAGGAAAATATATATATATTAGCCATCATTTTCAACTGATCGATATGTTTTATAATTTTCCAATGAATAAAAGAGTCGAGAGATAAACCGAGATTATCCTGCAAATGTTAGGCATAAATACCCGTTCACTTCCTACTGCAACTGGGCTACAGGTGGACTCGGTTGTGGAAATAACTTCTATAAGTCAAGTTCAGTCAATCGTTTTGTGTATTAGAGACTGACCCCAGTGCAACGACTTGAAGCAATTGGGGCCTTGCATGTTATGATCTTTAATTCATATTTTAGCTTTAGGAACTATCTTGGACCAAAAATAAAGAAAAAAAAAAGGGACCGGAAAACAAAACATCCAATAAATTGCGACAAAATTGACACATAAGCAGGACTTCATAAAAAGGATAATTATTATCAACAAAAGAAATAAGAAAAAAACTATTAATTGTTTTTAGCAAAAATTTTGAACTTAAACAGATAAGAATCACGATCAGATAATTAAAAATTGGTTCTTTTTTCTTTTTTTTTCTTAGATTTTTATTTCAAGCTTTTGTCTTCATAAATTATTTCTTGTAAAAATTTATGATATTACAAAATTATCTTGGGATATATATCACATTAGAAATTGCCTTCATATTGAGATACACCCCCATCTTTTTCATTTCTTCAATCCGTATTGGAATTGCACCTTAGATCATTGAAATTAACTTAATGAGCCAAACCGGTGGGCAAATTAAGAGTCATGACAATTATTATATCTAGACGTAACAATTATTATTTTCCAAAGATTTGCATGTACAGCCTCTAGCTACAATTAACTGCACGTTGTTGTTTACTTACATCATCCTATTTTTGCAAATTTAAAAATAAAAACAAAAATGGATTTCACCTTAAATATCCCTTCCTATATTGAACATTCCGGGACACAGTACAAAAGGAAATTGGACATGTTAAGTCGGTGACAAGCCAAAAAGGAAAAACTGACAATTTGATATTAATAAAGAGGACTTCCATCTGAAACCAAAGAACACGTAAGAAATCTTTAGATTCTCCAATTACTCATTTGAATTGGAGCCATCACTAGACAAGAGTAGCCATTACGTTTGATCTAATATCCCAAGTCTCACGTGAATGACTTGACTTAAAGTGAGACTTGGAAGCAAGACAGTGGAAAATTGGAGTCGCGACAAGATCCAGATCGTAAATCTCACACAATATAGGATTGATTACTTCTTTTCGGTTAATGCTTTCGGGATGAAGACACATGGCTACCTATATGGGTGATGGGAAGAGAGACTCCATCACCCATAGTGAGCTATTAAAAGCATGCATATGGAGTAAAACCTAATAGAGCTACTAAAGAGGTGATGACATGTTGGGAGGCTTTTGAATCTAGATGCCAAGGGACTACGCCAAAGGAAAATGAGATAGTGAGTGGAGCAAAATGGGCCACAAGAGTGGATAGTGTAATGTAGTAAGCCTGAAGGGAGTAAAGGGCTTGTTTAGGGTAAGGGGACTAATAAGCAAAGTTAGTTAAGGAAACTAGATTATAGGGGTGTTTTGGTAAGTCTAATGGTGAGAGCTTGTGGTTTGTTGGAAAGTATGGTTAAATCTTTCTCAGTAGCTAGTAACAACTTAATCGGGTGGGTGGAAAAGTTATCAAAAGCATCCCTGATGCCTATCATAGCCACCATATTAGTTGCCATTGTTGGGTGGTCTCGAGGAAATAGAGTAAAAGCTTGGCAAAGGGATTCAAGGTTGTAGGTTAGGATAGATTCTAGAAGGGCAATGGAGCTTGTTTGGTTAAGAAACCACTAAAGTACAATGCTAAAGCTACTGTGTTAAGTCATGAGATCACAAATGATTGTCTATTCTTTGTGAACAACAATGAGAGAATGGAGCTTCTCTTAATTAATCAAAGTCTTAGGGGATTGCACTAAGGCTACCATAGCAAGGCCATCAAAACTATCACCAAGCCCTTGTAAAATATAAGTGTGATATTCAATTTCAAAAATCCGCTCCTCGATGAAGGCTAGCTGATTGACAATATAAGATTACTACATTATATGACTTTGGATATTATGCTGAAAGCACGAGAACTTCTTTCGTATGCCCTTTTTTGCAAACTCTTGTTTGTTTTTCATTCCATACTCTATTGAGTTTAAGTGAGATAGATTTTGAAAAGTGCTATTAATTATGTTTGAGCACAAATTGCAAAAAAGGGCATAGGAAAGAAGTTCTCGTGCTTTCAGCATAGGAACAAGTTTTAATTTTAGGTCTTTTTTTATGCTAAGCATAAAAATAACTTTGGTCTTTTTTATTTGGTTATTATTTGTAGAACAAATTTTCTAAGCATAAAAATAACTTTGGTCTTTTTTATTTGGTTATTATTTGTAGAACAAATTTTCTAGTTCATAATTCAAGAACACTAGCCTCGTTTCCCTAGATAGAGTGTCAACCTTCGTGTTCCGCATCATGAGGTTGTGTCCTTCTTTGCAAAAAAAGGCACTATCTAATACATTTATGGTTCTTTCTGTTGAAAAATAGAGATGAAGATTAAATGATTTAGTCTTGGTTTTATAGAAAATGGATCTACAATGTTGCTACCTCCAAGATTACGTAATGAAAACTTACTAATTTAACAATTGTAAATAAAGATGGCAATGTTTTTTGGAATCCTTCAATTTGAAAAACTATATACTTCCCAAAATTTGTCAAATATTTTTATTTTTTTTATTTTTTATGGTGATGCTACTTGTTACTTACTTCAGCTTGTTTTATGAACTGTTGTCTTGTGTTAGATAGACTTTGTTAAATTCTGTTGTTTTTTCTTTCTTTTTCTTTCAGCGTCAATCGATCAATGCTTTGGATAGTAGTAATTATTCTATCTAAAAGTTCTTGGAATGACTTTCGGTTGCTCAATATTTGTGTTCTATTGGGTTTGTTTATCTCCAATGGAAGATGACAAAAGTCAAAACGTTTAATTGGGTTGGAACACGAAGGAAAATTAATATGATAAAATCATGCCCAAATTTTCTCATGTGTACCTATCTTCTAATCAGAAAGTCCAATAGAGCAGTACCACGTACACTATGTTTTCGCCTTCCTTCTATTTACCGACCCTTCTAATTGTTCATTCAGTGTAGATAAAGTTGAATGAGAAAAATGAAACAGCTAATGGGAGTAAAGTGGGGTCTTTTGAGGTGTCTTTTGGGGATGGGATGAAGGTGAGGTCATTGTTGTTGTAGCCCCGGGAAGTTGTACTATGATTTTCAGAAGAGTAACTTGGTTTTTTATTTGTGTGAGTGCACCATTGCTAAACCCATTTTATGCTTATGCACCTGCTTCTATAACCATTTCAAGGCTCTGAACATGTTTGGCCTGAATGCATACCATGCTTATTGCGTGTTGGTGCCTAATTGAAACAAATTATGAAGTTAGCCTAAGTCGATATGCTCTTTTTTAAGGAAAATCATTTCACGTGGTAAAACTGTCATTTCCTAGTTGCTCGAGGATCCTCCCAATGTTTCTCTTTTACTTTTATGGTGCATCAAAGGATGGACCTGTTTGGTATCTCCCTCTTTTGAATTTTCCGAAAACCAGAAACAGAGAACGAGAAGAGGAACTTTGATAAAAATATTTTAAATTGATATTTGTTGACCCGTTGATATTTTCTGATTCTGGATCTTGGAAAGAGGTGACAGCTTGGACATCTTAAGTTCAACAGATTACATGTCAATTGTTTTAGGTACATTTTATTAATTAGTTTAAAGGTAACGGATTAGGAGCACCTAACTTGACCAACCAAGTTGCAAGTACAGATATTTGATTATTTGTATTATTTTTTAAGTGGCATTTTTATTTTGTTTGCTTGTTTCTTTTTTATGTTTGATTCAAATGTAAGGAAGCTCCAAGATTTTTTTTTTTTTTTTTTTTTGTAATGGTGTTGTTTCGCGGCACCCGCGTGGTGGGCGGCGGCGCAGAGAGAGAGAGACTTGAGACAGAAATTCCATAATGGCTAGTCAAGGAGTCAAAGAGGTTAAAAGTTAAGTAGCTAATATGCTTCAATTATTTGCTCTGATGAACCTTAAATTTATTCCTCCTTGTACCAGATGGTTATAACATGAAACTGTGAAAGAAATACCATAAATAAGAATGAGCTTTTTGATTGGCTGGTACCCTGGTTGCTTTTTACCTTTATTGGGTAATTGGAGGCTGCAAACGAAGTATTAGCATCCTTTTCAAGAAGTAACAAACATGATTCTTATAACTAGTGAACTCAGAAAATTGTGGATTTACTCTTCAATTGAATTTATCAAGTCTTTCTCTTGTTTGTTTTGATTAATTATTTCTCTAAGCAAGTCTGTCATAAATAACTCCCTCAAGTAAGATTGTGTTCTAAGCAATAATAGTTAATCATCTATATCTTGAGATAATTTAGAGATGTCAATTTCTCTATCATTTCTTACTAGATTACTTTATCTTAAAATTGACTTTTGTGAATTTTCATCAATAATAAGATTCAAGTAAACAACTAACCTATAATTAAATGCCACAAGAGCCTGTACAAGCAATTCAAATCTTTGAAAGACGTCATCTTGTCCAAATTTCTTCAATTTCTATGTCCTTTCCTACCATATTGCCTTATCTTAAAATTGGCTTTCTATAGATGAGAATAGAGACTTGTTATGAGTCTAGCTATAATTATCATGAGTCTTAATTTGTCAATAGGTTTGGTCCACTAAGTTAATTTCAAAAATATAAGGTACAATTCCATTCTCAACTCCAAAAATTATAAAGATAAGAGATCTATCTCAATATGAAAGCAATTTGTTATGTGATATATATATTCCTAAATAATTTGGAGATGTCATAAATCTTTTAAAGAAATAAACTTTCAAGACAAAGGCTTGAAATAAATATTTCAAAATATAAAAAAAAATGTTCAATTATTCACTTATTTGATTTTTTGTTTTTAGTTCAAAATTTTTGTTAAAAAAATTAATATTTTTCCACTTATTTTGTTTGTTGATAACAATTATTTTAATTTAAATTTTTTTTATGTAGTTCTAGATGCGCTTTGATTTTTTTTAGACTAATTTTCCTATCAATACTTCCCATTTAGTATTAGAAGCACATTAAAAAAAAAAGAAGGAAAAACTTGGAATTATATTTATTGTAACATATTTCAATTCCAGCTTGATTGTATATAAAACCCTTTTTTTTTCTCTTTTAAATCCAAAAACAACTCTGATTGAATTTTTACAATCACGTAGGCATTAGCGATGCTAGATATTGTCTGGTTTATACAATCAAACTGATTAAAATTTAAAACTTGTGCATTTCCTTCTTTTTCTTATATTACTAGTTTGATTACAGTCATTTTACTGTAGTTTCCAAGTTAGATCATTGATTGATAGGGTCAAAATATGAAAACTATTGAATTGACACCAGGAACCCAAAGACTAAATAGTCTTAGCCCTTCTTGTCAGCACTTGGAATCTTAGATCAGACATAAAGTTCACTCTTGTCCGATGTGATGCCTCCACTTCAAATACGTGGTTCGAAAGATCAAGATGAGTTCTTTTATGTTCTTGGGTTTCAGATCTAATTCTTCTTTATTGAAGTCCAGATTGTCAATTTTTCCCTTTTTCTCTATCACCAGCTTAATACTCATGATGTTAAAGCTGCAATTTGTGTGATGTCAATTCATTTGCGTCCCACAATAGGAACTAAAGCTAAAGGCTTGGATATAGAGTCGAAGTGCACATGACTTGTGATATAGACTCATGATGTTGGAGTGTACGTAAAACTAAAAGAAGAATTTAAGAATGAAACCAAGAAAGAAAGAGAAGTAAAATGGGCCAGATATAAGCCGCCAAGCACAATTCCCGTATGTTAAAATCCTAAGCCGGCTAGATGAACGGAGGAGAAGATGGCCAGAAATCTCAAGAATTAGGGAAGAACAATGAAGAACAACGAAGAACAAAACCTAATTTGCTTCAACGTAAATTTTTCGATTCCATTAATCATATGAACAGAAATTACAATATATGGACGAAAAATAATAAATTAAATCGGGAAACAAATTAAGTACATTGATGTACACAGCAAATAAGGAAAGAATCGCCGATGATGGAGGAGTGCGGCGGCTAGGGTTTCGCAAAAGTGTCGGGGACGAACCGGGTCGTCTCGCAAGGGAGCTCGGACCCCAGAGCGGGTCACGGATCACCAGCGGGTCGTGGTGGCTGACGTGGTGCTGACGTGGCAGGCGCGTGTTACGCACGCGCCTGTGGGATAGAGGCACTCTATTTGTCTAACATGCCCCCGCAAGCTGAAGGGGCAGAATGAACCTGAAGCTTGGACCGAAGAGTGTGAAAGCGAGCAGAGGAGAGACCTTTGGTGAAGATATTCGCTGGTTGATCAACAGTGGAGATGAACTGGAGATAGAGTTGACCACGAGCAAGGCGTTCACGAACAAAGTGAAAGTCGATCTCAATATGTTTGGTGCGAGCATGAAATACCGGATTTGCTGTCAGGTAGAGAGCAGAGAGATTGTCACACCAGAGTGTCGGAGGGAGAGCACGAAGATCACGAAGGAGATATTCAATCCACATAAGTTCAGCAGTGGTGTCAGCCAAGGACTTATACTCAGCTTCAGTGCTAGACCGAGCAACTGCGCGTTGTTTTCGAGAGCTCTAGGAGATAAGATTGCGACCAAGGAAGATGCAAAATCCGCCAACAGAGTGTCTGTCATCACGATCACCAGCCCAGCCAGCATCAGAGAAGGCATGAAGTGCAGTGAACGGGCTACGGGTGAGAAGAAGACCAAGGCGAGGGGTGGTAGCAAGATAGCAGAGGATGCGCTTAACAGATTGCCAATGAGCAGTGGTAGGGCGGTGGAGAAACTGGCAGGCAGTGTTGACAGCATAAGCAATATCAGGACGAGTGAGAGTGAGATACTAGAGGGCACCAACAATGCTATGGTAAAGACCGGAGTCTTCAAGGGGTTCACCAGTCCAGAGAGAGAGAGGTTCATCTGTAGTATAGGGTGTTAAGACAGCTTTAGCATCAACCACCTTGGCACGAGACAGAATTTCTTGAGTGAATTTGCCTTGATGAAGGATAAGACCAGTGGAGGTAGGCTGGACCTCGACACCAAGGAAGTAGTGGAGGGGACCAAGATCTTTGAGAGCAAACTCAATCTGAAGAACCTGAAGGAGGCGAGAAAAGGGTGCCTACGGAGAGCCGGTGAGAATAATATCATCCACATAAACAAGGAGGATCAAACTGTAGTGAGGCGTGTGGAGAGTGAACAGGGAGGTATCCGTTGCAGATATGATGAAACCTAGGGACATCAAAAAGATACTGAGCCGATGGTACCAAGCCCGGGGAGCCTGTTTCAAACCATATAAAGATCGATGGAGGCGACAGACATGAGAAGGGCGAGTAGAGTCCACAAAACCAGGAGGCTGAACCATGTAGACCACCTCAGACAGATAACCATGAAGAAAGGCATTAGAGACATCAAGTTGACGAATACGCCAGCCACGGGAGTAAGCCAGTGAGATAACAGTGCGAATGGTGACTGGTTTGACAACGGGACTGAATGTCTCAATGAAGTCAATACCCTCTTGTTGGTGAAAACCCTTCGCGACAAGACGAGCCTTGTAGCGTTCAAGAGAGCCATCCGCCTTGAGTTTGACCTTGTAGATCCACTTGCAGCCAATAGGACGAGCACCATGCGGGAGAGGGACGAGAGACCAGGTACCGTTGCGAATCAAAGCAGTATACTCAGCAGCCATAGCTTCACACCAATGAGAATCCCGAATGGCCTGAGAAAAGCAGGTGGGTTCAGGGGGATGAGAGGTGGGGGTAGCAACAAGGGCATATGTGTGGTCACGGGTAATAGTTCGGTGGGAGATGGTACCATCTTGGAGACGAGTCACAGGGTGAGGGGGGGGAGGGGGTGGCGGAGGAGGGAGAGGTTAGGGTTTTAGGAGGAGCGGGCTCAGATCCATCCAAAATCGGGAGGAGCTTCCAGGAAACAAGAAAGGGCATAAGTCGGGTTCGCCAGAGAACGTAATTAGACCCATCAAACCGGTCGAATGAGGTGGGAGAAGGGACCGCCGGTGAGGGTGCGGGAGAAAGGGAGAGGGTCGGGACAGAAGAGGAATTGGGATTTTTGGAATCGGAGGTCGGGGGGATCGGAATAGAGGCGTTGGCCGAAGGCTCCGATACCATGTTAAAATCCTAAGCCGGCTAGATGAACGGAGGAGAAGATGGCCGGAAATCTCAAGAATTAGGGAAGAACAATGAAGAACAGCGAAGAACAAAACCTAATTTGCTTCAACGTAAATTTTCTGATTCCATTAATCATATGAACAGAAATTACAATATATGGACGAAAAACAATAAATTAAATCGGGAAACAAATTAAGTACATTGATGTACACAGCAAATAAGGAAAGAATCACCGATGATGGAGGAGTGCAGCGGCTAGGGTTTCGCAGAAGCGTCGAGGACGAACCGGGTCGTCTCGCGAGGGAGCTCGGACCCCAGAGCGGGTCGCGGATCACCAGCGGGTCGTGGTGGCTGACGTGGTGCTGACGTGGCAGGCGCATGTTGCGCACGCGCCTATGGGACAGAGGCACTCTGTTTGTCTAACACCGTAGACCTCTCTGGCAAAACAAAAAACCTCTCTCTGCCTCTCTTTTCTCAACTAAAGACCTCCTTTTCAATCTTCTACCTAACGTGGGTTAAGACACGTCATTCTTCATGGCAATGAAACTTGCTGGGTGTCATCACAAGAAGCAAGAAAAGAGACAACCTGCTGCACGTTCAAGCATCTTTTTTTTCGGCATTCTGATTGCCCTTTATCACGGGAAACGTATCGTTTTGAAATGCAAGCAGAAGTTCTATGGGTTTGCATTAGTTTTGCAGTTTCAGAAGTCTATGTTATCACACGAAGTTTACAATTCCAACATCTGGCTATGTCTGGCTGCCATAGAAGCAGCTGCTGTCGGAAGCTCCTGGGCTACACTAGTTTCCCTTCTACGCAAGAAGAGCCCGCGCGGAGTGAAGAACCCTGGAAGATTGCCCAACAGAGACAACATTGAATTTAATTTTTTCACCATTAATTTTTATTTATTTTTTAAATTATATATATAAATAAAAATTAAATTTATAATAGTATATCTTAATTTGAACTCCATCCTTGGTACAACCCATTTTTTTAAGCTATAAATTATTAATGAGTTTGAAGGTAATGGATTTTGCAAATAACTCATTCAACTCAATTCTCGGTAGAACTCAATCTTATGTTGTGTCTTATTTTGTTTTTTAAATCCAAAACATCCATCCTTGACCTTCTTCATAGTTTTGTAATAATTTCTCTTCCAATATAAGACATCAAATTCACAAACAAAATCTCATCTCCATTTTGTTGGGAAATATTACTTTGATAACATTCATAGTTGAAATGTTCCGTTCTATTTTATATTCAAAATAAAGAGGAAAAAAAAGCATAATTAATTACTCAGATACAACTCAACAATACTTTGAACTCCTTGAAGTCTAAATGTTAGACAACATGATGCTTATAAGAGCGAAGTTCCACTTTCTTACATTTTTAACTAAATATTATTTATGAATATTATCAAACGATGGCCGCAGAGATGAATGCTCACTCTTCTATCAAGTCATGATTGTCATGGATTTAACCCAAGAATAGTAGTTAAATTGGGTTAATTTCCTACTTTATTTTTAAAAATAATTTAAAATTTAAATAACAATAAATAATAGCACATAGGTAATAATTGATTTTCTACAAATTTGTAGAAAATATTGAACATGGTGAGAAATTGAACCCACGTGGCGTCAACACTCCCTCACAACCAGTATAGCCCTTATAGAGACTCTGCAAACTCACGCGGATCCCTCCATCGCAACAGCAAGAAATTGTTCATGGTTCAGCCCCATAGCAAACCATATCCATATTTACAGTATAAAGACCATGATAGTGTACTTCTTAACTCAATTATAAACCATTCATATGGTAATCCACACACGGATTCCGACCACTCCACAAAGTACTATTTATGGCCACATAAGGCTTTTTACAATATACGAAGAGGCCACAGACAGACCTTTTGTATTAATAGGCCGTTGGGCCTCATGCTTTGTAAGGGCCCCACCCTTCTTTTCTTATATAATTTTCACGGAACCGCCCCTGTTTGAAAAAAGAAAAAGAAAAAGAAAAAGAAAAAAAAAAAACAGATACACACTCCACACAAAACAAGCCACACATGGATTTATAGGGGCTCATTTTAACACAAAGATAAACTTCTCCAAGATATGCTTGATTCCTTGACAATTCTTCACTATGATTGCAAAATCACCGCCAGAATAGTACCGAAAGTTTCAAATGTAAATAAGGGTTTCATAAATTTTTTATTTTTTATATTTAAAAAAGAAGAGATTTCAATCAACTAAATAGCTAAGTAAAAGATGATAATTATGCAAAAATAAGTTCAAACATTCAACAATTACTCAACAATTACTCATCAATTAGGAACAAAAGCACAATTTGATGTATAACAATCTCATAATGACAGACCAAGGTATAATCCATAAATAAAGAGAGAGATGTTATGAAAAAACTACATAATAGCACAAGTATTGATGAAATTACAAGTCATAATAGCACAAGTATTGATGAAATTGCAAGTCATAATAGCACAAGTATTAGAAGTTTCCAAGATGCAGCCTTTAGATAAGCCAAACAATTGGCAAAAGAGGCATTCTTGTCTATGATGAAGCTTTTCTTGAATTAAAGCTAAGCTGCCTTCCTATCATTACTACGTAGGAGTTGAGTAAAAGAAGAAGAATGAGGTCATCTACCATGCATGTGTTAGAGTAAGAAAAGCAAGCATTGTTGAGGAAAAAAAAAAGCATAAAGTTGTATCCTTTTGATTGGTATTCCCTAATATTGTTGAATGTCAAATCTATATTTTATGGACAGAAAATAAAGTTAATACTTAGCATCGAAGTCAAGTCATTTACACCAAAGTCCAAAATTATGGCTCTAAGTCTAAACTAAAATCAAGTCATTTGTATGAGTTGGGGGTTTGGGAGTCCTAATCAAAGTTGGAAAAGATCAAGCATTTTGAGTGAAAGAGGAAAAACCTTTTTATTCAAATAGATGAAAGGATGGTTTGGACTTTTTTGTCTCTTGAAAGTTGGATGCTTTAGATAAGCCATGGGATTAGCAAAGGGGCACTCTAGTCATGAGTTGAATAAAAGAAAAAGAATGGAGACATCTATTATAAATGTGTAAATGTAAGAAAAACAAGCATATGACGATAAACAGAAAAAGTAGAAAACACATAAAGTTCTCTTTTTGATTGGTACAATCTAATATAATTGAATGTAGAAATCCTACCTTATGGACTAGAAAGAAATCTTATTGCATAACATTGAAGTCAACTCTTTTGCATAAGTTACTAGATCTTACATCAACGTCTAAAATTATCTCTCTAAGTCTAAACTCAAGTTGGGATGTTTGTGTGAGTTAGGGATTTGTGAGTCTTAATCAAAGTTGAAAAAGTATTAAGCATCATCCATGAAAAAGGAAACACCTTTTTAGTTGAATGGATGAAAGATGGTATGAACATGTTTGCTTTTTTAAGTTTCTAGTATGCAACATTTAGATAAGTGAAAGAATTAGCAAGAAAGGCACTCTTATCTATTATGAAGCTTTTCTTGGGTTACAATAAGACTGCCATCCCCTCGTTATCACAAGTAGAGTGAAAAAAAGAAAAATGAGAGCATGTACCGTGCATGTGTTAAGAGTAGGAAAGCATATGATAAGAAACAAAAAAAGTGATAAAGTTATAAAGTCTATCTTTGAATTAGTACCATTTAATATATCGAAGGTTGAAGTCATAATTTATTGATGGGAGAGAAAACTTAGTGCATAGCATGGAAGTAAACTCGTTTGTGGTAGAATAGGTCCAAATGATGGAACTCATCTTTGATGAAGCCAAATTGTTATCATTAACCCCAAATTTTTATTTTTTCTTTCTTCTTTTTCCATGACTCTTCCCGAGTCTCATGTTCGATGATACACCCGCTACAAATCTGTTGTTAGATACAAAAGTAAATATGGAAATCAGACTTTGCTTCCCCAAGTTAAACCAAGTAAATAAGGTTTTGTGATTTGTAACGCACTTTGGAGCACCTGTTGCTTAAAGGCATTGATGAATGCCCTTTGTGCTAGTCTTAAATTAGAAGAGCGGTCCCAGTAGTCCTTTGGTGTCCCTAATAAAATAGCATTGACTGTCAATTGAATACATGCATAGGACATCCAAAAAATAGCATACTCATCACTAACAATCTTCTCAGCCAAGCATTCTCACTACATGCTTGAGAAACTCAAAGAAGGAGTACTGTTAAGGATTTCGAGAGCCAAACGGTTGTCAGAAACACCAAGCAATCACACAAGACAAGAAGTATCCAAAGAAATTTTCTCACTTTCGTGTTCTATTTCTTCATATTTTCTTTCTTTTTTTTTTTTTAAAAAAATTATCATTGACACCCAAAACAAAATGATATCATGTATAACAAGAGGAAAGCAATGGCACAACACAAAGGCATTATCTTAATAGAGAGTATAGTCAAATAAAATCCACCCATCAATAATAAAACAATTAAAACTTTTCTCACTTTCTTGAATATTTCATAATATTTTCTCTCGTTTGCTCTCAGTGCAATGAGACTGATCAAAATGCTATTCTATACAGAAAGAGAAAAACGATGGCACATTGCATAGAAAGCCTTTATCTCAACAGCAAGAAAAAACCCCTATAGTAGGAAAATAGTTCCAACGATGTCATACAGTACATCCACAATTCATTTCCCCCCAGTGAAAAATCACGTTGTTCTCAAACTGATTGTTACAAAATCAACAAAGTGCATCCACAATTCTCGGAGTTTCCAGTAATGATAAACACATCTGCTACTAATTAAAAGGACGCTGCATTTCTTACCCTTGCATGTCCCGAACAACCAATAAAGGTCAAAGGCAAACAAGAGCACCAATTCACATAACACATACCAAGTTTAAACGGGGGAATAAGACTTCTAATGATGTCCAAGTTCAATGACCATAGGATCACTGTTTTTGCTGATGCAAAAATATGTTGTGATTGCTTAAAGGAGAAATAAATTTTAGTACCATCAGAGCAGACAACTACCCTTATTAAATACTTCAACCTTTAACTCTTACCTTCTTAAAAATTAATGCCTCATAATAGTAAGGCATTATTAGGTACTTCAACCTTAAACCCACACTGCCCCAACCCACCCGTCCAAACAAAAGAATACCGAGCAATCTTGGAGCTTCCACAAACACACAAGAAAACAGATATGGCTATAATGTCAAATGCAGAATACAAGGAGCTTCATTCCCCTGCTCTATTTCTGATTTTCAGAGTAGATAAAAGAGAAACATACCAAAGTACTCCATTTTTTCATGTACCATCAAAAGTAAAAGAGTAACATCAGGAGGACCCTAGAGCAACTAATGAATGTAACTTTCACATACATTTATGCAACAATCTTCCACCAAATGAGATGATTTTTCATAAAAGAGAGCACATCACCTCATGGTAACTTCATACTCTGTTTTTGTCAGGCATCGGGACAATGAGCATGGCTTGAATTTAGGGTGAATAACACAAGCTCAAACTACAAATATGTAAGAGAACTCTCAAGCATATGAAAACAACCATAGAACATTCTAAAAAAACAGAGCAAACCTTCCAAGCGCTGCAACAATCTTGGCTTCACCTTCATGCCATTCCCAAAAGACAACACAAAAAGCCCCTCTCTACCTGCATAAGCTATTTCATTGTACCCCTCCAACTTTACTACGCCCCATAGACAACAGGTGCATCAATATTTGCAGCAAGTTGAACAACATTTTAGTACGTCTGGTGGAATTTTCGGTCAGAGTATAGACCTACATGACAGAATTTGGGCATGATCTTACCATATTAATTTTCCTTCCACTTCCAAAACAATTAAACATTTTGATTTCTGTCATTCCGCATTTCAGATGAAACAGCCCAAGAAAAAAATAATAGTGAGCAACCAACAATCATTTCAACATTCTCGATACCTTTTAGGTAGAATAATGACCTACTATCAAAAGCATAGATGGACGAATGCAGAAAGAATAAACCAGCAGCAAAATCAAATTTCTGCAATCCAATTTTAGAACCAAAATCAAACTGAAGTAGGTAACAAGTGGCAACACAGAAAAATAATTCTACTTTCAGTATAACATCTGCAACATCATACTAAGCATACTTACAAGCATGTTTAATGTAAAACTAGTCTCAAGCATATCGCCCTTACTTGCTATTCTATGAGCTTAATTAGTATCACACTCAGTTTCGTCCCATTCTTGAATTCGATTAGCTACATTAAGTAGGACAAGACTCTCCACATAAGTATCCAAATAAAACGAATCTGTTGGACCCCAAATGTGGAGATCCTTTCTTCGTTGGCTACTAGGTTCGTAGGAAACCATCCTTCCATCCTTGGTCACTAGAACTTCACCATTGTATCCAAAGCCTATCACCCTTCCCAATCCTCCACCAACGTCAATATCAAACAGTTTGGTCCAAGATTCTGCTACTCCATCCTCTTTCATCACCCACACGGAGTGACACTCGTCCCCTACCCATTGATTAGAGGGGACAAGCGCAAGAGATTCATCAAGCACCGAAATTGCCATGTTCAAGGGATGACTTTGTAAACTCTTCGGCACAGCAACTTCATGAAAGGTGTCATCCTCCACATCAAACGACGCTATTAGATTCCGAATCAAACCTTGTCGTGAAGTGTTTGCTAACCAGTGGACTGCCCCATTCAAAAAGGCAGATAAAGACCACATCTCGACAACATAGGAGAGAGCCGGAACCATGACAGAGTGCCATGCGCCGGTTCTAAGCGTATAGATCTCAACCAAAGGTGGAACATTGTGGAAACCAATACCAACACCTCCATTAAGATAAACAAGCCTCACCAATTTGTAATCATCGGTCTTGGCGTCATAACCAAATCCTACAGATTCCATTAGTGGGCCATGCGATTTCATTGAAATGGTAGGGTTCAGAAGGGATATAAATTTGTGAATAGATGGGTTCCAGAGAACATATGACAAAAGAATGTCACCGGAAGCAACATCAGCGAGACAAACTAAGCCATTAGATGAACCAACTACCATTGATATTTGGCTATTGCGTTGGTGTGAACAACGCAATTCAGTGAAATCCGATGGGTATGCGAAAAAGCCCCCTTGGGCTTCTATTTCTCGATCGAGGGAAAGTAGGAAGATATGTATGGCAGGGTTGCTAAAATCCAGATGTTTGGTGAAATGGTTCTGAGGGAATGGATCGTGAGAAGAATGGAGTGTGAAACGCGCTTTCTTAAGGCCGGAGTCAAAATGGTGGAAGAGAAGAGAAGGCTCATGTTGGGGTTGGAAAGAGAACGAGTGAGGTGGGTGGCGATGAAGTGGGGGCTGGGCATAAGATTGTACCACATCTTAGAAACACACCTGAATCTAATCACAGACTTCATCGGTAGTCGTGAGGGGATCTCGAAAATTACCTCGTTCGGAAGGAAGCTGGCCATCATCTTCACCAGCGGCTTTGACGCAGAGGAATGAACCGCAGAAGAAAGCAAGAGTGGAACTGTCCCGCAATTTAAAATTGCAGAAGGCATTGGGTGGGTTACTCGAAAAGCAACAAAAAAAAAAAAAAAGGACTATCTTTTGTGAATAATGTTATTACTAGTAACTATATTATTGACATATTAAATTGATATGTTAATATTTTCCTTTGTTATAAATGATTGATTTTGAAGAAAAATTTAAGTATAATACTAATCTCAAAGTAAACTTTTATAATTCTTCGTTATTACTCTATTACTCTGTTCAACCAAATTACTTTTGCATCTTTTTTATTAATATCCTGATTCTAACTCATTTTTTTTTCAGCTGGAGTTGTGAATTTTGTTTGGAGAACCAAAAATAAGCAGAGCTATTGATCTGGCGAATCAAACTTGTACCGATTTAGAGGCTTTTCTCTCAACAGCAAATCTCCTCTTGAAGTTCAGCTTTGGTGCAGCGAAAAAGAATAAATGGTTGGGTTTCTAAAATGCTGTGAGAGATGCCGTTAAGAACAAATTTAATGAATTTCAATGAAGCTTCTGCACCTTTGTTTCAGGTACTTAGCACATGATTCCCTGCTCCATATGAGGCATGTTACTAAAATGCTCAACTGTTACTACATAGAACATAATCTCACCCGAAGGGAACTACTAATGGCAGATTTGCATAGAAAAATAATTAGTGAGGACAGAAAAGTGAGACCTGAAAAGTTCAAATTAAGAATAAATCCAAAATTCTAAGAGTTCACTAGTTATAAGAATCACATATGTTACTTACTAAAAAGAATGTTAATACTTCCTTATTTGCAGGCCCAATTATCCAATAAAGGTTAAAGAGCAACAAGACTACTAGCTCATGGAAAAGCTTGTTGTTATTTCTGTATGTTTTTTTCACAGTTGCATGTTGTAACCATCTTTTAAAGGAGGAATAAACTTAAGCACCATCAGAGCAAATAATTGAAGCATATAAATACTTAACCTTTAACTTCTTAAGCTCCTTGATTGGGCATTATGGAGTTTCTGTCTCAAGTCTCTCTTTCTCTCTCTACCCACAAAAAGAAAACAAAAAAAGATCCTGCAGCTTCTGGACATTTGAATCCAAACATATAAAAGAAACAAGCAATCAAAACAAAAATGTCACTTAAAAAGAAGAAAAAAAAAAGAAAAATAATACAAATAATCAGGCATGTGTACTTGCAACTTGTTTGGTCAAGTTAACTGCTCTTAATCTTTGCAGCTCACTTGACCAATTTAAGTGCTTTTAATTCATTACCTTCAAACTAATTAATAAAATGTATCTAAAACAAAAGACATGTAATCTTTTAAACTTACGAATTTCAAGCTATGACCTCTTCCCATGATCCAAAATCAGAAATATTAATGGGTCAACATATATCAATTGAAAACAATTTTGTCAAAGTTCTTCCCGTGCTCTATTTCTGGTTTTCAGAAAATGCAAAAGCGAGAGATACCAACTAAGTCCATCCTTTGATGGATCGTAAAAGTAAAAGAGTAACATTGAGAGAATCCTAGAGCAACTAAGGAATGTCAGTTTCACCCCGTGAAATGATTTTCCTTAAAAAAGAGCGTATCAACTTGTGCTAACTTCATACTCCATTTCAATTAGGTAGCAACACATAATAAGCATGGCATGCGTTCAGGCCGAACATGTTCAAAGCCTTGAAAAAGTCATAGAAGCAGTTGTTTAAGCATACAATGGGTTCAGCAAGCACGTGCCCACACAAATAAAAATGCAAGATACTCTTCTGAAAATCACTGTAAACCTCCCGGGGCTGCAACAAAAATGACCTCACCTTCATCCCATCCCCTAAGGCGACCTCAAAAAACCTCACTCTACTTCCATTGGGCTATTTCATTTTGCTCCTCTAACTTTAACTATACAAAATGAACAATAAGGAGCATTAATAAATAGAAGGAAGTCGAAAACATAGTAGTACGTGGTCCTGCTTTGTTAGACTCTCTAATTAGAAGATAGATACACATTACATAATTTGGGTATGATCTTATCATATTGATTTTCCTTTTGGTTCCACCCCAATTAAATGTTTTGACGTTGTCATCTTCCATTGTAATTGAACAAACCTAATAGAACACAAATATTGAGCAACCAAAAGTCACTCCAAGAGCTTTTTGATAGAATAATTAAACTATCCAAAGCATTGATCTATTGATGCTTAAAGAAAAAAAAAAAGTTCCTTTTCTTTATCTTTTCTTTGTCGCCCCCCCTGCGAACAGATCCTGCCGCCCCCCCCCATCCCGTCGCCCCCCTTGCGAACAAGCTCCCCCATCCCGTCGTTCCCCTTGCGAACAAGCTCCCCCCATCCCGTCGCCCCCCCCCCCCCCCTTCCCCCAACAGATCTTGTCGTCTACCCCCTCATCGCACCACACTACCCCGCGATCCCATCCCCGTCGCCCCCACACCTCCCCGATCTCGTTGCTGCCCACCACCCCCAAATCGCACCTCATCATGTACTAGCTTAAATTTGCTAGTGGCCTCATGAGGGAGACGGTGAATGGAGGACCCCTTGCTACTACCTCCAATCATCAATTAGACTTTCCTAAGGCCGTAACTTATGGTGCAAGTTGCCAATCGACTATGTCCAGAGTCTGTTGCTCCTAGAAGACGTGATCTTAGCTCCCTTGGATTGGTATCAATGGTGAGTACTAGAAGTGGGAGAATACGTACTGCATCATCAAAGATGGAAATAGGAAGGGCTGTTACAAAATTAAGCAATGAAGAGATTATTTTGGAGAACTCGAAATCAGGTACCTCTGTTGCCTCCTCTTGTTTGAATAATTCATTTGAGGTTGTATTTGATGAGATTGCTTCCCAAGTTGCTACAAATGGAAAAGTAGATAACATAAGGCATGTGGATGAAGTGATTCTTAATGTGACTAGTGATGCTGGGATGAATTGGAAACAAATAGCCATGAGACCAACAAATCAGATGGCAAAATTAAATTACCTGCCCCCAATTGAGAAAGGTAAGACAATCGTTGTGAAACCCCCTCCTGAAGCAATTGAGGAGGGTAAAAGCCATTTTGCAAGTTGCCTTGTGGGTTATTTTTTGAATGTCTATACTTCGTTTTACGCAATAAAAGGAATTATTGAAAAACTGTGGGGTAAAGATAACTTACTAGATATTACTGCCACTGAGGATTATTTCTTTTTCTTTCGGTTTTCAAATATTTAGAAATTAGAAGAAGTAATGGAAATTGGAGTTTGGGATATAGCAGGAAAACCTTTGTTTCTCCAAAAATGGCATCCTTGTATCAGATTAGAAAAGGCCAAAATATTTGCTATTCCTATCTGGGTTAAGCTGTATAACGTTCCCCATGCCTTGTGGAATAAGATTGGTATGAGTCATGTTAGTAGCGTGCTGGGTAAACCTCTATATATGAATAAAGCTACTGAACAAAGGTTACGGCTATCATATGCCAAAGTTTGTAATCTAATGGATATTGATAGTGAGTTTCCTCTGAATTTTGATATTGATATGGGGAATAATGAAGTGTTTGAGATTACTGTGGAATATGGTTGGATCCCTCCCAAGTGTAAGAAATGCAACTGTTTTGGTCATAAAGATTGCACTATAAAAAAAAATATATGGATTCCCAAAAAGAGTGAAGGGTCGCAGGTCAACCAAAAAGGAGATGTTCAGGAACCAGTTACTACAGTAGAGAAGCCGAATTCACTAGTGCTTAAGGACAATGGTATTGCTCAGGCAAAGATTATTAAGCCTCATATAGCTACCTCTCAAGGAAACAATTCTGAGTTTATAGCTGTAACCAATAAAAAGAAATCTCCTGGGAAGAAGAAGGATAATAATTGTGAACTTATCTCAGAAAATAGGTTTTCTCAGCTTGCTAAAGCTAATGAAAATTAGACCTCTTATAATGAGATTACAGATCTTCTTGGTAGCCTTGATGCAGTGGAGAAAGGGGAAAAACCTCCAGATCAATGAATATCTTATCATGGAATGTAAGGGGCCTTAACAAAAGCCCAAAACAAAGAGAAGTAGTTAATTTTGTTTTATCTTAAGCTCCACATGTTATTATTTTGATAGAGCATAGAGTTAAAGAAGGAAATGCTAGTTTTGTCCTGAAGAATATGTTTGATGAATGGAATTACTCTCACAATTATTTACATTCTAGTGTAGGAAGAATATGGATTTTATGGAAATCATCTGAACTTCAACTTTCAATCCAAGGTACTTCATCTCAAGTCATTCATTGTTGCATCGATAAGTTAGGTTTACCTCCTTTCTTCATATCTACTATCTATGCAAGCAACTTGGAATCTAAACGTAGGGAGCTATGGGCAAATATTGAGTATTTCTCTTCTCAAAATATTGCTAGCATTCCGTGGTTATTGGTGGGTGATTTTAATGAAATTCGGCATGTAGATGAACGAATTAGGCCAAATGTTAAATGTACTAGGGGCATGGAGGATTTTAATGATATGATTGGGAAATTGGGATTGTTGGAACCCTCTTTTATGGGTTCTATTTTCACTTGGTTGAACAAAAGTTCATCTCAGAATCTTAGGGCAAGCAAGATTGATAAAGCTTTACTAAATAAAGAAGGGATTCTCAATTTTGGTAAACTTTCGATTGAGTTTTTGCCTCCTTTGTTATCGGATCATTCTCCTTCCTTGTTCAAGCTAGATACCACTCATAAAAGGAAAAAAGCACCTTTCAAATTCTTTAACTTTTGGACATCCAGTCCAGATTTTATGGAAACTGTTAATCATGTTTGGCAACAAGAAATTAGTGGTACTAAAATGTACAAAGTTATAAAGAAATTAAAGGCATTAAAGTTATCCCTTAGGAAGCTAAATTCAGCCCAGTTTGGTGATTTGCATAAGAAGGTAAAGGTGGTGAGAGAACAATTACAGCAAGCTCAACTCAAGTTACAAGTTGACCCCTTTGATACAGATATGCGTATTGAGGAAAGAATGAAAATGGATAAATTGCTTACACTGAGTAAACATGAAGAAATTCTTTTAAAACAAAAATCGAGGAATCTCTGGCTGAAAGAGGGAGATAATAATAGTGGAATGTTCTTCTCATCTTTAATGTGTAGAAGAGCTCATAATAGAATCTCTAATCTAGTTCTAGAAGATGGATCTACTATTTATAATGATGATGCCTTGAGGATAGCTATTACTACTTATTACCAGAATGTACTTGGAAATTCTCGCTCAAGTAACCTTTTCACTGGAAGGTATTCTTCCCTATTCCATGAGAATGCGAATGAAATGTTGAATCTACCTGCTATTGAATGCGCTAATGTGAAGAGAGTTCTTTGGGGTTTTCATGATTTCAAAGCTCCTGGTCCTGATGGATACAATAGTCTATTTTACAAGAAAGCTTGGTCAATTATCGGGCATGATATAGAAGATGCGGTGCTAGATTTTTTCTCATCCAAGAAACTATTGAAAGCTATCAATGTTACTTTGCTATGCCTAGTTCCTAAAATCCCTAACCTAAGTTGCATGAAGGACTTTAGACCAATTGCCTGCTGTAATGTGTTATATAAAGTGATCTCAAAACTACTTGCTGAGAGGATAAGTCTTATTTTCCCTGAAGTGATTAGCCAAAACCAAACTGTTTTTATCAGAGGTCGTCAAATCTCTAAAAATATTATGCTTTGTCAAGAATTGCTTCATAATTACCACAAAGGAGATAGAGGAAAGCGTGTTGCCATTAAGATCGATCTTATGAAAGCTTATGACATGGTTAAATGGGAAGCTATATTGGGGGTTCTCCAAGCTATTCACACTCCTCAAACTTTACTTGAATTGGTTAGCCAATGCATCACTACCACTAGATTCTCTGTGAATTTCAATGGTGAGCATGTAGGTTATTTTGAAGGTACTAATGGATTAAGGCAGGGAGATCCTTTATCCCCTTATTTGTTTGTGCTTGTTATGGAGATCCTTAATAGAATAATTATTGAGAAAGTTTCCACCTCTACTTTCAAATATCATTGGAGATGCAAGGAAGAGAGAATCACTCACCTTTGTTTTGCAGATGATTTATTTTTATTTGCTTATGGGGATGTTAATTCAGTACTATGTCTCACTGAAGCTTTGGAGGAGTTTGCAACACTCACAGGATTGCAGTATAATCAAAGCAAAAGTAAGATATTTTTTTCAGGGATTACTAAACAAGAAAAGCTTTTGATACTAGATCATACCCCTTTCTCCGAAGGAAGACTCCCTATTAGATACCTCGGTGTTTCTCTTATCACAAGAAGACTTACCTACACGGATTGCAAAGTTTTGATAGAGAAAATCATGACAAGAATTGATGGATGGGGAATGAAACACCTTAGCTATGCAAGAAGACTACAATTGGCTAAAACAGTTCTCATTTCTATCTGTACCTTTTGGATGCAAATGTTCCTTCTCCTAAAACAAACCATTTATGAGATTGAGAAAAAGATAAGGCACTTTCTGTGGGCAGACCACTCAGAAGATCATAAAATGCATAAGGTTGCTTGGCAAGTTGTTTGTTCACCAAAAAAGGAAGGAGGTCTTGGATTACTAAACCTTCAAGTATGGAATAAAGTTTTGTTGGGGCGATCTCTCTGGAATCTCATAAACTGCCCTAATTCATCCTTATGGAGTAAGTGGATTCATAGTACTAAATGCAGGGAAAATTCAATTATGGATCTTGACATCAAGGGAACTATGGCATGGAGTTAGAGAGGTCTTCTAAAGTTACGCCAAACTTTAACCTTTACTCTATCCAAACCTTCTTATTGCTATAAGGAAACGTACAAGGAATTACGTCAAGTGAGCTCTAAGGTTGAATGGTATAATTTGATCTGGTCAGGAGGAATTAGCAAACATAATTTCATTGGTTGGCTCATATGTAGAGACAAACTACCAATGGCTGCAGTGGTTTCTCGATGGCTTCCCTCAATTGATTTGCATTGTGATTTTTGTGGCTCTCACTATGAAAATAAATCCCACTTTTTCTTTCAGTGCACTTGGACTAACCAGGTTTGGAGAAGTATTCTAGCTCAAGGCATTCGTAAGGTCATCTTCGATTGAGACTTTGAATTGCAATGGATGATTAAAGCAATTAAGGGAAAGGATTTAGCCGCAACGCTTCTCAAGCTTTCTTTCTTAGTGTGTCTTTATTGTATATGGTTAGAACGTAATCGTAGACGTTTTCAGAATAAGTCTATTGATATTCCAATGTTGTTAGCTAAAATCAGGAGAGTAGTCTGTGGAAGAGCTTCCTTATTTAGAAGCGTTAAACTCTCCTAAGCAAATGTTTTGTTGAGTCATAGTTGGAGAATTCCAAATTCTATATTTTCCTAGATGAATTGTAAAGTTGGGGTATGCCGCTAAGCTCATGTATTATTTTTATTCTTCGATAAATAAACTCACATATTCATAAAAAAAGAAAAAGGAAAAAAAAAACAGCAACATTTGTCAAAGTCTATTCAATCCAAGGAAACAACTCAAAAAACAAGCTGAAGTAAGTAATGAGTGGCATTGTCATTAGAAAAAAAAAATTGATAATTTGAAAAGTTATACAGCTTTTCAAATTGAAGGATTTGAACAAACATACCATCATTGTTTAAAATTGGTGAATTAGTGAGTTTTCATTACTTAATCTTGTAGATAGCAACAATGTGAGTCCATATTCTATAAAGCAAGATAAAATCATTTAATCTTCATCTCAATTTTTCAAGAGAAAGAACCATAAATTGCCTTCTTCTGCAAAGAAAAATACAACCTCATGTGGGGGAACATAAAGGTAGACACTCTAAGCCAAACAACAATATTTTGACTAAAAAACATATGATAGTTTTGGCAAGACAATTAAGATATATCATTCTTTATCTTACTTGGCGAGCTAAATAAAGAAGACCAAAATTAGTTTTATGCTTAGCATAAAAAAGATCTACCATAAAAACTTGTTCCTATACAATTTATGGTTAGTAGAAGCAACATCATTGATCAAAATCTATCCCACTCAATCTTAACAAAGTATGGAACTAACTAAAAACAAATGAGAGTCCATAAAAAAAAGGGCATGGGAAAGAAGTTGCTATACTTTAAACATAATATCCAAAGGCATATGAGATTGTAATTTTTAATTACATTATGAAACATAGTTATGGGTAAAATATTGAAAGCTAATGACAATTATACTTTAAAGTGTAATTAATGTTAATACATGTAAAGTCTTTAGTCAATGTCATGTTAGCAATAGAATCTATTTCCTCATTTTTTTATTTTGTTTCCATGTAAATTGATTGTAATTAGGTTAGGATTTTTATTCTAGTTAGGTTAAGATTTCAATCGAATTATATATATGTCAATCGAAATTAACTTTAGAAGTAGGGGGAAATTGTCAAAAGTCATAAAATTTCTCCATTATCATGGTTTGTGTTTTTAGCCAAATTCTAGGCTTCTAGTTACCTTTGATCCTCTCTTTTTCACTTGGTATTAGTTACCCTTTAGCTTATACCTCCACCATTTATTTCTTTCTCATGGTTACTCCCACCTTTTTTGACAATTCTACCATGATTTCCTTTTCCTTTTCTTTGGTTTCAATCTTGGGCAAAACTAGCTTTGTCACTCCAATTGTCCTTTTTCCAACCATCATTGAGTGGATTGATGGTTCCAATTTCATCATCTAGTGCACTTGAATCATGTCATTCTTTGATTATGCCAAGCTATTGTCGATTGTTGATGAATCCAAACCCGTTTTACCTTTAACTCTTAAACAACTCGATGGCAGCATTTCTCCTAACCTAGCATACATAACAAGGCATCTTTGCAACCAAGTGGCCCTTAGGTGTATTCTTGCCACCTATCCTAATGCCATTGTCCCCTAGTTGATCGACCATTGGTGCTTTGCCACTACTTAGAAGTATCTCTTAGATCCCTATACGACTTAATCCACCACATGCACTTCTAGTTTCTCTTGAAAGGTAATCATACCATCACCAATTATATCAATAAAGCCAAGACTATTGTTGATTAGCTTGCCTTTGTCAGGGAACAAATTTCCAAAATTGAATATTACACATATTTTTTTGGGCTTAGTGACAATTTTGATGGGCTTGTTATGGTAGTCTCGATGAAATTCCAAGAGACACCAATTAATTAGGAAAAGCTTTATTCTTTTCTTTTTATTCATGAAGAACAAACATTCCTTTGTGACCCCATGGCTTCATTGATAACTTTAGTAGTGTACTCCAATAGTTTCTTGACCAACTAGACTCCACTACTCTTGTAGAATTTTCCTTGACTTATGACTAAATTCCTTTTGAGCTTTTGCCTACTCTTTTAAAACCACCCAATAATGGCAACCAAATTTGGTGGCTGTAATAGGTGCTAGGGACTTTATTACCTACTTTCTCACCAATACAACAATGTTGTCACTAGTTATTAAGAGAGATTTAACCATGCTTTCCAACTAGTCACAAACTCTCACCTTTAAACTTATCAAAATACCCTTATTGCCTAATTTCCTTAAACTAACTTTGCCTATTAGCCCCTTACCCCAACTAGGCCCTTTACTTCCCCTAGGCTTACTACATTCCAATACCTTTTCTTTGGCCCATTTGCTTTAACCCCTCCTCCTTCATCCTCCTTAGATATAGCCTTTTAAAACCTAGATGTTAGGGCTTCCCACCATGTCACCACCTTTTCAATGGCTTTGTTAGGTCTTACTCTATATATGGGCCTTTAATAGCATATTAAGGGAGATGAAGTCTCTCTTCCCATCACCCATAAAGATGACCTTGTGTCTTCATTCTTTCTTTTGTCCAATGTTTAGTAGTCCATTTGATTACTAAGAATCCTTTTATTTTTTCTACCATTTATTTTTTGTGCTATCTCCTTGCACATTGGCTTTATTTTACTCCATGAACAACTTGATTAGGGCATCTATCATGTCTTACCATTTGATGTCGACCTCATTCTTGTTGTGTTTGTTGCCTTTTACACTAGTTCCCTCCCCTCTGGTATCATTAATTTAGTCACCCATTGTTTAATCTTTTGTTTATCTCTTCAAGTCAACACATATGAGTTTTTCTAATTATTCTTTTCCTCCATTTTTTTTATATGGGTGGCACCCTAAATATTCATTAAGTTTTTACAATTCTCCCATGTATTGTATATGTTCTTAATAAGAGTCATTATTGCCCGCACCCTTCACCCACTCTAGCAACTTTTCAATTAGTTCATTTTAATGTTTAAAGGACTTTTCTTATGACTTTTTTTGACAATAGATATCATGTGTACTTTATTGGTGAATTTTTATACTTTACTTACTAAAAACTTTTTCCACCCATTCTAAATTCCTTAATATTTTCATTACATTTCATAAGTTTATGGAAAATCAATAACAATGCAAGCTTCAATCCACTTAGTGCAATGGTGCCCCCGAGTTTCTTTCTTCTACATTTTGAGCTTGCCTAATGTAATATGACATTCACTAGTGAATCTCATGCCTTTACTCTTCAATCTAAAATGACACTACTAAGCATAAGCATTGCCACATTGTTGACATAGCCTAACTCTTCTTAACCAAGTTGTTTTGCCTTCAAACTTCAAGGACCTCTTTTTTAAGAAGGCAATCTTCTTAATCAGCTACCTTTTAACCTTAATCATTGGTAACATGTCTCCATGGCCAATTTTGTTTCACTGCCCTTTAGATGTTTCTCACTTATAAGTGTTTGGCTATGCAATTTTCCCTTATCTTTGACATTAATGCTCCTTACAAGCTACCCTTATGCTCCTAGGCATACATCTTCATAGGCTACCCTTTGGGTTATCGTAGCTATCGATGTTTTTGTCCAATGAGTTGTTTTTCATCTATATAAATGTTATTTTTCATAAGGAGATCTTTTTCTTATCATACCACCTAGCCTATATTGTACATGCCTTCCATTGGTCCAACCCTCTCAAGCTTATCCATTATCTATATCTTTCCCATTGGCACCATCTCCACCCCTAGCCTTAAGACTTTAGATACTGCCTTAACCACCTCACCTTCAAAATACTACCTTACTAACCTTACCTTTAAATACTATCTTGGCCACCTCACCTTCATATATTGCCTTGGCCACCTTTCCCTTAAGTATTACCTTGATAAACCTTACTTATATGGTTACTCATTTCCAAAATGACACTTTGTCTGTTGCACCATCATTTCTCAATATACTTATGCCTTAACTACAATTGCCCATTTGTACACTGAGTCCACTTGTTTCATTTAAGCTATTCATGATTCTTAAAGGTGTGAAACTATAGTTATTGAATATTGCTCTTATAAAAAATGGTAATTCATCTTTGGTTCCTCCCTTGCATGATGCTCACTCCATTAGTTATAAATGGGTATAGAGGTTAAGTTTTGCTTTGATCGCTCCTTAGAGTAGTATAAGGCTCATCTTGAAACTAACACCACCTGTCAATTTGTATAACACATTAGCAAGCTATAAAGTGAATTCTTCACAAATTTGGTAGGTATTTTTTACATAGGTCTTTTTTATGCTAGATGGGTTAATGATCACAATGATTGTCTCTTGGTTGATGATTTTTATGTTTTTCTTAACTATAACTTTATTTCTTAAAGCTTTTGCAAGTAGCCTATTGTGTCATGTTTGAGCACCAAGGTTGAGTACAAGTGCTTAAAGCATACTACAACTAAACTCTTATGGATTCAATACAATCTTTAGGATCTTCATGCCTTTTTGCCACATCTTTCTACTCTTTGGTGTGATAATCTTTTAATCCTCTATTTAATGGCAAATATAATGCTTCAATCTTACATTAAACATGTGGAAATTGATTTCCACTTCATTAAGGAGCTCCTTGCTTGTAGTTAGCTGCATCTTTATTTTATCTCCTCTTTCAATCAATCAATAACATTTTCACCAAAGGTTTTTCCTTTACCTAGTTTTGAATCATGTGTTCCAAGCTTATGATTCATGTTGCCCTTTCAACTTGTAAAGGGATGTTAAAGTCTTTAGTCAATGTCATGTTAGTAGTAAGATCTACCTTTTGATTTGTTTTGTTTTCATGTAAATCAGTTGTAATTAGTTTAGGATTTCTATTCTAATTACGTTAGTATTTCAACTCTAATTAGGTTATTTTTTATTGAACTACATATATGTTGTTCAAAATCAATTGTGGAAGCAAAGGGAAAATTTTGATAAAATACACAATTTTTCCACTACTATACTTTATGTTTTCTACCAAATTCTAGGCTTTTAGTGACCTTCGATCCTCTCTTTTTCACCATTAGGAAACCATCTTTCATTATGTGAGATGATTTATTTAGATTGATAAAAGGAGAAGACCTAACAAGATCGAGTCAGAGTCTCTATTACCAAGGCACAAAGGTAATCATAAAGCATGGTTATCATAATTTAGCTTGACATATACATATAAAAGCAAGTGCACTTCAATATAAATTGAAGACAATCCTTAAGTATCAAAATATCATAACAACCATAGAATGTACTACAAAATTCATATTAAACTTTTCCATTACTAAAACAAGTTTTGCCTTTGTCTTCATCAATTTCACAAAAGACTAATTTAGAAAAGAACCCAATTCTACTCATTACTTAATTTCGCCCTTTAACTTTGCCCATTTTTTTAAAAGCATCAATTAGTAGTATCAACTATTAGAAGGAAGAGGGAAATGTTATAGAACATATTATGACTCCTATGGAACTTCTTTTTAGGTGAGTTAATAGATGTGGATGATGTATTATTAGTCTAATTTATCACATTAACCTTCCATCTAGTTGCCATTAAAATTAAGTGTTTTGACTCTTGGTCATTTCTTATTACAAGTTAACACTCCTAAGAAAGTAGAAATATTTAAGTAATCATTAATTAGTCAAACATCCTAATCATTTTTAAAGGTAGAAGATTGAAGATAGATCAAGTGCAAACTATCCCAATTAAAAACTAAGTGGCATTTGCCATAATTCATTCAATCAAAGAAAACAATGCATAAAATTATAAAGAAACTACATGATACTTTGGGCATGATCTTCTTATATTGACTTTACTTTTGGTTCCAACCCAATTTGATACTTTGACTTTTGTCACCCTCCATTGCAAATGAACAAACCTAAGAGAACACAAATATTGAGCAACCAAAGGATATTCAAAGAATTTTTGATATAACAATTGCTATTATCCTAAGCTATGATCAATTGACACTAAAAAAAAATACAGCATTTATCAAAGTCTATCCAACCCAAGACAGTAGCTCAAAAATAAGCTAGACTAAGTAACAAGTGGCATTGCCATAATAAAATAAAATTGTTTAATTTGCCAAAATGGCCTTTCAAATTGAAAGGTTCCTAATAACATAGCTATCATTGTTTAAAATTGGTAAAGTAATTAGTTTTCATTATTTAATCTTATACATAGCAACAATGTAGTTCCATTTTCTATAAACCAAGATAAAATCATTTAATCTCTATCCTTTTTTCCAAGAGAAAGAATCATAAATGCATAGAAAAGTGCCTTTTTTTGCCAAGAAGAATAGAACCTCATGAAAGGGAACATGAATGCAAACACTCTAAGTCAAACAATAATCTTTTAACTCCAAAAAATATGGTAGTTTTGGCAAGATAATTTAGATATATTTTTGCTATCTATATGAAGAAAAGAGGCCGGTGTTATTGAATTATGAACTAGAAATTTGTGCTATGGACAATAGCATAATAAAGACCAAAGTTAGTTTTATGCTATCATAAAGAAAAACCTACCATCAAAACTTGTTCCTTTGCAATTTATTTTGAACTAAACTAGCATTAGTCATCAAAATTCATCCCACTCAAACTCAATAAAGCATGGAATCAAAAACAAATGAGAGTTCATAGAAAAGGGCATGCGAAATTAATTACTGCACTTTTATCATAATATCCAAAGCCTTATGAAAAAGTAACTCTTGATTACATTGTAAGCAAAATGTAATTCATTTTAAAGACTAAAAGCTAATAACCACTATTCATTCAAATGTAATCATGAAACCTTGTTTCATTGCATGAGAAGATTTATTTGGATCCATAAAAGGAATAGTAGATCTACAAACATTGAGTTCATACTTGTTCGGTGAAAATCTTCATGCAAGTGTATATGTCAAACAAGTAATATAATGATAAATAAAGATATCCTCCCATAAAGATCATTGATTACTAGGCCAACTAATTACTAACGATGAATAGTTCCTATAGTTTATCTAATAAATTGAAAGGATAAAATATGAACTAAACAATTAAATTTAACCTAAACTTGATTAATAAAATATACTAGAGCGTTCAATTTCACTTAATTACTATATATGAATGTAGACCAATTTTACTTGTAAGATTGATTCTACTCATGTGATGGTAAAATTTTCTAATTTATTCACTATCCTATGTCTAAGTATAGCGAATCTACTTAGCTCATTAGCTTACTGAAATTCTACATGTGAATTGAAATCAACTAAGAGCATTAAAATTTGTGAATATTTCAATTTACACCTAAAGCCACACAAATCATATGGTATATGTCTATCTATATTAATCTATAGTTGCACGTTACAAGAAGTAACTACATTTCATTTCATGTCAGTCTCTAACATGAAAATCAACTTATCTAAGTAATAGCTAATCACTTAAATACATTAAGTTTAGTAACATGCAACTTCACATTCACAAAATATCTCACAAAACACAATAATCATACATTCATGCCACTATAATCAATTACATCATAGTTTGAACAAGATAAACTAAAACATCATATTTACATAAACAAAAATAGTGCAAGAAATTGAACAAAGTATTCTGAAAATTAAAAACATCAAAGCCGTCACCCAAATGTCTTTAATTAAAAGAAAGTTTAGACAAATTTGCACATCAGAGGGAGGAAGGGGAGCTAGCTGAAAAAGGGGAAGAAACAAGCCAACACACACCACCACACGCTGTCACGCACTGGTGCCATTCGTTGCCGCCGCTCTACACAAAAATCTTTGAAAATTGCTGTTGAAAAATTTGCTAATCTACCAGAAAATTGCATCCAAAATGTGGCCACCATCCTTTGCCTGAAATTGCTTTTTCATCGCTAGAAGCTGCACAGAACAGGTTAGAAAACACACAGATCTGGTAGATCTGCTTCCTCCTTGCCGAAATCACCTCCAATCTTGTTAAAAAACACTCAGATGGTCGGAAAACAGCAACAACTTTCTCTTTCGCCAAACAAGGATGCAAGAACAGTTGACTTTAGCCCAACCCCACGCGTTCCTAAAGTCTCGTGTTGTCATGCATAGGCTCTAATTTTTTGGCGAGGGAGAAGCCGCACACTATTTTCCTCCATTTGCAGCTTAACCAAAACCCACTCAAAAGCTCCTTTTGCCTCCCTATTTAGCATGATAAAAGACTCTTGATAATTCCTTCTTTTCCTTTCTTTTTTTCTTTCTATCTTTTCTTCCTTAACTTCTCATGTGCTGCACATCACTAGCTGCCTTTACTTTTTATTCTTACTTAATTTCTCTCTTCTTTTGCTTCTTTTCTTTTATTTTTTTTTCTATTTGGGGTTAGTTGCATAAAATAACACAAGTTGCATAAATATAAATAAACACAACTATAATTTAATAAAAATTATATTAAATATTACTTAAAATAATAATAATAACTTTATAAAATATAAAGTTATCATTGCTTTTTTTTTTTGTACAAAGTTACAAAGACAATCATCAAGTATAGTTATCAGAGGTTAAATTTATATTGGTCCTTGGGAAATAGACTATAATAGACATGTAGAAGTAAATGCACATTAACATAAATACAAGAGGATCCTTGTGTATCAAAACATTAAAACAATTGTAGAACATATTGTAAAATTTGTACTAAACTTTTCCATTGCTATAACAAGCTTTGTCATCATTTTCATCCATTTCACACAAGACCAAATTAAAGGAAAACACAATTCTACCCATTTCTTAATTTTGCCATCCAAATTTTCCTATTTCTTGAAAAAGCAACATTTAGCAGCATTAACCATTAGAAGGAAGTTGTGACGTTATGGAACAAATTACAACTCTAGTGGAACCCTTTTTTTTTTTTTAGGTTAGATAGACATGGATGATATATTTTAAGCATGGTTTATCACATTAATCTTCCATCCAATTGGCATGCAATTTAATGTTTTGACTCTTGGACATTTCCTTATTGCAAGCTAACATTCCCAAGAGAACAAAAATATTTTAGCAATCATCAATGGCTCAAACATCCTTAATATTTTTAAAAGTATAAGAATTAAGGTAGATCAAGTGCAAACCATCCCAATTAAAAACCAAGTGGTATTTGTCATAATTCATTCAATTAAAGAGAACAATGTACAAAACTAGAAAGAAAC
Source organism: Casuarina equisetifolia (assembly GCA_028551475.1). NCBI lineage: Eukaryota > Viridiplantae > Streptophyta > Magnoliopsida > Fagales > Casuarinaceae > Casuarina > Casuarina equisetifolia. The sequence goes on from CM052355.1 coordinate 29,404,193, forward strand.
TAAAGCATTATACTAAGAAAAAGAAATGGAGTAATCTCAAGTACAAGTATAGATAACACTAAACAAACTCCCTCTCATCTAAGACCTAGATTTGCTACATTTAGAAGAATAAGGCTCTTTGCATAATTATCCAAATAAAGTGAATCATTTGGGCCTAAATATGATAATACGTTCTTTGTTGCCAACTAGGTTCGTAAGAAGGGAAATTTCCAACCTTTATTGGATTGCTTTTTGCTTCGTACAAGATTTAAGCAAATGGATAACACCACATTAGTGGTTATTATATATGTATATCACTACCTATACTTGTTAATGTTTACTCTTCTATTTTGTCAATCACATTTGACATAGCATATCTTAACAATACCTTATTTCAATTAATGCAACAAAGCAAGAAGAAAGGAAGGCACACATCATGGAAGAAAAAAGAAAAGAGTAAATGGAGTAGCAAAGATACCATACATATCTATTTCTTTAGAATTTCTTTTTTAAAGTAAACAAAGGCAATACCTTGACAAGTTTTATTAATAACAACAAGACAAAACATAATAACCATATCTTAATTAAGTACAAAGGGCAGGGTGTAAGCTTAAAACCCTTAGGAAATAGAAAAACACATATATATTAAATTGTCACACACAAAAAAAAAAGAATGATAAAATATATTACGCAACACATACATTTAAATGTATGGAGGCCTATAGTTATCTCAACCTAACTAATCCTTTATGAAGACAACTAAGTGATAACTCTATTTTATATAGAGTTATTGTTATTATTTTAGGTTATATTTAATATAATTTTATTAAGTGATATTTATATTTAATTGTATTTAAGTATGTTTTTGTTATTTTAGGTATCAAACCCAAAATGGAAGAAAAGTAAGGAAATAAGCAAAAATTGGAAGGAAAAGAAAAGAAAAAAGAAAGGTAGGTCACGTGAGTGGAAAACACGTGGGACCGCAGGAGAGAAAAAGAGGCCGATTAACAAAACAAAAAGGGGAGTCGGGCTTTTATCGGGGAAGAGAGAGAGAAACCGAGAAAGGGAGAAAAAGACCGGCGGCGGACGAATCAAGGAAGGGGATCTCGCCGGAGCTCAAAGACGACGCGCAACAGCGCGCGTCTCAGGCGTAGAACGCGGCGGTCGTGCGACAGCCGACCGCCGTTGTCTTTTCCGGCGAGAACCCATCACCGGCGTTTGAAGTATAGTTTCCGGCCGTTTTATAGCGATTTCCGGTGATCTGAAAGCAGATCTGGGCTCCTAGAGTGATTTCTGGCATTTCTGTAGCAGATTGGAGCAGTTTCACGGCGGTTTCCGGCGACAACGGCGAAAGCCATCCGAGCCTTCTCCGCTAGATCTACGTTGTTTTGCTGCAGATTTGGGCGATATCTCGTTAGATCGGCAATCTAGGGATCGTGACCGGCAATTTCTAGAGGTTTACGTGAAGAATGGTGGCGGCGCGTGACCGGCGCGTGACCGGCGACTGGCCGCCACGTGGCGGAGGCGCGTGGCAGCGCGTGGAAGCTCCTTTTCACCCCGTTTTTCTGACAGAACCTCTTCGACCCCCTGATGTGCAGATTTGTGCAATCCTTTTGTGATTTGAAGACATTTTTGGTGACAGCTTAATGTTTTTAATTTACAGAATGTTTTGTTCACGTTTTTGCACTGATTTCTGTTATGTAAATATGTTGTTTTAATTTATTGTGTTAGAGCTACGATGGAATTTGATTATGATGTATGAATGATGAGATTGTTTGTGTTTTGTGAGATATTTTAGGAATGTGAAGTTGTATGTTATTGATCTTGATGCATTTAAGTGATTAGCTACCACTTAGATGATCTGATTTGCATATTTGAGTTCGAACGACGACGATATGCAGTTGCTTCATGTAATATGCAACCATAGATTAATATGGATAAAAATATACCATATGATTTGTGTGGCTTTAGGTGCAAACTGGAATATTCACATATCTTAATGCACTTAGTTCATTTAATTCATATGTAGACATACAGGGAGTTAATGAATTAAGTAGGTTCGTTACACCTAGACATAGGGTAGTGAATAAATTAAGAAATTTCGCCATCATATGAATAGAATCAATTTTGTAAGCATAAATGATCAACATTTGTACCGAGTAATTAGGTGAAATCAGAAGCTCTAGCACATTTCGTTTATTAAGTTTAGATTAAATTTAGTTATTAAATTCATGTTTTACTATTTTTGTTGGCTAGATAAACTCTAGGATCTATTCACCATTAGTAATTAATTAGTTTAGTAAACACCAGTCTTCGTGGGATGATATCTGTACTTATCATTATATTACTTGTTCGACATGTACACTTACATGTAGAATTTCACTGAACACTAAGCATGGGTGAGACATCTTATGAGAATTACTTGTTTCATGATCAACATCCTTTCTTACTCGCTTTCCTTATTTTGAAGGTCTTTAATAGCCAATCTTGTTTCCTTACAAACAAAATGTGTCTTATTACTCCTCCAAAAGTTAGTCCAATTGCATATCTGATGGCCACTGCTTTCCAACCAAAGTCTTGACTTTCTTTTAATTCTTTTAAGATTAGAGATGGAGTAAGGGGCTTAATAGGATTCACACATTTCCTTGTTAGTGGTGGGCCACACAACCCTAGATTTCCTTGAAATGAGTCATTTCCAAATGTATTGAATTGTTTCCCTTGAGGTACGGGACCAGAGAGATTGTTATAAGAAACACTAAAGAATTCTAAGAAAGTAAGTTGTGTTAGTTGTTGTGGAATCCTCCCTACCAACTGGTTTTGAGAAAGGTCTAATGCTTCCAATTCTGAAAGTTTTTCCATGGCTATTGGGATCTGCCCAATAAGATTATTATTGGAAAGATTTAGCAAATAACATTTCCTTAAATTTCCAATAGATTCTGGAATTTGACCAACAAATTTGTTGCTTGAGAAATCCATGGCAGCAAATCCTTCTTGAACTTTCACATACAAAATATTTGTGCCTTTGTTTGTTAAATTCATAAAGAAATTGTAAGGTGGAAGTGAATAAGAAAAATTAGAACCAACATCTATTGGTATGTCTGGGACTTCATTCATGTATGTTAAGTTATGCATATCCTCAAATTTCCTAGACTTCCAATTTTCAAAAAGCACATAGGGCAACTTTCCTGTAAAATCATTGTGAGAGATGTCAATGATTCTCAAGTTTGGGAAATTAAAACAAGTTTCTGGAGTCCCTACTAGACCATAGAAATTGTTTGACCGCAAATTCAAAACTTCTAAATTTGGTAGATGGCCTAACCAATACGGAAAGGAATCATTGAATTGGTTATCACTAAAATCAAGGAACCTTAGCATTGTATTGTTGGCCAACGATCTTGGTAAAGGCCCTTGGAATTTGTTTTGACTAATAATGATCATCTTTAATCTAGTTCCACTTGTCCACATTTTTGGAATGCTTCCCTGAAATTTGTTCCTTTGCAAAATAACTATTGATAAAGAAGCAATAGAGTTGCCTAAGCATGGAGGAAGTGGGCCACTTAAGCTATTATTAGCCAAATCAAGGACTTGAAGAGAACTCAAATTGCAAAAGATTTCTGGTATATTTCCAGTCAAGGAGTTCTGTGCGGCCATAAAAAATAAAGTGGACAATGGTGGGATAGGAAGTGATCCTTGAATCAAATTGAAGCCAAGATCAAGCACTTGTAGACTAATCCATGGGGGAAACATTGGTTGTTGACCAAAGCTAGTGAGAAAGTTATTAGAAAGATCAAGAAGTTGCAGGCTTGTTTTGCTTACATTCCATATCCAATTTGGGACTTGACCATGGATGTTGTTGCCAGCCAACCTTAAGTACTTCAGCTTATCTTGGTTTCTAAGGAAATTTGGAAACTCACTTAAGTTGCACGAAGAAAGCCCTAATGCTTCAAATTGTCTAAGAGTTGCATTGGAAGTGGGTACTTCAATAAGCAGAGATAATTTATTGCCAGAAAGATGCAAGGATACCAAGTGTTTAAGGTTAAAAAATTGGATGAACTCCACAGTGCCATTAAGATGGTTGTTAGAAAAATCAAGAAATTCAAGATTCTTAAGCTTAAAGATTGAGTTTGGAATTTGGCCAAGAAGTTCATTGGCTGCTAGGTCTAAGAAACGTAATTGGCTACAAGGTCCCAAAGTAATTGGACCAGTTAATTGATTGCCATTTAGGACAAGGGCAGTCAATCTACTCTCATTCATAAGCCCAAAATGCACTTCACCACTTAATTGATTGGTGGCAATATGACAATTAGAGAGTTGCTCAAGGTTTCCAAGTGAAAATGGGATATTGCCCACAAATCCATTATTTGAAAGGTCAAGGTAAATGAGTTTTGTAAGGTTTCCAAGTGATAATGGGATATTACCGCTAAAGGCATTATGTGGAAGGGCAAGGTAAGTGAGCTTTGTGAGATTACCCAATGAAGGTGGTATAGATCCTGTGAAGTTGCAATACCCCATACTTAATAAAGTCAATGAATCAAGATTTCCCAAGGAAATAGGTAGCTCACCAGACAAACTTGTCCACGAGAGGTGCAATTCCTCAAGTGGAGCACTCCATGTAAAGCTTGGCAAAGAACCAATAATCCCTTCATTCTCATTCACATTTAGGTTTCGTAGATTTGGCAAGTTAAAAATTCCTACAGGAATTCTCCCAAACAAACCACATGATTTGAGAGTGAGAGACATTAAGGAAGTCAAATTTGTTACAATATCAGGCATCGTGGAGTTGATGCTAACCCAACTCAAATCCAACTTTTCTAAGTGAGTTAGATTTCCAATGAGTTGTCTTAGGCTAAGATTTCCAGGGCGAAAAACATGCTCATTTCTAGATAGATCAAGGGACGACAAGTTTGATAATTGTGAAATTTCTAATGGAATTGCACCAGAATAGCCAGACCAAGAGAGATTAAGCTCTTTTAGTCCAACAAGATTACGTACCTGGGATGGGATCTGGGAATAGTTGAAGTCATTGTTGAAAAGGTTAAGCACTTGGAGGTGAACAAGGCGAAAAAGGCTGCTACTAGAGTTAAAGGAACCATAGAGAAGGCTGCTGCTAAGGTCAAGGCCAATTACATGACCCGTGTGGTCATCACACTCCACCCCATCCCAACGGCAGCAGTCACTTTTGTTTCTTTCTAGTTTCCATGATGCAACCTTTGGATAAGCCGAAGGATCACCATAAGAGGCATTCTTGTTTAGGATAAAGCTTTCCTTGAATTGCAATAAGGCCAACTTCTCATCATCATGGCATAGGGGTTGAGTGAGAGGAGAAGGGTGAGTGAGTACAAGACGCACTTGTGAAATCAAGAAAAGCAAGGGTAAGATCACAATGATAGAAAGCGGTGAGCCCATATTGTTATCACTTTTGTTTGTTTGGCGATCACAATACGATGGAAGTTAAATAATATGCGGCCTAATTTATAGCGTGGGCAGAGCGCTAGGTGGACAGCACAGAAATCAGGTCTTTTGCTTGTGCCAAGGGTAACTGCGGTGATACTCAGCTGATGTGAAGCCGCCTGCTTGAGTCAAACACGCCAAAAGAAGTGGCCTCAAATTTTAAATACGGATTGCATGATTCAATGCTTTTGGGTAGAAGACTGGAAAAATCAAACATGACGCCCCTTAGTTGCCTTCGGTCGCTGCAATGGGATCAGTCTCTAAACAAGACACAATTGACTGACCTTCATTTGGAGAAGTTATTTCGACTACCCTGACAGTCTCTACTGCAAGTGGTAGGAAGAAGGGAAGAGGTATCAACGACCGACGTTTTAAGGATTTATTTTCCTAATTCCTGTCTCTCTACCATCGTCAACACACTGCAGCAGCACCTCGGTTTATCTGTCCACCTTTATCCTCTTCTGACATTTTATTGGTTTATCTGTCCACTTCGGTTTTTTAAGTGCTTGCTAATTAAATCAAGCACGCGAGCTTTTATCGGTTAAGGGTCCAAGACGTCTTATGCAAACTAGCACAAAAATGCTCATCATCTTTTAGAAAGAAATGAAAAGTACTAGTGTGATTTAATTCTTTTAGGTAGAAAAGGAGGAAAGTCAAACATGCATGCCCCAGAATTGACTCATGTCGTTGTACCAGGGTCAAAGTAACTCCGCTCAACTTTTGAAAGTTATATATAAAATTCCTCTGATAATAACAATGGCTTTGAGAGTTAAATATTTGTCTTAAATAGTCTTTTATGATGGCTGTTTGCTAGTCTTTTACGTATAGATTGGTTTGCTTTTGTTTCCAACTCAATCCAATTGTTCCCACTATCAAAGTTTTGAAGTTAAAGCAAAAGGTTAAATGTAGACGTTTGTCTAATCTGCTTTCTTGACAAGCCCAAGATATTTTCCCAAAGTAGAGCGGCATTCACAGGACCAAAGCTAGTCAAATGATGATGGCCACCAATTACTAATCCACTTACCTGTCTTAGATATGGCAGTGGCTTTAAAAGCGTTCAACCCGACTAAAGTACATGTAAATCGTCTTTTGCGGATGAAGCTTTCGTTGAATTACATCAAGATTGCGTTCCTATCATCATAGTGCAGGAATTAAGAAGATAAGAAGAATAACCGTTTACACGACGTAAGTTCCATTTTCAAACATGATTAAGTAGTTGTAGGATAACTACCCATGTACATAACTAACCCAAATATGTCTTCCCATGTATTGCAATCATTTTCTGAATTGTTGACATTTTTCAAATTTCACTTAATTCTGCCAGCTTTATTGTCAAAGTAACATTACTCAACTAACTCAAATTTGCATTAAATAGTCTTCTATAGTGGTTGTTTACTAGACTTTTACGTATAGATTGGTTTAGTTTTGTTTCACACTCAATCTAATCGTTCCCACTATTAAAGTTTTGCAGTTGTAGGGATATCAAGCTCTTCTTTTCTTCTTTGTTGGCAGGCCAAGCTTTTCTCCAAACTTGACTGGCATTCACAAGAACATAGCGAAAGCAAGTCATTAACGATGTCGGCCACTAATTACTAAACCAATCACCTTAATTGGCTTTAGTAGCGTTCACATTGACTACGATGCAAGCAAATCGTCATTTGCTGATGACGAAGACTAATTTTATTAATGAAATCTCTCTCGTAGAAAGGAATATTTAACGTGCAAGTAGATAAAGAAAAGTGAGTGAAGGATCATGCCCTTTTACCAAAGTTTCACTGGACCCCATGTTTACTTGTGCCAAGAAATCTTTTAAGTCATTGGCGTTACTCTCAACCCAGGTCAATTCGTTTGCGTGTGCCAACGATCTTTAAGTAATTGCGTTGATACTCAACTGATGTCAAGCCGCCTGCTTGAATCAAACACGCCGGAAAGTTTTTTGGGCTAATGGTCCTAAAACTTTTTGTGGGAACTTTCACCGAAGTGGCTTCCATCTTCTGGAAAGAAGTGAAACTACCTGCCTCAAATTTCAAATATGGATGGCATGAATCAATTCTTTTGGATAGAAGATTGGAAAAATCAAACATGGCGCTCAGTCCTAATTCCTGTCTCTCTACCATCGTTTACATACTGCAGCAGCACCTCGGTTTATCTGTCCACCTTTATCCTCTTCTGCCATTTCATTGATAACTGACATTCGAATATCGGTCAGTTGAAAAAGACGTCTAATTGTTGTATTGTTTTTTTTCTTTAACCACTTCTCTTTCCAACGTTCAAGAGTGCTGATGATTCTGTTTCTAATCTGTTTATGTTCCATCATCCATCTTAAAACTTGGTATATCAAAGTTCCCGTTCATGTGCTCAGTTTCTGATATTTAGAAAATATAGAAGACAAACATACGAAAGACTCATTTTCTATACTATTATCAAAAGCAAAAGAGTAACATCAAAAAGACCTAAAACAACATACGAATGGAGCTTTCATATACAATCATGCAATCACTTTCACCACACGAGGTGATTTTTGTTAAACAAAAGCGCACATCAAATTATGGTAACTTCATACTCTATTTTTCTTAGGTACCGTGACACAATATGCATTGCTTGAATTCAGGGGAAACAGTATCTGCTCACACAAATCATTATCTAAGATAATTTTTAAGCAGATCAAAGCAACCCTAGAACATTCTGACAAATCAGAGGGAACCTCTGTGGTGCTGTGTCAATCTTGGCCTCACCTTCATGCCATCCCCAAAAGACAGCCCAAAAAGACCCCTTCTTGCGTCCACCAGCAGAATATACGCTTATCTTAAACGTTATTTTATGTAAAAAAAAATATACACATTAAATCAGTAGAGAAATTAGACAATACTTGTCACTTAATGCAACTTTGATACCATAAATGAGAACTATTATTAAATCATCCGGGATGAGTGACTGAAATTTTCTTCTTCAAATTCATATAATATCTTCCGTCCCCTATTAGCAAATTGATGCCACTTTCAAGAAGAAATCTTCCGCCTAAGGAGCAATAATAAGACAGTTTTAATCCATGATTCCATGAAACATTTTTAGCTCAATGAGTGCGTGCAGCTTTCAAGATGTTGTCTTATCGACCGCGATTTTCCCGCTTTAAATGGTCTAAGATTTTTTATGCTAACTATCACAGAAGTGGCCATCATCTTTTAGAAGGAAATGAAAAGATAGCTGCATGATTCAATTCTTTTAGGTAGAAAAAGAGGAAAATAAAAAATGCATGCCCTAGTATTGACTCAGTCGTTGTACCCAGTCAAAGTAACTCCGCTCAACTTTTGAAAGTTATATCTAAAATTCTTCTAACAATAACATTGGCTCTGAGAGTGAATATTTGTCTTAAATAAAATCTTTTATGATGGTTGTTTATGTTGGTGTGTCAAAGGTTCACCAACCATTTAGGTCCTATAATCAAGTTGATTACATTGTAATTATTGCGTATATTTCCATTCCATACATCCTCTCAAGGAAAGCTTCATCATGGACAAGAGAGCCTCTCTTATCAATCCTTTAGCTTATCCAAAGGTTGCATCCTGGAAACTTGAAAGGGGCAAAAGGAATTGTTGCTCTTGGGATGGGGTGGAGTGCAATGAGCACATTGGTCATGTAATTGGCCTTGACCTTAGTAGTAGCTTTCTCCACGGTTTTATTTACTCCAATAGTAGCCTTTTTCACCTTGTTCACCTCCAAAGGCTTAACCTTGCCAACAATAACTTTAACCACTCCCAAATCCCATCCCAAATACATAACCTTTCTAGACTAAAAGAGCTCAATCTTTCTTGGTCTGCATTTTCTAATCAGATCGCATTAGAGATCTCTCAATTATCAAACTTGTCATCTCTTGATCTATCTCGAAATGATATTTTTTTCCATCCTATAGATTTGAGCCTAAGAAGCCTCATTGGAAATCTAACTCGCCTAGAAAAGTTGGATTTGAGTAGGGTGAACATTAGCTCCATGATGCCTAATATTTTATCAAATTTGACTTCCTTAACTTCCTTCAATCTCTATTCATGTGGTTTGTTTGGAGAAATTCCAGAAAGAATTTTTAACCTACCAAATCTACGAAATCTAGGTCTAAGTGGGAATGAAAGAATCATCGGTTCTTTGCCAAGCTTTACATGGAGTGCTCCACTTGAAGAATTGCACCTCTCATCAACGAGTTTGTCAGGTAAGCTACCTACTTCCATCGGAAATATTGATTCATTGACTCAGTTGATTGTATGGAATTGTAGTTTCACGGGCTCTATACCATCCACACTTGGTAATCTCACAAAACTCATTTTTCTTGACCTTTCAAATAATGCCTTTATAGGTAAAATCCCTTCTTCTCTTGGTAATCTCACAAAACTCATTTTTCTTGATCTTTCAAATAATGCCTTTGTGGGTAACATTCCTTCTTCTCTTGGTAAACTCACAAAGCTTAATTATTTTGACCTTTCAAATAATTTCTTTATAGGTAACATACCATCTTCACTTGGAAATCTTACATCACTAATTGCATTAGGTATGTTAAATTGCAACCTCATAAGGTCCATGCCATCCACACTTGGTCACCTCACAAAACTCATGTTCCTTAACCTTTCAAATAATGCCTTTATAGGTCACATTCCTTCTCCTCTTGGTCATCTCACAAAAATTATTTCTTTTGACCTTTCAAATAATATCTTTGTGAGTAACATCCCATCTTCATTTGGAAATCTTACATCACTAATTGGATTGGTTATGTCGGATTGCAACCTCATAGGGCCCATACCATTTACACTTGGTTATCTCACGGAACTCATTTTCCTTGACCTTTCAAATAATGCATTTATGGATCACATTCCTTTTTCTTTGGGTAATCTCATAAAAATCATTCATCTTGATCTTTCAAATAATATTTTTATGAGTAGCATCCCATCTTCACTTGGAAATCTTACATTACTAGCTAGATTGGTTATGTCAAACTGTAACCTCACAGGAACCATACCATCCTCACTTGGTCATCTCACAAAACTCATTTTTCTTGACCTTTCAAATAATGCCTTTATGGGTAACATTCCTTCTTCTCTTGGTAATCTCACAAAACTCATTTACATTGACCTTTCAAATAATGTCTTTGTGAGTAACATCCCATCTTCACTTGGAAATCTTGCATCTCTAACTAGATTGGTTATGTCAAATTGCAACCTCATAGGGTCCATACCATCCTCACTTGGTTATCTCACAAAACTCACTTACGTTGACCTTTCAAATAATGTCTTTGTGAGTAACATCCCATTTTCACTTGGAAATCTTGCATCTCTAACTAGATTGTTTATGTCAAATTGCAACCTCACAGGGCCCATACCATCCTCACTTGGTTATCTCACAAAACTCATTTTCCTTGACCTTTCAAATAATGCTTTTATGGGTAACATCCCATTTTCACTAGGAAATCTTTCATCATTGACTAGATTGGACATGTCAAATTGCAACCTCACAGGATCCTTGCCATTTTCAATTGGTGATCTCACAGAACTCACTTCCCTTAAACTACCACTAAATTCCTTTGTGGGTAATATCCCATCTTTACTTGGTAATCTCACAAAACTCACAAACCTTGATCTTTCATATAATGACTTTACGGGTAATATCCCATTTTCACTTGGAAACCTTGACAAACTATTTGCATTTATTATTCCCAACAATCAATTGAGTGGTGAAGTCGATTTTGGGCACATCAACAGTACTAAATTGACCATTATTGAATTGAGCAAAAATCAATTAACTGGTCTAATTACTTTTGGACATATGAAGCTTACACAATTAAAGGCCCTAGACCTTTCTTTCAATGAGATTCAAGGCCAAATTTCAAATTCAATCTTTGATGTCAAGAATTTGGAATTTCTTAATCTTTCTAAAAACCATCTCAATGGTACTTTGGAGTTTTCAAGTTTCCTTAAGAACCAACATAAGTTGACGTACTTAAACCTATCTAACAATTACATTTATGGCCAAGTCCTAAAATGGATATGGAACATAACCAAAATAAGGCTAGAAGTTTTTGATCTTTCCCATAACTTTCTCACAGGCTTTGATGAATATCCAATTTTTCCTTCATGGATTCATTTAAACGTTATGGATCTAAGTTCCAATTTACTTCAAGGATCACTTCCCGTTCCACCTTTCTCCATTTTGTATTTTTCTATGTCAAATAACTTCTTGACTGGATATATACCAAAAAGCTTTTGCAATATGAGTTCTCTTCGAATCCTTGATTTGTCACAAAACTACTTAAGTGGTTTGCTTCCTTCATGCTTAGGCAACTCTAGTGTTGATCTATCAATACTTGATCTACGAAGGAACAAATTTCAAGGAAGCATTTCAGAAATGTGGGCAAAAGGAAGTGGTTTAAGGATGAAAATTTTCAATGAAAACAAATTCCAAGGGCCTTTACCAAGATCTTTGGTCAATTGTACTATGCTAAAGGTCCTTGATGTTAGTAACAACCATTTTCTTGATTCATTTCCATTTTGGTTAGGCCATCATCCTAATTTGGAGGTTTTGAGATTAAACTCAAACAATTTCTATGGTCCAGTAGGAACTCCTAAAACTTATTTTAAGTTTCCAAACTTGAAAATACTTGACATCTCCCATAATAGTTTTACAGGAAAGATTCCATCCATACTTTTTAAAAATTGGAAGACCAGGAAGATTAAGGATTTGCATAACTTAACTTACATTCAGGAAGACCCAAACCTTAAAATAGATGTAGGTTCTCAATTTTTCATTTCAATTCAAGCTTATGCCTTCTCCATGATACTTACAAATAAAGGCACAAATATTTTATATGAGAAAGTCCAAGAAGTATTCTTTGCTATTAATTTCTCAAGCAACAAATTTGTTGGTGAGATTCCAGAATCTATTGGAAATTTAAGGGAATTTTATTTGCTAAATCTTTCCAATAATGCCCTTATAGGGCAGATTCCACCATCATTAGGAAACCTTTTAAAGTTGGAAGCACTAGACCTTTCTCAAAACCAATTGGTAAGGAATATTCCACAACAACTAACACAACTTACTTTTTTAGAATTCTTCAATGTTTCTCGTTATAATCTCTCTGGTCCTATACCAGAAGGGAAACAATTCAATACATTTGAAAATAGCTCATTTCAAGGAAACCTAGAATTGTGTGGCATGCCATTGACAAAGAAATGTGTGAGTTTTGTTGGGCTGAATACTTCATCTCTTGTCTCAAAAGAAAGTCAAGACTCTATATCACTTTTTGAATTTGGTTGGAAACCAATTGTGATTGGATATGGATTAGGAGTAGTTCTTGGAGTAATAATTGGACAAATTTTGTTTATAAGGAAATGAGATTGGTTGATGAAGACCTTGAGAATAAGGCAACCAAGGGGGAGAGGAGGTAGACATTAAAGAGAGAAATTTTACAAGATTTTTTTCCCAAAGAAATGGATATGTAAGTATGTTCGGTACTTAATCTATTTTTTTTAACCCTTTTTCTAATAATAATGTGTAGCTTTCCTTTTTTGTATTTTCTTGTTGTATCTTAAATGGGGTAGAGCTAAGACATGTTATGTAAATTGCAATGTGGGGCATATATAGATGATCAAACAGAAGAATAGGATTTAGAAAGTATACGTTATTTAGAAACAAAGATGTAATTACCACCTAAGAAGTAAAGAAAAAATGTGAGTGGAGATAATTTGATCTCAAAGATGATATTTAGCAAAAAGATATGTAATATGTGTTAAATGTACCTTGATGTTGATTAAACCTTTATAGAAAGATTTATTTGAAAAATTATATTATTTTAAATATAAATATTTATGTGCCAATAAACAATGTTGAATAAGAGAACATCACATCTTTGAAACACACTTGAATCTAATCACAAACTTCACTGGCAGTCAAGAAAGGATTTGGAAGATTCCCTCGTTCGGGAGGAAGCCACCCATCATCTTCACCGGCAGCTTTGACGTAGAGGAACGAACCGCGGAAGAAAGGAGAAAGCCAGGCCTTGGAACGAACTTTCTTAGAAATGAAAGTCAAATGCATTATGTGAGTTGTTCAGTAATATAAAATTACAGCTTCATTCGAAAAGAAAAAAAAAGAAATGATTTTTTTTTTATGAAAAATGTTTATACTAGTTACTTGATATGCTAATATTTTCCTTTTCATATTAACTTGATATGCTAATGTTCCTCTCTATTAATGATTGAATTTAAGGAAAAAAAATTGCAGAATGATACCAATCAGTCGCTCTCTTTCCAACCCCAACACCCGCCTTCCCTTCTTTTCTACGATTTCCACTTCCGTCGAGACATACCTTCAATTTTAGCTCCCCCGCCAAACATATCTTCCCGCTCTCCCTCGATCGAGAGATGGAAGACAAAAGGAGCTTCGTCGCACACCCATGGGATTTCAGAGAATTGCGTTGCTTAGACCAATGCATCCACTAATTCTAGATTGTTCTTGGTTCGTCAAATGGCGTAATTTGTTTTGCCAATCATATTTTCGGTCGGGAGGCTTGTGTTCCTGTATCAAGAGACCTAGAGTTACTTGTACTTTTCTTTTCTTTTATTTTAGCATGTTAGCTTTGTAAATCGTAAGGACTTACTTTTCATGTAATGGTTTATTTTTAATCGCCGAAGATGCTTACGGCGGCAGCCTTGGGTCATTTGTTCTGTGGAAGCCTCTATTAACAAATCTATATCCTTTCCAGTCCCTACAACTCAAACCAAATCTGAAGGCTCACTGATTCATTCTCTTGGATTTGATTATCACGCCAAGACCGATGATTTCACATTGTTGAGGTTTGTTCATCTTAAAAGAACTGTTGATATTGGTTTCCGCACTGCACCATCTTCGGTTGAGGCTTATACCCTCCAAACCAGCGTTTGGCGCTAGGTTGTGGCTCTGATTCGCCCCCATGTCATCGAAAAGTGCACATCCACGATATCAAGATTTGTTTCGGAGTGTAATAGTGTCGTTTAAGATGGCGGATGAGGACGAAGCTGATTGAATTGACATCAAAGTAGGATTGGAGAGGGCCAACGAAGCATAGATGTTCACATTCGGAGCCTTGTGGTTTTGTTTCATTTGGATACTTATGTGGATAACCTTGTTCTATTGAATATAGCAGTTTGAGTTCTAGGAACGACAGGGCTGTCAGTCTGGTGCTAATTAGAGTGGCAAGAAAGGGGTTGATCATATGCTGCTTTTACTCTGTTAATAATAATGTCCTTTGATATGGAGAGCTTTTCCTCTGGTTTGGTCTTTTGGGGAATCGATGAGGGTGAGAGCAAAGCTTGTGGCGGCACCAGGGAGGTTTAATATGAATTCCGATAACCATGTTTGATGATTGTCTTTGTAACTTGCAAACAGAGTATGACAACATGTTACAATGTTAGCACGTTTACTCCTTTTCTGGGTCCAAATAAATCATCTCATGTGACAACATAGACTTCTGAAACTGCAGAATACAAAGCTATTAATGCAAACCCATGAACTTCTGCCTGCAGCAAAGGTTAGAAACTCTCTATTCAAATATTTTTTCTTTTGTTTTTGTACTCAGAACTGGAGGACCACTTTCATTTCAAAAGAATACGTTTCCAGTGTTAAACGGCAATAAGAATGCCCTAAAAAGAGCTCCTTCAATATGGAGCAGGCTGCCTCTTTTCATCCACCTCTTGGTGCCAAGTTTTGAAGGCCTATGTCTACCTCTGTTCAAAAAGTCTTATTAAGGAAATGAGTGATCAAGCTTAAAAAGTACTTTATATGTGTCAATCTTTTTGATATGGGACTGAGTGTCCAATAACAAGTAGCAAGTTTCTTTGTCATGTAGATTGACGAGTGTCTTCACCAGCATTAAGAAGATTGAAAAGGAGATCGTCAGTTTGAGATTAGAGAGCCAGAGGAAGAGGTTTTGTTGTTTTGGCTAACAGGTCTACTCGAAGGAATACAAGTGCGGCTGGCTGCTCGTATCTTGCCCTTTTTATTTTTGCTTTATGTACACTCCAGGGTTTCATTAGACCTAAGTTCTCAATCTTAACCTTTCTCCCAAATTTGGTGGAGAATGAAGTTATATATTAGAAGAGAAAGTACTGCAATATTTTGTAAAAATTCAAGCATGCCCATTTTTGGATTTAAAAGAGAAAAATAGGTTCCATATAGGTGGAGTTGGAATTGAAGTATATTACAATAAAGTTAATTCCAAAAACTTTTCTTATTTTATCTTCATATGTTATTAACACTAAATGAGAGGTACTGATAGGAAAATTAGATTCAATGATGCCTTAATTGTATTAAAATCCTATGATATCTTATCAAAGAGTATTATTTATCACTAGAAGCCATTTCACCCAAAAGCACAGAGTCCTTTGATCAACTTATGATCTGAGAATAAACATTAAGACAGCTGTGTTTAGTACAAGGTAATACTCTCAACCTATAGAGCAATAATGTGATTGATTAAGCCAAATACAACTTCAGTATCAAACATAGAACAGCATGTCAAGGATTTCGCCGTGAGGAAGCCATGTTCTTCAGACTTTTCTTTCACGTTTAAGTAGCACCAGGTTAGAGTCGAATATTAACATTACCGTTGCAGAGCCAGGGAATTTCACTGAGATTTTTCAGTTCACTTCCTCTGCAACTTGAGCTAAAGACTGTCTCGGTTACGGAAATAACTCCTATTAAGTCAAGGTCAGTCAATCGTGTCGTGTATCCGGCTGCAACGACTTGAGTCAATCGAGGGATTGTGTGTTATGATCTTGAATTCATATTTTAGCTTTATGTACATGCGGGGTGACACTACATCTAAATTCTCAATTTTAATGTATGTATGCTTTTCGAATTGAAAGGAAAAAACTGAGTTATATCAAGGAGTGAGTTAGAATTTAAATATGTTATAACAAGGTTAATTTTTTATTACTCTTTTTTTATGTAATTTTAACACTAAAAGGAAAGCCCTTGTAGGAAAATTAAATTCAATATTTCCACTAGCATTAATCCTTTTTATTGTATTAGAATCCTGTGATATCTTGTTGTCTTAAATTAAGAACTATCTTGTCCAAAAAAATAAAAGACAGTAAAACAATAATTTCCAACAAAATTAAATCATGAGCAAGAATTCATAAAAAGGATATACTATTAAAATAATTATTATCAACAAAAGAAATAAGTAGAAAACTATTGATGTTCTTAACACAAATTTTGAACCAAAACACGTAAGAATCACCATTAAAGAATAATTGAACATTAGCTATTGTTTCTTCTTACCTAAATATTTATTTCAAGCTTTTTTTTTTCATAAATTATTTCACAATTATCCTGGCTATATATATAATTAAAAATTGCCTTCGTACTGAGATAAACCTCGTATCCTTTTCATTTCTTGAGTTCGGATTAGAATTGCACTTTAGATCATTAAAATTAACTTAATGGACCAAGCTAGAGGGCAAATCAAGACTCTTGACAATTATTATAGCTAGATGTAAGAAAAGGCAAGAGTGGGAGCCATTTAATCCATATAGCAGACGAAGGGTAGACTTGGAATAACACGACAACAACTTTATGAGAAGCCTCTGTTCTCATCTATGAAAAGCCAATTTTAGGATAAGGAAATCTGGTGCGGAAAGACATATGAGTTGAAGTAGTCTGGACAAGATGTTTTCCGAAGATTTGCATTACATGTGCGGCCTCTAGCTACAATTGATTGCATGTTTGTTGTTTACTTAGATTATCTTATTGTTCAAAATTTACAATTAAAAGCTAAATTGGGTTTCACTTTAAATATCCCTTCCACCTTGAACATTCCGGAGTATAATGGAAAAGAAAATTAGACAAATTAAGTTGGTGACGGGCCAAAAGGGAAAGACGGAAAATTCAATACCAATAACGAGGACTTCCATCTGAAACCCAAAGAACACGGAAGAAATCGTCGTTAGATTTTTCAACCAGTCATTTGACTTGGAGGCATCGCACTTGACAAGAGTAGTGATTACGTCTAATCTAAAATCCCAAGTCTCACGCGAATGACTTGACTTAAATTGGGACTTGGAGTGAGATGGTGGAAATTTGGGTTCGCGACTTGATCTAGATCCCAAGTCTCATGCAGTATAGGATTGAGTACTTTTTTGTTAAAGCTTTCATTAGTTCTCAGACTTGACCTAGTCCTGTAAGTTATTTCTCAAACATAGAGTAAGACTTGACCTAAGGATCGCTGCCTAGCTCTGAGACCTCTTTGTTTGTAGAATAGAAGTGTTACTAGGAATGCAAGACACAAAACACAAAATTTGAGATATATGGTTCTTTGCATATTGATAAAGTATGGTCAGCTCTAACTTTACGCTGATGTGCTATTCTCTTTCCAAAAGATGAAGGCCCTGTGAAAGTTCCCATGAAAAGGCCTTAAACCATTAGTCGGGAAAACTCTAACGTGTTTGATTAAAGCAAATGACTTGACTTGAGTTAAAGAGTCGCGGCAATGACTTAAAGATGACTTTGGGTCATGCAAACAACTTGATTTCCATGCCATGCACCATGCTTTCTTTGGTCCACATATTAGGGCTCTTACCTTCACTTTAATTGTATCCAACACTTTTTAACAAAAGATAGAACATTATGGGTTTATCACTCTCTTTATTTCTGATCATGTGCTTGCTTTTCTTAATCCCACATGTGCATCTTGTATGCACTCATTCCTACCTTCTCACTCAACACATATGCCATCATGAAAAGAGTTCAACCTTGTTGCAATTCAAGAAAAGCTTTGTGGCCTAATTGCAATTCAAGGAAAGCATCATCGTATGTGATTCTTGCACCAATTCAAAAAGGTTGCATCCTGGACACTCAAAGGAGACAAAAATGATTGCCGCTCCTAGGATGGAGTGGAGTGTGATGAGCCCACAAGTCATATAATTGGCCTTGAACTTAGTGACAACTGTCTCCATGGTTCCATTAACTCGAACAATAGCCTTTTTCACCTTGCTCACCTTAAAAGGATTAATCTTGCCTACAATGAGTTTAACTTTTTTCCAGTCCCATCTTAGGTTTGTAATCTTTCTAAACTAATAAAGTTCATTCCTTCGGAAGTTTTACAATTATCACACTTGTCATCCCTTGATCTATCTCACAACTATAATTTTTTTTATCTTGGAGATCTTAACCTAAGAAGTCTAAATTTGACTTGCCAAGAAAAGCTAGATTTTTGTGAAGTAAACATTAGTTCCACAATACCTAATATTTTAGGAAATTTGACATCCATAACCTCCCTTAGTCTTTGTTCTTATGGTTTATATAGGGAAATTCCAATAGAAATTTTTAAACTAATAAATATACAAATTTTAGCTGTAAATACCAATGGTGGGATTAATGGTTCCTTGCCAAGCTTTACATAGAATACCCCTTTTAAGGAAATGAAAGTCACAAAGACAAGTTTATTGAGTGAGCTACCCATTCCATGCGAAACCTTGGCTCACTAATTAAGTTAGATATGTCAAATTGCAACTTCATAAGGTCCATACCATCTCCACTTAATAAACTTACAAAACTCACTTGCCTTGACTTTCAGATAATGCTTTTGGTGGGTACTATCTTGTTTTCAATTGGAAACCTTGGGCAACTCTTCTTTCTAGACGTTTCCAACAACCTATTAAGTGGTGAAATGCATTTTAGGTTTGTGAATAAGGATAGATTGAACATGCTTGACCTAACCAACAATCAATTAATTGGTCTAGTAACTTTTGGACCTATAAATATTACACAACTAAGTGTCCTAGACCTTTAGAAAATAAGATTCATGGCCAATTTCAACTTCAAAAATCTTGAGTTTCTTGATATTTCCACAAACCATTAAATGGTACTATGAAATTTTTCGAGTTTGTTAAGCTTAAAAAATTAAAAACCTTAAGACTTTCTAGCAAAATTCTCTTTACTTACAACATAACCTACTTTCAACATAACTTTTCAAAATTTTCATACTTTAAGACTCTCTTCATGCAACTTAAGTGAGATTCCAAGTTTCCTTAGATACCAAGATGAGCTATATTACTTAAGCCTATCTAACAACAACATTCATATGTAAGTCCCAAATTAGATATGGAACATAAGTACAAGTTTACAATATCTTGATCTTTGCCACAACCTTCCCACTAGCTTTGGTCAACATACAATTTTTTTCCATGGAATTGTCTGTTATTTATTGATCTTAGTTCCAACTTGCTTCAAGGATCACTTCCCATTCCACCAATCTCAACTTTTATTTTTTTGTCCCAAATAACTTTTTGATAAAAAAACATACCAAAGCACTTTTGCAATCTCATCGCTCTTTTAAGTCCTTGATTTGGCTTACAACACCTTAAGTGATCCACTTACTTCATGCTTCGTCAACTTAAGTGTTGATCTATCAATACTAGATCTACAAAGGAACAAATTTCCAGGAAGTATTTCAAAAATGTGGAAAAAAGGAAGCTAATTAAGCATTATTATTTTTAGTCAAAACAAATTCCAAGGGCTTTTAATGAGATCATTGGTCAATTGTATAATGCTAAAGGCCCTTGATCTTAGTAAGATTAGATTTCCTAATTCATTTCCATTTTGGTTAGACAATCATCCTAATTTAAAGGTTCTAAGTTTATAGTCAAACAATTTCTATGGCATAGTGAGGATTCCTAAAATTTATTTTAAGTTTCCTAACTTGAAAATCCTTAACATCTCCCATAATGATTTTATGGAAAAGCTACCATTAATAATTTTTTAAAATTGGAAGGTTAGAAAATTTGAGAATATGCATACCTTAACATACAAATTCAAGGTAGAGCTACAATGGCATTATCCAGGTTGTAAACTATAAAGGATTAGCACAAAAGGCACTCTTGTCAAAAGTTTGGTAAAGGAAGAAAAATAATAGCCTTTATAGTGCACATGTCCTACTAACCACAATAAACATATGACAATTAATAGAGAAGGTGGTAAACCCATAAAGTTTTATCTTTTGATTACTGCATTCTAATATAATTGTATGTAGAAATTCTACTTTATGGACAAGAAGGAAAGCCTGGTGCACAATGTTAAAGTTAAGTCTCTTGTGTGAATTTTTAGACCTTATATCAAAATCTATAACAATTGCTTGAAATTTAAATAGATGTTAAGTCATTAGTGTGGGCTGGAGGTTTGGGAGTTCCAATGAAGTTGGAAAAGATTAAGATCTTTTATGAAAAAGGAAACACATATTTATAAAATAGATGAAAGGATGGTATGAAGATTTTTGTCTCTTGGAAGTTTCCTGAATGTAACCTTTAGATAAGCCAAAAGATTAGCAAACAAGACATTTTTATCAAAAATGGGGTAAACAAAGAAAAACAAAAGCATCTACAATGCATGTGTTAAACTAAGAATAACAAGCATATGACAATAAATAGAGAAAGTAACAAACCCATAAAGTTCTATGATTGAATGTAGCAATCCTACTTTATGGACAAGAAGGAAAGCCTAGTGTACAACATTAAAGTCAAGTCTTTTGCATAAGTTACTAGATCATACATCAAAATCTAGAATCATTGCTTTCAGCCTAAATAGAGGTTAGGTCATTTATGTGAGCTAGAGGTTTGGAAGTTGCAATTGAATTTGGAAAAGATTAAGCATCTTCCACAAAAGAGGAAATACCTTTTTATCAAATAGATGAAAGGATGGTATGAACATTTTTCTCACTGGGAAATTTCCAAGAAGCAACCTTTAGATAAGCCAAAGGACTAGCAAAAGATGCATTTTTGCCAAAAGTTAGGTAAAGAAAGAAAAATGAAAGCATCTACAATGCATGTGTTAGACTAAGAATAGTAAGTAGATGACAATTAATTGAGAAAGTAATAAACCAATAAAGTTCTATCTTTTGATTGGTACATTCTAATATAATTGTATATAGAAATCTTACTTTATAGACAATAAGGAAAGTCTAGTGCACAATGTCAAAGTCAAGTCTTTTACGTGAATTACTATATCTTATATCAAATGTAGAATCATTGCTTTAAGTCTAAACTGATGTTAAGTCATTTGTATGAGCTGGTGGTTTGGGAGTCCTAACTAAAGTTAGAAATCCAAAAGACATGTTAATACCATCCTTTGATCTATTTCATAAAAAGATGTTTCCTCTTTCTTGGAAAATGCTTAGTATTTTTTAACTTCAATTGGGATTCCTAAACCTCCAGCTCACATAAATAACCTAATGTCTATTTAAACTTTAAGTAATGATTCTAGCTTTTGATGTGAGATTTAGTAACTTATGCAAAAGACTTGACTATAGTGTTCTCTACTAGGCTTTCTTTCTTGTCCAAAGTAAGATTTCTACATACAACTATGTTAGAATGTACTAATCAAAAGATAGAACTTTATGGTTGCTATTGAAAGGTCCCTAATTACCTAAGAAGGGGGTTGAATTAGGTAATAAAGGCTACAAATTTTCTTTTTAATTATTTCTTTTGTCTAATCACAGTTAATTAAAAGAAAATAAACAAACAAGTAGACAGCCAAGGAAAATAGCACACGAGAATTTGGTAGGTGGTTCGGCCCACAAGTCGGCACCTAATCCACCCTACTTTAGTTTCCCTACTAAAGCCCTCTCTAAAAAATGGCTATGAATAAGCCAAATTACAAGGGATTCTCAATCCCCTTTAAACCCAGAATACAGAAGTTTCTCTCCCCGAAATTTCCTATTCTATAGTTCTTACAATATCAAATATAATATCAATCAAACACAAGACGTATGATTTCAAAGAAAGTCCTAAATCACATTTTTTGAATAATAAGCTCTAAATCGATTTACACTTGGACAGATTATCAAATGAAGATCATAGTGTAAAATCAATGCAATAGAACTTAATACAAGCAAGTATGAAATGAAATCACCGAGTAATCAGAGTGGCGTGATTCAGAATTCGTGATGCACTGCTTAATGTAGCTTTTGCGAAAGCTGCCTTTGAAATCAATTGAAGCAAATCCTTTATAGATGAATCCTTAAGCTCTTCCCAAAACTTCTTGTCAATCCAACGGCTAGATTGCAAGATTTTAGCCATTAACTTCTCCAGGGTTTCCTCGAAATGGAAGGCAAATAGGAGAAAAGAGATTTGCGCTTTAATTGGAACTTTCGAGTCTTTATGAAATGACGTCATTTCCTTTAATGGTCTAACTTGAATATAATGCGGTCTCTTATGCTGGAACGTGTTCACTCCTGACTTTTGTTAATGTAATATGTGGCGATTCTTTTGCCATACACTTGTCATGACTTATCCGTAATTGTTATACCAACCATATGCTATTGCTTACCATAATTAATTCCAACAATATTTGAATGGTTATAGCTATAAATGTAAAATTCAAATGACATTAACTCTCATAAATATTCTTTTATGATATGCAAATCAAATCAATCATAATAGAAAGGAAATATTTTAGTTATATTCAAATCAAATTGTAATTCAATTTAGAATAAAACATTTATAGAACAAATCAAATAAAGAAACGAATTTAAAAGTTTTGCATTTATTAAAACCGAATTTTCCCAACATTCTCCCCCTTTTTGATGATGACAAAACTTTTTAAATACTTTCCATATTCGGTGATTTTTCAAAGATGCTAAATCATAAGTATTTCAAATTCAAATGTGCCGCATTATTAAATTTCCATATTTGTTGATTTTTCAAAGTTGCTAAATCAGAAATATCTCAAATTCAAATCAGAAACATCTTAAATTCAAAAGTACTGTATTATTAAATTTCCATAACTAATGTTCATAAGTTACTTTCAAATTCAAATGTGTCGCACTATTAAATTTCCATAAGTAACGCTCATCAGTTAAGCAAATCAACCATAAAACAACGATATATTCTCCCCCTTTTTGTCAGCAGCCAAAAAAAATCAAACTCCCCTGAGTGTAAGGCATTTAAAAACATCTAAAAGCATTTAAACGCATTTAAATGCCCCCGAGATAAAAGAAAGGAGAAAAACGTAAAAAAAATCGCAGAGTGAGCACGTAAATGAATAAAGGACTGAGTAGAAAAGTGTACCAAAGGATGAGAAACGGATTGCATATATCCATAGAAAAAACTTCCCTTAACTGAATAAGGACGGATAGTAGAGATGTCAAACCTGGAATGCCCAAAGCAGCAAGTGGCCGAGAGGTGTTGGAAAACGGGAATGTTGGTTAACATAGACAATCTTGCCTCTATTAAGGAAGAGGAAGACTGAATTTAGAATGATAACCATTTTGTTTTTGTAATGCTGACCAGAGAACTCACTTAGATATCTTCTAAGGAGCACATACCAAGTTCTCGACGTAAGTATTCAAATCTATCCTTGTCTAATGGCTTAGTAAAAATGTTAGCCAATTGTTCTAAAGTATTGACATAATTAATAGTGATTGTGCCCTTTAATACATGGTCACGAATAAAGTGATGACGCACCTCTATGTGCTTAGTGCGTGAATGTTGGACAGGATTTTTTGTTAATTTAATAGCACTAGTATTATCACAATGAAGTGGAATATGTGTTTGCATGGATCCATAATCAGCCAATTGATTTCGCATCCAAAGGACTTGTGCACAACAATTACCAAGGGCAATATATTCTGCCTCAGTAGTGGATGTAGCAACACTTTGTTGCTTTTAGAACACCAAGATATAAGCATGTTTCCTAGGTATTGACATGCACCACTAGTGCTTTTACGATCTGTTTTACATCCAGCATAGTCAGCATCACTATAGGCATGCAATTGAAAGGAAGACTCTTTGGAATACCAAATACTTAAGTGAGGTGTGTGTTTAAGATATCGAAATATCCGTTTGACTGCATTAAAGTGTGACTCTTTAGGGTTGGACTGATACCTTGCACAAAGACATACACTAAATTGAATATCTGGACGTGATGCAGTCAAGTATAAAAGTGAGCTTATAATGCTACAATACAGTTTAGGATCAGTAGACTTACCTTCCATATCAGCATGGATGGATGCGGAGGAACCCATGGGGGTGGAAATGTCTTTGACAACCTCAAATTTAAATTTTTTAAAGAGTTCATAAACAAATTTTGTCTGAGAAAGAAAAATACCGTGGGCTGTTTGTTTTATTTGAAGTCCAAGAAAATAATTTAACTCACCCATCATACTCATTTCAAATTCATGAGTCATAATATTTGCAAAATCAGTGCACATCTTTTCATTTGTGGAACCAAATATGATGTCATCTACGTATATTTGGACAATAATAATGTTATCATTTTCAGTTTTGACAAATAAGGTAGTATCTACAGCTCCCTTTTGAAAATCGTTGGAAAGAAGAAAACCACTCAATCTATCATACCAAGCTTTAGGAGCTTGTTTTAAACCATATAAAGCTTTAGACAATTTGAAAACGTGATCTGGAAAATCTTGACTTTCAAAGCCAGGTGGCTGTTCTACAAAAACTTCCTCATTTATAAAACCATTTAGGAAAGCACTTTTAACATCCATTTGAAATAATTTAAAATTTTTATGACATGCATAGGCAAGTAACATGCGAATTGATTCTAATCTAGCTACAGGTGCATATGTCTCATCATAATCAATACCTTCTTCTTGCCTATATCCTTGTGCAACTAATCTAGCTTTATTTCTTACTATTGTTCCATATTCATCTAATTTATTCCTATATACCCATTTAGTTCCTATGATAGTTTTATTTTCTAGTCTAGGAGTTAATTCCCATACTTTATTTCTTTCAAATTGATTAAGTTCTTCCTGCATTGCTACAATCCAATTGCTGTCATTTAATGCATCATCTAATTTCTTAGGTTCAACTTAGGATATAAAGGCCATAAATTCATAAATATTATTTAAGGAAGATCGGGTAGTTACCTTATTTTGAACATCTCCAATAATATTCTCTTCATTTACTTCATTTCTAATTCTTGGTAGAGAAGTTTCCCTTTCTGGTTGTACGTTATCCAATGAGGGCTTTAAATTCTCGGATTCAAGTGGAATGTCGACTGCCATATCAGATTGAGAATTTCCCAAAGGTGTAGCAGCAGGTTTAACTTCGTCTACACACAAATCACTAGGTTCCTTTGCTTGGGAATTATTAAATTCATCAAATATTACATGTATAGATTCTTCCACAGCAAGTGTTCTTTTATTTAAAACCCTATATGCTTTGCTATGTTGAGAATAGCCAAGGAATATGCCTTCATCACTCTTTGCATCAAATTTTTCTAACATTTCTTTTCCATTATTATGAATAAAGCATTTACATCCAAATATGTGAAAGTAAGAAATATTTGGTTTCTTACCATTTAGTAATTCATAGGGAGTTTTCTTAAGTATAGGTCTCACAAAAGCTCTATTTACAATATAACATGCAGTATGAACAGCTTCTCCCCATAAATACATTGGTAAACTCTTTTCACATAACATAGTTCTAGCTAGTTCTTGTAAAGTCCTATTTTTTCTTTTAACAACCCCATTTTGTTGAGGTGTTCGAGGTGCAGAAAAATTATGATTTATTCCATTTTCTAAACAGAAATTTTCAAAACTCAAATTTTTGAATTCACCTCCATTGTCGGTTCTAATAGCCTTAATTTTCAAATCTTTTTCATTTTGAATTCTTTTACTAAAACTATCAAAAGTACAAAAAGTTTCATTTTTGTGTGTAAGTAAAAATATCCAAGTAAATCTAGAAAAATCATCTACTATCACAAAAACAAAGTACTTTCCTCCTAGGCTAGCTGTCCTTATTGGACCAAACAAATCCATATGAAACAATTGAAGAGGACGTGTAGTTGAAACAAATTCTTTTGGGTAAAAACTATTTTTAGTATGCTTTCCTTTAACACATGCATCACATATATGGTTCTTTTCATTCATATTAATTTCTAGCAACCCTCTAACTAAGCCCTTTTTATATAATTTTATTAATTGTTTCATGTTGACATGTCCTAGCCTTTTATGCCATAACTGATTTGTATTAAATACATTACTATTCAAGCAAATTTCTTTAATTGAAACATTTTTAAGATCCAATACATATATATTGTTTATTCTTCTACCATACAATTTGGTCTTTCTATCTTTGCTTGCTATTTTGCAATGCTGTGCCTCAAAAATTACTCTATATCCATTATCGCACAACTGACTCACACTTAACAAATTATATTGTAAACCATCTACAAGCAAGACTTCTTTTATGTTAACAATAGAGGACGTACCTATTGTGCCAACCCCCCTTTGATGTCACCTTTTGAGTTATCACCAAAGGAGACCTTACCTTCAAGACTTTGAACAAGAGTCGAGAACAGATCTTGGTTGCCCGTCATATGCTTGGAACAACCGCTGTCTAGGAGCCAACTTATGTTCTCTCCTTTGCTTAGCTTCTCAGTCCATGCTTCCTGCAACAACAAATTTTATTCTATCTTGCTTTGGTCCCCAAGTTTGATTGGGTCCACCGGAGTTAGTAAAACTGTTTTGTTTTCTTATCCATCTTTTGATTACAGTATATGGTCTATTCAACTTGATTGGACATTTTTCTTTTGAATGCCCGTGAAAATTACAATACTTACAATACTTTAAGCAAGCAGCAGAATTTTTCTTTTCAATCCTACACATATTGCTAAACATTTTATTATTTATTTCAGGTTTATAACCCAACCCAGCTTTGTCATAAATGCCTTGCTGTGAATTTATGATATTTTCAAGTATCTTGCTTCCATTTGTGAAATTCTTAACCAAATTTTGTGATCTGTTCAGATCACTTTCTAACCGCTCATTTTCGCTTAAGGTTTTAGCATTTTCATCATGCAACAATTTTATTTTATTTTCTAATGAGTCAATTTTGTATTCATACTTCTCACATTTTTCTTTTAATGAGATGTTATTTAATTTTTCAGCTTTTAAAGCATCGGCTAAGTCATTAAAAGCATCTTGTAACTCATCAAATGAATAACTTTGAGAAGAATCATTTACCTCATTTTCAACTTGTTCAACTTTGGCCATGAAACAAACATTTGCCACTTCTTCAGCTTCACTTTCAGAGGAGGAACTATCATCCCATGTAGCCACCATTGCTTTCTTTTTGTTCCTTCCATCTTTCCTTGATTCTTTCTTTTTGAGATTTGGACAATACATACGAACATGACCTGGTTTCTTGCACTCGTAACAGATCTCATCAGAAGGTTCTCTTCTTTTATAATTATTCCCATTCCTTCCTTTCCTATAGAATTTTCTAAATTTCCTAGCAAGCAATGCTATATCCTCATCTAAGTTGTCTTCACTCTCATTTTCTTCACTCGTAGAAGCTTTAAAAGCAATATTCTTATCAGATTTACTCGTTCTCTCTTTATCCTTCATGCTCAGATTCATTTGCATTTCATGAGTTTGTAATGAGCCTAATAATTCATCCAATGATAGCTTGTTTAAATCATGAGCTTCTTCTATAGCTATTTTCTTAGGATCCCATGCTTCATCTAGACAACCTAAAATTTTCTTAACCAATTTCTTGTTCTCATAGCGTTCACCCAACAAAGCAAGTTCATTAACAATATCAGAAAATCTAGTGAACATATCAGATATACTTTCAGCAGGTTTCATCATAAACAATTCATATTTATGAATAAACATAGTGATTTTGGAATCTTTAACCTTTTGAGTCCCTTCATGTATTACTTCTAATTTATCCCAGATTTCTTTTGTAGTTTGGCATGTAGAAATTCTATTATACTCATTAGTAGTTAAACCATAATAAAGCAATGTCATGGCTCTACCATTTTGACCCATTTCTTTGGACACTTTTTCATTCCACAATCTAGGTTCTTCCTTAGGTATAGTAATCTCTGTATTAATTATCTTCCAAGACTCAACATCTTGACCCATTATGTATATCTTCATCATATTTTTCCAATGACTATAATTGGTACCATCAAAAATTGGTGGCTTATGAAAAGCTAAAATTGTTGACATGCTACTTGTCATGATCTACACTAGAGTTTAGATTTCTAATTAATCTAACTAGTGCCCGCTCTGATGCCAATTGAAAGGTCCCTAATTACCTAAGAAGGGGGTTGAATTAGGTAATAAAGGCTACAAATTTTCTTTTTAATTATTTCTTTTGTCTAATCATAATTAATTAAAAGAAAATAAACAAACAAGTAGACAGCTAAGAAAAATAGCACACGAGAATTTGGGAGGTGGTTCGGCCCACAAGTCGGCACCTAATCCACCCTACTTTAGTTTCCCCACTAAAGCCCTCTCTAAAAAATGGCTATGAATAAGCCAAATTACAAGGGATTCTCAATCCCCTTTAAACCTATAATACAGAAGTTTCTCTCCCCGAAATTTCCTATTCTATAGTTCTTACAATATCAAATATAATATCAATCAAACACAAGATGTATGATTTCAAAGAAAGTCCTAAATCATAGTTTTTGAATAATAAGCTCTAAATCGATTTACACTTGGACAGATTATCAAATGAAGATCATAGTGTAAAATCAATGCAATAGAACTCAATACAAGCAAGTATGAAACGAAATCACCGAGTAATCAGAGTGGCGTGATTCAGAATTCGTGATGCACTGCTTGATGTAGCTTTTGCGAAATGTGCCTTTGAAATCAATTGAAGCAAATCCTTTATAGACGAATCCTTAAGCTCTTCCCAAAACTTCTTGTCAATCCAACGGCTAGATTGCAAGATTTTAACCATTAACTTCTCCAGGGTTTCTTCGAAATGGAAGGCAAATAGGAGAAAAGAGATTTGCGCTTTAATTGGAACTTTCGAGTCTTTATGAAACGACGTCATTTCCTTTAATGGTCCAACTTGAATATAATGCGGTCTCTTGTGCTGGAACGTGTTCACTCCTGACTTTTGCTGATGTAATATGTGGCGATTCTTTTGCCATACACTTGTCATGACTTATCCGTAATTGTTATACCAACCATATGCTATTGCTTACCATAATTAATTCCAACAATATTTGAATGGTTATAGCTATAAATGTAAAATTCAAATGACATTAACTCTCATAAATATTCCTTTATGATATGCAAATCAAATCAATCATAATAGAAAGGAAATATTTTAGTTATATTCAAATCAAATTGTAATTCAATTTAGAATAAAACATTTATAGAACAAATCAAATAAAGAAACGAATTTAAAAGTTTTGCATTTATTAAAACTGAATTTTCCCAACAGTTATTCTTAGTCTAACTCATGTACTATCGATGCTTTCATTCTTCTTCTTTTACCTAAATTGTGACAAAAATGCCTCTTTTATTAATCCTTTGGCTTATCTAAATGTTGCATCCTAGAAACTTCCAATATAAAAAATGTTCATACCATCCATTCACTATTTGATAAAAAAAGTGTTTCCTTTATCATACAAGATGTTTATTCTTTTCCAACTTCAACTGGGACTCCGAAATCCCCAAGTCACACAAATGACTTGAGTTCAATTCAAATTTAAAGCAATGGTTTAACAACTTGATGTAAGATCTTGTAACTCATGCAAAAGACTTGATTTTAATGTTATGCACTAGGATTTCCTTCTTGTCTATAAAGTAGGATTCCTGCATTTAATTAAATTAGAATGTGCCATCAAAAGATAAAACTTTTTGGGTTTATTACTTTCTCTGTTAATTTTCATAAGCTAACTATTCTTAGCCTAACACATGCATTATAGATGCTTTCATTTTCTTTCCTTTACCCAACTTTTGACAAGAGTGCCTCCTTTTCTAATCCTTTGGTTTATGTAAAGGTTTCTGCCACTTAGAAAATTCCAAGTGACAAAATGTTCCTACCATCCTTTCATTTATTTGATAAAAAGGTATTTCCTCTTTCATGAAAGATGCGTAACCTTCTTTAACTTCAATTGTAACTTCCATACCTCTAGCTTACATAAATGACATGACTTGTATTTAAACATAATGCAATGATTCTAGATTTTGATGTAAGATCTAGTAACTTAAGCAAAAGACTTGACCTTAATGTCTTGCTTTCCTTCTTGTCCATAAAGCAAGATTGATATATTTAATCACATTAGAATGTAGCAATCAAAAGATTGAACTTTATGTGTTTGTTACTTTCTCTGTTTATTGTCATATGCTTGTTATTCTTAGTCTAGCACATGCACTATAAATGCTTTCATTTTTCTTTTATACCTAACTTTTGACTAAAGTGCCTCTTTTACTAATTCTTTGGCTTATCTAAATGTTGCATCCTAGAAACTTCTAATAGACAAAAATATTTATACCATCCTTTTAGCTTTTTGATAAAAAGGTGTTTCCTCTTTCATGGAAGATGCTTATTCTTTTCCAACTTCAATTAGGACTCCTAATCACCAAGCTTACACAAATGACTTGACTTTAGTTTAGACTTAGAGCAATGATTCTTGATTTTTATGTAAGATCTAGTAAGTCATGCAAAAGACTTGATTTTAATGTTGTGTGCTAGGATTTTCTTCTTGTCCATAAAGTGGGATTTATACATTAAATTATATTAGAAGATACCAATCAAAAGATAAAACTTTATGGGTTTATTACTTTCTCTATTAATTTTCATAAGCTTATTGTTCTTAGTCTAACACATGCATTCTAGATGCTTTCATTTTCTTTCCTTTACCCAAAATTTTGACAAGAGTGCCTCTTTTCCTAATCCCTTGGCTTATGTAAAGGTTTCCACCACCTAGAAAATTCCAAGCGACAAAATGTTCATACTATCCTTTCATCTATTTGATAAAAAGGTATTTCCTCTTTCATGAAAGATGCTTAACCTTTTCCAACTTCAATTGGAACTCCCATACCTCCAGCTCACATAAATGACATGACTTGTATTTAGAAATAAAGCAATGATTCTAGATTTTAATGTAAGATCTAGTAACTTACGCAAAAGACTTGACCTTGATGTCTTGCTTTCCTTCTTGTCCTTAAAGTAGGATTGATATATTCAATAATATTAGAATGTAGTAATCAAAAGATAGAACTAGATGTGTTTGTTACTTTCTCTATTTCTTGTCATATGCTTGCTATTCTTAGTCTAGCACATGCACTATAAATACTTTCATTTTTCTTTTATACCTAACTTTTGACTAGAGTGCCTTTTTTACTAATCCTTTGGCTTATCTAAATGTTGCATCCTAGAAAATTTTAATAGGCAAAAATGTTTATACCATCCTTTTAGCTATTTGATAAAAAGGTGTTTCCTCTTTCATTGAAGATGCTTATTCTTTTCCAACTTCAATTAGGACTCCTAAACACCAAGCTTACAAAAATGACTTGACTTTAATTTAGACTTAAAGCAATGATTCTTGATTTTTATGTAAGATCTAGTAAGTCATGCAAAAGACTTGATTTTAATGTTGTGCATTAGGATTTTCTTCTTGTTCGTAAAGTAGGATTTCTTCATTAAATTATATTAGAAGGTACCAATCAAAAGATAAAACTTTATAGGTTTAGTACATTCTCTATTAATTGTCATGTGCTTACTATTCTTAGTCTGATACATGCAATGTAGATGCTTTCATTTTTCTTCCTTCCCTAACTTTTGATGAGAAGGCCTCTTTTGCCAATCCTTTGGCTTATCTAAATGTTTTATCCTAGAAACTTCCAAGAGATAAATGTTCATACCATCCTTTCATCTATTTGATATAAAGATGTTTCCTCTATCAAGGAAGATGCTTAATTTTTTTCTAATTTCAATAATATTAAGGGTAACAAGCAAAAGATAAGAACTTCATGTGTTTATCACTCTTTTTTTCTTTATTTTATTTTCCCTTTTTATATGCTTGATTTTCTTATTATAGTACATGAATAGTAGATGTTGTCATTATTCCTCTTTACTCAACTCTTGAGCAATGATAAAGGGAGGGCAGCCTCATCATTGACAAAAATGCCTCTTTTGCTAAGTGTTGACTTATTCATGGGCTAATGTTTTTCATTCTAAAAATTTAAAGAGACAAAAATGTTTATACAATCCTACCATCTATTGGAGTAAAATGGTGTTTCCTTTTTCATATTAAATGCATGATGTTTTCCAACTTCAATTAGGACTTCTAAATCCCAAACGATTTGATTTCAATTTGAACTTAGAGCTGTGATTCACAAATGACTTGACTTCCATGGGTTTTCTCTTTGTTTGATAAATTAAGACTTCAATCTTCAATAATAATAAAGGGTGCCAACCAAAAGATGAAATTTACGTACTTATTGCTTTTTTGTTTCTTGTCACATGCTTGCTTTTCTTACTCTACACATGCATAATAGATGCTTTTTCTTTCTTCATCTTTTACCCAACTCTTATGCCATAATGGTAGGAGGACAACCTTGTTGTAATTCTAAAAAAGCTTTCATCATAGACAACATTGCTACATTTGCTAATCCTTTGGCTTATCTAAAGGTTGCATCCTAGAAACTTCCAAGAGACAAAAATGTTCATACCATCCTTTTGTCTATTTGAGTAAAAAGGTGTTTACTCTTTAATGAAAGAAGCTTAATCTTTTTCAAATTTGATTGGGACTCCTAAACACCCCTAACTTGCACAAATGACATGATTTTAGTTTAGAGTTAGACCTATGATTGTGGACTTTTATGTAAGTGATTGAGTTTCCATGCTTTGCACTAACGTTTCTTTCCAATCCATAAAGTAGGAATTTGATCTTCATTAATATTAGAAATTACCAGCCAAAAGATAGAAACTGTTTTTTTTATCCTTGTTTCTTCTCATATGTTAATCTTCTTACTCTGGCATATGCATAGTAGATGCTCTAATTCTCTTTTCTCTTACTTAACTCCTTTGCAATGATGATAGGAGGGTAGCCTTGTTTGTTGTAATTGAAGAAAAACTTCATCATTGACAAGAGTGCCTCTTTTGCTAACCATTTGGCTTATCTAAAGGCTAAATCTTTGAAGCTTCCAAGAGACAAAAATGTTCGTACCGACCTTTTGATTCAAGTCAAAAGATATTTCCTTTTTCATGAAAGATGCTTAATCTCTTCTAACTTTGATTGAAAGTCTAGAATCTCTAATTCACACAAACAACTTAAAAAGTTTAGACTTAAATTAATGATTATGGACTTCTATTTAAGATCTAGTAACTCATGTGAATGAGTTGACAACAATGTTCTGCACTAAGCTTTGTTTCCAGTCCATAAAGTGGGCCTTCTACCTTTAATTAAATTAGAAGACACCAATCAAATGATTGAAATTTATGAATTTATGGCTTTCTTTGTTTCTTGTGATATGCTTGGTTTTCTTACTTTGATGCATACATAGTAGATGCTTTCATTTTTCTTCTTTTACTCAAATCCTTTGCAATGACATTGGTGACAGACTAGCTGTAATTCAAGAAAAGCTACTCCATACACAAGAGTGCCTCTTTTGCTAATAGTGTTGCTTATCGAAAGGTTGCATCCTGGAAACTTCTAGGAGACAAAAATGGTTCTAGGAATTGACGGCACACTGGTGACGGTGAAATGTATGAATTCTAGTGAACCGTATATTAAATTTGAATCTCAAAAGAAGTCGAGATTCTAGATCACCTTTTGGATTTGTTTGGAAAATAACTGTGATTAAACTTGTATTTTGGGTAATAATTGGACATTTTGTTTATAGGGCACTAAGATTAGTTGATGATGATCTTCACAATGAAGAAACTGGGTGGGAATGCCCTTAGATATTGATGAAAATAGTTTGTAAAAGATGTTCTCCAAAGCAATACATTTTTTACAAGTTGCTATTCCCTTTTTTTTTTATCAGTTCGCAATGTTTCTTCCTTTTTCGTTACTATTTTGGTGTGTTCAAAATGAGGGTATCTTTAACATATGCTACATCGAATGCCATTGATGAACATATAAATAATGGATTGGAATTGTAAAATTAGCAAGTATATAGTATTTACAACTACGTGTCTAATAACTAACAAAGTAACGATAAGTCCAGTAGTCCTTTTCTTCACTTAATAAGGGCTTCCTGTTGTGCGATCATGAACAACTACTCCATTTTCGATAACTTTCATTCCTTTCTGTCTACCTAAACATTTTAATATGTTTCAATGAAGTCAATCGTATCTTTGACAGAAGAGGATTTGCTCCCATTTTGGCCGTGTGAACGCCTCT
The DNA here is from genome assembly GCA_028551475.1 of Casuarina equisetifolia. Lineage (NCBI taxonomy): Eukaryota > Viridiplantae > Streptophyta > Magnoliopsida > Fagales > Casuarinaceae > Casuarina > Casuarina equisetifolia. Next base: position 29,438,765 of record CM052355.1, read on the forward strand.
TCACTATCTACTGTAGAACACGGAATTGGTCTTCCATTGAGTCCGCAAAACGTTAAATATGCGGGCACGAGAAACTTCGGGAAAAGGGCATGCTCCTTCACTCAATTTTCTTAATCTGCTTTAGGGTTAAAGTTGTCTCTGTATCATATAAATTCCATTGCATCAATTGGTGTTCGTCATCGACAGAAGACAATTTGAAATAAATTTGGGTCGGTTGAGCAATTTTAAATATTACTTTACAAAGTTGAGCAAAGTTATCTCAAGAAAACGCTCATAGAGTTTAGAAAATGGATTATTTGAAATTTGATTAAAAAATATTAAGGATTCACGAAAATTTTCATTACTTGGGAAAGCAAATTTGGGTTACTTATGTATTTAGGCAGTTATACTAAAGTTATCTGACCATCATTTGAAATATAAAAATGAATTTAAGCCCTTTTAATAAGCCTTAAGACGAGTGCTTGGATGCCATCAATCTCTTATACGGTCAAGATGAGTTCATAAAAGATACCAATTAACAAATTTCCTTCTTTTATATTTATTTTTCTTCTCCGTTAGAAATTGATATGGTTCGATCCAACCCAATGGCTTTGGAAATAATGTAATTCAAGAGTTGCGATTGGCTTCAAATTTCTAAACCGAATTAGGGCAGAAGTTGTAAATGACATAAAGTTTTTGACAAATTTGTCCGCTCAGCCTTCCTGCTTATCTACTTCAGATGCGCAAAGGACAATGGAATTTTCCTTCCGACGTTACCACTGATGTTCAGGTACGAGAGGTCAGACATGAAAAACCATTGCGTTATGTAGTTGAGACTGTCCCCAGTGCGATGACATGAGTCAATTTTGGGGCACTTATGTTTGATATTTCCTCTCTTTCGTACTAAAAGAATTGAATCTTGTAATCATGTTTGTATCTTTCTTTTTCTTTTTTTTTTTCCCAAAAGATTCTGGCCGCTACTCCGACATTTCGCATAAAGAGTCTTAGACCATTAATTGGGAAAAGTCTTCTGTCTTCATTAACGAGTACTTGAAAAAAGAAAAAAAAAAAAAAGGGGTTAAAGCTAGAAGATCGAGGCCGATAAAGCAGCCCAATGAAAGCTACAGCCACTATCCACCTAAAGCAGCACTATAATCACTATCCATGATGATTCAATAATAGTTGTGGTTTATGTTATCAATTGAATTAAGTTTTATGTATATCAAAGGTGCATGAAAAAGTTTTATATATATCGAAGCTTTCTCCTAGTAGTAATTGTACGGTCCTAAAAATTTCTGACCTTAACCAGCAGGGGTCTTCCATTAACGCCTACCCGAAGTCTTTTTGAACTACTGATGAGGACTGTGTACCTAATAAATTCGGTCCTCTCCAATGAACCTTAATTCTCCGTTAGCATTAGGTCATAACGAGGACACTGAAGTTTTTAGACTTGATACCTTAAAAAGGTGCACTATCTGTGAAAGCTTTTGAATAACCTGTGGTGTTTGATCTATTGGACAAGCAAGAAAATCCTGGTGGAGGAAAACCAGATGTGTCTTTCCGTGTTTTTTTGGTTATTTTCTTTTTTGGAAGACACATATGCAATTGATCCTTGACTCACGCAACTGCCGACTTCCATGTAGTGTATCGAGCTTTCTTTTTTATGTATAAATTAGGGCTCTACCTTCACTTTTGTCTCATCCAAGAGTGTCAAACAAAAGATAAAACATTATGAGTTCATCATCTTTGTTTATTATCATGCACTTGTCTTTCTTAATCTTACAATTGCGTCTTCTATGCACTCATTCTTCTCTCTCACTCCACACCTATGCCATGACAGTGACAGGTTGGATTTGTTGCAATTCAAGGAAAGCTTCATCCTGGACAAGAGAGCCTCTCTTGCAGATCCTTTAGCTTATCCAAAGGTTTCATCTTGGAAACTTGAAAGGAGCAAAAGGAATTGTTGCTCTTGGGATGGGGTGGAGTGTGATGAGCACACTGGTCATGTAATTGCCCTTGACCTTAGTAGCAACTTTCTCTATGGTTTTATTTACTCCAATCGTAGCCTTTTTCGCCTTGTTCACCTCCAAAGGCTTAGCCTTGCCAACAATAACTTCAACCACTCCCAGATCCCATCCCAAATATGTAACCTTTCTAGACTAAAAGAACTCAATCTCTCTTGCGCTACATTTTCTAATCAGATCCCATAAGAGATCTCTCAATTATCAAACTTGTCATCTCTTGATCTATCTCAAAACGATATTTTTTTCCATCCTATAGATTTGAACCTAAGAAGCCTTGTTGGAAATCTAACTCATCTAGAAAATTTGGATTTAAATGGGGTGAACATTAGCTCCATGATGCCTAATATTTTATCAAATTTAACTTCCTTAGCTTCCCTTATTCTCAATTCATGTGGTTTGTTTGGAGAAATTCCAGAGAGAATTTTTAACCTACCAAATCTACGAAATCTAAGTCTAAGTGGGAATGAAGGGATCATCGGTTCTTTGCCAAGCTTTACATGGAGTGCTCCACTTGAAGAATTGCACCTCTCATTAATGAGTTTGTCAGGTAAGCTACCTACTTCCATGGGAAATCTTAATTCATTGACTAAGTTGATTGTATGGAATTGTAGTTTCACAGGCTTTATACCATCCACACTTGGTTATCTCACAAAACTCATTTTCCTTGACCTTTCAATAAATACTTTTGTGGGTAACATCCCTTCTTCTCTTGGTTATCTCACAAAACTCATTTTCCTTGACCTTTCAATAAATACTTTTGTGGGTAACATCCCTTCTTCTCTTGGTAATCTCACAAACTCATTTTTCTTAACCTTTCAAATAATGCCTTTGTGGGTAACATTCCTTCTCTTGGTATTCTCACAAAACTCACTTACTTTGACCTTTCAAATAATTTCTTTGTGGGTAACATACCATCTTCACTTGGAAATCTTACATCACTAAATGAATTAGTTATCTCAAATTGCAACCTCACAGGGTCCATACCATGCTCACTTGGTAACCTCACAAAACTCACTTACTTTCACCTTTCAAATAATGCCTTTATGGGTAACATACCATCTTCAATTGGAAATCTTACATCACTAACTGAATTAGTTTTGTCAAATTGCAACCTCACAAGGTCCATACCATCCTCACTTGGTCATCTTGCAAAACTCATTTTCCTTAACCTCTCAAATAATGCCTTTGTGAGTAACATTCCTTCTTCTCTTGGTAATCTTATAAAACTCACATACGTTGACCTTTCAAATAATGTCTTTGTGAGTAACATCCCATCTTCACTTGGAAATCTTACATCTCTAACTAGATTGGTTATGTCAAATTGCAACCTCAAAGGGTCCATACCATCCTCACTTGGTTATCTCATGAAACTCATTTTCCTTGACGTTTCAAATAATGCATTTGTGGGTAGCATTCCTTATTCTCTACGTAATCTCACAAAAATAATTCATTTTGACCTTTCAAATAATAGGTTTGTGAGTAACATCCCATCTTCAATTGGAAATCTTAAATTAGTAACTAGATTGGTTATGTCAAATTGCAACCTTACAGGATCTATACCAACCTTTCTTGGTCATGTCACAAAACTCATTTTCCTTAACCTTTTAAATAATGCCTCTGTGGGTAACATTCCTTCTTCTCTTGGTAATCTCAGAAAACTTACTTACGTTGACCTTTCAAATAATGTCGTTATGAGTAACATTCCATCTTCACTTGGAAATCTTACATCTCTAACTAGATTGGTTATGTCAAATTGCAACCTTAAAGGGTCCATACCATCCTCACTTGGTTATCTCACGAAACTCATTTTCCTTGACCTTTCAAATAATGACTTTGTGGGTAACATCCCATTTTCACTAGGAAATCTTTCATCATTGACTAGATTGGACATGTCAAATTGCAACCTCACAGGATCCTTGCTATCTTCAATTGGTGATCTCACTAAACTCACTTCCCTTAAACTTCCACTAAATGCCTTTGTGGGTAATATTCCATCTTTATTTGGTAATCTCACAAACTCACAAACCTTGATCTTTCATATAATGAATTTGTGGGTAATATCCCATTTTCACTTGGAAACCTTGACCAACTCTTTGCACTTACTATTCTTAACAATCAATTGAGTGGTGAAGTCAATTTTAGGCATATTAATGGGACTAAATTGGCCATTATTGAACTGACTGAAAATCAATTAACTGGTCTAGTTACTTTTGGACATATGAAGCTCACACACTTAAAGGCCCTAGACCTTTTTTTTCAATGAGCTTCAAGGCCAAATTTCAAACTCAATCTTTGATCTCAAGAATTTGGAATTTCTTGATCTTTCTAAAAACCATCTCAATGGTACTTTGGAGTTTTCAAGTTTCCTTAAGAACCAACATAAGTTGATATACTTAAACCTATCCAACAATCACATTTATGGCCAAGTCCTAAAACAAATATGGAACATAATTAAAATAAGGCTAGAAGTCTTTGATCTTTCCTATAACTTTCTCACAGGCTTCGGTAAACATCCAATTTTTCCTTCATGGATTCATTTAGAAGTTATGGATCTAAGTTCCAATTTACTTCAAGGATCACTTCCCATTCCACCCTTCTTCACTTGGTTTTTTCTGTGTCAGATAACTTCTTGACTAGACATGTACCAGAAAGCTTTTGCAATATGAGTTCTCTTCAAATCCTTGATTTGTCACAAAACAACTTAAATGGTTTGCTTCCTTCATGCTTAGGTAACTCTAGTGTTGATCTGTCAATACTTGTTCTCGGAAAGAACCAATTTCAAGGAAGCATTTCAAAAATGTGGATAAGAGGAAATCATTTAAGGGTGATTATTTTTAAGCAAAACCATTTCCAAGGGCGTTTACCAAGATCGTTGGTCAACTGTACTATGCTAAAGGCCCTTGATCTTAGTAACAACCATTTTCTTGATTCATTTCCATTTTGGTTAGGCCATCATCCTAATTTAAAGGTTCTAAATTTACACTCAAACAATTTCTATGGTCCAATGGGAACTCTTGAAACTTATTTTAAGTTCCCAAACTTAAGAATCTTTGACATCTCCCATAATAATTTTACAAGAAAGATGCCATCCATACTTTTTGAAATGTGGACAAGAGGAAGTAGTTTGAGGATGATTATTTTCAATCAAAACAAATTCCAAGGGCCTTTACCAAGATCTTTGGTCAACGGTACTATGTTAAAGGTCCTTGATCTTAGTAACAACTATTTTCTTAATTCATTTCCATTTTGGTTAGGCCATCATCCTAATTTGGAGGTTCTAAGTTTACACTCAAACAATTTCTATGGTCCAATGGGAACTCCTGAAACTAATTTTAAGTTCCCAAACTTAAGAATCCTTGACATCTCTTATAATAATTTTACGGGAACGATTCCATCCATAATTTTTGAAAATTGGAAGAATAGGAAGATTGAGGATTTGCATAACTTAACTTACATTGAGGAAGACTTAAATCTTAAAATAAGCGAAGGTTCTAAATTTTCCATTTTAGACATGCCTTATTTTCTCTCTTTGATACTTACAAACAATGGCACAAATATTTTATATGAGAAAGTCCAAGAAGTATTCTTTGTTATTGATTTCTCAAGCAACAAATTTGTTGGTGAGATTCCAGAATCTATTGGAAATTTATGGGAATTTAATTTGCTAAATTTTTCCAATAATGCTCTTACAGGACAGATTCCACCATCATTTGGAAAACTTTCAAATTTGGAAGCACTAGACCTTTCTCAAAACCAATTGGTAGGGAATATTCCACAACAACTAACACAACTTACTTTTTTAGAATTCTTCAATGTTTCTCATAATAAGCTCTCTGGTCCTACACCAAAAGGGAAACAATTCAATACATTTGAAAACAACTCATTTCAAGGAAACCTAGAATTGTGTGGCATGCCATTGACCAAGAAATGTGTGAGTTTTATTATGCTGAATACTTCATCTCTTTTCTCAAAAGAAAGTCAAGACTCCATATCACCTTTTGAATTTGGTTGGAAATCAATTGTGATTGGATATGGATTAGGAGTAGTTCTTGAAGTAATAATTGGACAAATTTTGTTTATAAGGAAATGAGATTGGTTGATGAAGACCTTGAGAATAAGGCAACCAAGTGGGAGAGGATGTAGACATTAAAGAAAGAAGTTTTTACTAGATTTTTTCCAAAGAAATGGATATGTAAGTATGTTTGCTACTTCACTTTATTTTTTTAACCCTTTTTCCCAATAATAATGTGTAACTTTCCTTTTATGTATTTTCTTGCTATATCTTAAATGGGGTAGAGCTAAGACACGTTATGTAAAATGCAATGTGGAGTATATATAGATATATAGATATTTAAATAGAGGAATAGGATTTAGCAAGTATACGTTACTTAGAAACAAAGGTGTAATTACTACCTAAGATGTAAAGAAAAAATGTTAGTGGATAGTTTGATCTTAAAGATGATATTTAGCAAAAAGATATGTAATATGTGTTAAATGTATTTTGATGTTAATTAAACCTTTATAGAAGGACTAATTTGAAAAATTATATTATTTTAAATATAAACATTTATGTGCCAACAAACAATGTTGAATAAGAGAACATCACATCTTTGAAACACACTTGAATCTAATCACAAACTTCACTGACAGTCGAGAGAGGATTTGGAAGATTCCCTCAGGAGGAAGCCGCCCCTCATCTTCACTTGCAGCTTTGACGCAGAGGAACGAACCGCGGAAGAAAGGAGAAAGCCAGGCCTTGGAACGAACTTTCTTAGCAATGAAAGTCAAATGCATTATGTGAGTTGTTCAGTAATATAAAATTGCAGCTTTTTCCGAAAAGAAAAAAAATGATTTTTTTTTTTATGAAAAATGTTGATACTAGTTACTTGATATGCTAATATTTTCCTTTTCATATTAACTTGATATACTAATGTTTCTCCCTATTAATGATTGAATTTAAGGGGAAAAAAATTGCAGTATGATACCAATCAGTCGCTCTCTTTCCAATCCCAACACCCGCCTTCCCTTCTTTTCTACGATTTCCACTTCCGTCGAGACATATCTTCAATTTTAGCTCCCCCACCAAACATATCTTCTTGCACTCCCTCGATCGAAAGATGGAAGACAAAGGGAGTTTTTCGTGTTGGGTTGGTCCAACCCATATTCGGGGACTTATTATTGGGTCCAATTAGGGTAATGTGGCCCTAAGGTTTAAAAGGAAAAATATAGGGTTTTTTTCTTTAAGAGAAGAGGTGAGTGGCAGTCAAAAGAAAAGAGAGAGAGAAAAGAAAAGAGTAAAATTTTGCAAGAATTAGAGGCCCTGCGTAGCAGTTGATCAAACGTCTGATCAAGGTCGATCCGTGGTCCGATTGAGCTGATTTTTTGTCAGCAGGTTCGGGATTGGGTGTTCTTCATTGTGAACGGCTGGATCGTCGTTTGGAGCTCTTGAAGCCAGCAGATTGTGGTCAAAAATCTGGGTGATATTTCTCCAACTTTTTCTTGGTTAAGTTGTTGTTTACAACTTGTTTCTTCACTATTTATTGGTGATTATATTATTGTTGAATCAATGAATCTTAGTCCTGTTGCTATTGTTAAGGACTTGATTGGGTTGTAACCTAACGATTGATATAGTGGAGATTTGAGTGGACTCCATGATCGGTCCCGTGATTTTTTTATCCTTCACATTGGAGGAGTTTTTCCACGTAGAAATTCTTTTGTGTTGATTGTGATTTGCTTATTTTACTTGTGATTCAAATACATCGTTAGTATTTTAGCATTTCCTCATAGGTTCAATCAAAGTGGAAAACTTTATACGTCGTTTTTTCCCTTCACTTCACACACCCATGGGATTTCAGAGAATTGCGTTGCTCACACCAATGCATCCACTAATTCTAGATTGTTGTTGGTTCGTCAAATGGCCTGATTTGTTTCGCCAATCATATTTACGGTCGGGAGGCTCGTGTTTCTGTATCAAGAGACCTAAAGTTACTTGTACTTTTCTTTTCTTTTATTTTAGCATGTTAGCTTTGTAAATCGTAAGGACTTACTTTTCATGTAATGGCTTAGTTTTTGTAGCCGAAGAGCGTCCAATGGTTAGCACACGCTCCGCTATATCAAGATTTGTTTCGGAATGTAATTTTGTCGTTTAAGATGGAGGATGAGGACGAAGCTGTTTGAATTGACATCAAAGTAGGATTGGAGAGGGCCAACGAAGCATAGATGTTCACATTCGGAGCCTTGTGGATTTGTTTCATTTGGATACTTATGTGGATAACCTTGTTCTATTGAATGTAGCAGTTTTGAGTTCTGAGACGACAGGGTACTGAGTCTGGTGCCAATTAGAGTGGCAAGAAAGGGGGTGATCATATGCTGCTTTTACTCTCTGCTAATAATAATGTCCTTTGTTATGGAGTGCTTTTCCTATGGTTTGGTCTTTTGGGGAATCGATGAGGGTGAGAGTAAAGCTTGTGGTGCCACCAGGGAGTTTTAGTATGAATTCCAATAACCATGCTTGATGATTGTCTTTGTAACTTGGAAACAGAGTATGACAACATGTTACAATGTTAGCACATTTACTTCTTTCTGGGTCCAAATAAATCATCTCATGTGACAAAATAGACTTCTGAAACTGCAGAATACAAAGTTATTAATGCAAACCTATGAACTTCTGCGTGCAGCAAAGGTTAGAAAGTCTATGCTCAATTTTTTTTTCCTTTTGTTTTTATCGGAACTGGAGGACCACTTTCATCTCAAAAGAATACGTTCCCAGTGATAAACGGCAACAAGAATGCCGTAAAAAGAGCTCCTTCAATATGGAGCAGACTCTCTTTTCATCCACCTCTTGGTGACAAGTTTTGAAGGCCTAAGTCTACCTCTGTTCAAAAAGTCTTATTAAGTAAAGGAGTGTTCCAAGGCTTAAAAAGTACTTTACATGTGTCAATTTTTTTGATGTGGGACTGAGTGTCCAATTACAAGTAGCGAGTTTCTTTGTCACGTAGAATGACGAGCGTCCTCACCGGCATTAAGAAGAAGATTGGAAAGGAGGTCGTCAGTTGAGATAAGAGAGGCAGAGAAAGAGGTTTTGTTGTTTTGGCTAAGAGGTCTACTCGGAGGAATACGATTGCGGTTGGCTGCTCGTATCTTGCCCTTTTTTATTTCGTTTTCTTTCTTGGTTTCATTCTTGAATTCAAATTTTAACTTTATGTACACTCCAGCGTTTCATTAGACCTAAGTTCTCAATCTTAATCTTTCTCCCAAATTTGGTAGAGAATTTGAAGTTATATATTAGAAGAGAAAGTACTGCAATATTTTGTAAAAATTCAAGCATGCCCATTTTTGGATTTAAAAGAAAAAATAGGTTCCATATAGGATTGAGTTAGAATTGAAGTATGTTACAATAAAGTTAATTCCTAACTCTTTTCTTCTTTTATTTTTCATGTGTTGTTAATAGTAAATGAGAGTTACTGATAGGAAAATTAGATTCGGTGGTGCCTTAATTGTATTAAAATCCTATGATATCTTATCAAAGAGTACAATTGATAATTATTTGTCACTAGAAGCCATTTCACCCAAAAGTCTTAGAGTCCTTTGATCAACTTATGATTTGAGAATAAACACTAAGATAGATGTGTTTAGTACAAGGTAATACTCTTAACCTGTGGAGCAATAATGTGATTGATTAAGCCAAATACAACTTAGAGTATCAAACATAGAAGAGCATGTCAAGGATTTAACCGTGAACAAGCCATGGTCTTCAGACCTTTCTTTCACATTTAAATAGCACCAGGTTAGAGTCGAATATAAACATCTACCGTTGCAAAGCCAAGGAATTTCACTGAGATTTTTCAGTTCACTTCCTCTGCAACTTGAGCTAAAGGCTGTCTCGGTTATGGAAATAACTCCTTTAAGTCATGGTCAGTCAATCGTGTCGTGTATTAAAGACTGACCCAGCTGCAACGACTTGAGTCAGTCGAGGGGTTGTGTGTTATGATCTTAAATTCATATTTTAGCTTTATGTACACGCCGGGTGACACTACATCTGAATTCTCAATGTTAATGTATGTATGCTTTTCGAATTGAAAGGAAAAAACTAAGTTATATCAAGGAGTGAGTTACAATTTAAATATGTTATAACAAAGTTAATTTTTTATTACTCTTTTTTTGTATGTAATTTTAACAATAAAAGGAAAGCCCTTGTAGGAAAATTAAATTCAATATTTCCACTAGCATTAATCCCCTTTTATTGTATTAGAATCCTGTGATATCTTGTTGTCTTAATTAAGAACTATCTTGTTCAGAAAAATAAAACACAGGAAAACAAGAACACATAATAAATTCCAACAAAATTAAATCATGAGCAGGAATTCATAAAAAGGATATACTATTAAAATAATTATTATCAACAAAAGAAATAAGTAGAAAACTATTGATGTTTTTAACACAAATTTTGAACCAAACCATGTAAGAATCACCATCAAAGAATAATTGAACATTGGTTATTGTTTCTTCTTACTTAAATATTTATTTTAAGCTTTTTTCTTTATAAATTATTTCAAAATTATCCTGGCTATATATATCATTAGAAATTGCCTTCATACTAAGATAAACTTCATATCCTTTTCATTTCTTGGATTGGAATTGCACCTTAGATCATTGAAATTAACTTAATGGACTAAGCCAACAGGCAAATCAAGACTCCTGACAATTATTATAGCTAGATGTAACAAAAGGCAAAGTGGGAGCCATTTAGTCTATCTAGCGAAGACTTGGAATAACACAACTTTATGACAAGCCTCTGTTCCCATCTATAAAATGCCAACTTTAGGATAAGGAAATCTGGTAAGGAAAGACATATGAGTTAAAGTAGTTTGGACAAGATGTTTCCGAAGCTTTGCATTGCATGTGCAGCCTCTAGCTACAATTGATTGCATGTTTGTTGTTTACTTAGATTATCTTATTGTTCAAAATTTACAATTAAAAGCTAAATTGTGTTTCACTTTAAATATCCCTTCCTACCTTGAACACTCCGGAGCACAATGGAAAAGAAAATTAGACAAATTAAGTTGGTGACAGGCAAAAAGGGAAAGAGCGAAAATTCAATACCAATAACAAGGACTTCCATCTGAAACCCAAAGAACACGTAAGAAATCGGCCTTAGATTTTCCAACCAGTCATTTGACTTTGAGGCATTGCACTGGACAAAAGTAGCCATTACGTCCAATCTAAGATCCCATGTCTTACGCAAATGACTTGACTTAGATTGAGACTTGGAGTCTGACGTTGGAAATTTGGGGTCACGACCTGACCTAGATCCCAAATCTTAGGCAGTATAGGATTGAGTACTACTTTGTTAAAGCTTTCAGTAGTTCTCAGACTTGACCTAATCCTGTAAGTTAATTGTACCTAGCTTTGACGCCTCCTTGTTAGTATAATAGAAGTGGTACTAGGAACAAGCATATGCAAGACGCAAAACTTGAGATACCAGGTTCTTTGCATATTGATAGAGTATGGTCAGTTCTTACTTTACGTTGATGTACTCTTCTCTTTCCAAAAGATGATGGCCCCTATGAAAGTTCCCATAAAATTCTTAAACCATTAGCTGGGAAAACTCTAATGTGTTTGATTAAAGCAAATTACTTGACGTTGGTTAAAGAGCCGCATCAATAACTTAAAGACGACTTTGGGTCATGTAAACAGCTTGATTCCCATCCTGTTATGGTCCTAGGTTTAGGCCCTAGAAGTGGTCAGGTCCAAACTAATAACAAGCCCAAGTCCATGTCAAAAATGTTATAAGTGGATAACAATGTACTAATATAGGGACTTTTGGTGAACGTAAACTTGGAATTTCTCTTCCATGGAGGAAGCATCTCCCTCTAACAAGATAAGAGGTGTTGGTCCCCTTCTAATGATACTAGAAACTTTGCCATCATACTCATTCCTTACTCCAAACCCAATTGTTAAGCCATTGGTTTCGGTTGAGCCATGTAGCAATAACAAATGATATGTTACGGGCCCAAGTCTAAGCCCTAGAAATGGTCAAGCAAAAGTTAGGTATCAATGACATTTGAAACTAAAGTTTTCAAAGAAAGGGACTTTTAATTTTCTCTTAAAAACATTGGCTTGGTTTAGTTTCAAAAGCCTCATTTATCTTCGGGCTTTGAATAACACTTTCATGCCAGAGGGTCCCATCTTTAGTTCGAAATTTCAACCAACTCTCTTTTCTGGTATATTGATGAAAATCGATTGACAAGTCCTTTGACCGGATATGCATTTAGTGTAATTTTTGGAGGAACAATTGCACACAATTTGTTTGTAAGGAAACAAGATTAGTTAATGAGGATCTTCAAAATAAGGTAACCAAGTGGCAAAGGACGTAGCTGTTGAAGAAGGTAGTTTTGGCAATGTTTTCTGAAGACATGGACATGCATGTGCATTTGCATTTGCCAGTCCATTGATTTGTTTTTTTCTTTTTTTCTTTTTTTTTTCTGTTCATAATGTGTGCCTTTTTTGGCTAATGTTTTGGCGTATTTGAAATGGGCTAGTGTTAAGGTATGCTATTTATAGAATTAGCAACTAAATGTCGTTTACAAACACTTCTAATGACTACCATAGCGGCACTGTCCATTTGCTTAAATCTTGTATGGAGCAAATAGCAATGCAACAAACGATGGACATTTCTTTTTTACGAAACTAGTAGCCAGCAAAACATGCATCTTCAGATTTGGGGCCTAGATGATTTGCTTTATCCAGATCCATATGTGGAAGGCCTTGTTCTACTTAGTATGGTGCTGTTTGTACTCTGTACATGTGATTTCTCTAGTTCTTTCTAATTCTGTGCGCTAAGTATAAAATATTTGTGATAGTTGCTGCGGAGGCTTGGGAGATGGCGTATTGATACTTCGTTATTCATAAAATTCTGCTGGCCCCTATGAGCCTACACTAGTATTAAGCTTGTTACCAAGTTGAATTCCTTTCTTTTTATATTAAAATAATAGTAACTGGGAGCTTATAAACAGAACAAACTCACCTCTGTGTATAGGCTGAGTGAGCCAAGTTTATACAAGATTACTATACATGTGTTTCTAAAAGAATCTTAACTCCCAAGTTTTGAACAGTGGGGCATTATCGGAGGGATTGATGAAAAATAAAATACAAGAGAAAGTTAATAAAATAACCTACATTAAAAGAAATGTAAATACAGAAAAACGGATTTGAGAGATCATGATTGCCTTGCTCCGAGATTACATTCCAATGAACAAGGAGCGGTTTACATAAGGCTTAATGATGGAATGTTTTACACAAGGCTTTCGTACTGTCTTTGGTCATTGCTCAAAACCTACGGACTGTCCTGCAGGTCAGGGGCAAATCCTGCAGGGTATCACAGCTGTGATTTAGCCTCTGACAGCCTGTAGTTGTACACGCAAATCCGTATTCTTCAACAGGGATTTACGTCGGATGAAGAGCGAGTAACACCGCCTGTTCTTATAGGGAGTGGCTGGCCTTTGCTGATGTTGCAGTGACGGCAGCCTGTTGAACGTGCATGCACGGAGTCCGGCTGCCGGGCCTCCACGTTCCGCTCCCTACTTGCCGTAGAATGATGACTCGCCGAGCCTATAAGAACAACTAGCCATGTGGGCTTTATTTTGCTAATATAGCTACATTTTTCACACCAAAAAAAATAAAAATTCTTTTTTTATTTTTGGATAACGCCGCTTCGGAAGTATGAGTATATATTGCGTGACTGCTCGCCCAAAACTAGCCAAGAAAGTTTGCTACGTTCTCGTTCTTCTGTCTTCCTTGGCAAGAAAGTTTGCTGCCGGTGAAGACGATGGCTGACTTCCTCCCGAAAGAGGTGGTTTTGGAAATCCTCTCACGACTACCGGTGAAGTCTTTGATTAGGTTCAGGTGTGTTTCCAAGACGTGGTGTTCTCTCATATCCAGCCCTCAGTTCATGGCCATCCACCTCAGTCGCTCTCTTTCAAACACCCAATACACGCCTTGCCTTCACTTCTACCATTACGACTCCCGCCTTTATAAACCGCGTATAACGCTTCATTCTGCTAACGATCCTTTCCCTCAGAACCATTTCACCAAGCATCTGGATTTTAGCGCCCCTGACATACAGACCATCCTGCAATCCCTCGATCGAGAGATAGAAGAGAAAGGTGGCTTCTTTGCCTACCCATGGGATTTCACAGAATTGCGTTGCACAGGCCAACTCTTCGACATTCACTCAATCGTTATTGGTTCGTGTAACGGCCTGATTTGTGTCGCCAGTGATATTATGGGTGAGGGTCTTTTGGGATATATTCTCTGGAACCCTTCTATTAACAAATATAAAGACCCTACCATTTCTATGAAATCTCATGGCCCAGTTAATCATTGTCTGGGATTTGGTTATGACGCCAAGACTGATGATTACAAATTGGTGAGCCTTGTGTATCTTGATGGTGGTGTTTTCAACACTGTTCCACCTTTGGTTGAGATTTACACGCTTAGAACCGGTGCATGGCGCTCTGTCAAGGCTCCCGGTCCTCCCTATGTCATTGAGATGCGGTCTTATACGGTTTTCTTGAATGGGGCCGTCCACTGGTTAGGAAACACTCCATCATCTCCTGGTTCTGTTCGGAATGTAATCGTGTCATTTGATATGGAGGATGAGGCCTTTAATGAAATTGCTCTCCCTAAGAATCTACAAGGCCATCTTTTGAACATGGCAGTTTCGGTGCTTGATGGGACTCTTGCCGTCGTCCCGTGTAATCGATGGCCAGGAGACGATCGTCGCTCCGTGTGGGTGATGAGAGAGTATGGAGTCACGGAATCTTGGACCAAATTGTTTGATGTTAAAGTTGGTGGAGGATTGGAAAGGCTGATAGGAGGCTTTGGAAAGAATGGTGAGGTTCTACTAACCAAGAAAGAAAGGTTGCTGTATTACGAACCTAGTAGCCGAAGAAAAAGGGATCTTCACATTTCGAGCCACCCATGGGATACGCTTTTTTTGGCTACTTATGTGGAGAGCCTTGTTCTACTTGATGCAGCAGATCAAGTTCCGGAGCAGCAAGAGACTTAGTGTGATGGTACTTGAGCTCAGAGAATAGCAAGTGAGGGCGATATGCTTGATACTTGTTTTACACTATACATGTTACATGTTTGTTAGTGTGCTTAGTATAATGCTACAGGTATTTACTTGAAGTAGACTTATTTTTCTCTACAATGCCACTTGTTGCCTGTTTCAGTTTGATTTCGTTCTATTTATTTTCTAGGAAATTTGAGGACTTGCATTACTTAACATATATTCATGAACATACAGACTTCACAATATCTCTAAGTTCTTACTTTTCCATTCCACATCAGCCTTATTCTTTTTCTTATTTCCTTTCATAGTGCGCACGTTCCTTTTTTGTTATCTTCTTGGGGTATCTGGGATGGGGTAGTGTTAAAATATGCTATGCAAAATGATATAAAAGAATATAATTACCATGTATATGCTATTTACAAACACGCCTAATAACTACCAAGTGACCGATCATTTTCCAAAATCTTGTACGGAGCTAAAAGCAATCCAACAAAGAATAGAAATTTGCTTTCTTACAAACCTAGTAGCCAACGAAGCATGCATGTTCAAATTTGGGACCCAGATGATTTGTTGCATTTGGATACTCATGTGGAGAGCCTTGTTCTACTAAACGCAGCAGATAAAGCTCTAGGCTGAAAGGGGCTCTGTTTGGTGCTGTTTGTACTCTGTTTATGTGATTTCTGAATTTGTTTCCTTAGTTTGATGCTTTTGTTTCTTTCTGGTTATGTGCACTGGTTTCTTGTTGAAAATTTGGCAGATGACACTTTGTTCTTAATTGGAGTAGCTTGTTCTTGATGTATGTTAACTCTTCGAAAATGCTTAGGATGTTTTGAGTGAGTGATGATTGTTGAAATATATCTGTTTCCTGGGTAGTGTTAGCATGCAATGAGGAATGACCAAGAATCAAAACACCAAATTGCATGGTAATTGGATGGAAAATTAATGTGATAAAAAAAGCTCAGAATATTTTATCCATGTTTATCTGTTAGCCAAAAAAAGTTCCACTAGCGTAGTAGTATATTCTCTAATGTCCTTTTGCTTTCTTTTAATGGTTGGTTGATTCTACTAATTGTTGCTTTTCAGGAACAGGAAAATTTGAAGGGCAAATGAAAATAACAGGTAGAATTGGTATCTCTTTTGGTTTGTTCTTTTGGGAAATGGAGGAAGGTGAAGACAAAGCTCGATGCAACACCAGAGAAGTTTAGTGTGAATTTTGTCATATGTCCTGGTGGTTTTTGTATTTTGATACTTACGGATCGTCCCTGGATATATGTTAATGTACACCTTCTTCTATATGTCTACGATAATTTATTTTCCAAGGTCCTATATCAAGCGAAATTCTGATAACGATGCTTGAGTCAAAAGATCGTTGTTTACCTAGAAGTGGCTGCCCTCGTGTTGTCTTAGGAAGCTGAATTCTCCTTTATAACGCGAAGTTTGCCACCTCCCTTTGTCCCTCATCAACAAGGGACCCTTATCGGGTTTCGTGAAAGTGCGATCACTGTTTCAAATGCCCATTTAGATTCTCCAGATGCCTTTAGGGGTTCTTAGTGTGTTATGTTTTTCGCAACCTGCCTGGACTGTTGAACATAATTTGCACCAACTCAAGTTTTCGATTGCAGGTAATCGTGGAGAGGGAAAAAATAAATAAAAATTCTTGATGACGCCCTTTGGTTGCTCGCTTTTCCTTTTTGTGAGTTTGGTGATCTGCAATGCTGGTCAACATATATGGTTTTTCATGATATTTTTGTGGACCATCCACCACAAGTATATGAAGCAGTTACATGTTGTAAGCGTTTTGTCCTTATTCGTGGCACCTCGGATAGCACTCCAAACAATTGGGAACACTTTTGAGTACGCAGTATGAAAGGTGCCAGGCTCACTATAAGTGTCAACTTGATCCTACGGGGGATGAAATGAAAAGCTTTGTAACACATGGCACAGATATGCCAAGTTTTCACTTTGTAACACATGGCGCAGATATGCCGAGTCCGAACGAGTTCTATTTCACTGTAGTGGACATGATATGCCAAAAACAACCGTTAATGGCGAAATTTGGTTCTTTTTGGAAGATCCCTCGACATGGGGCGCTAGGCTGTAGATCTGGCTTTCCCAGTTGGAATATTTTCATGGGTCCAGAAACTGTTGCAAACCACAACACCAGATCTGTGTCAAATTCTTGTTTTCATGTGGACAAAGATTCTTACTCTTGAAAAGTCATTCCATTTTGATTTAGTAAAGGATGGTGGCCATATATGATTCATTGGATTTCTTGACAGCATGGAAGCATAACCAGAACAGCGTGGAAAGGCTGCATTTGTTTTTGGTGTGATTGTGGATGGGCACAGAACAGGCAAGGTAGCCTGTATTGAAGCTGGTCTTATTCATGTTTTGCTTAAAGAACACCAAGTGATGCACAAACTGACCCCTTGTTTCCTCAGTTTGCCTCTCTTTTTTGCAGAGGCCCAGATAATAGGTTGGCAGGCAGATGCACCTGATATTTTATACGCTTCTCTTCTATTTGAATCCCCGCCAGAAGACGGGCAGTGCTGCTTTCTCACTTCGTACATTGCCTGACATGGGGGGTGACTCATGTAGAGATGGTGTTAAAGTTGGTGGAGATGATGAAAAGATTAAGGCTGAGAATAGTATCGTTAGAGCCCTTTTAAGTGTTTCATCAGATGGAAGCCCACTGGCTTGGGCAGAGGTTGCTTTTGTCTCTGGCACCCTTTGCCTTCGGCCACAAGAAGCATCTCAAGTCGATTGCTGCTGCATATTGGAAACCTCAGTCTAATTCTCTACTGAATTCCTTACCGTCTTTGACTCATATAAACAGCAGCAGCAGTGGATATCGTAACTCAAATCTGTAATGCCACATGGTAATACCTTTTCATCTCATATTGGTTCTTCCTTGTTAACCATTCAAGGCCCAAACCCCTGGACAATGCCATGTATTCACAATGTGTGTTGGCCATGTGGTCGTTAGCCAAGGATCCATCTCCACACATAGCGAGTCTTGGTCGGCGGTTATTGTCTATTATAGGGATTGAATAAGTAGTGGCAAAACCTTTGAAGTCTACAAAGATGAACAATTTGAGGCTTAAAAGCTGATGAACAGAATCAACAGAGATCAGCAACTTCTTGATGGAGGTGTGCCTCGGCTATCATTTCTCCGTTGAGCTGAAAAGGTCAATGGGAGACAATGAACAGAGTAGCAGGGTGCACGAGCAAGCAGGCCATTAACGACAACAACAGCAATTTTCAGGTACCTTGTCCCCTGCAAACTCTTGGGTATACTCACTTCACGAAACACCTCATCCTTCATATCAAACGATACGTTTGCATTGTGCAGTGCACCCCGGTGCTGAGCTACTAGAGGAGGCGTGAGTAACGGAGGGACATGCTCCACAACAAATTCCCACTTCATAATGAAACAAGATAACTTGAGCATCAGCAAATCAGTTGTCTATATATGCAACAGTTTTCCGCCTACTACTCATGTATGTCAACTGAAGTAACACAAAAAAAGAAAATTCAGCTATTGGAGATCGTTACCTGCTTATAGACTTCAGTTTGCAACACCAAGTGTACACATGAGGCTAGAAGCAGAATGGCAATAGCTGTACAACGTATAGTTGTTTCCAAGATCTCCATAACAGCATGTTTATCCAGCCTGGTTACTAAATCTTCATGGCATAACAAAGCATTGACTTTCACCTATCAGCAGAACCAAACCCAAAAGTTTGGGTTAAGGATTTATATTTTGTCCAAACCAAAGGAGAAAAAGATATATAACAACTCAATATTACTTCATTCGGGTGGCAATTTTGAAGTGGTCACAAGAACTAATGCGATGAGTTCAAATTGCTGATGAATCTAGTTGATGGCCCACATTCCAGCCAAAGCATAACCATTCTATAAACAAGAAACTTCTGAAAATGTTATTTGTTTGATTTTTTTCGTTTGTTCTTTTTTTTTTTCCCTACATGCCATGGAAGGATTTCTTGAACCACTGCTATTAAGAAATCAGAATTTAGATGAAAATAAATGACATTAAAAGAGGTCGTATTTTTTCCGTTTCAAAACATGTTAAACATTGAACATGACAAGAAATGGGCCGTCTGCTGTTAGTTTCCCATTCCTTTCCCGGCCTAGAATCCTGAGAAATGTTTGCATCAGACTGGTTTCTATTCATTGATTTTAGAGTGGGTTAATTTATCACACACGAGAGAGATTGCATGGTCATATCACTGAAATATTGTGATGCAGGCAAATTAAGTCAAATCTTTCCTATAGATCCTCAACCGATTACTTTTAGCAGTCTCCATCTCCATGTACGATATGGTTAAATGTATATGGAGGTGGGTTTTGATAAAAACCATAGCTCGAGGAAATTCTTTCCTTCTTTTTCCATACACTTGAAACTAGAGTTCTTTTAATCCAACCGTTTGCTTCCGTAGTTTCAAATTTATTTCTAATGACAATAGCTTCTAACCCATCACATCATTTGAGCCAATATCCTACAGTCAACAAACAGAGAGCAGAGAACTTCAAACCAGAGTAGTTCTCTCTATTTGAGTAATCATAAGAATCTATAACCACACCCAAATAATAAACATAAAATAAGGATAAGTAAGTACATATACATACACAGCAACTGTTGTTTTAAGCGTTAGTCCATGAATGCGAGGCAAAATCACTTGTTTCACTAGCTGGCACAAATGAAATTGAAATATCTATTAGTATTAATGCATACACTGTAAGCGATGCCAACAAAAAGATTATGACATACAAGAATATATCTTTATCAACAGTAATCCTATCAGTTTATTTTTATTTTTTTCCTCTGTTTTGTGTTGTTAGAGTTTGTGGGCAGGTAGGCGGAGAAGAGGAATCATGAAAAAGAAAATTGAAGTTATGCATGCGTTCTCAAATGTTTTCAAGCAACAACTAGGTCGAAGGTGGATTTGGTAAAAGGTGAACTAGTTCCAGATGGAGAACTGCAGGCAGAGGGAGATTTGGCCAAACTGATGGGTTTTAAGGTAAGCTCTTACCTTTGAATTATATGGAATTTCTGTTGGACCAAAACGTGCCCATGCTGCAATTATTCAGAGGGCAGGGAAAAAACTAATGTGATGTAAGAAGTTACATGCTAAGGGATAAAAGAGTTACTCTCATTACTAACCTGACTTATGCAGCAATTAAATTGGAAGATACCTTATCAACTATATATAAAAATAGCTTTTAGTTACTAGAAACTGAGCACTTTCAATCCTTTTTTTTTTGGGAAAACGATTGCAGCAGTATGCTTGGAAAGATAACCCTTTAAGCAAACATCTTGGGAAAACTAAATAAGAAGTGACAGGACATTGCAAATCAGATTCAGTTCGACCAAAGGAATTTCTTCATATGTTAAGAACATCTAAAGTACAGCTGTGCAAACACATGTAAGGTCATGCAAACAAACTACTCCAAGAATACTATGTGGCAGTCACCTAAGGATCCGATTGTTTAGCAAGGGATACAGATTTTCTCAAAACTTCTTCTTGTGTTCAAGCATCGTTATTGTCATAAGCCCGAACAATCATAGGCAGGACATGTGACAATAAGTGCTCTTGACTAGTCTACGATAATCACAAAAAAGAGGATTTAATTGGATAACTTAAAGATGATAGGATGTTCAATAAAGGGAAAAAAAGAAAATAAAGAAAGTCAGTGGCATCATCCCAGGGTGAAGCTGTCTCAAGTGGCACAAATAGAATAGTAATTGAAGAACAATCAAGAAAAAGTTGGCCGTTTTCGTTTAACATGTTTGAAAATAAATCTAGCAGTAAAACCCAACTCTGCTAATAAATATAAAAGGATTTATCAACCTTCTTCCAATACATGAAAGGCAAATTTCAAAATGAGCCCAACCTTTCACTGGCTATTTTGTTTGAATGACAGAATATCTAACTATAACATGTCAAGTGGCAACTCCAAATTCTTAGCATGCTTTGTTAGTAAGCTTGTTGAACGCATCTTATTGAAAAAACAGGAGCTGCTACTCTGGAAACACCCCAAAGGGCCAAAGTATCTCAATCTGCAGATATTGAACATAGGTAAGGTTTGGACAGAAGGGAATAAGTACCCGGGAGTTTAAAAGTTCAATTTTAAATTTGGACATTTTCCAAATATGAAAGGCCACTTCGGTGATACAACTGAGACACAACTGAGACACATTTGGCATCAACATAAATTTTCATGGCAGAAAACTAAATCAAAAATGCTATTTTAAATGCTCTGGGTCAAAGTTAGCTCCCGCTGCCCTTGCCACTGTAAATAAGGGGGTCCTCATCTTCCGTACTTTCAAGGTTTTTTATGGGTCATTTTGAATACTGACTGGGGAATAGCTTCATTTTTTTATTATAAGGTAAAAAAACCAAGCACCAAAAGGCTAAAAAACATATTTTAACCAAATACTCGTAATCATTCATCAGTAGCTTTTCTAGATAATCCTAGAAATAGATTCTTCAAAAATGGCTTCAAATGTACATCAATCAATTTGCTATTCAGTCATTCAAGTGTTTCAAGATACAGCATTATCCCCTGTACTTCCCGCAAATGTGCTTGCGATCTATGTTGCATTGCAAAAATTCAAATATCACACACACACACACACACACAAATTAAACTATCAGACACACACACACACATGTGAGAGCATGTGTGTGTGTGTGAGAGAGAGAGAGAGAGAGAGAGAGGGCATGTATATAGGTACGTGTTCATATATGTATTTCTTTATATTCTACATTGGTTAATCGTAACACGTCCAAGTTCTATCATCCCCCAGTCTCGCATGTGTGTGTGTGTGTGTGTGTGTGTGTGTGAGAGAGAGAGAGAGAGAGAGAGAGAGAGAGGGCATGTATATAGGTACGTGTTCATATATGTATTTCTTTATATTCTACATTGGTTAATCGTAACACGTCCAAGTTCTATCATCCCCCAGTCTAACATGAATGTCTTTTTCCTATCCATATCAGTACACACCCAAATTTCATGTCAGCATCAACACTTCTTTGGTGCCAAGGAAGTAAAAATAAAGGCTTTTTACAAAATTGATAAGAGACTAATTTATATTTTCTAAGAGGCTTCTCATTCTCCACTTACTATTAAGAATTTATTTGAGTTTGAACATGAGACCTTTTAAGAAAACTCAACCCCAACCACAAATTATGACTTGGAGAGCATAAGAAGAAAAAACAAAAAGAAGAAAACCACTATAACCACAGAAGGCATCTAGCTACATTTAAAAATTAAAAAAAAAATTATGGAGATAGCTTCAGCAGTAATATTGCAAAAAATGAGCTAAACCAACTGACAAAATTAAAAGGAAAAGTAGATCTAGAAGAAGAAAAAAAGAAACATCTTAACCAGCTGTGAGTATTTTGTTTATAGCAACACATCTTAAGCACCTATGCATCTTTTCATCCATGGCTGAATGAACAGAAGTTTATCATCATAGGGTCCATATAACCCCCGTTTACCATAACATCCATGGCTGTTGGCCTGAAAGACTCATTTCCAGAAAGCATTCGTTGCAAAACAGGAACCAGTTCTGGAGGATTGGAGAAGAAAGCTTCCTTGGATAAGTAAGTCCAGATACCTGCGTACTGCATAAAAGGAAACAATTATTAAACAGTATGAGTGAAGCCCACAGCTTATATCATTGTTAAATACACAGACTGAAGTCAACTTCCAGGAAGCTGGTTCAACTTGCTTACTTTCTTTTCAGACAAATTCATAGCACTAAAAATTGAGAAGCAAGTGCAAGAAATACTGACATAATTGGAATCTTTTAGTTGTATTCCAAACAAAATATAAAATGACATTCAAGTTCTTGATGTGCTAATTCCACACTTACTAAGCATATCTGCTACCACTTTTTGGCTTCAAAAGGACTTTGGAGTGGCGGCCTACCACTTAAGTCGAAAATTGGGTATTGGAGATCTCTTACAAAGAGTGATCTTGGACCCATTAATTGAAATAGAACGTAGAAGTGCCAAAGTAACACTCTTCCTGAAACCACATTTCCTATAAAGCCAACAAACCTGCTCTATCTTATGCTACCAAAACCTACAGTGTATGGTACTTTTACACGCATAAGTCCATGCTTTAATACATTCTTAACCTGGTAAGAGATACTTTGATGCCTTTTCTGAATGTATCCTCTGGCGAAGTCTTCTGTATATACCCGTGCAGTTTTTCCTAATGAATGTATTACCTATCAAAAAACAGAAAAAGTTACCTGTTATTACTTTACATGTTATATTAATTTTCATATTTTTGGTAACAAGTTAAGGTGGAAAAATCAGCCCAAACATATGTCACTGAAGTTCAAGACTTTTTGACTCCTCAAAACCTCCACTTGACACCTTCGTCTCAGCTATTTTGTAACAAAGCCTTTTACTCCAACATTCAAGTTTTTATCTTTTAAGTTCCTCCAGCTGATCTTTAAGCTCAGGCACTTTTTCATATCTGCAGGATTTGACTAAGCCTTTCAAAGGCTGGCCAGGTTGCAGAAGTCTAGGATGCACAATCAATTCCAAGAAAAGTGCTCATATTTGCATAATCATGGACAGTAAATATGTAAGAAAGGCTGATGACTTCACATGTAAAAAATAATGAAAGAAAATCTAAACAAATTGTGAAGAAATTAGAAATACTAACTACCTACATCAATCTGGCAAAGCACATAAAAGGGGAATTGGAAGCTAAAAGTTTGACAAATTCTCAAAAAGACAAATAAGCACATTACTATAAATTCTTGCTTTTGGAAAATAATAGCTTGCTTTAAAAGTACAGAGCGATAACAACATCCAAGAAGAAGCTAGACTACAAATTAGAGATACCTTCTTCACGGTGTTGCAATAGTCAAACAAAAGCTCGAAGGCTATCAAGTGGTAAGCAAGGCACCCAGAACTGTACATATCAGAAGCATGTCCAGCAGAAGACACTTTGCTCCGAACCATTTCAGGAGCAGTCTAATTCAGTGAGGGCTGAAGGGGGAGTACAGAATCTTCAACATCATATTTCAGTGCAATCAATAATATAATTAAAAATATATTGCCACAAATTGATTTTTATTAGAATGTAAATGATAGATGAATGAACTAAACTTAAATAAACCTCGCAACAAGCAACAATCACAGCAAACCAACATTATATATAGCAGCAAAGAAATACGCTAGCCATGAAGTAGCCACTTCCTCAAGAAAGTAATTGATTTATGAAGTTCCCCAAAATAATTTGGAATGCCCCATCACCTATTACAACAGATCCCAAACCGGCTTTCCCCTTTACAAGATAGTGCACCCTGCCCAGCATCTCTACCTGTTCCAACAAGTGATCAAAAACTACTAAGAGACTGAGCACTTACAATATATGTGGGTAAAGATCTAAAAACTCTCTCACTCTCTCTTCAACCGTTTGCAACCTGAAACAGGTAACGTAGAATCCTTTCTTTTCCAACCAAAGTAATCTCCAATTCTCAGACACAACAGTAGTTTAGATTGACAATTAAGGTATAATAGTTCCCGTTCATCCACTTTTACAGCCACTAAGCACAATGTTCCAGGCAATGATGATCACCATCACAGAGGGTAAAAGAAATGTCAAACTCAAGTCAATTGTGAGGAAACAAAATCTAGATCTTCTTAATTTCATGACCTAGGTACAGATGATTAAGTTATCCTAGATGCCATTCATCCACTTACACCATAACATGCAAGATGTGCAAGAGGACGAAGATCAGCATGTAGAGAAAATGTTTCCAAAGAGTAAATTGTGGGATAAAAAGTATATCATCTGTTAATTGATACTGGGAATTATATCGATGCCAATGTAATAGGGAAGAGTTTACACAGATAATAAAGTCGCATTTGGATCTTTATATTGGAATGGATCACTACACAATTCTCTGATAGTTGATAAATAATTTTATTCACATTTAAAATTGACAAGCTTAAAAGAGACCATTTTGAACGATAGGTGCCTCTTAAGTTCTGTCACAAACCTTTTCACTGCACATTAATGTGACATCACAATGCGCACTACGGCGAGCATTGCAACCTGTATTCATTAGTTGATGACAAAAAAGGTACACATTCATCTTTGCAATGCACACAACGCCAAGCATGCCAACTTGTATTCTTTAGTTGGTGGCAACAAAAAGCATACTTTCATCTTTGCTATAGACTAGCTAATATTTAAGTTAAGAATGATCTCATTTCTATGAAAAAAATAAAGAATTGTGATAATATTCCTGGTTTAGCAGTTGCAGCTGCCATCTCTTCAGAAAATTAAGACTCATGACAATTATTATAGCTAGACGTAACAATTATTATTTTCCAAAGATCTACATGTACAGCCTCTAGCTACAATTAAATGCACGTTGTTGTTTACTTACAACATCCTATTTTTGCAAATTTTGAAAATAAAAACAAAAATGGATTTCACCTTAAATATTGAACATTCCGGGACACAATAGAAAAGGAAATTGGACATTTTAAGTCGGTGACAGGCCAAAAAGGAAAAATTGACAATTTGATATCAATAAAGAGGACTTCCATCTGAAACCAAAGAACACGTAAGAAATCATCTTTAGATTCTCCAATTACTCATTTGAATTGGAGCCATCACGCTAGACAAGAGTAGCCATTACGTTTGATCTAATATCCCAAGTCTCACGTGAATGACTTGACTTAAAGTGAGACTTGGAAGTAAGACAGTGGAAAATTGGAGTTGCAACAAGATCTAGATCCTAAATCTCACGCAATATAGGATTGATTACTTCTTTTCGGTTAATGCTTTCAGGATGAAGACACATGGCTACCTATATGGGTGATGGGATGAGAAACTCCATCACCCATAATATTAAAGGCATGCATATGAAGTAAAACCTAATAGAGCTATTAAAGAGGTGATGACATGTTAGGAGGCTTTTGAATCTAGATGCCAAGGGGCTACATCAAAGGAAAATGAGATAGTGAGTGGACCAAAATGGGCCACAAGAGTGGATAGTGGAGTGTAGTAAGCCTGAAGGGAGTAAAGGGCTTGTTTAGGGTAAAGGGACTAATAAGCAAAGTTAGTTAAGGAAACTAGATTATAGGGGTGTTTTGGTAAGTCTTATGGTGAGAGTTTGTGGTTCGTTGGAAAGTATGGTTAAATCTTTCTCAGTAGCTAGTAACAACTTGATCGAGTGGGTGGCAAAGTTATCAAAAGCATCCCTAATGCCTATCATGGCCACCATATTAGTTGTCATTGTTGGGCGGTCTGGAGGAAATGAGTAAAAGCTCGGACAAAGGGATTCTAGGTTGTAAGTCAGGATAGATTCTAGAAAGGCAATGGAGCTTGGTTGGTTAAGAAACCACTAAAGTACAATGCTAAAGCTACTAGTGAAGTCATGAGGTCACCAATGATTGTCTATTCTTTGTGAACAAGAATGAGAGAGTGGAGCTTCTCCTAATTATTCAAAGTCTTGTAGGATTGAACTAAGGCTACCATAGCAAGGCCATCAACTCTATCACCAAGCCCTTGTAAATATAAGTGTGATATTCAATTTCAAAAATCCGCTCCTCGATGAAGGCTAGCTAATTGACAATATAAGATTACTGTGTCATATGACTTTGGATATTATGCTGAAAGCACAACAACTTCTTTCCTATGCCCTTTTTTGCAAACTCTTGTTTGTTTTTCATTCCATACTCTGTTAAGTTTAAGTGAGATAGATTTTGACAAGTGCTACTAATTATGTTAAGCATAAATTGCATAGGACCAAGTTTTAATTTTAGGTCCTTTTTTATACTAAGCATAAAAATAACTTTAGTCTTTTTTATTTGGTTATTATTTATAGAACAAATTTTCTAGTTCATAATTCTAGAACATTAGCCTCGTTCCCCCTCATGAGGTTGTGTCATTCTTTGCAAAATAAAGGCACTACCTAATACATTTATGGTTCTTTCTCTTGAAAAATGGAGATGAAGATTAAATGATTTAGTCTTGGTTTTGTAGAAAATGGATCTACATTGTTGCTACCTCCAAGATTACATAATGAAAACTTACTAATTTAATAATTTTAAATAATGATGGCAATGTTTTTTGGAATCCTTCAATTTGAAAAACTATATACTTTCCCAAAATTTGTCAAAGATTTTTATTTTGTTATTTTTTATGGTGATGCCACTTGTTACTTACTTTAGCTTGTTTTTTGAACTGTTGTCTTGTGTTGGATAGACTTTGTTAAATGCTACTGTGTTTTCTTTCTTTTTCTTTCAACGTCAATCGATCAATGCTTTGGATAGTTGTAATTATTCTATCTAAGAAGTTCTTGGATAAGAATGACTTTCAGTTGCTCAATATTTATGTTCTATTGGGTTTGTTTATCTCTAATGGAAGATGACAAAAGTCAAAATGTTTAATTGGTTTGGAACACGAAGGAAAATTAATATGATAAAATCATGCCTAAATTTTGTCATGCGTACCTATCTTCTAATTAGAAACTCCAATAGAGCAATACCACGTACACTATGTTTTCGACTTCCTTCTATTTACAGACCCTCCTAATGGGAGAAGAAGGTGAGGCCATTGTTATTGTAGCCCCAAGAAGTTCTACTATGATTTTCAGAAGAGTATCTTGGATTTTTATTTGTGTGAGTGCACGATTGCTGAACCCATTATTTGCTTATGCACCTACTTCTATAACTATTTCAAGGCTCTGAACATGTTTGGCCTGAATGCATCCCATGCTTATTGCATGTTGGTACCTAATTGAAACAAATTATGAAGTTAGCCTAAGTTGATATGCTCTTTTTAAAGGAAAATCATTTCATGTGGTGAAACTATTAAAGGACTGTTCGGTGAAATTTAAATGCAAGTGAACATGTCGAATAAGTAATATAATGATAAGAAAGATATCGTCCTACGAAGATTGGTGAATATTAAACTAATTAAGTACTAATGATGAATTAATCCTAAAATTTATCTAGCAAATTAAAATATTGTTGAAGATGAATTAAAATTTAAAATTTCTAAAACAAAAACTCAAAACTAATTAAAATTGAATCCAAGTAGGAAAAATCAAGATGAGACACATGTTAGAGCTTCCGATTTCACCATAACTACTAGATATGAATTTCCATAGTTTATGCTTGCAAGAATGATATTATCTATGTGATGGCGGAATTTCCTAATTTATTTACTATCCTATGTCTAGGTATAGTAAACCTATTTAGTTCATTAATTTACTATATCTCTATATGTGAATTGAAACAAACCAAATGCATTAGGATCTGTGAATATTCCTGGTTTACAATAAATCTTTCAATCATCTTATCACCGAAAGCCACACAAATAACATAGTATATGTCTATCCATATTTAATTCATGGTTATATATTATAAGAAGCAATTGCATATTATTACCTTTCAGTCTCTAACATACACATCAAATCATTCAAGTGGTGGCCAATCACTTAAAAACATTAAGCATAATAATATATAACTCACATAAATAAACTATCTTGCAAAATATAAAACTTATAGGATTCACATCATCATAGTTAGGCTACATCTTCACTCTAACAAAAGAAGTTTAGAACATTATGAAATAATGAGGAAGAACAATAATAAGAAACAAATAAGGCATCTTGAATCCAAGAACAAGAAGTCTGTCACCCTTTTTGTCTTCTCTTCAAGAAATCTTGAATTCTTGGCCTTTCTCTTGAGTTGTGCTCAATTTCCTCCTTGGTTTCAGCGGCAACTTCTTTTCTCTCTTGCTTCCCCCTCTCTTCTATGCAGGGCTCCTCCTTTATATAGGGTATAGGATCTAGAACTTTCTCCTTATCCTAATAGCATTGGGTTTTGGATTCCTAATACAATTGGGTTTTAGACTTCTATATTAATTAGGCTTTGGACACCTAATAGGACTAGGTTTTCTAATTATTTAAAAAAAACAATAACAATAAAAATCTAATAAAAATTATCCAAAGCCCAAGCCCAAGCCCATCTTGATTTCCTTCACCTTGATAATTTGACCATCTTCTGCCATATAATAAGTACCAGGTTCTCCATGCTTGTTCTTTTTCTTCATGCCTCCTTATGCTACATAAACAAGACAAATTTAAGTAAATAAAGAGGAATTCAAATATTTTCTCACAAACATTAGAGAATTTATTATTTAAATTAGGTAAAATAACTCTATAAAAATAGAGTTATCAACACCCCCAAACTTAACATTTTGCTAGTCCTCGAGCAAAAGTAATAATTTGCATATGCTTTAGACAAAACCCCTTTTAAAAAAAATTCTCTATAATTGCTCAACTTAACAATTCAAAGAAAAATATAGCTTTCATCTAAACACCACAATTGTTTTATAAGATAAGATAGACTCTTAACTATGTTAACCACGTGTGTATGTGTGAGTCCTTATCTTTTCAACTATATGCACTCCAAATAGATCCATATTAATATGCAATCTCTTAAAATCTATAACCAAACCTCATAGGTTTGCTTTTCATTCCTCTCTCCACTAATGTAGGCCAATCATCTAACCAAGAATCAATAGGACTTTTATAAGCTTGTAATGTAAGGCTGGGCTAGGGGTAAGATGAAAGTCATTTAGGCTAAATTCACCCATGAACACATTGTTTTCTAGGATCTAATTTGAGCTTTTGTCACTTCCTTTCTTTGCTTTTTTTTTTTTTTCACAAATGATCTTTCTATCACCATTTCTCTCATTCCTTTCTTCCCAAAAATACTTGATTTCACTTGGATTTCGACACTCACAAAAGTCACAATCATGCTTGAAATAATAAAGCAAGTAGTAGGACTAGAAATGTAATTATTATAATCTTATCTTGCTGATGACATCCAACTACTATGCAAAAGCCAATTTCTAAACCTTGAGTGGCTTGAATTTGACAATAAGCAATAAGAGAATTCCATTCTTAGACAAATGTTGCATTTCCTTTTTTTTTTTTTTTTTTGGCATTCACAAAAGCAACATATTATGCTACATAATCATTGCAATCAATATCCTTCCCATATAACATCCTTCCTCTCGACTTCTCTTTCACTCAAATAGACTTATATCCTAAAAATCAACATGTTCAAGGGTGCGGGACGAAAAGATAATTTATCAAAGGCTTAAAGGTATATATATGTGGGTGTCAAAATAAAAAAAATGGATATAAATCAAGGCTCAGCGGGGTAACTGGGGATAAATAAATAGGGTTGGCTTGAAAGGCTCAAACGATCCAAAGAATGGCCTAAATCATTTTCTCAATTAGATGCAGCCTAGGATTTCGCCTCAAGAGGAAATCAAGCAAATTCTAAAATCCGGGTGAGATCTAAGAAAATCACATACTTCACATGAATGTTCTATAGAAATACACACAATTTCAAAAATGAAGGACTTTTAGTGTTTAATAAATGGATTAACATAATCAGAATCACACTTAACTCACATCACAATTGTAGGTTTGAACAAAATCTATGTCTTCCAAAGAATCGCCAAGAATTCACAATAAGGGATGTAATCATGACATAAGAATTTTTTTTTTTTTTTTAATCAGATTTAGGACAAAGGTTCTTTCCCTACCCCCAAACTTGAATGAAGCATTGTCCTCAATGCAAAAAGAAAAGAAAGTAAAATTAAAAGTAAAAGGAATGAGAATACTCCCCTGATTGTAGGTCATATCCACATAAAGCTTTGAGGAGATGGTGGTGACAAAACTTCCAACAACAGAATGAACACAATGCTTGGGTTACCTCCCAAGAAGCGCTTGTTTTATAGTTTTCAGCCAAACTATCTTCAAAGTTATTATTCAAGGAGGGAGAAGATCAAGGGTAGTCTTCTGCATGTTAACTCCCTCGAAGTAAGGCTTCAGATGCTAACCATTCACCTTAAATGTGCCTTGGGTATCATTTGCAACTTCTATTGCTCCATATGGGAATGCCTTAGTGACTATGAAAGGGCCAGACCATCGGGACCGCAATTTACCTGGAAACAATTTAAAACGAGAGTTATAAAGTAATACTTTCTGACCAACCACAAACTCTCTTCTTAATATGTGTTTGTCATGCCATCTTTTTGTCCGCTCCTTGTATATTTTGGCATTTTCATAGGCCTCATCTCGTAATTCCTGTAATTCATTCAACTGCAACAATCGAGTTTCACCTGCAGATTGCATATCAAAGTTTAAAAATTTCAAAGTCCAATATGCTTTATGCTCTAATTCTACTGGTAGATGACAAGCCTTCCCAAACACTAGCCTAAAAGGAGACATTCCAATTGGTGTTTTGAATGCTGTTCTATAGGCCCAAAGTGCATCATCAAGTTTCATTGACCAATCTTTCTTTGAGGCATTCACAGTTTTTTCCAAAATTCTCTTAATTTCCCTATTTGATATCTCAACTTGACCACTAGTCTGAGGGTGATAAGGGGTAGCAATCTTATGGGTAACCCCATACTTACCCAAAAGTGCTTCAAATTGTTTGTTGCAAAAATGGGTCCCTATATCACGTATGATTGCCCTAGGAGTGCCAAAACGGGTAAAAATATTTTTCTTTAAGAATTTAACCACAACCTTAGCATCATTTATAGGCAATGCGACTGCTTCTACCCACTTAGACACATACTCAACAGCCACCAAAATATACATATTTCCATAAGAAGGTGGAAAGGGTCCCATGAAATCAATACCCCAAACATCAAATAACTCACACACAATAACATTGTTTAGAGGCATCTCATGTTTCCTAGAAATATTTCCAGTTTTTTGACATTGATCACATGCAACTACATATGAATATGCATCTCTAAAAAGTGTGGGCCAATAAAATCCAGACTGTAAAACCTTAACTGCAGTTCTGGTGGCACCAAAATGACCACCAGCCTTTCTAGCATGACAATGGTGTAGGATACTAGCCATCTCTTCCTCAGGAACACATCTCCTTATAACCTGGTCTACACATACTTTAAACAAGAAAGGCTCTTCCCAAAAATAATGTTTGAGGTCAAAAAAGAATTTTTTTCCTTGTTGATATGACATTTCAGGAGGAAGAACATTACTTACCAAATAATTGACAAAATCAGCATACCAGAGAATTTGGATGGATTGGAGTGCAAAAATGTTTTCATCAGGAAATTCTTCCATAATTGGTTGAGCTTCTTCCTTCAGATTGGGAATTCTGGACAAATGATCTGCAACTAGATTCTCGGTCCCTTTCTTATCCTTGATCTCCAAATCAAACTCTTGTAGCAAGAGAATCCACCTGATTAACCTAGGTTTTGATTCTTTCTTTTCAAGTAGATACTTAAGAGCTGATAATGTTCGACTGGCATAGTAGATGGTCTAAAAAACTCCATTCTTCTGTTGTCCCAGAACAGCTTCTACTGCAAAATCACTAGCATCACACATTAGCTCAAAAGGTAAGTCCCATTCTGGTACTGCCATGATTGGTGTTGATATTAACTTTTCCTTTAAAGTATTAAAAGCTTGCAAGCATTCATCAGAAAAGTTATATTTCACATCTTTAACCAACAAACTTGAAAGAGGTCTAGCGATTTTAGAAAAATCTTTTATGAATCGCCTATAGAATCCTGCATGCCCTAAAAATCCTCTAACAAGTCTCACTGATGTTGGTGGGGGCAATTTTGCAATGACCTCCACTTTAGCTCGATCAACCTCTAGTCCTTTTTTGGATATCTTATGTCCAAGCACTATTCCTTCCTGCACCATAAAATGACACTTCTCCCAATTCAACACAAGGTTAGTCTCCTCACACCTTTGTAAGACTTTTGCTAAATTATTTAAACAAATGTCAAATGATGAGCCAAATACAGAAAAATCATCCATGAAAATTTCAATAAATTTTTCAACCATATCAGAAAAAATGGCCATCATGCATCTCTGAAAAGTTGCTAGTGCATTACAAAGACCAAAGGGCATTCTTCTAAAAGCAAAGGTACCATAAGGACAAGTGAAAGTGGTTTTCTCTTGATCTTCTGGTGCAATGTGAATTTGATTATACCCTGAATACCCATCAAGAAAGCAATAAAATTCATGTCATGCAAGTCTTTCTAACATTTGATCAATAAATGGTAAAGGGAAATGATCTTTTCTCGTGGCATCATTCAGTTTTCTATAATCTATACACACACGCCATCCAGTAACTGTCCTAGTTGGAATCAGTTCATTATTATCATTTCTTTGAACAGTCATACCTCCTTTCTTTGGCACAACTTGTACAGGACTTACCCAAGGACTATCTGAGATGGGATAAATGATCCCTGCATCAAGTAACTTGATTACCTCAGCCTTCACCACTTCTTGCATCTTTGGATTTAATCACCTCTGAGGTTGAATAGTAACTTTGTACTGCTCTTCCATCAAAATCTTGTGCATGCAGAGTGAAGGACTAATTCCCTTGATATCAGCTATTTTCCATCCAATTGCTCCCTTATGCTCTTTCAACACTCGAAGTAGTTTCTCTTCCATTGATTCTATCAAAGAAGAAGATATGATTACTGGCAAAGTAGAAACTTCATCTAAATAAACATATTTCAAATGGGAAGGTAAGGGCTTGAGTTCAAGAGTTGGAGGCTCTTCAATCGATGGCTTAGGTTTTGTCATGTGTTGTCTTAACTTCTCAAACTTTGTTGCCTTTTGTTGTGAATATGGTGGATTTGCTTCCATGAGATTGGCATACTCCTATATCTCTTCACTTTCAATTTCCTTATTCTTTGGGTGAACCAAGCATGCTTCAAGTGGATCCTTGAAAGCTTTTTCCTGAAAGATCTTATTCACAAACTTATCAATTGTCTCAACCTTAAAGCAAGAACTATCATCAGAAGGATGTTTCATAGCAGTAAAAACATTAAAAGTGACAGAATCATTTTGAACTCTTAAGATTAACTTCCCTTGTTGTACATCAATTAGAGCTCTTCCTGTTGCTAGAAAAGGTCGACCTAAGATAAGTGGTACCTCAAGGTCTTCCTCCATGTCAAGTACTATAAAATCTGCAGGAAAGATAAATTTGTCAACTTTCACCAATACATCTTCAATAATGCCCCTTGGATATTTGATTGATCGATCAACCAATTGTAGGGACACTGTGGTTGGCTTCACTTCACCCATTCCTAATTTTCTGAAAATAGAAAAAGGCATTAGATTAATACTGGCTCCTAAATCACATAATGCCTTATCAAAGTGAGAATCTCCAATAGTACAAGGAATTGTAAAACTCCCTGGATCTTTTAATTTTGGAGGCAATTTGTTTTGTAAGATGGCTGAGTATTCTTCAGTTAGCTTTACGGTTTCATACTCTTCTAGCTTCCTTTTGTTTTTCAATATCTCCTTAAGAAATTTTGCATAACTGGGCATTTGAGCTAATGCATCTGCAAAAGGAATGTTAATATGCAATTTTTTAAATACATCAAGAAATTTAGAAAACTGCTTATCTATTTTATGTTGTTGGAGTCTCTGAGGAAATGGAACTGGAGGCACATAAGGCTTGGGATTATCAGGGAATAATGTTCTCTTGGTTACCTCCTCAGGCTGCATGCTAACATTTTCTTCCTTATCCCTGACACTTTCCTTCTCAACATCATTTTTTCCCACTTGTTTGCCATTTCTTAGGTTTATTGCCTTAGCATCTTCTATAGGATTCTTCTCTGTGCTGCTAGGCAAGGAACCTTGTTGTCTTCCAGAAATCATATTAGCCAACTGACCTATTTGCACCTCTAAATTTCGAATTGAAGCTTCTTGGTTTTGCATTCTTGTTTCGTTGTTCTGTAACATCTTGGCAACCATTTCCTCTAAATTAGGCTTCTTTTCTTCTGGTTGCCTAAACCCTGGTGGTGGCCTCATTGCATTAGAATTACTCCATGAAAAATTTGGGTGGTTACGCCATCCTGGATTGTAAGTGTTAGAGTATGGATTATTTTGTGGCTTACTTGAATTTCCAACATAATTAGCATCTTCACTACCCTGAGCAAAGGTGTTATCTAATTGACACTCTATGCTCGCATGTCCTCCACCACAATGATCACATACTATGTTTTGAATCCTCATGACTGGAGCATTCAAGTTATCTATCTTCTTGTTGAGTTTATCAAACTGTGCATAAATTGCAGTGAAAGCATCCACTTCATGAATTCCACTAGCTTTCCTTACTGGTAGCCTTTCAGTAGGCCATTGATAACTATTGTTTGCCATTTCCTCCAAAAGATCATATGCTTCTTCTGGTGTCTTATTGTTCAAAGCCCCTCTTGCAGCTGCATCAAGCATAAAACGAAGATTTGTACTAGACCCATTATAAAAAGTTTGTACCTATAACCATTTGGGTAGTCCATGTTGTGGACATTTTCTTAAAAGCTCCTTAAATCTTTCCCAAGCTTCATATAATGATTCATTCTCCATTTGCATAAAAACGGTAATATCATTACGCATTTTTGCAGATTTTACTGGAGGAAAGAACTTACTAAGAAATTTCTGAGCCAAATCATCCCATGTTGTAATTCATCCTGCAGGAAGAGAAGAAAGCCAACTTTTAGCTTTGTCTCTTAAAAGAAATAGGAATAGCCTTAATCTAACAGCATCATCTGTGACCCCATTGTATTTAATCATGTCACAGATTTCAAGAAAAGCATCAATGTGAGCATTTGGATCATCATTTGGTAGCCCATAAAATTGCACGGAATTTTGAAGCATCTGAATGAGTGCGGGCTTGATTTCAAAGTTGTTTGCTTGAATTGCAGGCCATTTGATGCTTGATGTGGCACCCTGAACTGTTGGTGCAACATATTCTTTTAGAATCTTGCGTGGATCATCATTCTCTGCCATTTTTGTAGCTTCACTTCTTTGTTCTCTTTGGCTACGAGTCATGCACGTCTATAACAATCCTGAAAAGTAGCAACTAAAAAAAAATGATTGATTTTTTTAATTAATTTTTTTTAATGTAAAAATAACAATAATAAAGCAAAGCAAAAATAAAATCTAACAAAACAAAAAAATTTTTTTTTTTTTTTAAAAAAAAATAAAAACTAGATTAAACTTAGAATTATTTGGTATTAATATTAATGAGTAGTAAAACAACTAATTCCCGGCAACGGCGCCAAAAACTTGTTCAGTGAAATTTAAATGCAAGTGAACATGTCGAACAAGTAATATAATGATAAGAAAGATATCGTCCTACGAAGATTGGTGAATACTAAACTAATTAAGTACTAATGATGAATTAATCCTAAAATTTATCTAGCAAATCAAAATATTGTTGAAGATGAATTAAAATTTAAAATTTCTAAAACAAAAACTCAAAACTAATTAAAATTGAATCCAAGTAGGAAAAATCAAGATGAGACACATGTTAGAGCTTCCGATTTCACCATAACTACTAGATATGAATTTTCATAGTTTATGCCTGCAAGAATGATATTATCTATGTGATGGCGGAATTTCCTAATTTATTTACTATCCTATGTCTAGGTATAGTAAACCTATTTAGTTCATTAATTCACTATATCTTTATATGTGAATTGAAACAAACCAAATGCATTAGGATCTGTGAATATTCCTAGTTTACAATAAATCTTTCAATCATCTTATCACCAAAAGCCACACAAATAACATGGTATATGTCGATCCATATTTAATTCATGGTTATATATTATAAGAAGCAATTGCATATTATTACCTTTCAGTCTCTAACATACACATCAAATCATTCAAGTGGTGGCCAATCACTTAAAAGCATTAAGCATAATAATATATAACTCACATAAATAAACTATCTTGCAAAACATAAAACTTATAGGATTCACATCATCATAGTTAGGCTACATCTTCGCTCTAACAAAAGAAGTTTAGAACATTATGAAATAATGAGGAAGAACAATAATAAGAAACAAAGAAGGCATCTTGAATCCAAGAACAAGAAGTCTGTCACCCTTTTTGTCTTCTCTTCAAGAAATCTTGAATTCTTGGCCTTTCTCTTGAGTTGTGCTCAATTTCCTCCTTGGTTTCAGCGGCAACTTCTTTTCTCTCTTGCTTCCCCCTCTCTTCTGTGCAGGGCTCCTCCTTTATATAGGGTATGGGATCTAGAACTTTCTCCTTATCCTAATAGCATTGGGTTTTGGATTCCTAATACAATTGGGTTTTAGACTTCTATATTAATTAGGCTTTGGACTCCTAATAGGACTAGGTTTTCTAATTGTTTAAAAAAAAACAATAACAATAAAAATCTAATAACAATTATCCAAAGCCCAAGCCCAAGCCCAAGCCCAAGCCCATCTTGATTTCCTTCACCTTGATAATTTGACCATCTTCTGCCATATAATAAGTACCAGGTTCTCCATGCTTGTTCTTTTTCTTCATGCCTCCTTATGCTACATAAACAAGACAAATTTAAGTAAATAAAGAGGAATTCAAATATTTTCTCACAAACATTAGAGAATTTATTATTTAAATTAGGTAAAATAACTCTATAAAAATAGAGTTATCAAGGACACATCATCGCCACGTGTCCCTACCATGTCAGCACCTTTGCCATGTCAAACTGTCTACCACGTCAGCTTTAACCTTAATGGAGACGGGCAACCCGACTGTACCATGTGACTCGTTCCATGACCCGTGTTCGACCCACGAATGTGTTCATCGTGTTCATCCAAAATTCTCTCTAGTGCCGACTGTGAATCCTTTCTAGATTTGTTTGATTTGATTTTGTACATGTTTCCTTTTGTAAATCGTGTAAAGATAAATATTGTATTATCATTTTGTAAAGAGTTTAATCAGAGAAATCGATCAATTTCACACATAAAGTATTAGGGTTCTTCCGTCCTCTTTCTTTTTCTCATTGGAAAATATTCTGGTGACCTAAATATGGTATTCCACCTTCTTTCATGGTATCAAAAGCCTCAGGCTCATGCCCAGATCCACTCCTTACTTCCGCTATGTCTTCCGATACCTCCGCTACCTCAAATTCCCCTAATCCCACTTTGACCCCCACCATGCTGGCAGTGCCTCCTTCCTCCTTCGCCCTTGCTGCACCCTCTCCGTCATTCCAAGAGCGATTTGAATTTCGTTGTTTGGTGCATGCCCCTTCTTCCATTCCTCCTTTCCAACTAGCTGCTCTCCATCTTAGAAGGCATTGAACCCGCACCTCCTTCCACCCTTTCCAACTTGACCAGTGCCCCCGTTCCTAACCCTACCTACACCGCCTGGCTTGTTCATGACCAGACCGCCCTCAGCTAGATCCTAGCCACTTCCACCAACTCGGTGGTCACCCAGTTGTCCGACCACCGTACCTTTACTATGGCGTGGGCATATCTCAAACACTCCTACACCGCCCAATCATCGGCCCGAGCCTCCTCCCTCCGCCTTTAACTCCACATCATCACTAAGGGTTCTCAGTTTGTCACCGAGTTCCTCCATGAGGTCAAGGGCTTGCTCGACCAACTTGTTGCCATCAAAGTCAAGATCAATGACGATGAATACGCTGGCTAGCTTTTCTGTAGTCTTAAGGAGGACTACGACACCCTCGCTATGTTGGTGTCAGTCCAAAGTCAATCCAACCCCCTCAGTTGTGAGGCCCTCCATAGGTAGATCTTTGCCTAGAAAGGCCGCATGAATAATTGAGTGGTTGCAGTCGTCACCCGCATGGCGTTCGCATCTTATCCGAGTGCCTTCTAGGGCCACCCCACCCTGGACCTACTTCTCCCGACCCGGCTTGGCACCCGACCTCAGCCCACCTTCTCGACCCACAACCCATCCTCCCAGCCCACACATGACAGCCTATTCCCCACTCCTCAAGCCCAGGCTTGGCCTTTCCGTAATAATTCTTGGGGTCGACGTCGAAACAAGCCCTTTTGTGGGCTCTGTTGTTGGCCTGGACACCATGTGTCCAACTGTTGTGAGCAGTTCAACCTGAATTTTCACCTGCCCACCCATAGCCTGACCCAAACCTACCTATTCCCACAGGCTCATCTCAACTACCATGCACCCTACCTCACTGGATCATCGCCCCCCCTTATCACCCTACCATAGCTACCCTAGACTTAACCCCACTGAATCACCTCCCTCACTACATGCCCATTATAGCTACCGTGCACCTTACCCT
This sequence comes from Casuarina equisetifolia, assembly GCA_028551475.1. NCBI lineage: Eukaryota > Viridiplantae > Streptophyta > Magnoliopsida > Fagales > Casuarinaceae > Casuarina > Casuarina equisetifolia. Next base: position 29,477,998 of record CM052355.1, read on the forward strand.
ACCCTTCCTCCCCCTATTGCCCATTATGGTCCTCCCAATCCCCCTCCCTCCACCCTTGACACTACCTCTTAGCTCCCTGACTCCGATGCCTCTCATCATGTCATAGATTCCACTACTAGCCTATCCTATGTAGCCCCTTATACTGAAACTCAATAACTCACCATCGATGATGGTGTCTCTCTCCTTATTACCCATATAGGTACTCTCTACACCTCCACTTTCACCTTACTTAATGTTCTTGTCGTTCTGTCCATTACCAAAAATTTAATTTCTGTCTCTAAATTTGTGTTCGATAATAATTGTTACTTCCTTTTTTCATCTATTCATTTTTGGGCCATCTCTTTTTCTTCCAGCTAGGTCATCCTCCATGGAACACTTGATCGTGGACTCTATCGTGTCGCTACCACTATTGTCTCCTCCTCTCCTTGTGCTTTTATGGTTTCCAGCCCTAGTAACTTTCATTTATGGTATCACCGCCTTAGTCATCCGTCGTCTGTAGTCCTTAGTTCATTTTTGAAGTCTTCGTCAATAAAACACCCCTCCCGCCCATCCTCCCCTCTGTACGGCATGTGCTCTTAGTAAAAGCCATCACCTTCCCCATCTCGATCATCATTTCCATTATGGTTAATTCATTTTGATGTATGGGGCCCTGCCCCTGTTGACTCATCCAATGGTAATAAATACTGTGAGTGTTTTATTGTTGATTTCTCATGCTTCACCTGGCTCTATACTTTTTCTTCTCGCTCTCATTTTCTCACTACTTTCCTTACCTTCCATAAATTTATGGAAAACCAACTTCACTTTCAGCTCTAGGCGATTCAGTGTGATGGTGCTCCCAAGTTTCTCTCCATTGCCTTCTAAACTTATCTGCAGCAACATGGTATTCATCAGCATTTCTCTTGCCAATATTTTCCTTTCCAAAATGGCATTACTGAGCACAAGCATTGTCATATTGTGGAAACTGGCCTCTTCCTCCTCACTCAAGCCTCCGTTCTCTTACAATTTTGGGATTTTTCTTTTGAGACAATGGTGTACCTCATCAACCGCCTCCTAACTCCCATCTTGGATCTTTGCTCTCCCTGGCAAGTACTTTTTCACCACACCCCAGACATCTCCTTTCTTTAGGTTTTTGGTTGTGTTGTCTTTCCCTATCTTCGCCCTTGTGCTCCACACAAGCTAGCTCCCCAGTCTCAGCCTTGTATGAGGCCTTTAATGAAATTGCTCTCACTAAGAGTCTACAAGGCCATCTTTTGATATAATCGATGGCTAGGAGACGATCGTCGCTCTATATGGGTGATGAGAGAGTATAGAGTCACGGAATCTTGGACCAAATTGTTTAATGTTAAAGTTGGTGGAGGATTGGAAAGGCTAATAAGAGGCTTTGGAAAGAATGGTGAGGTTCTACTAACCAAGAAAGAAAGGTTGCTGTATTATGAACCTAGTAGCAGAAGAAAAAGGGATCTTCACATTTCGAGCCACCCATGGGATACGCTTTTTTTGGCTACTTATGTGGAGACCTTGTTCTACTTGATGCAGCAGATCAAGTTCCAGAACAGCAGGAGACTTAGTGTGATGGTACTTGAGCTCAGAGAATAGCAAGTGAGGGCAATATCCTTGATACTTATTTTACATTATACATGTTACATGTTTGTTAGTGTGCTTAGTATAATGCTACAGGTATTTACTTGAAGTAGACTTATTTTTCTCTACAATGCCACTTGTTGCCTATTTCAGTTTGATTTCATTCTATTTATTTTCTAGGAAATTTGAGGACTTCCATTACTTAACATATATTCATGAACATACAAACTTCACAATTTCTCTGAGTTCTTACTTTTCCATTCCACCTCAGCCTTATTCTTTTTCTTATTTCCTTTCATAGTGCGCATGTTCCTTTTTTGTTATCTTCTCGGGGTATCTGAGATGGGGTAGTGTTAAAATATGCTATGCAAAATGATATAAAAGAATATAATTACCATGTATATGCTATTTACAAACAAGCCTAATAACTACCAAGTGACCGATCATTTTCCAAAATCTTATACGGAGCTAAAAGCAATCCAACAAAGAATGGAAATTTGCTTTCTTATAAACCTAGTAGCCAACGAAGCATACATGTTCAAATTTGGGACCCAGATGATTTGTTTCATTTGGATACTCATGTGGAGAGCCTTGTTCTATTAAACATAGTAGATAAAGCTCTAAGCTAAAAGGGGCTCAGTTTGGCACTATTTGTACTTTGTTTATGTGATTTCTGAATTTGTTTTCTTAGTTTGAGGCTTTTGTTTCTTTCGGGTTATGTGCACTAGTTTCTTGTTGAAAATTTGGCAGATGACACTTTGTTCTTAATTCGAGTAGCTTGTTCTTGATGTATGTGAACTGTTAAAAAATGCTTAGGATGTTTTGAATGATATTGTTGAAATATATCTGTTTCCTATGTAGTGTTAACATGCAAGGAGGAATGACCAAGAGTCAAAACACTAAATTTCATGGCAATTGGATGGAAAATTCATGTGATAAAAAAAGCTCAGAATATTTTATCCATGTTTAGTTGGTAGCCAAAAAAAGTTCCACTAGAGTAGTAGTATATTCTCTAATGTCCTTTTACTTTCTTTGAATGGTTGGTTGATTATACAAATTGTTGCTTTTTAGGAACAAGAAAATTTGGAGGGTAAATGAAAATAACAGGTAGAATTCGGATCTCTTTTGGTTTGTTCTTTTGGGAAGTGGAGGAAGGTGAAGACAAAGCTCATTGCAACACCAGAGAAGTTTAGTGTGAATTTTGTTGTATGTCTTGGTGGTTTTTGTATTTTGATACTTAAGGATCGTCATGGATTTATGTTAATGTACACCTTCTTCTATATGTCTATGATAAATTTATTTTCCAAGGTCCGATATCAAGCGAAATTCTGATAACCATACTTGAGTCAAAAGATTGTTTACCTAGAAGTGGCTACCTTTGTGTTGCCACCTCCCTTTGTCCCTCATCGATAAAGGTCCCTGATCGCGTTTTGTGAAAGTGCGATTAGTGCTCAAATGCCCATTTAGACTCTCTAGTTGCTTTTAGGTTCTTGCTGTTTTATGTTTTTCATAACCTGCACGGACTGTTGAACATAATTTGCACTAACCCAAGTTTTCGATTGTAGGTAATCGTGTAAAGGAAAAAAAAAATTCTTATTGACGCCTTTTGGTTGCTTGCTTTTCCTCTTTTTGAGTTTGGTGATCTGCGATGCTGGTCAACATATATGGTTTTTCATGATATTTTTTGTGGATCATCCACCACAAGTATATGAAGCATTACGTGTTACAAGTGTTTGGTACTTATTCATGGCACCTCGGAGAGCACCCCAAACAATTGGGAAAACTTTTAAGAACGCCATATGAAAGGTGGCAGGCTCACTATAAGTGCACACTTGATCCTATGGTGGATGAAATGAAAAGCTTTGTAACACATGGCATAGATATGCCAACTTTTCATTTTGTAACACATGGTGCAGATATGCCAAGTCCGAATGAGTTCTATTTCACTGTAGTGGACAAGATACGCCAAAAACAATCGTTAATGGCTAAATTTGGTTCTTTTTGGAAGATTCCTCGACAGGGGGCCTTGGGCTGTAGATTTAGCTTTGCCAGTTAGAATATTTTCATGGGTCCATAAACTGTTGCAAACAACAACACCAGAACTGTGTTAAATTCTTGTTTTCATGTGGACAAAGATTCTTACTCTTGAAAAGTCATTCCAGTTTGTTTTAGTAAAGGATGGTGGCTATATATAATTCATTGGATTTCTTGACAGCATGGAAGCATAACCAGAACAGCGTGGAAAGGCTACATTTGTTTTGGCTGTGATTGTGGATGGACACAGAACAGGCAAGGTAGCCTGTATTGAAGCTGGTCTTATTCATGTTTTGCTTAAAGAACACCAAGTGATGCATAAACTGACCCTTTGTTTCCTCAATTTGCCTCTTTTTTTCGGAGAGGCCTAGATAATAGGTTGGCAGGCAGATGCACTTGATATTTTATATGCTTCTCTTCTATTTGAATCCCCACCAGAAGATGGGCAATGCTGCTTGCTCACGTCGTACATTGCCTGACATGGGGGGTGACTCATAGAGATGGTGTTAAAGTTGTGGAGATGATGAAAAGATTAAGGCTAAGAATAGTATCGTTAGAAGCCCTTTTAAGTGTTTCATTGGATGGAAGCCCACTGGTTTGGGCAAAGGTTGCTTTATCTCTGGCACCCTTTGCCTTCAGCCACAACAAACATCTCAAGTCGATTACTGCTGCATATTGGAAACCTCAATCCAATTCTGTACTGAATTCCTTACCATCTTTGACTCATATAAATAGCAGCAGTAGTGGATATCGTAATTCAAATTTGTAATGCCACATGGTAATACCTTTTCATCTCATATTGGTTCTTTGTTGTTAACCATTCAACGCCCAAACCCCTGGACAAGGCCATTTATTCAGAGTGTGTTGGCCATGTGCACGTTAGCCAAGGATCCATCTCCACACATAGCGTGTCTTGGTCGGCAGTTACTGTCCCTTATAGGGATTGAACAAGTAGTGGCAAAACCTTTGAAGTCTACAGAGATGAACAATTTGAGGCTTAAAAGCTAATGAACAGAATCTATAGAGATCAGTAACTTCTTGATGGAGGTGTGCATCATTCAAAACAATCTCAATTGCAACTTCTTTTTTGGTTTTCAATTTCGGTAATTTCTTGTACAAAACAAAAGCAAGAGAGCCTAGGAACAATGAAACGAAGCTTCGGCTATCATTTCTCCATTAAGTTAAAAAGGTTTTGGAGGAGACAATGAACAGAGTAGCAAAACAAAGGGACCTAATATTTGCTGAGATTGCCCGGAAACAAGGGTCAATAAAGACCCTTTTGTTTGAAACACCATCTCTAGCCATTGAACAAGGAAAGAACACAATGTTGAATAGATGTTTTAAGTTCCAAAGTTGCCTTATGCGAAAAGTTGGATTCTGGTTTTTGAAGATCTTGCGATAGATAAGAGTGTTCTTTCAACTTGAACTATTTCTTTCCTTTTCATGTACTTATTCTTCTTCTCTGGAGTTTTTCAATTACACTTCAAGCCTAGTTGATTGCTCCATTTGGTTTGTCCTTCCAACGCTTTGCTTCAATTCTATAAGTGATTGTGAGGATAAATTCACCTTAAAGGTTAAAAGGTATGTGAGCCTGAAACATTGATGCCCATGTGATGTCTAAAAGATATCTATGTTTGCATTCCATTATCCCATTTTGTTAAAGTGTATAAATGTAAGAAGTTTCATGGATAATTCCATGGGAAGCAAAAAAATTTACTCATGCAAAAGAGAAAAATTCAAAGCCATTATTAGATTAAATGTGTTTGATCCAACATCCAAATTGTGTATGTACATGGAGATAAACAAATGGATAATGGAAAAAGCTAAATCTTTTAATCAAAATAAAAAGGTCCATATGGCTTAGGAGTAATCATCAACAATTATTAGAAAGTAATGAAAGCCATCATGGTTTAGGGTCCCATAAGGTCCTTATAGGTCTATGTGAACCAACTGGAAAATAGAGGTACTCCTAGTTTGACATCGTTGAAAAAATAGATCAAGTCTGTTTAGCCAAGAGACAAATGGGCATATAAAATAATTTGGACATTTTATATGTTTACCATGAGCCAAAAAAAATGGCAAAGATGAATGTCCAAGATGGCAATGCCAAATGTCATAATCATTACTAGTAGAAACATTACAAATAGCTTTGGGCCCAATATCACAAAAGGAGTTTTTATCAAAAACTATTATAACTATATATATATGCTTATACTAAAAGAAGGGGAAGCTAGTGGCAGAGGAAGCTAAAAAATAGAGTCCATGAGAAGCTTTACCCTATCTAATCATAACTTCAGTCATAAGGTCTTGAAAAAAATAAATCATGGCAAAGAAAATGGCGACACATGCATTATCAATAGTTAGTTTAGTAATGGAAATAAGGTTAAATCAAAAGGTAGGAATTTGTAACACATGTTTGAGATGCAGTTTAAGGTTTGGCCTAGTTGATCCAATGTGTGTGGCGTGAAGACATGTTCTAGTAAGAAGCCTTATGGACAAACATTATGGAGTACATGAATTCAAAGCATACAAGCATTTAAGATCACATGTTATGTGATCACTTGCTCCAAAATCCAAAATCCAAATGTTAACAACAGTAGAATCATAAGACGCTAGTCTAATTTACAACAGTAAGCATCCTTTGAAATTGACATTTAGAAAGGCCAAGAAATTGTCCTTTTTGGCCATTGTGTTGTCCTATCATACCCACAAGGTTTCCTGGATGTTGCTTAGGAGCTTGCATATTTTGTTGGGCATCACAATATTGTTGGCCTACATTGGAACCCAGTTGCCCACAATTAGGACCAAATCTTTATGGGTTCATTTAATAAAGTGGTTATTGATCCCAAAGCCCATGGTTAGGCCTAATCCAAACCCATTATAAAATGGGTAAAATGAGGTAGGGCTACTTGGACTAAAACTATGGGTTGGGCCAAAACCCATGTTCTACTACATGTTAGGCCCACTCCTAAACATATGGCTCGAAGATCTTCCTTCATCCAAACTAGTAGTGCCACCACCACTGACATTATTCATTGGAGGTTCACTAGACTTCTTTTAGTTACAATTTCCTTCTAAATTCTCGCCTTCTAGGTAATCCACAAGCTGGTAGCAATGATCTTGTGTATGGCCAACTTTCTTATAATGCCTACAGATTGAATGATTCTATGATTGAGCTTTGTTGGAATAAGGTTAAGGTGGTTGTGCTAAAAAAGCTAGACAATAGTGAGAATAGTTCCATCACCAAGAATGATGTGCTATGTATGGTTTATTAAGTGTTGATCAACATGACTTAAGTTGTAGGCTACATCCATCATTGTTAAAGGATTGTGAGCCAAGATGGTAGTTTTGAGGATCTTGTATTGATCCAGTAGTCCCAAAAGGAAATCTGTTAAGCAATCCTCTTTTGTTCACCCCTTTATGCAACCATTGATGTTAGATTCACAATAACCACATGTGCATATGAGTGGTAGTTATTGTGCTTCTAGTTCACCTTAAACATCCACCAAATTGTGATGATAATTAGAGATATCTAGAGTCTTCATTTTGGTTTCACTGAGTTTATAACAGATATTGTAGATTTAGGTGCTGGTGAGATGCCTATATCTATGCTTGAAACTTTCCCAAATTTCTTTCACATTTGTTATGTGAAGAACATATAGGACAAGTAATCCATCAACTGATTTTCCTAGCCATAATAATGGCTAAGTGCACCTACTCCCATTGTTTAGCCTTGGTTGTGTCATCCATTGATTTAGGAAAGGACCCATCAAAAAAGTCAAACTTTTTCTTGGCATTGAGAGCTTGTTGAACTTTATAACTCCATAAATCATAGTTGGAGTTCCTCTTTGACTTGATTTGGCCAAGAGCAATACCATGGATCTCTAATAGGGATAAAAAAAGTGGGTCATGAACAATGTTATTAGAAGATTTAGCCATTGAAATCTTTGATGAAGAGTCTTTGCTTGCTATGGAATCAATGGTGATAATGGCATGATTATGATTTAGTAGACCTCCAGAAGGCAATCTAGTGACTCCACAATACTATAGTCAAAAGGTCCAAACCATCCTTTCTTCTATTGGAGTAAAAAGATGTTTCCACTTTCATGGAAAATGCTTGAACTTTTTCAACTTTGATTGGGACTTCCAAACCCCCAACTCATGCAAATGACTAGATTTCAATTTAGATTTAAACTTATGATTTTGGACTTTGGTGTAAGATCCCATAACTTATGCAAATGACTTGACTTCAATGTTAAGTAGTAATTTAATTTTCCATCCATAAAATAGATATTTGACTTTCAACAATATTAAAGGGTACCAATCAAAAAGATACAATTTCTTTTTTCCCCCCCATCATATGTTTACTTTTCTTACCTTAACACATGCACAGTAAATGCTATCATTCTTATCCTTTTACTCAATTCACGTACGGTAATGATGGGAAGGCAACTTTGTTGTAATTCAAGAAAAGTTTTGTCATAGATAAGGGCGCCTCTTTTGCCAAGCATTTGGCTTATCTAAAGACTGCATCTTGGAAATTTCCAATACTTATGCTATTATGACTTGGGATTTCATCAATACTTGTGCTATTATGTAGTTTTTTGGTAATATCTCTCTCTTTATTTTTCGATTATACTTTAGCCTATCACCATGAAATTGTTATAATCAAATTATGCTTTTGTTTGTTGAATGTTTGAACTTATTTTGCATAATTATCATCTTCTATTTAGCTCTTTAGTTTATTGAAATATCTTTTTCTTTAAAAAAAAAATTTACAAAACCCTTATTTACATTTGGAACTTTCAATGCTACTTTGGTGGTGGTTTTGCAGTTATAGTGAAGAATTGTCAAGGAATCAAGCATATATTGGAGAAGTTTATCTTTGTGTTAAAATAAGACCCTATAAATCTATGTGAGGCTTGTTTTGTGTGGAGAGTGTATCTGTTTAGTTGAGTATTTACTAAAGGTCTGTCCGTGTCTCTTTATATCTTTCTTTGTATCTTGTTAAAAGTATTATTTGGTTTGAAATAGTACTTAGTTGTGTATTGGTCCGAAGCCGAGTGTGGGTTATCGTATGAGCGGTTTGTAATTGGGTTAAGAAGCTTCAATTAAGAAGCATACTATTATGCTCTTTATTCTGTAAATAAGGATATGGTTTACTATTGGGATGAACCATGAAAAATTTCTTCTTATTGCTGCCATGGAGGGATCCGCGTGAGTTTGCGGAACCTCAAGAAGGGCTATGTTGGTTGTGAGGAAGCGTTGACGCCACGTGGGTCAATTTCTCTCCATGTTCAATACTTTCTACAAATGTGTAGAAAATCAGTTATTACTTTTATGCTACTATTTATTGTTATTTAAGTTTTAAATTAATTTAAAAGGAAAATAAAATAAGAAATTAATCCAATTCAACTCCTATTCTTGGGTTAAATCCATATCTAACGATATGGAGCATCAAGTAAAACTTATTATTTGTACCTTTAATAAATCACAACTTGACATAAGAGTGAGCCTCTCAGACCATTCATTTCTGCAACCATCATTCGAAGAAATTATAACTATCATTTAGTGAAAAATATAGGGAAAGGGAACTTCGCTCTTATAAGCATCATGTTCTCTAACATTTAGACTTCTAGGGGTTCAAAGTATTGTTGAATTATATCACTACATTTATTATTTGAATGACCATATTATGCTTTTTATTTTTTTTCTCTTTATTCTGATCATAAAATAGAAAGAATATCTCAATTATAAATATTATCAAAGCAATATTTCAAACAAAATGGAGGATGAAATTTTGTTGGGAAACTTGATGTTTTATGTTAGAAGAGAAATTATTACAGAACTTTGAAGAAAGTCAAGGATGGATATTTTTGAATTAAGAAGACAAAACAAAACATTGGGTTCTGTTGAGAATTGAGTTGAATGAGTTATTTGCAAAATCTATTACCTTCAAACTCATTAATAAAATGTAACCAAAAATGCAATCTAAATAGCCACGCTACCTATAGTACATTTGCTTTTACAAATCTTTATAGCATAAAAAATTGGGTTCTCCCAAGGATTGAGCTCAAATTGAAATATACTACTGCAAAGTTAATATTTATTTTTTTTAATAAAATGTACCTAAAAATGCAATCTATCTAAACAGCCACGCTACCTATAGTACATTTACTTTTACAGATATTTATAGCTTAAAAAAAAAAAAAGGGTTCTACCTGGGGTTGAGCTCTAATTTTCTTTTTTTTTTTAAAAAATTATATATTATCTTTATTCACGGGACTCTTTACTCGGCGCAAGGCAAACCTCCCAGGGTTCTTATCATAGAGTGACGCAATTAGGCGAGTGGAGGAGAATTTTTATTGTATTGCAGTGAGTAAAACTGTACAATATGATGTCCCTAAATACAAGCCTACGTGAGACCTACATGGAAAACTATATAATGGAAAATATTTACATTTATTTTCCTATATACAAATAACCAAATATAGATCTTCTGGTATCTTCCATAACAGTTCTTCACTCCGCGCGTGCCTCTTTTTACACAGAAGAGAAACTGGTGCAGACCACGAGCTTCCGACAGCCGCTGATCCTATGGCAGATCTCGGACATAGCCAGATGTTGGAAATGCAGACTTCATGTGATAACATAGACTTCTGAAACTGCAAAATACAAATATATTAAAGCAAACCATGAACTTCTGCCTGCAGCAAAGGCTAGAAAGTCTTTCTTCAATTCCTTTTCCTTTTGGTTTCACCCTCAGAACTGGAGGAACACTTGCATTTCAAAACGATACTTTCCAGTGACAAACGGCAGTCAGAATGCCGTAAAAGGAGCCCTTTGAATGTGCAGCAGGTGGTCTCTTTTCTTGCTTCTTCTGATGACACGCAGAAAGTTTCTTTGCAGTGTGGAGTGACTTGTATCTCGCCGACGTTAAGATGCTTTTCCTTGTGCGGATCCTATTTCAATGGGAACTTGATGAGTCGATCCGCCTACACGTCTTGCTTTTACTGCTATGTCGGGGTTACTCCACGTATTGCTTGACTTAAAACAGATAGTGGATTCGTTTCTGTCTTTTGTTGAATCTTTTTCATAGCTCGATAGATAATTTGATAAGCCAATGATTTTTTTCCGTGTTTCAGAATACGGTTAACCAACATGTTAACTAATCGATTACGATAAATTGGATCGGATTTTGCAGTTACCTCGACGTGACGTGAGCGTGAAAGGGGTTCAAGAATCAGTTTTCTTTTTATAAGGGCTAAAAACACTTATTTTGGCTTTTTGACCCCATATTGTAGGGTGGATCTCGAAAGATATGAAAGATCTCCCTCCAAGCCGTACATACGACTTTCATCGAATACGGGTTTCCACAGAATCCTATATGTATCTATGAGATCGATTATGGAATTCTGTTTACTCATTTTAAATTGAGTATCCGTTTCCCTCTTTTTCCTACTAGGATTGGAAATCCTATATTTTACATATCCATACGATTGAGTCCTTAGGTTTTCGAAATAGTGAAAAAAGAAGTGCTTCGAATCATTGCTATTTGACTCAGACCTGTTCTAAAAAAGTCGAGACATTTCGTATTGTTTGTTTCCTTTTAGGATATTGAGCCGGACAAAACTAATAAAATTAAAAAAAAATCAATTTGCCAATTAAAAAAGGCAGAGAGAGGGATTCGAACCCTCAATAGTTCTTTGTTTTGAACTATACCTCCACTTAGTTTCACCCAAGCTTCATCCTAGTCATGGATAGATCACCCAGGTTCGGGTCCATAAGCAATGACAATTGCCCTATGAAGACTTGCTTTCGCTACGGTTCCGCTGGGTTCCCTTAACCAAGCCACTACCTATGAGTCACCAGCTCATTCTTCAACAAGCACGCGGTCAGAGCCCCAGGCTCCTCCCACTGCTTAGGAGTTTACGATTTCATGTTCTATTTCACTCCCCGACGGGGGTTCTTTTCACCCTTCCCTCACGATAGTACTTCACTATCGGTCACCCTGGAGTATTTAGCCTTGCAAGGTGGTCCTTGCTGATTCACATAGGATTCCACGTGCCCCATGCTACTCGGGTCAGAGCATAATCTAGTGATGCTTTCAGCTACTGGACTATCGCCACCTAGGGATTCAAAAGGAGATCTACAGTTAAGATAAAGAAAGGTTTCTTGTTTTGCCTGAGAGGTCTATTCGAATTGTGGTTGGAGGCTCATATCTGGCCCTTTTTACTTCCTTTTCTTTCTTGTTTTCATTCTTGAATTCATATTTTAGTTTTATGTATACTCCAGGGTTACATTAGACCTAAGATCTTAATCTTAATCTGTCTTCCAAATTTGGTAGAGAATTTGATGTTATACATTAGAAGAGAAAAGTGGAGCAATATTTTGTAAAAATGCAAGGAGGGTTGGTTTTAGTTTTAAAAGAGAAAAATAGGTCTATATAGGATCGAGCTGGAATTGAAATAAGTTACAATAATGCTAATTCCTAATTCTATTTCTTTTTATGTGCTTTTAACACAACACTGATAGGAAAATTAGATTAAAAAAAATCAAAGCACATCTAGAACTATATAAAAAATAAAACTAAAATATATTATTATCAATAAAAGAATCAGTGGAAAAATATTAATGTTTCTCAATGAAAATGTCAAATTAAAAACATAAGAATCAACATAAGTGAATAATTGAACATTGGTAATTTTTCTTTCTTAAATATTTATTTCAAGCTTTTGTCTTGATGGTTTATTTCTTGAAAACATTTATGGCATCTTTAAATTATCCCAGAATATAGATATCACATAGCAAATTGCTTTCATATTGAGATGGACCTCCTATCTTTATCATTTCTTGAATTGATGATGGAACTGCACCTTAGATCGTCGAAATTAACTTAATGGTCCAAACCTATTGTCAAATTATAGCTAGACTCATAACAAGCCTCTATTCTCATCTATAAAAAACTAGTTTTAGGATAAGGCAGTTAGACAAGAAAGGACATAGAAGTTGAAGTAATTTGGACAAGATGATGTCTTCCAAAGATTTGCATTGCATGTATAGCTTCTTGAGGCATTTAATTACATATTAATGTTTTTCAATGAAAATGTCGAATTAAAAACATAAGAATCAACATAAGTGAATAATTGAACATTGGTAATTTTTCTATTCTTAAATATTTATTTCAAACTTTTGTCTTGATGGTTTATTTCTTGAAAAAATTTATGGCATCTTTAAATTATCTCAAGATATAGATATACATAACAAATTGTTTTCATATTGAGATAGACCTCCTATCTTTATCATTTCTTGAGTTGACGATGGAATTGCACCTTAGCTTGTTAAAATTAACTTAATGGTCCAAACCTATTGTCAAATTATAGCTAGACTCATAATAAGCCTCTATTCTCATCTATAAAAAAGTAATTTTAGGATAAGGTAGTTAGATAAGAAAGGACAAAGAAATTGAAGTAATTTGGACAAGATGATGTCTTCCAAAGATTTACATTGCATGTATAGCTTCTTGTGGCATTTAATTACAAGTTAGTTGTTTACTTGGATTTTATTATTATTGAAAATTCACAAACTAAAATCTAAAATGAATTTCACTTTAAATATCCCTTCCAATATTGTACGTCCCGGGGAACAAAAAAAAAAAGAGATTGGACATATAATAGGGCAAAAAGGGAGAGATTGACAGTTTCATTTCAATAAAAATGACTTCTATCAAAAACCCAAAGACCACGAAATAAGTTGCTTGGATCTCTACACTACTCATTTGAATTGGGGGCATCGTATCGGATAAGAATAGCCATTACATCTGATCTAAGATCCCAAGTCCCACGTGAATGATTTGACTTACAGTGAGATTTGTAAGACAATGCAAATTTCGGGTCGCGACCTCACCTAGATCCCAAGTCTCACGCAAATGATTTAACTTCATGCAACTTGTAGCTTCAACATCATGAGTCTATATCACAAGCCATGTGCACTTTGACATTATATCATGAACCTCTTGCTTTTGATCACGTTGTGTGACATAAATCACTTAGACTTCATGCAACTTGTTAGAAATTCAAAATAGGAAGAGTTGGGAAGATAATTCCATTGAATCGCAAAGATAGTTACAAAATTTGAAAACAGATTACAAATTTCTCACTGCCTTCTTTGATTGTCCTCGCCCTTATTTCTAGCCGTCTACTCCCCTTTCTAAAGGAAAGTTCTCACATTACATAATCAAATTTGAAAAACTAGGAAATATTAAATAATGCAATTTATTCAAATTTCTTTAAATAATGAAATCCCAACCACCCCTGATTAATGGTTGTAAAATAGGGAAGCTGACTTTGAAAGATATCCGATGCCCGCTGCACTTGAATTCAAATTCGAATTGTTGCTCTTCACGTTACCACCTTCTTTCCTTCCACGTAGTCCAAATCAATCACCAACCTCCTTTCCTTTCACGACTCCCATTCATTCCTTTTTGACTACAACGCCCAACCCTCTAAGATATCTTCTCCCGCCAGCTTGATCACATGCCTACGTGGCTCCCACGTTTCTCATCACAACTTGCGGCTTCAACTTCACAAGTCTATATCACAAGCCGTGTGCACTTTGACTCTATATCACGAACCTCTTGCTTTTGATCACGTTGTGTGACATAAATCACTTAGACTTCATGCAACTTGCGGCTTCAACTTCACAAGTCAATATCACAAGCCGTGTGCACTTTGACTCTATATCACGAACCTCTAGCTTTTGATCATGTTGTGTGTCGCAAATGACTTGACTACAAGCAACTCGCGGCTTCAACATCATGGGTCTACATCAGAAGCCGTGTGCACTGACTCTATATCACAAACCTCTAGCTTTTGATCACGGTGTGTCGCAAATGACTTGACTTCATGCAGCCTCCAACTTCAGCATCATGAGTTTATATCATAATCCGTGTGCACTCTGACTCTATAGCATGAACCTCTAGCTTTTGATCATGATGTGTGTCGCAAATGACTTGACTTCATGCAACTTGCGGCTTCAACATCATAAGTCTATATCACACGCCGAGTGCACTTTGACACTATATCATGAACCTCTAGCTTTTGATTATGTTATGTGACACAAATGACTTGACTTCATGCAGTTTGCGGCTTTAACATCATGAGTCTATATCACAATCCGTTTGCACTTTGACTCCATATCATGAACCTCTAGCTTTTGATCATGTTGTGTGACGCAAATCACTTGACTTCATGTAGCTTGTGGCTTCAACATCATGAGTCTATATCACAATCCGTGTACACTTTGACTCCATATCATGAACCTCTACCTTTTGATCATGTTGTGTGACGCAAATCACTTGATTTCATGTAGCTTGTGGCTTCAACATCATGAGTCTATTTCACAAGCCCTGTTCACTTTGACTCTATATCGCGAACCTCTAGCTTTTGATCATGTTGTGTGATGCAAATCACTTGACTTCATGCAGCTTGTAGCTTCAACATCATGAGTCTATATCACAAGCTGTGTGCACTTTAACTCTATATCACAAACCTCTAGCTTTTGATCATATTGTATGACAACAAAGGTAGACTAGGTGAGCAACCACCCTATTGCTTCTTTTAATAAATTGAAGCTTAGATACTATTAAGATGTGTCTAATAAGTTCCACATTGTTAGAAATGTTACAAAAGTATTTTTGATAAGATAATGTGTTTCATTACCTCTTGAGTCGACATTTAGGTTGATTAATGGGCCTTTTAATATAGTATCATAGCTAAGATTTCTCTTACCACTACTGTAGGCCCTATTGGTTTTTGCACATACATTGCTCATGTAATATGGTATCATGATGGTTTTGTAAAATGTGGCCAATGAATTTTATATTACTAAGAACAATACAAAAATATTATTTATAAACTAATGGATTCTACTACTTCTTGAGTTGACTCTTGAATTGGATAATGGCCTTTTTAATAAAAAGTATCCCTGCAAGATTTCTTTTAAGATATGGAATTGATACATATGTTTTTGTTAAAGTTTTTATCAGTTCTCAGACTTGCTTAATCCTACAATAGTAATTTCTTATTACATCTCTCTCTTCCTTTCTCCGTCTCTCTCTTATCCCCTATGCTTACGAGAAAGGCTAAGACTACTGAGTCTATAGGTCTTTGTAGTAAATACAAAAACCTTTGACCAAGAAAATCAATTCAAAGTGTTTCATTTTTTTGACCCAATCGTTAACTTAACTTTGAAATTGCTGTAAAATGACGGTATTCCGATAAGCAGTAGAAGAAGGGAAAAAAAATTAAAAAAAAAATTAAAAAGAAGAAGGAGAAGGATAAATACAATATTTTGGATTTTAATCCATATAAAGATTAAAGAAGTGAAGGCCCAAGTTGGCCTAGGAAAACCAACATTGGCTAATAAAGAGGGAAACCTACAACTTATAAGGGGCAGTGCTTGGTTCCCTCACCCCAATGTGGGATTGCACAATTGCTATAGTTCGTCACTCCCTCATAGAGGAATGCCTAGTCCTTTTCAATGGGAGTCTGACCCATGTCAAGGATTAGGGAGCCCACCCGATTTAGAGAGCTCGTGGCTTTAATACCATAAATAAGTAAAACCCCAATTGGTCCAAGAAAACCAACGTTGGCTAACAAAGGGGGAAACCTGCACCTTATAAGGGGAAGTGCTCGATTCCCTTGCCCTAGTGTGAGACTGCACAATTGCTACAGTTCTTCAAAGATCACTATCTTGCTTTGCTCACGCCCCTTTGTTTGTATAATAGATGTGTTAAGAGGAAAAAACATATGGCATGACTTCTAAGGTTGTCTAAATGTGGTCACCGAACTTCAGATATAAGGTTGTCTAAATGTGGGCAGAATATGGTGCGACTTCTAAGTTCACGTTGCAACCACTTGTGAAATTGAGATGCGTGTATGATTGAAAAGTTTCTAACCTAGAGCCATAATTTGATATGAATACACATGAGCAGGAGGTAGTGGAAGGGGGCACTGAAGAAATTCCACGCGAAACTCCAATATCTTTTCTGGAAGAAAGAGAAAAAATGAGTAAATAATAAACCCAGAAGTTGACGTTGTAGTACAAAGTGATAACATGGATGACCCTTCAGTTCAATCATGAAATCCCATTCAAAGTAAGAAGCTTATTACAAGCTTGGAGTTCTTTTTTTGGGTCGTGCATGCAT
The DNA here is from genome assembly GCA_028551475.1 of Casuarina equisetifolia. Classification (NCBI taxonomy): domain Eukaryota; kingdom Viridiplantae; phylum Streptophyta; class Magnoliopsida; order Fagales; family Casuarinaceae; genus Casuarina; species Casuarina equisetifolia. The sequence continues at coordinate 29,494,820 of CM052355.1, forward strand.
TCAAACTTAAAACCAAGAGAATCCAGATAGTACCTATCCTAACTGAGCCAAAAGCTTATTATAAAGTAGGAGACTTATTATTAATTGTGGTTGAATTGGGTTTTTGATAAAGCTAGTTTTCTTTTCTAGGCTTATCTAATTGCTTCATTGATTCAATGTGTATTGTTTTGAACAGAAAATAAAATTTAAGATAATCATATTAAGAAAGGGGCTTTTTGGGTTGTCTTTGGGAGATGGCATGAAGGAGAAGGCCAAGAATGACAAGAACGCCGGGCGGATTCACTCCGAGCTTTTAGAATGTTCCAGGTTGCTTTGACATGCTTGAAGTTATCAAGGATAACTCTTAATATGCTTATCTTAAATTGCGACTTAGATTGTTGATATTAACTTAATGGACCAAACCAACGGGCAAAATATAACTCATGACAATTATTATAGCTAGAAGTATCGAAGGGTCAGAGTGGGAGTCGTTTAGTCCATATAGCATACGAAGGGAATACTTGGAACAACATGACAACAACTTTATGACAGGCCTTTGCGATCTACGAAAATTCAATTTTAGGATAAGGCGATCTGGTAGGAAAGGGTACAGGTACTGAAGTAGTTTAGACAAGATCTTTTCCAAAGATTTGCCTTGCATGTACAGTCTTTAGTTGCAATTAATTGTACATTTGTTGTTTGCTTAGATCATCTTATTGTTAAAATTTACAAATAAAAACTAAAATGGATTTCAGTTTTAATATCCCTTCCTATATTGAACATTCCGGGGAGCAATGGAGAAGGAAATTGGAAGTATTAAACGTGTGACAGACAAAAGGAGGAGACTGACAATTTGACTTTTATAAAGAAGACTTCCATCTGAAACCCAAGAACAAGCAAGAAATCGTCGTTATCTATCCAACCACACATTTGAATTGGAGGTATCACATCGGACAAGAGTAGCAGTTATGTCTGACTAAGACTTCAAGTCTCACGTGAATGACTTGACTTGACTTAAAGTGAGACTTTGGGTAAGACAGTGCACGGGGCCGAGACCAAATCTAGATCCCAAATTTCACCTAAATTCCTTGACTTCAGGCAGCTTGTGGCTTTAACATCATGAGTCTATCTCACAAGCCTTGAGCACTTTGAATCTATATCATAAACTTCTGGCTTTTGATTATGATGTGTCACAAAAAGTTATAGACTTGGTGAACAACCACTTATCCTTTCCTTCAATAAATTAACTCAGAAATAAGTCCTGCAAGATTTCCTTCAAGATGTAGAATCGAGTGCTTATTTTGTTGTTAAAGCTTTCGCTTCTTCTCAGACTTGACTAATCCTGCGGTGTTAAATTCTTATTACCAGTCTTTCCTTCTCTCTTTGTGTCCCTTCTCCCTCGTGCTCACGAGAATGGCTAAGAGTATTCAGTCTATGGGTCTCTATTGTCAACTCAATAGTTTTCATATTTTGACCCAATCGATCAATAACTTTGAAACTTCAGTTAAATGACGGTAATTCAAGGAGTAATATAAGAAAAAGAAGGAAATGTACAAGTTTTAGATTTTAATCCGTTTGGTTGTATAAAGAAGGCAGTATCTAGCATCGTTGATGCCTAATTTGATTGCTTAACTATAGCGTTAAGATCAAAAGGTTTTTAACACAAAGCCAAATCAAACAAGTCAAAAACCAGATTCGCTATGAGCACACGTGTGTAGGAGATTGTGGAAGGAGGCATTCAAGAAATTCCATGTGAAAAGCCAATATTTTCTCTGAAAGAAAGTGAAAAAGTGTGTAAAATAATTAACCAAAAGTTGCCGTTGTAGTACAAAGTGAGAATATGAATGGCCCTTCCGTGCAACAATGAGGTCTAATGTTATATTAATTAGAGTGACGTCGAAATGATTGACTATGGAGATTGTGGTATTTACACTTGGATGTTCAACAGAGAGAAAAGTTTTCCCTCGCGTGTTTAAAGCAACATGCGCAGGAACGTCCAATGCCCATGATTTGTTCGTTGAAGTAGGAGGCTTATTTTATAAGCTAGGGATGTACTGGGTTTTTCTTAAAGCTAGTTTCCTTTTCAAGGCTTTTCTAATTTCTCTACTGATTTAATGTGTATGTTTTTTAAAAATAATATTTAAGATAAGCATATATTCTGCTAATGGATGTAAGGGAGGGTCTTTTTGGGCTGTCTTTCGGGGGTGGCATAAAGGTAAGGCCAAGTAACGCAGCACAAGGGAGCTTCCCTCTTATATTTCAGAATATTCTAGGTTTGCTTTGACATGCTTAAAAATTTAGATAATGATTTGTGCGAGCAGATACTGTTTGCCCTGAGTTCAGGCAATGCATATTGTGTCATTGTACTAAGAAAAAGAGTATGAAGTTACCATAATTTGGTGTGCTCTTTTGCTTAACAAAAATCATCTCATGTGAAAGTGATTGCATGAATGTATAAAAAAAAAATCCTTCAAACGTCAGCCGTTGATGCCGGTTCCCTTCTTCCTACAACTTGGGGTAAAGACCGTCTTGGTTGTCGAAATAACTTCTCTTAGTCAAGGTCAGTCAATTGTGTCTTGTTTAGAGACTGATCCCAGAGCAGCGAGCGGAGGCAATTAAGGGGCGCCATGTTTAATTTTTCCGATCTTCTACCCAAAAGGATTGAATCATGTAATCCGTATTCGAAATTTGGGACTGGTAGCTTCACTTCTTTACAAAGGTGGAGGCCACTTCGGTGAAAGTTCCTATAAAACGTTTCACGACCAATAGCCAAATTCTGGTGTGTTTGACTTAAGCTGGCGGCTTGACAGAAGCCGAATATCACGGCAACGACTTAAAAGATCCTTGGTAGACGCAAACGAATTGACTTGAGCTGAGAATAAAGCCACTGACTTAAAAGATCCCTTGGCACGAGCAAACGACTTGACTTCTGTGCTGTCAACCAAGCTTTCTGGCCACGCTATAAATTAGGCTACTGATACTTCACTTCCATCGTATTGAGATCGCCAAACAAACAAAAGTGATAACATTATGGGCTTATCGCTTTCTTTCTTCCTTCTCTTGCACTTGCTTTTCTTAATTTCAAATTTTCATCTTGTACTCACTCATTTTTCTCCTCTTACTCAACTCCTATGCCATGATGATGAGAGGTTGGCCTTATTGCAATTCAAGGAAAGCTTTATCCTAAACAAGAATGCCTCTTATGGTGATCCTTTGGCTTATCCAAAGGTTGCATCATGGAAACTAGAGGGAAACAAAAGCGATTGCTGCTCTTGGGATGGGGTGGAGTGTGATGAACACACAGGCCATGTAATTGGCCTTAACCTTAGAAGCAGCCTTCTCTATGGTTCCATCAACTCCAATAGTAGCCTTTTTCACCTTGTTCACCTTCAAGAGTTGAACCTTTTCAACAATGACTTTAACTATTCCCAAATCCCATCCCAGGTATGTAATCTTTCTAGACTAAAAGAGCTCAATCTCTCTTGGTCTGGCTTTTCTGGTGCAATCCCATTAGAAATTTCACAATTGTCTCACTTGTCATCCCTTGATTTATCTGGCAATAAGAATGTTTTCCGTCCTAGAAAGCTTAACCTAAGAAGGCTCATTGGAAATCTAACTCACCTAGAAAATTTGGATTTGAGTGGGTTGAACATTAGCTCCATAATCCCTAATGTTTTAACAAATTTGACTTCCTTAATTTCTCTCTCTCTCAAATCATGTGGTTTGTTTGGGAGAATTCCAGTAGGAATCTTTAACCTACCAAATCTACAAAACCTAGATGTGGGAGAGAATAAAGGGATTATTAGTTCTTTGCCAAACTTTAAATGGAGTACTCCACTTGAGGAATTGCACCTTTCATTTACAAGTTTGTCAGGTGAGCTACCTATTTCCATAGGAAATCTTGACTCACTAACTTTGTTGAGTATAAGGTATTGCAACTTCACAGGATCCATACCACCTTCATTAGGTAACCTTACAAAACTTACTTATCTTGACCTTTCAAATAATGACTTTGTAGGTAATATCCCATTTTCACTTGGAAACCTTAAGCAACTCTCTAATTGCCATATTGCCAACAATCAATTAAGTGGTGAAGTGCATTTTGGGCTTATGAATAAGAGTAGATTGACTGCCCTTGTCCTGAATGGCAATCAATTAACTAGTCCAATTACTTTGGGACCTTGCAACCAATTACGTTTCTTGGACCTCGCAGCTAATAAGCTTTCTGGCAAAATTCCAAACTCCATCTTCAAGCTTAAGAATCTTGAATTTCTTGACTTTTCTAACAACCATTTTATTGGCATTGTGGAGTTTGCCCGATTTCTTAAGCTTAAACACTTGGTATCTTTGCATCTTTCTGACAATAACTTATCTTTAGTTAGTAAAGTACCCACTTCCAATGTAACTCTTAGACAATTTGAAGCATTAGGACTTTTTTCATGCAACTTAAGTGAGTTTCCGAGTTTCCTTAGAAACCAAGATAAGTTGAAGTACTTAAGGTTGTCCAGTAACAACATCCATGGCCGAGTTCCAAATTGGATATGGAACATAAGCAAAATAACCCTACAACTTCTTGATTTTTCTGATAACTTTCTCACTAGCTTTGGTCAACAACCAATTTTTCTCCCATGGATTAATCTAAAAGTGCTTAATCTTGGTTTCAATTTGCTCCAAGGATCACTTCCCATTCCACCATTCTCCACTTTATTTTTTATGGCCACAGAGAACTTTTTGACTGGAAATATACCAAAAATATTTTGCAATTTAAGCTCTCTTCAAGTCCTTGATTTGGCTTATAATAACTTAAGTGGCCCACTTCCTCCATGCTTAGGCAACTCTATTACTTCTCTATCAATACTTAATTTGCAAAGGAACAAATTTCAGGGAAGCATTCCAGAAATGTGGACAAGTGGAACTAGATTGAAGATGATCATTATTAGTCAAAACAAATTTCAAGGGGGTTTACCAAGATCATTGACCAACAATACAATGCTAAGGTTCCTTGATTTTAGTAATAACCAATTCATTGATTTATTTCCCTTTTGGTTAGGCCATCAACCAAATTTAGAGGTTTTGAATTTACGGTCAAACAATTTCTATGGCCTAGTGGGGACTCCAGAAACTTATTTTAAGTTTCCAAACTTAAGAATCATTGACATCTCTCACAATGATTTTACAGGAAAGTTACCATATGTGCTTTTTGAAAATTGGAAGGCCAAGAAATTTGAGGACATTCATGACTTAACATACATGAATGAAGTCCCAAACATACCAATAGATGTTGGCTCTAATTTTTTTTATTCACTACCACCTTACAATTTCTCTATAAATTTGACAAACAAAGGCACGAATATTTTATATCAAAAAGTACAAGAAGGATTTGGTGCCGTGGATTTCTCAAGCAATAGATTTGTTGGTCAGATTCCAGAATCTATTGGAAATTTAAGGAAATGTTATTTGCTAAACCTTTCCAATAATAATCTTACTGGCCAAATCCCAATATCCATAGAAAAGCTTTCAGATTTGGAAGCATTAGATCTTTCTCAAAACCAGTTGGTAGGGGAGATTCCACAGCAACTAACACAACTTACTTTCTTAGCACTCTTTAATGTTTCTCATAACAATCTCTCTGGACCCATACCTCAAGGGAAACAATTCAATACATTTGAAAATGACTCATTTCAAGGAAATATAGGGTTATGTGGCCCACCATTGACAAAGAAATGTGTGAATCCTATTAAGCCCTCTACTCTATCTCTAATCCCAAAAGAATTAGAAGAAAGTCAAAACTTTGATTGGAAAGCAGTATTGATTGGATATGGAATTGGACTAATTTTTGGAGGAGTGATTGGACACATTTTGTTTGTAAGGAAGCCTTCAAAATAAGGAAAGGAGGCAAGAAAGGACATTGATCATGAAGAAAGCAATTCTAATAAGATGTCTTGCCTATGCTTAGTTGTATTCAGAAAGGATTAGTTAGGTTCAAATAACTATAGGCCTCCATAAGCTTCTTTCTTTTTTGTGTTTTATGAGATAGTTAGGCATTTTTCTATTTCCTAAGGGTTTTAGGCTTACACCTTGCCCTTTGTACTTAATTGAGATATGATTATTATGTCTAGTCTTATTATTATTAATAAATATTATTGGGCATACTACCTATTTATTTTTTTTAAAAAAATGTTTTTTTAAAGAAATGGATATGTATGGTATCTTTCCTTCCATGATGAATGCTTTTTTTTTTTTTGGTTATCTTATTGCACTAACTAAAATAAGGGATTGTTAAGATATGCTATGTTAAATGCAATTAATAAAATAAAAGAGTAAAATTAACAAGTATAGGTAGTGATTTATATACACATATCTAATAACCAACAAAGTGGTGCTATACATTTGCTTAAATCTTGTATAGAACAAAAAGTAATCTAACAAAGGTTAGAAATTTCATTTCTTATGAAGTTGTTTGGCAACAAAGCACAACAAAGCATGCATTATCATATTTAGGCCCAAATGATTCACTTTATTTGGATACTTATGTAGAGAGCCTTATTCTTGTAAATGTAGCAAATCAAGGTCTTAGATGAAAATGACTCAATTTAGAGTTGTCTATACTTGTACTCGTGATTACTCCATTTGTTTTTCTTAGTACAATGCTTTAGTTTCTTTCTAGTTTTGTGCAATGTTCTATTTGATTGAATGAATTATGACATACACCACTTGGTTTTTAATTGGGATAGTTTGCACTTAATCTATCTTAATTGTTAAGGATGTTTGAGTGATCAAAGATTGCTAAAATATTTTTGTTCTCTTGGGAATGCTAGCCTATAATAAGGAAATGATCAAAAGTCAAAACACTAAATTGCATGGCAATTGGATGGAATATTAATGTGATAAACCATGCTCAAAATATATTATCCATGTCTATTTAACCCAAAAAAGAAAGTTCCAATAGAGTCATGATATGTTTTATAATGTCACAACTTCCTTATAATGGTTAATGCTGCTAAATGTTGCTTTTTAGGAAATAGGGAAATTTGGAAGGCAAAATTAAGTAATGGGTAGAATTATGTTCTCCTTTGGTTTTGTCCTTTGTAAAATGAATGAAAATGAAGGCAAAGCTTGTTATAGAAATGGAGAAGTTTATTACAAATTTTACAATATGTTCTATAGTTGTTTAATGTTTTGATACTTAAGGATCATCTTGTACATATGTTGATGTGCACTTGCTTCTATATGTCTATTATAGTTTATTTCCCAAAGGCCAGTATCAATTTAAATTCTAGTAACTAAGCTTGACGATTGTCCTTGTGACTTAGTAATAGAGAGTATGAACTTAATGTTTGTAAATCTACTACTCCTTTTATGGATTCAAATAAATTTCTCATGTGACCAAAGTTAGTTTTATACTAGCATAAAGAAAAGATATATATTAAATATCTTGCCAAAACTAGCATATCTTTTGGAGTCAAAAGATTGTTGTTTCACTTTGAGTGTTTGCATTCATGTTCCTTTCCATGAGATTGTATTGTTCTTGGCGAAAAAAAAAAGAACTTTCCTATGCATTTAGGGTTCTTTCTCTTGGAAAAGGAAATATAATTTAAATGATTTTATCTTGGTTTATAGAAAATGGAACTACATTGTTGTTATGCATAAGATTACATAATGAAAACTAACTAATTTACCAATTTTAAACATCAATAGCTATCTTTTTTGGAGCCTTTCAATTCAAAAGCCATTTTTAGTGTAAATTTAACTTCTTCTTTTTTTATGGCAATGCCACTTGTTACTTACTCTAGCTTATCTTTTTGAGCTATTGTCTTAGGTTGGATAGACTTTGATAAATGCTAGTTTCTTTCTCTTTTTCCTTTTATTTTTTCAGCATTAATCAATTAATACTTGGGATAATAACAAGTGTTCTATCAAAAGGTTCTTTGAATGACCTTGGTTGCTCAATTTTGCATTTGCTTGGCTTTGGTCATTTGCAATGGAAGGTGCCAAAAGTCAAAATATCTAAGTGGGTTGGAACTGAAAGTAAAATCAATATAATAAGATCATGCCCAAGCTCTGTCATGTGTATCTATCTTCTAATCAAAAAGTCCAATAAAGTGGTATCACATAGTTTTTTTCTAGTTTTGTGCACTATTTTCTTTGATTGAACAAATTATGGCAAATACGACTCAATTTTCAATTAGGATAGTTTGCCCTTGATTTATCTTAAATCTTTTACTTTTAAAATTGATTAGGATGTTCGATTGATTAATGATTGCTTAATGATTGCTTAAATATTCTTGCTTCCTTAGGAGTGTTAACTTTTTATACAAAATGACCAAGAGTCAAAACATTAAATTGCATGGCAACTAGATAGAAGGTTAATGTGATAAATCAAATTGAGAATATATCATCCACGTTTATCCACTAACCCAAAAGTAAGTTCCACTAGGGTCATAATATGTTCTATTATGTCTCTTTACTTCCTTCTAATACTTAATACTACTAATTAATGCTTTTTAGGAAAAGGCAAATTTGGAAGGCAAAACTAAGTAATGGGTAGAATTGGGTTTTCTTCTAGATTGGTCTTTTGTGAAATGAATGAGATGAAGGCAAAGTTTGTTTTAGCAATGTAAAATTTTAATATGAATTTTGTAGTATGTTTTATGGTTGTTATGAAATTTTGATACTTGATGATTGTCTTCTATTTATATCAAAGTGTTCTTGCTTTTATATGTATATTATAGTATATTTCCAAGGGCCAATATCAAGCTAATTTTGATAACCATGCTTTATGATTATCTTCGTGCCTTGGTCATAGAGTGTATGAGTCAAACTTGTTAGATCTTCTCCTTTTATGGGTGCAAATAAATCATCACTTTATGCATTCTGCCAAATTCTAGGCTTCTGGTGACTTTTGATCCTTTCTTTTCCACCATCAGGAAACTATCTTTCACTATAGTAGTAGAGAACTTGTGTATTTTATTGACTATTTTCCCTTACTTCCAAAGTTGATTTTGATAAACATATATGTAGTTCAATAAAAAAAAATAACCTAATTACATTTAATACATGAAAATAAAACAAATCAAGAAGTAGATCCTACAAATAACATGGCATTGGCTAAAGACTTTGCATGCATTAACATCTCCCTATAAGCTGAAGGGGTAACATGAATCATAAGCTTGGAACACATGAGTCAAAATTGGGTAAAAGAAAGACTTTTGGTGAAGATGTATGCCGATTGGTTGATAGAGGAGATAAAATAAAAATGCAACTGACTACAAGCAAGGTGCTCCCTAATGAGTGGAAATCAATTTGCAAATGTTTCATGCAAGCATAAAACATTGGATTTGCATCAAATAGAGGTTCAAAAGATTATCACACCAAAAAGTAGAAAGATGTGGCAAAAGGGCATGAAGATCCTAAAGAATGTACTTAATCCACAAGAGTTTTGTTATGGTATGCTCCAAGCACTTGTACTTGGCCTTGGTGCATAACATGACACAATGCGTTGCTTGGAAGAGCTTTAAGAAATAAAGTTACAGTTAAGGAAAACACAAAAACTATTAACCAAAAGACGAGCATTGTGATCAGTAACCCATCTAGAATCAAAGAAGGCATGGAAGGTGGTGGATGGAGCCTTAGTGAGGATAAGACCCATGCAAAAAGTATCTACCAAATAATGAAGATTTCGCTTTATAGCTTGCGAGTGTGTTGAAGGAAAGCCAAGCTTGAAAGCTTGGCCTTGTCGTTAGAGGGAAAGTTTTTGAGGAAGAGGAAGTCACGTGATGTGCAAGACATAACTCTATCAGTGGCTAAGACACTTTCCAAGTGAAAGGATCATGATGCTCGGCTTGAAGCTTGCAATAAAGAGGGTGAACCAGTTCGTAAAGCTCTGGCCATCAGGCCAAATAAGGGATGTAGTTCCAAGCATGTAGAAGCAAAGGTATGCAAAGGGATGTCTAAGTAGTAGAAAGCTCCATACGATCCCGTTTCACAATTTATTTTCCCAATTAGAAACCTACCATGAAAAAACTTAAAAATAACAAAAGATGTAATTAAAATTAAGAATTTAAACTTCTAAGTACAAGGGGTCAATACTAATATGCTTATCACTCAAATATAAAATGCTATTAGTCATTCATGTTGCGAGTTAAGAGTAACTAGGACCTGTGTCCCAAACAAAAACTCTAAACAAAGATATAGTAATGTGGGACAATAACTAAACAAAGATATTGTATTACTTGATTTCGTTGTTATTCATTCATCTGAAAATATAAAGAACGACAAATGGTTTAAATTTGGACTAGTTAGTTCTTTCTGTAATGTATCATTAGGTTGATTGTAGCCCCCCTTCTTGTAGTTTGGTAGCATGTCAAAGGAAAGCCAAGCTTGAAAGCTCATAGTTTTTGGAGATGGGCGTATAAGTTGTAGAAAGTTTAGTGGGATCCTGTTTCGCAAATCCTGTTTCACTTATTACTCAAGTATGAAATGTTGCCTGCTATTCATGCTTTGGGTAAAAGTAACTTCGGCCTATGTCCTAATTAGAAGCTCTCTTCTTTGATACCAAACTTATAATGCCCGACAACCATTATTCAATATTACCTCTTTAAATTCTTAGTCTATTCCCAATTGAACATGAACAATATAGAAGAATAAAAATAAAACTTTTTTAGCGTCACGAATTTAAACTTCTAACTACAAAGGTTAACCACAATACTTTTCGGACCTTTTTAATTCATGCTCTCAAAAGAAAGAGGAGCACACATTTTCTAAATGCTTATTACATAATGACGAGACATTACCCAGCTATTCATACCCCGGCTTAGAGTGGCCTCGTCTTCAGTCCCAAACAGCAGCTTCTTTTATAGTTAGGGTTTACGGGCCCTGAGGATCTCTTCGAATTGCATTAGTATATTGAATGACTAGATAAGTTCTGTACATGCGACCTAACCTGGGTGATCCAGGGATGAGTCTTGATGCTGCAATTTCTATGTTTTCCAAGTAAGATATAATGATATATTTGTTTTAGTATTTGGTCATGGACTATAATGTGTCATGAAGTATATTTGTGCAAGTGTGGACTTGTGTGCATAAGTGAAACATGTTGATTCGTTTTCTCACCCAACTTCGGTTGAGGAAACATGGGATCCTCCAGAAGAGGTCCTGTTTGTAATATGATGCTCATTTTCAATTCAAAAGTTCTTCTCTCTTAACATCACGTAGAAGCGTTGGGTCTATATGTGAACTCCTCTTTCTAACATCATCATCATTTTCAACCTATAAGCTCCTTGTTTATTACTTCTTCAATTTATGTAGTTTCCAACAATGCAGCTAAAAATCCCTTACTAAGTTGTGGCCATCGTTTCTGGTGCCCTGAATGATGCAGCTTTGAAAAACTATGATTTGGAAGGATGGTCTCTACCACCTCAGACTTACAGAGACCTGGTGTCCTGTTCAAACTGTACGGACTATCAGTCCAGAATGTTGGAAATCCGATATGGGTAGAAAAATGTATGTCCAGCGAAGTATTTCATTACATTTTGCCCCAGCCATAGGGTCATCATTTATTCTTGATCACTTATCAGGATGCCTTTATCAGCAACAACGTTGAGCATTCTAATGAAGTAAAGCCAATGGAAGTTAACAATTTGACTGAAAAGACAGTAACATATTGTAACATATGCATCTGGAATTTGCCAGTAATTTAGGTTAATTACCCATCATGCGTATGAGAATTTTTCTCCCTTAAGTTAATCCTTTTACAAAAAAAAAAATAGAATTTACGGTGCAAAATCAATATTTAAATTGCTTTGATCCAAAATAAGGATTGCCCAAAGAATGAGAAATTTTTTTTCTATTGAGCCAAGAAAATTCAGGACACTTCTACTGTTAACAAGATGGAACATCACATGTTGTTGATAAAACTTACTAAGAAATTGAATCCAAATCAGAGAAGTCAGATTTTCTTGCGATGCCAATAACAAATATTATTTAAGAGAACTGTATAGACCATCGACTTTAGAATGTCCTTTTCAACTTTTTCAATCATTATTTTAGCTTTGACTGCAATCCTTCCCTCCAATATGATAGGGCGTTGTCAAATTTGTGATTTTTATCCCATTCTCTTTTGTGTTGTTACAGAACAATGAGCAGCAAAGAAATATGTCCGCTTGTTAAACTCTACTCTCACAGCAGCAGAGAGAACCATGTGCTGCATTCTTAAGAATTATCAGAGGGAGAATGGTGTTGAAGTACCAGAAGCTTAACGGGAATTTATGAGTGGAAAGACCTTCCTACCTTTCAAGTACAAACCGGCCGCTGAAGCCAAAGGAAAGAAACTGGAGCTTTGATGTTACTACCCCTCATTCTCTTTTTCCAAAACAGAAAGAAAGGAATAAAAAAAAAGGGTGAAGAAAACGCTGAGTGGAAACAACTATAATGTTTTTGATGCATTTTTTAGAGATTAGAAAACTTAATTTGTGCTTGTCTTAAAGCTGATTTTCACGGTAACCTAGATTTTGAGTTTTTGACATGTCACTCATTAATCCAGTCATTTTCACTATTCCCTGCGCCTTAGGGTCCTTTGGCATACTTGCATCACCGTTGTGTGTGGATCAGAGAAAGAAAAGTATTGTTTTTGGTGTAAATATGGACTAGTTGGTTCTTACGCAGATGTATCAACAGGCTGAGTTGAGATCCACCTCTCTCACAGTTCACCTCAAAAGGATGTATAAGTTGCAGAAGGTTTCTTGGGATCTTTCTTCATAGATTTTGAGGGACTGGGTAAATTAAAATATGTGAGGGTACACAAAGGCAGGTTGCAAATGCAATGGCCTCAACATTACATAATCAAGTTGTGCTTGATTGGTTTTATTTTGATGAAGAGCATGTTCTGTTGACTTTACCTCTAAGGAATTAAACATGGCGGTAGCACTGGTCAAATTGCAAACTATTTAAATTGATGAAATCTGATACATTATTTACTTGGTCGTTAATTGTGCTCCCATGATACTGAAACTTATTTTTATATTTCTCTTGTAGGACCCGCAAATCAATTCAATGATGAACTGTTTGAAACGAGATACAAGGTGTGGAACCGTGGGTTTAAATTATTGGGCAAACTTTTGTAGCGTAATGAGACTGTTGGAGTGTTAAAATATCCAGTCCCACATGGGGTAAGGCGACAGGAGAGTCTGGCCTTATAAGCTTCCGCTGGCAACCCACTATTGCACAGTTTTGTGTTTTAGTTAGGCCCTTCAGTTTCTAAGATGGTATCGGAGCCGGACCTGTGTCCTGCCTGCCTTGGTGTGGTCCCTCTAGACAGAGCCTGGCCTTATAAGCTTCCGCTGGCAACTCACTATTGCACAGTTCTGTGTTTTAGTTACGCCCTTTAGTTTCTAAGAGAGACGTCATTGTTCAAACCTATCCCGTAAACCCCATGGTGTCGTTTCCTAGGGTTAAATTAATAACCTAGCCAGAAACCTATCTACTCGATTGGTGAAAGTTGGACTTTTTGAACCAGAGCCCACAAAGTGGTCTGTTAACCCCAACAGAAAATCTATCGGAGAATCCTAGACCTTTTCCTACGTTGTATCTTGTCCCCGGGTCAAAAAAGGATGACATTTAAGCATTGCTTTTTTGTCTTTTCCTGTGCATGTCTGTTGATATTTTGTTTGCATATTTGTCTTCATTCTTCCGCACGCTTATTCCCTTCTTTTTGTTGTCCAATGCAATCGATATTTTATTTTATTTTTTTCTGTTAAATGTGATGTGCTTCTTGTACACTATGGTTTCAAAGGTTATAGGTTTTTCTTTCATCTTATAAGCAATAAAAAAATTTTACCTAATATTTTAAAGTTTTAAAATAAACCTTCACATTATAATATGGTGTCAAACTTAAGAATGAATCTCCACTTTGTAATCCTCTAAATCTTAAAGTCGAGCTTTTATTTATATGCAATGCTTATACCAACATACACATAAAGGGAGTGTTAAAAATGAGTATTGTCCTACATTGAAAGTAAAAAAATATGCTAATCTTATAAGTAATGAGATTTCTTCACTTAATATCTTAAAGTTTTAGAATATACCCTCACATTAACAAACCTCAAGTGTAAGTATCACTTCTTTGAAAAAAGGCTTTTGTACATGTTACAAGTGATTCTAGGCTAGAAGAGTTTTGCAATGGTCTAAATAAGGATTTAAGAGAGCCTTCTGCAGGTGTAATTTAAGACCCATTTTAAAAAGATCCAAGCTACAAGAGTAGGCAATCTCACACTTGCAAATATAATTCAATCCAAACCAAATCTAGTTTAAAGTTTCCTAACAAACATCCTAAGGCAAACAAAAAATTATTACACGGAAAACCAACTATCTCTTCTATTATTTGACTTATTGTATCCCGTTAAAGCTCTTGATAAATTTTCCATCCGTTCAGTAGAACACCTTTAAAAGACTCGCCTTGTTTATAAACTTACTTGTTGTGTAAGGGATCCAAAATAAAAGGCACTACTTTATTGCCTAAGGCAAAAGAGTCTTCATCTTCCACTAAAGAGGCCTTTTTCCCAAACTTGGGGCGTCTCAAAATTCTTTACCTTCTTCTCTAGGTATCTAGCCCTTGAAACTTCGTGGTGCAAGGCCAAAATACTCAAAAGAACTAATAAGAGGCACAGAACTTGAGTCCTTGAGATAAACATGCTTTCCAAAAACCTAGAGAAGTGTCGGTCTTCATTTTTTTCCTCACTTTGTCTTGCTTTAGATTTCTTTCAAAGCTAAAGTGCGAGTAAGAGTAAGAGTGGAACAAAAGAAAAGAGATTCTTAATAGATGATGTGACTCTTGTGGTAGGCATGAACAAGCTCGGGCTAAGAAAATAACTAAAAATAGTCTTTTTGGTGTTTCTGGGTTTTTTTGTAGGAAAAGTAAGTTTTTAGGTATGGAGAATGGGAGAAAAACGAAAATACAAAGAACAAAAATAAAAGATAGATGCTAATAAGCTCCAAGATGTAAAGGCAACGCCACCAATCAAGGAGATGCTCCACCACCAATCCTTGGCAAGAATTGAATAAAGAATACAAAAGTTTATCACATAACTTAAGGGTTTCTATTTTTTGGAAAACAAGTTTGCTTACAACTAAAACAATGCTCCCTTTAAATAGGTAGCTAAACCTAATTCTAGAAGGATCCTAATAAATCAAGAATCCTTAAAACCTAACTCTAGAAAGATCCTGGTAAATTAAGAATCCTTAAAACCTAACTCTAGAAGGATCTTGGTAAATCAAGAATCATTAAAACCTAATTCTAGAAGGATCTTGATAAATTAAGAATCCCTAAAATTAAGGAAGTCTTAACAAACCTGGATTCTGACAAATAATAGAATCCCAAACAAGTCAAAGATCTGACAAGTATGGAAACCCAAATAAATCAAGAACCTAAACAATTAAGGAAAACCAAATAAAATGAAATATTCGTAGACAATAAAGAAAACCTAAGAAATTAAGGACTTAACAACTATTTAGGAAACTCTCCATGTTAAAGACTGCAGAGATGCTATGGAATATTCTTGGGCTACTTCTTCAACCTTGGCCTTCTTGGACCCACTCGATTACGTTGTGGCTCAAACATGTATTTGATGACACACAACATATGGACTAGGCTATTATATTGGGCTAGCATAGTCACTATTGCATCAATAGATCTACCTATTATTGCAAAGAAATTTATTAACATCTTCAACTAGTAAATGAAAAACTGGATTGGTATAATCTCATTTAGACTAGTGGTATCAGCTAACATAATTTCATTAGATAACTAGTGTGTCAAGATTAACTTTCTACACAAAAGAAATGGCATAATGACTCCCTTCAGTTAACTTATACTATAATTTTTTCAATCCCATGTTAAAAATAGGAATGATCTTTCTTCAAATGTCCATAGATAATGATGGTTTGGAGAACTATTATTACTTAAAATGGAATTCAACGTGACATTGGAGGATGGAATGAAAAATTACAATGGATGATCAAAGCAACTAAGGGAAAAGATTTGACTATCAAACTTCTTAAGTTATCTTTTTTACCTTGAATTTTTTTTTATTTTTAGCTTGCATTTATTGTATATGGGCAAAACGCAATATCAGATGATTTTAAAACAAAATAATTGACATTCTAATTATATTGGCTAAAGTAAGGAAAACTGTGCAAGAGAGAGCTTCTTTGTTTTAAAATATAAAATTTTCATAGGGAAATGTCATTTTGAGTGAGATTTGGAGGCTTCCAACCTCTATATTTTTGTAATTCTTGTAATTTTAGTATATACCCTTATGCCTTTATACATTACTTTTTAGTAATGCGCATTTTTTAAAAAAAAAAAAGAAAAGAGAAAGAAAGACTAATCTTGGGATGCAAATCAATTGACTCTAAAGAAAAGCTATGGATATGACTTCAATGGTGTTTTCATGGAAAAAGGTGTTAAAGGAAGACCATTTGCATACCTTGGAACATGAAAGTGCCCCTCACATGATTCTGTTCTTACTAGATCACTCATTGCAAACTTAGGCACTTCAGGCCCTATATTCACTCAACCGCCTAGTACCATCTCACATCCTACAACTATCTAAAATATCAACACACTAGCCTCAATTTTGGAAATCCCAAGATAGGTGTGAAGTCTTTCTAATCGAGCGTGGCTAGTTATTGTTGTTTTCATTAAAAGCTTACACGTAAAACTTGCCTAACCAAGGAATATATAAGGCTATTTACTTAACCAAAACCTATGCGGAAGTGAAAAACCCTTTAGAGAATGGTCTACCTTTCAATTATGTTCCACTTTTTGTACTGCTATAGTAAGGCCTATGGCTCTACGATTTTGGTTTCATTAAAATACTTCTATTGTTCTTATTTTTGTTTAATGTAAACCTTATTTTTTTAGATACCACTACTGTGATTTTGGTTTCATGAAAGTGCCCCTCACATGATGTTATTTTTACTAGATCACTCATTGTAAACTTAGGCACTTCGAGCCTTATATTCACTCAACCGCCTAGCACCATCTCACATACTACAACTATGCAAAATATCAACACACTAGCCTCAATTTTGGAAGTTTCCAGATAAGCATGAAGTCTTTCTAACTGAGCATGCGTGGTTACTGTTGTTTTCATTAAACATTTACATGTAAAATTTGCCTAACCAAGGAATATAAAGCTATGTACTTAACCAAAACCTATGTGGAAGTGAAAAACTCTTTAGACAATGGTCAACCTTTCAGTTATGTTCCACTTTTTGTAGTGTTGTAATAAGGCCTATGGCTCTGCAATTTTGGTTTTATTAAAATACTTCTATTGTTCTTATTTTTGTTTAATGTAAACCTTATTTTTTTAGATACCACTACTGCGATTTTGGTTTCATGAAAGCACCCTTCACGTGACGTTATTTTTACTAGATCACTCATTGCAAACTTAGGCACTTCAAGCCTTATATTCACTCAACCGCCTAGCGCCATCTCACATCCTGCACTATCCAAAATATCAACACACTAGCCTTAATTTTGGAAGTCTTGAGATAGGCATGAAGTCTTTCTAATTAAGCATGCCTGGTTGCTGTTATTTTCATTAAAAGTTTACATGCAAAACTTGCCTAACCAAGGAATATATAAGGCTATGTACTTAACCAAAACCTATATAGAAGTGAGAAACCCTTTAGAGAATGGTCTACCTTTCAGTTATGTTCCACTCTTTGTAATGTTGTAGCAGGGCCTATGGCTCTACGATTTTGGTTTCATTAAACTACTTCTATTGTTCTTATTGTTTAACGTAAACCTTATTTTTTTAGTGTCTATGTCTATGTTAATGTGTTTATTACCTTCAACTGTGTATGGTTTCTTCATTTTATAGATTTTCTTCATGGTATCAAGAGTAAGATATGTTGAAGACTGATTTTTCCTACATCCTGGGATTATCTATTCTATCTTCTACCAAAGAAAGATGTTATTGTAGATGGTTTTCTCTATGTATGTAGTCTATTCATGCTTTCTAACTTTCTCACAAGTAAATTCCACACTCATCTCACTGGGAAGGACCCTGAATTTAGACATAACCAAGTTCTAGAAAAAGATACCACTACTGCCAAGGAAGTCATATAAACAACATGGGGTTTTCTCAAACTACTTTTCATGGCATGGAGAAGAGATTTTGGAGGCAATCAAGCTAGATTCTCTTTGTTTCCACAGCTTTTAAAACTAGTGGCACAAAACCATCTCTCTCTTAACACAGAAAGAGAGAGAAAGTGGATCTCACCTGATCACAACACAAAAATAACATCTTGACCATGTTGTGAAAAATCATCGGTAAAATCACCATCCAATTGTAGCACTATCTCTTGCATGAATGAACATGCAAATTCCCATTCAATTAGCAGACAACACACATAACTTCCTTATGCATGTAACATACATGTGCTAATAGAAATCTTGGCCAACCCACACAACACGCACAACTTCATTAATGTGTGACACACATGTACTAATCAAGAAATCTAAATGGACAAGTTAAAAGAAAAGAGAAGTGCAAAGTCTAAAAGCAACATCAATTATTTCCTTTCCAACAAGGGAAAGGTGTTAAAAGCATGCCCACTTCTTTTTTTCAAGCATACAGTCTCATCGAACCCTAAGCTTGAGGGGACATGTTAAAGGAAGATTATCTATACACCTTGGAACATGAAAGAGCCCTTCACGTGATGCTATGTTTACTAAAGCACTCATTGCAAACTTAGGCACTTTAGTCCCTATATTCACTCATCCACCTAACACCATCTCATGTCTTACAACTGTCTAAAATATCAACATGCTAACCTTAACTCTGGAAGTCCTGAGATAGGAACTAGGTCCTCAACTACTTACTAGTATCAAAGCCACATGCCTATTATTTCAAGTGGGCTAACCCCAATCCCTATCATGGGCCAACCATGCACTGGCAGAAAGATTGTGCATTAGACTACATGGTAGTGTAAAAATAGAAGTCCCACATCAAAGCTAGGAATGGAGTTTAGGCACCTTATAAGTATGGGTGCACCTCTCACTATTACCTCAAGCTTTTGGTATAGCCAACTAGGTCCCAAACTACTTATAAAAGGTTTTCATTAAAATCCAATCATGGACAAAGAGAGAAAGAGAGATGCTAAACTTGCAATATAGACTAGTTGGTTTTATAAGGGAAGGGTTCGGCATTATTCAAATGGTTAGTCAAGGAAGAAAATGGTGGTCAAACTTCGAAACAAAGACAATGAGAGATATACTTCAAATTCATTATTTTATTTGGAGAACACTTGATTGTCATCACTAAATTGAATGATCAAGTTGTTAAGGATGTTTAGATTTATTTTACATCCATAATAGAGAATGTGAACCTAGGTTTTACAAGTAGTAGCTCTCCTTTCCTCTTAAGATACCTTCCAAATATGATTATGAGACCATTTAATATGGTATTAGAGTCATGGGACCTCTTTCCTAATGTGATTTCCTCTACATTCTTTATTTGTTTGCCAATAAGTGCCTCTTTGAGATGATTATGGGACTACTCAATACAGGTCAACCCTATTCAAACTCAAAGGCAAAATGACATGGTGACAAGTAAAAATTTATTGGACTTGTTTACCACCTTCCCCTCCCAAAGCAATTACACTAACAATGTTTTTTAGTAGCTTATGATCCTCGATTGAATAGGAGTTTTCAAAACTTCTAGAAGTGCATGGAAGCTAAAGTCGTGTTTAAGCTAATCAACAACCAATCTTTTTAAGTATCAGACAAAGCCAACCAATAATACTCCATCTCCAATAAACCAAAACTAGCCTAAACCTGAAGTGAATTGAATTTGGTCTCTAAAATATCCTAATTTTCAGGATCTAAGAAGTAATTCTTCCTTAAGTCGCTATTTTTCACTACATTTCTCTCTTGTAAAGGATGAAATACTAGCATCCCAATCAATGCAATTATCTAGTGTTATTTGTACTTCTTTCACTATTTCTTATTATAGCTAAATTTCTCTATTTGTGTCTTTGTTTCACAAATAGTAGTGCCTGCCTTTTGAACTAACAACACAATCTTGCTACAAGGTATTTTTAGCACTGCCATTGTTGGGATTACTTTTCGTGTTGTATATCTTTCATAAAGGTTGTTTCTTGTCTAACACTCGTTTATGAAAGCCCCTACACTATGCTCTCCTTCAACCTTTCTATGGAGACTTGTCTCTTAATATGAGTATTGTTTGGTGAATTCTAAATGCAAGTGAACATGTCGAACAAGTAATATAATAATGAGTACAGATATCGTCCCACGAAGACTGATGTTTACTAAACTAATTAATTACTAATGATGAACAACTCCTAGAATTTATCTAATCAACCGAAATGGTAAATTATGAATTTAATAACTAAATTTAATCTAAACTTGACAAACGAAAGATGTTAGAGCATCCGATTTCACCTAATTACTAGGTACAAATGTCGATCATCCATGCTAGCAAGATTAATTCTACTTATGTAATGGTGGAATTTCTTAATTTATTTATTATCCTATGTCTAGGTATAGTAAACCTATTTAGTTCATTAATTTACTATATTTCTATATGTGAATTGAAACAAACCAAATGTATTAGGATATGTGAATATTCCTAGTTTACAATAAATCTTTCGATCATCTTATCACCAAAAGCCACGCAAATAATATGGTATATGTCTATCCATATTAATCTATGGTTGCATATTACAAGAAGCAACTGCATGCTATTTCCTATCGGTCTTTAACATGCAAATCAAGTCATCTAAGTAGTAGCTAATCACTTAAAAGCATTAAACTTCGTAACATGCAACATTACATTCATAAAATATCTCACAAAACGTAAATAATTATAACATTCATACATTATAATTAAGTTCCATCGTAGCTCTAACACACTAAACTAAAACAACATATTTAAATAAACTAAGTCAGTGCAAAAACGTAAACAAAACATTCTGAAATTTAAAAACATTAAAGTTGTCACCAAATGTCTTCAAATCACAAAATAGATTGTACAAATTTGCACATCACA
This sequence comes from Casuarina equisetifolia, assembly GCA_028551475.1. NCBI lineage: Eukaryota > Viridiplantae > Streptophyta > Magnoliopsida > Fagales > Casuarinaceae > Casuarina > Casuarina equisetifolia. Next base: position 29,515,873 of record CM052355.1, read on the forward strand.
TGGTAAAGAAGAAGCTGTCTGAAGAACGGAAGAAAACTGAGCTGAAACGCGCCGTCACGCGCTTTCGCACGCGCCGGTGACACGCGCCACCGTCCAGGCCGCCACGCGCTGTCGATCTTCACAGAAACTTCCAGAAAGATAGATCGGGCTGCCTAGGTTTCAGATCTACCAAAATATCACGCAAATGAGCCTCAGAAATGCGTAGATCTAGCGGAGAATACTCGAACGGCGTTCGCCGTTCTTCGCCGGAAACCACCGTAAACCGCCGCGAAACTAGTACAGAATAGGTCGGAAACTCCCTTAGATGGCCGGAACTACTCAGATCTCCTCGAGCTATGCACAGATCATCGAAGAGAAGAGGTTTCGGGTTTCTCGCCGGAAGAGAACGCCGGAGGTCTGCTGTCGCACGACCGCCGCGTTCTACGCCTAAGACGCGCGCTTTCGCGCGTCGTCTTTGATCTCCGGCGAGATCCCCTGCCGCCTCTCTGCTCTCTCTCTTTTTCGCTTTCTCTAAGCTCAAACCCGATTCTCCACCGCCGACAACACACAACCCTCTTCTCTTTTGTTAATCGGCTTCCAAAACCCAATAGGTCATAATTTTCTTTTCTTTCTTTGACTTTCCTTTTTGTAGTTTTCTTTCTTTCTTTCTCTCTTCAACGTAGATAAATGGTAAACATTGATTTTGCATGATTTATTACTTCTTTTTCTTCTATTTTAGGTTTATTGTATAAAATAACAAAAAATATACAAATATAATTAAATACAAATATAATTTAATAAAAACTATATTAATATTATCTAAAATAATCAAAATAACTCTATATAAAATAAAGTTATCAAGTATAGTACAATACTAAAGCCATATTTGAAAAGTGTTATCCCCGAAATGCACTTAAGATAATGGGTTGACAAATTTTTGAAATTTTACATGTTTTCAAAAAAATAAACATTGAAAATATAACACACATATTTTTAAAACCTAAAGGTTGATATACTTATTAATAAGAAATAAATAAAAAAATGAGAACTAAAATTAAAAAGGAGTTGCTCATGTGATTGCTCTTACTTAGTTGGAGTGATTGTGTTGCCATCTTTAACTTGCTAGGGTAATCATATAGCAACCTCTATTTAATTGAGGCAATTTTGTTGTCATCTTTGTAGTTTATTAGAGATGATCACATCACCATTTCTCTTGATTTTTTATTGCCTTTTGTTGTATTTTGGAAGTAATAAATTAGCATTCATATTCAAGAGAAAACAAATGTCTTTTTTTTTAAATAATCCTATAAAATGTGTGCAATGTTTTCTAAAAGGTGCTTTGTTTTCTACTTTTAATAAGTGAGTTGCATTTTGAATCTGATGCATCTTTTTCATTTTATTTAGACATAAGAACTATAAATTATGGATGTTCACTAGCTTGTGAGTTTGGAATTGTAAAGTTGTGGGCCATTAGTAGATCATCATCATGTATACAATGCTATAAAAGTTGTGGAGTTGTCCCTGTCTTGATATAGGATCATGCTATTTTATAATTGTTGACAATTTCTTAACAAAAATGCCCAAGAACCCCTTTTAAAATAATGTAGCGAGTCCTGTTATACTTTACAATTTTATGGGATTAAACCAAGCAAAATTAAATGCATTATCAATATTGGGCTTGTTTAATGTATTTAAGATCTATGTTCTCTTTTTACAAGTTCTCCATTTTTCAATAATGACACTAGGTTGTGTGCTCTTCACTTCCTTAATCACCTGCTTGTATGTATTACTTATAAGATTAAACAATGTACTTTTTTGGAATCCAATCATCTCAAAGTTCTAATAATAAAGTATGATTATAATAGAACTTTATTATTGATGATCTTGTTTTCTTGCAGGAAAGAGATAACATGCAGAAGTTTGAATTCTTAAGAGCATTATCATATATGTGAAAATATTTTGACTCCTATGTATTGTCATACAAGGTTTGAGATTATTTTCTTGTCTTATTGAGGAGATGATTATTTAATTTTCTTTGTTGTGTAATTATACTCCATCCATGATTTTAAATACCCTTTTTTGCTTACTTAGAAGTTCTTCGATACTTTACTTATGACTTGAATGACCTCATTTGCATACTGTAATGGAGTTTACATATTTGGTTTTGAATGTAAAACTACTTAATTATGGTACTAATTATCTTACAATTTGACTAATACAATTTCTTGGTTGTTTAGCTTTGTGGACAATAGGTTAATTATTTGAGAAATTTCTTCCCTTATTCTTACCGTTTATATATTGAACATATAGCAATCTATATTAATATATTTTTTGTTACTTATTATGTAGGTAATTCCCCCTCTTTGTGTAGAGCTTCAAAATTTTGCCAATGGTTCACCTAATAGCAAAATCTCAAGTAATGCTTATTTATGTTCCAGGGATGAAGTTAACCTATGAGACCTTATATTATGAAGTATAACTACTTTTAAATTGATTCGAGATCTTAAAATTCAATAGCCTATAATTAGGGGAGGTTACTTTATCAATTTGTTTTATCTTACATTCTTTGATGAATGATGTTTTATCAATTTGTTGTTTTTGAGAATACTAATGTTTAGCAACAATCGACAAAGGGAAATCCAAACAATTAACCTATTGTCCACAAAGTTGAACAACCAAGAAACTATACTAATCAAATTGCAATATAGTTAGTACCATAATTAGGTAGTTTTCCAATCACAATCAAATATGTAGATTCCATTACAATATACAAATTAGGTCATTCAAGTCATAAGCAAAGTATTAGAGAACTTCCTGGTAAGCAAAAAAAGGTTTTTAAAATCATGGATGGAGTTTAATTACACAACAAAGAAAATTAAATGATCATACCCTCAATAGGACGAGAAAATAAACTCAAACCGTATACTACAATACCCAAGAGTCAAAATTTTCCATATATCTAATAATGCTTTTAAGAATTCAAACTTTTGCATGTTTTCTCTCTCTTGCAAGAAAAGAACATCATCAATAAGAAAGTTCTCTTATAACCATAATTTATTATTCATGTAGAACTTTGCGATGACCAGATTCCAGAAGTGTGCATTGCTCAATCTTATAAGCAAATACATATAAATAGGTGGTTAAGGAAGCAAAAAGCACGCAACCTAGTGTCATTCCTGAAAAATGGAAAACTTGCAGAGAGAGAACACAGATCTTAAATACATTAAACAAGCCCAATATTGGCAATGCATTTAATTCTACTTGGTTTAGTCCCATAAATAGTAAAGTACCACAAGACTCACCGCACTATGTTAAAAAGTGGTTCTTTGGCATTTCTTTGAAGAAATTGTCAACAACTATAGAGTAGCACGATCCTATATCAAGACAGGGACAACTCCAAAACTTCTATAGCATTGCATACATGATCATGATCTACTAATGGCCCACAACTTAAAGTTCTAGATTCATGAGCAAGTGAGCATCCGTAACTTATAGTTCTTCTATGTAAATAAAAGGGAAACGGCATATTTGATTCAAAACGCAGCTCACTTACTAAAAGTAGAAAAAGAAGCATCTTTTAGAAAACATCCCACACATTTTTAAAGGTTTATTTAAAAAAAAAAAAGGCAATTATTTTCTCTCAAATAGGATTGCTAATTTATTACTTCCAAAAATACAACAAAAGGCAATAAAAAATCAAGAGAACTGGTTACGAGATCATCTCCAATAAACTATGACAACAAAATAGCCCTAACTAAATAAAGGCTGCCATATGATTACCTTAGAAATCAGAGGTGGCAACACAACCACTCCAACTAAGAAAGAGCAATCACGTGACCAAATCTTTTTCAAATTTTAGTTCTCATTTTTATTTATTTCTTATTAATAAGAATATCAACCTCTAGGCCTAAAAAATGTGTGTTATATTTTCAATGTTTATTTCTTTGAAAACATATAAAAAAAATTTCAAAAATTTGCCAAATAATTATCTTAAGTGCATTTCGAGGACAATACTTTTCAAATATAGCTTTACTATTACAATATACTCATACTTTTAATTAAAAGACAAGTCCCCACAAAATGATTAAAGGAAACCATAATGTACAATGCAGGGGTTATGTCGTTTAGCTAGTTAGTTTAGTGGTAAATTAGTATAGGCTCCAACCGTGAGGTTTAGAGTTTGACACTCTTTGTATATGAGTTAAGTGTGTATATTATAATATTAAAAAGAAGAAAAAAATTTTCATAAGGGAGTGCAAGACAAGAAACAACCCACATGAAAGATATACAACACAAAACCTAATCTTAACGATGGCAGTGCTAAAGATACCTTATAGCAAAATTGTATTGTTACTAAAAGGCAAGCACCGCAGTTTGTGAAACAAAGACACAAATAAAGAAATTTAGTTGTAATAAGAAATAGCAAAAGAAGTACAAAAAACCTAGAGAACTGCATTGACATGGACGCAGCCATTTCAGCCTTTACAAGAGAGATATACAGCGAGAAATAGCAAATTAAGAAGAGTCAATTCTTAGATCCTAAAAATTAGGATCTTTTGGAGACCAAATTCAGTTCACTTTAGGTTTAATCTAGTTTCGGTCGATTGGAGATGGAGTATTATTAGCTGACTTTGTCTGATACTTGAGAAGACTGGTTTTTGATTAGCTTAAACACAACTTCAGCTTCCATGCACTTCCGGAATTTCTAAAAAACCCTGGAAGTTTTTTAATCTCCTGTTCAGTCGTGGATCATAAGCTACTAAAAATATTGTTAGTGTAATTGCTTTGGGAAGGGGACGTGGTGAACAGGTCCAATAAATTTTTACTGTTTTCTTCCTTGACTAACCATTCGAATAATGCCCCCCTCCTCCCCTATAAAATCGACCAGTCCGTACCGCAAGTTCAGCATCTCTCTCTCTCTCTCTCTCTCTCCCGGTGGGAGTGTCTCTCTGTCTCCCTTTGTCCATGCTTGGGATTTTGACGGAAGCCTTCTCCCTTGAAAACACCATTGAAGTCATATCCATTGCTCCTTCTTAAAACCAACCTATTTGCATTCCAAGATCAGTCTCTCTTTCTCTTTTTATCCCTTTCAGTCTCGCTCTTTCTCCCACTTTATCTCTGAGAGAAATCTAAAGCAGGACAAAGCAAGGAAAAAAAGAAAGACCGTCACTTCACTAGATTTCGGAAAGCATGTTTATCTCAAGACTCAAGTTCTGTGTCTCCTTCTGGTTCTTTCGAGTATTTCGGCCTTGCATCATGGAGTTTCAGGGGCTAGATACCTAGGGAAGGTGGAGAATTTTGAGACGCCCCAAGTTTGGGAAAGACCTCTTCGGTAGAAGACGAAGGCTCTTGTGCCTTGGGCGATAGAGCAGTGCCCTCTCTTCCGGATCCCTTATACAACAGGTAACTCTATAAACAAGGCGAATCCCTTAGAGGTGTATATATAATGCTGAGCGGATGGGAGACTCATCAAGAGCTTCGGTGAGATACTTCAAGTCGAATAATAGAAGAGATATTTGCTTTTCCGAGTAATAATTTTAAGTTTTAGTCTTGGGAGGTTTGTCAGGAAACTTTAAACCATATTTGGTTTGGATTGAATTATATTTGCGAGGTGTGAGATTGCCTACTCTTGTAGCTTGGATCTTTGTGTTCGTTATTTCAAATGGGTCTTAAATTACTCCTGCAGAAGACTCTCAAATCCTTATTCAGACCGTTACAGAACTCTTCTCGCCTGGAATCACTTGTAACACGTACAAAGCCTTTTTTTCAAAGATGTGATCCCTGCAGTTGAGATTTATTAAAGTACAAGGGTTTATTTTAAAACTTTAAATTATTAGGTTTTCTACATTACTTGTAAAACTAGCATATTCTTTCACCTTGAATGTAGTATAATACTCACTTTTAATGCTTCCCTAATATGTATACTAATACAAGCATTGCATATAAATAGAAGTCTAATTTTAAGGCCTAAAGAATTACAAAATAAAAGTTTATTCATTAGTCTAATATTATATTAGAATGTAAAAGTTTATTTTAAAACTTTAAGATATTATGTAAAAAATTGTATCACTTCTAAGATAAAAGAGAAATCCATAACTTTCAAAACCAGAGTGTGCAAGAAGCACAGCACATTTAACAGAAAATATAATAAAATATCAATTGCTTTCGACGAGAAAAAAAAAAAGGAATAAATGTGCAGAAGAATGAAGACAAAGAAGCAAACAAAACAAAATATCAACAGACGCAAGGCGGAGAAAAAAAAAGAGCAATGCGTCAAATGTCATCCTTTTTGGGCCCCGGTAGAAGATATAACGTACGATAAGGTCTAGTATTCTCGGATAGATTTTACGTTGGGGTCAACAGACGTCCACTTTGTGGGCTCTGGTTCAAAAAGTCCAACTTTCACCAGTCGACTAGATAGGTTTCTGGCTAGGTTGTTAATTTAACCCTAGGAAGTGACACCATGGGGTTTCTGGGACGGGTTTGAACAACGACGTCTCATTACACTACAAAAGTCTACCCAATAATTTAAACCCACGGTTCCACACCGTGTTTCTCGTTTCAAACAGTTCATCATTGAATTGATTTGCGGGTCCTGCAATAGAAATATAAAAACAAGTTTCAGTATCACGGGAGCACGATTTATGGCCAAGTAAACAATGTACCAGATTTCATCAATTTAAATAGTTTGCGTTTGACCTGTGCTACCGCCATGTTTAATTCATTAGAGGTAAGATTATCAGAACATGCCCTTCATCAAATGAAAACCAATCAGGCACAACTTGATCATGTAATGTTGAGGCCATTGCATTTGCAACCTGCCCTTCTGTACCCTTACATATTTTAATTTACAAAGTCCCTCAAAATCCATGAAGAAGGATCCCAAGAAGCCCTTTGCAACTTATACGTCCTTTTGAGGTGAACTACCCCAAAGGACCCTAAGGTGCAGGGAATAGTGAAAATGACTGGATTAATGAGTGACATGTTGAAAACTCAAAATCTAGGTTAGAGGTATATACCGTGAAAATCAGCTTTAAGACAAGCACAAATTAAGTTTTCCAATCTCTGAAAAATGCATCAAAACATTATGGTTGTTTCCACTCATTCGTTTTCTTCACCTTTTTTTTTATTATTATTATTCCTTTCTTTCTTTTTTGGAAAAAGAGAATGAGGGGTAGTAACATCAAAGCTCTAGCTGTTTTCCAAGTAATTCTCAGTCAAAGCTAGGTAAAATAATAAACTAGGGCTTCAGTTTCTTCCCTTTGGCTTCAGCGGCCGGTTTGTTCTTGAAAGGTATGAAGGCCTTTCCACCCATAAATTTCCGTTAAGCTTCTGGTACCTCAACACCATTCTCCCTCTGTGAGAGTAGAGTTCAACAAGTGGACGTATTTCTTTGCTGCTCATTGTTCTGCAACAACACAAAATAGAATGTTGATAGCCTATATAGTTCTCTTAAATAACATTTGTTACTGGCATCGCAAGAAAATTTAACTTCTAAGATTGAGATTTTTTTTTTAATATTACAACACATACATCCAACTCATACACAAAGGGTGTCAAACTCTAGATTTCACAGTTGGAGTCCCTGCTAACTCACTACTGAATTAACTTACTAAATGACCTAAGATTGGGATTCACTTTCCTAGTAAGTTTTATCAACAACATGTAATGTTTCAGCTTGTTAACAGCAAAAGTGTCTTAACTTTTCTTGGCTCAATAGAGAAAAAAAAATTCTCATTCTTTTGGCGATCCTTATTTTGGATCAAAGCAATTTAATATTGATTTTGCAACGTAAATTCTAATTTTTTTTATGTAAAAGGATTAACTTAAGGGAGAAAAACTCTCATACGCATGATGGGTAACTAACCTAAATTACCGGTGAATTCTAATGCATATGTTACAATATGTTACTATCTTTTCAGTCAAATTGTTAACTTCCATTAGCTTTACTTCATTAGAATGCTCAACGTTGTTGCTGGTGAAGGCATCCTGATAAGTGATCAGGAATAAAGGATGACCCTATGGCTGGGCCAAAATGTAATGAAAGACTTCGCTGGACATACCTTTTTCTGCCCATATCGAATTTCCAACATTCTGGACTGATAGTCCGTACAGTTTGAACAGGATGCCACTCTCTGTGAGTCTGAGATACTAGAGACCATCCTTCCAAATCATGGTTCTTCGAAGCTGCATCATTCAGGGCACCAGAAACGATGGCCACAACTTAGTAAGGGATTTTTAGCTGCATTGTTGGAAACTACATTTGATTGAAGAAGTTATAAACAAGGAATTTATAAGTTGAAAATGATGATGATGTTAGAAAGAGGAGTTCACATTTAGACCCAACGCTTCTACGTGATGTTGAGAGAGAAGAACTTTTGAATTGAAAATGAGCATCATATTACAAAGAGGACGTCTTCTGGAGGACCCCATGTTTCCTCCACCGAAGTTGGGAGAGAAAAAGCATCAACATGTTTCACTTATGCACCCAAGTCCACACTTGCACAAATATACGTCATGACACATTATAGCCCATGCCCAAATACAAAAACAAATATACCATTATATCTTACTTGGAAAACATAGAAATTGCAGCATCAAGACTCATCCCTGGATCACCCAGGTTAGGTCAGATGTATAGAACTCACCTAGTCATTCAATATACTTATATCATTCGAAGAGATCCTCAGGGCCCGTAAACCCTAACTATAAAAGAAGCTGTTGTTATGGACCGAAGACCCGGCTACTCTAAGCCGGAATATGAATAGCTGGGTAATATTTCGTCATTATGTAATAAGCATTTAGAAAATGTGTGCTACTCTTTCTTTTGAGAGCAAGAATTAAAAAGGTCCGAAAAGTGTTGTGCTTAACCCTTTGTAGTTAGAAGTTTAAATTAGGCTGGAAAAGTTTTATTTTTATTCTTCTATATTGTTCATGCTCAATTGGGAATAGACAAGTATTTAAGGTGGTAATATTGAATAATGGCTGTCCGGTATTATAAGTTTGGTATCAGAGAAAAGAGCTTCTAATTAGGACATTCGCTGAAGTTACCCATCTCCAAAATCTACAAGCTTTCAAGCTTGGCTTTCCCTTGACATGCTGCCAAACTACAAGAGAAGGGCTACAATCATCCTAATGATACATTACCGAAACAACCAACCAGTCCAAATTTAAACCATTTGTCATTCTTCACATTTTCGGATGAATGACTAACAACGAAATCAAGTAATACAATAGGTGATGATGATCAGTTATTGTCCCACATTCCTATATTTTTGTTTAGAGTTTTTGCTTGGGACACAGGTCCATGTTGCTCTGACTCGCAGCATCAATAACTAATAGCATTTTATATTTGAGTAATAAGCATATTAGTATTGATCCTTTGTACTTAGAAGTTTAAATTCTTAATTTAATTTTTTCATTTTTATTTTATTTTTTTTAAGGTAGGTTTATAATTAGGAAAGGAAATTGTTAAACGGGATCGTATGGAACTTTCGACTACTTAGACATCCGTTTGCAAAAACTAAGACGAGACTTCAAGAATAACTTTGCTCCTACATGCTTGGAACTACATGGTACACCGTCATTATTGTAAGCTTCAAGCCGAGCATTATGATCCTTCCACTTGGAAACGGTCTCAGCCACTGATAGAATTGTGTTTTGCCCATCGCGTGACTTCCTCTTCCTCAGAACCTTTCCCTCCGACGACAGGGCCATCGAGACTCCATCCGGAGACAATAACGTCATAAACTTCCGGCGATCAACAGTTCAAACGAATCTAGAGCTCTTTCTCATCGATTGAAAACACGATTGGAGGCTTTTCTCCCGAAGCAAACAGCACAGAAAAACGCATTTGGAAGTTTTTCTCCCAAACCAAATAGAACAAGAAAACGCGTAGTTTGCAAAGCTAAGGGCTTGCGAAGTAATTATAGACTCCCGGGATTTGATAAACATGCACACTCATCTTAATTTGAGATAAATTTTATTGGTTTTTTTTATTAAGAAAATAAATGGTGCTATGATTGGCAAGTATATATGACTCTTCATATTTCATTATCCATCATATTCAAAAGTTATTGAGATCAGAAATTCCTTTAATAGTATGTTCAGATCTTAAACTTGATTATATGGCACAGAACCCACATAGATCTTTCCATTGGACCCAATCCCGCAAATCCATTTACCAAAATGGCAAGATTCTAAGCAAAATATTTATTTTACATGTTTGGGAACTACAATAAAAGTGGGTTGCATTCATCCGATAAATACATCACTAAATGAATTAAACAATTTGAATATCATTCTTTACTTTAGTAGATGATGAAATAGCTATCATGCCAAGTACTTTAAAAAGTATTGTTGAGTAGTAATTGTCTCACATCTTTAATATCCTAATTTGAATATATGGAAAGAACATCTTTTCCTTTCTAGGACATATTCTACTTTATTATATGTTACAAAATCCACATAAATCTTTCAATTGGACCCAATCCCCCAAATCCATTTGCCAAAACGGCAACATTTTAAGTAAAATGTTAATTTGTCATGTTAGGGAACAACAATAGAGGTGGGTTGCATTCATCCTATAAATACATTATTAAATGAATTAAACAATTTGAATTTGCACAATCAATCATTCTTTACGAAATATCTATCATGCCAAATATTTTAAATAGTATTGTTGAATAGTAATTGTCTCACATCTTTAATATCTTAATTGAATATATGGAAAGACTTTCTTTTTTCTTTTTAGGACATAGTCTACTTTATTCTTACTTGAGGCTTGAATAACTGGCAAAATTTCATGTTTACTAGAAAATAATCAAATATGCATCCTTTTCTTTTTTATTTTTTTAAGAATATGTCGTTAAAAAGGTTTGGAAAATATGGTGTTTGACCCTTTGTAGTTAGAAGTTTAAATTCTTAATTTTAATTAAGTGTTCTTGTTATTTTTTATAGATTGCTTTTCAAGGTGAGTTTTAATTAGGAGAAGAAAGTGTTGTGATTGGCAAGTACATATGGGCCTTCATGCTTCTACCACACTCAAAAATTAGTAAGATCAAAATTATTGTTAAGAACATCTTCAATTCTTGTTGAACTTGACCATATCCTATCAAGTCAAATATATCTTTCATCTTTACTCGATTTCGTAAAAATGTGAAATGGGATCCCATAAAACTTTTCGGGACTTCTGCATCCATTTGTAAGAACCACAAGCTTTTACACCCAACTTTCTTCTTGACATGCTCAAAAATTTCAAAAAGGAGGGTGGCAGTCATCAAGTTGATAAATCACCAAAAGAATCAACTAGTCCCAATACAACATCGATCATTCTTCACTTTTATAAATGAACAAATAATGAGGAGGAGGCCAAGCAATTGAAGACCTACATTGAATAGTGGTTGTCGTAGATAGTTAATATTTTAATATAAAATATTGTTATTATGTCTTAGTGTTCTATTGCCTTAGTAATTCAGTTTAAGGGAGGAAAATTGAACTACTTTTAATATAATATCTAAATATAGGTTCAAATTTGACACCCTATCAAAGGGCTAGATCTTATTGATTTTTGTTCCGTTGATTTTTGTACATGTATGGATTTGTCTGCATTCATGGCAAGGGAACCTTTTAAATAGAATTGTCTTACATTTCCAACATGTCGGTTTGGTATCCTCTATATATGCTCATGTCTTTTTTTATCCCTTAAGAATTGATTTTGAGTGAGCTAGATCACTTGTAATGTGATTTTAAAACTCAATTCATGTATATTATCTTATTATAGCTTGGTCTCCCTTATATATATATATATATATCCATTACTTTGTTTTATCACTCATATTAACCTTACTAGTGAAGAGAGAACATGCTAACTAATAGTTTTCCTACATGATAACATTTTGAACTTGTATCATAATGCGATTATTCAACATCCACTTTTCTTAAAACTAATTTTAGCTAAAGAAGTTAGACTATTTTTAATAGATAAAAATTCATATATAATACATAATCATGAACATAATAAAAATCCAATAAAGTTAGGAAAAAAGTATTCTCCTTGTAAAATCAACTTTAAAACATTAATCATAACGTTAGGTGTGCCAAGATCTTATTGCATCAGTACATAGAATAACTTTTTCTTTTTTTATTTGCAACACAGGAATGAGGTGGATAATGACATCGGAGCTCTAGTTCTTTCCTAAGTTTCTCAGAAATAGCTTAGTAAAACAAGAACACTATGCCTTTGGTTTCTACACTTTGGCTTCGCTCGTCGGCTTGTTCTCGAATGGTAGGAAGGTCGTTCCGCCCATATATTGTCGTAAAGCTTCAGGTACCTCCACACCATCCTCCCTCTGGTAGTTCTCAAGAATGCAGCACATGGTCCTCTGTGTTGCTGTCAGAGTCGAGTTCGACAAGTGGACGTATTTCTTTGTCTGCTCATTGTTCTCTTTCTGCCCGTATCGAATATCCAATCTTCTGGACTGATAATCTGTACAGTTTGAACAGGACACCAGCTCCCTGTAAGTCTGAGATGCTGGAAACCATCCTTCCAGATCATACTTCTTCGAAGCAGCGTCATTCAGGGCACCGGAAACGATGGCTACAACTTGGTACGGGATCTTTAGCGCCTTGTAGAAATCCTCAGAGTTTTGGATCATTTCCTCAAACATGACCCAAGATTCACCGTTGTCTGGGGAAGTAATGCAAAACTGCTCCACCTTTTCAAACTGATGAACACTAAAAATTCCCCGAGTATCTTTCCCATGGGAACCAGCCTCTTTCCGGAAGCAAGTTGAGTATCCGGCATATCTGGAAAAAGTTAAGCAGTCATGAACAAATGCAACGGCCATACTTTTCTATGCAGAGAAGAAGATTCAAGAGATATTACAACCTTATGGGCAGCTCAGAAGGAAGGATCGATTCACCCTCATGATATGCACAAAGTGTCTGTTCAGCCGTAGCAATCAGATACTCGTCTTCTCCCTCTCCTGTCAACTATTAGTGCCAATAGGATTAGTAAACTCATGTACTGAAAGATACATGGAAACAAAACAGAATCAGATCAGTGCTTTTCACTCTGGTGTCAGACCCTCACTCCTCACTCTTTATTTTCCTTCTTTTTCAGATAATCGTGTCTTTCAACAAGGCACCAAGGGATGTATCTAGTACACCAGAGGCAAAACAAAAGGCAAAAAGAAGAGAAATGCCAAGCAATGGAAGAAATGAAATGAAAAGATAAAAGTTAGCCAGCCTTGGTAAGAAGGTGCATTAACTGTAACTTGTTGAAAAATAGTCTATAACTGACCTTCACAATAAGCAAAAAGTAAATGATGTGATAACGTCCTAGCAACCAAAATAATCAAAATCTTCAAATAAACATATATGCACAAAAGCCAAATAAATCTTTTAGGTGCATAGTACTATAGATATATTGTAGAAAGATACTAATGTTACCTTGTAAAGTTCTTCATCAAATTGTGTTAATTGAGTAGTCTTTGTCATGGTATCTTTTCTCATGTAGAGTGGAGGTTGAAATAATGTAAATCCTCTTTTCTTCAAAAAAAATCAAGCCCAAAATTAGACCTAGATTAAGACTCACACCATCTCCTTTCAAGTAGTAACCTCTACCTCCAGCCATTTCAGCACCTACAGATTTCAAGCATATATGTATTAGCAATCAAATCAATTCTCACCTTAGATTGAGTTGGCACATGAGTTCAAATCAGTCGAGAGTTACACTACGAGCATATAAATCAACAATACTCAGGAGTAATACATTCAGGCAGTAAAAGCCAACAGACGAAACAAAGTGGAATGAAATGAATGTAACTCATAACAACCAAGCTATGCCTCAATCTTTTGCCCATGTACTGAATTTGATTATTAAACTCAAGAATTTGACGCCATTGGATGAATTAGCAATTGAGCAAGTAATAATAATAATTAAAAAAAATGGGGTAAGAAGGAGACTAGTTGACCAATTTTGTTGAGATCCCAAGCTAGCCTAAGATGTCTTAGTCCTATGTTTGACATTGTAGGTCCTAGGTTTGACATTGTGTATGTACATGAGTATTAAAAGAAAGGAAAAAAAAAGAATTGAGCAAGTAATCAATTTATTGCATGCCATGGGACTTTAATCTTATGGAAGAACAAACAACTTATCCATGACACTAAAATTGAAATTCAATGCAAGTTGAATGAATGCTTGGAAATTAATTTTTGTTCAGTAACAAACTCATAAATCTTAGTGACCTACTATTGCTAAAGCTTGAGAATTTTTCTTTTCTTAATAAAAATACAAAAGTTGAAATTTTTTTAATTAATGAGGGTAGAATGAATAAAATCAAATGCCTTAACCTCATTGTTGGTGATTTTTCCATTATTATGGAGCCTTTTTTAGCCTTTTTTTTTTAGCTTTTTTAGCCTAGCATAGAAGGTTTTTCTTTTCTTTTCCTTTCTTTTTCTTTTGTTTTATATGCATGTATCCAAACTCACATATCGAAATATAAAACTTGAGTGCCAGGCAACACCATCTAATTAAGTTAAATAAATGCTTGGTAATTGAATTTTTATTTAGTAATAGACTTATAAATCTTAGTGACCAACTATTGCTAAAGCTTAACAATTTTACTCTTCGTTTGTTAATAAAAAAAAAAGAAGTTGAAATCTATTAATTCATGAGATAAAATGAATAAAATCAAACGTCTCAACCTAGTTATGGGTGCTTTCCCAATATTACGGAGCTTTTCTAGCTTAAAAAAAATTGCAGATCCTAGCTTAATTATTCAAAACTTGTCATAGCACAGCGTAGAAAAGGTTCAAACTTTCTATTCATCAAAAACAATTATGACATCCACAAATTAAAAAAAGGTTTGAGCAACTCAATTAACGCAGTGTTGAACCATCTCAAGTGATGTAATATAGAGATGCTCTAATTTTAAGTTAACATTAACAATAAAAACTTTCACTATGTAGACAACAATCGATGTCAAACATATGTAGTATCAGTTAACCAAGAAACATAATGTGCGCCAAAACATTTTCATATGGTAAACAATGATGCTTTCAAGGCAAGGTATGACATTGTTGCCTTAAGTCTGGATGAATAGAAATTTAGTACCTTTCTTCATATCTACAATACCAAGAAGTTCAACAAGGTCAACATGATTCTTTTGTTTTGGCTCCAACTGTTTCTCTCCCCATGATTTGATCACTACGTTGTTTGCCTGTAACACATTTACAAGTTTAAAATTCAGAATAAACATTCGCTCAATGAAAGGTTATGAAACATGCCGAAGTCATATACCTCATCATCATTGACTGGAACTTATCAAAATTTGATCTCCAGTGGAGGCCAATACTTAAGTTTCAACTTCAAAATTTGATAACCTTTACTCTTACCCTAATCTATCTTCAGTAGTCCTAATACCTATCCTAATAGGATTGGATTTTAAACATACAAAACAATCGGATTTGTTGCAAGGCCTCTAGTTCAAAGAGATTAGAACTGGGTTTTGAATACACAAGGATTTGCTACAAGGCCCACTAGTTCAATGATTGGCTAGTACTAACCATTAAATCAAGATTTTGAAACTAATTACATACACATGTGTTGAACTCTAAATCTTATAGTTGAATTTCATTATTTTTTTCAAAAGTAAAAATTATTATAAAATACATAGCTAACTCATACATGATTGTTGAACATAGGACCTTTTACTACCTCGCTACAATTTTCAATTTATTTTTAATATTACAAGGCATATACCTAGTTAACGTACACATTCCTACCTAACCTACATAATATAGCATGTTGGGCTTGTATCGAATAATACGTCTAAGACGATTCCCATGGAAAACTGTGGCGTGTTTGATAGAGTCATCGGACCATTGCAGCTTTTGCCACGTGCCAAACAACTTCTGCACCGCGACAAAAAACTCGTTTTGCACGGACAAACTGCGACGATTTACACGGTCCACTTTCGATCTCACAGGAGAGACCATAGTAAGCGTTCACTTTCGATCTAGCGGCTTCATTATATTTTCTTGCACAATAACTAATTCCACAATGAAGGATGTATTTTATTTCCATTAAAAAAATGTATTTTATTCCCATTATCTTTCTCTTTTATATAAAATCTTTTATTAGTATTTTGTGGTTGGTACGGAGGAAAATTTCTTTTTTCAGATGTAGATTTTATTAAGAGTTTGTATCATTCATCGAATTGCTTACCTAACAAAGGGTAGTTCTAATTTTGTACACAAAAGTGGAGTCATCTGAATGCTAAGTTAAAATAAATCAATTTATCTTATTAATCCAAGCAAAAAGGATATCTGAAAATATTGGGAAATTAAAAATTGACACAAATTGAGAAAAAAAAAAAAAGAGTAAGGAAAGAAGTAATATCAATAGATATAGTATCTCATTAACTTTTCCTAAATCTAAATTATATGTACAACTCTCTTGTTGTAAAATCTTTAAGTTTTCTCTCTAAAATATCCTAAAAATAATTACAAATGTAGAATAGTTGTTGTAACTAACTTCTTGACTTGTTGAATTCTAGTTAAGTGTTTTAAGTTTATGTTAAATGGACGTCCACGTCAAAAATGAAATTTTCGATTAAAATAAGAAGGAAGACAAATACGAACTCATGAACAAGGACGTAATCTCAATTGCAACTTCTGATGGCTTTTTTGGTTTTCAATGTCGGTAGTTTCTTGTACAAAACAAAACCAAGAGAGCCCAGGAACAGTGAAGCGAAGCCTCGGCTATCATTCCTCCGTTAAGATGAAAAGGTCTTGGAAGGAGACAATCAACAGAGTAGCAAAACAGAGGGGCCTAATATTTGCTTAGATTGCCCGGAACCCAAGGTCAATAAAAACCCTTTTGTTTGAAACACCATCTCTAGCCATTGTACAAGGAAACAACATGGTGTTGAAGAGATGTGTTAAGTTCCAAAGTTGCCTTATGCGAAAAGTTGGATTCTGATTTTTGAAGGTCTTGCGACAGATAACAGTGTTCCTTTAACTTGAACTACTTCCTTTCTTTTCATGTACTTATTCTTCTTCTCCGAGGCTTTTCAATCATACTTCAGTCCTAGTTGATTGCTCCATTTGGTCTGTCTTTCCAACCCTTTGTTTTAGTTCTATTTTTGATGTGTCTTAGGCACAAGTTTTCTACAAAACCTGGCACAAGCTTTCCACGAAACCTCGTGTGCTAGCTGGTTTTAAATCATTCACCTCTAAAAATTGCACTAGCGAATGAGCAAGAAAGCTAAAGTTCTAGTTATTCCTCCTTCTGGCCATTTATTAGTGAAGGATTTCAAGACACTAATCAAATATTTTTATTGGTGAAGAATCAAGTGTTTGAGAATTTAAGACAAAATGAATGTAAAATCTTTGTAACTTTAGAGTACATGAATTGTTGCAATATAAATGTATGAAACATTTATCCTAAACTAAATAAACTATTAGTAACTATTTGTACTTGTGTGATTCCAAACAATGAATCAACTTCTAACTTGTTGGCCTACTCATGTGAGCATAACTAAGGAATCTATACTCAAGAGAGATGTAGTAGACATCAAATAAGTTCATCACATATTCCTAAAAATGGAAAATGTTCAGATATGTTATGAAGTGCAAAGAGTAATTTCAAAAACAAAGACATAGCAGCAAACCATTACAAATAATGTTTGCCAGTTATGTTTTCGTATTGACTTGATGTAGGGTTCACCCTTACTTTGACCCATCAGCCACAAAGACGTATTGCAAGACCTGAAAATGGAATACAGGACTATATAAAGCAAATATCATATCATATTAACAAGATGAACTAACTACCCCTGTTAAGATCTCACCGTTTCAAGCATTTAAAAATCATGAAAGCTCAACATAGAAGTAAGGAAATAATGCACTAAAAGTGATAATTGTAGTTTTGAGTGTGAAAACTATGATGCCATACTGCACCGGAGCTTGGTCTTCTTAATTCAGAAGAACAAGGCTTTGCACATACTTATCCAAGAAAAACGACTCTGCTAGACCACGAAAGGTAAGTTTCATTGTTTGCTGGCTGCTTGGTTTGTAAGAAAACAACCTTCCACCCTTCGTTAGTAGAACCTCTGGTCTCCCTAAGGCACTCGCATCAAATAGCTTTGTCCAAGATTCGACGATGCCGTACTCTTTCATCACCCACAAGGAGTATGAGTCCCCTGGCATGTTGTTACAGGGTGCAAGAGCAAGCAGGCCATTAACGACAACAACAGCAACTTTCAAGTACCTTGTTTCCTGCAAACTCTTGGGTATACCCACTTCACGAAACACCTTATCTTCTGTATCAAACGATACGATTACATTGTGCAGCGCACCGGGTGCTGAGCTATTAGAACAGGCGTGAGTAACGGGGGGACATGCTCCACAATAAATTTCACTTCATACTGAAACAAGATAACTTGGGCATCAGCAAAATCAGTTGTCTATATATGCAACAGTTTTCTGCCTACTACTCTTGTATGTCAACTGAAGAACACAAGAAAAGAAAATTCAGCTATCGGAGATTGTTACCTGCTCATAGACTTCAGTTTGCAACGCCAAGAAGCAGAATGGCCAACAGCTGTACAACGGAAATTGATATGTATGTCTTTGCTACTCGCTTTAGTTTCTTTTTCCCTTTTTTTTTCTTCCCATAATATGTGCCTTCCTTTTTCATTATCTTCAAAAATGTTTAGGATGTTCAAGTGATTGATGATTGCCAAAATATTTATATTCTCTAGGAGTGTTAACCTACAGTTAGGAATGACCAAGAGTCTGAATGCTAAATTGCATGGCAATTGGATGGAAAATTGATGTGATAAATCAAGCTCAAAATATTTCATCCACATATACTATCCTTTATCTCAAAAAAAAAAAAAAAGTTCCACCAGAGTAGTAATATAGTCTATGATGTCCTTTTACTTCCTTTTAATGGTTGATTCTACTAATTGTTACTTTTCAGGAAAATACAAATTTGGAGCGCAAATTAAGGTAACGGGTAGAATTGGGTTCTCTTTTGGTTTGTTCTTTTGGAAAATGGAGGAAGGTGAGGACAAAGCTTGTTGCAGCACCACAGAAGTTTAGTATGAATTTTGTAATATGTTCTGCGGTTGTTCTTGTGTATTGATTCTTGAGGATCGTCTTGGAATGATGTTAAAATGCACTTGCTTCTATATGTCGATGACAATTTATTTTCCAAGGGCCAATATCAAGCTAAATTCCGATAGCCATGCTTAAGCATTATCTTTGTGGCTTAGTACTGGAGAATATGATGAAAGATGGTTTCCTTATTACCCTTTGAAGTATAATAGTCATTTGCTTGGCTTTAGACTTAATTAAGAGTTATGATGTCATACGGCTTTAGATATTACGCTTGAAAGTTTATCAATTTCTTTTCTGTGCCCTTTTTTACGAACTGTCGTTTGTTTTTGGTTTCGTGCTTTGTTGAGTTTGGGTGGGATGGATTTTGACAAGTGCTGATGGTTCTGTTGAACATAAATTGCACAGGAACAAGTTCTGATGGTGGGTAATCATGCCATCCTAATTATCTTGTCAAAACTAACATACTTTTTGGGATCAAAGGATTGGTGCTTGCTTAGAAGTGACAGCCTTCGCGTTCCCCTTAGGAGACTAAATTCTCCTTTGTAATGCAAAGTCGTTACAATAAAAGACTCTCTAATACATTTATGGTTCTTTCTTTAACAAATGGAGGTGAGGATTAAATGATTTTATCTTGGTTTAATAGAAAACGATACTGTACTGCTGCGCTGTACAAAATTACGAAGACATAATTAACTAATGTACTAACTTTTAACAACGATGACTATGTTTTTTAAAACCCTTCAATTTAAAAAGCCGTATCCCTTCTGATAATTACAATTTGGTGAGGGTAGTGTAACCGGAAAGGGCTGCTGGTGAGAGTTTCAACGCCGTGCCGCCTCTGGTTCAGATTTATGCCCTTTGCAATGGTACATTAGTTATTCTACATTGGTTTATCATAACACATCCAAGCTCCATCATCTCCCAGTCTTACATAAATGTTGTGTTCCTATCCATTTCATGTCAACATCAATACTTCTTTGGTCCCAAGGAAGTCAAAATAAGGGTTTTTTACAAAATTGATAAGAGACTAATTTATATTTTCTAGGAGGTTTCTCATTCTCAAGTAACTATTAAGAATTTATTTAAGTTTGAACATGAGACCTTTTAACAAGATGATGAAGATAGCTTCGGTAGTAATATTACAAAATGATGATTAAGAGACAAGTCCCCACAGAAGGGTTAAAGGAGACCCCAGTATAGGGGCTCTCATAAGGGAGTGCAAGACAAGAAACAACCCACATGAAAGATACACAACACGAAACCTAATCCCAACAATGGCAGTGCTAAAGATACCTTGTAGCAAGGTTGTGTTGTTAATTCAAAAGGCAAGCACTGCTATTTGTGAAACAAAGACACGAATAAAGAAATTTAGCCGTAACAAGAAATAGCGAAAGAAGTACAAACAGCGCTAGAGAACTGCCTTGACTGGGACGCTAGTATTTCGGCCTTTACAAGAGAGAAATGTAGCTAGAAATAGCAACTTAAGGAAGAGTTACTTCTTAGATCCTGAAAATTAGGATCTTTCAGAGACCAAATTCAGTTCGCTTTAGGTTCAGTCCGTTTTGGTCTATTGGAGATGGAGTATTATTGGCTGGCTTTGTCTGATACTTGAGAAGATTGGTTGTTGATTAGCTTAAACACGACTTCAGCTCCCACGCACTTCCGGAAGTTCTGAAAACTCCTGTTCAGACGCGGATCATAAGCTACTAAAAAATACGTATCACCATTTCGTTTTGCCTTCAAGTTTGAATAGGGTTAACTTGTATTGAGTGGTCCCATAATCATCCTAAAAAGGTACATATTGACATATAAATAAAGAATATAGAGAAAATCGCATCAGGAAGGAGGTCTTTTAACTCTAACACCATATTAAGTGGTCTCATAATCATCTCTAAAAGATATCTCAAAAAGAAGGGGAAACCACTATTTATAAAACCTAGGTTCACATTCTTTTATGTGGATGTAGAATGAATCTAAGCATCCTCAACCTAATTATTCAATTTAGTGATGACAATCAAGTGTTCTCCAACTAAAACAATGAGTTTGAAGTATATCTCTCGTTGTCTTTGTTTCGAAGTTTGACCACTTTTCCTTCCTTGACTAACCATTTGAATAATGCTCCACTCCTCCCCTATAAAACCGACCAGTCTGTACTGGAAATTCAGCATTTCTCTCTCTCTCTCTCTCTCTCTCTCTGTCCATGATTGGTTTTTGACGGAAGCCTTTTCCCTTGAAACCACCATTGAAGTCATATCCATAGCTCCTCCTTAAAACCAACCTATTTGCTTTCCAAGATCAGTCTCTCTCTCTTTTTCTTTGTTTCACTCTCACTCTTTCTCCCACTTTAGCTCAGAGAGAAATCTAAAGCGGGACAAAGCGAGGAAAAAACAAAGGACCGACACTTCTCTAGATTTCGTAAAGCATGTTTATCTCAAGGACTCAAGTTTTGTTTCTCTTACTGGTTCTTTCGAGTATTTGGGCCTTGCATCACGGAGTTTCAGGGACTAGATACCTAGAGAAGAAGGTGGAGAATTTTGAGACGCCCCAAGTTTGGGAAAAGGCCTCTTTGGTAGAAGATGAAGGCCCTTTTGCCTTGGGCGATAGAGCAGTACCCTCTCTTCCGGATCCCTTACACAACAGGTAAGTCTATAAACGAGGCGAGTCTCTTAAAGGTGTTCTGCTGAGCGGATGCAAATTCATCAAGAGCTTCAGCGGATACTACAAGTCGAATAATAGAAGAGATATTTGCGTTTCCGTGTAATAATTTTATGTTTGTCTTAGAAAGTTTGTCAGGAAACTTTAAACTATATTTGGTTTGGATTGAATTACATTTGCCAGGTGTGAGATTGCCTACTCTTGTAGCTTGGATCTCTGTAAAATGGGCACAAAATTACACCTGCAGAAGGCTCTCTCAAATCCTGATTCAGACCATTGCAAAACTCTTCTGGCCTGGAATCACTTGTAACATGTACAAAAGCCTTTTTCCAAAGGAGTGATACTTGCATTTAAGGATTGTTAATATGAAGGTATATCTTAAAATTTTAAGATATCAAGTAAAAAAATTTCATTACTTATAAGATTAATATATCTTTTCATTTTTAATATAAGATGATATTCACTTTTGACACTTCCCCTTATATATATGCTGATACAAATATTGCATATGAACAAAAGCTTAACTTTGGAATTTAGAATATTAACAAATAGAAATTTATTTTTGAGTTTGATATCATATTAGAGTGTAAAAGTTTATTTTAAAATATTAAAATATTAAGTAAAAAAAATTTATCACTTATAAGATAAAAGAAAATTTTATAACCTTTGAAACCACATGGGTGTAAGAAGTATAACATATTTAACAGAAAAAAAAAAATCAATTGCATTGGACAACCAAAAAAAAGGGAATAAACGTGCGGAAGATTGAAGACAAATATGCAAACAAAATATCAACAGACGTGCTCAAGAAAAGACAAAAAAGCAATTCTTAATTGTCATCCTTTTTTGACCCCGGGAGAAGATACAACGTAGGAAAAGATCTAGGATTCTCCGATAGATTTTACGTTGGAGTCAACAGACCTCCACTTTGTGGGCTCTGGTTCAAAAAGTCCAACTTTCACCAGTCGACTAGATAGGTTTCTGGCTAGGTGGTTAAATATAGGTTGTTAATTTAACCCTAGGAAGTGACACCATGGGGTTTCGGGGACGGCCTTGAACAACGACGTCTCATTACACTACAAAAGTCTGCCCAAAAATTCAAACCCACGGTTCCACACCGTGTATCTCGTTTCAAACAGTTCGTCATTGAATTGATTTGTGGGTCCTGCAAGAGAAATATAAAAGAAAGTTTCAGTACCATGGGAGCACAATTAACGACCAAGTAAATAATGTACCAGATTTCATCAATTTAAATAGTTTGCATTTGACCTGTGCTACCGCCATGTTTTATTCATTAGAGGTAAAGTTATCAGAACAAGCTCTTTATCAAACTAAAACCAATCAGGCACAACTTGATCATGTATTGTTGAGGCCATTGCATTTGCAACCTGCCCTTCTTTACCCTCAAAATCTATGAAGAAGGATCCCAAGAGACCTTCTGCAACTTATACATCCTTTTGAGGTGAGCTGCAAGAGAGGTGGATCTCAACTCAGCCTGTTGACACATCTGCGTAAGAACCAACCAGTCCTTATTTGCACCAAAAACAATACTTTTCTTTCTCTGATCAACACACAACGGTGATGCAAGTATCCCCAAGGACCCTAAGGCGCAGGGAATAGTGAAAATGCCTGGATTAATGAGTGACATGTTGAAAACTCAAAATCTAGTTTAGAGGTATATACCGTGAAAATCAGCTTTAAGACAAGCACAAATTAAGTTTTCCAATCTCTGAAAAATGCATCAAAACATTATAGTTGTTTCCACTCATTCGTTTTCTTCACCTTTTTTTTAATTTATTTCTTTCTTTTTTGGAAAAAGAGAATGAGGTGGGTAGTAAGATCAAAGCTCTAGCTGTTTTCCAAGTAATTCTCAGTCAAAGCTAAGTAAAATAATAAACTAGGGCTTCAGTTTCTTCCCTTTGGCTTCAGCTGCCGGTTTGTTCTTGACAGGTAGGAAGGTCTTGCCACCCATAAATTCCGTAAAGCTTTTGGTACCTCAACACCATTCTCCCTCTGCTAGTTCTCGAGAATGCAGCACATGGTTCTCTCTGTTGCTGTGAGAGTAGAGTTCAACAAGTAGACGTATTTCTTTGCTGCTCATCTTTCTGCAACAACACAAAAGAGAATGGGATAAAAATTACAAATTTGACAACGCCCTGTCATATTGGAGGGAAGGATTGCAGTCAAAGCTAAAATAATTTTGTTGTTGGCATAGCAAGAAAATTCAACTTCTAAGATTGGGATTTTTTTTTTTAATATTAACACACTAGATATCGAATTCTAAACCTCACGGTTGAAGCTCTTATTAATTCACTATTGAACTAGCTAGCTAAGCAATTTAAGATTAGGATTCACTTTCCTAGTAAGTTTTATCAACATGTAATATTCCCGCTTGTTAACAACAAAAGCGTCTTGAATTTTCTTGGCTCAATATTAAAAAAAAAATTCTTATTCTTTGGGCAATCCTTATTTTGGATCAAAGCATTTTAAATATTGATTTTGCACCATAAATTCTAATTTTTTTTTTATGTAAAATGATTAACTTAAGGGAGAAAAATTCTCATACGCATGATGGGTAACTAACCTAAATTACTGATGAATTACAGATGCATATGTTACAATATGTTACTGTCTTTTCAGTCAAATTGTTAACTTCCATTAGCTTTACTTCATTAGAATGCTCAATGTTGCTGCTGGTGAAGGCATCCTGATAAGTGATCAGGAATAAATGATGAGCCTATGGCTGGGCCAAAATGTAATGAAAGACTTCGCTGGACATACCTTTTTCTGCCCATATTGAATTTCCAACATTCTGGACTGATATTCCGTACAGATTGAAGTGGACACCAGCTCTTTGTAAGTCTAGAGACCATCCTTCGAAATCATAGTTCTTCCAAACTGCATCATTCAGGGCACCAGAAACAATGGCCACAACTTGGTAAGGGATTTTTAGCGGCATTGTTGCAAAATACATTAGATTGAAGAAGTAATAAACAAGGAACTTATAAGTTGAATTGATGATGATGTTAGAAAGAGTTCGCATATAGACCCTACGCTTCTACGTGATGTTGGGAGAGAAGAACTTTTGAATTGAAACTGAGCATCATATTACAAAGAGGGCCCCATGTTTCCTCCACCGAAGTTGGGAGAGAAAAAGCATCAACATGTTTCACTTATGCACACAAGTCCACACTTCCACAAATATACGTCATGACCCATTATAGCCCAGGCCCAAATACATAAACAAATATATCATTATATCTTACTTGGAAAACATAGAAATTGCAGCATCAAGACTCATCCCTGGATCACCCAGGTTAGGTCACATGTACAGAACTCATCTAGTCATTCAATATACTCATATCATTCGAAGAGATCCTCAGGGCCCGTAAACCCTAACTATAAAAGAAGCTGCTGTTTGGGACCGAAGACGAGGCTACTCTAAGCCGGGGTTTGAATAGCTGAGTGATGTTTCGTCATTACGTAATAAGCATTTAGAAAATGTGTGCTACTCTTTCTTTTGAGAGCATGAATTAAAAAGGTCCGAAAAGTATTGTGCTTAACCCTTTGTAGTTAGAAGTTTAAATTTGTGACGCTTAAAAAGTTTTATTTTTATTCTTCTATATTGTTCATGCTCAATTGGGAATAGAGCAAGTATTTAAAGAGGTAATATTGAATAATGGTTGTCCGGTATTATTGCGAGCTTCAAGAGAAGCATTATGATCCTTCCACTTGGAAAGGGTCTCAGCCACAGATAGAATTGTGTTTGGCCCATCGCGTGACTTCCTCTTCCTCAAAAACTTTCCCTCCGACGACAGGGCCATCGAGACTCCACCCGGAGACAACAAAGTCATAAACTTCCGACGGTCAACGATTCAAACGAATCTAGAGCTCTTTCTCATCGATCGAAAACACGATTGGAGGCTTTTCTCTAGAGCCAAACAGCACAGAAAAACGCATTCGGAAGTTTTTCTCCCAACCAAACAGAACAAGAAAACGCGTAATTTGCAAAGCTAAGGGCTTGCGAAGTAATTATAGACTCCCGGGATTTAATAAACATGCACACCCATCTTAATTTGAAATACATTTTATTGGTATTTTTTATTAAGAAAATAAATGGTGCTATGATTGGCAAGTATATATGACTCTTCATATTTCATTATCAATCATATTCAAAAGTTATTGAGATTAGAAATTCCTTTAAACACTATATTCAGATCTTAAACTTGATTATATGGCACAGAACCCACATAGATCTTTCCATTGGACCCAATCCCGCAAATCCATTTGTCAAAATGGCAAGATTTAAGCAAAATATTTATTTTACATGTTTGGGAACTACAATAAAAATGGGTTGCATTCATCCGATAAATACATCACTAAATGAATTAAAAATTTTGAATTTACACAATCAATCATTCTTTACTTTATTAGATGATGAAATAGCTATCATGCCAAGTTCTTTAAAAAGTATTGTTGAATAGTAATTGTCTCACATCTTTAATATCTTAATTTGAATATATGGAAAGAACATTCTTTTTCCTTTCTAGGACATATTCTACTTTATTATATGGTAAAAACCCACATAAATCTTTCAATTGGACCCAATCCCCCAAATCCATTTACCAAAACGGCAACATTTTAAGTAAAATGTTAATTTGTCATGTTAGGGAACTACAATAGAGGTGGGTTGCATTCATCCTATAAATACATTACTAAACGAATTAACAATTTCAATTTACACAATCAATCATTCTTTACAAAATAACTATCATGCCAAATATTTTAAAAAGTATTGTTGAATAGTAATTGTCTCACATCTTTAATATCTTAATTGAATATATGGAAAGAACTTTTTTTTTCTTTTTAGGACATAATCTACTTTATTCTTACTTAAGTCTTGCATAATTGGTAAAATTTCATGTTTACTAGAAAATAATCAAATATGCATCCTTTTCTTTTTTCTTTTTAATTTTTTTAAGAATATGACGTTAAAAAGGTTTGGAAAATATGGTGTTTGACCCTTTGTAGTTAGAGGTTTAAATTTAAGTGTTCTTGTTATTTTTTATAGATTGCTTTTCAAGGTGAGTTTTAATTAGTAAAAGAAAGTGTTGTGATTGGCAAGTACATATGGGCCTTTACGCTTCTACCACACTCAAAAATTAGTAAGATCAAAATTATTGTTAAGAACATCTTCAATTCTTGTTGAACTTGACCATATCCAATGAAGTCAAATATATCTTTCATCTTTACTCAATTTCCTAAAAATGTGAAATGGGATCCCATAAAACTTTTTGGGACTTCTACATCTATTTGTAAGAACCACAAGCTTTTACACCTAACTTTCTTCTTGACATGCTAAAAAATTTCAGAGAGGGGGGTGGCAGTCATCTAGTTGATAAATCACCAAAAGAATCAACTAGTCCCAATACGTGTTAGTGTTCTATTGCCTTTTTTTTTTTTTTAAATTATAAATGTACACACCCGGGGAGGGGGGGACGGGGTTCAATTTTTTTTTTATTATAAACGCATGCACCCGGGGGAGGGGTGGACAGGGTTTGATTTTTTTTTTGAACCCGGTGGGACGGCCGGTCAGAGTTTGGCTCAGATAACGCCACTAAGCCAGGTCCCCCGCCCCTAGTGTTCTATTGCCTTAGTAATTCAATTAAACGGAGGAAAATTGACCTACTTTTAATATAATATCTAAATATAGGCTCAAATTTGACACCATATCAAAAGGCAAGATCTTATTGATTTTTGTACATGTATGGATTTGTCTAAATTCATGGCAAAGGGAACCTTTTAAATAAAATTGTCTTACATTTCCAACATTTTGGTTTGGTATCCTCTATACATGCTCATGTCTTTTTTATCTCTTAAGAATTGATTTTGAGTGAGCTGGATCACTTGTAATGTGATTTTAAAACTCAATTCATGTATATTATCTTATTGTAGCTTGGTCTCCCTTATATATATATATATCCCATTGCTTTGTCTTATCACTCATATTAACCTTACTAGTGAAGAGAGAACACGTTAACTAATAGTTTTCCTACATGATAACATTTTGAACTTGCATCATAATGCTATTATTCAACATCCACTTTTCTTAAAAACTAATTTTAGCTAAAGAAGTTAGACTATTTTTAATAGATAAAAATTCACATATAATACATAATCATGAACATAATAAAAATCCAACAAAGTTAGGAAAAAAGTATTCTCCTTATAAAATCAACTTTCAAACATTAATCATAAGGTTAGGTTTGCCAAGATCTTACTGCATCAGTACATAGAATAACTTTTTGTTTTTTTATTTGCAACATAGGAATGAGGTGGATAATGACATCGAAGCTCTAGTTCTTTCCCAAGTTTCTCAGAAATGGCTTAGTAAAACAAGAACACTATGCCTTTGGTTTCTACACTTTGGCTTCGCTCGCCCGTTTGTTCTCGAATGGTAGGAAGGTCGCTCCGCCCATATATGGTCGTAAAGCTTCAGGTACCTCCACACCATCCTCCCCCTGATAGTTCTCAAGAATGCAGCACATGGTTCTCTGTGTTGCTGTCAAAGTAGAGTTCAACAAGTGGACGTATTTCTTTGTCTGCTCATTGTTCTCTTTCTGCCCGTGCCGAATATCCAATCTTCTCGACAGATAATCTGTGCAGTTTGAACAGGACACCAGCTCCCTGTAAGTCTGAGATGCTGGAAACCATCCTTCCAGATCATACTTCTTCGAAGCAGCGTCATTCAGGGCACCGGAAACGATGGCTACAACTTGGTACGGGATCTTTAGCGCCTTGTAGAAATCCTCAGTTTTTGATCATTTCCTCAAACATGACCCAAGATTCACCGTTGTCTGGCGAAGTAATGCAAAACTGCTCCACCTTTTCAAATTGATGAACTCTAAAAATTCCCCGAGTATCTCTCCCATGGGAACCAACCTCTTTCCGGAAGCAAGTTGAGTATCCGGCATATCTGGAAAAAGTTAAGCAGTCATGAACAAATACCACGGCCATATTTTCTATGCAGAGAAGAAGATTCAAGAGACATTACAACCTTATGGGCAGCTCAGAAGGAAGGATCGATTCACCCTCATGATATGCACAAAGTGGCTGTTCAGCCGTAGCAATCAGATACTTGTCTTCTCCCTCTCCTGTCACCTATTAATGCCAATAGGATTGGTAAACTCATGTGCTGTAAGATACAATGAAACAAAACAGAATCAGATCAGTGATTTTCACCCTGGTGTAAGACCCTCACTCCTCTCTCTTTATTTTCCTTCTTTTTCAGATAATCATGTCTTTCAACAAGGCACCAAGGGTTGCATCTAGTAAACAATCTAACCCCCAGAGGCCAAAAAAAAAGGCAAAGAAAAGAGAAATGCCAAACAATGCAAGAAATGAAATGAAAAGATAGAAGTTAGCCAGCCTTGGTAAGAAGGTGCATTAACTGTGACTTGTTAAAAGACAGTTTATAACTGACCTTCACAATAAGCAAAAAGTAAATGATGTGATAATGTCTAGGCAACCAAAATAATCAAAATCTTCAAATGAACATATATATGCACAAAAGCCAAATAAATCTTTTAGGTGCATAGTACTATAGATATTTTGTAGAAAGATACTAATGTTACCTTGTAAAGTTCTTCATCAAATTGTGTTAATTGAGCAGTCTTTGTCATGGTCTCTTTTCTCATGTAGAGTGAGGTTGAAATAGTGTAAATCCTCTTTTCTTCAAAAAATCAAGCCCAAAATTAATTAGAGCTAGATTAAGACTCACACCATCACCTTTCAAGTAGTAACCTCTACCTCCTGCTATATCAGCACCTACAGATTTCAAGCATGTATGGATTAGCAATCAAATCAATTCTCACCTTAGATTGAGTTGGCACATGAGTTCAAATCAGCCGAGAGTTACACTACGAGCATATAAATCAACAATTCTCAGGAGTAATACATTCGGGCAGTAAAAGCTAACAGACAAAACAAAGTGGAATGAAATGAATTTGAATTTGAATTATTAAACTCATAACAACCAAGCTATGCCTCAATCTTTTGCCCATGTGAATTTGAATTTGAATATTTAAACTCATAACAGCCAAGCTCTGCCTCAATCTTTTGCCCATGTGAATTTGAATTATTAAACTCAAGAATTTGACGGCATTGGATGAATTAGTAGTTGAGCAAGTAATAATAATAATTAAAAAAAGGTATAAATAAGAAAAGAAGAATTTTTTTGTTGAAAAGAATCCATATTGATTAGTTTAGCTATGCATCAATTTGGATTTTTTTATATCATTAGGAAAATAAAATTTTATATTGAAACTCGGAATCATTCCGGGGCAATCATTCATGAATTCAAATTCACAGTAAATAGTTTATGGTTTAAATTTGTCCTGAATTTTTTATTTACTAACTGAAAAAATCCACAATTGGAATTGGCTTTTCAATATATATAAAAAAAAAGGAAGGGTGCTTTTATTTTAATGAGTGTGTTTGTTTTAAGATACTATAGAATAAATCAAAAAAATGTATCTAATCTAAAGAGAAAAGTAAGGATTCCTTTTAGGAAAGGGATTAAAGAAAACGGAATGCTTAATCACGAAACATAATGTGCGCCAAAACATTTTCATATGATAAACAATGATGCTTTCAAGGCAAGGTACGACATTGTGGCCTTAAATCTGGATGAATAGAAATTTAGTACCTTTCTTCATATCTACAATACCAAGAAGTTCAACGAGATCAACTTGATTCTTTAGTTTTGGCTCCATCCGTTTCTCTCCCCATGATCTAATCACTACATTGTTTGCCTGTAACAAATTTACAAGTTTAAAATTCAGAATAAGCATTGACTCAATGAAGGGATATGAAACATGCCAAAGTTATATACCTCATCATCACTGACTGGAACTGAATCATGAACGAGATTTCCAATTATTTGCAATTTAGACTTCAATTGTATCAAAACT
Source organism: Casuarina equisetifolia (assembly GCA_028551475.1). NCBI lineage: Eukaryota > Viridiplantae > Streptophyta > Magnoliopsida > Fagales > Casuarinaceae > Casuarina > Casuarina equisetifolia. Next base: position 29,546,610 of record CM052355.1, read on the forward strand.
TCCCGAACTTCATCTTCCTTCTCTGCCGCTGATTTCTTATTACCTTCTGTATTCTTAATCATCTCAGTGATGTCTTCACCAGCCTTTTTTGTAAAACAAGTTGTACAGTTCAGTTTCACGGTAAATGAATGTAAGAACAGTTTAAAAAATAATCGAGGAAATGATGAATGTGAAGGCATGAACAACGAAAAGCAAGAAACACAAACAATTCGAAGCTGAGCTATCTGCTTGTTGATCTTGTTGAGGTCCTTGCGAAGGTTCTCGAGGTCAAATTGAACTGAGCATAAACACAATACGATGAAAAGGGCATTGACATACTAAGAAAATCAGAGAGACACGGGGAGAGAGAGAGAGAGAGATTACGCTGACGCCATTCTTTGACAGTCTTGATGATGTCTTCCACAAGGTCGACATTGGCGAAACGTCGCCGTTGAGATTCGCGGATGAGTTCGGGATTACCACCCTTCTCTTCTTTGAACAAGTTGATGTCCAACATTCTTTATCGAAGTTAGCACCTAACGGCAAACAAAAAACGAGATTAAAAGCTAATTCATAATGAATTTATTTATAATAATAAAAAATTAAATCAAAAATTCATAATATGAAAACCTTGAGTTTTCTCTCTAATGAAGGCTGATACTTAAGTTTCAACTTCAAAATTTGATAACCCTTACTCTTACCCTAATCTATCTTAAATAGTTCTAATACCTATCCTAATATGATTGGGTTTTAAACATACAAACAATCGGATAAGGCCTGCTAGTTCAATGACCTATCTTATTAGGACTAGGTTTTGAATACCCAAGGATTTGTTACAAGGCCTACTAGTTCAACGATCGTTAAGGCAAGGCAAGGCAAGTCCAGTATTTATTGTGGAAGGCCCAACTTATTTATTGCTTCCAGAACAAAACATATGAACTCTATACGTCAATTAGACCTACATTTTCTGTGGAATTAAATCACGTAAATATCAATCTTTAGAATGCTTGCATATTTACATCTAATTTTCAGAGCTAGTTGATAAAGACCACGGTTACCTCTTGCAGTTCTATGCCCACTGACAATGGTTTTAGAAGAGACGAACATGCATGCGGGAACAACGTTAATTTTGTTCTAGCAATTTTACGAAAAAGAGAAACATTACAGAGGTTGCTGATCACTATGTTTTGTTCATTTGTAAGGTAAAAAGAAAGTTAATGGTATGGTGCGTGCGAAAAGAAGACTCTCGTATGTAGCACATTGTAAAAGGCTGCCACAGAACACGGGTGTTCTTAACTTTCCGAAGACAACACTTATAAGAATGAGCAAGAACATCAGTCCTAAATTCCAAAAGAATCACTTTTCTAGAATATAAGGAAAGGGAAAATTATTTTATCAGATTCTTTCAGCATTCGGAGTTTCAATCTATAAGCAGGCAAGTATTTATCCGATAATGCACACAAAAAAATCAAATCAAAAGTTCATGAGATTAGCTTGTACTAACCAGTGGAGGCCGATACTTAAGTTCCAACTTCAAAATTTGATAACCTTTATTCTTACCCTAATTTATTTTAAATAGTCCTAACACCTATCCTAATAGGGTTAGATTTTAAACATATAAAATAATTGAATTTGTTGCAAGGCCTTGCTAATTCAAAGATTAGGACATGGCCAATGACAGGCTCGATGCAACAGCAGATACTTTTCTCGGACTCCCTCCCTATCTCTCTCTGTCATTTCATATTTCGGACTCTCCGTTCAACCTTCACGGCTTCTCGGTCTGCTCGCTGGATGTAACACCTTCGTTTCTTTTCTTTTCTTTTCTTTTTTTAATTATGATTATTATTATTTATTTCTTCTCTTTACGTTTTTTTTTTTTTAATTTCTTTTCTTTACGATCTTAAATGAGATGCTAATCCTGGGCTTGGGTGCGAGGTGGGCCTTGGCCTGTTCAGTAATTGGGCTGGACGTGGGATAGGCCTTGGCCTGTTTAGTAAATGGACTGGTCGTGATATGGGCCTTGGCATGTTCAGTAAATGGTCTGTGCGTGAGATGGGCCATGGCCTGTTCAGTAAATGGACTGAACGTGAGGTAAGCCTTGACCTGGGTTCACTAACTGGGCTACATATAGACTGTCCTCTTTCATAATCTCAGAATCTCCCGCCAAGAACACACGCCAAGAACGCTCTGGGATCATTTTCAGGTCCGGCGGTTTAAGGATGGCCAAAGACAACAACAAAGGTCGTAAGGTTACTAAGGGACCGTTTGGAATATTAGGAATGGGCACAGGGAAAGGGAAAGGGAAAGAGAAAGGGAAAGGAAGATGAAATCGAAGAAGAAGGCCACAAAGGGATCGACTGAGGAAAGTCCCGCAGATGCAACATCTGTAATGGGAAATAGCCTTGCACCTTCTCTGACCTTGCCAAGCACAAGGCTAAGTGCGATGGGGTAAAAGGTTTCAGTATTTCCATCTCTGATTGAATCTTTAGGTTTATCAACATCTGTGATTAGATCTTTAGATTCAAAGAAGGTTCGTAGATGCACCTTCACTGACTTTGCTAAGCACAAGGCTAAGTGCAATAAGTAAGAGATTCCAGTATGAAATTACTTTTACTATAGGTTAAAACTGCCTTTACATATTGAAACTACAATCTTTGGAATAGCTTAGAAACCAAAAACAACTCAAAATTAATTAGAGATGAAATTATTTCTTTCTCCAATTTTCTTTTCCCTTGACAACCAAACAAAAAGACCCAAAAACAAAAGTTTTAAAACGGAAAAAAAAAAAAAAAAAGAATTATGCATTAAACCTTGGGATTCCTATTTCCCACCCAGATCAAACCATTCATTACCGTCAACCAGATCCAAATCCAACCCATTCATATTTGTTGGCCTGAAAGACTCTTTTCCAGAAAGCATTTTTTGCAAGCCATGAACCAATTCTGGAAGAATCGAGGAGAAAGCTTTCATAGACAAGTCAGGATACCTGCGTACCGCATAAAAGGGAAACAATAATTAACCAGTATTAGTGAAGCCCACAGCTTATATCATTGTTAAATACACAGATTAAAGTCCACTCCCAGGAAGCTGGGCCAACTTGCTTACTTTGTTTTCAGATAAATTGAGAGCACTAAACATCGAGTGGCAAGTCTTCTTTACGCACCCATCTAGTTTTTCCTAATGAAATTTGTATTACCTATCAAAAAACAGAAAAGGTTATCTGCTATTACTTTACATGTTATCATAGCTTTTCATATTTCTGGTAACAAGTCAGCCCAAACATATGTCACTGAAGTTCAAGGCTTGTTCACTCAAAACCTCTACTTGAGACATTCATCTCACCTATCTTGGAACAGAGCCCTTACTCCAACATTCAAGTTTTTATGTTATAAGTTCTTCCAGATGATCGTTAAGCTCAGGCAGTTTTTCATATCCGCAGGATTTGACTAAGCCTTTCAAAGCCTGGCCAGGTTGCAGAAGTCTAGGATGCACAATCAGTTCCAAAAAAAGTGCTTATATTTGCATGATGACGGACACTAAGTATGTGATAAAGGTTGATCATCTTTAAACAAGAGTGAAACAGGATGGATTTCACATATCAAAAACTTCACATGTAACAAACAATGAAAGAGAATTTAAACAAATCTTGAAGAAATTATAAAGATTAACTAACTACAACAATATGGCAAAGCACAAAAAGAGGGAAGTAGAAGCTAAATCAAAGCTTTGCTTTAAAAATACACAGCAATAACAATATCCAAGAAGAAGCTAGACTTACAAATTAGACCTACCTTCTTCATGGCGTTGCGGTAATCAAACAAGGGCTTGAGAGCTATCAAGTGGTAAGCAAGGCACCCAAAACTGTATATATCAGAAGCACATCCAGCAGAAGACACTTTGTTCCGAACCAGTGCAGGGGCAGTGTAATTCAGTAAAAGCAGAAGGGAGACTACAGAATCTTCAACCATTATATTTCTATGCAATCAATAATATAATAAAAAAATCTGTAGGCACAAATTAATTGTTGTTAGAATGTTAATGATAGATTAATAAAGTAAACTAAAAATAAACCCCACAGAAAGCAACAATCCTACCAAATTAGCATTATATATAGCAACAAAGAGACAAGCTAGCCACACAGTACTCATTCCTTCAAAACTAATTGATTTATTATTTGGAAGACACCGTCATCTATTACAACAGATTCCTCCATCATCTACTACAACAGATCCCGATCCAGCCTTCCCCTTTACAAAATAGGGCACCCTGCCCAGCATGTCTAGCTATTCCAACAAGTGATAAAAACTACTAAGAGACTGAACACTTACAATATACATGGGCACAGATCTAAAAACTCTCTCACTCTCTCTTCACCCCTTTGCAACCTGAAATAGCTGATATAGAATCCTTTCTTTCATACCAAGTAATCTCCAATTGTCAGACACAGCTGTAGTTTTAATTGATGATTAAGGTATAATACTTCCCATTCATCCATTTTTTACAGCCACTAAGCATGATGTTCCAGGCAATGACAATCACTACCATAAAGGGTAAAAGAGATTTCAAACTCAAGTCAATTGTGAGGAAAACAAAATCAGGATCTTAATAATTCAATGACCTATGTATAGATGACTAAGGCATCCTAGATGCCATTCATTCACTTCTACAATACAATACTAGGCAAGAAGTGCAAAAGGATAAAGATCACCATGTAGAGAAAATGTTCTCAAAGAGTACATCATTTGTTAATTGATATTAGGCATTATGCCAATGCCAATGTAACAGAGAAAAGGACACATACATAATTGAGTCACATTTCGATCTTTATACAGGCATGGATCCGCTACACAATTCTAATAATTGATAAATAATGCTATTCACATTTGAAATTAACAAGTTTAAAAGAGACCAGTTTGAATGATAGATGCCTCTTAAGCTCTGTCACATACTTTTGTGTTGCACATTGATGTGGAATCACAATGCACACAGCGCCAAGCATGGCAACTTTTATTCGCTAGTTGATGATAACAAAAAGTTTACATTCATCTCTGCAATGCACACTACGCCAAGCGTGCCAACTTTTATTCCACCAACAAAAGTATACTTTCATCTTTGCTAAAGACAAGCTAATATTTAAGTTAAGAATGGTCCCTTTTCTATTGAAAAAAATTAAGAATTGTGATACCATTCCTGGTTTAGCTGTTGCGGCTGCCATCTCTTCAGAAAATTAAGCATTATGTGGAATCAAGTTCTCTTCACAGAGGGACAACTGGCACGGTCATCACATAGAGAAGAAAAAAATATCCTCTTTGGAAGCCTAAGACTAAGACAAAACCAAGAAGAAAACTTTTCAGTCCGAAAACAAAAGCCAGTGGTACTTCATTAGGTAAATGGACATTCTATTGTCTATCATATTTGGTTTTTCTGGAGTCAAAGGTATTCTTGGAATCCTGTAGTGGCTGCTTGTGAATGAAAGTTTAGTCTTAGTCGTGGATTTTGAATGCGTAGGCTGTGGTCCAGTCAAATTAGATGTTTTCTCACTTGGCAAAATAGGACTCTTGCTGGATGAAAAAAAGTCATGATTATATATATGCGTGTGAATGTGTGCACTCAAATAACTTCCAGATTCATAATAGCCTGAATTGCCAAATGAACTGCCTCTCTCTCTCGGATACTGTTTATGTACACTGTTCATGCCCCTGGACAGATTCAAGTTCCAGCCTTCTTTAGGTCCTTTGCAAACATTTCTAAGTCATTCACGTCTAAAGTTGCACCAAAATATGGATCTAAACAGCTAAAGTTCTAATTATTCCTACTTTTGGCTATTCATTGATGGAAGATTTCAAAATGCTAATCGAACACTTTATTAAGAATTGTTCTTGCACCACAGCACCCATTGTGGATGATATGGAACTGGAGTTGATCGGATTTTTGCTCCACCATCTACACTTACAGAATTCATCTCTTTTGTGTGACAAACAATGGGCAAGTCACCTAGACATGCAATGTTGAGAGGAGAGATTTTGACTGCAATTGCATTGTTTGGACATGATCTAACTCTAAATGAAGCCAGCAGGCGTTTTCATGCTCTCTTAGAGACAGAAATACACCACTCCTCCCTTTGACATAAGAAGGGCTCGTAAAAGAAGCACTGAAGAATTGCTATGATCCCTCCATTTGCAATTCCCACTGATGTTTAAGTACGGGGTTTGCAGGCAGCATATGTTGGTGTAATACAGGAAATCACAACCTCTAACTGATGGGGTTATGAATCTCTGTTGAGAGTTTACAAGGAGACTGATTTTGAGCCACGAGAAAACAGGCATCCTAGGTAAAAATTTATAATTAAAGTGATGCTGACCTTGCAAATCTCTCTAGGATGTTGGAATCATGTCATTTTTGCTTTCCTTTTCTGCTTATAGGTTCATTAGCATCTTGCCATGATCCCAACACAATCCTTGAAGTTCTGAACTTCTTGTTGTGTTTTAAGGCATCCGGGGTATACAATTATGTAGGATGTTTTTAATACAAGTTGATAAACTGTGGTATGATGGAGCTCAGGGTGCTAATGTTGACTTTATTTCCCATTTGATACTGGTTCGCAACCAAGATGCTGTTTTTCGGACTTGCTGTTAGTGGAGAAGGACGTGAAACAGCTTGGATTTGGTTAAAGGCAATCTACAATTGATAATGTAAAATAGAAATAATGCATCTTGCAGGTGAAGCAGAGGGAACATCCATGCATTTTCATGATACTTAAGAGGAGATTGATATAAGAACGAACTTATTGATCTAAGAACTTACTCCATTTGCTTAATTACATCACTTTTTGCAGTGAAGTGTCCTCAAAGTCGTTTCTCACAAGACATAACTGTTGAACCAAACCAACTCAAAAAGCATCCTAAGTTAAAGACGGGGAAGACAACGTTTGATGAAATAGTGGAAGAAATTTGGCATCCAACTTTTCATGCGCCGTCGGAGGTATTAATGTTATTGGAAATGAAGCACAGAAGAAGCAGTCCGTATCTATCTTGACAATAATTTGCAGTAAACCAGAATACTGCAGGAGCAGAAGGCTTGGGACAGCAAATCACGCATTTATGGCATTGCCAGAGAATAGTGTGACTTGTTAACACGAAGCATGTAAACATTGAAACAGGAGTTTCACAGCTGATCTCGCATCCTTTTCTGCCTATTAAGGCAAAACACACATTGATAACAAGCCAAGGTGACTAGTAATCAGAATATTCTAACCCAATTCAAGGTAGAATGCAACAAGCTAGTTCTTTTACATAGTTTTTGACAAACATACTAGTACTTTGTCCACTGCACTAGATCCAGAGCCGTTTCTCAGATGCAGAGTTGTTTAAACATACTAATATTTTAAGTTCATAACACATTCCCTCAAGATCATATTGGAAATTGTACTCCTTTTAAAACATAAGGGCTACTCAAATAAGAATCCAACCTAGCATTGGCTTGCTTTCTCACCCAAATCGAAGGAATAATGTGAGAAGACAATTGGTAGCAAACAAGGTAAGAAGATAGCCTAAAACTAGCAAATAAATAGTTCTGAATACTGATTCAATATTAGCACATATACTATAGCCTAAAACTAGCAAATAAATAGTTCTGAATACTGATTCAATATTAGCACATATACTTCTGCATAGGCAATTTCTTATATGTGGCCAAAAAAAGGAAACTGAGCAACTTATAATGGTGGTCATATGCTTAAATTACTGTCAGCAGATCAAATATGGCTTCAAATTTACAGCTAAGAGAAAAATAAGCATAAATACTAACAAATTTAAAACACAAGTACATGACATTATTTGTGTTTAACTCATAGTAAATATCTAAATGCAAAGGTACAAGCTACAGCAGTAATGAGGATCCTTTATGGTTCTTCACTAGAAATAAATGTAAAAGATGCCTACCAATGACAATCTTTTTACACTGATACTCTTGACTCAATCGCACAGAACTTCAGTCCCTGTAGAGCTTCTAAAAGATCACTTAAGGAAATTTCTCTGTGATATATTGTCCGACTGCACTTCTTCAGAGATTAGATTATCTTTGCTCAGTTCATTATAGAATTCCTGCAACAGAAGTACAAGGTTGCTGATTCTTGTCCAGCTGGTGTAGAAGTACCTACTTCTAGTGTTGAAGTCCAGGCAATGATTCAGTTATTATACTTGTTATATAGATAAAATTTATATATCCTACTATTTCTTTACAGAACATTTTGAACAGGAACTGGACCTCAACACTAGAAGCAAATACTTCTACACCAGCTGGACAAGAATCAGCAACCTTTTACTCTTCCCAAACCCCAAGCTTTTAGTATCCATGTCCATTTACAGATTTTGCATAGAAAATTAATTAAAGAAATTAAATCAAAACGACACAACACCTTGTGATTTCGTCCTGTTTCAGAAAATGCATCCTTGAATTTCCGAAAGTTCTCATCAGATTCATCATTTTCATCAACTGGAAAGGTATTCAAACCATTTGGCTTGCTTTTGTTGTAAGACCCAGAGATAATATCCTCTTTTGTCACCGGGTAGAAATTAATTCCAAATCCCAATTCCACCGATTTGCTTGAAACAGCATCTGATGCTAACCATGAATCTTTAGTATTGCTTGCGAAATTGACAACATGAGAAAGTTCTTCTACACGAGCAGGAGAACTATCAACAACCTTTGGCATTTCCTAAAACAACCAATATGTTTGAACACATCCTTGCAGTGCTTCAAAAATGTATACAAAACAAAGAATAAGAACTAAAGTGACTCACTAATTTATATTCAGATCCAGATTGTGAATGTGCACCCTTAAAATCCCAAAAGTTCTCATTAGCGCCAACATTCTCATCAACCAGAGATGATATCAAATCATTCTACTTGCCCTTGGCACATGAATCCAAGATGATACTGTTATTTTCCATGAAATCCAGGTTGAAATTAAACCCCGAGTCCCATTTCCTAGAATTTGCAAGACCCCATCTGACACAGCAAATAAATCAACAGATCCACTAGCATCATCACCATCAACCTTTGGCACCTCCTACAGCCAAACTTAAAGTTGGCAATGCACATTCTTCGAAATCTCAATATTAGGTGTGAAATAATGGAACAAAATCTAACTGACTCACCATCCAGTTTCTGGAAATGCATCCTTCAATTCCCAAAGATCTTCGACAGAATCAACTTTTTGTTCACCTTCAGAAGAGTTAATCCAATTTGTAGTATAAATATCCTTGCTTTTGGAGACCATCTCGTAGAGTCAGAGCACTTGAGTTGAAATCCAACCCAAAACCTCACTCACCACTTCTATTAGAAGTCCCATTTGAAACCAAAAACAAATTATCCGGACCATCCTCACAGTTACCAGACACAGATGCCAAGCTTTCCAGCTCTTTCCTCTCAATCTTCACCAGAAAAACCTAAGATTTAGGCCAATAAAATCAACTACAAGCACATCTGAATCTATTAGTTTTTCACAAAATAAATTACACGAACAACATCCTATCTCAAGTTTATAAAAAGGTTTACTGCTGAATAAAGTAGCTTGAAGAAAGCTAACTGGTTCTGAACTTCCAAGAAAGATTGAAGACTATGACACAGACACTATCAAGCATAAATTCACAAATACACAAAAATTAAACGATGCCCGCCTGTATTTCATGTCTTTCTTTGCAGTTGCCTCCATTTTGAGTCTGATGGTTCAAAAATCCCCTCTTCCTGATAAAAACAGAAGAAGCATTTAAAGGTACAATCAAACCATAGCTTCTCTAATGCTTCTTTAACCGTCGGCAACACACCCACAGAGACACATGAAACACATTGTAAACTCTTTGGAAGCTAGGAAGACAACTGCCTCCATTCAATTGTGCCTCCCAATCTAAAGTTCAAAAGTATAGCTTCCTAAATGTTCTCTCTGTTAGCAATATACAAGCAGAAAAAAAAATATATATATTTCCTAATATTTAATTCTCAACAAATTCCAATCTTTGGAATAGGTTAGAAAACAAAAACAACACAAATTAATTAGAGATGAAATTATTTCTTTCTTCAATTTTCTTTTCCCTAGACAAACAAACAAAAAGACAAAATAAAAAGTTTAAAATGGGAAAAAAAAAAAAAAGGAATTATGCATTGAACCTTGGGATTCCTATTTCTGGTCCCAAACTCGATTCTGCAGCCTTGAATTCCCACCCAGATCAAAACCTTCATTCCCGTCAACAATAGATGAATGAAGTAAACTAAAATAAACCTAGCAAAAAGCAACGATCACACCAAACCAGCATTATATATAGCAACAAAGAGACAGGCTAGCCGCATAATAGTCATTCCCTCAAGAAACTAATTGATTTATGATTTGGAGTTCCCCAAAATAATTTGGAAGATACCATCACCTATTACAACATATATCAATCCGGCTTTCCCCTTTACAACATAGGGCACCCGCCCAGCATCTCTACCTATTCCAACAAGTGATAATAAAATTACTAAGAGACTGAGGCACTTACAATTTACATGGGTAAAGATCTAAAAACTCTCTCACTCTCTCTTCACCCCTTTGCAACCTGAAATAGCTAATATAGAATCCTTTCTTTTCATACCAAAGTACTCTCAATTCTCAGACACAACAGTAGTTTAGATTGATGATTAAGGTATAATACTTCCTATTCATCCACTTTTTACAGCCACTAAGCATGATGTTCCAGGCAATGACAATCACTACCATAGACGGTAAAAGAAATTTCAAACTCAAGAATACAAATTCTGGATCTTAATAATTTAATGACCTAGGTACAAAAACTAAGACATGCTAGATGCCATTCATTCATTTCTATGGTACTAGGCAAGAAGTGCAAAATGATGAAGATCGCCATGTAGAGAAAATGTTTTCAAAGGATAAATTGTGGGATAACAAGTATGTCATCTGTTAATTGATATTAGGCATTATGTCAATGCCGATGAAACTAGGGAAAGGTTACATACATAATTCAGTCACATTTTGATCTTTATATTGCCATGGATTACAACACAATGATAATTGATAAATAATCCTATTCACATTTGAAATTGACAAGCTTAAAAGAGACCACTTTGAATGATAGATGCCTTTTAAGCTCTGTCACATACTTTCGGATTGCACATTGATGTGGAATCACAATGCACACAACGCCATGCTTGGCAACTTTTATTCTTTAGTTGATGACAACAAAAGTATACATTCATCTTTGCAATGCACACTACGCCAAGCATGCCAACTTTTATTCTTTAGTTGGTGGCCATATGCTTTCATCTTTGCTAAAGACAGGCTGATATTTAAGTTAAAATGGTCCCTTTTCTATTGAAAAAATTAAGAATTGTGATACCATTCCTGGTTTAGCGGTTGCGACTCCCATCTCTTCAGAAAATTCAGCATTACGTGGAATCAAGTTCGCTTCAGAAAGGGACAACTGGCATAGCCATCACATAGAGAACAAATAATATCCTCTTTGGAAGCCCAAGAGTAAAGCAAAACCAAGCAGCAAACTTTTCAGTCCGAAAACGAAAGTCTGTGGTAGTTAATTAGGTTAACACACATTTTATTGTCTATCATATTTGGTTTTTCTGGAGTCAAAAGATATTTTTGGAATCCTGTGCTTGTGAATGAAAGTCTAGTCTTAGTCATGGATTTTGAATGCATAGGCTGTGGTCCAGTCAAATTAGGTGTTCGCTCACTTGGCAAAACAGGACCCTTTCTGGATGAAGAAAAGTCATTATATATTTGTGCGTGTGTGCACTCAAATAACTTCCAGATTCGTAATAGCCTCTCGCGGATACTGTTTATGTACACTGTTCAAGCCCCTGGACAGATTCAAGTTGCAGCCTTCTTTATGTCCTTTGCTAACAACCCCTAATCAAATAATTTTCTTAACCCGTTAAGATCCTATTCAAATTTCCCACAGATCAGCCCCAGATAACCCAACTGAAGGAGCCCCTAGAATATCTTTCACCACTGTCCTGTTGTGCCCGAGACTTGTCATCCTCTGTTTCAGCTCCTATTTGCTTTTGTATCCAAATCCTTCCAGTCTATATTGAACTGAAAAATCCCCAATTCATCTCTATTCAGTTCCAAACCTTTGGCACACAGCCAGGTTTTCCCAAATTTGTCCCATGTCAAACATTTCTAGATCATTCACATCTAAAATTGCACTAAAATATGAATCTAAACAGCTAAAGTTCTAATTATTCCTACTTTTGGCTATTCATTGATGAAAGATTTCAAAATGCTAATCGAATACTTTATTAAGAATTGTTCTTGCACCACAGCGCCCATTGTGGATAATATGAAACAGGAGTTGGTCGGATTTTTGTTCCACCATGTACACTTGCGGAAGTCATCTCTTCCGTGTTGATAAACATACGTGAGGAGTCTCAAAGGCACATTAGCAGTCACAGTGAAAACATATCAACTAGAATGGTTGATGCAGTAAATTGAATGTAATGATTTATCATTACATTTAATATTTTACCTTCTTCTAACTAACCATTAATCCCCTGGTTTTTCTCCAGTATTTTGCAGAAGATACAAACCAAACACCTATAGAATGAAAAAACTAACACTATTATGAAGCAGTACTCGATAACTTGCTTGTAAGTATGCATCTTCTGGTTTAGGAGAAAACCATTTTCCATTACTCTAAATATAATCTCGTGCCTTTCTTATCAATATGTATAAACGAAACACAATATGTTTTAGTTCACAGGATACATTCAATGCTTTCGATATCCATGAAATCACGGGATTCTTGCAACACTTCCTATTATGCTTTAGTATTGACTTAATGTAGGGTTCATCTGACTTTCACCCATCAGCCACAGAAACGTACTGCAAGACCTGAAAATGGACCATGTCTTAGGAGTCAAAAGAAGTAGGCATACAAGACTATACAAAGCGAATATCATATTAAGAGGATGTAGTAACTACTCTTCTTGAGATCTTATTGTTTATAAGTACCAAAATAATGAACTGAAATCACAAGGTCATGTGATGTTGAACTTTGATGACATGTTAGTAGAAGTGCTAATTGTAGTTCAAGTGTGGAAACAATGAAGCAATGCTAATATATGATTCATCTACCTTTTAAACAGCAAGTGGATTCTTTTGCTGTGCCTTAACTTCTTCTAGATTCAGCAGGACAAGGCTTTCCACATACTTGTCCAGAAAAAATGACCCTGCTAGACCACGAAAGAGAAGATCCACAGTTTGCTGGCGCACAGTTTGCTGGCTGCTTGGATCGTAAGAAAACAACCTTCCACCCCTCGTGAGTAGGACTTCACCGTTCTTCCCTAAGCCTATTACCATACTCAAAGTACTGAAATTTTCGATATCAAACAGCTTGGTCCAAGATTCAACAACGCCGTACTCTTGCATCACCCACACCGAGTATGACTCCTCCGGCATGTTGTTATAGGGGACAAGCGCAAGCAGCCCATCGACAACAGCAACGCCAACGTTCGGGTCCCTCACCCCTTGCAAACTCCTGGGTATACCCACTTCACGAAATGCCTCATCCTCGATATCAAACGAAACGATCACATTGCGCAACTCACCCCCGTGTTGGGGAACGTGCGCCGGCCAGTGGACTGCGCCGTTCAGAAAAGCCGATGGTAAACCCGTCTTGATGTGATACGGAGGACCCGGGGCCATAACCTTGCGCCATGCGCCGGTCCGCAGCGAGTAAATTTGAACCCAATCTGGGATTCTGGCACACTCAATATCGTGGGGCCGTCGCGATACACAAGCCTCACCAATTTGTAATCATCGGTCTTAGGTTCATAGCCAAAGCCGAGAGAATGAATAAATGGTCCGTGAAAGCTGATTTCAACACGAGGGTCCGGAAGGGCTATGGCTTTCCGAATTGAAGGGTTCCAGAGAAGATATGACCCTCCGCCGGGACCGAAAACATCATCGACAAGACAAAGCAGGCCGTTAGATGAACCCGCCACGAACATAAACCTGTCGATGTTCTGATCTAAGCTACGCAATTCTATGAAGTTGTTGCAGGAGAAAGGTTGGTCGGAAGGATGAAGAGTAAGACGCGCAGCGTTTCGTTGATAGTCGAAATGGCGGAGGAGAAGATATGGCGGCTGTTGGGGGTTGAAAAGCGAGCGATTGAGGTGGGTGGCGATGAAGTGGGGACTGGAGATGAGGGAGCACCATGTTTTGGAAACGCATCTGAATCTAATCACTGACTTCACCGGTAGCCGTGACAGGATTTCGAAGATAACCCCGTTAGGAAGACAGTCCGACATCGTCTCTCTCAGCGCCAATTGAAGAGAACCGGCTTTGATGCACAGGGGAAACTGCAGAAGAGAGGGAAGCGAATTCTGGCAGACGACTCAGTGGTGAACTTATTGACAGACTGCCAAGTCCTTTGGAAGATTAACAAATCATTTGTCACTTTCGATTGGGCTAATGAACAATTTTTTGATTCTTAAAGCTGTTGAACGCGTTGACTGCTTTGCTTTTAACTGCCCTCTAGTTTCTTGTGCAGAGCAAAGGGAACCTAAGAACTTCGAAGCTTCGGCTATCATTTCTCTGTCAAGATGATCCCTTGAACAGAGTAGCGAAACAGAGGAGCGTAATATTTTGCAGCTTTTTGTTTGCCATTAGACCAAGCAAATGGATTGCCAAGCACCCAAGTAGATGTATTTTTTTATTTTATCCAAGAGATACCTATAAGAATTTCAAAATGTTTAATTATTAACTGGGAACAAAGTAACGTTATTTTTATGTTTTATTTCTTAAACCCAAATAAAGGTATCTTGAAAGGACCATAGAAGATCAAAAGAAAACAATTACATTTGTTAAATCATTAAATTTCATTTTCAAGTTTGGTGGGATAAGTTTAATGATCTTTAGTCTAGGATTTAAGATGCAACTATTTCTTAATTTATCTAACAGGTAAATTGTATATTACATTTCATCTTTAGTATTTGAAGACATTTTTGTCATGAAAATTGTGTTAAACACCTAGTTGACTATAGCCAATATAAAACACCCTTGGAGTTGGTAATGCAAATACGTGTTAAAGCTAGCGGAGGTGGGTTTTAGAATGTCAAAAAAAAGGTTAGGGCCAAAGCATGACATGATGGTTCTAGAGCATGAACAAGTTCCTCTATATATTACAAAGCTAATAGGGGGTCAGAGTGTATTGCTGACCCATACAATAAGCTCTTCAAAAGCTCCCTGGAGCAAGATTATCTTTCTTCTTGTTTCATTCTTCTATTTATTTTTCCTGTGTTTAAATTCCTTCGAAGAAAGCTTGGACTCGTAAAAGAAGCACTCTGGAATTGCTATAATCCCTCCATTTGCAATTCCCATTGATGTTTATGTGCTGGGCTTTCGGGCAGCATATGTTCGTGTAATGCAGAAAATCACAACCTCTAACGGATAAGGTTATGAATCCCTATTGAGAGTTTACAGGGAGACCGATTTTGAGCCAGGAGAAAACACGCATCAAGGTAACAATTTATAATTAAAGTGATGCTGACCTTGCAAATCTCTCTAGGATGTTGGAATCTTGTCATTTTTTCTTTCCTTTTGTGCTGGTAGGTTTATTAGCATCTTGCCATGATCCCAACACAATTCTTGGAGTTTTGAACTTCTTGTTGTGTTTTGAGGCATCTGAGATAGACGATCATGTAGGATGTTTTTAATACAAGTTGATAAACTGAGGTATGATGGAGCTCAGGGTGCTAATGCTGACCTTATTTGCCATCTGAGATATACAGTTATGTAAGATGTTTTTTATACGAGTTGATAAACTGTGGCATGATGGAGCTCAGGGCGCTAAAGCAGACTTTATTTCCCATTTGATACTGGTTCGTGTCCAAGATGCTGTTTTCGGACTTGCTGTTAGTAGTGAAGGACGTGAAACAGCTTGGATTTGGTTAAAGGCAATCTACAATCGATAATGTAAAAGCAAAACAATGCATCTTGCAGGTGAAGCAGAGGGAACATCCATGCATTTGCATGATACTTAAGAGGAGATTGATCTAAGAACTTACATATGGATTTAAGGAAGATAAAACGTAAATATGAAGAACTATCTGCTTCCATCCCCTGTTGAAAGAATTAACAGGCATTGTGCAGCATGTCATGCATTTGTTGCCTATAAAGAGGAAAATTGAGGGACGCCATAAGCTAGGGGCAGTGTGCTTTATGTTCGCTATGGCATGTCAGGAAATTTAGATTAGCTTCATAACCCATCACCCTTTCCCAGTAAGTTGGGAACCTAAAAGAAAAAAAAAAAAAAATCAGGTAATTGCTATAGCTTGAATCTTTTACCGGATTCTAAAGAAGACCACTTTTTGAAAGAGCTGCTAGAACCTCTAAGATCTCTGTGCCCAAGTTGCCCATGTTTTTGGGATATAGAAGATTTGAGTAGCGGTGAAATCTATTACGATTGATGGGAATGAAATGAGTGACTTCCAGACAAGACGAACTTGTCTGTGGAATCAAGCAAATATCAGGGCTTGCACGCTTCAGATGGACCGAGGATAAGATCTTTTAGAAGCTTGAGATTCCAGAATATATCTCACTTTTTCTGTCAAAGTAGCAAGTCATGCGGCAGCAGCCATGTCTTGAGCCATCAATAGGAAAGCAACCAAAGATGCCCCAAGTTATTCAGGAATCCCCTGATGCTAGTTCATGGCAATTCCTTTTTCCACTTCTTGTTGCAGAAATCTGCGCCCTCCTCCAGTTTGCTTCATATAGAAGGCTAAAGAAATAGAAGAGTTCTTTGAAAGCCATGGTAAGCCCTTGATTGCCGAAACGTTGAAGCAGAGCATTGAGAGCGTTAACATCAATGCGAATTGGGTCCAGAGTGTTAAGAACAAGGAACGTTTTGCAGATGTGGTGAAGGATTTGGCACACAGAATGTACTAGGTGGCACTTGTGTATTTGTTCTCAAAAAGAAATCAAGAAGATCAAGTTCCTGCATTGCTCAAATTTTTCCTGAATAGCAGTGAAAATAATGAAATCCATTATATCTTCTGAAGTTGGATCTTTCTAGTTATGGCTTTCGACTTCATTTTTCTTCCCTTCGTCTGTGTTGGTAAATATCAAAATGTAGTATTAGTAGTAATGAATATTACAAAGTCTTGGGCATTTAGGCAGAGGTGGACCAGCTCAGGTACGAACCAAAAGAGGGTAACTTGACATTTGGCTTTAGACTCAAAATACAGTAAAACACGAGATAGAAATATCAGCTTCATTGTCCAGCATTTCATAGCAGATTTTCTGTCTTTAATATTAGACTCCAATGGAGTTCTTAAATTTGATCAAGCAGGTTTAATGTGTTCTTTAGGTCATTCCGTCTTTGTCTGACATGATTGATACATCTAATTGCTATACACTATTAAATGGGGAAAATCATGGGCAAAAACATGCATTTTATCTTAAATCGAACAAAGAAGAATTCCTATTTAGTATCACTCTCAATCAAAGAGCCAATCAACTGAGAACCACGTTAAGAGTGAGTCCGAAGTTTGATACCATCTTGTGTAATAGGAGTTGGTTCACTTTCAAACTGATTCTCTCTTCATAAGCTAGTAATGAGGTGTTGAGTAGAAGGCATCAGGTCTTGATAACAAAACATATCAATTGTCAAGAGAAATGAGGAGACGTGCATTAAGAGAAAAAGATGAAAAAAAAAAAAAGGTTTGACATGGTGTATTTCAAGCATAGGAAAAGTTTCCAATCATCCATTGATTTGCCCAGTGGCATTCCTAGTTAATGGGTGAGTGCTTGTTTAGAAAAAGCTCAAACTATAACAAATAGCAGTTCCACTTTGGATCATGGTTTAGTGGGGGGTGGAAACTGAAGCAATCACAGGATAACTTGTAATGGTAATGGCATCTGACTAAAATGATGAGATCAGGATAAGAGTGTGGGACAGCCCTATTTTGCCATGAAAGGACCAAAGAACAAGAAGCCGATTTGATTAGTGATATTGGAGCAACACTAATGCGAGAAACATTCATGAGATCAAGGGTTACTCCGCAACATGATGATCAGCACCATCATCCTATTCTATTACGGTTAAAGACTAGAAGGAGATGGTGGAAATTGCAAGGATTCAAAACGGAGTTGGGCCATCATCCCTCAATTTGAGAGAGAATGGGCTGTGGGCAACCTTTGGTCTGCTAGCTGTTCCATTACGTCGCCACCAAATGTTAGACCGAATGTCTTGGCATCCACCATGTTATAAAGGCATGCTCAAATCTGTAAGTGCTTGTGCATGGGTCCTTGTTAGAAAGAGAGAGTGATAGAGATGGAGGAAAAAAGAGATGCAATTCCAGAAATTGCACATTTGTCGCTGGTGCCGATTGGCAGTGCTTCAGACTATGATTGAAAATTGGAAACCCCAAAAGGTAGAAAGAAAGCAGAATGGCAAAGCATAAGTCTAAAATTACAACCATTAACGCCAAAGGATGGGAATTTGGGAATATGCAAACACTTTTGGTGAACTAGTATTTCTTAAAACTCAACATGCATGCACTTTAATTTTTCTCCGGGCATACCAATTCTATAGCAGAACCATTGAACACCAGGGGATTCAAGCACAAGGACACACAAGTGCCAATGGTTTACACAGCAGAATTAGTAACATGAAGAAACTTTGATGTCAATCTAACAATAAACTTGAGGAGGAACAAATCATGTTGCTTCTTCTAAAAAAATTGTTTGATTATCCGCATTACATGCTATGAGCAAGAAACTGAGAAATTCCCCAGACAAATTCAGTATCAGATAAATTACATCGACAACTTAGCTGGAGAACTACACATTTGCTTTGTTAGTGTTCAACATCCTGACATGAGAAATTAGAGAAAAAAGACACCTCAATCAAAATCATAGCTGAATAAGAGAACTTTTAAGAATTTCTTTAATTCTTTTTGTTTCTTTTTTGTTTCCTTTGGATGAATTGGAGCCTTCATGTAATCCGAAGTACATGAAAGAAATCCGTAAACACAAGCAACTCAAGCATCAACAAGACAAACAAATTAAGTAGCTATGAATATAGACCAACAAAGACTAATCCTAGCAACTATAGACCAATTAAATAAACAGAGGGAAATTAGCAAAGACCACTAAAAGAAAGAGTCTATTTCAATAGAGTTTATTACCATTCCTTCTTGTGACAAGTCTACTATCAACATCTTTTAAGAGCTTGAGGCAAGCATTCCTCACTCTTGACCTGCCTTTCAAGATCTCTTGCATCTCCATCAAACCAGAGATGACGCAAAGTAGCATGCCACAACCAAGTTCAGAAAGAATAATTCTAAGACCTTGACTTGACTTTTCAGATCATAGAGAGCAAATAAATCGTTCACCCTAGCTTCTACTCTGTCTAGAAACCAAACATTTGCTAATAATTTTCGTTCAGCCATATTACCTCATTACCAGTCTATCCCAGGTACAAAGTCAACTGTTTAAAACATGCAACACATAAATGAGTGCTTAGGCATGGCACCAAAGGACAAAATAAACTTCAACCAAATGACTGGAGACATCTTACATGTGACTCCTTACCACTCTTGGCTGCGGCAATGGCCTATTCCTAAACCCTTCACCCTTCTGGTTCTGTACTTTCTGATAGATTTTAAACCCCAAGCTCGTTGCTTTTAGTTTAGGGTTTTACGGGTCAAAACGCTATTGTCTTCTGCATTCTCTCATTTTCTTTATTTTCTCTCTTTTGACCTTTGGCAGTAAGATTTAGCAATCTAAATACACTATATAGGAGTCGTGGTATCAAGTAGTAAGGTCAAAATCTGCCCCATAAAAGGGATTACCAGCACAATTATACCGAAGTATGAAGAGTTCGTAAAACGTCATCAAGGGCTTGAATGTGTAAATCACTAGATATAGATAAGCATAACAAGGCACGAGAAAAACTCCATAGACTTCATTATGTTTGTATTAGGATCTATACTCTATGTTATCATAGTACTATTTTATCATCAATTATAATAAAAACATCACAAGATCTTATCTAAATTTTTTTTATTTAGGAGCGTGATTATCATAGCTATTGAATTGAAGACAATAAAGTGAGGACTCATATTTCCAAACCAACTTGTGATCTAGCTTATTTATACAATACGTTATCCACAAAGTTGAAAAACACATCAATAACCAAGCCTTTTTTACTGGAACTCGGAGCGGAAGGCCTTGGATCAGTTTGAGCACAAGGTCAGCTGGCCCAATCTCACATCATTAACCAAGGCTTTTTGACCCAAATCCCGCATGATTAGGCTTGGCAGTCTTTTCTGACCAGGTTCAACCTCATGAATTCCGACTAAACTTAACAGGAAATAGGCCCAAAAATCCCATGGTGCAAGCCTTGTACTGCCTGCATGCGTGCTCGGGCCTAAAGGTTAATGATGGCGTGCCATTGACAAATTTTTGTTCTGGTATTATAAGTTGTGTTTGGCTTCTTTCTTCTACAAAGCTAAGGTACCCTTCATATGATCTGCTCCGCTTTAAACGTCGTATAAATCTTGTTAATATATTTTTTTTTAAAAAAAAAAAGTTTATGAGATAGGGAAATATTTTCATATTTAAGGAGTACAACGAATTAAAATATTCATAATATCTGATCCACATCAAATTATAACATGCCTCATTAAAAGCAAGGGAATGTACTTATAAATTAACCTACTAAATCTATGAACCAATAATTAATTTACTTGAAACTTAAATTCTAATATTATATTTAAATAATAATATTAAATATACATTGAACTTCTCCAAATCCCATTATGAGAAGTCCACGAATATCACGGCGTCTCCTGGGCTTTAGCCATGATGAGAAGAAAACACTGACATTGCAGTGGAGCCCAATATACATTGCAGGCCGCATCCCAATTGGTCGTGATCAGGTTGGGCCTTAACGGACTTTAACTCTCCACCCCGAAGCAATGACGTTCCAGAGCCCGGCTTTAATCAAACTTGGGGCCCATATGATTAATTATGCACAGAGAAAATTTCGACACAAAAAGAATAGTGATATGCAAATATAATCTAATTTAGACACAACAAGAATATACAGATACACAACCGCACAAGAAAGAATGAAGAGGGTTGAAAGGATTAAGTGGAACTGGCACGTTG
Organism: Casuarina equisetifolia; assembly: GCA_028551475.1. Classification (NCBI taxonomy): domain Eukaryota; kingdom Viridiplantae; phylum Streptophyta; class Magnoliopsida; order Fagales; family Casuarinaceae; genus Casuarina; species Casuarina equisetifolia. Next base: position 29,567,773 of record CM052355.1, read on the forward strand.
GAATCGAAGTTTTTGAGTTCCGAACAATCCAAGGCCAGTTTGAGAGCTTCTAGGTTGAGAAATCTCAGCATAATATTGGTCATAATCCAAGGATATAATTTAACAAACCCAATGGACAAAGAAATAATTTGATTGTTCAATTGACAAAGCCCAACGGGCACAATCTCAGATCATTGACCAAAGCCTTTTTAATCCATATCCTACATAAATTGGCTGGGAAGTCTTTTCTGTCTAGGTTCAACTTCATGAATCCAACTGGACTCAACAAAAATAGGCCCACATCTATTTCCATGTCTCTTCTAACTAAAAGAGAAAAAGAAAATTTCGAAGTCTGTTATCCGCCTTATCACCCCTAAATTAATCTTAGAGTTCCAATTCAATGGGTACTTACATCTTGTAGTTTGTACTTCCATCAATGGGACAAAACTGTGTGCTGTTCAAATGGGGCTCCGGGCTCCGTAACTGTCGACTCGGTTTAGGGCGAAAGATTATAATATTACCAAATCATTATATAATGTAGTTGTGCACCCATAATCTTCTTTGATCAAAGGCTAAAAATAGAACATAAACAATGAAAGAAAGTGCTGTGGTCCACTCCACTTCGATGACACTGGGTCGTGGCGGTGCATGCCTCGGGACTCTGCCGAAATCACAGTGCGAGTGAAACTGAAGAAAGTTGTCATCCCTTTGCTCGTGTGGGCAAAAGTGCATGTGTTGCCCTTGAATGAGTGCCTCCGTTTTTACTCAAAACTGAACAAATAAATCTTTGGCCGTGATACATTATAGATCGATCTTGAAAAATATTGAATGAAAAAAATAAAAACTTAGGAATTTAACTTTTAGAAAATATTAAAAATTAAAAAATTAAAAACAAAGAAAAGAAAAAAAAAATAAGGAGATTGGTAAAATAAAATTCACCATTTGAATTAAAGGAAGTTACCACTTAAAGGAAACAAACTACATAACATTACCTAATCACCTTGAAGGAGAAGGTTGATGTGTATAGGGAACTATTGCTAGTGTAAATAGCCTAGCAAAAGTGGAAAGACAACGCTTAAGCAACTAATAATTGGGATACAATTGTTACAAACCAAGAGACCCCCGAGTGGGGATGCCTTAGCCTAAGGATTACAAATCTATTGAGTTGAAGGCTCTGTGAAGGACTTAGAAAACCAAAGCACAATTGAGCATGATCCAAATGAATCTTCAAGGAAGAATGACTTGCGAATGTCAAGATGAATATTTCTTGTATAGAAAAGCAAGGAGCAATTTGGACAAGGGCTTGACAAGTGAATTGGTCAACATGAACAATCCAACACAAACATGGACAACTAGAAGGCCTTAAAAATGTGGAAGTAAATTCACTTACAAGAATTTAATTAAGCAAACATTTCGAAATGAAAAAGCTTGCACTAAAAACAAAAAAGTAGTAACAAACCAAAAATCGCCTACGACCAAATCCTCTGAGAGAGAGAGAGAGATTATTTTTTTTGGCTTTGAGCGACAAAGGAAGCCATTATCTTTTCTACTTTATTATGATGTTGCCATTATGCAAAAATTGTAAGGTTCAAATGTAAGGAGCCGAATCTTCTGGACACTTTTTGCACTATTTATCACTATCTTCTCCACTTTATTTTAATATTGTCATTCTTCTTTCAGATCTTGTCTTTAAGTAATAAATTGGGATATTTTTATTCTTTTAAACAATTTCTAATTTCTTTTCTAAACCCCAAACAATTGCAATTATTGTTCATTAAAATATTTAGCATTGATTTGAATAAAAATCCAGCATGTATTTCATATATATGAAACATATTTAAGTGATCCTTTTAAAGTTTATAATTCCAAATTAATTTTCATTAGAAAATTCCTTAATCTTGATTCTATCTTCATTTTCTTTTCTCACTTCTTTTAAAGGATATTACATGTGCAACTTGTTTCATTACTTGATGGTAAAGTTCGTAGATCTTTGCAGCTAATAGAAATGCAAAGACTCAAATAGGGGGCTGTATGGCAGCAACACAAAGTTCGATTGTCTAGCCAAGACCAACAAGAAACAAAAGTAGGTTGCCAAATATCCTAATCAAATTTACGCAGTTTTAACAACAAAAATATAAGGATAGAAGTAATCCATCCATAGACAATTAAGATCAAGGCTTAAGCCTCATCACTTACCCAATTACGACAAGAAAGAAAAATGACATGAGTGGCCAATCATACCCATCTACAAACAAGGGAGAAGAAATGTTAGGAGATGTTGTGTTTTGTCCCCTCATACAATCAAAATGAACTGTGGAAGGACATGTAAGTGATCGAATCCATTTGATATTGAATCGAAAATTTTTATTCCGTCATTTGTAACATGACATCTTCCATTTATGTGGCAGTATGTAATGAATAACATGGAATATGAAATGGTGACATTCGAATTTTATGCAAAAAAAAACATTGTGACGGGGATTGAACTTCTTGCAAGAGTAAATCTTGGGATCCAAACTGGAAGTCCGTTTTGAGTCCCATGCATGGCACAATCGTGTCAGAAAATTCTAAATAAGCAAAAGCCAAACTTAACCTGAAAGAGGTGATGGTTTTGATTGTTTGGGGATCGTGATCGTGACCAAGTGTCGCCATGCCCATCCCTCAGTTTCACGTAAAAAGTGTAAATGGCCCATGTATTGATTACGTCCAATAACGATCCATAATTTCGCTGCATATAAGCCCATAAGCCTCTGCGAGTGATTTAGCCACTAGGATGAATACAAGACTCTGACCCTATAAGCCCAAATTTTGCATTTGCACAAATTCTGGAAGGGAACTCTCACTTCCCAAAACAAGCCCAAGGAAAGTCTTCAAGCCCTCTGAAAGAGAGGCCAGAGTTACCAACGGGCCCCCAATGAAAATGTTGCCGGCCTCATGCTAACAGTACCTTAGCGAGGGCATTAACCTCGGCCTCAACGCGATCAAGGCCTGCTGGACTGCATCGAAGGCTTGTAGGAACTGGAGGTTGATTTGATGAGCACGAGTCTCCATGGGAGACCAGAGGTTGGGCCGAGACCGAGGAGTGTTCTCGGAGTAGAATGTGGACAGAGTATTTAGCTTCCGAGACAGCCTTGGAGCCAATCCCACCCTCGACGTCCCCCTCCCTTACGAAGCCTAAGCCCAATAACCTTATTTTATGGGGACTTTTATAGGATCTGCTCCCAAAGGCTGGATCATTATTGGAAGATCGCGTAGGATAGAGCAGGCCTAGACTGGACTTGTCGCAGAAAGCCCACAGCACAAAATGTTCAGTTACTTGTTCCTTTGTTTAAGCATATACCAATTGTAAATGATATTGATTCTTTATGGTCCTTCCTTGTGCAGTTCTTTAAATTCAGAATGGACTCTTTTAGTTTGTTTTTGCTTTTCACTTTCAGGGGTATGGTCCTAGCAAAAACCTGCGAGGATTAGTCTAATTTTTCATTGTGTTCTAGGAACTTTTTTTAAGACCTAAGAGCTATTGCTTTATCTCATTACTTGTGGATTGACCCACTCTTAAGATCAAGAGATGTTTTGGGTAGTTTTATATTGAGTCTTGACGGTCCTAAAATTTGTTTAGAAGATGGTGTTCTTGAGCATGTTAATCTTTCTCATTTCTTGAAGATCTCGACTAGAAGTATGATAGAATGTAATATCAAGTCTCCAGTAATAAAGTTGCTTATTCCTACTTAAATGGGTAATTGAAAGAAGCTAATGGGATACGCAAATTTCTAATGGCAAAGACTTTGATAAAGTAGGTAGATACGTGGAAGTCTTTGGAGTTTGCCCCATTTCTAGAGATTCCAATTATTAAATAAAGTAGTTCGGTTGCTGGGTTAAAACTGTTATTAGATAAGAAAATTGTTTTGCTGAAGTATAGTTGGGAGAATCAAAAAGGAGATAAGAAGTGAGAAGAAAGAGATATATAAGATTTCCAAACTAGAAATGGTACAAGCAATTTTTCTTAACATTTGAGTTCTTTTATAAGTTTTCAAATGATTTTTTAAAGAAAATCTTGATTAGAACCCATTAAAATTATGGTCGAGAGAAGGTTATAACAAACAAGTGAAAAAGAAAAAACAAATTACGATTGCATTAGGAAGTTGTACCTTCTTTGTGATCCCGTTACCAAATTTTCCTATCATGTAGCTTTTGATCAACCTTAGTAAGAATAAGAAAGCTTAACTTAAAATTTAATTTAATTTAATTTAATTTAATTTAATTTAAAAGGTAAAAAGTCAATTTTTTTTTACTTTATTACATAAATTTTATTTTCTTATGTGAGACTTTGTTTTTTTTATACATTCTTTTGCATACCAAAACTCATTTGGAAATTACGGTTGCATAAGATAAAATATGTTTAACCTAAGTTTTGATATTAAGTTAAAATGTCCAAAAGCTCTATTTAAAAGATGGCTTAAAATTGAATTGTCATTTTTTTATTTTAAACTTTATTGGATGGATCTTGTTTTTTGATATTAAACTTTCATTTTACACATAATAAGAAATATCCAAAAAAAAAAAAAGAAAAAAACTAATTACTCAGAACCTTGATACTCTGAGTGGTGAGTGAGTGGGTGCTAAAGCAGCCAAGAAAAACACAAAAAGAGGGGGCTGCTCGTTCCCTGCCTTTACGCTTAGGCAAGGGTTGTGCAATAAAAGAACGGGTTACATCTTTTGTTATATGATATTTTTATGTTTGGTTCAAGTTGACAACGATGTATCATAAAAAGCTACTGACCTTGTATTTTCTACCTATCATTTTGTTTTCTTTGGAGTGAAGATCTTTGCTTTTGCCCTACAAAAGAAATAAAAATTGCTAAAGGCCAAAATATTCCACAACCTGGGGTCCACGAGTTTCCCAAATCATTCAAGGCATGATACACGATGAATCAGAGAGTAATATCCCAAACTGCAAAGCCACTTCTGCTGAACCAAAAAGCTAAATAGGGTATCATAGAGTCGAATCGCTTATGCGTAGTAGAGTAACTCATTTCTGCACTTTCTAGGCATTATCTCACATTGTTCTTTCGGTGATTTAATTATGTCTATTGCATAAGAACTCCGCCTCCAAATATCGCCAAATGAAGTAAGCAGAACTAGTAACATAATTCAAGCAACGTGGAACAATAGAAAAATGTTTTTACCAGCTGACTTTTCCGGATTTCGTCTTTGTTTGTGTCTCCTTTATCTCTATGATTGGGTTTGAATCCTTTCTGGGTCTAAGATTTTGTAGTAATTGAGTCCCTATCAACCAGACAGCCACGCCACATCCTGCGACAACTTCCAGGATTAGTGGTAGGTGGAGTTGGGATCATCCAAACAAGTTAACAGAGCGATTCCTGATCAACATAGACTTCTGAATCTGCAGAATACACGGCCATAAGCCATGAAGTTCTCCCCGCAGCACAGGCTAGGAAGTCTTCGTTCAATTCTTTTTTCCAGTTATTTTAACCCTCAAAACTGGAGGAGCACTTTTCTTGCTGAACGGCAATCAGAATGCCGTAAAAAGAGCTCCATGAATGCGCAGCAAGTTGTCTCTTTTTCTTGCTCCTTGTGATGACACGCAGCATGTTTCTTTGCCATGTGGATGACGTGTGTCTTCACCAACTTTAAGAAGAAGATTGAAAAGGAGATCGTCAGTTGAGATAAGAGGGAGAGAAAGTGAGGTTTCTTGTTTTGCCTGAGAAGTCTACGTGAAGGAATAGAATTGTGGTTGGCTGCTCGTATTTGGCCCTTTCTTTTTCCTTTTCTTTACTGTTTCATTCTTGAATTGTTGAATTCATATTTTAGCTTTGTGTACACTCCAGGTGACAGTGGACCTAAAATCCAGTCTTAATCTCTCTCTTTCTCTCTTAGAGACACACATAACGCATACAAGCTTAGTTGCCCCATCACCACTCAACCATTTTCCCCACTTTTGGTTTTTTTCTGCAAGATTTAAGCCTGTTTCAATGAATTAAATTTTCCTTTAGTCAGAGTAAAAAGGACCCAAAACTACTTTTATTCTTCTGCAAGTTTTTTATACATTACAATATATACAAGCAAAGCCAAACTTAAGATCCAAGCAACACTTTTTTTTTTCTTCCATTTTCTCTCTTTCCAACTTGCTATATTTCTGAGAAATTCATTCTCGTTTTGATTCTTTAGTTCTCTCTGTCCTCTCTTAGCAATCAAGACAAGTGAGGAAGGGAGGATTCTAATCAAGACTACCTAAGTAGACACTAAAAAGCGAGGAAGAATATAATTCCTTCCCAACCCTTAAGAAGAACCTGCATGAGAGGAGCAAGCTTTAGAAGAGACAACTTTGCTTTTCGTTCCTTTTCGTTCCTTTTAATTATTCCTCTCTCTCCCCTCCTCTCTATTCTTAGAATTTTGTCTCTTCAGAAGTAGAAGTCGAGGAACCAAGAAAGAAAGATCTACCGTGGAATGTCCATAAGAGGAAAACAAGGAGATGACTCAATGCGATGACCGCGGCGACAACCAAGTAATCATTGCTGCAAAATGCAAGGATAATCTGATTAGAACATGTCCTTCCTGTGGTCATCAGATCAAATGCCGAGATAAGCAGGTTCTGAAACTTCTCTCCCTCCCCCTCTCAATCTCTTTATTCCTTACTGTTAGATCGTTTGTTTAATGCGCAAATCAGATTTCTGTGGGTTCTGTCTTCCTTAGTTTTGCTTCTGTAAAAGAAATAATCGTAAAGAACTACTACAGGCTGGGTATGATTTGCCGGGGCTACCTGCTGGTGTGAAGTTTGATCCAAGTGATCAAGAAATTCTTGAACATCTGGAGGGTAAGGTGGAGTCTGACGCTTGTGCTCACCCTCTCATCGACGAGTTCATCCCTACAATCGATGGAGAGAATGGAATTTGTTACACCCACCCAGAGAAGTTGCCAGGTCAATTACAGGGACTCGAACTTCTTATATTTTCTACTAACGTCGATCTCTAGAACTTTAAACATATGCGTGTCAAAAGTTGATAATTCAAGCTGGTTTCTTCAACAAAATGCTTAGCTTTTGAAACAATGAAGTTTATCGTCCTTTTCTATATAGAATCAGTCTTTCAGGCGCAAGCTAGATTGGTTTGTATTACATCTTCAGAAGACACAACGAAGCTTTTAAGGCATGGCTTTTGAGAATTCATATCTGGTTGGTTTGGATCGTGCAGAATGAAAAGAAATGACGATTTTCTGAAGGGAAGTAAAACTAATCTATGATGAAGATATGGAAAAGCGCCACAACAATCATTCTCATCGAAAGTTAATCCATCTTTTTGTTTGAAGAGACACTCCAACTAACTCTAGAATGTAGTATTTTCCCATTGGAGATGAATGAACCTTCCAACTAATTTGTATTCTCTTGAAAATAATTAAATAAAACAAATTGAACCCTTCAACTAAACTTAGTTTGAAAATCTGCAATCCTGGAAGCATCTGCAGCTATCATCATCATCATCATCATCTTCTTCTTCTTCTTCTTTGTTCCATTTGGCAGCTGGGTCTCAGGTTGTAGCTCATAATCAATGTAGGTAAATATTGTTTGATGCCCCATTGTCATGATGCAGGAGTAAGCAAAGATGGCCTCGTCCGTCACTTCTTTCACCGGCCTTCCAAGGCGTACACTACTGGAACTCGGAAAAGGAGGAAGGTGCACACAGACATGGAGGGCGGCGAGACCCGGTGGCACAAAACAGGCAAAACTCGGCCGATTGCCTTCGGCGGCAAGGTGAAAGGCTTCAAAAAGATCCTTGTCCTCTACACCAACTACGGAAAGCAAAGAAAGCCTGAGAAAACCAACTGGGTGATGCACCAGTACCACATCGGCAACGACGAAGAAGAGAAAGAAGGAGAGTTGGTGGTCTCAAAAGTCTTCTACCAGACCCAACCGAGACAATGCGGTTCCTTCAATAAAGATTCACTTCCTTTAAAATTGAACGGAGAAAATGGACATGAGGGTGGTCTCAGAAACACTGCCATTTTCGAGTATTACAATTCTTCTTTGATATCCTTTGATCAAGGTAGCCAAAATAGGGCAGGAACTCCACATCTGCTTTCTCATTTTGCAGTACATGGTGGATCTTCTTTTATGTCTTGAAAGCAGGAAAAAGCTGGACGACAATGATGAAGAAAAAGAGGCCAGTGCGGATGCATGGCAAATGATGCTTCAATCTTTTTATGCAGAATATTAATATACCCATATCTTTAGGATGAAAGAAAAGTTGAGAATAAGGAAGCCGATTTGTATAGCTGAAGATTAGGCTATAGCACTCTTTCTCTTTTGTTTTCTGAAGTTTAGTTCTTCCACGGTTTCTCCAGGTCAGAAAATGTACATTCAATGGGGTAACGACTGTTTGATGCGACAGCTGACTATAGAAACATACAATGATGATTCTTATCTGGAGTCATCCAGTGGATTTTAACTTGGTCTTTGTAATTTGATGTGCAATTTACTATGACTCTAATGATTAAATAAAAGTGTAAGATTTATGTACTTCACAAACAAAGGGTTGTTAGTTCTCTATCATTGAGAGGAGTGTTCACAGTTTTCTCTTTAATTAAGTTTGAAGAGCAAAAAGATGATGTAACATTGCTAATCCATTAAGTTGTTATACTCTTTATACTTGATATTGTTTCTTTCCCTTTTCCCTTATAAGCCTTTTAGTTTTTTAGTTAGAAATGAGATGTAGAGAATGAGTATCCAACATGAGAACTTTTAGGCAAAGGTGATCTCAGGCTGCTAATTACTCTATTAAAATACCAATGAATTAACCTTACAAGCCTATTTTAATGAAAGAAATTAGTCTTTTTAATATTGCAATCATTTCGGATTAACTTATAAAAAGGTAGTTGGGCCTTCCATGAGACAAGCCTCAATCCCATTAGCTTCAACATTAATCATAAAAAAATACAAGCTCCGGGACTGTTACTACTTTAGGAGGAAAGGATACAGAATTATTATTGACCAATGCTTGGAAGATTCCGCTCCGCTGCATTATTAACCTATTCTTGTGATGAGAAATTGAGATTCACTGGTATCTTCATACTAGTATTACCGTGAAGTACATTTGAAATATGAGAATTTCATTGATTACTCTACAACAAAGGCTCACAGTAAATTGTGAATATACTAATTGGTACCAAACACAACCACATCACCTCAAAACTTGTAAGATGAAATATAAATCATATATATATATATATATAAGACAAGTAGAGAAAAAAGAACACAAAAGGAGGTTGAGGGAGCCCTGTTACTGCGCCAAGAATTTTGAAGCTGCTTGCTAACTCGTTTCCATGTTTATCCAACATTAGGACTTCTTTAATTTGCTAACAAAATGTTTTAATTTCTGTTCTTTCATCAAACTTTGAATTCTTCAGTAGAGAGAAGATAATATACTTTAACTTGTACAAACATTTATCTGTATATGGCCATTGGCTCTCATTGCACAAAAACTTGGAATGGTCCAACTGGGCTTACTACAGATAGGACAGTATGGTGAATATTTGAGACTTAAAAGGTGATGAACACAATCTATAGAGATAAGCGACTTCTTGATGCAAGCGGGCATCATTCAAAGTAATCTTCATTGAAACTTGTAATGATGCTAGTAGTTTCTTCTACAAAAAAGAAAGCAAGGGAGCCCAGGAACAGTGAAACCAAGCTTCGCCTATCATTTCTCTGTTAAGCTGAAAAGGTCTTGGAGGAGACAACGAACAGAGTAGTAGAACAGGGGCGCCTGATATTTGCAGCTCACTGTCCACAGATAATTCCCGTAACCCATGGTCTGTAAAACCTTTTTGCTTGAAGTACCATCTCTAGCCATTTAATAACGAAACAACACAGGATTGAACAGACGTGTTAAGTTCTAAAGTTGCGTTATGCGAAAAAGTTGGATTCTGGCTTTAGTAGGTCCTGCAATTGATAAGAGTGTTCCTTCAACCTGAGCTATTTTTTTTTTCTTTTCGTTTGCTTATTCCTATTCTTCTAAGCTGTTTAATCATACTTCAGTTCTAGTTGATTGCTGCTCTTGGTTTGTTTTTTGAACCCTTGTATTGTTTTTTGATGTGTGTTAGGCACTAGTTTCCTCGAAAACCTCATACGGTTTTAGGTACTAAATCATTCACCTCTAAAATTGCACTAACATATGGGTCTAAACAGCTAAAGCTCTAGTCACCCCTTCTTTTGGCTATTCATTGATGAATGATTTTAAGATGCTAATCGAACATTTTATTGAGAATTTTTGTTGCACCAGAGCGCCCTTTGTGGATGATAAGGAACAGGAGTTAATCAGATTGCTAATTTTCCTCAAGTACTCTAGAAAAGACATAGATTAAACATCTGTACAATGAAAATGCTAAGACTACTATAAAGACAACTTGTTCGTAACATACATTTTTGGTTCAGAAGATTATGATGTTTCTATCTCTTGATTAGCAAGCGATTTCTCTTATGCAAAACTCTGTCTTCTACATTCAACAGGACAAGGCTTTCCACATACTTATCCAGGAAAAACGATGGTACCAGGCCACGAAAGGGAAGATCCACAATTTGCTTGCTGCTTGTGTCATAGCTCAACAACTTTCCACAGTTTGTTAGTAGAATCTCACCATTCTCCCCAAAGCCTATTATCGTATCATAAGCAAAAATGTTGGTATCAAACCGTTTGATCCAAGAATCAACAACTCCATACTCTTTCATCACCCACAAGGATTCTTTCTCCAGGAACATGTTTTTACGAGGGACAAGGGCAAGCATACCATCGACAACAGCGACAGCAATGCTCCAGTAAGCCGCTCCCTTAAAAGTCTTGGGCACACGCACTTTAGAAAATGTCTCCTTCTCCATATCAAATGACAAGATCACATTGCGTTGCACAACCCTATGCTGCCCAACGCGTGCCGGCCAGTGGACTGTGTTGTGTAAGAAAGCTGGTGCGACACCCATCTTGATATGATAGGGAAAACCAGAGACTATAACAGTGTGCCAAGCGCGGGTTCGAAGTGTATAAATCTGAACATAATCTGGGACTGTATAGTAACTCCCATTGAGAGGGCGCTAGCAATAGTCAAGCCTCACTAATTTGTAATCATCAATCTTAGGAACATACCCAAAGCCGAGAGAAGTAATAAAGGGGCGGTGAGCTCTGAATGCAACATTGGGTTTGGAAGCTCTATGGCTTTCTGAATAGAAGGGTTCCAGAGAGCCATATGATCCACAGTCGGGACTCGAAAAACCACCGGCGAGACAAAGTAGGCCGTTAGCTAAGCCGACTACGATCTTTAACTGGTTGGTTTTCTGGTGTGTGCTATGCAATTCTATGAAATCATTTTGGTAGAAAGTGTTGTCGGAAGGATGAAGAGTGAGATGTGCTGTCTTAAGTTGGAAGTCGAAATGGCGGAGGAGAAGATATGGGGGTGTTGGGGGTTGGAAATAGAGCGATTGAGGTGGGTGGCGATGAAATGGGGGCTGGAAATGAGAGACCACCATGTCTTGGAAACGCACCTGAATCTGATAAGCCCTTTCACCGGTAGCCATGATAGGATTTCGAAGTAAACCATGTCTGGAAGACGATCTGACATCATCCTTTTCTGTGCAGCCATTGAAGAGATTTTGGTGCTGATGAACAGGGGAATTCTAGCAAATGAATTCTAAAGAAAATTCTTACAACCTAAGAATTAAAAAAAATTATAAGATTAAAACCTGAAATTTCCTACAAAAGTCAGTACTTATAGCAAAATAACCCACTACCTTTTTTTGTCTCTACTTATTAAATAGTCTTTATTCTTAATTTAATATAATTAAGTTTTGAAATCTTAATATGATTGAGTTTTGAAATCCAAATAGGAGTAGGTTTCGAATCCTTAAAATGATAATTTTTAATTATTCAAAATGATATTTTTTTAAAATAAACTTAATCACCTAAAAATCTTACCAATGAGATAAATCCAAAATTATCTTTCAATTATGCACTAGTCCAAATGACCGACGCCACGTCCCTTCAAAAAGTCAAGCCGTATAAGGAGAAGTATCAAAAATCATGATTTTGTCAGAAAAAGGGTAGATATTCAAAAGTGAAAGTTTATTAATGGGAATTTTCCACGTTGCCTCGGCTATAGCTTCTTTGCTTCGGGAATTCTTGTCCGTAAGGCCTTAAACGGAAACGGCCTGTAAGAGTTATACAATTATTAGAGTAACAGGAGCTTGCGAAGAGGGAGTTCTAGAGAAGCCAAAGGTTGAAGAGAAACGCTTGAGAACTAAGAACAAAATGGAAGAAACCAAATCTGTTGATCAGCTACCTAGTGTTGGAAATATTAAAATTCAAAAAATCTGTTTTGTCTCAAAATATTTTATAATTGAAGCATAAATGAATGAAACTAAAATCTTCAGTGATTTTTATTTTTTTATTTATTTTTTATAAATATTATGAAACAAACCTCTAATTTACACTGGCCAAAATTTCAAGCCTCACAATTGAAGTCCGGACTAATTTACCACCAAACTAACTAACCAACTAAGCAATAGGTTTCCAAATCTTCTCATACAAGAAGTTGAATTTTGCTACTTACATAAGGTATGGTGATATTTCTAGTGTTCCTCTATGTAGCAGTATTTTTCCTTTTTCTGTCGCCGTTCTTCTTTTTCTAGGCTTTTCAATCGCACTTCAGAAGTTGTTAATTGATTCCCTATTTGTATTCATAGCCCTTTGTTGCACGTATAATACCGAAAAAGGGTAATCAAAAAGCGAAATTAACATGGCATGTTGATTGTATAAGCAACTACAATCTTTAACTTGCCGACGTGCAGGTGTTGAGCAACCCAGTTCCGTGAAATGTTTTGAGAAAGGGTCGTTGGAAGAATAAGAGTGAAACGCCTTTTTTCCGAATTTGTAGTCCAAATGGAGGAGAAGATATGGCGGTGTTGGGCGTAGGAAACAGAGAGATTGAGTAGGTGGCAAAGAAGTGAGGGCTGGAGACTAAAGAGCACCTTGTCCTGGAAACACAACTGAATTTGATGACTGTCTGACTTTATCTTTAACACAATCTGTAGAGATAAGCAAATCCTAAAGGAAGTAGGCATCATTAGAAGTAATTTCCATTGCAACTTCTTGTACAAAACAAAGGTTAGGGAGCCCAAGAATAAGGACACCAACCTTCGGCTATCATTTCTCTGCATGGCAAATGATGCTTCAATCTTTTTATGCAGAATATTACTATACCCATTTATCTTTGTATAGCTGAAGATTAGTTCTTCCATAGGTTAGAAAATGTACATTCAGTGGGGTAACAATCATTTGATGCGACTGCTGACTTTAGAAGCATGCAGTAATGATTCTTATATGGAGTCGTCCAGTAAATTTTAACTTGGTCTTTCTAATTTGATGTGCAATTTCCTATGAATCTAATGATTAAATAAAAGCATAAGATTAATGTACTTCACAAACAATGGCTTGTTAGTTCTCTATCACTAAGAAGAGTGCCTATAGTTTTAAGAGCAAAAGATGGTGTAACATTGCTCATCTATTGAGCTGTTATATTCTTTATACTTGACATTATTATTTTTTTTTATAAGCCTATTATTTTTTTTGAGTCAATAACAAGGTGTAAAGAATGAATGCCAAACATGACAACTTGTAAGCAAAAGAGATCTTAGGCCAAAAGTTACTTTATTGAACTATTAACAAACTAATCTTACAAGCCTATTTTAAATAAAAAAAAATTAATCATTTTTGTATTACAATCATTTAGGATTAACTTATGAACGCTTCGAGATTATCTTGTTTTATAACAAGGCATTTGGGCCTACCATGAGACAAGCCTCAATCGCATCATCAGCTGCAACATTAATCATCACACAGACAAACTCAAACTCCGGGACTCTTCCTAATTTAGGAGGAAAGCCTACAGATTCATTATTGACCCATTCTTGGAAAATGCCACTCTGCTGCGTTATTAACCCCATGTGAGACATGCAATCTATCCTTGGCATAAGAAACTGAGATTTACTGATATCTTCATACTAGTATGAACTTGAAGTGCATTTGAAGTATGGAAACTTCATTAATTACTTTGCAATAGAGGCTCAGGTAGTAAACTGTGAAATATACTAGTTGTCACTAAACACAATCGTATCACCTCAAGACTTTGTAAGATAAAATTTAAATAGCATGATATAGACGATATCATATTTATATTGAGAAAAACAAGAAAAGAGAACATATAAAAGAGTTTAAGACATAGGAATTAATAAATTGCTTGCAAACTTATTTCCATTTTTGTCAAGCATTTGAACATCTTAAATTTGCAGATATAATACTTTCATTTATGTTCTGTCATCAAATTCTAAACTCTTTAGTAGAGAGAAAATAACATATTTTAACTTATACAACTGTTTATCTTTATATGGCAGTTTGACCTCATTTCACAAAAGAAAACCTTATAAAAATTTGCAAGTGGTCCAACTAAGCTTACCAAAGACACGAGGAACATGTCCAGGGTATGCAAACACCAAATATTAAGTCATGCAAAGAGGTAAATATGTGCCTACCAAATGCTTAATTTAGTTGTAAGTATTGCCTTGACCACTTGGCTCTAAGTTCGACACAATAAAGGTGCCTAAACGGGTGGAAGAGTATGAAAAGACAAAAAAAAAAAAAATGGTAAACAAAATAGTCAATCTTTTGCATTCTTCTCTTATAGAGAGTAACCTTTATTGAATGAAAATGCTAACACTTCATATGCATACCGACACAGAGAATATGTTTCAAAGATGCTGGTAATGCTTTCTAGACGATGACTACCTTTCCTCTCTCCTTCCACCTCCCCACCTCCCGACCTCCCGGTGACTACCTTTTATTTTTTCCTCTCTCCCCAACAGCCGAATTGTCTAGAAAATTCAGTAAAACAAGGCTCTCCACATACGTATCTAGAAAAAACGACTCTGTTAGGCCACAAATGTGAAGATTCAAGGCTCGTTGGCTGTCAGGTTCGTAAGAGAACAACTTTCCACTCTTTGACAGAAGAACCTCGCCATTCTTTCCACTGCCGATTATCCTCTCCAGTCCTTTTCCAATAGCAATATCGAACACCTTCGTCCATGATTCTACTACTCCATACTCTTCATTACCCAAACAGAGTATGGTTCCTCGTTGTGCCGTCTGGAATGAGCGACGAGCGCAAGCAGACCATCAACTACAGTAACAGAAACGCCCATGTCTCCCGCTCCTTGTAAACTCTCAGGCACACCCAATTCACTAAAGGCCTCATTCTCCATATCGAATGAGACGATCACATTTCGCGACGCACCCTGGTGTAGCCGGGTCCGTGCTGGCCAGTGGACAGCGCCGTTCAAGAAAACTGACGGGAACCACATCATGACGAGATAGGGAGGACCCGGGGCCATAACGGTGCGCCATGCGCCGGCGCGAAGCGTATAAATCTGAACGAAAGCTGGAACTGACGTACCGATATGCGTAGCGTCCTCGGGATACACAAGCCTCACCAATTTGTAATCATCGGTCTTGGAGTCATACCCGAATCCAAGAGTATGAACAAATGGGCCGTGGGATCTGATTCCATCGGAAGGATTTGGCAGGGATACGGCTTTCCGAATAGAAGGGTTCCAGAGCATGTACGACCCACCACTGACACCGAAAATATCATCCGCAAGACAAAGTAGGCCGTTCGACGAACCAACTACGATCTTTAACTCGTGGACGTGCTGATTTGAGCAACCCAATTCCATGAAATTGTTGCAAGGGAAAGGGTCGTCGGATGAATGAAGTCTGAAACGCCCTTTTCCGAGTTTGTAGTCGAAATGGTGGAAGAGAAGGTATGGTTGGTGTTGGGGGTTGGAAACGGAGCGATTGAGGTGGGTGGCGATGAAATGGGGGCTGGAGATGAGAGACCACCATGTCTTGGAAACGCACCTGAATCTGATGACCGACTTCACGGGTAGTCGTGACAAGATTTCGAAGACAACCTCGTTCGGAAGACAGTCCGACATCGTCCTCTCTGAGCACCAATTGAAGAGAGTCTGATTTGGTGAACAGAGTAACCTGCAGAAAAGGGGGAAGCAAATTCTAGCAGACGACTCTTGGTGGAAGAGCGACGGATGCCCCGAGTCCTCTGGTTGGATAACAAATCAAGTGGTCCACGGCAAAGCATCAATTTCACGGTTTTGTCCCAAAAAAAAAGAAAAAGAGGTAGACTTTTCAACTTTCAAACATAAAAAGTTGACTAACTTAACGGTAAGTTAATAAAAACTTTAACCATGAAATTTAAAATTTGATACCCATATTTGTGGGTTGGGTACATAGGTTATAATATTAAGAAAAAAATAATAATTTTATTATTTTTGAATTTACACATTTAAATCTTACTTTCAATTTGTATAATTAACAATTTGAGACTTAAAAGCGTGCTGAGTATAATTTATAGAGATAAACAACTTCTTAATGCAAGTGGGTATCATTCATTCAAAGTAATTTGCATTGCAACTTCTATTGGGCTTTTTTCTTTTAAATGCCGGTAGTTTCTTGTAAGTTTAAGTACTTCAATTGTTGCAATATAAATGTAGAACCCTTTTATCCTAAACCATTTAAATTATTATCATTCTTTTATACTGGTATATGTATTATATGATCACACTAATTCTTCCAACATTCTGAATGATGAATTGAAGTACTAACTTATGGGATATAGTAGACATCAAAGAAAGTCTTCACATATCCGACGCTTCACCTAAAAGTGACAATTGTAGTTTTAAGTGTTGAAACAAATAAGCAATGCTGGTACGACCTGTTTACCTCTTAACCACCAAGCCTTGTTGCTCCGGCATAACAAGGCTTTCCACATACTTACCCAAGAAAAACGACTCTGATGAGCTACGAAAGGGAAGCTCCGCAGTTTTCTGGCTGCTTGGTTCGTAAGAAAACAACCCTCCACCCTTCGTGAATAGAACCTCACCGTTCTCTCCAAAGCCTACCACATATCCCAAACTCACATTTTCGATATCAAACAGCTTGGTCCAAGGTTCAACGAATGCGTACTCTTTCATCACCCACATGGAGTACAACTTCCCCTGCATCTTGCTACAGGAGACAAGCGCAAGCAGACCATCGATGGCAACAATAATTATGTTTAGGTACGTCGTCGCCCACTGTAAATCCATAGGAATACCCACCTCATGAAACGCCTTATTCGCCAAATTGAAGGACACAATCGCAGAGGGCAGCGCACAGCGCAGTGGAACGTGCGTCATCCAGTGGAGTGTGCCATAGCCGCCACCGATAATATCATTGGTGAGACAAAGCAGGCCATTAGACGAACCAATTACCATTAAACTGCCCATGTTCTGGTGTGAGTAATGCAATTCTGTGAAATTATGGTGGGAGAAGGGTCGTTGGTAGAATGAAGAGTAAGACATGCCTTCCAAAGTTGGTGAGTGAAACGGAAGAGAAGACATGTTTGGAGTTGGGGTTGAAAAGAGAGCGATTGAGGTGGGTGGTCATGAATAGGGTTTGGAGATGAGAGAACATCATGTCTTGGAAATGCACATGAATCTGATAAGTGCCTTAACTGGTAGCAGTGACAGGATTTCGAATATAACCTCGTTTGCAAAAGGAATAGACTTGAGATCAATTTACCTTTCATCACTCAAAGCAAGATATGAAAACTTTAGTGTGCAAATCTTTTCCATTATTTCCATAACTTCTGAAGGATCAGTTTTCCTTTGTTTCTCCGTGATGACAATATTAACAATTGCATGTTGCAACAAGTCCTGGTGCATCATAGGCCCACCGTTGAACCTTACGTACTAAAAAATTATGATGCAATGGTTACGAATTTATGAATGCCACAATCACAGGAAGTGTTAGGCAGAGCTACCTAATCGCATAAAATAGTATTATGACAGTGGCCATATATTCAACCGTGGTGTTAGAAAGCCCAAATATCATCTTGAAAGATTAGATAAACATATAATCTATTGGACTACTATCCAGCTAATTCATGCATGATATAAGAGCCATAGAGTTCTAACTTAATTGTACTTGATTAAAATGCATTATGGCAGCTGTGACAATAAAATCATACACATGAACTGAGCATGCAAGCATGAGCACGTACATTCAAACCAGGGTAGAATATGAATAAAAAACAAGAAACTATAGCTAAATTTTAGTAGACTCTGAAGCCATGACAACAAAATCATATAGGTGAGTTCAAGGTGCAAAGTGCAAGTTGAGCAAATAGATTCAAACCAAGACAAAATATGAAATAGAACAACAAAGTTGTAATTAATTTTAGATTCTTAAGTATTGCTATTGGCCAATCTAAATTTTGTCTCTAGTGTAAACAATCTTACACACATGATGAAGAAGAATTAAAATAATTTTCTACTACAATAGCCGTAAAACTTAACTCTATTACACTCTTTTGGGCTATAAATCTTCTATTTATTTTGGTTCTTTGTCATCTCCTAGGCAAAAAACTCCCCTAAAAATTACGATTACATTTTAAATCACTACCCCAAAATTGAATTGCAAAAGAGTATGGGATTGGATATGCCATATGTTTTTTTTTTCTTTATTATTAGGAGTAGAAGGACATATCCAAATTCAGAGGAAAATTTTTTTGAGCATTGTTTTGGCAAAATATCAACAATTTTGGATGAGATTCTCATTAGATACACTTGTAGTGTCATTTTATGTACACTTGAAAACATACTTGGGAAAGCTTATGGCTACATAGTAGCCAACATGAAAATGACATCTCCAATTTATGTCTAGATAATGCATCTCAACTCTAGCGTATTTGAGTTCAAAGCTCTTAGTGAAACAAATTATAGTATTACAATTTCCCAAAGAATTAACCAAAGTCATCAAAATACATAAACTATTTTAAGAGTGACAAAAATGTCAATTCAAACCATAAGGATTTTTCATACATAAAACCTACAAATGCTACCCTTACACTTGTAATTCATTCATTTCTAAATCCAAAATGACAAAGTATATCAATCTCAAAGATTGACATCTACCAAAGAAAAAGACTTGGCAACTAGGAAATATCAAGATTGCTACAATTTTCATTACCATTATCATATGTTAGTCAAGACTTGCATGGGTCCAACTATGATTTAAAAAAATTGAAAGACAACTTGATGAGTTTAAGCGAGTAAATTAGTGTGATAGACACTTTGAAGGATAATATTATACTGAATATATAAAGAAATTGAAAGGAAATATAATAATTCAAAAAAGTCGATCATATAAGTATATCTAGTCAACAAAGTGTATAAGGTTGAATTTTACATATACCTTAATATTATCTCCTATGAGATTAATGATAGTGTATGAAGCCATTTTTAAATAATAGTATATGAAACAATTTTTACTAAGAACAACAAAATATGAGTAAGATTTAATTTCATTTTTGCATGAAGTCTCAACACACTTCCGCCATAAAATTCTGTCATTTCTAAACTACAAACCTTTTTCTTGGAGCTAACACTTGTGCAATTGCTAAAACAATTAAGGAAAACTTACAAGGTATATCTTGCCTTTTCTTCCGAATTTTCTTCTACTTCGACACACCATTTTTCACATTCAGTAGAAGGATGGACCCCACGGAGCCATAATTAAGGTGTTCGGTTGAATATGGATGTCGCATACGCCTTATGCGTTGGGCATCTGGTTCATATGAAAGCAGCCCGTTTTCATGGGTAACTAAAACTTCACCATTTTTCCTGAAACCTACCACCCTCCTTAATACGCTTGACATTTGAATGTTGAATAGCTTAGTCCAAGAATCTCCAACGCCATACTCTTTCATGATCCATACAGAGAGAAATGGTTGCGTCCGTGCATAAAAGGGGACAAGACAAAGCAGTCCATCCCTCAATATAAGAGTCATATCCAGTCCATCCCCAAATCTAAGACCCCTATCCAAAAACTCACCTTCAGTAACGCACTTGGGAAGTGCAATCTCACGAAAAACTTCATCGCCCATGTCAAATGCGAGTATTATATTGCGAAAAGTGTCCATATATCGTGCAGTCCAGTGGGATGCGCCATTGACAAAAATAGATTTGATACTACTTCTGATCACATACGGAAATGGGACAGGAAGTTGTCGCCAGCAGCCAGAGTTAAGCGTATAGATCTCGACCAAGCGCTGCCTCGGATCAAGACATACAATTCTGACGAGCTTAATGTCGCCGCTGTAGGGGTCATAGCCTAATCCATGGCCATTAATGTAGCTGCTGCTTGTTGAGGGCGTGATGGTAGGATCTGGAAGTTTCAGATCTTTATAGATGAAAGGGTTCCTTAGCACATAGCCTCCATTGGGTAAAATATCATCGTCAAAGGTGCAGAACAGCCCATGACACGAAGCCACTATTCTGCCGGGAAAAAATCTCCGGAATTGCGATTTGATGAACTTGTCACCATAATCAGATGGAGTAATAAAATGGTGACACATCCCCATCTCATGACGATCTGCTGGATAACTAAAGACGACAACGCTGCTAATATTTTTATCATGGCTTCGAGAAAGAGCCCGGTTGGTGTGGGTGGTGATAAAAGTGTTGCCGGAGATTAGAGCATACCAATCTTTGCAGACGCACCTGCACCTTATTAGTGACTTTGCAGGGAGTCTTAGGAGGATGTCGACCACCACGTCGTATGGTATATGAAATGACATTACTTTGGCTTCTTTGGCTTCTTTGGCTTCTTCTTCTTTTTCCTCATTGACGTCTGGGAGATGATTAGTCTCTTTGGCTTCTTCTTCTTTCTTTGCAGACCCTCTTCGAAGAAGCAGCTTCAATCTGCGAATCAGCATCTTTCGAACCTATTCCTACAGGCGACGAACAGCAGCCGGAAAATAAATCCGAAAAGAAAACAGAGAGAACCCCGTATTTTATTGATTTCTCGCTTCAAAGCTTTACAAAAGAATCCATACAATCATTATGTGCAGAAATTACAAGCGAAAAACCAAAAGGGAAGTCCCGAGATTCACGGTTTCAAGGCGGCGATGCCCGTTACGGCACTCGAGCGGGCTCCAGCGAGATGAGTGCTTACATGGCATGAGCAAGGGCTTACGTGGCATCACAAGCCGACGTGGACTATAACGCAGAGTATTTTTCTCGTAGCTTTACGTGGAGTGTGATAGATTATGTTAACCAAATCCTCTTGAATATTTGAAGCGGTGAAAGGGAAGGAAAGGGAAGGGAAGGGAAGGTTGGTGGCAATGGAGTGGACTCCACAAGGCCCTTACACTTCATAATAAACTAGTATGGGAGACAATTAATCATCTTGTTTCTTCGAACGACCTACAACTTTTTGTAGACAATAATGGTGAGTTTGTATTATTGATATTTTAGTTTGGTAACTTCCTTGTACATTATTAAATATTAAGTTTTTTAAATGATATATTTTATTACTGATAAATTAATTCTTCATATTCTTCTCACATATGAAAAAAAGATAGGTATGTTATAAATAGTTTATTTCTTATATGGTTAATATCTTAATTTGTTATCTTCTTTATATGTACATCTCCATTTTCTTCATAATCAATTTAAGGAAGTTAGTGAGCCTTTTTAACACTTCCACAAACATGATAAACGTTTTTGAAATGGATAACATATGTTGGCAATTCCAAAGTGTTTACTATTCGAAGTTTTGATTGGTTTTTGTTAATTGACTTCAATCTCTCGTATGAAATGAAGCAAGGGACCCTAAGAGCTTGCGAGACCAAGATTTTTTTTTTGAATAGTTATAGTTTATTGATAAACATGAAAAAAGAAAAGAGGAATGGGACAAAAGCTTAAATGTTAACAAGGATGGGAAGTAAACAAGAAAAGTGTGTGCAAGAAGAAAATCTTACACTTGAACTAGCTTTGAGTTGGGCTTTTGGGCCTTTTAACAAGATATCAAACCTATATTGAATAGGTTTTGTCTTGTACAATTTTGAGTTCAATGTCACTTAATATGTGAGGGCATGTGTGCAGGATGAAAGTTCTACATCAAATATGAGATTCCTTATGGTGAAATTTAAATTAAAAAAATACCTTTTCAACCTGTAAGTCAATTTTGAGTTAAACATTTGGGCTTTTTCATACACAATGTACTTGTTTTGAACCATAAAATAATCATATAAGATAATAAATAGACCAAGGTTGTTGTGGATTAATAAAACCTTGCAGTTGAGATATTCTAAGTCTAATTTTTTATTTATACTTCTTAATACCTTATTTTGTTTTAAGAATAAAGTCAAAGAAAAAATAAACTTGTTAGTATAATATTTAACTTTAAATTTTAAATAATTAATATTTTAAATAAAAAATTAATAATACTAGATGTCAAATCCATAATCTAAACCCTTAACTATTAGTAGTCCATTAATTAGTTATTGACTTGTTGACAATCAACAATTTAATGACTAGTTATTGGTCCCATGAGATGCACGTTATCATTTTGTAATTAGGTTTTTACCATTTTCCAACACCAAAAGCAACGGAGTGTATTAAAACTAATGGTCACTTTTTATTATTAATGTTTGTCTTATGATTTTCTAACACCCAAAATAATGAAGTGTGGTAATAATAATAATCATCCTATATTATTGATCTTTTCTTAATTATAAGGATGTTTTCTTTTTTTAACGATTATCCTTAGGAAAATAAATATGCTTTCTAACGTTAGTGCATTAATAAATACCTTCTTTTTTTTAACTTTTTAATTATTCTAGAAGGGACAACAAGTTCTTTGGACAAGTACGATACCTTAATGCCTGTTATCAGTTCTGATTGGTTTGTTTACCGCCTATAGTTTCTTACAAAGCAAAAGCCGTGTAGCATAATTAAAGATCAAGCTTTTTGTTAATCTTACGTATTGTCTTGGTAAGCAAGAAACAAGAAGAAAGGGTGAAAGGGAGAAAAAGTGGAATATACAAGCAGCATTACATTGTCGGCCCAAGGAGATGAAAAATTCTCATTTTTCTGGCATAGAAATTTTCCCTAAAGCCATTATGTATTGAAGCTAAAAAAATTTCTGTCAAATAATATGGGAGAAAGCTTATAGAAATGGTCGGCTCTTTCCTTTTGTTTATTCATTTACTTAGGTAGGAATTGATTTTTTTTTACATAATATCAAAGTTTAAGCTTTTTTTACTACTTATATTCATATAATATCATATTAAACTTTATGATTAAACTTTTGTTTGCAAGGACGTTTATCAAGCATTGTTGTAGAAATTTAGGTTGGTTTAATACCAACCATTTAGGAAGTGGATTCTATAGCCATAACAACATAATCACATGGGTGAGTTCAGGGTGCAAAATGGACACTATGTGGACAAATTCAAACCAAGTTAAAAAATAGAACAAAACAACAAAATTGAAGCTAATTTTAGACTCCTAAGAATTGTTGTCAACTAACCTAAATTTTCTTTCAAGTATAAACAACTTTATACACATGATGAAAAAGAATTAGAATAAAACTCTACTGATAAATATATAATGTTTTTGATGATTAGTATTAAGGAAAGAAAAATAATATCTAGCCATAAATTAATTATATTTCATTAGATACATCCTTATTTTATCATTGTTTTTGGGCAGGACCTTATATGATCAAAAGACCAATTTATTGAAGAAGCCTAAGTCACTTGTGGCAGTCCATGAATTCATGCAACACCGAGAAAAAGCCCGTATGCAGCAACCCGTGTGTCTTATATTGAGATCCACATAGCCTTCACATGACCTAACTTGAAGACCTACAAGGCTTAACGACGTTGTTCACCTACTAAGGAAATAAACAACCTAAATCAGCCTCAACCTATACCTTCGTCTCTACACCGCTCTCTCCCTTTTCTTTCTTGAAGACAAAAGAAGGAAACAGCTGCAGACTTGCCGATATCTTCGCCGAAGATTGAAACATGAGCCAATGGGAAGATTCTCCAACGGGAAGAAAACCACAAGCTGGATCGGTAGGTGGCGGCTTCTATATAAGGGAAGAGAACCCGTATGAAGAAAGATTCTCGAGCAGAAACGAATCAAGAACGGAGTTCTTCAAGCGCTATCTCTTCCGAAAGGGTTTCAAATATCTGTAAGCTTTGTATTGAAGTAAAATTACTATTCTGATTATATCATCTAGTTTACATTTTGCTTCAATCTCAAGGTTAGGGTTTCACCCAACTTTGGGGATTTTCTGTTCAGCACCATTAGAAGCTTAAATGTTGTATTTATCATCTTGTTGAGGTATTGTACTATTTGATTTACTTGATCTAAGCTGTAATCCGTGGATTGCCGTCCCATTGTAGACCTAAAGAGAAACTGCTTTCTCTTTTGATAAAGAAAAGACCCTTTAGTGCTTTACTAAAGGAGGTGGAGTAGGACTCAAATTAAGGAGTCCGATTCACTTAAAAAGAGGGTTCTGTGTGCATCTTTATTTGTGTGATTATTCTGTTGCATATCTATTTTCTGAATAATCCCACATTCTATTTAGATAGATTTAGAACTTTACAAACATACATAAAATTGGTCTATATAAACAAGGGAGACACCTAATTCAACCCCCCTTCTTAGGTGACTTAGGACTCAACAAGTGGTATCAAAGCAGGTTCTAGGTATCTAGAAAGTATTTTTAGAAATCCTAGAGATCATGGCAGCAAGTCACCCAACCATCTTACCCTATAATAGACCATCTACTTTCGATGGCTCCAACTATAGCCATTGGAAAAACATGATGAAAATTTTTCTCATAGGTTCTGATCCTGAATCATGGAAAACAATTGTGAAAGGGGTAAAGATCCCTAAAGAAAGTGCAGATAAGTGGAGCGATGAAGTTACCTTAGAAATGAGTAAGAATTGTAAGGCAATGACTACTCTGTACTCAACCTTAGCACCCATAAAATATAATAGAATCTCCACATTAGACACGACCAAAGAAATCTGGGAAAAATTAGAAGTTGTGCATGAAGGTACTAAAAAGGTAAAACAGTCTAAGATTTCTCTGCTTGTGCATGATTATGAATTGTTTAAAATGAAAAACACTGAAATAGTTGGTGAAATGTTTGGTAGATTTACTGATATTGTTACTGATTTGAAATTGCTTGGTAAGTCCTATAAAAATGATGAGTTAGTTAAGAAAATATTAAGTTGCTTGCCTGAATCATAGGACCCAAAGAAAACAGCCATTGAAGAGGCTCATGATCTAGACACCTTATCTCTAGATGAGCTATTAGGGTCACTTCAAACACATGAATTAGTTATGACAAGAAGAGAGAAAGAAAAAGTAGATGAAAAGAAAATGAATAAGGGCATTGCTTTTAAGGCAGGTGAATCTGAAAATGATAGTGATGTTGATGATGAGTTTGCTATGCTAGCTAGAAAGTTTAAAAAGTTTTATAGAAAGGATAGAGCTAGGAACAATGAAAACTATCGTAGGAGAAAAGAAAATGAAGGAGAGGTATGTTATGAATGCAAGAAAACTGGTCATATATGAGTAAATTGTCCCAAATTGAAAAAGAAAGATGAGAAGTATGATAGGAAAGATAGGTGGAAAGCCATGGTGGCCACCTGGGATGATGACAGCTCATCATTCGATGAGGAGGAAGAAGAGGTAGCAAACCTATGCTTCCTAGCCACGTGTGATACATCTAAGATGGAGAATTGGTCTCTTCTCGAGGACGATGAAGGAAATCTTGCCAACATGGGTCTTATGGTAACATGTGATGAAACAAATAATGAGGTAACGTTCCCTTCCTCATCTGAAAATTTTAGTTTTGAAGAATTACAAACTGCATTCAATGAGTTGCTTGATGATTTCAATGACCTGAATAGCAAGTTTTCTAAATTAAGGAAGAAGAATATTCTGTGTGAAAAGGAAATAAAGAATTTAAAACAGGAAAATAATGAATTAAGAACTAAAAAGGATACTCAACCAATTAAGGAAACTAAAAGTAATGAGAATAGGACAAAAGATAGCTTGCTAGAAGAAAAACTAAAGAATATAGAGAGTGAATTAAAAAGGACAAAAGAAATTTTAATGAAGTTTACAGATGGCAGTAACATGCTTGATAAGATCATAAATTCACAACAAGGAATATATGATAAGGCTAGTTTAGGATACAAATCAGAACTAAACAATAAGAAATTTGGTTCTATGTGCAATACTTCAAGCCTACTACATGTCTCTCGTGTGATTAAATCTACCAACATATGTCATCATTGTAAATTTCATGGTCACTCTATAGAAAAATGTCCAGTAAGACTTAAGAAGCATTATGTTGTTAAACGGGTATGGGTTCCCAAAGGAACCAAAGTAACTAACCCTAAAGAACCTAAGAAAACTTGGGTACCAGTAGAGTTAAGAATAAACTTTGTTTGTGTAGAGACCCATGGAAGAGAACAAAAGTACACCAATGGACTGGTACATGGACAGTGGGTGTTCGAGACACATGACCGGTAATAAAGAACTCTTCACTAACTTTATTGAGATGGATGGTGGTAAGGTTTCATTTGGAGATAACTCCAAAGGGGTCATCAAAGGTTTCGGTAACATAGGTAACTTTTCATCCCGTTGTATAAAAAATATCTTGTATGTTGAAGGATTAAAATTCAATCTTATTAGTATTAGTCAAATTTGTGATAGAGGAATGTGTGCTAAGTTTACATCAAAATGTTGTAGGCTATATAGCAAAGATAAAAGTATAAATGTGATGTGTAGAAGGGTTGGAAATGTTTATTTACTTAAGCTAAACATTGATAATCCTCCTGACATATGTTTGATGTCTCACACAAACGATGAAAACTGGGTATGGCATAAAAGATTAGGTCACCTTAGCTTTAGCCAAATGGCAAAAATCATTAAGAAGAATCTGGTTAGGGGATTGCCTAATCTTAAGCTTGAGAAGAGTCTTGTTTGTGATGAATGTATGAAAGGAAAACAAACTAAAAATAGCTTTGAATCAAAGGATACTATTTCCACAACGAAACCATTACAATTACTACATATGGATTTGTTTGGACCTATAAGGACAGCTAGCCTTAGGGGAAAATATTTTGTGTTAGTTATGGTAGATGATTTCTCAAGATTTACATGGGTTTTCTTTCTGTCCAGCAAAAATGAAACTTTTAGTGTATTTAAAACTTTTTGTAGACTAGTTCAAAATGAAAGAGATTCTAAGATAAAATGTGTTCGGTCTAATCATGGTGGAGAATTCCAGAATAATATGTTTGATGATTTCTGTGCTGAAAATGGAATAAAACATGAGTTTTCTGCCCCCAGAACTCCCCAACAGAATGGGGTGGCTGAAAGGAAAAATAAATCTCTCCAGGAAATGGCTAGGACCATGTTATTAGAAAATAATCTGCCCAAGTATTTTTAGGGAGAAGCTGTGAACACAGCCTGTTATATTCTTAATAGAGTTTCCATAAGAGGGATCACCAAGAAAACTCCATATGAAATACTAAATAACAAAAGACCAAATATTGCCTACTTTAAAGCATTTGGTTGTAAGTGTTTTGTTCATAACAATGGCAAAGACTCCCTAGGTAAGTTCGATGCTAAAAGTGATAAGGGTATCTTTTTGGGATACTCCACCCACAGTAAAGCTTATAAAGTTTTCAATAAGAGAACTTTAGTAGTTGAAGAATCTATCCACGTGGTATTTAATGAATCTAACAGCTCTCTGTCGAGAGAAACTGAGTTTGATGTTGCAGATCTAGTTTCCCCTTAAATCATGCCCTCAGCAGCACCTGAACAAGGGCCATTTCAAGCAGCATCAGACGATGCTCCTCTTGAAAAGGAACCCTTATTTCCTAAGGTGCGCGGGGAAGTAGATCCCTCACAAATTATTGGAGACAACACCAAATCAGTAAGAACTAGATCCTCCATTCAAAATTTTTATGAATTTGTTGCATTTGTTTCCTAAATTAAACCTAGAAAAATAGATGAAGCATTTAATAACAGTAATTGGATTATGGCCATGGAAGAGGAATTAAATCAATTTAAAAGAAATGATGTATGGACTCTTGTGAGTAGACCCACACATCAATTTGTCATTGGCACAAAATGGGTATTTAAGAACAAAATGGATGAACATGGGAATATAGTTAGAAATAAAGCTAGATTAGTGGCTTAGGGTTATAATCAAGAAGAAGGGATAGACTATGAAGAAACTTATGCACCCATAGCCAGACTTGAATCTATAAGACTCTTACTTGCCTATGCCTGTTTTAGAAACTTTAAATTGTTTCAAATGGATGTTAAAAGTGCCTTTTTAAATGGATTCATCAAGGAGGAGGTCTATGTTGAACAACCTCCCGGTTTCTGTGATGAAAACTTTCCAGATCATGTTTTCAAATTGAATAAAGCACTTTATGGATTAAAACAAGCTTCCCGAGCTTGGTATGATCGATTGAGTGAATTTTTATTATCAAATGGTTTTAGAAAAGGACATGTTGATACTACCTTATTTATTAAACATGAGAAAAATAATATTTTACTTGTTCAAATATATATGGATGATATTATTTTTGGCTTAACAAATGAAAACCTAGTTGAGCAATTTGCTTCTCTCATGAAAAATGAATTTGAAATGAGTATGCTTGGTGAACTTAATTATTTCTTGGGCTTACAAATTAAACAAACAGATTCGGGTATCTTTATTAACCAAAATAAGTTTGTCTCTGATTTATTGCAAAAGTTTAACTTAGGGACAACTAAGCCTATTTCCACTCCCATGAGTCCCTCTATTAAATTAGATGCTGACCCCAATGGAAAATCCTGTAATGCCAAAATATATCAGAGCATGATTGGCTCCTTACTTTATCTCACAGCGTCACGTCCTGACATACTCTTTAGTGTTTGTATGTGTGCCCGATACCAATCTGATCCCAAAGAGTCTTATTTAGCTGCTGTGAAAAGAACTTTTCGATATCTCAAAGATACTCCCTTGTTAGGCATCTAGTTTTCCAAAAAGTCAAACATTGTTTTACATGCATATAGTGATGTAGATTACGCAGGATGTTGCACGGATAGAAAGAGTACTAGTGGGTCATGTCATTTCTTAGGCAGTATGTTAGTCTTATGGGCATCTAAAAAGCAACAGAGTGTTGCTATATCCACAACCGAGGCAGAATATATTGCTATTAGGAGCTGCTGTTCCCAAATTCTATGGATGCAATCTCAACTCAAAGATTATGGCATTCCCAAGCAAACCGCCTCCATCAAGTGTGACAATACTAGTGCTATTAACCTCACAAAGAACCCCATTCAGCATTCCATAACCAAGCATATAGAGATAAGGCATCACTTCATTAGGGACCATGTCACATAAAAACACATTGCTATTGAATATGTCCATACCTCACAGCAATTAGCTGACATATTCACTAAGCCATTAGACACACATCAATTTTGCACCTTATGTAAAGAGTTAGGCATGTGTACATACAATAATGTACATTAGCCCCACCTGCATCACTACAACAATAGATATGATCACCATTTATCCACATCTTCGTCCTAGTTGTTGGATTAGTGTTTCATATCTTACATGGGATGTTTTTCTAAACATCCCCGTTGTCTTTCCTTATCCCATTATGGCTGCTACTGACATGTTGTTGTCTACCACGCCCTGGTATGATCTTTCCCTGTCTTATTTCCTGTTATCCATGAAAGTAGGCGGGTCTCTCTCTAGCACTCTTAGGTATTGGTCTCGGTAAGTAACTCAGGTACGCCTTCTCTTTATTCTTCTTTCCTATCTTGCTGATGATGAAAAAGGGGGAGAGATTTTGTTGATCTACATGCTATTTACGTTGCTGCCCATGTTACTTACTGATTCCGAGTCTCCTTCAATGCTCTTCATTTTCGCATTTATATATATGCAATTCTTTCCTTATCGGATATCACCTTCAATGCGCTCCATGTAATTATTAGCATACAGAATATTCCATTAATGTTCTCACACCTTCCGCATTTAACATAATTCATATGGCATAGCACTTAAATCTTTTATTTGAATTTGAATCTAACATTGCCATAACAGTCCTAACTGTTGTGCCTACCATTGGAAACCAATATTTGGTAGTCAATTCCTGATTGAAAGTATTTTATATGATCATGACAAAATGACAGGGGGAGCACACTGAAATTAGATTATGTGCATGACATTAATACTTATATCTCACTATTAGGGGGAGCAAAAACAAATATGCATGTATACATATTTTTCATTGTTAGTTTTCATTGACTATATCCAGTGGTCAAGGGCAGCAAACATACAATAAAGATTCTATTTTCATCATCATTAAAAAAGGGAGAAATTGATAAATATATAATGTTTTTGATGATTAGTATTAAGGAAAGAAAAATAATATCTAGCCATAAATTAATTATATTTCATTAGATACATCCTTATTTTATCATTGTTTTTGGGCAGGACCTTATATGATCAAAAGACCAATTTATTGAAGAAGCCTAAGTCACTCGTGGCAGTCCATGAATTCACGCAACACTGAGAAGAAGCCCGTATGCAGCAGCTCGTGTGTCTTATATTGAGATCCGCATAGCCTTCACGTGACCTAACTTGAAGACCTACAAGGCTTAACGACGTCGTTCACTTACTAAGGAAATAAACAACCTAAATCAACCTCAACCTATACCTTCGTCTCTGCGCCACTCTCTCCCTTTTCTTTCTTGAAGACAAAAGAAGGAAACAGCTGCAGACTTGCCGATATCTTCGTTGAAGATTGAAACGTGAGCCAATGGGAAGATTCTCCAACGGGAAGAAAACCATAAGTTGGATCGGTAGGTGGTGGCTTCTATATAAGGGAAGAGAACCCGTATGAAGAAAGATTATCTCGAGCATAAACGAATCAAGAACGGAGTTCTTCAAGCACTATCTCTTTCAAAAGGGTTTCGAATATCTGTAAGCTTTGTATTGAAGCAAAATTACTATTCTGATTATATCATCTAGTTTACATTTTGCTTCAATCTCAAGGTTAGGGTTTCACCTAACTTTGGGGATTTTCTGTTCAGCACCATTAGAAGCTTAAATGTTGTATTTATCATCTTGTTGAGGTGCTGTACTATTTGATTTACTTGATCTGAGCTGTAATCCGTGGATTGCCGTCCCATTGTAGACCTAAAGAGAAACTGCTTTCTCTTTTGATAAAGAAAAGACCCTTTAGTGCTTTACTAAAGGAGGTGGAATAGGACTCAAATTAAGGAGTCCGATTCACTTAAAAAGAGGGTTCTGTGTGCATCTTTATTTGTGTGATTATTCTGTTGCATATTTATTTTTCTGAAGAATCCCACATTCTATTTAGACAGATTTAGAACTTTACAAACATATATAAAATTGGTCTATATAAACAAAGGAGACACCTAATTCAACCCCCCTTCTTAGGTGACTTAGGACTCAACATCTACTACCATAGTCATAAAAATTGGAACAATGTAGTCTTAGACAAAACACTCTCCAAAAGCTACTACAAGATTTTAAATCATTGCCCTAAAATTGTACTCCAAAAGAGTAGAGCATTGAAAAATGCCCCATGGTTTTGCTTATTGTTATTGTTAGAAGTGAAAGGGCATATCCTAATTCAATGATAAAGGTGTTTGTATGTTGTCTTACCATTTTGTTGAGTATTGTTTCGACAAAATAGTGCTTCTTTTGAATGGGATTCTCATTGGTTACATATGTGGTGTCATTTTATCCACATTGATAAACATACTTGGAAAAGCTCATGGCTACATAGCAACCTTTGTGAAAATGATGCCCCCAATTTAAATCTTGATAATGCACATCAACTCTAGCTTATTTAAGTGAAAACCTCTCAGTGGCAACACATGTAATACAATACTTACTAAAAGGATCGGCCAAAATCACCAAAATACACAAACTATTTTGAGTGACAAAAATGTTGGTTCAAATCATAAGCATTCCTACTATACAAATGACTAGAAAAGAGAAGAAGTAAATAAGTATAATTAAAAATTGAGATCAAGCTAACAATTTAGTGGGAACTTCTTGCCCACAAATATACAAAAGTTATCTTAACAATTATTATTAACTTTTTCCCAAATCCAAACAACAAATTCAATCTTCAACAATATTGGTACAATAAAACGTGTTATAGCTCAACAATTGTACTCTCAAGAAAACCCAAAATTTTTAAGGTTAGGGTTTCAATAAATAAATTTAATCTGAACATAAAATAAGAGTTATCAACCAATATCTTTTGAGATTGAGTCCAATATAATTAGAATAATCAAATGTCAGCTCAAATAACAAATATTCTCAAGCGATCAACTTATTTTAATAATAGATTTGGACTGACAGTGCGATCTATGAGTGTGTCACAATAATCCTTTTCTTAAGATCAAGCAAACCAGAAAAAAATCTATTATTTTGAGTTAGAAAGATCAAACCGAATTTTTGGTGAGAAATATCGTTCAGATTTGGCTCCAGGCGCTTAGAATTGGGACACCCCTTTTCCTTCTTCACACTATTTTGCCTACAAGATTATACCACATTAAAATCAAATTCAGCTCGGTTTCTCTCATTTAAATGTCTTAGTAGTCCTGCACATTGTCATGATTAGGTCGAAAATCCAACGAGAGAGGAGAAGCTTGTCTTCTCTGTCGAGTCGTAGCTCGGAGAGGCATGCGGAATCCAGAGCAAATGAAACGTATGTTCCACTACATTCAGTTTTTACTCAGGCTTGGGATCTCTCCAGGGCATGGGCCAACTGTGGTTTGTACTAAAAAAACAATCTTACATACATGTTAAGAAAAATTAGATTGATGCTTTACTATACTAAAAAACAACTGTGTTTTGTTGAGCTTTGTTTTGGCAAGATAGGAACCATTTTGGATGGGATACTGACTTCATTTGCAATGTCATTTAATCACATTGGTAAACATACATGGGAAAGCTTATGCCTACATAGTAGCCAACATGAAATGTGACATTTCCAATTTATGTCTAGATAATGCATCTCAACTCTAGCTTATTTAAGTTCAAACCTTTTAGTGACAACAAGTTTCAATACTACAATTTCCCAAAGGATCAATCAAAGTTACCAAAATACATAAACTATTTGGAGAGTGACAAAAATGTTAGTTCAAATCACAATTCATTCTTTTTCTAAATCCAAATAAAAGAGAATACCCACCTCATTCACATTTGTTTTAAAAAGGAAAAAAAAAACCTTAGCAATTAAGAAATATCAAGATGTTATAATTTTCTTCATCATATCATATGTTAGGTTGCAAATCCAACAAAAGAATCGAAGCATCTCTTCCCTGTCGTGCCTTAGGTCGCGGGAGTGGTATGCTGAATCGAAGGTAAGGGAACTGTGCATTTAGCTACATTTGTTTTCACTCACGCTTGGGCATTCTCTTGGGTCTAGGCCCGCTGTGTTATGTAATAAAAAACAGCCCCAACTAATCCATAATGGAATAGCCACACGAAGTAAGAACCGGGCCACATAAATTGAGCTTTGCTTGAAGAGTGTGGATCACGACCCAACTGCGTAGATCCCACCATACAATCAACATGTTCAAGAGGAGGATAAAAACTTTATTCTCAATATTAGAATATGACGATAATATAAGATTAGATGAAATTATTATGTTAAATAATTTCTTATATTTTTTTATTTTGATAAATTTTTCTAATGTGAAAGATCATTTTAAAGCCATTTTCTTTTTACCATCATCAAAATAAGGATATCTATATTCTAAATATCAAGAAGTTGCTAAGAGGGAAATGTTATACTTTAGTGGTAGCATGTGTATGTCAAGTGGCAACAAAGCTTGCCGATGTATTGCAAAGTATGTTTAGAAAATAGGGTATGCATCTTACAAAAATAGTTGCCTTTCATGCAATAGAAGTGCTTCAAAGTCCTAACACTAACAATCACGTATTCATTCAAGGACTTAACAGTTCAAACATCATCTTGTTTTGCCATGCTCTTATTCTGCCCATTTAGAGATCTTCTAAGTATCAAAGGACATAAGTTAGTACAAACAAGAAGGCAATAGTTGACCATAACCATAGAATTTTAATGGCTAGATTTTTTTATTTTGTTGCTCGCAAAATTTAATGAGTGTACAAATGCGTTACCTTCTTCTACCTTATTGTTGGTCTCCTAGTTTAGTAATCATGATTAAACAAACAAGTCCTTATTAATCAAAGTAACTACAATTTGGCTCAACATGATGTCTTTTAGTTATCTATTTGGGTGTAATGATTCCTGCAACATTGGTGATAGCACCTAAATCAAAGTTGTTAAAGTTTGATTTGCAACTTTAGATCCATTTGTCAAGCCTCATATAACATTGATTGAACTTGATTATTAATCTTTTATTTGCATTTGCTTTATCTATGTTGATATCCATCAAAGTTCTAAGTAGGTTTATGACCTGAGTTGCCAAGGTGCAAGAATGTTCACCAAGCATGATTGTTGAAGTTTAGGCTAGGTTAGGACTAACCATTTAGGAAGTGGACAATGAAGCCATGGTAGCAAAATCATATAAGTGAGTTCAAGGTGCAAAGTGCTGGTTGAGCAGTAGATTTAAAGCAAGATAAGATATGGAACAAAACAAAAAAGTTGTAGTTAAATATAGACTCTTAAATATTGTTATTAGCCAATCTAAATTTTTTCTCTAGTGTAAACAATCTTCCACACATGATAAAGAAGAATTAAAATAATGCTTTACTTAAAAAAGCCATAAAACTTAACTTTATTGCACTCTTTTGGAGTATGAATCTTTTTTTTTTATTTATTTTGGTTCCTTGATGTTTATTAGGCAAAACACTCCCCTTAAAATTACTATTAGGTTCTAAATCACTATCCCAAAATTGAACTCCAAAAGTGTATGGCATTGGAAATGCCCTATGGTTTCTTTTACCTTTATTATTAGGAGTGAAAGGAGGTATCCAAATTCAAGGGTAAATTTTTTGTATGTCCACTGGTCATTTTATTGAGCATTGTTTTGGAAAACTAGCAACTATTTTGGATGGGATTCTCATTAGCTACACTTGTAGTGTCATTTTATCTACATTAGAAAACATACCTGGGAAAGCTTATGGCCACATAATAGCCAACATGAAAAGTGAAGTCTCCAATTTATGTCTAGATAATGCATCTCAACTCTAGCTTATTTAAGTTCAAACCTCTAACTAACAATAAATTGTAATACTTAAATTTCCTAAAGGATCGACCAAAATCACCAAAACACATAAACTATTTTGAGAGTGACAAGAATGTCAATTCAAATCATAAGGATTCATTGTACATAAAACTTACAAACACCATATGCTAAAAAATAAAAAAGACGAAAAAAAAACGTAGCAATTAGGAAATATCAGGATTGCTACAATTTTCATTAGCATTTTCATATGTTAGTCAAGACTTGCATAGGTCCAACTATGATTTTGAAAAATTAAAAGACAACTTGATGAATTTAAGTGAGTAAATTAGTGTGATAGACACTTTGAAGGATAATATTGTGGTGAATATCTAAAGAAATTAAAAGGAGATATGATGATTCAAAAAAGTCATTCATATAAGTACATCTAATCAACAAAGTGTATAAGGGTTGAATTTTAATATAGCCTAATATTATCTCCCATGAGATACATAAACATAATAGTGTATGAAACCATTTTTACTAAGGACAACAGAATTTGAGTAAGATTTAATTTCATTTTTGCATGAAGTCTCAAGACACTACCATCATAATATTCTGTCATTTCTAAACTACAAACTTTTTTCTTGGAACTAACGCTTGTGCAAGTGCTAAAACAATTAAGAAAAACTTACACATATGTGGTGCCTTTTCTTCTACTTTGAGACTCCATTTTTCACATTCAGTAGAACGATGGACTCCGCAAAGCCATAATTAAGGTGTGCGGTTGAAAATGGATGAAGTTGCACATGCGTAGGGCGTTGGGCATCTGGTTCATATGAAAGCAGCCCCTTTTCATGGGTAACTAAAACTTCACCATTTTTCCTGAAACCTACCACCCTCTTAAATCCGCTCGGCATACGAAGCATACGAACGTTGAATAGCTTCGTCCAAGACTCTCCAACGCCATACTCTTTCATGACCCATACAGAGAGAAATGGTTGCGTCAGTGCACAAAAGCGGGCAACACAAAGCAGTCCATCCCTCAATGTAAGAGTCATATCCGGTCCATCCCCAAATAGAAGAGTCCAATCCAAAAACTCATATTCATCAAAGCACTTGGGAGGTGCAATCTCACGAAAAACTTCATCGCCCATGTCAAATGCGAGTATTATATTGCGAAAAGTGTCCATATATCGTGCAGTCCAGTGGGATGCGCCATTGACAAAAATAGATTTGATACGACTTCTGATCACATACGGAAATGGGACAGGAAGTTGTCGCCAGCAGCCAGAGTTAAGCGTATAGATCTCGACCAAGCGCTGCCTCGGATCAAGACATACAATTCTGACGAGCTTAATGTCTGCGCTGTAGGGGTCATAGCCTAATCCATGGCCATTAATGTAGCTGCTGCTTGTTGAGGGCGTGATGGTAGGATCTGGAAGTTTCAGATCTTTATAGATGAAAGGGTTCCTTAGCACATAGCCTCCATTGGGTAAAATATCATCGTCAAAGGTGCAGAACAGCCCATGACACGAAGCCACTATTCTGCCGGGAAAAAATCTCCGGAATTGCGATTCGACGAACTTGTCACCATAATCAGATAGAGTAACTAAATGGTGACACATCCCCATCTCATGACGATCTGCTGGATAACTAAAGACAACAACGCCGCTCATATTTTTATCATGGCTTCGAGAAAGAGCCCGGTTGGTGTGGGTGGTGATAAAAGTGTTGCCGGAGATTAGAGCATACCAATCTTTGCTGACGCACCTGAACCTTATTAGTGTCTTAGGAGGATGTCGACCACCACGTCGTATGGGATATGAAATGACATTACTTTGGCTTCTTTGGCTTCTTCTTCTTTTTCCTCATTGACCACAATATCGTCTGGGAGATGATTAGTCTCTTTGGCCTCTTCTTCTTTCTTTGCAGACCCTCTTCGAAGAAGAAGATTCAATCTGCGAATCAACATCTTTCGAACCTATTTCTACAGGCGACGAACGCAGCCGGAAAATGAACGAGAAAAGAAAACAGAGAGAACCCGGTATTTTATTAATTTCTCGTCACAAAGCTTTACAAGAGAATCCATACAATCATTATTTGCAAAAATTACAAACGAAAAACCAAAAGGGAAGTCCCGAGACTTCCGGTTTGAAGGCGGCGGTGCGCGTTACGGCGCTCGAGCGGGCTCCTGCGAGATGAGTGCTTACATGGCATGAGCAAGGGCTTTCGTGGCAGCACAAGCCGACGTGGACTTTAACACGGACTATTTTTGAATATTTGAAGCGGTGAAAGGGAAGGAAAGGGGAGGGAAGGTTGGTGGCGATGGAGTGGACTCCAGAAGGCCCAATCAATCATCATCTTGTTTGTAGACAATAATGGTGAGTTTATATTATTGATATTTTAGTTTGGTAACTTCCTTGTATATTATTAAATCTTAAGTTTTTTAAATGATATATTTTATTATTGATAAATTAAGTCTCCATATTTTTCTCATCTATAAAAAAAAAAAGTATGTCATAAATAGTTTATTTCTTATATAGTTAATATCTTAATTTGATAACTTTTTTTATATGTATATCTCTATTTCCTTAATAATCAATTTAAGGGAGTTACTGAACCTTTTTTTAACATTTCCACAAACATTGATAAACGTTTTTGAATCGGATAACATATGTCGGCAGTTCCAAAATGTTGACTATTCTAAGTTTTAATTAATTTATGTTAATTGACTTCAATCTTTCATATGAAATGAGAGCAATGGAGCCTAAGAGCTTGCGTGACAAAGAGTTTTTTATTTTTTATTTTGTTGAAAAGTTATAGTTTATTGATAAACATGAAAAAAAAATGGAGAAATGATACAAAAGCTTAAATGTTAACAAAGATGGGAGTAAAAAAAAAAAAAAAAGAGTGTGCAAGATGAAAATCTTACACTAAATATATAATCCATTAAGGTGAAGCTTAAATAAAGGAAGTATCTCTGTGAAAATCTCTTAAGCTAGTTTTGAGTTGAGCTTTTGGGCCTTTTAACATGATATCAAAAATATTAAATATGTTCTATCTCGTATGATTTTGAACTCATGAGATGCACCTTATTATTAGTAGTCCATTAATTGGTAATTGACTTGTTGACAATCAATAATTTAATGACTAGTTATTGGTCCCATGAGATGCACCTTATTATTTTGTAATTAGGTTTTACCATTTTCCAACACCAAAAATATCAAAGTTTAAGTTTTTTTAGTGCTTCTATTAATATAATATCATATTGAACTTTATGATTAAACTTTTGTTTGCAAAGACGTTTACCAAGCATTTTTGTTAAGTTTAGGTTGGTTTAATACCAACCATTTAGGAAGCGGATTCTATAACCATACCAGCATAATCACATAGGTGAGTTCAGGGTGCAAAGTGCACACTATGTGGACAAATTCAAACTAAGTTAACAAAGTGAAATAGAACAACAGTATTGTAGTTGGTTTTAGACTCCTAAGAACTATTGTTAGCCAACCTAAATTTTCTTTTAAATATAAACAACTCTACACACATGATAAAAAAGAATTAGAATAAAACACTACTGCAATAGTCTTGGAACAACGTAGTCTTAGACAAAACACTCCCCCAAAAGCTACTACAAGATTTTAAATCATTGCCTTAAAATTGAACTCCAAAAGAGTGGAGCATTGAAAAATGCCCCATGGTTTTGCTTATTGTTATTGTTAGGAGTGAAAGGGCATATCCTATTTCAATGATAAAGGTGGTTG
The DNA here is from genome assembly GCA_028551475.1 of Casuarina equisetifolia. Classification (NCBI taxonomy): domain Eukaryota; kingdom Viridiplantae; phylum Streptophyta; class Magnoliopsida; order Fagales; family Casuarinaceae; genus Casuarina; species Casuarina equisetifolia. The sequence continues at coordinate 29,606,711 of CM052355.1, forward strand.
AATGTTGTCTTACCATTTTATTGAGCATTGTTTTGACAAAATAGTGCCACTTTTGAATGAGATTCTCATTGGTTACATATGTTGTTATTTTATCCACATTGATAAACATACTTGGAAAAGCTCATGGCTACATAACAACCTTTGTGAAAATGATGCCCCTAATTTAAGTCTAGATAATTCACCTAAACTCTAGCTTATTTGAGTGAAAACCTCTCAATGGAAACACATGTAATACAATACTTACTAAAAGGATCAACCAAAATCATTAAAATACACAAACTATTTTGAGTGACAAAAATGTTGGTTCAAATCATAAGCATTCCTACTACACAAATGACTAGAAAAGAGAAGTAGTAAATAAGGATAATTAAAAGTTGAGATCAAGCTAATACCATAGTAGGAACTTCTTGCCCACAAATATGCAAAATTTATCTTAACAATTACCATTGTCTTTTTCCCAAATCCAAACAACAGAGTCAATCTTCAACAATATTGGTACAATAGAATATGTTATAACTTAACAATTATGCTCTCGACAAAAACCCCAAACTTTTAAGGTTAGGGTTTCAATGAATAAATTTAATCCAAGTATAGAATAAGAGTTATCAACCAATATCTTTTGAGATTGAGTTTAATATAATTAGAATAATCAAATGCCAGCTCAAATAACATATATTCTCAAGCAATCAACTTATTTGAGTAATAGATTTGGATTGACAGTGCAATCGATGAGTGTGTCACAATAATCGTTTTCTTAAGATCAAATAAACCCCCCCAAAAAAAGAATCTATTCTTTTGAGTTAGAAAGATCAAGCCGCATTTCTAGTGACAAAAATTGTTCAGATTTGGCTCTTGACACTAGAATTGGGACACCCTTTTTACTTCTTCAACTATTTTGCCTACAAGATTAGACCACATTAAAATCAAATTCACCTCGGAATTTCTCATTTAAATGTCAAATTAGTCTTGCACATTGTCATGATTAGGTCGCAAATCCAATGAGAGAGGAGAAGCTTGTCTTCTCCATCGAGTCATAGCTCGGGGGAGAGGCATGCGGAATCCAGAGCAAATGAAACGTACGTTTCACCGCATTCAGTTTTTACTCAGGCCTGGGCTCTCTCCTGGGCATGGGCCAACTGTGTTTTTTACTAAAATACAATCTTACAAACATGTTAAGAAAAAATAGATTGATGCTTTACTATAGTAGCCATTAACTTAATTTTATTGTACAGTTTTGAAGTATGAATCTTTCATTTATTTTCCTTTCTTAAAGTCCCTTGGGCAAAACATCCAAAAGTTACTATTAGGTTCTAAATTACCACCCCTAAATTGAACTCCAAATGAGTATGGCATCAGAAATGTTTTATGGTTTCTTTTACTATTATTATTAGGAGTGTAAGGGCATATTAAAATTCAATGGTAAATTTTTTTGTTTGTTCTCTGACCATTTTGTTGAGCATTGTTTTGGCAAGATAGTGACTATTTTGGATGGGATAGTAGCTTCATTTGCAGTGTCATTTTATTCACATTGGTAAACATACTTGGAAAGCTTATGCCTACATAGTAGCCACATGAAATGTGGCATCTCCAATTAATGTCTAGATAATGCATCTCAACTCTAGCTTATTTAAGTTCAAACCTTTTAGCGACATCAAATTTTAATACTACAATTTCTCAGAGGATCAATCAAAGTCACCAAAATATATAAACTATTTTGAGAGTGACAAAAATGCTAGTTTAGATCACAATTTATTATTTTTCGCAATCCAAATAAAAGAGTATACCCACCTCAAACATTCACATTTGTTTTAAAAAGAAAAAAAAAAATTTAGCAATTAAGAAATATCATGATTGTTATAATTTTCTTCATCATATCATATGTCAGGTTGCGAATCCAACGAGAGAATCCAAGCTTCTCTTCTCTGTCGAGGCTTAGGTCGCGGGAGTTGTAACTAAATCCAGGGTAAGGGAAATGTGCGTTTAGCCACATTTGGTTATCACTCACGCTTGGGCATTCTCTTAGGTCCAGGCCCGCTGTGTTATGTAATAAAAAACAGCCCAACTAATCCATAATGGATTAGCCACATGAAGTAAGAACCGGGCCACATGAACTGAGCTTTACTTGAAGAGTGTGGATCATGACCCAACTGCGTAGATTCCACCATACAATCGAGATGTTCAAGAGGAGAATAAAAACTTTATTCTCAATATTAGAATATGAAGATAATATAAGATTAGATGAAATTATTATATTAATTTTATCTTGATACATTTTTCTGATGTGAAAGATCATTTTTAAAGCCATTTTCTTTTTACCATCATCAAAATAAGGATATCTGTATTCTTAATATCAAGAAGTTGCTAAAAGGGAAATGTTATACTTTAGTGGTAGCATGTGTATGTCAAGTGGCAACCAAGCTAGTTGATGTATTGAAAAGTATGTTCACAAAATAGGGTATGCATCTTACTAATATAGTTGCCTTTCACGCAATAAAAGTGCTTTAGAGTCCTAACACTAACATTCACGTATTCATTCAAGGACTTAAGAGTCCAAACATCATCTTGTTTTTCCATGCTCTTATTCTGCCCATTTAGAGATCTTCTAAGTATCAAACGACATAAGTTAGTACAAACAAGAAGGCAAATAGTTGACCATAACCATAGAATTTTAGTGGCCAGATTTTTTTATGTTGTTGCTCACAAAATTTAGTGAGTGTACAAATGCGTTATCCTCTTCTACCTTACTATTGGTCTCCTAGTTTAGCAATCATAATTAAACAAATAAGTCCTTATAAATCAAACTGATTACAGTGTGGCTCAACATGATGTCTTATAGTTACCTATTTGGGTAATTATTCTTGCAACATTGATGATAGCACCCAAATCAAAGTTGTTAAAGTCTAATCAACAAAATGTATGAGATTTGAATTTTACATATCTATCCTAATATTATCTCCTATGAGATACATGATAGTGTACGAAACCATTTTTAAATAATAATTATGAAACCATTTTTATTAAGGACAACAAAATTTGAGGAAGATTTAATTTCATTTTTGCATGAAATCTCAAGACACTACCGCCATAATATTCTGTCATTTCTAAACTACGAAACCTTTTTCTTGGAACTAACACTTGTGCAAGTGCTAAAACAATTTAAGGAAAACTTACACATATGTCCTGCCTTTTCTTCTGAATTTTCTTCTACTTTGAGACTCCATTTTTCACATTCAGTAGTAGAAGGATGGACTCCGCAAAGCCATAATTAAGGTGTGCAGTTGAATATGGATGAAATTGCACATGCGTTAGGCGTTGGGCATCTGGTTCATATGAATGCAGCCACGTTTCGCCTGGTAACTAAAACTTCACCATTTTTCCTGAAACCTACCACCCTCTTTAATCCACTCGGCATACGAATGTTGAATAGCTTAGTCCAAGACTCTGCAACGCCATACTCTTTCATGATCCATACTGAGAGAAATGGTTGCCACCGTGTATAAAAGCGGGAAACACAAAGCAGTCCGTCCCTCAATATAAGAGTTATATCCAGTAGATCCTCAAGTATAAGAATCCCATCCAAGAACTTATCTTCAGCAAAGCACTTGGGAAGTGCAATCTCACGAAAAACTTCATCGCCCATATCAAATGCGAGTATTATTTTGCGACAAGTGTCCAAATTTTGTGCCATCCAGTGGGATGCGCCATTGACAAAAATGGATTTGACAGGACTTCTGATCAAATACGGAAAAGGGACAGGAAGTTGTCGCCAGCAGCCAGAGTTAAGCGTATAGATCTCCACCAAGCGCTGCCACGGATCAAGACATACAATTCTAACGAGCTTAATGTCGCTGCTGTAGAGGTCATAGCCTAATCCATAGTCATACTTGTAGCTGCTGCTTGCTGAGGGCATGATGGTAGGATCTGGAAGTTTCAGATCTTTATAAATGAAAGGGTTCCTTAGCACATAGCCTCCATTGGGTAAAATATCTTCGTCAAAGGTGCAGAACAGCCCATGACACGAAGCCACTATTCTGCCAGGAAAAAATCTCTGGAATTCCGATTCGACGAACTTCTCACCATAATCAGATAGAGTAATAAAATGGTGACACGTCCCCATTTCATGACGACCTGCTGGATAACTAAAGACAACAACGCTGCTCATATTTTATCATGGCTTCGAGAAAGAGCCCGGTTGGTGTGGGTGGTGATAAAAGTGTCGCCGGAGATTAGAGCATACCAATCTTTGCAGACGCAGCAGAACCTTATCAGTGACTTCGCAGGGAGTCTTCGGAGGATGTCGACCATCACTTCGTATGGGATGTGAAATGACATTACTTTGGCTTTTTTGGCTACTTTGTCTTCTTCTTCTTTTTCCTCATTGACCGCAATATCGTCTGGGAGATGATTAGTCTCGTTGGCTTCTTCTTCTTTCTTTGCCGACCCTCTTCGAAGAAGCAGCTTCGATCTGCAAATCAACATCTTTCAAACATATTTCTACAGGCGACGAACGGTAGCCGGAAAATAAGCCAGAACAGAAACAGAGAGAACTCGGTATTTTATTGATTTCTCGCCACAAAGCTTTAAAAAGAATCCATACAATCTTTATGTGCAAAAATTACAAAGGAAAAAACCAAAAGGGAAGTCTCGAGATTCACGGTTTGAAGGCGGCTATTTCTGTTCTGGGCGATACGTGTTGCGGCCCTCGAGCGGGCTTCTGAGAGATGAATGCTTACATGGAATGAGCAAGGGCTTAAGTGGCAGCACAAGCCGACGTGGACTTTAACAGAGAATATTTTTATCTTAGCTTTACGTAGAGTGTGACAGATGATGTCGACCAATCTTTTTGAATGTTTGAAAGGTGAAATGGAAGGAAAGGGAAGGGAATGTTGGTGGCAATGAAGTGGACTCCACAAGGCCCTTGCATTTCGTGATAAACTGTTAAGGGAGACAGTCAATCATCTTGTTTCTTCGTGTGACCTACAATTTTTTATAGACAATAATGGTGAGTTTATATTATTGATATTTTAGCTTGGTAACTTCCTTGTATAGTATTAAAGCTTAAGTGATTTAAATAATATATTTTGTTACTCATAAATTAAGTCTAAATATTCTTCTCATAAATGTAAAAATAGGCGTGTCATAAATAGTTTATTTCTTATATAGTTAATATCTTAATTTGATATCTTCTTTATATGTACATCTCCCTTTTCTTAATAATCATTTAAAGGGTGTTAGTGAACCTTTTTAACATTTTCACAAACATTGACAAACGTTTCTGAAATGGATAACATATGTTGGTAATTCCAAAGTGTTGACTATTCTAAGTTTTGATTGATTTTGTTAACTAACTTCAATCTATTGTATGAAATAAGAGGAAGGAAGCCTAAGAGCTTGAGAGATCAAGAACCTTTTTTTTTTTTTTTGAAAAGTTATAATTTATTGACAAACAAGATAAAAAGGAGAAATGGTAGAAAAGTTGAAAAGTTAACAAAGATGGGAAGTAAACAAGAAAAATGTGTGAAAGATAAAAAATCTCACACCAAATATATGATATATTATAGTGAAGATTAAATGAATGAAATATATTTTTAAATTCTTGAGCTAATTTTGAGTTGGACCTTTAGATATTTTAATATGATATTAAAGTTTATGTTGAAAATGTGTTGTCTTGTGTAATCTTGAGCTCAATGTTACTTAATATTTGAGGACGTGTATGCAAAATGAAAATCCTATACCAAATATAAGATCCCTTGTAGTGAGGTTTAAATTAATAAAAAAAATTCAACCTTTAACTTAATTTTTGGTTGAAGCTTTAAGCCTTTTTGTACACAATGTAGTTATTTTGAACCATAAAATAATCATCTAAAACAATAGATAGACTAAGGTTGTTGTGGATTAATAAAACCTCATGGTTGAGATAATCTCTTAGGAAGTCTAATTTGTTTTTATATTTCTTAATACTTTATTTTATTTTAGTAATAAAGTGAAAGAGAAATAAACTTGCTAATATAATATTTAACTTTCAATTTTAAATTATTAAGTATTTTTTAAAATAAAATAAAATATGACATGTTAAATCCAGGATCTAGACCCTGATAGTAATCCATTAATTAGTTATTGACTTGTTGACAATCAATAACTTAAGGACTAATTATTGTTCCCATGAGATGCACCTTATTATTCTTCAATTAGGTTTTTACCATTTTCTAACACTAAAAAGTATGGAGTGTATTAAAACTAATGGTCACTTTATGTTATTAATGTTTTTCATATGATTTTCTAACGCCTAAAATAACAAAGTGTGGTAATAATAATAATCACTCTATATTATTGATCTTTTCTTAATTATAAGGATAATTTCTTGTTTTAACGATGAATCTTAGGAAAATAACTACGCCTTTCTAACATTAGTGCATTAACCAAGCAGCACGACCTCGCTACCTCCCGACCTAGTCACACAATGCAGTTGTCCCCGAGGCCAATAGTCTCTGCCTGAAGTCAGTGATGTGCCCCGGGAAGAAAGAAAGACCGGATAGAGTCCAACGACTCACTAGTAGATGTTCAAAGTCATACCTGCAGACGCCCAAACGGAGAGGGGAGCCTTGGAATAGAGTCAAGAGAGGCACTTTTTGAAATATCTTTTTTTCTTTTTGCTTTCTAATTATTCTAGAAGGGATAACAAGTTCTTTGGACAAGTATGATATCTTAATGCCTGTTCTCTATTCTGATTGGTTTCTTTACCGCCCATAGTTTCTTAAAAAGCAAATTTAATGCAGCACAACTAAAGATGAAGCTTTTTGTTAATGTTATGTGTTGTCTTGGTAAGCAAGAAACAAGAAGGGTGAAAGGAAGAAAAAGTGAAATATAAAAGCAACATTACATTGTCGGACCGAGGGAGAAGAAAATTTTTCATCTTTCCAACATAGAAATGTTCCCTAAAGCTATTATGTATTGAAGCTAAAAAAATTTCTGCCAAATAATTTGGGAGAAAGCTTATAGAAATGGCCGGCTCTTTCCTTTTGTCTATTCATGTACCTAGGTAGGAATTGAGTTTTTTTTTTTTTTACATAATATCAAAGTTTAAGTTTTTTTAATGCTTTTATTAATATAAGATCATATTGAACTTTATAATAAAACTTTTGTTTGCAAGGACATTTACCAGGCATTGTTGTTGAAATTTAGGTTGGTTTAATACCAACCTAAATTTTGCAGCCATAACAGCATAATCACATAGGTGAGTTCAAGTGCATGCTATGCAAATAGATTCAAACTAAGATAAAAAGTGAAATAAAACAATAAAATTTTAACTAATTTTAGAATCTTTGGAATTGTTGTCATCCAACCTAAATTTCAAGTATAAACAACTTTACACACATGACAAAAAAGAATTGGAATGAAACTTTACTATAACAACCAAAAAAATTAGAACAACATCTCTTAGGCAGAACACTCCCCTCAAAGCTACTACTAGATTCTAAATCATTGCCCCAAAATTGAACTCCCAAAAAGTATAGCATTGAAAAATGTCCCATGGTTTCTCTTATCATTATTGTTAGGAGTGGAATGTCATATCCTAATTTAATGATAAAAGTTTTTGTATGTTGCCTTACCATTTTTTTGAGCAATGTTTCAACAAAATAGTGCCCATTTGGAATGGGATTCCTGTTTGTTACACATGCAATGTCATTTTATCCACATTGATAAACATGCTTGGAAGAGCTCATGGCTACATAGCAACTAAAGTGAAAATGGTGCTTTCAATTTAAGTCTAGATAATGCACCTCAACTATAGCTTATTTAAGTGAAAACCTTTCAATGCAAACATATGTAATACAACAATTTCTAAAAGGATTGGCCAAAATCACCAAAATCACTAAAATACACAAACTATTTTGAGTGACAAAAATCTTGGTTCAAATCATAAAAGTTCCTACTATACAAATAACTAAAAAAAGGGAAGTAGTTAATAAGGATAATTAAAAAGTGAGAGCAAGCTAATAACATAGTGGGAACTTGTTGCCCACAAACATGCAAAAGTTATCTTAACAATTACCATTATCTTTTTCCTAAATCCAAACAACATATTCAATCTTCAAAAATATTCTTACAATAAAATACGTTATAGCTCAACAATTGTGCTCTTGAGAAAAAATCCAAATTTCTAATATTAGGGTTTCAATGAATAAATTTAATCTGGGCATAGAATAAGAGTTATCAACCAATATCTTTTGAGATTGAATTTAATATAATCAGAATAATCAAATGTCAGCTCAAATAACATATATTCTCAATCAATCAACTTATTTGAGTAATATATTTGGATTGACAGTACGATCAATGAGTGTGTCACAGTAGTCATTTTCTTAAGATCAAATAAACCAACAAAAAAAAATCCATTCTTTTGAGTTAGAAAGATCAAACCGCATTTTTGGTGAGAAAAAAAGTTCAGATTTGGCTCTTGGCGCTTAGAATTGGGACACCCTTTTTCCTTCTTCACACTATTTTGCCTACAAGATTAGACCACACTAAAATCAAATTCACCTCAGTTATTTTCATTTCAATGTCTTGGTAGTCCTGCACATTGTCATTATGAGGTCGCAAATCCAACGGGAGAAGTGAAGCTTTGTCTTCTCCGTCGAGTCGTAGCTCGCAGGAGAGGCATGCGGAATCCAGAGCTAACGAAACGTGCGTTTCCCTTCAGTTTTTACTCTGGCTTGGGCTCTCTCCCAGGCATGGGCCAACTGTTTTGCACTAAAAAGCAGCCCAACTAATGCATTATGGATTAGCCACATTAAGTAAGAATCGGGCCATATAAATTAGACTTTAAGAATGTGGGTCATGACCCAACTAATTATAACCCGTCACATAACCAGGATATTCAAGAGGGGAATAAAAACTTTATCCTCAATTCTAATATATGACAATAATATAATATTATATGATAATATTTTTTTTAAATAATGTCTTATATTAATTTCATTTGGATACATAGTGTAATGATTAATTTTTTGTTTGCATCACTTTATCTATATTAATGTCCATCAAAGTTCTAAGTGGGTTCATAACCTAAGTTGCTAAGGTGCAAGGATGTTACCCAAGCATGGTTGTTGAAGTTTAGGCTAGGTTAAGACCAACCATTTAGAAATTGGACTTCAAATCCATGACAGCAAAATCATATAGGTGAGTTCAAGGAGCAGAGTGTAAGTTGAGCAGAGAAATATAAAACTGAATAACAAAATTGTAGCTACTTTTAGACTCTTAAGTATTGTTGCTAGCCAATTTAAAGTTTCTCTATCAACAATCTTATATACGTGATGAGAAAAATTAGAATGATACTTTACTATAGTAGCCATAAAACTTAACTTTATTGTACTGTTTTACAATATGAATGTTTTATTTATTTTGGTTTCTTGAAGTCTCTTGGGAAAAACTCCCAAAAGTATCTATTAGATTCTAATTCCTCACCCAAAATTGAACTCCAAACAAGTATGGCATTGGAAATATTTTATGGTTTCTTTTACCATTATTATTATGAGCAAAAGGGCATATTCAAATTCAATGGTAAAATTTTTTGAATGTTCTCTGGCCATTTTGTTGAGCATTGTTTTGGCAAGATAGAAACCATTTTGGGTGGAATACTGGCTTCATTTGTAGTGTCATTTTATCCACATTGATAAAATATACATGGGAAAGCTTATGCCTATATAGTAGCCAACATGAAAAGTGGCATCTCCAATTTAAGTCTAGGTAGTGCATCTCAACTTTATCTTATTTAAGTTCAAACCTTTTAGAGGCAACAAGTTTTAACACTAAAGTTTCCCAAAGGATCAATCAAAGTCACAAAAATACATAAACAATTTTAAGAGTAACAAAAATGCTAGTTCAAATCACGGTTCATTCTTTTTCTAAATCCAAATAAAAGAGTATACCCACCTCAAACATTCACATATGTTTAAAAAAAAACTTTAGAAATTAAGAAATATCAAGATTGTTATAATTTTTTTTTTATCATATCATATGTTAGGTTGTAAATCCAACGAGAGAATCGAAGCTTCTCTTCTCTGTCGAGCCATAGCACGCGGGAGTGGCGTGCGGAAATGTGCGTTTAGCCACGTAACAGCAAATAGTGCAACTAATGCATAATGGATTAGCCACACGAAGTAAGAACCGGGCCATATAAACTGAGCCTTACTTGAAGAGTGTGGGTCATGACACAATTGTGTAGATCCCACTATATAATCAAGATGTTCAAGAGGAGAATAAAAAATTTATTCTCAATATTAGAATACGACGTTAATATATTATTAGATTAAATGATGTCTTATATTAATTTCATTTTGATACATTTTTCTGATGTGAAAGATCATTTTTGGAGCCACTTTCTTTTTACCATCATCAAAATAAGGGATATCTATATTCTTAATATCAAGAAGTTGCTTAGAGGGAAATGTTATATGTTAGTGGTAGCATGTGTATGTCAAGTGGCCACCAAGCTTGTGGATGTATTGCAAAGTATGTTTACGAAATACCGTATGCATCTTACAAAAATAGTTGCCTTTCGTGCAGCAAAAGTGCTTGAGAGTCCTAACACTAACAATCACGTATTCATTCAAGCACTTAAAAGTACAAAGATCATATTGTTTTGCCATGCTCGCATTCTACCCATTTAAGGATCTTCTAAGTATCAAAGGACATAAGTTAGTACAAACAAGAAGGCAAATAGTTGACCATAACCTTAGAATTTTAATGGCCATATTTTTTTATTTTGTTGATCACAAAATTTAGTGAGTGTACAAATGTGTTACCTTTTTCTACCTTATTGTTGGTCTCCCAGTTTAGTAATTATGATTAAACAAACAAATCCTTATTAATCAAACTAACTATAGTTTGGCTTGACATGATGTCTTTTAGCTACCTATTTGGGTGTAATGATTCTTGCAACATTCATGACAACACCCAAATCAAAGTTGTTAAGGTTTGATTTGCAACTTCAAATCCATTTGTAAAGCCTCATATAACATTGATTGAACTTGATGATTAATCTTTTATTTGCATTTGCTTTATCTATGTCAATATCCATCAAAGTTCTAAGTAGGTTCATCACCTAAGTTGCCAAGGTGCAAGAATGTTCACCAAGCAGGATTGTTGAAGTTTATGCTAGGTTAAGACTAACCATTTAGGAAGTGGACTTGGAAGCCATGGTAGCAAAATCATATGGGCAAGTTTAAGGTGTGAAGTGCAAAGTTGAGCAAATAGATTTAAACCAAGATAAAATATGAAACAAAAAAAAGTTGTAATTAATTTTGGACTCTTAAGTATTGTTGTTAGACAATCTAAATTTTCTCTCTAGTAGAAACAATCTTATACACATGATGAAAAAGAATTAAAAGAACGCTTTACTGCAATAGCCACAAAACTTAACTTTATTACACTCTTTTGGAGTATGAATCTTTTATTTATTTTGGTTCCTTGATATCCATTGGACAAAACACTCCCTTAAAAATTACTATTAGGTTCTAAATCACTATCCCAAAATTGAACTCCAAAAGAATATGGCATTGGAAATGCCCTATAGTTTCTTTTACCTTTATTATTAGGGGTGGAAGAACATATCCAAATTCAAGGGTAAATTTTTTTTATGTCCCCTAATCATTTTGTTGAGCATTGTTTTGGCAAAACAACAGCCATTTTGGACAGGATTCTCATTAGCTACACTTGTAGTGTCATTTTATCTACACTTAAAACATACTTGGGAAAGATTATGGCCACATAGTATCAACTTGGAAATGAAGTCCCCAATTTATGTCTAGATAAGGCATCTCAACTCTAGCATATTTAATTTCAAACTCTTACTGCCAACAAATTTTAATACTACAATTTCTCAAAGGATTAACCAAAATCACCAAAATACATAAACTATTTTAAGAGTGACAAAAATGTCAATTCAAATCATAAGGATTCTTTGTACATAAAACTTACAAACACTATCCTTTACATCTCTAAATCCAAAATAGCCAATTATATCCATCTCAAAGATTGACATCTACTAAAAAAAAATTAAAAAGGCAAAAAAAAAACTTAGCAATTAGGAAATATCAAGACTGTTACAATTTTCATTACCATTATCATATGTTAGTCAAGACTTGCATAGGTCCAACTATGATTTTAAAAAATTAAAAGATAACTTGATGAATTTAACTGAGTAAATTAGTTTGATACATGATAGTTTATGAAACTAATATTATATATACCCTAATATGAGATACATGATAGTTTATGAAACTGATTTTACTAACGACAACAAAATTTGAGTAAGATTTAATTTCATTTTTGCATGAAGTCTCCAGACACTACCACCATAATATTCTGTCATTTCTAAACTAAAAATTTTTTTCTTGGAACTAACACTTGTGTAAGTGCTAAAACAATTAAGGAAAACTTACACGTATGTCTTGCCTTTTCTTCTATTTTGAGACCCTATTTTTCACATTCAGTAGAAGGATGGATCCCACAGAGCCATAATTAAGGTGCTCGGTTGAATATGGATGAAATCGCATACGCGTTAGGCGTTGGGCATCTAGTTCATATGAAAGCAGCCCCATTCCGTGGGTAACTAAAACTTCACCATTTTTCCTGAAACCTACCACCCTCTTTAATCCGCTCGGCATACGAATATTGAATAGCTTAGTCCAAGAATCTCCAACGCCATACTCTTTCATGATCCATACAGAGAGAAATGGCTGCGTCCTTGCATAAAAGGGGACAAGACAAAGAAGTCCATCCCTCAATGTAAGAGTCATATCCAAATACTTCTGTTCAGTAAAGCGCTCGGGAAGTGCAATCTCACGAAAAACTTCATCACCCATGTCAAATGCCAGTATTACGTTGCAAAGAGTGCGTTCATTGGTCAAATTTCGTGCAATCCAGTGGGATGTGCCATTGACAAAAATAGATGTGGCATGACTTCTGATCTCATACGGAAAAAGGACAGGAATTTGTTGCCAGCAGCCAGAGTTAAGTGTATAGATCTCGACCAAGCGCTGCCTTGAACAAAGATGTACAATTCTGACGAGCTTAATGTCGCTGCTATCGAGGTCATAGCCTAATCCATGGCCATCAATGTAGCTGCCGTCTGTTGAGAGCGTGATGTTAGGCTGTGGAAGTCTCAGATGTTTATAAATGAGAGGGTTCCTTAGCACATAGCCTCCATTGGGTAAAATATCATCGTCAAAGGTGCAGAACAGCCCATGACACGAACCCACTATTCTGCCAGGAAAAAATCTCCGGAATTGCGATTCGATGAACTTGTCACCATAACCAGATAGAGTAATAAAATGGTGACACATCCCCATTTCATTACGATTTACTGAGTAACTAAAGACAGCAACACTGCTCATATCTTTGTGATAGCTTCGAGAAAGAGCCCGGTTGGTGTGGGTGGTAATAAAAGTGTCGCCCGAGATTAGAGCATACCAATCTTTGCAGACGCACCTGAACCTTATCAGTGACTTCGCAGGGAGTCTTAGGAGGATGTTGACCACCACGTCGTATGGGATATGAAATGACATTACTTTGGCTTCTTTGGCTTCTTTTTCTTTTTCCTCATTGACCACAATATCTTCAGGGAGATGATTATTCTCTTTGGCTTCTTCTTCTTTCTTTGCAGACCTTCTTCGAAGAAACAGCTTCAATCTGCGAATCAACATCTTTCGGACCTATTTCTACAGGCAACGAACGGCAGCCGGAAATAAATCAGAAAAGAAAACAGAGAGAACCTGGTATTTTATTGATTTCTAGCCGCAAAGCCTTACAAAAGCATCTATACAATCTTTATGTGCAAAAATTACAAACGAAAAAACAAAAGGGAAGGCCCGGGCTGCGATTTCTGTTCTGAGCGATGCGCGCTGCGCTCGGGCGGACTCTTCTGAGATGAGTGCTTAGATGGCATCGGCAAGGGCTTACGTGACAGCTTAACAAATGAATTTTCATCTAGGTGACACATCTTGAAAAAATGTCACTTTTAAAAAAATCCCATCCTACACACGAATACCTAGGGATATATGCTGTTGCACAAGCTGATATTAAAGGTTAAGTTTCTTAAATGATATATTTTATTACTCATAAATTAAGTCTCCATATTTTTTTCATATATGAAAAAAATAAGTATGTTATAAATAGTTTATATATTATATAATTAGTATCTTAATTTAATACTTTTCATTTACATATATTTCTCTTTTCTTAATAATCAATTTAAGAGAGTGACGAACCTTTTTAATATCTCTACAAACATTGATGAACATTTCTAAAATGAATGACATATGTCGGCAATTTCAAAGTGTTGACTATTCTAAGTTTTGATTGGTTTTTGTCAATTGACTTCAGTTTCTTGTATGAAATGAGAGCAAGGGAACCTAAGAGCCTGAAACATCAACATTTTTTTTTATTGTTTTGACAAGTTAGTTTATTGATAAACAAGATAAAAAGAGAAGAAAAGGTGAAAGGTTAATAGAAATGAGAAGACTATGTTTAGTAAGAGAAGTGTATATGAGATGAAAGTCTCACGCCGAACATGTTTGAGTAATAGTAATAATGTTTAAATAAAGAAAATATTTTTCTAATCTCTTAAACTAACTTTTAAAAATAATTTTTAAATATTTTGACATAATATTAAAGCTCATATTAAATATGTTTTATTTTATGTAACTTTGAGGTTAATATTGCTTAACATGCAGGGACTTGTGTATAAAATGAAAGTTCTATGTCAAAACTATTTCAAACTGAATTTTATTTATAAAAAAAAAATAATTACTTAAATAGTTCAACAATAATATAAAACATATGAACTCAAAGTCCAAATCAATCCTATTCCTCTTTGATCCCGACAGAACCTCCTCGAATGCTCCCATGTAGTTCGGAGAAGTCAAAGAAGTAGTCGTTTGTTACAAGAGAGAGATGACGTGGGTGCTAATATGCTACTATCAAGGGGACTGAATGATGTGGCAGAATCATTGGAGAAAGGAGAGAAGGGTGACGAAGAAGGTGCAAGTGGCTAATAACACGTAGCCACTTTAGAAGGAAGAGTCCTAACCGTTCATTGTAATTAAATAATAGATGTAAGGCTAAGATTACTCTGGCAGTTACAGAGAATCACGAGTGGTTGTAAAAGGGAACGGGAGTGGGCTGTGAGGGTATCAAATTTCTATTTTCAATCAAAGGTATTCTCTGGAATGTTTTATGGAGGTGTCTCCCTCATATAGAGACAAGTGTGTGTGAGCTTTGTTTCTTAAACCGCAGCAATAAGGAAGAAGAAGCAGAGAGGCAAGTGGACGGATTGGGATTTTCCAATCCAACCTCTTGGGCGTATCACGAGATCCCAATCTAAGGCTCGCGGCAGTATTCTATTTTCTGATTCTGTCGCGGGAAACCAAACGGACTGCAACAAATTGGTTCCGTTGCTGGGACCCGCCAATCATTCTGACGCAGTTTCAAATATGGCACGCAATCCAAATACCAACGAGAGTGGGGAAATTGATCGAAAATTAGAAGCTATGTCTGAAATGTTTCAGCAAATGTTGGCTGCCATGAACCACAAGATTGATTCCATTCAAGCCGAGGTTCGTCAGGAAATAAGACAAGAGGGGGAACACCCAATGGGAGCACTTCTAACTCCAATCAGACAAAAACGGGGGCCCCTCATTTTGATTTCCTGACCTATGATGGGAAAGATGACCCATCGGATTGGATAATGCGGGCTGAGCAATTCTTTGCTTTCAATCAGACCCCTCTAGAAGAACGAGTTCCAATTGCATCTTGGAATATGGAAGGTGATGCTCAAGTAATGCTACAACTGGCCAAGAATGATCGTCCTGGGCATACAATAACCTGGGAGGAGTTGTCAATGGAGCTTGCTGAACGATTTGGACCCACCAAATTCAAGGATCACTGTGGTGAATTGGTAAGACTTCAACAAACTGGTTCTGTTGAATCTTATCAAGCTCAATTTTCTCGTTTATTGATGCGTGCGGGTTCTTTATCTGTTGCTCAACAAGTTAGCATTTTTGTTAGTGGGTTAAAGGAACGCATTAAAGTTGATGTTATGGCTGCTAAACCTCCAACATTGTCCTCTGCTATTGGGTATGCTAAACTTTATGAAATTAAGGATAACTCCTACAAAATGCCCTCTGTTCCACAATATAGGAGACAAACAATTGTTAATCAAGGACTAGTTAAGCCAGCCTTACCAATAAAAAGACTAACACCTGCAAAGATGGCGGAGAGAAGGGTAAAAGGGTTATGTTTTAATTGCGATGAACGTTTTGGCCCTGGACATAGATGCAAAAAATTGTTTTTGTTGGAAGGTGTGGGAGTTGGGGAAGAAACCGGATGGGAAGTAGTTAGAAAGGAACCAACAGAAGTAGTGAGGGAAAATGAGGTGAGAGTGGAAGAAGAAGAACTTCCATTAATCTCTTTGAATGCTATTACAGGAACTAGGAAACCACAAACCATGAGAATAGTTGGCAGTATAGGCAGACCTGGGATTCAGGCAGTATTTCTGGTGGATTTGGGGAGTACTCACAATTTCATTAGTGATTGTATAGCCACTCAGTTACAATTAAGGCCAGATGTACAAGGAAGGTTTGAGGTAATAGTGGCCAATGGCGAACGGGTGTGCAGTGGGGGAGTTTGTAATGGTGTGGACATTAACTTGCAAGGGAATAAGATGTGTGCAGATTTTTATATTCTGCCAGTTCATGGTTTAGGAGTAGTGCTGGGAACACAGTGGTTGCAGACACTTGGAGACATATTATGGAGTTTTGCAAGTATGAAGATGGAATTCTCTTTAGCAAGAAAGAAGGTGGAATTGAAATGAGATAAATTAATTCCTAACCGAGTGGTGAATGGAAAGCAATTTGGCAAGGACGTTAGGAAGGAGTTGTTGGGAGTAATTCTGCACATTAGGAGTGGGGAAGAGGTCAATAACAATAAACAATATGGTGGGGAGTTACAATAACTATTGAAGGAATACAATAATATTTTCCAGAAACCACATGGATTGCCACCAAGTAGAACAAGAGATCATCAAATTCCACTGAAAAAAGGGGTAAAGGTAGTGACAGTAAAGACTTACAGGTATCCATATTTTCAAAAACAAGAGATTGAGCGGCTGGTTAAGGAGTTATTGGAGGAAGGTATAGTAAGACCCAACAGCAGCCCGTTTTCATCCCCAGTCTTATTAGTGAAAAAGAAAGATGGCTCCTGGAGATTCTGTGTGGATTACAGAAATCTGAACAGCAACACGGTTAGAGATGAATTTTCCAATCTCCATTGTGGATGAATTACTAGATGAGCTTCATGGAGCTAAGTATTTCTCAAAGCTGGATCTACGATCTGGATACCACCAGATCAGGATGCACCCTGCTGACATCGAAAAGACAGCTTTTCAAACCCCCTTGGGCCATTACGAATTTCTAGTAATGCCCTTTGGACTTAAGAATGCCCCTTCCACATTTCAGGGGTTAATGAATGAAGTATTCCCAGAATTTTTGGGGAAGTTTGTTTTAGTCTTTTTTGATGACATCTTGATCTATAGTAAGGATTGGGAAGACCACTTAACACATGTCAAAATAGTATTAATGACACTCCAGCAACATCAGTTATATGTTAAGCTTGAGAAATGTAGTTTTAGAGAAGCATCTATACAGTATTTAGGCCATGTAATTTCTAGAGAAGGGATTGGGGTGGATCCAGAATGTGAAGTCCTTGCGGGGATTCTTGGGCTTAACCGGTTACTATCGGAAGTTCATAAAGCAGTATGGCAAGGTGGCAGCACCCTTAACAGAACTCCTAAAGAAGAATAATTTTACTTGGAATGCAGCGGCTGAGATGGCTTTCCTAGAATTGAAGAAACTAATGACAGAAGCACCCATTTTGCATATACCTAATTTTTCTATCCCTTTTACAGTAGAATGTGATGCATCAGGTAATGGGATTGGTGCAGTGTTACTCCCGGAGGATAAACCGGTGGCTTACTTTAGCCATGCTCTGAAGGGGAGGAATGCACTTCTGTCCACATATGACAAAGAGATGATGGCACTGATTTTAGCAGTTAAGAAGTGGCGACAATATCTTTTGGGGAAGCAATTCATTGTCAAAACGGATAAGAGAAGCCTCCAGTATTTGTGGGACCAGAAAATTACCACTCCGGCACAGCAGAAATGGTTAACTAAACTGCTAGGGTATGATTTCGTGGTTCAATATAAACCTGGAAAAGAAAATATTAGGGCAGATGCCTTGTCCAGAAAGGAGGAGAACAATGGAATAGAAGGAACAAGGGGCATAACGGCAGCATCAGAGCCACAACCAGCAAAGATCAGTTCAGATTTCCAGAAAGGGATACACTGTAAGACACTACAGGAATTGGAAGGAAGTTGGATTATGGGGGAACCACAGGAAGATTATGAAATGGTTTCAATAGACAATGATTTTGATCCGAAACAAGGACTGGCACAAGAAAGTAAAGCCCCAGAGATTACAGTAGGGAGCCACAAGCAGATGGAGTACCAGGCCATCTCAGAACCAGTACCAAGGTGGTTGACTCCTATCAGGGAGGAGGTTGCAAGTAATCAGGAAATTCTGGAGTTAATTAGAAAGATTAAAGAAGGAGAATTAGAAGACTTTTGGGAATTTCGGGAAGGAGTGCTCTTCTACAAAGGATGCATTTACTTACCAGCTGGATCTGAACTCATTCCAATCCTACTGCAAGAACTGCATTCAGCCACTCATGAAGGTTATGCTAAAACCTTACAAAGAGTGAGAGCCATCTTCTTCTGGAAGGGGATGACTACAGATGTGAAGGAACACGTGAGACAATGTGATACTTGCCAGAGAATTAAATATGAGAATACTAAACCCAATGGACTTCTCCAACCACTGCCAATACCAGAAAAGGTGTGGGTAGATGTCTCAATGGATTTTATTGAGGGCCTGCCTCTTTCTAAAGGTAAGACAAGCATCATGGTGGTGGTAGATAGGCTATCTAAAATGGCACATTTTATCCCACTTTCCCACCCCTATACAGCGGTATCAATAGCGCAAGCATACTATAGGAATATATTGAAGTTATATGGGGTGCCACATACCATTGTATGTGATCGTGATGCTGTATTCACCAGTGCATTTTGGCGACAACTTTTTGAGCTTCAGGGTACTCAATTCAATTTCTCTTCAGCCTATCACCCCAAGACAGATGGACAAACTGAAGTGGTGAATAGATCAGTGGAAATGTATTTGAGAGGATTTGTATTGGATCAACCTAAGGAGTGGGTACGTTGGCTGCCATGGGCAGAATTCTGCTACAACACTAATGTCCATGGGGCTACTGGTATGATACCATTTGAAGTTGTGTATGGACACAAACCGCCCACCTTATTGTCATATGTTCCAGGAACTACAGCAATAGATTCTGTGGATAAAGAGTTACAGAATAGAGATGCAGTTTTAAAGTTGCTAAAAGAAAGGTTGCAGGTAGCACAAAACCGTATGAAGCATTATTATGATCTGAAGCATAAGGAGGTGAGCTTTGAGGTGGGTGACTTCGTCTATCTGAAATTACAGCCCTACAAGCAAACTTCAGTGGCATTAAGGAAGGGAAATAAGTTGCTGGCCCATTATTATGGACCCTTCGAAATTCTGCAGCGTGTGGGGGAAGTAACTTATCGCCTGAAGTTACCAGAAGATTCTCATATTCATGCTGTTTTTCATGTCTCTCAACTTAAGAAGTTCATTGGACCATCTACAGTTGTGCAGTCGCAGCTACCAACATATCTTGCACAACGGGATCAATTGATTACCTTACCACAGGCAGTGCTGGACACTAGGACAGTAAAGGGTTGTAAGCAATTACTGATACACTGGCAAGGCCTGTCTTCTGCAGAAGCGACTTGGGAGGATCTACAACAGATGCAAGCACGATTTCCTCATCTGAACCTTGAGGACAAGGTTCTCAATAAGGAGGGAGGAATGTTACAAGAGAAAGATGACGTGGGTGATAATATGCTACTATCAAGGGGACTGAATGATGTGGCAGAATCATTGGAGAAAAGAGAGAAGGGTGACGAAGAAGGTGCAAGTGGCTAATAACACGTAGCCACTTTAGAAGGAAGAGTCCTATCCGTTCATTGTAATTAAATAATAGATGTAAGGCTAAGATTACTCTGGCAGTTACAAAGAATCACGAGAGGTTGTAAAAGGGAACGGGAGTGGGCTGTGAGGGTATCAAATTTCTATTTTCAATCAAAGGCATTCTCTGGAATTTATGGAGGTGTCTCCCTCATATAGAGACGAGTGTGTGTGAGCTTTGTTTCTTAAACTGCAGCAATAGGGAAGAAGAAACAGAGAGGCAAGTGGACGGATTGGGATTTTCCAGTCCAACCTCTTGGGCGTATCACGAGATCCCAATCTAAGGCTCTCAGCGGTATTCTATTTTCCGATTCTATCGCGGGAAACCAAACGGACTGCAACATCGTTTAGTTGGGCCTCTTCCGCTTAAAGAACCGGATTTCATTGCCCTTGTTATTCAACTATGTACTTTGCTCTTGTCATGATTTGATACGGTGGTTTCTTTTTTTTTCTTTTTTTCCTTTTCAAGGTATTAATGAATTTTAAAAATATCTTGTCATAAGGCAGGTTGCCCAATTAGACTTATAACATGACTTTAATGACAACTTGTAGAAGACATAGGAAAAGTCTCCAATATTTATTAGTATGCTTGATGTTAAATTTAATAAGTATCCTCAACAATATTTCTCTTAATGCCCCAACCTTGAGCATCCCTCATATGGGTTTTGTATAATGACTTATTCTTTCACATCAAAAAGGTAAGTGAGATAATTTAGTCACATAAGAGACTTTGGTTACACTTTTAATTGAACTAACCTTTTGGATGAAACTCAAGCCTATAACAAGTGGTATCAAAGTCAAACTACAATCCAACTAGACTTACTTGGAATGAGGTAATCATATAAGGAGACATGATTACTCCTTTCATTGAATTAACCTTTTGAGATAGGACTTTTTTTTTTAAATTTTTTTTATGCACACACTCAAGGAGGAGAGAGGGGACTTGAACCCACACCAATAGGAATGCTGGTCAGGGTTTGGCTTACTTTTAAGATAGAACTTAGACTATGATATTTTGACATCCTAAATGTTGCTTTCAAATGTGATATTTTTGGTGCACATATATACTATTTCAAGAAGCCTATCAAGAAATTGATGCTTTACTTGTGTTATGATCAAATAAATTAACTTTCCAATTAGTCATTGATGGCTCCTTCAATTTGTCAGCAATTCATTTGGGGTTTTCTCTTCGGTCACCTTCTATTGTAGTGCTTTTCGTATCCAGTGTTAAAAAATTTCCTTAAGTGGTCAAGTGTCTTCAACTTAAAAAAGAATCAACTTTTAATCAACCACATGATTCAGCACCATGTCACCATTATTTTAATACATAAGGCAGTATGTATATGTACATATATATATTTTTGTTTGTTATTATATATTACACACACAATATACTGATATCATTACAAGTACTATTTGTTAGGCAGTTTTTTAGAGTGACATTTCTTTCTAAAAATAAAGGGATTATGCGTTATTAGTTTCAATAAAACAAAAAATACGTTTTAGGTTTGAATTCTAATTTCTTTCTTTTTTTTGTTGAAAATTATAATTCAATTTTTTTTAAAAAAAAGAAGATAATTACTATACCAGCATTATAAGAATATCTATGTATTCTGCAAACATTTTGACAATCATTATCGTTAGTGGATGTCGATTTCAGTTAATATTTTCTTTCTCCATTGCTTCTATGTTTAAAATAGTTATTTCATAAATATATTTCAAAAAAAATTGTTCCAAAAAAATTGAACCATTAAAGAATTGTTGATAACAAAATAAAACTTAAGCATTTTAAAACTGAAAATTGTTAGGAAGCTAGAACAATTGTAAAAGATGATAGCATATAGCTGCCTTTTACTCTTTCTTGTTTCCTTTAACCACGTACCAAGTACCATCGGGCAAAATGGTTTGAGAAGATATGTGAAAAAACAAGTGCATTTTCTATTTGGTGGTGAGGTCCTTCTCTGAAAAGGGAATGACCAAGAGAGTTTTTCCCATCAAGAGTGAAATTTTTAAAGACCAAACGATGAGTGTCTAGAACCTTTTGATTTAATAAAATAAATAAAAGAGTACATATTGTCAATTTATTGCTTAAATCAAACGTTAAATTTTTAGTGAGTGAAAAAATTATTTTCCATTCTATTATGATTACATAAATTCATTTCTCAAGAGGAAAATAATTTTGTTACTCACTAAAAATTTAACGTTCGATTTAAGCAGAATGGAGAAAAAAAACACAAGGAAGAGTTTGAATTACGTTGGGGACTTATTACTTTTTCTGTCTATTTATTTTATTTTATCATTTACATGTTATTGATATGCTTCTTTTCTTCGTTGATTTTCAAGTGCATATAATGAATGAAAGGTCTAGGAGACAATAACTAAAAAGCAAGTAGAGAGAGAAGGAACACAATTTTTTAGGTTGTTCGACTCACCTAAATTCTTGCTTCATCCTCTTTTAATCAACTCGATGTGCAAGAATAAAAAGATACTATGAATAACAGCACACTTGCACCAAAAATCATCATAACAGATTCAATGTTCAATAATGTTGATACAATAAAACGTATTATAGCTCAACAATTGTGCTCTTGAGAAAAACACCAAGTTTTAAATGGTAGGATTCCAATGAATAAACTCATTCTGAATATTGAATAAGAGTTATCAACCTTGAGACTGAGTCTAATATGACTAGAATAATCAAATGTTAGCTCAAATTAACATATATTGTCAACCAATCAACATATTTGATTAATAGATTTGGGTTCATGGTGTTATCGATGAGTATGTCACAATAATCCTTTTCTTAAGATCAAATAAACCGGGAAAAAAAATCTATTCTTTGGTGAGAAAAAATGGTTCAGATTTGGCTCTTGCCGCTTAGAATTAGGACACCCTTTTTCCTTCTTCACACTATTTAGCCTACAAGATTAGACCATATTAGAATCAAATGCACCTTGGATTTTCTATTTAAGTGTCAAAGTAGCCCTGCACACTGTCACGATTAGGTCGCAAACCCTACGAGAGAAGCGCAGCTTGTCTTCTCCGTCGTGTCGTAGCTCCCGGGGGAGGTATACGGAATCCAGAGCAAGTGGAACGTACGTTTCACTACATTCAGTTTTTACTCAGGCCCGGGCCAACCGTGATTGTAATAAAAGCAGCCCAACTAATGCATTATGGATTAGCCACACTAAGTAAGAATCGGGCCATGTAATTGGGCTTCACTTTAAGAGTGTGGCTCACGACCCAACTAATTAGATCCTATCACATAATCGGGATGTTCAAGAGGGGAATAAAAACTTTATTCTCAATGTTAATATATGACATTAATATAATATTATATGAAAATATTATTTTGAATAATGTTTGTATTAATTTCATTTGGACACATAGTGTAATGATTAATCTCTTATTTGCATCACTTTATCTATGTTAATGTCCATCAAAGTTCCAAGTGAGTTCATGACTTGAGTTGCTAAGGTGCAAGGATGTTCTCTAAGTATTGTTGTTGAAGTTTAGACTGGATTAATACCAACCATTTAAAAAGTGGACTCTAAAGCCATGATAGTTAAATCATATAGGCTTCATTTGCAGTGTTATTTTATCCACCTTGGTAAACATACTTGGGAAAAGCTTATGGCTACATAGTAGCCAACACAAAAAGCAGCATCTCCAAGTTATGTGTAGGTAATGCTTCTCATCTCTAGCTTAATTAAGTTCAAACCTTTTAGTGATAACAAGTTTTAGTACTACTATTTCTCGAAGGATCAATCAAAGTCACCAACCACAAACTATTTTGAGAGTGACAGAAATGCTAGTTTAAATCACAATTCATTCCTTTTTAAAATATAAATAAGAGAGCATACCTGTCTCAAAGATTCACATATGTTTAAAAAAAAAATAGCAATTAAGAAATATCAAGATTGTAATAATTTTTTTTTTATCATGTCATATGTTAATCAAGACTTGTATAGGTAGTGAACAAGTAGAGAAATTAAAAGGAGACATGATGATTCCATTTCAAATATCTTTGTGACAAGAAGTTTCTAATTCTACAATTCCCCCATAGGGTCACCCACAATCAGCAAAATGCAAAAAGTATTTTTGCCTTTCTTCCAAATTTTCTTCTACTTCGAGACACCGTTTAGCAGAATCATAGTCTCCGCACATTCTTCCCAAAGATAATATGAATCCCCAAAGCCATAACCGGCACCTTCCGTTGAATTTGAACGAAATCCCACGGGCCTTACTTCTTGGGTATTTGGTTCATATAGAAGTAGCTCCCCCTCTCTGTTGGCAACTAGAACTTCGCCCATTTTCCTAAGTCCTACCACCCTCTCTAATCCACAAATATGAATGTCGAACAGCTTAGTCCAAGATTCTCCAACACCATACTCTTTCATGATCCATATAGAAAAAGACTGCTGCTCCCGTGGTGGATAATGGGGAGCAAGACAAAGTAGTCCATCCCGCAAAGCAAGACTCATGTCGAAAACTCTAATCCCAACAAAGCAGGTGGGCAGTGGAATGTCACGAAACACTTCATCAACCATGTCAAATGCCATAATCAAGTTACGAAATGTGCCTTGATTGACAGAAGTATATGCAACCCAGTGGGCTGCCCCATTGGCAAAAACAGATAAGGAGCTTGTATAACAGACATACGGTGGAGCGGGGGCGGTAATACATCGCCAGCAGCTAGATTTAAGTGTATAGATCTCGACTTGGGGTGGAACCTGGCCGTGAGGATCCCGATTCGGTAGAAGATATACAAGTCTGACGAGCTTAATTTCGTCGCTGGAGGGGTTATAGCCTAATCCATATACGCTGTAGTTGCCTGTTGATGCCAAGTTAGGCTCTGGAAGCCTCAGAGCTCTACGAATGGAAGGATTCCATAGCTGATAGTCACACCCATCGGAAATGGTGCAGAGTAACCCATTACACCAACCCACAACAAGCGGAGGATCCAAGCCGAGGAAAGGCCCAAATCTCGGGAGATTCAAGCCGGTGAAATTGTCATTATAACCAAATGATGCATCATCGGAGTGCAGACAGAAGAAATCGTGACATCTCTCCAATTCATCATCAGAGTCAGTATCTATTCCGTACCGAAAGACAAGGCTACTCATATTTTTGTCATGGCTCCAAGATACAGCGTGGTTGGCGTGGGTAGTGATGAAAGAATTGCTGGAGATTAGAGAATACCAGTCTTTGCAGACGCACCTGAACCTCACCAGTGACTTCACAGGGAGCCTTAGGAGGATTTCGACCAACACTCCGTGCGGGAGATGGTCCCACATTCTTCCTGCTTCCTCTTCCTCCATTTTGCTCATAGCTTCGTTTTGGACATCATCAGTTTCTTTTGCTTCTTTCTTTGAGAATCTTCTGCTTTTGGAAATTGCAGAACATTTTCGCTTGGTTCTGCGATTAGGCATCTTTCAAACCCGCGCAACCGGTAGTTTGAGCAAGAGGATGATGACAGCCAGTCGTTTATCTTTCAAAATGATCTGTAGAGATTCAAGCACCCAAGTGATTTTCTTTTCAACAATTGCACATGAAGATCTGTCTCCAAATTCAAATCGAACCCATATTTTAGCTCTACCCAACGAGATGCCTGATGTTTATGACTCAAACCTCCCTGATTCACACGCTCCCTGAACCGATTTCTTCATAATAAAGCAAATACAAGGTTTTCCCCTTTTTTCACCGAAACCCTAAATGTTTATCAAGCTAGAAATTGACGAGAATCAAATCAACAAACCAACACACCACATTATTCAAACCAGATCATCGATTCAAGAGCCGAACAATATACAAAATCACAACGACATTAAATGCAAGACTCATAACAAGCTTGCTCGAGCCCCACTACTTATGCACAACAATGGAGTTCACGCTCATGAGCTAACGGATCCATACCTGATGGCATTACAGAACGATAAGAGCCTCCTTGAATCTTTCACCATCTTCGTACTCGTTGCCAGCTCCCACGCAGGAGGCCTAAGAAGCCAAAGAAACAACAGAGCAGCGCGTAGAATCAAATGAACCCCTTTTCTATTATTTATTTGCACTCCTCGGTTTTTCCCCGTTAAATGCCCGCACACTGTTTCGATTTTCCTGCTTCCCTTCTCTGTCGAGCCCTAGCTTGCTGGAGAAGCATGCTGAACGGAGGAGATTGAGTGAAACGTGCGTTTCACTACATTTGGTCTTGATTCAGGCTTGGGCTTGGGCTTGGGCTTGGGCTTTATTCTCAATGTCAATATATGGCATTAATATAATATTAGATTAAATAGTGTCTTATATTAGTTTCATTTTGACACATTTTTCTAATGTGAAAGATATTTTCACTTACATTGTTGTAGTACACGTGTTCCAAATAAGATCCTTTTTGTGCATGTATTTACTATCTTGACAAATCTATCAATAAACAAATGTTTTGGTATTCAGTTTTGAGGCCTAAAACTTAACTTAAAAGCTAATTAAGGAATAAAATGAAGTTTTTTTTTTATTCAAATAACTCAAAGTACATATCTTGACAATGTAAGGTAATTTAAAAAATTAATACATTCTCTCATTATGATAGATGAATATTAGCCATCAATAATGTCAAATAATAGACTTATAAGGGTGTTTAAAAAATATAAAGTTTTAATATTATGTTAGAAGGCCCAATGCTTAACCTAAAAATTATGGATTAATAATGTAAGACAATTCAATACTGTTTACAATAAGATCTGTTTTTTTTTTTCATATTTTCTATGTCAAAATTAAGATTTGATGCACACTAAATGGGAATATTATGACCTCACCTCGTTTGATATGTGGCGATGATCTCTTAGGATAGAAAAGTTGAATAGTTGAATAGTTGAATAGTTGATATTATTTTGGATATTGCACCCGTGCAATACTCTTAAGAGGTCCACATAATACTTTGTTTAATAAATTATCATTTATTAAGCTTCAAGGCCTTATTAAGCTTTTGAGGAAAGGGATGCACATATGCTCCAAGCAGAAAGCAAGCTCGAGCTCGGCCCACAACCATGGCAGGTTGCAATCTGGCGACAGAACAGACAGGATCAACACAATACCCAAATCATAGATTTGGACTAGAAGCGTACATGGCTACTGCTAGACTCTACATTGATAGGAAAATAAGCAGCGCTTAAAAACGATCTACGTATGGTCCTCTGGTAATAATTAATACCCATGGAATCTACAACTTCCCCGGTTTTAAAGAGAGAGTGGAGTTTTTAATACCAGCATCTGCCATTTACCCATCTCCCCCACTCTTTCTTTGGTAGCAGCGTCTGCTCACTATGATCATGCCAGCCCAAGCTCGCATGGTAGGAGGAATGGCTGTTGGCAAAATTGCAAGGATGTACTTTGAAAATGGAAGAAACAGAGAAAATAAAACGTAAATAAAACTCACGATCTTCTTCATGAGGATCATATCATTATTAATCAGTTTAAACTAACTAGTTCCATTCATGAATTATGAAAAAGTTAATTTCCAGCGTTGAGTCAGAGATCTATCTAGCTATCAACTGTCGCAGTGAATATGCATGGTTATCATCACTTGCCAAGGGAAAAGAAAATTAAACCAGAGCCTCTTACTAAACCCAAACTGCAGCCAAGTTGAGCTGCAAGTTCGTTGACAAACAATCTTGCCTTACGATCAAGATAACAAAGAAGATACACGAATCCAATACAACACATACACCTGACAAGATTCTAGTTGGATGAACAAACATAACAACATTCTATCTTTTCTGAATTCTTTCTGCCATTCCCCAGTTCTGAGCTCTCTAAACTAAGAAAAAGTGAGCTGCAAGTAGCAGAAGAGGAAGATGTCCGGAAAACTTTATGCAGGGGAATTCATGATCCCTTCAGCAATCATTTTTCAACAAGTAAAATGTTACAACAGTGCCTTGTTTTCTATCCTTTAATAATCAGCATCTAGCGTGTATACAGAGGAAAAGAGAAACAGAAAAGGTACAAAAAAGGGGATGAATATGATAGAACTTGCAGAGTCAATTGAAGGCTACAAACTTTGATATGGCTACAATGAATTGAAGCCGAGCATACTGGTAAGAAGTCATAGATTCACTCGGTTGTGAACAGACTGACCTCAAACAGAAAGGCAGAACCAAACCCAAAAAGCATCAAGCTTCAATTTTTGGAACAAGCTTCGGAAGCCGGGAAAATTAGTCCAATTTATCAGACATTTCCAAACTGCATATGCCCAAAGAAAATGAATCACAATTCAAAATTCATCTCCGATTTGCAATTCTCAGACAGAACAGGACAGCAAACTCGCAAGAGTTGTACAAATTTTACCGAACGAGCACCAAGGCTATGACACCTCCTTCTCCTTCTCCTTCTCCTTCTTCTTCCTCAAAAGATAAACGTCGGCCTCCTCGTACGCGTAGTCCGGGTGAAGATCCTCGTGGGGAACCTTCTGAATGTCAAACACTGTTTCGCACAGTTCCCAGAAGAGCTTATCGGCCTCCGGGGACCTCAGTTGGTAGCCCAGCAAGACGACGCCGTCGTCGGCCAGGAGGGCCTCCATGGTGGACACGAGCGGGCCCACAGTCTCCTCGATGTAAACGACGTCGGCGGCGATGACATAGTGGAACGGCGGGTTGAGGGACCTGATCTGGTCGTTGTTGTTCCAGTAGACGATGGAGTGCTTGAGGGTTTTGGCAAGCACGGGCTTGTTGCGCTTGAGGTTGCGTTTGAGCGCGGACATCACCGGGGCGATGTCGGTGAGCACGAGGTCGGTCAGCCCCAGGAGGTGGAACCCCATGCCGGCGGCCCCGCATCCGGCACCAATCTCCACGGCTCGCTTGCCGCGAAAGTCGAGGAGCTCAGAGTAGGGGTTATTGACGGGCGTCGAGGTTGAAGCGGGTGGAGCCCAGCGGTCGGCGAATTTGACAAGGACGAGCGAGCAAGGCCACACGGAGGTCCCGACGTGCATGGAGCCATTGTCTTGCTGTAGGGAGAGGACGGAACTGCGGACGGGAAGCTCGATAACCGGGGAATCCGTGAACTTCATCCTGCTTTCGGCGTCCCTTTCCGGGCGTGCCGGTGTTGGGTTTTATAGGTGACGAATAGGTCGAGCTTCAGAGTTTCAAGGGAAGTTGGTCCAGCCCATGTAGGGATTGGGCCATGAGAGTGATGAAAGGTTCTGAATTTGGGATCCAATTTTTGTATTTCCTTCTCAAGATCTTTTCCCTATTGGAACTTTTGTTGATTTATTGAGTGACTATATTTTCATTGAAAATAATAGGGTCTCGCTTAAGGAATATATTAATAAGATATCAAGTCTAAATTTAAATATTAAAACAATTTCACTTGTAGACTAAAGAACACTTTCTTTTTTATATTTAATTTCTTACAAATTAAACTCAACCTTGAAAGACTAGACTTTATCAAATCATGAGCATCGATTGTCTGTAGAGATCAATTTGGACACCGAAAAGCTCAACTTGGCGGTTCTAACTTGTAGGTCTAGCTGTGGGATTGATTTTCTCTGAACTTTGGGTCATTTGAGATCCTTAACCATAAAAAAGGATGTTTGAATTTTGTTAATGATGGCTAGGTGGTTAGAAACGATTGTGGTGTTAATAACATCCTTTCAACAAAGAGCCGAGTGTCTGAAGCAGAGGGTAGAGGTTGAGAAGGTAGTGGTTTAATGGGAGAAACTTGTGGTGGTGCATGTAGTGAGTCATATTATGGTAGCTCTTATATGGGTTTGTGCAAAAATGACAACATCTACATTAGATAATTTGAATAAAGCTGAGCATAATTAATTAGAAAAATTATACTATTAATAGTAGCTTGTAATCCGATGAAAACCCATGTTTATTTTTGAGTTTTTCCCAATAAAAAAGTAAAAAGTTTGCTTTCGGAAAAGCAAATCAGGTAATTAGTCCATATGCTATACAGCAAATATTGAGTCCTCACATGATCTTAGACTACAGGCAAGACTCATAGTTGCTTGGACAAGTTTATTACAAATTATGAAAATTTAAAATTCGATCTTGTTTATGCCTTTTTCTTTGGCAGTTTGAAAATCTAGAATCCTGCACTACGATGACAAATTTGCACCATGGCTTGCTCATCCTTATCCTAAAAAATTTGAGGGCCATTTTGTAAAAGATTTCCTTTTTCCTTTCAAACTGACTTGCAACAAATAATAATTAGGTATAAG
Organism: Casuarina equisetifolia; assembly: GCA_028551475.1. Lineage (NCBI taxonomy): Eukaryota > Viridiplantae > Streptophyta > Magnoliopsida > Fagales > Casuarinaceae > Casuarina > Casuarina equisetifolia. The sequence goes on from CM052355.1 coordinate 29,637,102, forward strand.
AAACAAAACTTGTTGTTATATTAATAGTATATAATACACTAGATTTCAATACATTTCTCCACTTTGAGTATAGGAACATTCTTTCCATAAAGACCCACTTAACTCATGAGTAAAGAATATCTCATTTGAAACTTGAGTTCTAATACCACATTAGAAGCTCTTCGTCCCTCAAAATCTAGTTTGTAAAAAAGAACAAGATTTCCACGTGCAAGAAACATGTTATGTCCTTATATTGACAATATAACCTACAAACTAGATTTTAGTACATTTCAAGTGAATTTTGATCTAGAGAAAGTTTATTGTCACTGCTCTTGCCTTCATATAAATATGAATTGCTCCACAATCAGCTCAAGTTTTACAAAAATGAGTTTTTAGAGGATCCAGGAAATATGCTGAAACCAGAGTGGGTCAAAATGCGGTGACCGAGCGCCATTATAGGACCAGATAAGCCAGGAGATAAAACCCTTATCCCTTGTCTTCTTTAGCACGTTTCATACGATCTTGGAGGCCCGCAGTGTTTTTTGGCAACAGTAGAAAAGGCAAACATGACCACCAGGATGACACAAAGGACCCCTTATGACACTCACTTTTCTTTTCCATTATGACACCAAAACTGGCCATCTTGAATCATGGTTTCCGGCTTTACGCCCCCATCTAACTCTCTCATTCTATCATGCAACCAAAAGCAAAACAAAGTCAAGGGTTTGTTGAAAGAATATTGCTTCTTTTCTCTTCTCTTTCTCCCTTTCTTCTTTTCCTTTTGATCCTTATTATCCCTTTCCAAGTTCCTTGATTGGAATGATGAACTCGTGTAAAGGCTTGATGGAACCTACCATGAAGGAAACAAGGTCCTACAACAACCTCATGTACAAGTATTCTTAACAAAATAAAATCTCCGAAGCTATTGAAAAGAAAAAGGATAGAAAACCAAGTGATTTACAGGTTTGCTCCAGCAAGAGACATAGGATTACATTATTATGGGGATAATAGAAAATTTAAAATCTCATTGTCTCGAGATTTTGCATATATTATAGCTAATCTTGTTATAATACAACTGTTCAAGAGTTGGAAAATTGAAAAGGTACAACAGTTTATTTTAAGCAATAGGCAAAAGCCTATATGTACTAGAATAAGCTTTTCCCCTGGAAATTCTCCTTTTTAAGTCCAGTTTGGCAAGCAAGAACCGCAACACATATGAAACAATGCAATAATGGAGTCCAAAAGGGGCTCTTGCTTTTCCTCCACTACTCTACCTCCTTTAATCAAAAATAAAGGCCACCATTTTCAAAAGGGATCAGCTTTCAGGGTTCAAGAGAATATGCATGGATCTCTTCTCTTCAGCTCTTCAATAGTTTTCTAAGCACAAACTTTTAGCCCCCATCAAGCACTCAATGCCCACCTTTTCCTTCCTGCAAAGCCACCAATTACTTAAATCTTCACCAGCCCCAAAGTTCACTTTATTACTAACTTTGCTCGTTGAGATAGAATTCCAGTATGATCAAATCCATCCATTGATTGATGATGGGTGGCAAACGGGCTGTACGCCCACACCCAGAAAGTCCCGAGTTTGGCCTCCGGCACTGTCCTCGTTCTGCGTGTGCCGGCGTTTTGCTGGGTGCATCTGCAGAAGATCGTCCACTGAGTTTTCCAGACCGTTTCCGAGATTGCTTAGTATTTTGTTTGAACCATATAACCCGCACAGTTTGCTCCCATCTTGAACCTGACTGTCACTGCATTTTAACCCAAAGCTCCCTAAGAACGATGGGTCGGTTGAGGTTGAGCCGATTTGAGCAGCTTTTTGGAGTAACGCCGTGGCCGACATGTTTGCTAAAGGTGTTTGATGCGACTGGTGCTGGTTGCTGTACAAGGAAGGAACGCTAAGAAGCTGGGTTCCAGCCTCCTTCACATCGCTTAATGGAAGTGAAGTTCTTGTTAGCTCTTCGGCATTGCTTGAAGAGATCTTGGTTCCAAACACCCAATTTCTCTGGTAATCCGATGGCGGAGGATGAGAGCATGAAACTAATTGATCTCCGAATATGGTCCCGGAACTCAGAGACCCCAGTTGATGAATTCCTTGGAGACTGTTGTTGTCCATGGCTTCCTGGCCTTGGAATCCGGGGCCCATCCATAGGGGAAGTCCCCGTGTCGTCGGGTTAACTGTGTCGTCGTTGCAGGACATCGGCTTGAAAACGCAAGGGAAATTCTGCGCCACGGTCGGACCTAGCGGTGTCCCCACGAAATGGTAGTTCATGCCGCCGGCGACTACATTGTTCATGTCGGATACTGCATTCACTCGAGCTGTTTCTTCGGCTAAGGCGTCGCAGAAGGCCCTATGAGTGATGAAGCTATCTCTCCTGCTCGAAGTAATAAATTGAGAAACCAAGAGAGCCATGAATAAGAAAGAAGAACCTCCATATTCCTACTGAAAATTATGAAATTTTTTACAAACACTTAAACAGTAGAAAGAAGCGATCATACAGGCAGGCGAGGACAAAATTCGACTGACAAAATTTTATATAAGAACATGACTGCACAGTATGAACATCAAAAAAAGACTTCCTAACAGTTCTCTTGTCTTCATTAGCCTCCCTTCTTTTTTACCTCAGAGAGAGAAAGGAGACAGACAAGGATATCACAGCCACAAAGATCACTTTCATGATTCATTTGGGTTCTTGATTTTCCACTGTGATGTGTTTGATAGCTATTGTTGCATGCAGAAAGTGATAATATGATTCTATTATTAGTCCAAGACAAAGATAGTACAACCACAAGTATCATTGCCTGGCTTTACTGTTTCCTAATCTTCTTCCTTAAGCTACTTGATTAATTACTATTTATACATAAAATTTCAGCCTTGCTATCATCGTGAAATCTGTCATCAAAAGTTTTAGCAGTAAATTACCGTGAAAATATAGTCCCACAGTCGCATTTGTATTCCCTGGTGCCACAGGTCTTGGAGTGCGCTTTCCAATCCGACTGCACAGCGTACCGCTTCGAGCACTTCTCGCACTTCCACTTCTTCTCGCCGTGTTTCCGGCAGAAGTGCTTCTTTATTCCGGTGAGGTCTCCGAGAGCCCTGGAAGGATGGTGGTGAACGCAGTTTTTTTCGGGACAAACATAAACCCGCTTCCTTACTTCTTTGCTGGTCCGTTGCTTGAGTTTCCATGGGAGGTTATGTCCCCGGCGATGGAGTTGCAAATTCTGATCCCTCTGAAAGCCCTTCCCGCAAATTTCACACAAGAATCTGTTGGTCGCCATGAGGGTCTTCGGCGACAAGGCTATAACTTCAGCTTCAGGATCTGCTACAAAGAATCAATTAGGAATCACCATTTGATAAACACGACTTACTTTGGATATACCCATGATCCTAAAGCGAGAGAGAGAGAGAGAAGCTTGCCTGGCGTGCCAGGGAGGTTCCTCTTCTTCTTTGCGACAGGCGGATTCGGTCCTGTTATCGAGTTTCCAGCCATACCATTTGCAAGAGTTTCTTCAGCCATCTTTCCCAGTGTCTGAAGCTTTCTCTTCTCAGTTTGACTCAATCTATAAGTAACCTGGAAAAATCTTTTCTCAATAACCCAGAAGCTCACCAAACTGAAGATTAATCCACAACTGAAAACTAAGAGAAAACCCAGAGAACAAGTTTCTTTCTTATAGCCTCAGGGACTCTCAACCCTAGGAACACGAGCTCATATATGCAAGATCGGATCTCTCTCTCTCTCTCTCTCTCTCCTCTCTCTCTCACTCTCTCAAAATTTGTTTCAAGTCGCATTTTGATTATCTACTTTTTAGGTGGAATAGAATACTCTCATATTGTGGGAGGCGGTGAAAAGTTAAAGTTGGCAGGGACTGAGGGAGGGAGAAGGGTTTGATGAGGAAAGGTGTATGATGACACATATCATGAGGACTGGAGAAAAGCTACATCCTCGCTTTTCTATTCGGAATGATTATACCATAATTTGTTTCCTTTTCGTTTTCTTATTTTCTATTCGAACTCCCACCCAATCAACATATTTTAATATGTGTGTGTGTGTTTTCTTTTTATATTAAAGCAACATGGGTTTTGATTATATGCACGAAGACAACGACTTCAAAGGAACCCTAGGATGTCCTTTGAAAGAGATGTAGTATAACACAAGTAGTTGTATGTGTTCTCAATATATGGAAATTTTCTTTCGTTTCTATGAACTGATTTAAGAAAATAAGTGATTGTTTTGATATAATATTAGAGTTTAAGATTCAAGTAAGACACTTTTTCACTTGTGTGTTTAGTGAATTTTTATAAAAAAAAAAAATTGTTAGACATTCAAGGCAAATTATACTACTAAAATATTAGTTTGTCTTTCTTTTTACATTGATATGTTTTCCTCTTTTACTAATCATACAATTTTAAAGAAGTATGTAAACCATTTAATGTTAAATAAGTTACTGAATTTTGTAAAAATTTTAAATCCGTTCACTTTTTTTTTCCTTCTATTTTTCAATGCATTTGTAGGGAAAATTGCTCAAAATCAAGTGGTGGATCACAGTTTTCACACTCACTTTCATGCCTTTTATCAAAGTCGATTATTTTTTATGCATTGAGGCATCTTATCCTCCCCGTATCCCTTGCCTTTAAATGGGTGCTCTGATACTTGCAGAAGATTGATGTCGATCAAGGATTTCCAGGTCCTTTTTTTTTTTTTTTCTTCCTGAAATTTCCATCCCTATTTGAGGGTAGCCCAAGGCTAACAGGTCATAGAGCTTCTTTATTTTCTGGCCGCAGATCAAATAGCACTTTTTTCTGCCTCCCTCGTACGAGTTTCGTAATGATTTGCTAGGCGTGACATAGAAGAATTTCCTAGTTATTCCACAGTTTTCATTCATGGAAAAGCAGTGTAGTGGATTGTGTGTGTTTGTCAAAAAGATAATTCACCATGTCTGAGGGACGGTGACGGCCGAGGCATGCCTATCCAATCAAACACCTTCTTTAATCCTCATTTTCCACAAAAGCAAGATCCCTTGGGTTTACTGTTTAGTCAAAGTGGAGGTTCAGGCACTTCCCTAGGAAGATTGACATTTACCAACTTCACTTTAACTCATATATGATGCTGATCACACGGCCATGGTTACTCTAGAATTTGTTGATCAGACTCCGATTTCTTGATTCTCTGGAGATCTCTAAATCTGCATGCACATGTATCCATGCACGTGCCCATCTGTCAATGCAGGTAAAATCCAAAGGAAACGACGAAACACTAACACATTCGTCCTCATGACAGGATGAATATGGCATCCCCAAGTCATGTCGACTAGATCTGTTATCCAATTGGCCTTTTTATTTATTAATAATGTTGGAGATGGGATGTTTGGAGCACACAATTTTCTCTTGGATTGAAATTCTATGCATACTTGAATCATAACCACGAAAGTTTGAAAAAGGAAAATATAGCTCCCCATCACCATCAAGGCATGAGAAGATCTGGAAAGTTTGATATGTTGGTAATTGTTGGAATGGTAGGTGCTAGCCTTTATATATTTTTGTATGCAGTTGACAGAGGCTGCTTTAATGAATTTTTTCTGATTTTTTGGCCGACATATTTAAGCAATGGCTATCAGATTATGATAATGGAACTAGGGTTGAATAGGAATTATTTAAAAAGAAGAAGTGAATTGAAACAGTTATTAAAATGACACACTTACTACTTCAAAATAGGCTTTTAAAAAAAAGAAATATATCTACATATAAAAGATATAATAGGTCATTTTATTAGAAATGTGAAACACAAATCAGATTTCAACACATCTATTTATTTTGAGTATAAAAAAATATATGCCACAAGGATCTAATGCACGAGTGATATGGTGTTTTACTCGACATTTGGGTTTTGATATTAGATTAAAAATGTTTGATTTTTTTTCTTAAAACAGGTTTATAAGATTAAAAAAACATATCTACATATGAGACAAATATTACATGTCAACAACTAAGTGTTTAGGCGTGGAAATTTCAATGCTTGAACTTCATTGTTACAAATTTAAACTTGGCAAAATCTATGTTCCCAATAAGATTAGAGAAAGAAGGGGAGGGGAGATGGCATTTTGAGAAAAAGAAATTGTTTTTGAGTAAAATGCTGCCTCGTGTTTTGTTAGCAAGAGCATAGATGTCACATGCATGCTTTTGAAAAAGGATGATCTTCGAAAAGCACAAGGCTTAATTAAAATTTTCGCTACTACTTAGATTAGTATGCTCGGAAAGAGGTTAAATTAAAGGACAGCCAGCTGACAAAGGCAGTGAATTTTTGGAAGTGTGAGCAGTCGTCTCCTTGTGGGCTGACTTTTATTCTTACCCCTTAATCATAATCTAATGATGTTCTTGCTTTCTATCATTGTTTAGTATATAAACTTTGGAGTTTTGTTGTTGAACTCTGGTGAACCAGAATATTCTCTCCTTCTCCAACACTCCCCAAAAGCTTCAACTTTCAAGGCCTCATAAGATTCCTATACAAAATAAGCCTCACCTATCTCTCTCTCTCTCTCTCTTTCCCTCTCTCTGTGGTAGAAAGTATAATAATACTGTTTGTCGAAGAGATCACAAGCATTTGAAAAGAAGGGTTTGGGGAAAAGCAAAGCCTTGTCAACAAGGGTATGTTTGTTTCTTTGCCTGCTTTACTTTTCAAGGAGGGTTTTGAAAACTTGTTTGTCTATTTCAAACAAACTTCCAGATGAAGTTCCTAATTCCAAATGAACTCCTCAATGAATGCAATTGGTAGTGAAGTGAGATAATACCCATTTCTTCATTCCGCACTTGGTAACATTTATAATCGACAAATTTCAGGTTCAAGACGGGATTGTTTGCTTGGGAGAGTTCAAGATTTTAGACGTGAATACATTTCCCAAAATAGCTTAGATTTGGATCATGACTCCACTGCAGAAACCCACATGCTTTGGCACATCAAAAGTTGCAGAATATTTGCCTTTTTGCAAACCGTGTTCTTTAGTTTTCATTTTCCTTCCTTTTTCGATGCTTCCTCAATAATCTTGAAACACATGGCGAGATCCTAGAAGGGCCAGTTGCCTTTTTTCCTGGCCTTCTTTACAGGCGTAAAATGGTGCGGGGATGAATATTCTCTGCATTTTGGGTGTCGGGCTATAAGATTATGGAATTTTTTATGGCTGCCAAATTTTATGCTTACTGTCAAAGTGAAAATGAGTGATAATGCAAGCCCATTGGATTATAATACGTAGTTATGTGTTAAAGTCAGTTTCTTCTGAGTAACCCCCAAGTTATAACCATGATTTGAGTATTACACGCCTGTTTATTTCAAATGTTTCTTCTGAAACAAGCTGCATTTAAGGGCACTAGAACTTTTTTTTTTTAATAACTTATCAGACACTTTAACCTTGAGAGCGGGAATGCTTTTTCCTGACTGAGTCATCTTGACGAATGTGGGGACAGAACCTTGTAGAAAAATGGGAACTATCCTTCTGTGATGAAATGAAAGAGACAATGATAGACTCAAACTTCGTGGAATAAAGAAATGGATATGTGAGAATAGCTCGGATGTGAATGGATTTTCCATTTGGGTTCAAAGAGATGGAGATGAACCATAAATTTTGAAATGCTTCCCTTTTGATTGCACCTGCATTAACCATGCGTCATATTAACAACAGAATTAGACGCAATCTGTGCATGTCTAGGAGTAATTTCAGCTGGATAATTGCTTTATTTCTTAGTAAATATTTGCACAAAATCTAGACATCTAGAGAACTAGTGTTAAAAAACCTGTATGTTCCCCTCCTTTAAAATCAACTTGTAAAGAATAAATAATATTTTTGTTAGGATATGGATAATAAGTCTCGTATTATTAAAAGTCACGTTTATAAGATAATGAATAAATTATCTCTTAAGTTAACTTTTGAGTTGAGTATTAACTCTTTTAATATAGTATTGAAGTTCAGATTTTTCTTAACACTCGTATGAGCTCTCTTTCGTTAATTTCAGGCATTACCCATGTAACTTCACACCATGATTATCCAACAAATTAATCATCATGATAAAAAAGCGTGTTAAGAAGTAAGTAATAAATTTCATATTGGTAAAAAATTTATTAAAAATCATGTTTATTAAATAACAGGACCTACTATTTCTTGAGTCGACTTTTGAACCTTTTAGTAATTTTCATATAAAAATTCATGTAAAGCACTCCATCACCTTTTCACAACTACTATAGGGTGAAGGTGTAGGTTTCATAAATAGTCATTCAAAAGAAGCTTTACGTCTAAATCATAGGATACAACAAGATCATCTTTACATGAATCATAGACTTTATATTGTATTAAATATTTACTTTTTAAAATTAATGAAGACTTTAATATTATGTTAAAATATTTACTTATTCTTTAAAATTGACTAAGAAAAATTCCAACAACTTGATTGAATATCAAGATCAAGTCAAGAAATTTGAGCCAAAGACCAAAAAAGACTACAAAACTGTAAAGGAATCATTTTGATAATGAAACGTCAATTTCCAAGACAGGTGACATCAAGGTGCCTTATTAGTATAGGTTCCTTAACCCTAAAGGTCATTATTGTTTACGTGATCGTCAAACTAACGGCCCGGCAGTCTAGTCATTTGTCCTTCTGTCTCAACGTGAGTATCATACCGTCCAACAGTATCGAACAGGACAAATATCTTCGTGAATTCAAGCTCCTGTACACAACATCATGGAGAGATTAGCGGGATTAAAGTATGTAGATGTCACCTAGTGGATGGATGTTAATGGATTCTGGTCTTACCCAAAAAGACCAAGTCACTAACCTTCTGACTCTGTCATTCACGTAGAATGGTCAGATTGAAAGGATCCACGTGTTGGAGGAATTGCTTTAAAATGAAGTAGCTGTCAGCTACTGATCGCGACCATAAAAGCAGTAGATTTTAAGAAAACAAAAGCATCACGCGCAAGGAACTATTGCATATCATGTTGTCCAGAGAAACCCACAAATCGAAACTGAGTTGTCAAAAAATAATTATTTTAAACGACAGATCCTAGTCCTTTTGTGGAAGGATTGTAAATGGTTAAAATGAGTCATAGTCCACTAGGATTGTTATTAATTTGCTTTCTTCTTCTGTTTCTGCAATTTGGTTTCTATAGGAATTCTTTTACCTGTGGATAAAACTCAACTTCATAGACTTCTGCATTGTGTCAAATTTAGTTCAAGACTTTTGCAATGAAAGGCATATTTGAGAAAATACAACTTCAGTATAGTAATAAAAATTAATTTTGATCAAGATGTTTTAGCTCAATTGGAACCAAGGTAGCCTGGGATTAAAAATGTTCAAAGTTCAAGACACCAAAATCACCCACCCCCATTGTAAGTAAATAAATGAAGAGAGACTTAGACTTAATGTGTCAGATAAATTTTATGATTTCTCAAAAAAACTTGAAACATTGTTTAATTTTAGATGTTGCAATCATATGAGAAACATCATAGGTTTTTTTTTTGGTTTAACTATTGTAAGAAGGAAAAATGTTGTGGATGTTATTTTTGTTGATACTTAAGAGTCACCTATTAAATATGGTGGGTAAATTATTTCATCAACAAAATTAGGGTTCACATGCACGAAGGAAGCGAAATGCTCTGATTGCTAGAAAATTCTTAGAAATTTGGTTTAAAAGTAACAAAAATTTGACTAAAAATCTTAAATCTAATAGTAGAACTAAGTATGCTGTTAAGGAATTCAAAAGGCTTGACATGAACGCTTCAAAAGTTATCCATAAGATCATCATGATGATATTACATAAAGGTAAAAAGAGTAAGAAAACTTAGGTAGTTAAAAGTTATTTTAATCTTAAGCTTATTAGTACTTTTTTTTGGAATGCGGTCTAGTAGTTTCAGTATTTCAGCATCAAGAAGAAAAAATAAACATGCCTCGTGAACCATATGCACCATAATAAAAGCATTACGCTTGTCATAATCAATGGTAGTCTAGGTATTGAATAGCAATAGTGAATAAGACCATGACAGGCTCTGGTGTTGATTTTTATTTATTTTTTTATACCAAGTGGGATATTAAGTTATTCAAATTGTACTATTACATTGCTATTACTATAGGGTTAGAATGTCAGACTTAGTTGATAATGATAAGAGAACATCCAATATTGAGTACCTTTCAAAGAGCTGTTAGGTTGAAAAGATCGCATGATAGATCAATCATGCAATAATATAAAAATTATTTATTATGATAATTAGAATCTATTGCAACTTACTAGTAGGTCAAGTGCAGTTGTTAAAGAATTTTAACCTAAATGCATGTGGTTAGAGACACCAACCTCCTCTCCCTTTCACTTAATTGAAAAAAGAAAGACAATCAAAATGCATTACATGTTGGTATTATAAAGAACCCATTACCTATTAAGATCATGAAAAAATCTAGTGTAGTTTTTTATTGATATCAAGTGGATTACTAGTTATTGGAAGGTACTATTAACATCGTTATTGTTATGGAGGTTACACTATGAAGACTTAGTTGGTGAATGATTTAATGATTATAGTAAGAGAATATTTAATATTGAGTACCTTTTCAAGAGAGCTTAGGTTGAAAATTGCACGATCAATCAATCATACCATGATTAACAACTAAATACTGTGACAATTAAAATAGCATTATTTTAACTTCTTTGAAGGATTGTGGATTCTTCTACAATTATAGATCATAGGATTGGTGAAAGCTAAATTTGACATAATCATGCCAAACCTATTAATTGAATTTTATAAATAAAATGGAATCAGTATTTTCAAATAAATTCTTATGATATCAATCTCCTCCATTCTTGTTAATAAGAATGATACGGTTGTATGTTGGTCTTTGAGCACTTTAGAGATTCGTTGGCTTGTACTGCTCTTAAGGGACCACCCACTACTGCCCCAAATAACAAATGATATTGTATGGAAGCAATGCCATTTAAGAAGATTTCTTGTCCAATTTTTCGCTTGTAAAGCAAAGCTAAAGCACCCACTCTCTTTCTCTCTTTCTCTTTGTTGTAATGGTGAATCAAGCATAAGTTATCCTTTCATAGATAAGAGGTAGGGACCATCCTTCGCACGGAGAAAAAGAAAGAGGTGAAAGACTCCAAATAATGCCCAAACAAAGAATTAAGTATTCATGAAAATCGAAACAAGCTGGATTAAGGAAACAAAGATCAACATCATCTTTCCTTTTTTTTCTATTTAATGGTGCTCGGATGAGAAGGTTAGCCTCAAATTATATGAGCACTGAAGTTCCACTATTGAAAAGAGCATGCTTGCAATACGAGAAGAATCCGGTTGGTGATTGAATCATTTATGTTTGATGCTTAAATTATTGGTTGATTAGATAGGAAGAAAAGAAGTGATAGGAACTTTTTATTTATTTATTTAATTTTGCGCAGATGATGACAAAGACTTATTAAAAAAACTTTAGAAATAAATGCTTGGAACATTCAAAAGAAGACCCATCTTCCACTTTGTTTATCACTGGAATTTTCCACTTTAAAAAATGTCTTTTCTTAGATATTTAACAAAGGGAAAGATATAGCCCACTTCCCAAATTGACGGTGATCTCTGTTGATTAGCACAACCGTACACAAATATCGTTCACAAGATTACAAAAGGAAAAACTTTCTTTTTCCCTCTACACTTTTATGCATACAGTTACCTGATTATAAATAATGTATGAGAAATTCTTGTAATTAAATGTGTTATAAATTTCATTATTCCCTGAAAGTTGATTGCAGGATGTAGATTTTCTTTCTTATAAATAAGATTTTCAAATAAGATTTAAACAGTAAAATACTTATATTACTATCTAACATACTTCATCGCTCAAAGTATAAGTTATTCCATAAAACTTTAGACTCTTATGTCATATTAAAAAACTTATTCATAACTAAAAGTTGATTGAATTAAACTTAACTTCGATCCTAGGTTTTATTTACGTGTTTTGAAATCATGATCTTTTTTGTGCCCTTCAATATGAAGTCACGATATTAAAAGAAAGTTTTACAAGTATTCTGCAATTCTCTGTGAATTCAAAAACTTGGTATTCTTGGATAAATCAGTGAAAATATATAGAATAAAGGTATAGAACCTATTCACTGGGTTACTAGCATTAGATGCGTGATTGTTCAAAAGAGTTTTCAACAGCATATTGGAGGTTCATATCGTTCTACGTGATTCTGTAGCTTTTTGCTCTCAAAATCCTAGCAAGAAGTTCTTCATTTTTGCTTTGCTTGAAGATTCCAAGCGGTTTTCCATCTTAGTCAAAGAAAGAGTGCCGCACTTGTCATATGATGGGTTGGAAAAGCAAACGAAAATGAATGATGAGTCATCTTTGTTGTCCAGGTAACACCGACTCAAGTAAAACATTAATGAAACTGGAAAGATATATGTCCATTTATAAATATGATGCCGTACATGCATTGATACGCAAGTCTTTTCTTTTCTCCTTTGTTAGTTCCTTTATTATATACAAAGACTTTGGCCATCATTCCTCTATCATATACAATGATTTTGGGCATGATTGTTGAAGCCTTGGAGATATTTTGAGTGCTTTAAAGAAAGAAATAAAAGTTAAATAGTAAGTCAGATGACTACTGGGACATAATTGTTGGGAGAATTCAACAAAGTCGCATAATCCGCATAGAGATTGAACACACAAATATAAGAATGCATACACCCAAACACAACAGATTTAAGAGGTTCGGAACATCATAATATCTTACGTTCCCTGTAGTCTCTTCTCATTAGATTTTCTCATACATTCTCTCTCCTCAAATAGGTATCTCATGGATTCTCTCATCAACTAGAATCCATGAGAGAGGCCTTCTTCAACAATTAGCCCCCCATAGGGACTCTCTCAATTTGCCCACTAGGTTTCTCTATACTTTTCCTATTTATAGAGAAATCTTGAATGAATCCTAGTTGAATACTACTAGGAAAACCTACTTCCACATAAGGATAAGAATTTTAATCTAACACTACTAGGAATAAGGATAAGAATTCTAATCCAACACTACTAGGAAATCCACTACATCTAGAAGATATTTCCTAGTTCCATAATTATATAAAGACCCCTGATTGTAATGACAACCATACCCTTTAACTTAATTGTTCCACCAATCCTAACAATCTCCCCCTTGGAACAATTTAGTGCAACATTCCTGCACCATAGGAAAGTATAGAAAATCTCTTCAAATTATCAACTACAACCACAATCTTTGGAAAGAGAAAGATTGGAGAAACTCTCTTCAACTTCCACAGCTATAGTCTTTGGACAGAGAAAGACTAAGTAAATTCTCTTCAACCACAATCTTTTGAAAGAGAAGATTGCAAAAAACTCTCTTCAATTTCTACAACAACAATCTTTTTGATAGAGAAAGATTAGACAAAACTTTCTTCAAAACAAGCCCACATCAACTGTGTCATTTTGCCTTTTCTTTAAACCATGCCTTTCTTAGGTCATACCTCCTTAGGCACTTTCATTGTAGCCCCTTCTAGGTTACACCTCTCCTAGGCCGTGTTTCTCTCCAGGCATCTGCACATCATCATGGCCTTTTTCCATCTAAATGTGTCCTCTACCATGAGACCTTCAATAAAAGTAAAAATCATAGGACTTCCACAACAATTGAGATTGCTCTTCAAAATCTCCAACGAAGAGTCCACCTCCTATCCAGAATTGTTGGTGCTTCCCTAAAATTAACCTTTGGAGTCTCAATACACCTCATCTGAATATTGACAAACTTGAAAATCTCAAACTTTTACTTCATCAATCACATCAACATAGGGGCATCACGTCAACATAGGAGCATCACATGCTCCCCCTCAATAAACAATTCATCAACAACATTAACAAAGTGCTCCCCCTCAAATATTAATATCTCCATCATTCTCTATCATTTAACGCCACAACTTGAGCCAAATGCTCAGATATAGACAGAGAGATATAGATCTGCACTTTGCAAACCTCAATCCACAATTCCAACAATATATTCCGGTTGATCCACATCAATATCATCCAAAATCAAACTGGATTTAGGGAAAGAGAAAATCTCACCTTAAAACACATCAATCTGCTTCTTCAATTGCGTTCATCATGTTCAATTCATCATCTATGGTCCTAATCTTCCACAATCCACACTCACCACACCATTAGTTAGAAACCAAGCTTGTCTCCCATACCACTTGTTGGGATCCAAACATGGCTCTGATACCACTTGTTGGGAGAATTCAATAAAGTCGCATAATTCACATAGAGATTGAACACACAAATATAAGAATGCACACACCCAAACACAATAGATTTAAAAGGTTCAGAACATCATAATGTCCTACGTCCCTTGTAGTCTTTTCTCATTAGATTTTCTCATACATTTCCTCTCCTCAAATAGGTATCTCATGGATTCTCTCATCAACTAGAATCCATGAGAGGGGCCTTCTTCAACAATTAGCCCCCCATGGGGATTATCTCAATTTGCCCACTAGGTTTCTCTATACTTCTCTTATTTATAGAGAAACCTTGAAGGAATCCTAGTTGAATACTACTAGGAAAACTTACTTCCACATAAGGATAAAAATCCTAATCTAACACTACTAGGAATAAGGATAAGAATCATAATCCAACACTACTAGGAAATCCACTACATCTAAAAAATATTTCCTAGTTTCACAATTATATAAAGACCCTTGATTGTAATGACAACCATACCCTTTAACTTAATTGTTCCACCAATCCTAACAATAATTGCTTTGAAGGTAGAGAAAAATAATATTATACCATCCTAATAAAAGAAAAGTGTCGACAAGTACTTGTCTCAATTAGATATATGTGTTGTTTGAGATTTCTTAATTCTAAGTTTGGGAAGAATAATTGCATACTCACCTAATTAGTCTTGAATAATCACATGCCTATCTCAAGAAAAGATAAGGACGGTCATGTAACCATCCTTTTTTTTTTTTCACAACGACGTATTTTCCAAAATAAACATGCATTATTCTCTTTTAGTAAAAATATTTGTAGTATATTTAATAAATGACTTCCTTTTATGCACTCACTGAAAATGATTATCTACATTCCATTACATCGAAAATCTAAAAAGGGAAATAAAAGCTTTGGAAGACATATCCGTTTGAGACCGTCCCATTAATATCTGTGGTAGTCGGCATCAACGTCACACTAGACACTATCGTTCCCCTTAGGCAACAAACATTACATTCAACAAATCCGGTCCACTTAAAGAGACAGGACTAGTTGTAGTGATACTTTAGAATTGATCAAGTGAGATAAGAAAAGATGCTTAGAGAAGATTCCTTTGGATGTGAACTCGGGGCATATGCCTTGTAATTATGATGTGTTCTTTTTTGGTTCATCACGTAACCAAAAAGCTGGGGAATAGAGAAAATCTGGATATGTTTAAGGGGGAAGTTAGGGGATTTTGAGAATGCTGGAAACATCAAATGGATCTGCTTCGTATATGATCTTAACAATGTTAAACTACGTAGCATTTCTTCACTTGAAAATTGTCTTGACAACTAAGGTTGAATTATATGTTCTTTATGCTGAAAATTGGCCCATAGTTTAACCCAAACTTTGCTTCAATACTGCTCATTTTTGGTCTAAGACTCATGGTTTCCAATACCTTCTTGTATCTTGATACTAGTAATGCCAAGAGGTAATAGGAAAAGAGTAGTATATAATCTAAATTTTAATATTATATTAAAAAACCCATAAATTTAACTTAAAAGCTAACTCATGAGATAAAGAGATATTTTTTATATTTAAATACTATCCAAAAATGATGTATTTTTAATGTAAGACCTTCATCTTTAACATATATACATTCTCAATTGTTCCTCATGCTTCGCTACAATACCGCTACCACGTCAACCGTTCAGCTACCACCGTTAGAACAACACTTTGACACTCTAAAAGTATAACACAAAACTCATATAAATATGCGTATATTCATAAATAATTTGTTGCTAAAATATGGAAGATGCTGCTTGTAAGTTTATACGTAGAATTACTCAAATAAACTATGAGCCATGCCTTGTCTGGAACCACCACTATATGATACAACAATGAGGCAGCCTCCAATCCCCACGAGAACAATGCCCAGCAACTTATTTTCTTTGGTAAAAACTTCAAAAAGAACAATTTGAAATTTGGAACCTTAACATTTCCACAGCATCTTAGGCTCTGTTGGAAAGTTCTGGGATGGGGGAAAGAACACTGCTGGAAGACGGAAAGCTACCGAGAGACCATGCAAAGGGACCTTTCTTTTTATATTTATTTTCTGCTTGCAATTTGTGTTGTTTGTTTTGTCTTGTGGGCTTCTTCTTTCTAATTAAACCAACGAGACTTGATATTGGACTCCCATATATCAGCCACTGTAAACGGATGTGGGAGTGGAAGTGCCATTCGGCCTAAGGATCGAGGCCAATACTAAGGTTAGTGATTTTTGATATAAAGGGTTACTCTATCATCAAGCGCAGTGCAAGAAAATGAAGAAAAAAGAAATGATTCAACAAACCAATTCAGGATGAGATGATACCTGAAGACTTAAAATTATAAAGATTATTATTTTTTATTAAATAAAAGGGGTTTAAGGATATGTGGTATTGAATTCATAATCTAAGTTTTAGACAACTAATAACCAATCATTGGATTAATGGCCTAATGAGAAGATTATGTATTTACAAAGACTAATATCCACTTACCCATAGACTTGACGCTAAGGAAAATGTAAGGACAGATACCAGAAAATGACTTTCTGTAGGACCAAGTAATCAGCTTAGGATTCTCAACCAAACTAAAATTTTCCCACTAGATGTTTCGGAAGTCAAATAATTTTGCATCGTTATCCTACATAGCTTAAGATGTCGAAAATATTAGTTGTAAAGTATGTGGTAGCAGACAAAACTATCCTTGTCAAGCACTAGATGGGTTGCATCTCCACTGTGAGCCAGATAAGAAATTTCCTTGGAGTTCTCAAAAGTGAAAGGAGGTATCAAATCTATCAAAAGATGTAAAACGTGAATGAACAATAAGCAAATAACTTAATAAACAAAAGCAATAGCAGTCATTAAAACAAGCTGCTTTCTACAGGAACATCTCTGTATATGATTTTGATCTGCAGAAAATTTAAGAACAACAGAAGCTGCTGCTGCTGAAAATTTAAGAACAACAGCACTCATCGCCTTGGATGCATGGATCAACTGGACAAAGCCCAAGTCCATATAGACGGCTTGTTCTTATTTTATTATATTTCCTCAATGCTATCACTATATGGTTTTGAAGATTCTGATCAGTGAGAATGTATTGGAACTCTACATAATGATGAACAATTGTTTATAACTACCACACATTCAATCAACCAATCCTCTGCAACTTCTGCGAAGAGGTGGTGGGTGTCCGGAGGAAGAGGAGGAGAGCCATGTCCAGCTACCTTCCTCAGAACGTGGTTCTCAGAATCCTCTCCAGGCTGCCACCGAAATCTCTCCTCCGATTCAGATCCGTCTGCAAATCTTGGCTCTCCCTGATTGGGAGCGCCGATTACGTATCCAACAACCTCCTGAATGACTCCATTCTCTGCACCGCCGGCCATGGAATCCTAGTCGTAAAGTGCAACGCCACATCCAGGCCGGGAACGCATACTTTCTCTTTCCTCTCGAACGAAACCCTTGAGTTCGCCTCTCAGATCCCGGAGAATCTTCCCATAGAAGCACCGCCTGGCATAAGAGTTGTTGGTTGCTGCAATGGCTTGTTATGTCTTTTTAACTACTTCGCCGGCGGCGATATCCTTGTCTGGAACCCGATGACGTCCGAGCTCATGTTCCTTCCTTGCGAGTCCAATGTGGACACTGTATGTTTCGGCTTCGACCACAAGCGAAATGAGTTTAAGGTTCTGCGGATTCGTTACGTTCCGGAGCGTGAACCGCCGGTTCTCACTACAAACGGGGAAGTGCAGATTCTTCGTCTGAAACGCCAGGCGGAGGTGTATAGCCTAAGAAGTGGCAATTCATGGAGAAAGCTTATCGTCGACGGAGACATGCCGGATCACAGAGGACCCAGTTCAAGGCCAGATCTAGCTTACTCAAACGGAGTTTATTACTGGCGGACGCATAGTCGTGTCGAGGGAGAGAAGGTCATTGCTTTCCATTTCACTGACGAGGTGTTCAGAGCGACGCCATTGCCAGATGCAAGTCTTCTCAGCAACCACACCGACAGGAAAGCTCTCACGATGCTAAATGAATCCATTGGCATGATAGTATCGCATAATGAATACTTCGATATCTGGTGTTGCTTGAGTTTGGTGTCATGGAGTCCTGGACTCGGCTTCTGAAGGTTGAAACCTTCCCGGGTTTGGGATCGCCATTGGGTTTCTGGAAGAAAGGCCAGTTGTTTATGGAAAACAGCGAGGGGGAGCTGGTATTGTATGATCCTTCTCTACAAACAGTGAGAAATCTTCAGATTATGGGGATGAAGGAATCATTTCAGGTTTTAGCTTACACACCAAGTTCGATTTCGATCGTGGGAGGGTTTGACCTTTAAGGGCAAGGTGATAATTCATGCGTTGTTTATGTTAGACAAACTACAGTCCATAAAATCATGCTGGATCTAAATCAACTAGAACAGAAATTCAAGTTTAGCATTGTTGATCACTATGGTTTTATGAGCTATGAGTCAGAACATGGTTTTTCAAACAGTTTCATCGTCGACTATTTGTCCTTAGGGAAATGGCCATGACATTGACATTTTAGCTTGTAAGATCTGCATCCATGGTGGTTTGTATTGGGTGGCAATTGTTTTATGGATAAAGCTCTTATGCAGAGGTAGGATGAGTGGGAGGAGATAAGGTTGCGTTACTGCGGGCGGTACTGGAGTCCATGCTGCCTGCAGTTTTGTAAATTGATATACAATATATTAGGCCATGCAAGGCGCCATCTAACTTTTGCGCAAACCCACGGGCTGAAACTTCATTAAATAAAGGAGAATTTTTACTTCTTGATTCTTTAAAGGGACTTGCTTTCTATTTGAAACTGGATTAAAGTTTTGAAGAGAAGTAATGTATAACACGTATTACTTTAAGTTATTCACTCTTCTTAGAGACTTTTTTATAAAAGTCTTGTATACCAACAAAATTGTTTTTACATGGATATAGATCCTAATAACGTATAAGACAATATATTTTCTAAAATTATTTGATGAAAACAAGTACATATCTAAATATAATTTAAGTAATATAATATAGAAAGTCTTTAAGAGCTCTTTTTGGTGTAGTTAATTGAATAACTAAGGGTAGCAAATCAATGGCTAAATTTTTACATGAGATAAACAATCTCGGTAATCAACTCATGGTGATTGAGGAACCTATGAATATCTCATGCATTTTAGAAGGCTTTATAAACAATAAGATGTGTGTCACATTTAGAACTTGAGATTTAACACAATATTATAAGAGTTTATTTAATTCTTTAAAATTAATAATTAAGAAAGAAGATATCTCCAATATAATGAATACTCCAAAACAAGATATTAGCAATATATAGTCCACCTGTCTCTTTCCCTTCCTGTGTGTACGTTGTAATAAAAGAATTATTAAAAAAAATTTATTTTTTAATATAAATTTAAATATATCTTTATTTTGAACATTAAGAAACCTAATTCACAAATAGATAGTATTACACTTGAATTTTAAAATTTTAATTTAATATTAGAAAATTTTACTCATTTTATTAAAATTGATTATTTAGAGACTTTCACATTTAAAGTGGACTTTAGATCGAGATATTAGCAGTATTCCACAGGAGGAGAAAAATATTATGTAAAACCAATAAAAACATTTGTTTGTTTCTTTTTTTTTTTTTTTTTTGAAAAAAAAACATTTTCAATTCGTGCGTTTTGGGGGATCGCAGATAGCTGCAAAATACGACGCCGCTTCTATGGGAACATATCATGGGGCATCGTTCCATGGGAGACGGTGCCGGAGACGGGAAGATCGGAATTGGAAATTCCTCGAGGAAATTGCAGAAAGCGGTTCAGGAAGCCACCGCCTGGCGTCGTTTTTCTCTGTGCGGGTTTTAGATTTCACTTTTCAGTTCGTCGAACTTCACCAAAATCTCAGGCAGGTGCGCCAAACGGTAATCCTTCTCGTTTCTTTTGCTTTTTTTTTTTTTTTCCAGTTCGCTATGATTTTCTCAGCGGAAGTCTCGGACTTGAAATCTTTTGAGGCTGATTTTTTTTTCTCAGCTCTCTGTTTATGAGTGCGTGTGTTTCTCAGTTTGGATGTTGCTGTTTCCTTTAGAAACTGATTGAGGGAAAGTTTTTTTACGCTGTTTTCCGCTGTAATCTATACTTCTTTGACTATTTTAGCCTGTGAAAGATTGGTATTATGTGGAGGGAGAAATTGCAGCTAGTTATTTGCTTTTAGTTGGTATCAGAAGATCTAGAATTCTCCCGAGAAGAAATTATTTGCTTTTAGTTCGTTCTAGTAATCTTACTGTCGAGTCTAATTTGAACAAGTTAGCTGCTGCTTAGGACTGGTTTATAGAAGAGTTAGAAGATTACATCTCTGTCTCTTTGTAGAGAGGAATTTTAGTTCTTAGCAAACACCAGTACGTCCAATATGTAATGTTTGTAATTCTTAGGTGTCTATGTTGCAGGGGGAGTTGCAATTTCAAAAGTACAATGTGCTTGAACGTGTACAGTAGCGTGTAATGGGTACAAAGTCGAAGAGCTCATACTTATCACCATAGCAAAAGGCTACACAGTCCTCATAGAAATGAAAAGCAAAAAACCTTGTCTGATGGAAGTAATGCTTCTGGAAGTGTGAAGAAGCGATCAGGAAAGCAAGTTGCGGCAAAAAGCCATCATTCTCAAAGTGTGTCACTCCGCATGAATTAGGACCGCTAGGAGGAAGCATTTGAAGATTCATCTTTTAGCGATTGCTAGTCACCCTTCAGAGGTTACTTTGCCAAGAGTAAAGGAGCAGACTATCGTCAACTGATTCCTGAGTATCAGTCTCTGTCAAGTTTATGTTTAGATAGCTTTTCTTCCATAGAAGACCTCATGCCTGGTGCGTTTTTCCTTCTTTGTCATTTTTCAGCCTAAATTTTTATCCTGCTTAAATAACTTAAGCAGTTTATGCATTGACCCAAGTTTTTACCCTGTTTAAATAACTTGAGTGGTTTATGTATTTTCCAAAGCACTTGTGGACCCATACTGAGATCTCTAAATCACTTTTATGCATAGCTTTGTTGTCCAGCTAAAAATGCCTTCATCGATTTCATGTTCTTATAGTTCATAGTTTCATCGCTTTAACCAGATATGTTTTTGGAAATGAGCACCTTTGACTGAAAAAAGATTTTCTTTATCTTCCAAGACGCTCCCTGCCCCCCTCCATACCCACCAAGAAAAGAAAAGAAAAAAAGAAAAAAAGAAAAAAAGAAAAAAAGAAAAAAAAGAAAGAAAGAAAAGTATGTCAGGATCAAGTTTAACAGTTTTGCTTAATGTTTCTCAATTATTTTACCACCTTTATCTTGTGATTTTCTTCTCGCATATAAGTTTTCAAAGTGTAAAACCTCCTTAGTGATGGATGTATGTGTTATTACTCGTGGCATGTAAGACTAGGAGTACCTGGTAGGATGTATATCTTCTTCGTGGTTATTATGTTTGAAACCAATCAATAAAACTGAAAGACTCAATGGCATTGTTGCCATTTTTCTCAAATAATTTAACTTTCCTTCACTACATGTAGGTTATTTTGTTTCTCCAAAATAAGTAAAAAAGAGAAATTGAGGACAAGTTGCTATAATTTCTCTTCCAGTGGCTTTACTGCTATTGGTTGTTTTAATTAATGTGGTTATGGTTTTGAATTTAAATGCTCACCATAAAGCTACTCGTAGCTAATTTGACAAGAGAATTCAAACAGGGACTAGGGCCTATGCTGTCAGTCAGGGGTGAAAGCATTCTTCCATGGATTGGAGGTGATAATTTCGTTGTAGGGGACAAAGTAGCTGCAGCTCATGAGGTAGTGTACCATACATCTGTTCTTATTATCTTCTGTTTTGTAAAGCATGGTTAGAACTCAAAAATGTGCAGAAAAGGGGGACTTGAGCTGTTAAGTCTTAAATGGACATAAGTTAGTATCACAAATTGAGCATTTTTCATTTTAATTTTTCATGACATCCCAAAAGATTTGTCCCACAGTGAGTAGGTAGATTTTCCATCTCAAGTCAGTAGATTGTGAAGGTGCTAATCAATGCTAAGTTTCATGTTCTTCACTAATTGAGATTAGGATTCATAAGTGATCGTTGGAATATTAGTGTAGATATTGATTAACACTTTCCCTGGATTGTTACAATGATACCAAAGTAATGTAATTATAATTATGTAATAATATCACGTTGCCTAAGACAGCACATGCCACAAATCTTAACAATAACATTACGATTTAAGTGGTGGAGATTGTGACACTTGTGCTAAGTTCATTGTTTACAAACGAAAGGGATAGTCATCTGTAATTATTCCAAAAAGAGTAGTAAAGTCGTAACTAGAGTGTCTAAATCACTTCAAAAAGGTTTCTTCAGTTAGTATAGAGTTTAGCATTTCTAAGTACCTTCATAATCCATACTTAATGCAAGCAATATATCCATCCAATGTAAAACAATATTTTTCAGATTTGACCAAAGCATTTGTGGTTACTACGCTTGACACCACACCCAAAAAAAAAAAAAAAGTGAAGATTAAGCTTAACAGTTTTGCATAAAGTTTGTAAATTATTTTACAAGATTTCTCTTGTGATTTTCTTCTATATATATAAGTTTTCAAAATATAATACCTCCTTAGAGAATGTTGTATATGTTATTACTCGTGGCATGTAAGACTTGGAATATCTGGTAAGGATGTACGTCTCATTTGTGGTTACTATGCTTGAAACCAGTCAATAAAACTGGAAAGCATCAATGGCATTGTTGCCATTTTTGTCAAATAATTAAACTTTCCTAAAACATGAAAAAGAGTAATTGAGGACATTAAGTTTCTATAATTACTCTTCCAGTGGCTTTCAGTTCAATTGATTATTTTAATTGATGCGGTTAAGGTTTCAAATTTAAGTGCTCACTAAAAGTTATGGCTAGTTTGACGGGAGAGTTCAAATTAGGCCCAATGCCGTGAGTGAGGGGGGAATGGTAGCTACTTTCCCTGTCATTATAATGATATCAAAGTAATGTAATTATGATAATGGTAGCATCAATTAATAAGGAAGTAATATAGAATTTAACATCTATAAGCACCTTTGTAATCCTTATACTAAATGTCAGCAATCCATCCATCCGGCATTAAGCTAAATTTTTTGGATTAATGGATCATGACATTTTTCAAGTTCAATATAGTGGAGCTTTATGATTTCCTTGTTTTTCAGTTCCTGTGTTGATTCTATGAATAGGGATTTGGCTCTCTCTCACTCTGAGAATCTAACTCATCTTTTGCTGCTATTCTTGACTTGAAATTAACCTAGCCTTACTTCTTCTACAGGGTTTCATCTTTAGTAATTGAAATGACTTTCTTACCCTCGTCTGTTTGTCAAGAGCACATATGCATTCCTAACATACACACATAAATAGATGGTTATGTTTGTGTGTATGTTTGTTAAATTCATATACTAAGACAATCCAATTTTTTTGTGAGAAAGAGGAAAAGTTTTTTCTCTACCAGTCAAAAGAAAGAAGAGGTTAAGCGTTACAATCATATTGCTGTTGATTGTCCCGACTCAAAAAGCAGTTTGTATTATTGTCATAAGTTGGATATACAGCACATCAAGCCATGAGGTGATTCCAGGTTGCGTTTGGCTTTTTGATTGATAATCATACATCTTACAGGATTTACTTAGAGTTGACCTTTCTGTCTGCTATAGTTTTTACGGGTTGAAACACCCTTAAAGACAATCTTCCTTGCTGGCAAGGAAGTGGGAGGCAGTTTTATTTCTCACAATGGCGAAACAACATTCAGTTATCGAGTGGCAGAAGACTTGTTCTAGTAAGAACTTCCTGGGGAGCTTGAAGTAGACGTTAGAACCTTTTGTATAATGAACCTCATGACTAAATATACCCTTGAATTTGGATATGGAAGAAAAGCCATGACAACCTCAAAATCCCTACCTGGTCTAACCTCAAAACCCCTACCTGATCTAGTTGGATTTGAACATTGCAAATACATGTAACAAATATTTATGGACACTTTAAAAATGTGCAAGGGATGTTAGTTTGACATGACACTACATAGCATACGGAAGGATGTGGCATGTTTCTCCTGTCTGCTTTCCGTCGGGCTTCTATTGTGAGCGATTTCAGGTTCACCCTAATGCCAAGAGTGCTTATACTTTGTTCATTCTCTCTGCCATGTTGAACCACCAGTTTTCTATGAAGATATTTAGAAGTTAAAAATAGGAATTTAAGTTTGAACAACCAGACATTAGAAACCTAAAAATGGAACAATGGTGTGCTCTTGCAGATAAATATACAGGGCACCAAAGCCTATTTGTGCTTTGCAGTTCCACCTTCATCCATGCACTTCTTCTGTGATAATTTCAATAAGGATTTGCTACAGTCCACTTCTAGCTGTTTCTTGGCAATAGTTGGATTACCTTATATTTTGTCTTCCAATCTTTTCTTCCTTTTGTCTTCCTTCTGACCTGATTGATGTCAATGTACAGGCATCATTTCTCTCCCTGAATTTGCATGCTCTTGCTGAGAAACTTGAAGATATACTATCACTGGGGCTCTTCATTGAAGCAGATCTATTGCCACCAGAGCTGGTATGTTCAATTTCCCACTGTGGTGTTGAAAATTGGCTAGTGGCTGTCTCTCAGCAACTTTTATTATTTCTTAAATTCTATGTGGTAAATATGTAAATATAAGCATTGGGGAACAATGTTCTACCATGTTGAATTTCCAATTCCCTGGACAGCTGCACGTTGGGTTATGAAATTTCTAAAGGGGGAAGTTTGGGTGGCTTTGTCCAGTAACCTTTGTTGCCTTCCCGGCCAAAGCATTTGTGAACCCATGCTGGGATTTCTGAATCACTTTTTTGCGTGGCATTGTTGTCCAGCTAAAAATGTTTTCATCTATTTTATTTTCTTATAGTGTGCAGTTTTTGAAATGAGCACCAAACATTGTAACATAAAATATAAAAGAATGTTGCACAAATAATTTACACCAGAATTTCAGAAAACATCATAAAAGTGCTTGATACAAGTTCTGTATAAAATTAAGAAACTTTGTACTTAGTAACACGTGTCATCCGCTGCCCACTTCTGCTTTCGGCTTGAGTTATGGCGAGATTTATTAAGATTTGGCTCCTTTTCTGTGACAGCTTTTCGTCTTCCATGCCAGCCGGCTGAGAGCTTGCGAGCCCTAAGGCCTCGTTTCTTCAGCTCTGAGTCTGTTGTCCATGTCCAGCTACCTTCCTCAGGATGTGGTTCTCAAGATCCTCTCCCGGCTGCCTCTAAAATCTCTTCTCCGATGCCGAGCCGTCTGCAAAGTCTGGCCCTCCCTCATTGGGAGGGCCGATTATGTAACCAACAACCTCCTCAATGACTCCATTTTTACCACTGCTGGCCATGAAATCCTAGTTGTAAAGAGCAATGCCACATCCACGCCCGAAACGAAGACTTTCTCTTTCCTCTCGTACGAAACCCTTGAGGTTACCTCTCAGATAGTGGAGAATCATCCCATACAAGCCTCGCATGAGTTAAGTGTTGTTGGTTGCTGCAATGGCTTGATCTGTCTCTTTCATTTCTTCAGTGGCGGCGATATCTTTGTCTGGAACCCGGCCACGTCCGAGCTCAAGGCCCTTCCTTGCGAGATCAATGTGGACACTGTATGTTTCGGCTTCGACCACAAGCAAAACGAGTTTAAGGTTCTGCGGATTTCTTGCGATTTGGAGCCGCTTCCCACCACGGAGTCGGGAGTGGCGCGTGGTGTTATTAAACGCCAGGTGGAGGTGTATAGCCTAAGAAGCGACAGTTCCTGGAGAGAGCTTATCGTCGACGGAGACCCACCCTCTATCAGAAGTGGCTTGGTAAAGAGTATTTACCCCGAAACCAGAGTGGATTGCAGTGGACACAGTTCACGGCCAGACTTGGCTTACGCAAACGGAGTTTGTTACTGGCGGACGCATCGTCGTTTCGAGGGAGAGAAGGTCATTGCTTTCCATTTCACCGACGAGGTGTTCAGAGACACGCCATTGCCGGATGTAAGTCTTCTCGGAGGCTACACCTCAAGAAAAGTTCTCACGGTGCTAAATGAATCCATTGGTATGATAGTGTCGCATAATGAATCCTTCGATATCTGGGTGTTGCTTGAGTTTGGTGTCGTGGAGTCCTGGACTCGGCTTCTGAGGGTTGAAACCTTCCCCGGTTTGGGCTCGCCATTGGGTTTCTGGAAGAAGGGCGAGTTGTTTATGGAGAACAGTGAGGGGCAGCTGGTCTTGTATGATCGTTCTCTACAAACAGTAAAAGATGTTCATGTTGAGGGGATGGAGGAATCATCGCAGGTATTTGGTTACACACCAAGTCGGATTTCGATCGAGGGAGGGTTTGAACTTTCAGTGTAGGATGTGTACATGGAAGAAGTGTAACAATAGGGGGGAAAAGCCTTGTCTTCACAGCAGCTCTGTTTCGAGGCCTGGGAGGCGTGGCTGTAAGTATGGGTGTTTTGACTAAAGTTTTGTATAGGACTGATCTTTTCTCTATATATTGGAATGGTGGTTCGTAGGACTCTTTTTTTCTTTTTTGGGGGGTCTTGTGCTTTTATGCTTCTGCTGTAATCAGAAAGTCTATGAAATCCAAGTCATATGTTAGACTAATCTCGTTTCAGTGTTGGATGTTTTGTATTCTGGTATAGTTTCTGCCTTTCCGATTGCCTTGATTGGATTGCTTTCAAACCCAAATCACTTGGACTTGTTTTCGAATACTCAATCAATTCGATTCAAGCATTGTTTATATTACACAAACCACATTTTGTCATATCAATCATAAAACCACTATATGGGACTTATATAAACTAAAATAAAAATTCAAGTTTTAAATGCTGTTGTGGTTGATGTAGATTCGAAAGGTCAGACGATAAATAAAAATTTAAGTTTTTAAATTTCTGTTGTGATCGGTATAGATAAATTTAAGTTTTTGAAATATTTGTTGTGGTTGGTATAAATTTGATGTAGAACTGTCGCGACAGATTTAGTTTCTGTCACAGTTTAGTTATTGTTTTTTTATTAGGGCAATAGTCATGGGATTGACATTTTATCTTGTTTGGAAGTTGGGTATTCTTAGTGGCAAGATAAGGCTGCATTATTTGAGTCTACCCTGCCTGCAGTTTTGTAAATTGATGTACAATTCATTAGGCCGTAGAAGGCAAACAATATATGTGAACCATCCAACTTTTGCGCAATCCCACGGGCTGAAACTTCATTAAATAAAGGAGAATGTTTGGACATTTTGGTGTTTTTTCTGGACTTCATGATTGGTTGGAGAGACTTGCTTCCTATTTGAAATTGGATTAAAGTTTTCATGAGATCTAAGTAGCTTATATAATCTCCATATGTCTCTTAGACCTCTTTGTATAGTTGATCGAATAACTAAATAAATATGGAAAACTCTGTCTCTCTTTTCTTGGCCAGCACAGTGATATAATGGCTGTAAAAATTAGTGTTAGGAACAGGTGCAAAGTAAATGTGGTTCTGAGTTGACACTACTCTCAGCTGGTACGAGCCTTCTGCTGTTATGGTGCTCTGGATAATGTTAGGTTGGAAATAATTTCTCTTGCAGACTATTCATAATGCAACATGAGTTAGGATTAAGAACAAGTGTTGAATCTACAGAAGATTGTATGCAGTGAAAGATCCTGACTGATACTCGTCTCTGCCTTCTGGTATAGCATGCTTTGCTTGGGCATCTGTATGTTTTCCTCTGGCTAACTTTTGAAGTTTCTGTAAATTCATTTCATGGCGGCCCGATGAGATCATGTGGGTGTTCACTCGTATCTTGGTTGAAATAATTAACAAGAAAAGAAAAGGAATGCAGGCTGCCTTTAAGAAGCGGGTGAGACTATGGAAGTGGCATGGGAATATGAAGCAGAATCTTTGGCCCATTTGTTTTTTGTTTTTCGCCCATCTTCTCTTTTTCTTCTTTCTTTTATCCTAGTTTTCCCCTTTGCCTAAAATAGTAATGCCTGGGAGTTACAATGCCATTCTATTGGTACATAGGATATGAACAACAAGGGCTTAGTAGCTGCTCTAGGAAGTAACCTTCTCAAAGTTAAGGAAACAATTCGATCGTCTTCAATTTATCATGCTTCCTAAGATGTATCTCACGTCAAAAACATCATATAGGTTTATTCAATTTTCTAAAATCAATAATTAAGAAAGAAAATATCCTCGTATATGGTGTATACTCCTATGCAAGATATTGACTAAAATTAAATATGATTTTCTAGAAGAAGCTCCAGTATTCTAGACCAATTAAAATCATGCTTGCTAAGGTTTGAATGACTCCACCAGTCACGCAAGGACATATAAACAAAGAATTATAAGCTTTTACTTATTCAACTTGGCAAGATATGCAACACCTTATAACGCAATAAATATTTTACCAAAAATTCACATTGAATTTTCACATAGACTTCCTTATATTTTGAATTATTTCCAAATCAAAAATTTTATAATCAAATATGTTATAGAACATTTAGGAAATATTTCCATAAACAAAATTTTGGTGTAAAATAAATTTGAAATGTGTGAACGGTGTATTTCAAAAAATAATCATTAATTGATTATTTGTACTATGACTATTCCATAATCTTTGTTGGCATAAGATGGATATTAAAAAATCCACAAATATATATAGTCAATATCAAAATATATTCAACTGATGTGTATTTTCCAAATCAATCAAAACACTCATGGGTATTTTGATACACCAAACTACCCAAGAATCCCATGGTCTACGATGTTCCCACTCCATAGATGGCGTTGAAAGGGACTTTTGAAATCTCCTCTTGACTCCTCTTTGGAACCTTCTCTGGTCCATCATCCCCGTTGTCTTCCCCTTCATATTTGGGGAAGTCTAGCTTAACAACACTCGGCCTTCATTGTCTTGCTGCGGCCTCCATCATCACCGCTCACGTTGTCTATGTTCGAATGCACTATTTTAAATATTTGTTGTATTAACTCCATCATTTCCTTAAACTTCCATTCCATCTCCAATTCCATCCTTTCATAATGAGAATCAGCTATCTCCAGCTCTAATACCAAGTTGTTACAAGCACAAGTCATAAAATAAGTGATCAACCTAAAGGTCTGCATTGCTAATCATCATCGAACACTGGGGGAAAACGCTTTTCCCCATCCCTCTTTATCCACTTATGATGCTGGCTACACAACTACCCCTAATTAATTACAAAAGTTAATGTTCTACACCTTTAGTCTAAATCAACCCACATACTTAGTCTTCGGTTTTTTATTTTTTCTACAAGCAAATCTTCAGTTTAAGGGTACGTTAAAGATACCACATAAGTTGTTGATGTAATTTGCGTGATGGATAATTTGAGAAAATTAGGAATAGTTCTATGATATTCATGTCGCTTTAATGACCCAAGATTACGAAAAGTAATAACAACATAATTGTCTAAGCTGGAGTTGATGATGATAGTGTTGCTTTATTTAGAACACAAGTCTAAAACATGCTATTTTAACTTTGTTAATTAATTTTCTTTATTCATTTATGTACACATTTAAACTCACACACCCAAATGTCAAACTTGAGATTAAGAGATGCAAGATTCTCTTAGCTTAACATTAAATTAACAAGTTAACTAAAGCCCGACCATAATCACCAAATGTTATTCCACACACCTTCGTCCCAACCCCTAGAGTTGCTCAAAGAGGAAAGCAACAAAGCTTATTAGCATTTACAAGCAGCTCACCAACCCACCACCATGAAAACCCCATTACTGCACTCTCACCCACATTCCAGAACTAGGCACTCGAGCATGCACTACGAACAACATATAGTAGCCCGGGGGTGCAACCTCAGCTGTGGATGGACCCATCACGGTTGCATTATACACACCTTGCGTCAAGCGTGTAACTGCAAGCAACTTCAACACCACCATCCTCTGATTCATGGAGAATCCATGTGTTGTGAAGGACGGAGCAATGATCCCTACAGAAACAACTTGCACTGTCAAATACACGGGCAAGGTGAATGTCACCGTGAAAACCTCCCTGTGCCTTACAAACTCGTTTACCGACACAATATCCGGCCGAATCAGCGTGAAGTTCACTGATAAATAGGGCGGCAAAAAGGCCTCCAGGCTTAGTTCAGTAGGGAACTCAACGCCGGTGAAGTTATAATATACATGTGGATTACTTCCCCCAACCAAAATCCGTCCGTCCGGCAGTAAAACCGCCGAGGAATGATATAGTCTTGGCGTTGACGAGGCTAGCATGACGGAGAAACGCTGATTGTAGGGCTGAGAAGGGCGATAGATAACCGGTTCTCTCACAGGGTCACGGCCATTTTCCCAACCAGCCGTGCCAAGCCCTGCGCCATTTATTATAATCACATCTCCGTTGGGAAGGAGCAACATATCACCCATCACTCGAGCTATCGGCATGTCCTCCATGACCCAATAAGGGTTTTCATCGCTGACATTCAACCTACCGCACGTCGAAAGCGCTCGTGTGAAGCTTCCATTCGCCGCCCGCCAGAACCCATCTCGTGGTGCACCACCGCATATCATGACTTCAGCAACAATGTTACCGCAGGTCTCGTCCAGAGGCAGCAACACCGACGAGCCTGAACTTGGATAGTTCCGAGGATCATCACCAGGGATCTGAGGAAACTCTTTCACTACACGGTTCTGGTTGTAATCGAACAGTATTGATCTCCAATTGGCGAAAATGAACAGGTTTCCGTCTGGCAAAAGGTGTAAAAATGGGTATAAATTGTTTTCATCTCGATCCGTGGTCTCGAGTAGAAAGTTAAGCTGGAAAAGTCCTACGCCCTCGCGGTTTTCAGGGTAAAATTCATAGTTGAATTGTCGTCTTCCTCCAACGATTATTATTCGACCATCCGGCAGAATTTGATTACTTGCATACCATCTTCGCTCGGTTAAGTAGTTTGGGAACTCAATCCAATCACAGTTTTCGTCCATGCATGGGGTGAATGAGCGAATAACATGGTCACCGTCGTTGTAGCCACCGGTTTGGATGAGGGTTCCGTCAGGAAGAACGGCCCCTGAAGAGCACCAAGTGTCAGTCTGTACCCGAAGAGGCCGGAAAGTATTGGAGCCAATATCATATACAAGAGAGTGAGCGGTGCAATCAACTTTGAGTGCAGTATCGGAAGAGTCATACCGGCACTGGCCATCAGGCAACGAGAGGTTCGATGGGCCAAAGTCTGTGCGGTCGAACATGATGACTTTGTTGTTGTATAAGACCTGCATGTGCATGGCAGATATGCCGATGGATGCGTGCAAAAGCTGCCACTCGCCGTGAAGGCCAGGATGTGGAGGCAGCGCTTGACATAAAACCAAGGAGGAAGAAAGAATAGATGAGGCTAAAATTGCAAAGAGTGGGACCATATTGGTAGGCATTTTGGTAAGCAAAGAGAAAGATACAGATAAGTTACTGGTGTATACGAGAGTTGGTTGAGGGAGTGTAGGAAATGTGATTTACTTATAATTAGAAGCTGTTGTTAAATATTATTATATTAATAAGGGAGGAGAAAGTAAATCTTTGCAGGGGCTCCTAAACTTCGCAGCTCAAAGGATGCACCCATGAATCACATCAGAAGCTCAAGAAAGATGATGCTGAGACCTGCATATATGCCGATGAGATCTCTCCCCAAGCTCAGGAAGTGTTCGGCAGGAATTGCAAAAATTACGGACGAATTTCATTGATTTAAAAAAATTAATTCAAAATATAAACATTCTTTTTCGAAAATTAGATGTATTGAGAAAACATCAAAACTGATCCTTCGGCCCCATGCTCCCATGTCCCTTTCTCCTTCATCCCTTCTCTCTTTTTTGTTTTTCTTTATGTACCCAATCTTAATGCTCTTTTAGTACCTACCTCCGAGCTTTACAGGTTCTAAAAGAGTACAGACTCGGCCTAATTTCTTTTCCCCCTATTTTGTCTGTGGGTGACTTGGACCCACCCATCTTCTGGTTCTGTTGCCACCTTGGTGCTAGGATTGTCCACCAGAGTTGAATTTGACAGCGGCTCTGGTGCATCAAGCATCATATTTGATGAATCGTCCAGCATCATATTTGATGAATCAGCATTCTCAGTTGCTTCATCTCCACTGTCATCATCATAGTTGTCAGTATCATTATAATCATCATCGTCGTCATCATCGTCATCGTCATCTCCCATAACCTAATTGATAAAGCAGAAAGAAAGGATACTTATAAATCTAACTTTTCCCATTATAACTTCTCAATTTTTCAACCATACACATCAACATTAATTCATGGTTTTGCAGTCCCAATGACCCTCTCCTCCCAAAAGAAAAAAAAGAAAAAGATGCAGTTTCCACCAAACACGATTGCACAATGAAATACCCATCCAAAGATGATGGCACATACCTACTAGTTATAGATTTTCTTAACATAGCACAGCCTAACTTTCAATCAAATCCCTGGGGAATTCACTGGAACCACCATTAATGTTTTTGACTCACAGTTCATAGCAACCATACAGTTTTTGCGCAAGTTAGATAAGCCATCCTTCAAGGGAAAAGGGAACCATAGAGTCCCATATATATATATTTATATATATAAAAGAAGATAAGTTAAGACTGTAATGGATGCTGTCAAGACATGCTGATTCGGGCGAGAGATTGTATTCCCATCATGCAGCATAAAAAGCCGACTAATGTTCTAAGGCAGGGCCATTTGAAAATTCTAGATCAGATGTCACAACAAATAAGGCAAAGAAACTAGCCAATCCCAGTTGTACTCCAAAAATGGAAACTTTATTGATACCTTAGTATCTGAGTTTCCTCAGGTTACATGGCTAAATTTATTGATCTAATTTCCTATTTCAAGCTGAACAACATCACTGACGGTATATGAAAGTGCTATTCACGCCAAGAAGTCATTGGCATAATTAAGTAATATTTGATACAAGAGAATCGCGTATTTAAAACATCTTTGATATATAAAACCCCCACCATCACTGTTTGTGTACTTTTCAAATTCAAGGAGCCTTTGAAATATGGGTGGGGATGACTTTCAATGATTCCCTTAACTTTCAGAAAGTGAAAAATTTACTTTCGAAATAATGAAAAGGAAAGGAAAGTTATTTTAACATGGAAGGAGTATAATACAAAATTAACCACATTACATGAACTAATGAATCTCTTTCAGACAAGATTAACCCCAAAATAACTACAATTCAGGTTAGGCTGGAGGGTTCAAGGGTAGGCCAAGGGTTCTCCATATGCTTACCTGTCTCACATCGGGAATCGGAACTTTCTTCAGGCTTTCAACAGACTTGAAATTCCCTTCCAAACATTCTTTGTGCATACTCATCAGTTTTCCAGCTACCTCATCAATATCCTGTATGGTTTGAGGATAGACAAACACAAAAACCAACGATAAAAATTACCCTCCTTTGCAAAAAAGTTAACAAGAGAACAGAAGCATAGAATGAAATGATATTCAAACTTCAGATACCAATCAATTAAAACTCTGTAATGATGAAAGGTCAATGACAAATTACAAAAACTAAGTTCAACATTCTGAATCATTAATTTCATAATAACAATTCTTCATGGCACTTGAATCCAAGAAATCAAGTTTCTGATACTTGTCTAATTAGTTTTCATGCTTGACATCCTGCAAATAACACAAGCATTTTCCCTTAATTCATTTAGCAAAACCGCAGATTCAGTGATTGCTGTCTCTGGTCATGAACATTTCAAAAGCAGCAGGTGATTCTGCAATGCCTATGTAAGGCTAAGGAAGGAATTCCTCCATACTTCCAACATTTTGCTTACGGGGAAATGAACCAACATAGCTTGAGGACTACATTTTTAAACTTTCTCAAAATTCTCTTATATGTCTTTTCCCATCTAGTTAGTGATTTCTAATTTTCTTATCTCTTGTTAGCATTTTGCGTCTACACAAGCAAGACTACTAAAGGAATTTGGTTACCAGAGCTTTCAGCATAATATCATTCCGTAATGGTAAGACTACATCAAGATTCATTTCTTAGTTCTTCTTCTTTCTCTTTTTTTTGATACTCTTTGCACATTAAAAACAATGAACAATAAGGCCTCACTAAAGCTTCTTCACAAATCCTATTGTAAGAACCCAAACATAAAAAATTTACTCTCTGTAAGTACTACCCACATTGCTAAGGCAGTATTTTCCCTTTTCATTATGTTATTTCAATTCAAAACCCTCTAATTTTCTGTTAAACATCCTACATAAAAATATGATAAATGATTGTGTCAGAAGAGTATGTAATCAAAGAATATACTCCGTTACACATAACAGGCATCCTTATGTCAGCTACTACCAGTAAAGGATATCAAAGAAAGATCCCAGAGTAGCTAACAAAGGAAAATATTTTGATCAAAGAGCTACCATTATGCCGTAGTCAACACTTCAAAAGAAAAGGGGGAAGACTGAGTTAGTGTTGTACCATCTGCTAAAGGTCCTAAGATCGTATTTCTTTATCACTCTATGGATACCATGACAACATTAATATCTAAAGTAGAATGGCAACACAAGATGTTCTCCCCCAAAAAATTGATAAGAAGAATAGAATTACAGGCAGCACAAACAGGAACTCAATATCATGTATAAGTTGGATTCTAGCAATTCAAGGTTGAATGATGTAGTTGAGGGATACCTGCTGAATACATCCATCCACCTCTTCAACAATGAAAGAGTCGAAGGTTTCAGTGAACATATCTTTTAGGTCATCTATATAAAGTTGCTCTACAGTGAACAAACAAAAAAAAGTATTTTGTCAGTAAAAGAGGTGAAATAAACTTCAATGTAGAAACATTAGGTATCAGATTTCATATATGAATCAAATCAAAAGTCAATTACATTCAGAATTAAAGTGCAACGAGTCACAGAACTTAAACATAAAATCACTTAGATCATAAAACAAACGCCAAACCCCCATCAATCTTAGTTTGTTTAAGAAAATAGTACATCCATCCCCCATCAGTACTTAGCTTGATCGGCAGTGTCAATTGAACAAAAAAGCCAAATGGAGAAAAATAAACAAATTAAGACAAGACAAGCACAATTAGAACAAAAAAAAAAAAAGGTAAAAACATCAAAGCATACCAGCCTGACAACAAACAAACTTACTGGATCGATTTTTTCAACACAAAGACTTCCATTTAGTTGATAGAGGACAATTAACCTCAATATAACAGGCAAAAAGAATTACCAATTCACTCATCTATCACGTCATAAAAAAGAAAGAAAAACCCTTCAAAAAGAACCTATGGGCCGAGTGAACCAGGAGATGACATTGGACGCGAGCTGGTCGATCTTGCGCCGAGTGTCAGGGCCAGCCATCTCTTCCTCGACGGCCACTTGGAGAAACCACCACCGAGAAAAGACCATTCCGATGCCTTCTTTCAACACCCCCAGAGCCTCTGCCGATAACTCTCTCCGACCATCGACCTTCATTGGCGCAACCCTCACTCTCGCCTTCTCTCTGTTTGGTGTATGCGTGGAACCCTAAGACTAGTTATTTCGGGTAACATATGACGAGTGTTTTGATCAATCAGAGAAGAGAATCCGACTTACCGACACAATCAAAAGCTTGAAAAGCGCGCTTCCAAAGCCAAGAACCGGTTAGCGAATCAGCCTTTAAAAGCCCCCCCGCCCACCCGCCCACCGATTTTGAGGTCGCTTTGACGAATTTGGATTTGTATTTTTTTTTAATTTTGATATAAATTAGCCTCTACAATCTTTTTCTTTTTTTAATTTTGATATAAATCAGCCTCCACAATCAAAGAATGTAATCTATTACGCACCCAATAGGGGAGACGGGAGATTTGAACCTATGACCAACAGGACTGTCGGTTAGAATTTGGTTAACAGAACGTCATTGAGCCAAGGCTCCTGTCCTACAATCTATTTGAGTTGACTAATACTCTATTTGTTCTTTAATACGACCTTAAAATAGTAATTAATTATAAAAAAACTGTCCAAATCGAAGGAATATTTAAAATTCAAAATCTCAAAACCAAGCAGAAGAAAGCATGTACTTGTAATTGACATTTATGAAATGGTGCGATACAAAATAAATTCTATTTTCAGCTACATTTTCTGCGTTTTAGATACAAATCCTGACTTCTTGGGGAAGCTGCCGCTGACGGCTGATTTTCTCGGTTGCTGTGCACGGAGAAAATAGATGGAATTGTTACAGATACGTGGTACGATGTGGTTATTTCTTTTTCACAGGCATTATCATTTATTGTATTAATTATGTTATTTTGAGAATTATAATATTGTGTAAAATAAGAATTTTTTTATGTTCATTTTATGTAATATTCTTTTCTAAGTTGTACAAAGTTGATTTATTATAAATCAAACTCTATGCATAATAGGTCCATAATAATGAATACGCAACAAATTTTTTTCCAAGTTTTCTGTTTTGATTCTTCTTTTCCCTTCTTTTTACTTCCTTTTAGGAATGTGTATAGGTATTGTAGTTGTATAGGTACTAGTCTACTTAATTAGTATAGGTAAGTGTAAGTACATGCGTATACATATGTACTTTGCGCCAATTTGAGGGTCACTAGAAGGGAGAGAGAGAATGGTATTGTAGATAAGTGCAGGTACGTGTGTGTACACATGTTCTTTGCACCAATTCGAAGGGCACCAAAAAGGAGAAAGGGGTGGAATTTTAGACTCACTGGAAAAGTAAAAGGAGAACAAAACAAAGGGAGAGAGATCTTGAGGGACAAATCGGGCTTTTCAGTTTGAAGCTTGGAGTTCCTCCACAACTCCATTGAGACTTAATCCACGATTGTGCATGAGTAGAAACCGTAACCTGGTATTGCAATTTTAGTAGGAAGACTTGAGGCTGAACATGACAAAATGCGTGAAGTAAACCTTTCTGCTATGCTTTGATGAATTATGAACAACTTCATCTTCTTGGTCTATTTCCAAAATCATTTCAACAATATTACATTTGTGCCAATTTCTCAGGGATTTTTAATCACCATGTACATTTTGTGTCCCTTATATTACGTATTACAGAAATGTTGTCATGAGTTCTTTCTTTTTATTTCAAGCCATGAGTGCTATTAGAACAACATTGCCTGTTATTCCAAATTTATTACCTCTAAGTGTCACCACTACCAGAATAACTTCTTAGTAAAGGTGTTAAGGACCATAAGTCCTACACTAAAGAAGAATAATAACAAGACAAAGTTTCAATTAGAAAAGGACCCTCTAATTCAAGAGTTAGCTTTTGATGTTAAATAATGAATTTACTCATTAAGACTATGTTTATTTAAAATTTTCTCTAAAAGTTTAAATTAAAAAAATTAATCTCTTAAAAGATAATCTTGGCAACTCTACTTGCTAACAAATATCTTATGTTATTGGCAGCTCCATTCAATCCTTTAATGGCATGGTTGCAACTCATTGGCATAGGTATCCTTTCTACAACAATCAATCCTCAAATAACCTTTTTCTTTCTTTTTCTAAAAGTAGGTTGTTTTGATGATAGGACAAAGGATTAGTCAATTTTTATATAGACCCTAACTACTTAATTGACATACTTGGAAAAACTTAAAAATTATTTGATATCATATGAATAAATAACAGTTATATCTAACTTTACCTTAAAAACATATAAATGACATAGATTTTCATAATGAAAAATGTCAAAAGAAGCTTAGAAAAAGGGTGTTGCTAACCATACAAAACTATAACACTTATTAGTGAGGGCTCCATTTTCTTCCTTTCTAAATCATATTGTTAGAAAGAATGGAATGTTCAATATAGAAAAAGACATAATATTCATATATAGATCATGCACTATCTTTTTAAGAAATATGATTTTAAAAATAAAAATTCTTTAAAAATTTAATGAATGGGAAGGGGAAGAAAAATAAACAAATGGTTGTTTTTTTTTTCCAAAGAAAAGGATTGATATCTTGAATTTTAATTAAAAAAATTTGAAATTTTATTTTATTCTTTCAAAAAAGAAATTGTGCCATAACTTCTCCAAACTAACCACTATTAAAATCTTCCAAAGTTAGATTTCTCAGATTGTTAAAACCTAACATGAGAGAAACCTTTCAACTTTTGCGTTAAATACCATACCATTTGTCTTCCTTAGCTATGTAATGTAAGTCACACCCATTCCAACGACATTGCCTTTCTTGTTTCACACCCCTGTCAACTGCCACTAACAAGATTCCATTCACGCCCTTTACCACTTTGCTGGGGATGGAGTTGGAGTTCAAGCACTATAAACTTTGGTTCTAATGGTTCAGGGGATGAGTTATTGGTGATTCCTCAGTGGCAACCATTGGGTTTGCTTCGGCTTTGTCTTTGGTCTTGGAAGGAGTGAGATGAGAGCTCGTTGACGCTTCAATGATGTTGGGGTGCGAAAAGGCATTGGAAAGCCCAGATTAATGCTCATATTGGAATGCTTCCGAGGTTTGAACCAGAAGCTAAGAAGGTTATATTAATATTGCTTGTTGGACATTATTCAAGTTGTTGTTTATAAGCTAAAATGGTGTTTCTATATTATCAGTGAATAGAAGAAGTGAGAATTGGATGTGAAGTTTGAAATTTGTTGCGTATGTGCTGGTGTAACGAAGCAAGAAGAATTATACTAATAGGATTAAAGCAGGCAAGTCTTTTGACTGTTCTTTTATATGCACCTAGGCTGAAATTATTTTAATCCATTAACTTGTGTAGCATGTATGGTTATGGCAAAATAGTGTTTTAAGTAGTTAAATGAGAACAAGTCCTGTAAAATAAATTTTTTGGCTGTGGAGGAGTTGAATTTCTTACTTATGCTTAAGGAGTCCTAGTTAATTATCCCACTAATTGTAGTCTTGCAGTGCATTTTAAAAAAGGATAAGTAAATGTCAAATCTCAACTTCATAGATCAACAAAGCATCATTGATTGCTAAAATAATTAGTTGGCTAAAGGAAGAAAAGAGGGAAGTAACAAATATCATAGTTCAAGTAAAAACTAAAGTAATTAGTTTACCAAGCATTTCTTTTTTTGTACTTGATAAAATTATGAATCAAAATAGTACTTTCAAAGATGCTTACTTTTAAGTAAGACATAAAATCTATCGTTATATCAAACCATAATAGGCTCATTATTTCATGATTTCATGAATAATAAAGAACATACATTAAATGATCATGATAGCCAAAGAAGTACATAGTGAAAACTTTATCAACTTAATATTAGTATAGTTTAACCGCTCCAAGAACATTTTTAAATTGTCCTACAATAAGGTTTTTATAACTAGGTCCCCAACAACATGCACAATATAGATTAACAGTCACAACTTAAATAAATTCTCTCATTGCAAAGGCATTATCATTTATTGTGTCAATCTTGTTATTTTAAAAATTATAATTTTGTGTAAAATAGGATATTATTTATGGCTCATTATTCTAAGTTGTACAAAGCTAATGTATTATTTATATTCATTTTATGTAATATTCTTCTCTAAATTGGACTCTATGCATAATAAGTCCACAATAGTGAAAAAACAACAAAGTTTTTCTAAGTTTTTTGTTTTCATTCTTCTTTTCCTTCCTTTTTTACTTCCTTTTAGGAATGTGTATAGGTATTGTAGTTGTATAGGTACTAGTCTACTTACTTAGTATAGGTAAGTGTAAGTAGATGTGTATACATATGTACTTTGCACCAATTTGAGGGTCACTAGAAGGGAAAGGGAAAGGGAAAGGGAATGGTATTGTAGATTGTTTATTTGGATAGAAGAGAAAAAAGAGAATAAAACAAAGAGTGGAGAGAGGGATGTTAAAGGTCAAAATAGGGGTTTTTTAGTTTGAAGTTTCTCCACAACTCCATTAAGAGTTAATGGACCATTATATAACTTCTATATGGTGTTGTCTCATCAACAACCTTTGCATCACTTAGGGCATGACATCCATTACATACTAGGACTTCATATGGTCTTTTATGGTTTGTAAAGTGTTTCTTATGCTAGTGCCACATACTTTTGTAACTAATCTCTACATTTCTTGCAACCCTAATCGAATGTATGATTTTGTTTATGTGTTGGTAATCATGGACTTAGGAAAATTTGATTTGTAACTTCAAATATTAGAGGCCTCATGTTGTTTCTATAATATTAAAATAAACATGCAAGACTAAAGAATTAAAAATTTAGTCACTGGACAAGATTATGTACTCCCATGATGGTCATCGTCCCATTCGATACATGCCTAAAGGTAAAAAGCCATTCCAACTAACGATGTC
Organism: Casuarina equisetifolia; assembly: GCA_028551475.1. Lineage (NCBI taxonomy): Eukaryota > Viridiplantae > Streptophyta > Magnoliopsida > Fagales > Casuarinaceae > Casuarina > Casuarina equisetifolia. The sequence goes on from CM052355.1 coordinate 29,677,649, forward strand.
TAGAGCTTCACTATCTCTCTTGATGACTAAAATTTGAAATTTGGCTATATTATATAGCTTTTCCCTAACTTGATGAAGTAGACTTTTAATATCATTAGAAAGGCACTTAATTTTGCTTGTCCTGTGTTTCCAAAGCTTCCCAACTAAAAAGTGTGAGGTCAATGGAGCTGTTTTGTGATGCTCAAGGCTATTCTTGTGTGGGATAAGAAACCATAACTTTGTACTACTATTTTAGCTACAAGACTAAGGGCTAAACTTGACAAAATGCATGACATAAGCCTTTTTGCTTTACTCTAATGAATTATCAACAACTTCGTCTTGGTGGACTATTTCCAAAATCATTTCAGCAATTTTTGTTTGTGCCAATTTCTTAGGGATTTTTAACTACCATTTACTTATATTTCATATAAATGAAATCTTGTTGTGACTTTTTTTTTTTTTCATTTTGAGCCATAACTAATATTGGAGTCAGGTTACTTTCTACTTCTAACCTATTACATCATAGTATCACTATTATTTGAATAACTTCTTAGTGTGAAGAAAGGTATTAAAGACCATAAGTCCCACATCAAAGGTAGGAAATTGTAAAATAAAATTTAAATTAAACATAGATCCTCTAATTCAAGAGATAGTTTTCAAAGTTAAAAAATAGGTTGGCTTGTTTAGACTATGTCTATTCACAATCTGAATGCAACAATATGAAAATTGAAGAATCCCTTAGGGCTGACACACAAAGATGAATAAAGTAGCAAGATCTTAGAAGTCTCAACTTCAGTCCTAGAAAATGCTGGCTGGCCAACAATAACCTAAAGTTTAAGTGAAACTCCACAAAGTTTGGTTGGACCACTAGGCCTAACTTTTCTATTAGTTGATTTAGTTAGAGAACTATAGTAAAATGCTAGAAGGTGAGTATATAAGCCAAACTTTTCAAAAGTTAAAAATTAAAAATAATTAAAAATATTCAGAACACGAAAGGCAACATACTAAAATGATATACTAGGATTATAGAAGTGGATGAGGTTGTTGCATTTGGCATGTTGACTAAAAACTTGTTGAGTGGTGTATTATCTTATCTTTGAGATGTCTTGTGTCGTGAGAAGATGATCTGAGCACCCTTGAGGAGCATGCCTAAAGGAAGGCCCCTGGTTTAAACTGCAAGAGGCACTGAAACCATGGTTGTTAGGCAACAGGCTTCGTTGAGCATGCTTGAAGTAGCCTCAAGGAAGGACAAGCAAGCTGTAAGGCATTTTGTACAGCTCTCTTGAGGTAAGAAATTGTTGTCAACTAACAGTCTATGTAACTTACTGATAGAATTTTGCCTATCAGAAACCGTTGTGTTGCTAACAGTAGGGTTTTCTCCGGCTGCATCTACCATATATCATCATCCCACAGCTTGAAGCTGAGTGTTTCACCATTTTGATTGTAGGTGCCTATGGCTGTTACTCTATAATGTTGTTCTAACCTCCAGCATTGCAGTGGACGAGTTCATAATACTTGTAGGTAGTTCTTCCGCTAAGTGCTTCTGAAATCCTAAACTTTTTTTGCCAAATCTATCTTCAAACTAAACCAACATTTTTGGGAACGAAGGCATTGATATCATAGTCCCGCGAAGTTAAGAAAATGTAACGTGCTCTTCTTTATTAATGTTTGGTCTTCTTGAGTGCTTTTGAAGAATATCAACAGCGTAAAATGACAAGGAAAAACACCAATAGGTTCAAATGATGATTGATGAGGTTAGTACCCGGCGGATTTACTGCACCGATCACAAAAAATGCAATGTTAACATATGTCAAATCAACCCAAGAGTCAAAAGGTGAGGGCAGATTAAATCCGCCGAATTAATTGACGTATTTAGGCCGAAAGACATTGGCTTCTAGCTAGTTCTGGTGCGGCAAGATTTCAAGACTCTGTAAAGGTTCCAGTTTTTGAGACTCTATTGTATGTTTATGGAAGTATAATTATCCGGGAACGTCAATGTTTAACAAGGCACTGAAAACAAGCAAAAGTGCACCTCTCTGATTCCCAAGAGACCACAAAAAAGGCCTATGACATACTTAAGGAAGCGTTATAGTGGAGCGCCATACTTCGCAACCAAACATATGGTTTAAAGTAACATGAAACGTTGAGGCCAAAGTGACGGGATTTGTGTAGAGTTCCAAAAAATACAGACGATGCATAAAGTGCCAGAAAGAGAAAAATAAAAATAAAAAAAATAATGAGCATAGGCTCCCCGTGCAACATAAAATGTTGGGACATGAACCAGGAAATAGCCCAGACTCCATAATACTAGCTTGTACTTGCAAAAATACCCAGCGCTGGTACTAAGCACGTAAGTGATAATTATGAGGGATAGTATGAAGGCGGCAAATAAGGAGAGATAGAGAGAGAGAGAGAGAGACAGTGCCAGGTGAAGTGAGAGCGATAGGGGAAAAGATATTGCCACGCCCCTGCACATTCCGTCTTCTTTCTCCCCACGCCCTTGCATAACCAGCAAAACCCTCCCTCCACACCCATATTAAGTTTCTTGGACGGCCATAGAGAGAAAATAGAAAATAAAAGACAAAAATTAAAAGCTTAAATCATATATCATTAACTACAAGTCTTCTGTTTAGCTACAAATCCACCACAAAAAGTGTTCCAACTTCAATTTAAGTACAAATTACTTCTTCTACCTAATTTTACCTAGGCACGCCCCTTCTTGGCAGCAACTTGATCTAGCTCCTACTTGGCAGAAACTCCCACCTTTTTTAGCAACAAAAGCTCATTCCTTTGCAGCAACTCGTTTTGACTCCTTGGCAACAACTCTTGCCTTCTTCAACTGCAAAAACTTAGTCATTCTCATTAAGAAGTCACGGCAGCTTACCAGTGGTCCAAAATACGACAGCATGGAAGACAATCACAACAGCCACTGCAACGATGACTGCATAGGAGAACAGTTTGAAAACCCCCATGATGTCCTTGGCTAATATTACCATAAGTGTCACGAATCCTCTAACACGTACGAAGATAGCCAATAGTTCTCTAACAACAAAGCAGATAAAAGCCTCCATTTCTATACCAAGATAAATGAGCAGTTAGAAAATTCCCATGATTTACTTAACACACAATACTACAATGGCCAAAAGTTACTTAATGACATAGCAAATCAAAGCCTCAATTTCCTTACCAAGGGAAATGGAAAACTGCCGCTTCACCGGTTGTTGCTCTCCTTTCTTTTCAACGCCATCCTGCCACTCCACTGAAGCAAGCGGTGGGAGGCTTCTCATGGCAAAAGATGGCAGAGGGGAGTTTGGCAAGCTTCTCATGGCAAAAGCTGGCAGAGGGGAGTTTGGCATGAGAAGCCTGCCAAACGACCTATCACCGCTTGCTTCAGTGGAGTGGCAGGATAGCGTTGAAAAGAAAGGAGAGCAACAACCCGTGGAGCGGCAGTTTTCCATTTCCCTTGGTGAGGAAATTGAGGCTTTGATTTGTCACATCATTAAGGAACTTTTGACCATTATAGTTTTGTACACTAAGTAAATCATGGGAGTTTTCAAACTGCCAAACGACCTATCACCGCTTCATGGCAAAAGCTGGCAGACGGGGAGGGCAGCCCGACGGGAAGACGGACAGATTGCTGCACTGGTAAGAACTGGCGGACCATGGGTGAGGCATGAGGGAGGTGGGAGAGAAAAAAACAACACGCAGGAAGAAAGAGAAGGGAAGGGGGCGTTTATATAAGCAAAATCAGAAAAGTGTCGCCCTTCTGTTCGCACAAGCTTCAGTGCTTTATTGCTGTTGACCAAACGGAAAAAGTGAGGAGTAGAGAAGCCCCTGAGTCGGATATTCTTGGATTTGCAGAGGCTGTGTACAAACAACCTTTTACAGCCAAGTACACGTACTAGGTTTGTTCCTTTAGGCGGAAAAACAAAAAATAAAATAAAATAAAATAGGGGTCCCCTTTGCCCAACGTTGTGATATGTTGAAGTTAACGGGGGAGGAAGTGTAAGTGACAACAACGCAACGCGTGTAAAGGATAAAGGAAGTGATTCAAGTTCATAGCACACACAGCTATGGAGACACAGAGAGTACCGAACACCTACTCACGTTATGTGAAGAGATAAAACCCAGTCCCAAGAAGATCTTGGACAACTGACCTCGCAAAAGGAGTGTGGGATACTCTACAGAGAGGCACGTGTAACAGACAAGAATTTAATTTTTACGTGAAAGTGACTCCTCGTTTTTACAACTCAACAATTAAATAAGAAAAACACAAAAGTATTTGGAATCTCAAAACACGAGTCTGCTTCTCTCTTCTGTTTTTCTTCGGGGAGTACGTACAGTATCCTTAGAAAAGTTGGCAACACTACCCGGCAAGCGAAAAGCAGATTTTCTGACAACAGTACTTTTGGGAAAAGAGAAAAGCCGGATGGATGGAGAGAAGACAAAAACATTACGAGGAATAGAGAGAAGAATCAATGAAGTTAGTGAAGCTCAAATTCATCGTGATTGTGATCTACACAAAGAGTACTAATTAAGAAAAATTTCTAACAAACAAAATGTAAAAGGGATAATATTAAACGTACGTGTCATGGTATTGGGATCCCAAATAACGTAATAGAAAATAGTACAGGAACCCAAGCAAGACAGGAATTGGATCAATGCTCTCTCTGGACGTAATGCATGGATGGGATGTAAGACAAAAAATAAAAAAAATAATGCATGGACGATATGTAAGACAAGACATGGATGTTACTTTCGCATAGAGAACATCTTCATTTGCAATGTTGCCCTAAGGTCACTGACTGAGCCTAGCCCGAGCGGTTCCTACTTTCCACAAGGCAATATACACTGAACCTGACAGAAGTAGGTCATGTACCTCTCTCCCATTCACACTAAAATGACGAGCTACCACAGAGAAGCGACGGTGGAGTTTACCCATCAATTCGTATGAGAGGTTGCAGCGATGGGGTTTCCTTTAGAGACAGTCCTAAGTTTCAAATTAGACAGTCCTTTGATCCACCGGATAATTCAGACCCAGTGTTGTAACGAGCAGCGATGATCCTCGTGTCAGACTAGGCAGGCTTTAGTGATCTACTTTCCGTCTTCTTCTCTCCTGACAGATGAATGATTTCAGACTTCCTCGGTCGTGCTGCGCCCCTTGGAATTCCAAAACCACTTTGGTCGGTTGGAGAAAGCAGATCTTTAAAATACAGCCTAGAAGCTTCTCCATCAAATCTTAAGTGGCTGCTTTTTCTCTGGCATCTCATTTTTGATTACTTCCCATTGAACGTATTGCGATTGCCACAGTTATCTGCGAAGAAAACTAGTCCTGAAGTAAAAGACCATCTTGGATAAGTTTTGGCTTTCTACGTTACTAATACGCTTAACCTCTTAACCTTTTTCGGGTAAAGGGGTACAGCTGTTCCTCAAGTGTTACGTGCCAAGGGTTGCATCTTGTATAAAAAGGGGTAAATTAAATGGTTTGTTCCTTTTTCTCCTAAAATAAAATACTTAATATGCGGCAAAACCGCTATATACGATGCTTCCGTGTATTTTGCTTTGTGGGATTCAAAATTATTTAAGCCTTAAATAATGTAGGTGGGATTCAAAATGTCAAGGATTCAACTTCAAGAAAACGAGTGGATGTTTCTACGATGAGACCAATCGTTAAGAAATAGGGTGACCCGTTGTAGCACATCAAGGTACTCCCATGATTGCAACTTACACTAGTGAAGTTCAATCATTCTCTTTTCCAAGACCAAATATTTTATTCTGCAATGTCTCATAAGTGAATTAACACACAATTCACCACAAGTTTACTAATCCAAACAACTCAGAATCTTCATCAACATTTCAAAAGAATCTTGGTCACCACATGTTAGTATATTGAAAATGGGTTAGTATTTATGCCTTTGAACAATTGAATTCAATAATGCATTCTTAGTCCGACTTGATTCTTTCTCCTCTTACTTTATTTTTTTTCTTTCCTTACTTATCGAGGGAGGGGAAGGTGTCGAATTGGGGACCAAGGTCACGGTCTAGGTGTCTCGGCGACTCTTTCTCCTCCACTAAATCAAAACACAATATTACTCCTAGAGTTTTTGGTCGTCTTATACAGCAGTCTTCAGGTTTAAACGAATACATGTATTCAGCAATGTTCTAAAGAAAAAGAATTAACAGTTGGAAACTCATTTGGACCTTAAAAAAAGTGACATAGAACCCGCTGCGAATTATCAGTGGTTGTTTGTAAAATTTCAAGCTGCAGAAGTCGACGGTCAAATTTCAGGAAAAGAATGATTAGATTTGTATTCAAATCTGCGTAGAAGCAGGTACAAAACGATCTGTGTGAGAGAGAGTGAGAGAGACAGACCGATAGAGAGATAGGGAAAAGGACAAAATGAAAAAGACAGGTCCTAATGTTCTATAGCATTGAGGTTGTCCTAGTACCTGTCAACCTAGCCAATATGTTGCAGCATAGGGACAGACGGACCAGAGGGATTCATTATTCCTAAGGGCACCCTCCCTACTTTTTCTTTGGATTTTTCATAGCAGTGTTTGTTGCTCGGCTCGGGAATGAATCCCGAGTCCCTATCTTATCACTACCAGTTGATATCCCATCGTGGGCCCCATGCTTCTGCCCCTTCATGGTTAATGCAGCCCGCAGTGTTGATGCTCGGATGAAAGCTGTGGGCCAGGAGAGAGTTACAGAGAGACAGTGGCAGGGAGACAGGGAAAAAGAGACACAGCCAGGTGAGGTGAGAGCGATAGGAAGAAAGCGAAAAGGAAATAAGACAGAAAAATCTAAGCTTTAAGTGAGGTACCATTTGCTCATGAATACGTGCCATGTTAAGTTCTTGAATCTGAAGATATTATCCTATCGTGTCTTACAAGCTAGTTTGAGCAAGAAAATGAGCCTTCTAACATTATATACATAATATATTGTTAATAGCCACTAGGATCCCGGATTTGCGAAGAATGCCATTAGGATCACTTGTCACTAGCCAACCAAGTCGCCAACTTGGCACAACCCATCACTTTGATATAGACCCTAGTGTGATAACGGCACTGTTGTTCCAAATGCTTCCATTGGCACAAATGGGTTGCTCCCAAAAGCGAGATGGTGATAAACTTCATCTGCAATAACCGGAATACCCAGCTCTGTTGCTGTCTCTGCAACCTAATGTGCAGAAAAATCATACAAAACTAACGTCAAAACGACACACTAGTTGCAAAAAGGTAAAACGTAGAAACATTTATAATTATTTCTAGAAGGATAGTATAAAACATATAAAAATTGACTCTTTTATGAAAAATCCTAACAATGCAGTAAAGTCATAATAGATTTAAGTTACCTAGTTTTTTTTTTTTTGGTGAAAAAGTAAATTGTATTAATACATATTAAAGTATAAAAGTACAGGGGCATACCTCAGTATTACAAAAGTCACCAAATCTATGAAAAGATGGAAGTTGGAAACCTCCAAATTTCACTCAAAATAACATTGCATTGAGAAGATTTTATATATCTAAACAAAGAAGCCCTCCCTCGTACTATCTTCTTTATTTTTGCTAAGAGAATAGGGATATCCATTGTTTTTTTCCTGAAAACGTCTTCTATTTCGTTCAGCCCATATACAATAAATACAAGCTAAGAAAGATATCTTGAGAAGTTTGGCAGCTAAATCCCTTCCTTTTATTACTTTGATCATCCATTGTAGTTCTTCATTCCATCTTCCAATGTCATGTCGGATTCCATTCTGAGCAAGAATACTTTTCCAAATCATCCTTGTCCACGTACATTCAAAAAAGAGATGACTTCTATTTTTTAAATGAGATTGACAAAAATCACAATATATGTTTACCGAAGGAAGCCATCGTACAATTTCTGTTGCTGTAGAAAGTTTGTCCCTACAAACAAGCCATCCAATGAAATTATGTTTGCTAATGCCATATGTCCAAATTAAATTATACCAATCCACTGTTTCTCCAACTTGCCGAAGATCATTATAAATCTTTTGGCAACAATATGTAGGACTTGAGAGAACAAAGGTAAGTGTGGGCCTTAACTTGAAGAGACCCCGCCAACTCCAAGCCATGGTACTTTTTATGTCCAACTGCATTATTGAGGTTCTTTTACACTTTGTATTGTGAATCCATTTACTCCATAATGAGCCTTCTAGGAGATTAATGAGATTCTAAAGCATACGTCCTAAAAGGACTTTATTCCAAATTTTGAGGTTCAGTAAACCTAATCCCCCTTCCTTCTTCGGTGAACAAACAGTTTGCCAAACTACTTTGTGAGGACGATGCATATCTATATTACCTGCCCATAAGAATTTCCTTATCTTTTTCTCAATCTCATAAATAGTCTGCTTTGGCAATAGGAAGATTTGCATCCAAAATGTGCAAATAGAAATGATGACAGATTTCGCCAATTATAATCTCCTTGCATAGCTTAGATGTTTCATTCCCCAACCTTCTATTCTTTCAAATATTTTATCCGTTAGACCTTTACAATCAACTTGAGTTAGTCTTTTCGTGATAAGAGGAACTCCAAGATATCTAATAGGGAGTGAACCTTTCGGGAAAGGAGTATGATCAAGTATAAGAAGTTGTTCTTGCTCCGATAACCCAGAAAAGAAAATTTGACATTTACTTGGGTTATACTTTAAGCTTGTAAGATCAACAAATTCCTCCAAAGCTTCTATAAAACATAGAACTGAGTTCACATCACCATGCGAGAAGAGAAATAAATCATCAGCAAAACATAAATGAGTGATTTTTTCTGATTTGCAATGCCAATGAAATTTAAACACTGCTGTAGAGGTCTTTGAAATAATGATTTTGTTAAGTATCTCCATAACCAATACAAATAAATATGGATATAAGAGATCACCTTATCGCAATCCATTAGTACCTTTAAAGTATCCTGCATGTTTTCCATTGAAATTGATTGAAAATCTTGTGGTAGTAATACACTCACTGATAAGATCAACCAAGTATTGGGGGGTGTTAATGGCTTTCAAAACTCCCAATATTGCATCTCATTTGACCATGTCATATGCTTTCATAAGATCAATTTTTATGGCCATACGTTTACCTTTGTCTCCCTTGTGATAGTTATGCAAAAGTTCCTGGCAAAGCATAATATTCTTTGAAATCTGTCGCCCTTTAATGAAAGTTGTTTGATTAGGACTAACCACTGAAGGTAAAATGAGGCTTATCCTTTCAGCAAACATCTTAGAAATGATTTTATATATAACATTACAACATGCTATTGGTCGGTAATCCTTGGTGCAACTTGGATTGGGAACTTTAGGGACTAAAGAGAGTAATGTTGAATTTGTAGCTTTCAACAAGTTCCTAGAAGAGAAGACCTCTAATACAGCATCTTCTACATCCCTTCCAATGATAGGCCATGCTTTCTTATAAAACAAACTATTATAACCATCAGGCCCAGGAGCTTTAAAATCATGAATGCCCCAAAGTGCTTTAATAACATCAGAACATTCAAAATTTGGCAAATTAAGCAATTCACTAATGTCCTCCTGGAATAGAGAAGCATACCTTTCAGAGTTGATAGGAATACTTCTAGAGTTGCCAAGAATTGACTGATAATAGGAAATAATAGCAAATCTCAATTCCTGCTCGTTTGTAATAACAGAGCCATCCTCTAGTACCAGTTTATTGATCTTGTTTTGAGCTCTTCTCCGCATCAATGATGCAAAGAAAATCTTACTGTTGTTATCCCCTTCTTTTAACCATATGTTCCTTGACTTTTGTTTGAGAAGGATTTCTTCATGTTTACTCATAGCAAGGAGTTGCTCAAGTTGTGATTTCTCCTCAGAACGTGTATATGGACAATAAGGATTAATCTCTAACCTGCTCTGAATTTGCTTTAAACTTTCTCTTGCATCCTTCACCTTCTGGTGCAAATCTCTAAAATGGGTGGCATTGAGTTTCTTGAGAGAAGGCTTTAAAGCTTTTAATTTTTGCACAACTTGAAACATTTTTGAGCCATTTATTTCTTGTTGCCATACTAAACTCACTGTATTCAAAAAATCTAAGCAATCAGTCCAAAAATTAAAGAATCTGAATGGAGATTTCTTCCTGCTTGTGTCATTTTCAAATTATACTAAACATGGAGAATGATCCGATACACCAGGAAGTAAAAATTCAATTGTGAATCTATCAAAGTGAAACACCCATTCTGCATTAGTAAAGACCCTATCAATTTTGCTAGCTCGAAGATTAGTTCTTGAGCCTTTGTTTGTCCATGTGAATAAAGGACCATAGAATTGAGGTTCAATCAATGTTATATTCTCAACCATTTCATTTAAATTCTCCATTCCTTGTGTCCATCTAACGTTTGGGCCAATTCGCTTATTGATATTCCGTATTTCATTGAAATCTCCCATAAGTAACTAAGGAATATTGTTTACATTCAGAGTATCAAAACTTTTATGGTCAGCCCATAACTCTCTATGTTCAACTTCTAAGTTACTTGCATATATGGCAGACAACAAGTAAGGGTGCATACCTGGCTTTTCAATGAGGCAATGGATGACTTGAGATGAGGAACCTTTAACTGTAAATTGTAATTCTGAGGCTTTCCAAAGAACCCAAATTCTACCAAGACTACTAGAATTGTAGTTAAGAATATATTGTAGTTATGAACCCAAATTCTTACCTAGTTATATAACTGAATTATATTTGAATGACAAAAAACAGAAAAAGGAAAAAGAAAGTATATCCTCACCTGCTTCAAATATTTGTATGAATAGACGCTTCCAGAAGGATTACCAAGGTTTGTGATGACCATGGAGACAATATTCTCATCAGCAAGAGCTTTAATGCTTTTAAGATCAACTTCCCAACCATTTTTTGGATCAAAATCAAAATGACAGACTTCAAGATTTATAGACACAACATAGGAATAGTAGCAGGGGAAGCAAGGTCTTGGAAGCAACAAGTTGACACCTGGGAGGGCAAGGGCTCTCAATGTTATTTCAATACCTTGTATGCAGGCAACTATGAGATATACATCGATTGAAGATAACATGTATGGAAGATCTCGGGACAGATACTCTGCGACAGCCCTTATAGAAGTATTCATACATTACCTCAAATTCCATTGAAATTAACACTATGTGGCATAAAAAACTTGTGCCACATCAATTATATATCTAAGATTCATAAACATAAACATCTACTTATATCTATTCGGTATTAAGGGGACGATCGCATTATCCAATCACAAATTTGGAAGGTTATCAACCACTTTCTGAGACTAAAATAGATGGCAAGGGTTGCATCAGGACTTGTCTTAGTTCCAGCAAAACCTAAGGAGATTTCTACAAACAAGTGAAAAAAAAAAAGAGAGCATGAAAACCTATCACAAAAGGTACTTCACCTGCTCATCTTGGCGACCTGCATATGCAATTCCAAGGCCCCTTTTTTGCACCAATTCGAATGGATGGATCTTCCTTATCTACATTAAAAGTGTCAGTTTAGAAATGAGGTTACATAAGATGAAGGTGTAGTCCAAGATCAAGTACTCTTCCTTATCTGTAATTGAAAATCAGGTGTCCAATTGATAGAGGGTAGAGAAATCCTAGTTCATTGAAACCACATATAGTTAAGAAAAAAGACCCACGAAGCATGCTATTATCTTTTGGTCAAAATAAAGGTAATTTACGAAGCCATTTAGTGCTTCTAATACATATATCATTATTAGACTCTCTGTTTTCACCATCACACTCATGCATAGTACAAGGCTTAGCCAAAACACTTATCAACTTCAATAAAATTTGCCACATCTAGAATAAACTGATAGGACCACCCCTATTGTCTATTACTCATGGAAAGAAAGAATCATATTTATTTAACAATCTTATATCTAAATTCTCTTTTCTCATTCAATGAACTATTCCTCTCCCATCAAAATTGGAAGTTACTATGAAAAAGCAAAATGTGAACCTCTTTTAGGAACCAAAACTGATGAAGTATCACCAAAATAAAATGCACAACCAAACATGAGTAATAGAATAGAAAGACAAAAAATTTGACGAAACAAGAATAGAAAGCGAAGGAAAGAGTTCCACAATTTCTAACCCTAACAAAGGTATAATTTCTAACCTTAATCGAGGAACAGTAGAAAGCGTAACCTTATTGTCTCACGCTCTCAAGCCCAACCTTCTGCATGCTAGGATCAGGATCCTGGACCTTTTCCACATATAACTCCAACTGCTGCTTTAGCACAAATCCTCATCCGACTGCAATAAACAAATTGACACACCACATCATTTTAATCCACATATAATTCTCTAACAGAAAAGGGTATAAACATCTAGAAAATGAAAAATTCATGAGGCCCTAGCAAACTCAAAACCTATCATACTTTGCTTGTTGAAAAACTTAGAGAAAAATATTTCACCTCTACCATCATTCCTCCAAGAAATGATTAAAAGAAATTTCGCTTGATAGGGTTCAAAGTCAATCATTATTACAACATGTAGTTTTCCCTACTTTCCCAAAGCCACCATTTCTAGCCCTACATTTCTAAGCAACCAATTACAACGAAATTCAAAGTAATAAAAAATGATAAAATTTTTTGTCTTCAACTCCTAGTTTTGAAATCAAATTAAGGCTTCACACCTGGAAATCCATCAATACTAGTTGCCTAGTTTGTCAAAATAGATTGTTGAGAAAGAAGCCAGACAATTTGACTCAAAGACTAAGCCCAATCATCTTCAATCAATCAAATACCATACTCCAGAATCGAATTCAACAAGAAGACCACAAAACTAATAAAGAAACTGGCATATACTCATAAATTATAGGAAAACTAGATGGATAAATACAAGTAGAAAAGGCTGATAGAACGAGTGGTGGAAAAAAAGTAAAAAGAAAAAGAAACAACCGTAGTCAGTGTGGCCTCAACCGAAGAGTTATAATCCAAAATCAATCTTCGAAACCAACCCATGAATTCCTCGTTCAACGTAAACTCATCAGAGCTCAGACTGTCCTCTTCTTCACCTCCCCAATACTTTCTAAGAGTCGTGGTAGTTGACGGGCCAACGTGCTCGCCTAGAGCCACCGTAGTGGATCATTTGAGGAGCTTCTTCTTAGGCAGGAAGACTTTGGTCTGTCTGTCTTGGGTTTGGCACAGGTGTGTTTAGGGGGTCATGAGATATGGGTGCGGCGGTGGAGTTCCTAAGATACGCTCGGGCTGGGCAGTTCTTGTGAGGAGAAAGGGAATCCGATGGCTTGTGTAACAGTAAGTCAAAGCACAAAAACAGTGATAGCAAAAGAAATTGCCATCCATCAGAAATAATTCCGTTTCAAGTCTGCATTCCACTGGTGATAATATGCCATTTTGCGTGCTGTTGCCAACAGATGTTCTTACTCTCCTTCCCTTTCAGTCAGTTGCAATTTTTTTTTTTTTAAATGAACTAGCTGATTCAATGAAAGGAAGCCATCTGTATAAAAGAATCAAATTGAAGAAGCTTTGTAGGTGGAATACGCAACCTGCTTAATCATATGAAGGCAATGAAATTGAGTCAATACATAAAGTCATGAACCATGGGGTTAAGAGTTCTAGGCCTTCAGCAAACAAGGGCAAGCAGAGGCGAGGAAAGGCCTTTTCTTGTAGCAACCGCGTTGCGAACAAGGTGCACATTTCTCATTTTCCAAAGATCTGTGCCTGGTATATTGTACAACATGTCTCAGCAAACCCACCAGCAATTAGTTACGGTGAGCTGTGCGTAAGTCTTATGCTTTGGACTCCACATATGTACCGGAATGAAATAATTTCTTTGAAATAGTTAAACAGTCTTTTAGCACCTACTAGCTAGATGTTAATTTCAGTATATCACCACAGCCTCTGGATAAGTGGTAAATGCTCTTGTTATATTGTGCTCATGTCATACACACCTCTGTGGGATTGCGTTTAATACCCTTTACAGAATTGCACTTTGGACATGGTTAGGGGGTGCTGGGTCTCCCTCTTTTCCACCGGGGAGGGGAAAGGAAGGAAAAATCATGATTTCATTATTGTTCTAGTCTGTGCCAAAAGTTTGGGACTAATCCTCGCCGCTCGTTTGAATTAATTAATCCTTACTAATGTTTTCTTTATAACTAGGTAGATGAGGGCTTTGGGGTCAGTACTTGCACTACCGTCAACCAGCATAGCTGCTCAAGCCATAGAGGGAGATGATGGGAACGTAGATGTCGATGGGCTCGAGGAAGAGATGGCTCATGTGGACGTAGTTTGACTTTTAATAGAAGAGTTTGGATGTTGGCTTTATATCTATTTCATAGTTGGTACAGAGGTTGCGGAACTCAAAAGATTGGTGAGCATCATATATAGAGTTCGACGAGTTGGGTCCTATTGTAACCATTTGCCTGTTCGATCATGTTCAAGTTTGCTGTGGCTATGACTGAATGATACACTAACCGTGGTAGCAGAATCCTTGGATGCTTAACACAAACGTGAGCACGTGCATTCCACACGATTGTTCCTGTCCTAGCAACTAGGTTCCTCGTGTATAGGCTATGCAGAAATTTTTGTCGTTAACTTAGTAGTGCAGAACGCAGCTTCATTTTTTGCTAATCTCTATGGCAAGAATCAACCATCAGTTTCTCTTTTTATAGGCACGGTTTTGGGGTGAATGACTGGTAATACTAAAGGAAACCTTCAATTCCCACTTCTTTACAAATCTTTACACGACCATTTTGGATTCATTTTTGTAAATTGTTAGGAATTGTGATCTAAATGATCAGGATGCATAAAGGTATCGTGTTATTGTGCTTTTCACTAAGCAGCTGATGACGTGCTCGAACCATGGTGGATGAACAAAATAGAAAGAAAATCATTCTCCTTCAATGGGCTATCAAGTGCAGAAACTATTTATTTATTTATTTTATTTTACTCACACACTTAGGGAGGGGAGACGGGGATTCGAACCCGTGACTAGTAAGACTCAGAGGATGCCACTGAGCCTCAAACCTTTGCTTTAATGGCCAACGACTTGTGGACTATCGTGTACAAGCGTGCTGAAGCTGTGGAAGCAAATGTGCTAAAGCTGTCCGGGGCTCCAATGCAAAGGGGAATGAGATTAACCCTGTAAGTTTCCAAAACAACCAAAAGTGGAAGCAGTAGGGAATTCATTACTATTCCCATTGACCAAAGCAGTAAGTGTAATGTTGTTGATTTCTCAGTTTTTATTTTTTTTTTATTTTTTTGCTCTCTGTGGATGTGATGCACCCATGAATCTCATCAGAAGTTCAAGAAAGATGATGAGACCTGCATATATGCGGATGAGATAATGTCGATTTCTCTCCGCAAGCTCAGAAAGTGTTGGGCAGGAATTGCAAAAATTACGGATGAATTTCATTGATTAAAAAAAAAATAAAAAAATAAAAATTCTTTTCCTAAAATGACATTCAGAAAACATCAAAACGTATCCTCTACCCGAGTCCCATTTGCTGCCATATCACTTTCTCCTTCATCCCTTTTCTCTTTTTTGCTTTTCTTTATGTACCTCCATCTTAATGCTTTTTTAGCACTTACCTCCGAGCTTTACAGGTTCTAAAAGAGAAAAGACCCGGTCTAATTTCTTTTCCCCCTATTTTGTCTGCGGGCGACTTGGACCCATCCGTCTTCTTCTGTTGCCTCCTTGGGGCTAGGATTGTTGACTGGCATGTCTGCCGGATTTGAATTTGACAGCGGCTCTGGTGCATCAAGCATCATATTTGATGAATCGTCCAGCATCATATTTGATGAATCATCAAGCATCATATTCGATGAATCAGCATTCTCAGTTGCTTCATCTCCGCTGTCATCATCGTTATCGTCAATATCATTATAATTATCATCATCATCATCATCATCTTCCATAACCTGATTGATAAAGTAAAAAGATGGGATACTTATATATCTAAATTTTTTCATTATAACTTCTCAATTTTTCAATAATAAATAGTTTTGCAGTCCCTATGACCCGACACCCCGCCCCCCAACAACACCCACCCAAAAAAAAAGAAAAGAAAAGATGCAGTTTCCACAAAACACGATTGCACAATGAAATACCAATCCAAAGATGACAAAACATTATCCTAAGGTTTTTCCTTTTTTATCTTTCAATGCACCAGCTCCCATAGTAGCCATCATGAGTGCAACTCCCGCAACACAATGGCACATACCTACTAGTTATAGATTTTCTTAACATACCACAGCCTAACTTTCAATCAAATTCCTGGGGAATTCACCGGAACCACTGTTAATGTTTTTGACTCACAGTTCATAGCAACAGTAAAGTTTTTGCGCAAGTTAGATAAGCCATCCTTCAGGGAAAAGGGAACCATAGAGTCCCATATATATATATATAAAAGAAGATAAATTAAGACTGATGGATGCCGTCAAGACATGCTCATTCAGACGAGAGATTGTGTTCCCATCATGCAGCATAAAAACCCGACTAATGTTCTAAGGCAGGGTCATTTGAAAATTCTAGATCAGATGTCACAACAAATAAGGCAAAGAAACTAGCCAATCCCAGTTATACTCCAAAAATGGAAACTTTATTGATACCTTAGTATCTAAGTTTCCTTAGGTTACATGGCTAAATTTATTGATCAAATTTCCTATTTCAAGCTGAACAGCATCATTGACGGTGGATGAAGGTGCTATTCACGCCAAGAAGTCATTGGCATAATTAAGTAACATTTGATACAAGAGAATCGCATATTTAAAATATCTTTGATATGTAAAACCTCTACTATCACTGTCTGTGTACTTTTCAAATTCAAAGAGCCTTTGAAATATGGGTGGGAATGATTTTCAATGATTCCCTCAGTTTTCAGAAAGTGAAAATTTACTTTCGAAATAACAAAAAGGAAAGGAAAGTTATTTTAACATGGAAGGAGTACAATACAAAATTAACCACATTACATAAACTGATGAATCTCTTTCAGACAAGATTAACCCCAAAATAACTACAATTCCGGTTAGGTTGGAGAGTTAAAGGGTATGCTAACGGTTCTCCATATGCTTACTTGTCTCACATCGGGAATCAGAACTTTCTTCAGGCTTTCAACAGACTTGAAATTCCCTTCCAAACATTCTTTGTGCATACTCATCAGTTTTCCAGCCACCTCATCAATATCCTGTATGGTATAAGGATAGACAAACACAAAAACCAACGATAAAGATTACCCTCCTATGAAAAAAAGTTAACAAGAGAACAGAAGCATAAAATGAAATGATATTCAAACTTCAGATACCAATCAATTAAAACTCTTTAATGATGAAAGCTCAATGAAAAATTACAAAACTAAGTTCAACATTCTGAATCATTAATTTCATAATAACAATTCTTCATGGCATTTGAATCCAAGAAATCAAGTTTCTAATACTTGTCCAATTAGTTTTCATGCCTGACATCCTGCAAATAACACAAGCATTTTCCCTTAATTCATTTAGCAAAACCGCAGATTCAGTGATTGCTGTCTCTAGTCTTGAACATTTCAAGAGCAGCAGGTGATTCTGCAATGCCTATGTAAGGCTAAGGAAGGAATTCCTCCATACTTCCAACATTTTGCTTACGGGGAAATGAACCAACATAGCTTGAGGACTACATTTTTAAACTTTCTCAAAATTCTCTTATATGTCCTTTCCCATCTAGTTAGTGATTTCTAGTTTTCTTATCTCTTGTTAACATTTTGCATGTACACAAGCAAGACTACTAAAGGAATTTGGTTACTAGAGATTTCAGCATAATATCATTCCGTAATGGTAAGACTACATCAAGATTCATTTCTTAGTTCTTCTTCTTATTTCTAATTTTCTTATCTCTTGTTAACATTTTGCATGTACACAAGCAAGACTACTAAAGGAATTTGGTTACCAGAGCTTTCAGCATAATATCATTCCGTAATGGTAAGACTACATCAAGATTCATTTCTTAGTTCTTCTTCTTATTTCTAATTTTCTTATCTCTTGTTAACATTTTGCATGTACACAAGCAAGACTACTAAAGGAATTTGGTTACCAGAGCTTTCAGCATAATATCATTCCGTAATGGTAAGACTACATCAAGATTCATTTCTTAGTTCTTCTTCTTTCTCTTTTCTTTGATACTCTTTGCACATTAAAAACAATGAACAATAAGGCCTCACTAAAGCTTCTTTACCAATCCTATTGTAAGAACCCGAACATAAAAAATTTATTCTGTAAGTACTATCCACATTGCTACGGCAGTATTTTCCCTTTGCATTATGTTATTTCAATTCAAAGCCCTCTAATTTTCTGTTAAACATCCTACATAAAAATCTGATAAATGATTGTGTCAGAAGAGTATGTAATCAAAGAATATACTCCGATACACATCATAGGCATCCTTATGTCAACTGCTACCAGTAAAGGATATCAAAGAAAGACCCCAGAGTAGCTAGCAAAGAAAAATATTTTGATCAAAGAACTACCATTATGCCGTAGTCAACACTTCAAAAGAAAAGGGGAAAGAGTGAGTTAGTGTTGTACCATCTGCTATAGGTCCTAAGATCGTATTTCTTCATCACTCTATGGATACCATGATAACATTAATATCTAAAGTAGAATGGCAACACAAGATGTTCTCCCCCAAAAAATTGATAAGAAGGATAGAATTACAGGCAGCACAAACAGGAACTCAATATCATGTATAAGTTGGATTCTAGCAATTCAAGGTTGAATGATGTAGTTGAGGGATACCTGCTGAATACATCCATCCACCTCTTCGACAATGAAAGGGTCGAAGGTTTTAGAGAACATATCTTTTAGGCCATCTATATAAAGTTGCTCTACAGTGAACAAACAAGAAAAAGTATTTTGTCAGTAAAAGAGGCGAAATAAACTTCAATGTAGAAATATTAGGTGTCAGATTTCATATATGAAACAAATCAAAAGTCAATTACAGTCAGAATTAAAGTGCAACGAGTCACAGAACTTAAACATAAAATCACTTAGATCATAAAACAAACGCCAAATCCCCATCAATCTTAGTTTGTTTAAGAAAATAGAACATCCATCCCCCATCAGTCCTTAGCTTGATCCGAAAAGAAAGAAAAAAGCCAAAGAAAGAAGAGGAAACGTAGGGGAAAATAAAATGGAAAGAGAGGGAGAGGGTACCGTGCACGTTCCTAAAGGGCCTGACGTAACCCGGAAGTGGGCATGGGCTGGCTTCTCGTTCCAAGGTTTATTATCATTTGCCAGTGCCTATGCATGTTTATGTCATGGGCTTGGCATAGAACAACGGTGTATGGATTCTTTTTATGTTTAGTGTCTTTTAAAGGTTGGAAATAGTTCAAGAGTCAACTTCTAAGCTCGTGACATTAATTATATGGATTGTAAAGGTGCTTACTGATGTCAAATTCTATATTAGTTCCTTACTAACTGAAGCTATCTTTATAAGTAATTTGGATTAAACTGGAAAACAGAGTAAGCAAACTTTCTCTCAAGCAGTTTCTAAAGGAAAGAGCAACATCCCAGCTTAGAAACACACGCATTCATCAATTGAGAGCTCAAAAAACAGGAAATTCTGAAAAAATTTCAAGTCCGAGTCTTCTGCAGAGAAAATTATAGCGAACTGGAAAAAAGGAGGGAAAATAAAAAGAAGAGGGATTAGGGTTTGACGCACCTAGTTGTGATTTTGATGAAGTTCGCAGAACTGAAAAGCGAATCTACAACCCGCACAGAGGAAAATGACGCCAGCCGGGGGCTTCCAGAGCCGCTTTCCGCAATTTCCTCTCAGAATTCGAATTCCGATCACCCCGTCTCAAGCTCTGTCTTCCATCGAAACGACGCCGCATGATGTGTTCCCGTAGAACCGGTGTCGTATCTTTGTGGTTATCTGCAATGCCCCCAAGAGGCACGTCTTGCCTCTTTTTCTTTCAAGAGAAGAACAAAAGGTACGCTTTTATTGGTTTGACATAATATTTTTCTAATTAAGTAAAAAATATTTAATATCATTAATATCCTGGTTTGAAGTCCACTTCAAATTTAAAAGTGAGTAAATTTTTTTATGTTTCATTGAACTTTGCTTATGCTTAAAACCAAGAAAAATTAAAAGGTATTATAGATTGTCCATCTCTGAGTTCTGGATCCACAACTGCTTTAACAGCAGGCATCCCAAGTTATCTGTTTGCTGAAAAGCTTGTTTTGATGGCGAGCCTTGAGTCGAGACATTGGTGCAAAGAAGGTGTGGCTTTCTGCTGATGCTTTTGCAGGGTCACGCGCCATTTTCTTGGCTCATTTGCTCTCTGTAGCTAGTCACATTATTTGGTTCAATCATGTTCCCACTTCCTCCATTCCGTGGACTGCTCTTTTTTGACCATTCTCCTGTATTTTCAAGAGCATGGCCTCGCAAACAGGGTGTCAGCCAAGCGTGCATGATTTTCTGTTGTGTTTAATCTACATACGTTAAAGATTTGATGTTCTTCTTCTTGATCCCATTATGTACTAGCATGATGGTTATCCTCCCATTTGATACCTGTTAAAGGTTAGATTGCCATTCCAACTAATGTCTAGAGCTTCCCCTGTCTCTCTTCATGATTGAAATTTGAAATTTGGCAGTATTATATAGCTTTTCGATGACTTGATGAAGCAGACTTTTAATATCGTTAGAAAGGCAATTAAATTGGCTTGTCCTGTGTTTATAGAGCTTCCTCAATTAAGAAATGTGAGGTCAGTGGAGCTGCGTTGTGATGCTCAAGGCTATTCTTGTGCGGGAGTAGAAACATATCCTAGTACTGGTATTTTAACAGGAAGACCTGAGGCTGAACTTGACAAAATGCTTGAAGTAAGTCTCTCTGCTCTGCTTTGTTGAATTATGAACAACTACGTCTCGGTGGTCTATTTCCTAAACCATTTCAACAATTTTACATCTATGCCAATTTCTTAGGGATTTTTAAGCTCCGTGTACATTTGGTGTGCCTTATATTACATATAACTTAAACCTTGTCATAAGTACTTTCTTTTCAATTCAAGCTACAAGTGGTATTGGAGCCACGTTACTTGCTATTTCAAACTTATTACTTCTTAGTATTACTACTACCAGAATAACTTCTTGGTATGCCTAAAGGTATTGAGGACCATAAGTCCTATACTAAAAAAGAATAATTGTAAGATAAAGTTTCAATTAAAAGAGATCTTTTAATTCATGAGCTAGCTTTTGAAGTTAAAAAATTAAGTTGGCTTGTTAAGACTATCTTTATTCAAAGTTTCCTTTTAAAAGCTTAGATTAAAAAAACTTACTATTAAATCTCCAAAAAGAGCAACTTGGCAACTTTACCTGCTAACAAATATGTTACTGTTATTGGCAACTCTATTCAATCTTTTGATGGTATGGTTGCAACTCATTGGCTTAGGTATTCCTTCTATTACAATCACTTATCAAATTACCTTTTTCTTTCTTTTCCTAAAAGTAGGTTGTCTTGAGGGTAGGACAAAGGGTTAGTCAATTTGAAATATATGCATTTTTATATAGACCCTAACCATTTAATTGACATACTTGGAAAAACTTAAAGATTGTTTGATATCATATGAATGAATAACAATTATATCTAAATTTGCCTAAATGAATAACAATTATATAAATAACGCAGATTTTCAGAATGCAAAATGTCAAAAGAAGCTTGGAAAAAAGGGAGTTGCCAATTAAACGAAACCATAACACTTATTAACAAGGGCTCCATTTTCTTCATTTTTAAATCATATTGTTAAAAAGAATGGGAAGGGGGAGATCATATTCATATATTGATCACACACTATCTTTTTAAGAAATATGATTATAAAAATAAAAATTCTTTAAAAATTTAATAAATGGAAAGGGGGAGAAAAATAAACTAACGGTTGCTTTTTTTTTTTTCCAAAGCAAAGGATTGATATCTCGAATTAAATTTTAATTTCTTCTTTTAAGAAAAAAATTGTGCCATAACTTTTCCAAGCTAACACATCTAGCTTCTCGTATCTTCCAAACTTAGATTTCACGGACTGTCAAAACCTAACACGATAATGGAGAAACCGGTCAAACTTTTGCTTTAAATACCATACGTTTGTCTTCTTAGATGTGTAGTGTAAGTCACACCCACTGCAAAGACGTCGGCTTTCTTGTTTCACATCCCAAACAACCACCACTAACAAGATTCCATTCACACCCTTTGCCGCTTTGCTGGTGATGGGGTTGGAGTTCAAGCACCATAAACTTTGGTTCTGACGTCTCCGAGGATGAGTTTTTGGTGATTCCTCAATAGCAACCATTGCGTTTGCTTCGTCTCTGTCTATGGTCATGGACAGAGTAAGACTTGAGCTTGTTAAGGCTCTAATGATGTTGGGGGTGCAAAAAGGCATCGCAAGCCTAGATTAATGCTCATGTTGAAATGCTTCCGGGGTTAGTACAAGAAGCTAAGAAGGGTACGTTAATATTTCTTTGTGGATAATATTCAAGCTGTCGTTTATAAGCAAAAATGGTGCTTCTATATTATCAATGAATAAAAGTTGTGAGAATGGAATGTGAAGTCTGAAAATTTTTGCATATGTCCTGTGTGTAATGAAGTGAGAAGAATTATATTGATAGGCTTAAAGGAGTCAAGGCTTTTGATTGTTCTTTTATACACATATCCTAGGCTGAAATTATTCTAATCCAATAACTCGTATAGCATGTATGGTTATGGCAGAATAGCGTTTCAAGTAGTGAAATGAAAACAAGTCATGTAAAATAGATTCTTTGGCTGCGGAAGAGCTGAATTTCTTACTTATGCTTCTAGAGTCCTAGTAAATTTTCCTACTAATTATAGTCTTGTAGTACTTTCTAAAATTGGATAGCTAAATGTCAAATCTCAACTTCATAGATCAAAAAAGAATCATTGCTTACTAAAATAATTAGTTGCCTAAAAGAACAAAAGAGGAGAGTAACAAATATCACAGTTCAAGTGAAAACTAAAGTAATTAGTTTACCAAGCACTTGTTTTTTTTACTTGATAAACATTATGAATCACAATAGTACTTTCAAAAGGGCTTACTTTTAAGTAAGACACAAAATCTATTGTTATTACAAACCTTTATAAAAAATAACCTCATGAATTAAAAAGATTAACCATAAAATGATCATGATAATGAAACAAGTAAGCATTGATAACTCGAACAACTTAAAAACGGTATAGCTTAGCCGCTCCAAGAACTTTTCTAAATTCTGCCATAGCAAAGCTTTTATAATTAGGTCACCAACAACATGCACCGTATAGATAAACAACCACAACTTAGATAAATTCTCTCATTGCAAAGGTTTTATAATTTTGTCTCCAAGAACACGCATGACATAGATTAATAGGCACATCAAAGATAAATTCCTTCCCTACAAAGGTTTTACAACTCAATCACTAGTAGAAAAAATAAAATCCATGCTAAAATAGTAAGAATAAACTAGATGGAAAATTATTAGATAGTAAAAGTCTAAAATAATTAACTTCAGAAGAAAATAATAGTAAGAGGAAAGATTACCTTAACCACAATATAAAGAATCACTTCAACAAGAGAATTCCTTAACTTCTGAGTTGGAACAAATGCCTAAACAATATATGGGAAATGTTTAGTTTTATTAACCACACACAAAAATATATCTAAGGAAAATCCTTAACACAACAGGAGAAATCTTCGTCAGTCATCAAAGGAAAATCCTCTACGACGTCGTATGAGAAATTTCTTCCCCACGATCAAGCACTTCCTGCCTTACAGAAACGAGCAGTTCCTGCGTCCTGAAATGGGAATCACGACAGCCTTTGCCTTCCTTGTTTGGTTATAACCCTAGTTTAGGCCTATGAAATGTAATGTTATTTTGCACTTTATGATTATGCAAAGAACTAACTTTTTCAGTGCAATTCTCGATTTCTATCTCACCTCTCAAAGGACATACTACTATATGACGAACTCTATCCAGAGTGATGAAAAAAAGGAAAATTTGGAGTTCATAGATGGCCTGAATTGATGGAAAGATCAAATAAATAACATAAGTATCTAAATATTAAGATTTATATTTTTTTAATTTTTATATAAATCAGCCTTCACAATCAAAGAATGTAATCTATTTCGGTTGGCTAATACCCTATTTATTCCGTAATACAACCTTTTAAAATAACGATTGATTACAAAAAACTGCCCAAATCGAAGTAAACGAATATTTCAAATTCAAAATCTCAAAACCAAGCAAAAGAAAGCATGTGCTTATAATTGACATTTATGAAATGGTGAGATACAAAATAAATTCTAGTTTCAGCTGCATTTTCTGCGTTTTAGACACAAATGCTGACTTGTGTAAAGAGTGCTAAAATCATGCGAAGAACAAAAAGTAAGCAGTTGGTGAGAAGTCAAAGAGCTGGCTTGCAATGGTGGCTCTAGGGGAAGCTGCTGCTGTCGGCTGATTTTCTCGCTGATGGAACTGTTACAGATACGTCGTATGATGTGGTTATTTCATTCCCATAGGCATTATCATTTATTGTGTCAATCTCCTTATTTTGAGAATTATAACATTGTGTAAAATAGGAATTTATTTATGTCTATTTTTTGTAATATTCTTTTCTAAGTTGTACAAAGCTGATGTATTATAAATCAGACTATGTATAATAGGTCCATAACAGTGAATACACAACAAAGTTTTTCCAAGTTCTCTGTTTTCATTCTTCTTTTCCTTCCTTTTCACCTCCTTGCAGGAATGTGTACATGTATTATAGTTGTATAGGTGCTGGTCTACTCACTTAGTATAGGTAAGTGCACGTACGTGTGAATACATAGG
Organism: Casuarina equisetifolia; assembly: GCA_028551475.1. Lineage (NCBI taxonomy): Eukaryota > Viridiplantae > Streptophyta > Magnoliopsida > Fagales > Casuarinaceae > Casuarina > Casuarina equisetifolia. The sequence goes on from CM052355.1 coordinate 29,702,455, forward strand.
TACTTGGCACCGATTTGAAGGGCATCAAAAGGGAGAGGGGGATGGAATTGTAGACTATTTATCGGGCTAGAAAAGTAAAAGGAGAATAAAACAACAAGGGGAGAGAGAGATGTTAAAGGTCGGAATAGGGCTTCTTAGTTTGAAGTTTGGAGTTCCTCCTTAACTCCATTAAGAGTTTATCCACCACTGTATCACTTCCATATGTTCTTGTCCCATCAACAGCCTTCGCACCATTTAGGGCATGACATCCATTATATACTCAATATTTGTAGAAAAAACTTTCATCTTTATGCAAATAAACAGTGTGAAAGTCTAAAAGCACCCAAAGGCTTTTAAAAGATGGAGATTTGAGCAAAAAAGAATAAAACATACTATATGGCCATAGAAGATAACAAAAATAGGTTATTATCTCTAAAGTTTAACCAATTCATGTAAACCATAACTGTCAATAAACAGTTTTCAATCAAAAGAGAACCCCATATGCGAGTGTATTTTGGTTTTTGATATTTGATTTCTTGATTTTTTTTTATGCACACAAGAGGATGTTGGATGCTACTCGAATTATAAAAGGAGTTTCGTTTGATTTAGGAGTCCATGTCTTACATGGATTGAGAAAGGAAAGAGTTCATGTCTCACAGAATTAAAATAAAAGAATTGTGTGTCCCACATTGGTTAGAGAACCAATCTGTGGGAGTTAAAAAGCCTATAAAAAGGAGTCTATGTAATCCCTAGGGAGACATAGAAGAATCTAAGCAGTAATACTAATAATCAAGTGTTGTGTTATTAGTAGAATATTACAAAGCTAAGGCGTATGTGGAACAAATTTATTTTCACGTGTAATATTCTTTATCTTCTGCATATCATTTAGAGATTTTGTGAAACAATTGTTTCAGTTTAACAGGCCAAGTAACAGTCTATAAAGGAAAAAAGTAAAAGATTTATGCACCCATGCCCAGTCGTCAAGCTTGATTTGCTCGTAAAGTGATTGTTGGTACTGAGCACGTGAATGATAATTAGGAGGAAAGACACTAATAGTGTGAGGGCGACAAAGAGGGAGAGAGAGACAAAGAGACAATGGTAGTGAGACAGCAAAAAAGAGAGAGCTAGGTGAGAGCAATAGTGAGAAAGAAAAAAGACAAAGAAATTGCCCATGCCCTTGCACATTCCATCTTCTTCCTCTCCATGCCCTTCCATAACTAGTGCCTCCCCTAAGAACCTCCCTTTCATACTCATATTAACCTTCTTGGATGGCCATAGAGAGAATAGAAAATAAAAGACAAAAAATTAAAAGCTCAAACTATAAATCCACCACAAAAGTACCAAGTCTAATTAACTACAAATTACTTTTCCTACCTAATTTCACCTAGGCACGCCCCTTCATGGTAGTAAATCCCTCTAGCTCCTTCTTAATACTAACTCTAACATTTTTTAGTAGTAAAAACTCAATCCTTGGTAGCAACTCCTTATGGCTCCTTCTTGGCAACAACTCTTGCCTTCTTTAGTAGCAAAAACTCAGTTTTTCTCGACAGCAACTCATGGCAGCTTACCAATGGACCAAAACATGAAAGCATAGATGACGACCACAGCAACCACTACAAGGATGACTACATAGGTGAATAGTTTGAAAACTCTCATGATTTCCTTGGCCAATATTACCATGAATGTCACAATTTTCTTAGCAAACAGTACAAGATGGCCAAGAGTTCCTTAACAACATGGCAGATCAAACCCTTTGTTTCCTTACCAAGGTAAATAAACAGTTTGAAAACTTCAATGATTTCCTTGGCACATAATACCAAGATGGCCAAGAGTTCCTTAACAACGTGGTAGATCAAACCCATCATTTCTTTACTAAGGTAAACAGAAAACTACTATTGCACTAGTAGTTGCTCCTTTTTCTTTTCAATGCCATCTTACCACTCCACTGAAGCAAGCGGTGAAGCAAGTGGTGATAGGTCATTTGGTAGACTTCCTATGGAAAAAGCTAGAAGACAAGTGGCCAACCTCATAGGTAGATGGATAGATTGGCGCATCGGGACAAATTGGCGAATCTAGGGACAAGCATGAAGTAAAGGGATTTGGGATAGAAAAAATGTCATGCGAGGCATCTCAAATCAAAAGAGTAGAGAGAGGAAAAGAAAGAGAAAGGAACAATAGTCACTAAAGAGAAGAAACACGAAAAGAAAGAGAATGGAAGGGGGCGTTTATAGAAGCAAAATAAAAAAAGGGCATTATTTTGTTCTGCATAGGCTTTCAATGCATTGCCTTGAAGTGTTGTGCTATTTTGCTTGATTATTGGAGAATTCAAAATGGGAAAGACTTCTTTATTTTGACTAACTGGTTTTGCACAATTTTTTAATTTTGTAAAAAGGTTTGAGTTGGTTGATGTGTTTTTCCGGGTAAGTTAAATTAGTTGACTAGTTAAATATTGTGATCAATTCCTTTTTTTTTTATTCTTTAATCAAAGATTATGATTAGTGGGAGTCCTAAGCTAAGCCTTGACTAACATTTGAAAATCATATTATGACATAAAGTCTATCAAATTCTTAAACACATTAATTATACCAAACTATGCTAAACATAATTGCTTTATTGCTATTACTCAAATCGAGAAAGTGGAGAGTAGAACAGTCCTTCTTTGCCAAGATTGACATGGATATTCACAAATCTGCAGAGACTGTGGTACAAACAAGCTTTTATGGCCAAGTACTTGAATTGGGCATGTTCCTCAAAGAAAAAAAGAAGGATTCTATTTGTCTCATGTTAAACTTATTAGGGAAGGATGTACCAACGCATACACTTAGACAAGATGATAATAATACCTTGGAAAAGAGAAAAGTAGTCTTTCTAGTATCTTTGGAACAGAGAAAAGCAAAATTTCTACAATACCCCTAGAAAAGAGAAAAGGTAGATAGTATGATTATAAACTGGTAGCCCTATATTTGAAAGGGGTAACATTGTCTATCTGTCTATATTACGTCCGCCACAATCTCATAACGTAAACAAAAGCTATACGCAAGGAAGAAAGAAAAGAAATCAACAAAATTAGTGAAATCATCAAAATTAGTGTAGCTTGGATTCACCCTAGCATGACATCTCTTGGTGACTGCCATCTACACAAAGAATGCATAAGAAAAAATTAAGAAACATTCTTAACAAACAAAATGTAAATGAGATAATATCAAAATGTTCATATCAAATCAAGTAAAGGGACGTGGGAGAGAAAAAGCATCATGCATGGCATCTCAAATCAAAAGAGTAAAGAGAGAGAGAGAGAGAGAGAGAGAGAGAGAGATGGCAACAATTGTCGTTAAAAAGAAAAAAAACATGGAAAGAAAGAGAAGCGAAAGGGCATTTATGTAAGCAAAATTAGAAAAGCGACACTGTTTTGCTTAACACAAGCTTTCAATGCACCACGTAGAAACGTCGGGCTATTTTGCTGAGTTAGTGGAGAATTGAAAATGGGAAAGACTTTTTCATTTTGACAAACTGGTTTCACACTATTTGTTAATCTTGTAAAAAGGTTTAAGTTGGTTCATGTGTTTTGCTGGGTAGGTTAAACTAGTTGACTAGTTAAATGTGGTGATCACACCCTAATTTTTTCTATCTTTAACCAAGGATTATGATTAGTGGGAATCCTAAGCTAAGTCTTGACTAACACATGAAAATGTAATTATGCCATAAAGTATGTCAAATTCTCGAACACATTAATTATACCAAACTATGCCAAACAGAATTGTTTTATTACTATTACCTAAACGGAAAAAGTGGAGAGTAGAAAAGCCCTTCTTTGCCAAGATTGAGTTAGATATTCTTAAATTTGTAGAGTTTGTGGTATAAACAAGCTTTTATAGCGAAGTACATAAATTGGGCGTGTTCCTTAAAGAAAAAAGAAGGGTTTCTATTTGTCTCATGTTGAGGTTATTGGGGGAGGATGTGCCAACGTGTACACTTAGAGAAGATGACAATAGTACCTTGGAAGAGAGAAAAGTAATCTTCTAACATCCTTGGAAAAGAGAAAAGCAAACTTTCTACAATACCCCCCGGAAATGAGAAAAGGTAGATAGTATGATTATGAACAGGTAGCCCTATATTTGAAAGGGGCAATATTCTTTATCTCTCTATATTATGTACCACCACAATCCTAGAAAGAGAACAAAAGCTAAACACAAGGAAGAAAGAAAAGAAATTAGCAAAATTAGCGAAATTAGTAAAATTAGTGTAGCTCAAATTCACCCTAGCGTGACATGTCTTTGTGACTGTGATCTACATAAAGAACACATAAGAAAAATTTAGAAACATTCTTAACAAAAAAAATTTAAATGAGATAATATCAAATGTTCATATCAAATCAAGTAAAAGGGCGTGGGAAAGAAAAAGCATCATGCGAGGCATCTCAAATCAAACGAGTGGAGAGCGAGAGAGAGAAAGACAACAACAATAGTTGCTAAAAAGAAAAAAAAAACATGGAAAGAAAGAGAAAGGAAGGGGCGTTTATGTGAGCAAAATCATAAAAGCAACACCGTTTTGCTCAACACAAGCTTTCAATGCATCGCGTAGAACCATCGAGCTATTTTGTTGAGTTAGTGGAGAATTGAAAATGGAAAAGACTTTTTCATTTTGAAAAACTGGTTGCACACTATTTGTTAATCTTGTAAAAAGGTTTGAGTTGGTTCATGTGTTTTGTTGGGTAAGTTAAACTAGTTAACTAGTTAAATGTGGTGATCACACCCTAATTTTTTTTTATCTTTAACCAAGGATTATAATTAGTAGGAGTCCTAAGCTAAGCCTTGACTAACACTTGAAAATTTCATTATGCCATAAAGTCTATCAAATTCTCAAACACATTAATTATACCAAACTATGCCAAACCGAATTACTTTATTGTTATTACACAAATGGAGAAAATGGAGAGTAGAAAAGCCTTTCTTTACCAAGATTGAGTTGGGTATTCTTAAATTTATAGAGGTTGTGGTACAAACAAGTTTTATAGCCAAGTACATGAATTGAATTGGGTATGTTCCTCAAAGAAAAGAATATGGGTCCTATTTGTCTCACGTTTAGATTATTGGGGGAGGATGTACCAACGCGTCCACTTAGAGAAGATGACAATAGTACCTTGGAAGAGAGAAAAGCAATCTTCTAGTATTCTTGGAAAAGAGAAAAGTAAACTTTCCAGAGTACCCTTGGAAAAGAGAAAAGGTAGATTATACAATTATAAACTAATAACCCCATATATGAAAGGGGTAATATTCTCTAGCTCTCTATATTGCGTACTTCCGCAATCCTAGAAAGAGAACAAAAGCTATATGAAAGGAAGAGAGAAAAAAATTAGCAAAATTAGTATAATTAGTAAAATTAGCGTACCTTGGATTCACTCTAGCATGGCATCTCTTGGTGATATTAAGAAAAATTAAGTAATGTTTTTAACAAAAAAATGTAAATGAGATAATATCAAACATTCATATCAAATTAAGTAGAGGGATGTGGGAGAGAAAAAGCATCATGCGGGGCATCTCAAATCAAAAAGGTAGAGAGAGAGAAAGACAACAACAATAGTCACTAAACGGAAAAAGACATGGAAAGAAAGAGAAGGGAATGAGGTGTTTACATAAGCAAAATAAAAAAGGGGGCACTATTCGCTTAACATAAGCTTTCAATGCACTATGCAGAAGCTTTGGGCTATTTTGCTCAGTTATTGGAGAATTGAAAATGGGAAAGACTTTTTCATTTTGACAAATTGGTGTCACTCTATTTGTTAATCTTGTGAAAAGAATTAAGTTGGTTCATGTGTTTTGCTAGCTAAGTTAAACTAGTTGACCAGTTAAATGTGGTGATTATACCTTTTTTTTTTATCTTTAATAAAGATTTTGATTAATGGGAGTCTTAAGCTAAGCCTTGTCTAACATTTGAAAATCACTTTATTGTATAAAGTCTGTCAAATTCTTGAATATATTAATTATCCCAAACTATGCCAAACATGATTGCTTTATTGTTGTTGCCTGAATGGAGAAAGTTGGGAGCAAAAAAGCCCAATTTACCAAGGTTGAGTAAGATATTCTCAGATTTGTAGAGGCTATGGTACAAACAGGTTTTATAGCCAAGTTCACAAATTGGGCATGTTCTTCAAAGAAAAAAATGGGCTAATTTGTCTCACGTCAAGCTTATTAGAGGAGGTTGTACGAACAGTACACCTAGAAAAGATGACAATACTACCATGGAAAAGAGAAAAGTGGTCTTCCTATTATCCTAGGAAAATAGAATGAAAAAGAAAAAGTAATAATCATTTTAACAAACAATATGGAAATGAGATAATATCAAATGTTTGTATTATGGTATTGAGATTCCAACTAGCAGAACCAAAGCAAGAGAGGAATTGGTTCGACGCTCTCTCTAAATGTAATGCATGAATAACATGTAAGGCAAAACAAACAAAAAAAATATTACGTTTACAAATAGAAACATTTCACTTGCTTAAGACAACTAGAAATACTATGATAACATCACTGTCTAGTCCACATGCAAGGTAAGGGAAAATGAATATGGCGTCTCTGACAAATTAATAAGTGCATTAGCTTATAAGAGAAGCAGTTGGTTAGGTTAGCGGTAGGAGAAAACTGTGAAAACGTGGGGAGCCAAAGTCGGCGATTGGCAGCGCGTACAAGCGAGTGACCATGCTGGTTGCTCCACTGGAGGCAGATTAGCATCTCTGTGGGGTGGATCTAGGAAAACCATGTGAATGAACGGCGGCAAGCGGTGGTGAGTGGCGGCATGCGGGTGTGAACCTGGGGTGACAACAGGTTGAATGAGTAGTTTTGGAAGGAGTTTTGCTTGACATTGGGAGAAAAATCTGACAGGAGACTTTTCTCTCGTTAGACTAAAAAAAAAAAAAAAACCGGCGCTACAATTTGGGTAGGATGGGGTTGAGATTTCCTCCACCTTCTGCAAAGATTAGTGTGTTTGATTTTGGGAGAATCAAAAAAGGGAAGACTTTTTTGGTTTCGGTGTTGTCAAAGTTTATTGATTTGAATGGTGAAGGGATGACAAAAAGGGTGACAGAAAGATAAGAGAACCCAAAAAGATTCAAAAGGCAGAAAAAGTAGGAGAGGGTGGTTGCAAACATCAATTTAGTCTTCTTTTTAAATCTGTCTATAGTCAAATTGGTAGACTGTATTGATCCCAAGTTACTCTTTGTCAGTAGAAGATGAGTTTCTCAAACAGTTGATTCTATAAATGTAGAATTGATGGCACGTACTCGAAGTGATAAAGTTCCTATGAATGGGGGAAGTGTCTTAAATGCTACAAAATCTGAGTTGGCGGTAGAAATTACGGCTTCACTTTTCAAATCAAGCATTGATGATTTAGGTAAAAGTACTGATACTCATACTTTGGATAACGTTGATGAACTTGAAAGTAGTAAAGGATTATCTCAAGCAGAAATTGTTAATGTTGTTGACAAAGTTCAAGAGAATATCTTTATAGTTGCAACAAATAGTTAAAAAACTAATGCACTTCTTGGTGGAGATGAGGTGTCTTGGAAACATATTGCAATGAATAATCTTTTGAAAACAGCTAAATTAGATTATTATCGTCCTTCCATGAAGGGAAACAAACTTGTTGTAAAGCCTCCACCAGAGGTTATTGATGAAGGTAAAAGTCACTTTGAAAATTGTCTTGTGGGATATTTCTTAACGGACAATATCTCTTATTATTTAGTGAAAGGACTTGTGGAAAAATTATGGGGAAAAGGAAACATATCTGACGTTTTAGCGACTAAAGATGGTTTTTTTTTCTTTTGCTTCTTAAATATTAAGAAAATGAAAAAGGTTATGGAAGTAGGAGTGTGGGATATTGCAAGTTGACCACTTTTCCTTCAGAAATGGCATCCTTTCATTAGATTGGAAAAAGCAAAAATTTGTACAATTCCTATTTGGGTTTGATTATATAATGTCCCTCATGTGCTATGGACCAATACAGGAATGAGTTATGTAAGTAGTGTGTTGGGAAAACCGTTATACATAGATAAAGCAACAGAACAAAAGCTTCGATTATTATATGTAAAAGTGTGTATCTTGATGGATATTAATAGTGATTTCCCTGAAAAATTTGAAATAGACATGGGTAAAAAGGAACCATATAAAGTACAAGTTGACTATTGTTGGGTTCTTATGAAATGTAAAGTATGCAATTGCTTTGGACACAAAGAATGTAATCCAAAGAGAAAAGAAGTTTGGGTTCCTAAAAGGAATGTGAATCCAATAGGTCAAGCTACCTAGAATGAAACTCAAGATATGAGGCCCAATATAAAGGTTCTTGGAAAGAATACCCAAACCATTCAAAATGACTCTTAAGATGTAAGGTCAACTACTATTGCAAGGACACTGAAACATGTTTTGTTGTTCAACCAAAAGAAATAGTAGGTATTTCTGACTCTTCCCCAGGTACTACAAAGTCAAATTATTCTAGAAAGAAAAAAGGAAAGGAGCAAAAAGTCATCTCTGAAAATAAGTTTGCAATACTATCACAGGAAACACCTTCCACCACCATAGGTCTTATTGAAGATTTTGGGTTAATGGGGTATGAGAATTAACCTCTCAATAAATAAAAGTACTTTCATGGAATGTAAAGAGCTTAAATAAAAGCCCTAGAATAAGGGAAGTAGCAAAATTTGTTCTATCCCATTCCCCCCATATTATTATTCTGACTGAACATAGAGTTAAAGAAGAAAATGCAGATGCACTCTTGAAGTTTGGATTTTCGGATTGGAAATATATTCATAACTACAATTCTAGTAGTCTTGGTAGAATTCGGGTTCTTTGGAAAGCCTTAGAATTACAATTTACAATTAAAGGTTCCTCATCTCAAGTCATCCACTGCCTCATTGAAAAGCCAGGTATGCACCTTTACTTGTTGTTTGTCATATATGCAAGTAACTTAGAAGTTGAACGTAGAGAGTTATGGGCTGACCTTACAAGTTTTGATACTCTGAATGTAAACAATATTCCTTGGTTACTCATGGGAGATTTCAATGAAATAGGAATATCAATGAGTGAATTGGCCCAAATGTTAGATGGACACAAGGAATGGAGAATTTAAATGAAATGGTTGAGAATATAACATTGATTGAACCTCCATTCTATAGTCCTCTATTCACATGGACAAACAAAGGCTCAAGAACTAATCTTCAAGCTAGCAAAATTGATAGGGTCTTTACTAATGCCAAATGGGTGCTTCATTTTGATAGATTCACAATTGAATTTTTACTTCCTGGTGTATCGGATCACTCTCCATGTTTAGTACAATTTGGAAATGACACAAGCAGGAAGAAATATCCATTCAGATTCTTTAATTTTTGGACTGATTGCTCAAATTTTTTGGATACACTAAGTTCAGTATGGCAACAAGAAATAAATGGCTAAAAAATGTTTCAAGTTGTGCAAAAATTAAAAGCTTTAAAGCCTTCTCTCAAGAAACTTAATGTCACTCATTTTGGAGATTTGCATCGAAAGGTGAAGGATGTAAAAGAAAATTTAAAGCAAATTCAGAGCAAGTTAAAGATTAATCCTTATTGTTCATATACATGTTCTGAGGAGAAATCACAACTTGAGCAAGGAACATATGGTTAAAAGAAGGGAATAATAATAGTAAGATTTTCTTTGCATCATTGATGTGGAGGAGAACTCAAAACAAGATCAATAAACTGGTACTAGAGGATGGCTCTGTTATTACAAATGAACAGGAACTGAGATTTGTTATTATTTCCTATTATCAGTCAATTCTTGGTAACTTTAGAAGTATTCCTATCAACTCTGAAAGGTATGCTTCTCTATTCCAGGAGGACATTAGTGAATTGCTTAATTTGCCAAATTTTGAACGTTCTGATATTATTAAAGCACTTTAGGGCATTCATGATTTTAAGGCTCCTAGGCCTGATGGTTATAATAGTTTGTTTTATAAGAAAGCATGACCTATCATTGGAAGGGATGTAGAAGATGCTGTATTAGAGGTCTTCTCTTCTAGGAACTTATTGAAAGCTACAAATTCAACATTACTCTCTTTAGTCCCTAAAGTTCCCAATCCAAGTTGCACCAAGGATTACCGACCAATAGCATGTTGTAATGTTATATATAAAATCATTTCTAAGATGCTTGCTGAAAAGATAAGCCTCATTTTACCTTCAGTGGTTAGTCATAATCAAATAGCTTTCATTAAAGGGTGACATATTTCAAAGAATATTATGCTTTGCCAGAAACTTTTACATAACTATCACAAGGGAGACAAAGGTAAACGTGTGGCCATAAAAATTGATCTTATGAAAACATATGACATGGTCAAATGGATGCAGTATTGAGAGTTTTGAAAGCCATTAACACCCTCCAGTACTTGGTTGATCTTATAAATGAATGTATTATTACAGCAAGATTTTCAATCAATTTCAATAGAGAACATGCATGATACTTTAAAGGTACTAATGGATTGCGACAAGGTGATCTCTTATATCCATATTTATTTGTATTGGTTATGGAGATACTTAACAAAATCATTATTTCAAAGACCTCTACAGCAGTGTTTAAATTTCATTGGCACTGCAAATAAAAAAAATCATTAATTTATGTTTTGCTAATGATTTATTTCTCTTCTCTCATGGTGATTTGAACTCAGTCCAATGTTTTATAAAAGCTTTGGAGGAATTTGCTGATCTTACAGGCTTAAAGTATAACCCAAGTAAATGTCAAATTTTCTTTTCTAGGTTATCGGAGCAAGAACAACTTCTTATACTTGATCATACTCCTTTCCCGAAGGGTTCACTCCTTATTAGATATCTTGGAGTTCCTCTTATCATGAAAAGACTAACTCAAGTTGATTGTAAAGGTCTAACGGATAAAATATTTGGAAGAATAGAAGGTTAGGGAATGAAACATCTAAGCTATGTAGGAAGATTACAATTGGCGAAATCCATCCTCATTTCTATTTGCACATTTTGGATGTAAGTCTTCCTATTGCCAAAGCAGATTATTTATGAGATTGAGAAAAAGATAAGGAATTCTTATAGGCAGGCAATATAGATATGCATCGTCTCACAAAGTAGCTTGGCAAACTGTTTGTTCACCGAAGAAGGAAAGGGGATTAGGTTTA